>OW386563.1:13944496-15379398 GCA_936435175.1 Glyphotaelius pellucidus
GATTCTAAGGGAATTCCAAGTCTAAAATTAATACACCTCAAAAATTTGCGTTGAACTCTTTCAATGACATTTTAATGTTTATTGTTCAATGATTTCATGTTTAATGTTTTAATGTTAGTTTGACTTGTAATATTTAATGTTATAATGTTTAATATCTAATCTTGAATGTTCCGTTCTGTTAAATCTGTAACTTTTTAATGTTTGATGTTTTATTGTTTAATTTGAAATGTTTAATGATTAATTAATTTTTAATGTTTTAATGCTGAAGGGAGTGGATGAGGAACACGGTGAACGGACATCTCAACAAAGTGGCAGTTTGAAAAGTCATTAATAGTGATGGAAAAATACCGGGTAAAATAGATTACTTTAGGTTAGGTTAGGTTTTGGGCTATTTTTTCATAACTTTTAATGACTTTTCAAAGGGGTGTTTAAATGTATCTTTGTTGAATTGTCATGGAACCGAGGAAGACGTGGGTAAGAGGAATCAGGAGGAATGTGAAGTACGTGGTTATTCAATTCTGATAATCAAACACACTTAAGCCGCTGCTATCCGAATTTCGACCGATTTCTTACATATCTCCCTAAAACATTTGAAGTTTTTAAGCTCTTAAAAAAATATATGTTATTTTTTAAGATAATATATAGATACGTTCCACGCCAAAACGCAAATTATATGAAATTCCCTCGATGGAAAAAAGTCGCAAAGTATGCTCCGAAAATTATTAAAAACAAGTCTATTTCTTTTATTTTACAAGTTATATTAGTGAAAAAAATCACAATGTTTCTTTAAATGATACTTAAGATACCTTCCACGAGATTTTTGCTCTTTTTTAAACGAGTCATGTTTTAAAACATTTTCGCAGTTTTCGCTTCATTTTTATCACTTAAAATATTAGCGCGCTCTGTCCAACATTAGTAATTACATATCTCTCCATCTTCTTATTTTTGAGCCGGGAAGCGCCGCCTTAAAGTCGTGATTTCAAGCAACGCGTTGCAACGTTTCGATTCTGAACGAAAGCGGATTTGCGGATTTGTTCGCCGATTGTGGACAAAACCCATAAAAAAGCTATAAAATCGAATCAATTATAAATAAGTCACGCTGAAATAGCACTGGAATTTTCTTATTTTTCTCGTTTTTTCAGTTATTTCCTAATATACTCAATTATTACAGGACACAGATCGACACATTTAACTAAGCAGTCGATGTTGCCGCAACTCCTCTTAATGATACCTAATGGTATCTCAATTTGGTAGGCGGATGTGAGTACCGCTGCTACGGGAACATGTAAAAAATATCAAAATTTCCTAGTGAGTCTCACCCAGCCCACCATATGGTAAATTTGTTCTGCACCTGGGAAGAATCAAAAGCCTGTGTTGGCGGCCTCGCGTAGAATTATCCGGAACGTTGAATCATATTTTAGCCAGAATGCCTAGCATTGATGATAAACCATTCAGAAGCTTATAAGTCATCAAATAATGCAGCACACTTTCTGGAATTAAGACTGCAGATACCCATCATTCCCGAGATAAATGCTGTTGAAAAATGGGTTAAAATTGGTAAAAACCTAATTTTTCTTATTTCGTATCGTAAAAATGTCTTTGGTATTTTCTAAACTAATGCAGCCTTACACATGCTGGTCAACTCCTTTGAATTGTGTATGACAAAACCCAACATCTTCAGTTCAGTTCAGTTGCTGATTTACAGATCTTTTCAATAAGAGTATAAAATGTTTTTAAAACGAGCGTATACACAAATCCTGTGTCCTTGCAAGCCGCTATGGCTTCAGTGACGCATCTTTCATTTTATAATTAAAATATATGGTCTCGTAAGCCCAGTTCGTTAACAATTTTCCATCAATAATAAAGAACTCCAGTGAAAAATATTATGGCTTTAAAAACATATGTTCAATTTGGGAAACGGGAATGGGTACCGCCGCCCCGGGAACCTTTATTGGATAACCAACACCTCTGCCACAGGTCACCCCAAGTGGTTTGCTACGTTTGGTTTAGGTCTTGGAGGCGGATGACCAGGACACACTGGACCCCAGATTCCTACCCACCCCTTAAACCCTTTTTCTTCCCAGAATTCTCCTCCACTTCCTTTCCTAAAAAAAACCCTCCACAGCATCCCCAAAGACGACATAGGCCTTGAGGGAGATTATTTTTCTCAGGGCCTCCTGTGTGGAGCTTATGTAAAAAAAAAGTTCATATAGACCAATAAACGCTGATTCTGAATATATAAGTTTTATTAAATAATATTTAACATAGAGTTTTAAAAAAATTATCAAAACGTCCATTTTAAAACATGTCATTAAAACACCCTGTCTGTATTATTGGATTGTTGATGTTGACGTCACCGCGTCCATAAAACTCAAGTTACGTGGTTATATTGTATAGAAATTTTGACAAGCCATTCAACATTCCGTGTTATTGGTTTATAGAGATTTAGACATATAATGGTTGTTGTTTTTATTGAAACATTATTTAGACCTAAATAATTCAGTATCAAAAATTGAGTATCTCTATTAGTATCTATATTATTTAAAATATTCAAAAACTTGAACTGTACAAAAAACGCTCCAATTCTGAATTTCAAATTGGCGGTCGACGAAAAGCTGATTCCAGTTGCCTACAAAATTGATGCATCGGTTTCCATAATATTGATTTAATTCGTAAAGCTAAAAAATAATAATTTCAAATAATTTTTATACCACTCTCCCGTAATAATATTGAAAAATATAATAATATAAAAAATATAATACAATAAATAAATGATTCCATCTAAATAACGTTTTACTTATTGAATAGTTTCATAGCTTCTTCCATACAAAATGACAACATCTGTTGAAAATAACTAAGACTTTTGGTCATGATGACGTTACACGATTCACACTAGATACGGTGGTTTTCGGGGGATCTTGAAAAATTTAAATTTTGACATTTATATTTATTTTAACTATTAAAACTAACTATAAAAATAAAAATAAATATGCAGTTATTTAAGTTAGAAGGTTCATTAAAAAAAAATGGACTGGAGTTCCTTATTGCGTTTATATCTTCCTTGAGCTTTCTATAGCCTTCTAATGACCTAATTCTCAAGAAAAATTTAATGTCATCTGCAAAAAGTAAAATGCGGACGAATTTTTCCCTAATTATGGATAATTATTTCTGATAACTGTATGAAGAATCGCTGTAGAATAGTGAAGAAGTTGATCACTTGCTTACCCTTTTTGTGTAGAGGGTGAATTTCAACAGCTTTCACTGTTTAGGAAAAATTTCTATATAATTTTTTTTTACATGAGCTCCACACAGGAGGTCCTTAGGAAAATAATTTCCCTCGTCACATAATGTGGTGGCCACACGCGAATATAAAAGCGCGAGCAGATATCTGTTAAACCGCGAGCGCTTATGTGTTGTACCGTCACACAACGCTATTAAACATTTCTTCCTACGGCAGGAGATTCAGATTCAGATGAATTAGGGAGTTGCCACAAAATGCCATTTCTTTGTACTGAATCTGTCAATTTGACAGCTCTCATCCGCCAGTTTAATCAGTAATTAAAATGACCCCCCTGTCTTTTTACCACGGAGAAGGGGTCGCATAACTTTTCGCGTATCGCCTCAGGAGCGGTTCAGCGTAAGATCTGTATTGTTTATGGTTGATCTGCGCATAAACAGCTTAGGTGTAACAGGTCTGACGGTATTGTACGGAGAGCGATATTGTCGTGCGATGATCCTTTATCTTTTATAGCTGTGTGTGGCACACGTCTTAAACCTAGGTTTAAAATTGGTATTATTAAAAAAACACGGTTATTTCAAACAATGTTATATTTTTCGTGTAACTACATAAGGATAATTACAAAGTTATAACTATATTTAATAGCAAAAGTATGAATTTATATTATGCGTCGTTAAAATTCACGAAGTCACTCCATTGTAGAGAGTGCAACCATACGCGCTGTCCTTGTGACTATGATGTTGAAAGGTGGCTGGCTAATGAAGAAGTCACACAGCAAACTATGGGCTTATTGCCCTCGTATCCGCAGTGCTGAAATTAGACAAAAATTAGTTAACACTCTGCAGCTGTAATGTAATGTGCAAAAGTAATGGCATTTTTTAATTTTTTTTTATATAAACATCACATAGGAGGCCCAGAAGAAAATAGTTTCACTAAGGGCCTATATCATCTGGGATGCTGTGTGGGGGGTCTTTTTGAGGAGAGGAAGGGGTGCTAAATAGAGAATAACCGTAATAGTAAATGAGACACGATGATTTCCGTGAGATCTATATGAGTTATTCCGAAAACCGAATAAATAAGACTGAGGGGTTAAAAAAAATTATTTTATCAAATGTAATTAATAGAATTTTATTATAAATTAAATAAAAATATTAAAAAATAAATAACTTAAAAAAACGATGAGGCGGAAGAAATTTAGAGATGCCGCAGTCTTCCTAGTTCCAGGCGGTTGGGGGCAGTTGGGACCCTTGTGCGGTAGCCCACCTAGTCATAAAGTGATTAAATTAAATATTTCCAACATTAAATTAATTGTAACGCAAAGTAATGACGGATGCATAAACTGGATCAAAATCAGTGTTGACGGAGAGCACGGTCTATACTGGAGCAACTAAGGTCAAAATATGAACCACTTTTATTTTTCTGTGATAGGTAGCGGTCCAAAATTGGACCACATTTTTTTTACGATTTGATAATATTTTTTCTATAATCCTACGAATATGTGACATTATATAACATTCCTACCCCCCGTGGTATAATCTCATCATTAATAAAACTTATTCATGAAAGCAGAAATTTCAGAGACTATACACAACTAATAAGAACCCTTCCGATTACATTACTTTTTCAAGGCTATGCACCAGACAGAAAAAAAATGGAAAAGAAGTGTCACGAAGACTTTATTAATAATGCTGAAGAGAATATCGCCAAAAATCCCAAGGCATTCTGGTCATATGTTAAATAAAAAAAAAAACTATCTGCATCTATTCCTAGCGTATGAAATCTTAAGGATTTAAAAGCCGAAGGCGGCCAGGCAGTCTGTGATTTATTTGCTGATTATTTTCATTCTGTCTACAAACCGCCTGGGACTTCCTGCGATGACTCTGTAGAGCAGGTTTGTGCGATGGGATCAATTTTTATCGATGCTGCTCTTGTATCTAAATATTTAAAACGGCTCGATTCCAGCAAGGGAGCTGGGTCAGATGGTATCCCACCACTGTTCATTACCGAGTGCGCAAATCATTTGTCACTTCCTCTGTCAATACTGTATAATATATCGCTCAAGACTGGTACATTTCCTGATACATGGAAAAGAGCCTACATCACACCAATTCATAAATCGGGAACTAAATGATAATTATAGACCCATTTCCAAGCTCTGCATTTTTTCAAAGGTGTTCGAAAACATAGTCTATGACCAGTTATTCCCTGTGGTAAAGAATTCGATCAATGAATTTCAGCATGGATTCTTTGCAGGTCGCTCTGTTGATACAAATCTTATAATATTTATAATTTTTTGTCTGCCTCCATGGATAAACGTATGCAAGTTGATACAACCTACACCGACTATAGCAAAACCTTTGACAAGATCAATCACAGCGTCCTGCTTAGAAAACTTGCTAATCATGGTATTCATGGAGATCTCCTTCGTTGGTTATCTTCATACGTGACAAACAGGTTCCAGGCTGTGACAGTGGGTGGATTTTCTTCCATCTGGAAAATCATCACTTCCGGTGTGCCTCAGGGGTTCATTTAGGGTCCTGAGCTTTTCTCTATCTATATAAATGATATTGCGACATGTTTTTACAACTCTCAAATTTTATTATTTGCTGACGACATGAAGATTTATATTCCTATAAGCTCCCCGGACTGTTCTAAGCGTTTACAAGCAGATCTTGACCGACTGACGGATTACTGTCTCAGAAATAAACTTTTTATTAATATTTCTAAATGTTTCCAAGTTACATTCACACGTAACCGTGTGAAAATACTGCATGATTACACCATTTCCGGATCGCAGTTAACAAATAAATATTATATATGTGACGGTATTATTTTGGACTCTAAACCAACATTTGAAAAAACACTTTGATAACATTGTCACCAAAGCAACAAAAAGTCTAGGTTTTGTACTGAGAAAATGCAAATTTTTAAAAAACACTAAGACATCTGATTCTCTACAATTCACATGTTCGTCCTTACCTGGAATACTGTTCACAGGTTTGGAACCCGCACTATATTATTATGTTAACAGGTTAGAAATAGTTCAGGAGCGATTTCTCAAATTCTTCAATTTTAAATCATTCAACATATAAAACTCTTACTACGAAATCGAGAAACATTTTCGAATCACAAAACTACTCAACAGGAGGCTTGTCGCTGATCAGATGTTCCTGTACAAAATTATTAACTCAAAGTTGACTGCCCGGAGTTGCTAAACAAAATAATTTTCCACGCGCCGATTCGATATAGTAGACAAAATACCCTTTTCTATTTTGATAGATGCAACACCAATTCCAATCAAAATGAATTTTCGCAAAGGACATGTCTTTATTTTTTTTTTAAAAAAGAATGACAAACATTCCCGAGTTACGAATAACCCAACAACGTTTGAAAATCTCTTACTACCACTACAGAAAGCCGAAAATGTTGCTTGTGTTGTGATGGAGGACTTAGCCGAGCAGAGGAGCTTAGCAGAGGAATCGAACACGAGACGCCCAGGTGGGACCCAAACGCAATGCCCATTTAACCACTGACCGGTCGAGTGACTACTACAGTGACTACTATAAATTTGCAAATATAGACACACATGCTGACATATTCACTGCTAATTACTGTCGCTACAGAACTTCATTGCATAACATTCTAGGTGCGAATAACACATATTCATGACGATTAAATTAATTGTATCTAATATTTTTATATTACTTGACAATTTTCCCTTAACTTTCCCTTATCCCTCTCCTCCCCTTACCCTTCCCAAACCAGATACCTATTTTGCAGTCTATTTCAGTTATAATCAAACTTATTTTATTGTTGTGTATTGGTTTATCATTTGTTGAATTTAAATTTGTACTATTATTATTTTTTTAAATTGCTGCTTAGTTCTGTTCTTTTTTTCTTTTAATTTTTTAAAAATATTTTAGTTTACATTCAGTTAGTCTTGTTTCTAAATACCTATCTGTGAACATTATTAATTGGTCTGTTTTTTTATCATCCTCAGGTATATATTACTAAGACTGTTAATGTTCCTTAAATAAATAAATAAATAAATAATCGACAAAAGCTAGATGAATTCATTGGCTAGATAGAACTATAATCAGTTTGTACGTCTCCATATTAAAATTCGGAGGTAGGTTTTTTTTATGTGGGAGGAAAATATTCAAAATGTTAAAAAAAATCACGAGCAACCGGAGGAAAAATCACGAGCAATCGGAGGAAAAATCACGAGCAATCGGAGGAAAAATCACGAGCAATCGGAGGAAAAATCGCGATCAATCGGAGGAAAAATCACTTTCAATCGGAGGAAAAATCACGATCAATCGGAGGAAAAATCACGAGCAATCGGAGGAAAAATCACGAGCAATCGGAGGAAAAATCACGAGCAATCGGAGGAAAAATCACGATCAATCGGAGGAAATATCACGAGCAATCGGAGGAAAAATCACGATCAATCGGAGGAAAAATCACGATCAATCGGAGGAAAAATCACGAGCAATCGGAGGAAAAATCACGATCAATCGGAGGAAAAATCACGAGCAATCGGAGGATAAATCACGAGCAATCGGAGGAAAAATCACGAGCAATCAGAGGAAAAAGTTTTAAATTGCGCTGTCGCTCGAGTGGTTAAAGCCCACTACAGGAGGTGAGTTTAGGTACCGCCGCCCCGGGAACCATTTATTGAACAACGAACACCTCTGTTATGGGTCAACCCAAGTTTGGTGGCTTAGCAGGGGTACCCCGGTTGATGGGGTGAGGTTTGGGTGGATACAATGCAGTGGGTGGGGTATTCATACGTCCGTCACTCCTGAACCACTGACAGACATATTTCTACCAACCCCTCAAATCTTCTTCCTTCCCAGAACATCTTCTCCTTTCTTCCTAAAAAGACCCCCCATACACCACACAGCATCGACATCGAATACAGGCCCTGAGGGCAATTATTTTCTTCGGGGCCTCCTGTGCGGAGCTAATGTGAACATTATATAAATATTCCGTCACCTGTGGCCATTTGCCATTTCTTAGGTCCTGCACCGCTTTACCACAGCTACTGAGGACTACACATACTCCTGTAACTCTGGTTCCTTGGAATGTGCACGGATCTCCTGGAAAATTAAAAAGAGTTATTGCATTTGGGTATAATAAATGGTTCACAATAGTAAAAACACGTCTATATGAACCATAGATTATAATGAAATACAAACAAAGCGGGGTGCAACAACTTGGAAGCAGGGCTGGGCAGTATTTGAATTACTTGTTATTGAAATACGTATTTGAAATACGAATACGTATTTTGTATTTGTATTTCAATTACTTCCTAAAAATGTATTTTGTAATTGGTATTTCAATTACCTAATGCTGAGGTATTTTGTAATTTGTTTTTCAAATACTTATTGGCTTCAAAATACATTTTCAAATACATTTAGCGATCTTAATAATGATAATGAAAAATTAACTGACAAAGGTAATACATAGACTAAAAACGCTAGAATCCAGAGCAATATATATTAATATTTAGAGTTGGCAACACTGTGCGTCAAAGCAAGTATCTTGTCAATTGTCGTTTTCATCGTTTCGCGGTATCTATTCATGAAGACGTGAATAAATTGATAATTGATAATGGATGATCAAATTCTGTCAAAACCACAAAACTTTACAAGTGAAGCTGAGATGAGATGTGTCTTCTGAGCAATATGATTGGTCAATTTGTGCACGTCTCTGATTCACTCTGCTCAGCTTTGCTTCTATGGAAACGCACCCTTAGGTAAGGGCACTTACGACAATTTATTGCAACCAAAAGTTCTACCAAAACCAAATGTATTTTGTAATTTGTATTTTGTATTTGAAAAAAAAATGGTTAAAATACTGTATTTTATATTTTGTATTTCAAATACATGACTTAAAAGTATTTTGTATTTTAAATACATGCGAAAAATTATTTTGTAATTTGTATTTTAATTACAGCAACGCATGTATTTTGCCTAATAATGCTAATTTTTCTTCTTTGGTAATATTTAAGGCGTACCCACTCCAAAAGAAGAAGAAGGAGAGATGCGTAAATTCAAATGTTAGATCCCTCTAACATTAAAAATAATGTTAGAGGGATAATATTAAAAACGATAATATTTAAGCGAAAATTGTGAAAATGTATGATTAAACGAGACTCGTTTAAAATAGAGCAAAAATCTCATGGGGAATGTCTAAAAAGCATTTAAAATTGTTTTAAATTTGAATTTTTTCATACATATAACTTGTAAAATTACTGAAAAATTGCATTTATAAAAAATTTCGAGCACACTTTGCGATTTTTTTCTATCGAAGGAATTCATATCATTGCCGTTTCAGCGCGGGCAATGTATAGATATTATCTTGAAGAATAGCATATGAATGCGTTACTCCGCTCTGAGTATGAATGCGTGACTCCGCTCTGAGTATGAATGCGTGACACCGCTCTGAGTATGAATGCGTGACTCCGCTCTGAGTATGAATGCGTGACTCCGCTCTGAGTATGAATGCGTGACTCCACTCTGAGTATGAATGCGTGACACCGCTCTGAGTATGAATGCGTGACTCCACTCTGAGTATGAATGTGTGACACCGCTCTGAGTATGAATGCGTGACTCCGCTCTGAGTATTAATGCATGACACCGCTCTGAGTATGAATGCGTGACTCCACTCTGAGTATGAATGCGTGACACCGCTCTGAGTATGAATGCGTGACTCCACTCTGAGTATGAATGCGTGACTCCACTCTGAGTATGAATGCGTGACTCCGCTCTGAGTATGAATGCGTGACTCCACTCTGAGTATGAATGCGTGACTCCACTCTGAGTATGAATGCGTGACTCCACTCTGAGTATGAATGCGTGACTCCGCTCTGAGTATGGGTGTATTTTATTTTTAGTTCATGGAAATGAAAAATTCATAAAATTTCAAATATTCAGGTGCAGTGAGTCTTATTCAAGTTCTGTATTGTATCCAAGTTCTGTGAAACATACGGTCCATGATGAAATAATGGTTCTATGTCAATTCAGAATCAACTCAACTCAACACCTCTTGAAAAGTTTCGTCATTAAAAGCTATGAACAAAAAAAAATTGAAAAATAGCCCACAACATAACCTAACGTAACTTATTTAACCACATTTTTAATATATTTTTTTCATTACTTTTCAAAGGCGGTGTTGAGTTTAGTTTATTCTGAGTTGTCCGGTCTCCGAAATAATAACAGAAAATTAAAAAAAAAAAACCTTAATAGAACTTTCACTGGACTTGATTTTCAACTTTGAAATTTGATGAATTGTTAAAATTAATTGAATTAAATTGTTAAATTTAAATTGATTAAATTAAATGAAATATATATTAATAAAATTAAATTGATACAACGATTTCACACTCCGGGAAATCAGTATTTAGGTGATGTTGACAAAGAACTAGTTGAAGATAATATTGTTGATTCTAAATATTTGAAATATGAGATTGACAAATATGACGGTATGACAGAAGGTGGCAATAGCGAAATTGGATAACGCGCACGTCCCGGTTAGACTAGAGGTCTGGGTTCGAGTCCCAGTTGCGACCATTTTCTTTTTCTATTTTTCTGTGTCTTGTTTTCTTTCATATTTTCATTTAGATTATAAGTGTTATCTTCTTCTTCAATGATGTTGACATATTTAATATCAACTTGGCGAGTTTTGTGGATCTTGTACAAAACTTATTCCAACACTATTCCTAAACACATCTCTATTTGTGTAAACTTGTCAAATCGCCGTATTTTTGTATTTTATTTTTATGACCTGTATGCATTATTTATCCAAATTTATTGTTAATTATTCTTTATTTGTTTCAAAATTATCTGTCACGAATTAATTGTAAAGGGTGTTTTTTTTAGAGGTTTGGTTTTTGAACTGGCAACATTGTTTCTACAGGCTTTCAATTTGACAGTTGACAGTTGATTTGTAGTCGGTACGTTTTGCCATTTCACTATGAATAGACTGACGTCAGAACATGCGCTTGCAAATTGTGCAAATTTATTTTGAAAATCATGGTTCGGTTCGCCAAACTTATCGTGCACTACGTCCATTTTACTGTCGACATAATCATCCATCCCAGCAAGTTATTCGGAAGATGTTGGATCGTTTATGCACCACGCACATTCTAGTGGATAATACGCATCCACAAAGACGACAAACAGTGCGCACAGAAGAAGTTATTGCTGCTGTGGAGAGTAGTGTTGAGGAGAATCCGAATGAGTCGAATCGCCATCGTGCACAGCAATTGCAGCTGTGCCCATCCACTTTGTGGAAGATTCTGCGGAAAGATCTGGGTCTATGCCTCCACGATCGTGTGATCTCACACCATTAGATTACTTTCTTTAGGGGTATGTGAAGTCACTAGTCTATGCTGATAAACCAGAGACGTTGGACCATTTGGAAGTCAACATTCGCCATGGTTTTGCCGATATAATATGGCCCCAGTTGCTCGATAAAGTTGTCGAAAATTGGACTTCAAGATTGCGCTTCATTTGAGCTAGCCGTGGCGCTCATATGCCCGAAATCATTTAAATCATAATGGCATAAAATTATCTATTAAATAAAGCCAATATCATAGACATTAACTTTATTTTAATGTTTTTTTTTTCATATTCAATTTGTATACCTCTAAAAAAACACCCGTTACTACCAAACACGTTAAAGCCCTTTGGACGTTTAATAAATAAATAAAAAATTGTTTAAATTATTTCCATTCTAAATATCAAAAGAAACAAGATTAAAAATCGAATCGATGAACAGTTAAAAAATATAAATTTTGTATGTATTTCCGCAGGGAAAAGAAGTTAATCTTCGATTAAATCACAGATCTCCCTAAAAGATTTTGAGTGTTAATTTGAAGTTATCTCTTCTAAATTTTTCTTACCAATTTTAGCACCATCCGTCGCAGTACACACAGCCAAAAAAACTGCCACAAATACAAAATAAAATCTCGAAAACATCTTCACTCAAAAAATACCTCAGTTGCACAAACTTGTGAAAACTATATAATATTAACAATATTGTTAATATTTTTAAACGTGATTTACAGAGATGCGTTCGCTGTAAATGTTCTCTTCAGAACAACTTTGTTTTCTGGTACCAAGAACAACAAAATCCTAAGCTATATATTTGTTAAAAATCCCATATATTCCCTCAAAATTCCCCAGATCTTCAAAAAACCCACAATGTAATATGGTCTTTTGCGTTGTTTCCCAAACTACAGACCTGGCACCGGGCCATGAATGAAAAATGCCAGATTGCGGACATTTCTTCGTAAACGAAAACTAATCTACTGACGTCCATAGATAATCTACAGAAACATAACGACATTTTTAAAATCTTCATAACATCATCTACGAAGACATATATAAAAATCTTAAACTCAAGTTCATCAAACACTCACTACAATACACTGGAAAAAATCTCTGAACTATATTGCCTGCATTTTGTGTGATCTAATCCGAGTGATCTTACTCGGATTAGAACTGACCAAACTCACCGATGCACTGGAGCGTAACGGATACCCAGCAAGGCAGACAAGGCAAATCATAAGAGCCAAATCAGCATGAAACGAAGACAGGGGTGAACAAGAGTCAAAAGGCTGCGCTTTCCTGCCTTACGTCCATAATGTAACAGTCGGAATTGCCAGGCTGTTGAGAAAAGAGAACATCAAGACGGTCTTCGGAACCACAACTAAAATCCAAGACCTACTGAGGTCGGCAAAGACTAAGTTTCCTCTGGAAACAGATGGAGTATATAAACTCAGCTGTTCCGGATGTGACAAGGTCTATGTAGGCCAGACAGAGCGAACGATCTCCAAAAGGATTTCGGAACACTTTCGTGCTTGTAAACTTGGCCACCCTGACAAATCGGCAATCGCCGAGCACTTAATCGAAACCGGCCATTACTTTGGATTTGTTCCTGAAGTCCTGGGAAGACCCAAAACTTACAGAGCACGCCTAATTACGGAGGCAGTTGAAATCCATAAAAACCCCATCAATATTAACAGAGACGACGGAGCTAAGCTCAATAGTTCTTGGTATCCAGTAATTGACGGCTAAACCAAAGCTAAACGCAAAAAACCATGCTGAATTTTTTCTAACACCAGCTCGTAGAGAAATGGAGCTGGCAGCACGGTATCGCTTCGATACACATAAGTAAACACTATCACCAATATCATTTGCTCATCTGCCCTGATGATGGACACTGCAACGCTGTCCGAAACGTTGGCTAAAGAAGGAGGTAGCGAAGCACGGCATAACACCCCAAAAACAACAACACAGATACTCACTGTTTGACAAAATTAGAATTGCGTAGGTATAGGCTTATTATTATTATACCTTTGCAATTTTTTAACATAATAAAGAATACAAGCGATAGAAAGGCACGGTCGGCCTATTTTGGTTTCAGTCGCTCATAACCTGTCTAGCGAAACGCTACAATCGGCACAAAATATAATCTACGGCGCAATTAATTTATTTTTAGACTTCCTAGTATAAGTAGTAGTGCGGTACTCTCTTAATCTTTCGTATCTTAATACAGATTGATACTTATTTACTGTTATCAAGTTAAATTTGTAGAACTACTTACATAGATATTAATTTGTTTATTCAATAAACATTCAATTTGGAAGGCGGGAATGGCGCCATTCGGGAACCATTCATTGGATAACCAATACCCATGTCGCAAGTCTTCCTAAACGGTTCGTTACGTTTGGTAACTTAGCAGGGGTGTTGAGGTTTGTGTTTGGCGGCGGATGATCACCTGTATCGATTTTAATTTGTATATTCAATGAAATTCAATTTGGAAGGCGGGAAAGGGTAAGGGTAATGGATTTAAAGTATTTTTTATGCATAATTTAAAAAGAGTATTAGCATTCTGCACTCCTTCTCTATGTAAACTATAAGTGTGCGAAATTTCATACTCCTCCGTTCGCGCAATTTTCGTAAAAAGGGGTACAAAGTTTTTGCTTCACGTATTAATATATTGATGATAGTGTTGTAATAAAACTTAACCCTTCGAAATTTCGGCGTATTTTTCAGATGTTCAAAATATTTTAGCTTTACAATAAAATGCAAATAAGTGGTATATGATGGAATATCCAATTTTTTTTTTTTTATATGTCAAAGCCATATAAATTTTTTTTTATTGTTTCTTCCTGCATGTCCTTTCCCGTGCGTTCCCTTCCCCTCCCGCATTTCTACTTTCCCCGCCTTCCCTCTCCCTCTTCAGTCTCAGTACATTCAGTTTTCAAACAGCTCGCGTGCCACCTATTATAATTTATTTTAATTTAACAATCAATCATATTTGGTACCTTAAATATGTATCTATTAAGAATATCTATCATTTATTGATTCGATTCAAATAAATATATAAGTACTTTAAATTAATTCATCAATTTAAAGAGTTTTGAAAATTGAATTTTAATTTAACAATCATTTTTTTTTTCGAAATATCATTCTCAAATTGAGATTATTTTTTACAGTTTCGCAAGAATTTTTGTAATGATTAAAAAAAATTTCAGATGTATTGTTATGTGGTTGTTATAATTCAGAAACCTTCGCGGGGCTTAAAGAAGGTATTTTGAAAGTTTCCAACATTTCCTATGCTTAATATAACAAAACATAGACATGTCACTAATCCCAAAACACATTTTCATTTTCATTATTTTATATGATACGTTTTTATAGTGTTACTGTGACAAGCGACCTGTGAATGGATGAGCAGATCGCCACATTTGAAGGTAGGAAGGCTTTTTCCCGACATTCATTTTGATAAAAAAACACAATTGAATATTATTTAAATTTGTTTTGTATTCACGGATACTTAAGTAGGCATCGGGCATTAAACAACCGTGCTAGGCCCCCTGGAAGATCTTATCTCATTTTAACTATTTATTGAATTTTATGTAATTGTAAAATGCGGGACTTAACGCGGGTAAAGCACCCAGTGACACCAAATTATTTTTATTTATTTTTTATTAATTGTCAACGCCCTAATGGCCTTTTACACGATAATATAATACAGAGACACAGTTTTTAAATAAAAAAGATGCTCCATATCAAAATATGCTTTATAAAAAAATCATTGAGGTATTTCTTAAATAATTGTAAACTTTTATTAAATACCTCAATATTTGAGGCGAATTTGTTTCCAAGTGTGTGAAATCGAGGAATAGGTGCATGTATGCGGCGTTATTGTTGAAGAATAGTTTGTTTTGCCTTGTTGCTCGATTAGGTACCTTGAAGTCGATGGGATGCAGGAGCTCAACATCTAAATTTATTGAACAAAACAAAAAATTCCCAGATGTAGGGAAGTTTTTGCAAATCTAGGGATATTTCCCAGTCGTTGAACACTTAATTATGAATGATAAATTAATGATAACCTTTGGTTCGAAGATTGGATGAGAAAACAAGGAAAACCCCAAGATTAAAATTGTTATGGGTACAATTTAATATTGTCTCTCCAATGTTAAATAAATATAAATAATGACTGGCCTAGCGATGTTTAGCTTTAACTTGACCGATTTGCACTTTATCTGTCTGTAAATATGTTTGCTCATTCCGTTTCTATTTTAAAAGGAAACCCAGTCGCCGAGAAATTCGAACAATAGGAATACGCTCAAAAAGAAGAAGATGGAGAGATATGTAAATACGAATGTTAAAGAGAGCGCGCTTATGTTAAAATCGATAATATTTAAGTGAAAATGCTTAATAAAACACGACACCTTTTATAATGGAGCAAAAATCTAGCGGAGGTTGTCATAAACAGCATTTAAAGAAACACTGTGAATTTTTCATGCATATACCTTGTAAAATAACTGAAACAAACGTTTTCGTATTTGTTTTTGGGGTGTTATGCCGTGTTGCGCTACCTCCTTCTTCTCGGACACTGTAACGCTGTCCGAAACGTTGGCTAAAGAAGTAAGTGGCGCAACACGGCATAACACCCCAAAAACAAATACGAAAACGTTTGTTTCAGTTATTTTACAAGGTATATGCATGAAAAAATTCACAGTGTTTCTTTAAATGCTGTTTTAGACAACCTCCGCTAGATTTTTGCTCCATTATAAAGGTGTCGTGATTTATTAAGCATTTTCACAAAAAAAAAGATAACGAAAATACTTTTGGCCGTGAAAATCTAAAACGTATCTAAAACAACGTGTTTATTATAATTTTCGGAGCATACGATTTTTTTTTCTATCGATGGAATTTCATATAATTTGCGTTTCGACGTGGGGTATGTCTACATTTTATCTTCAAGAAGAATATATATTTTTTTAAGAGCTTTAAGTCTTGAGGGGATCCAATATTCCAGGAAAAAAAATCAAAATCGGAATTCACGCCCCTTTTTGGGAGGAGTTTAAAAATTCTTGAGAAAAAGCGTTTATTGTAATAACAAGGAAATGTAAAATTGATTTCACGGAATCAACCAACGCGGAACCTATACGACTATTCCCCGCTCCGGCCGGGGCCGAACTGATACAAAATGGGTGTGGCAAGTTAGAAGTCCTCGGGTGGACAGCATTAGGTTCACTTTGAAAATCCAAATTCATCGACTGCCTGCAGTATTGTGAAATAACAATGCGAAAATGCCTATTTTATTTTATTTTGTGAAGTTCAGACGTAAATATCAATTTTTTTGCAATTATTATAAAAGAAACTGAATTTGCTAAAAGGGGTTTATAAGTGGGAGAGTTCGCACTTGTAAGTGTTTTTTTAAAGACCTAATACTTTATTTTTTTCTAGGCTTATTAAAAGACTTATAAAAAAATGACCGATGTTTTTAAGGGCCAAGATGTGTTCTCACTCTCTTTCTGATGGTGCTACAGTCCAAATCGAGCCTTGGCCTCCCGCAACATTC
Organism: Glyphotaelius pellucidus; assembly: GCA_936435175.1. Classification (NCBI taxonomy): domain Eukaryota; kingdom Metazoa; phylum Arthropoda; class Insecta; order Trichoptera; family Limnephilidae; genus Glyphotaelius; species Glyphotaelius pellucidus. Next base: position 13,961,625 of record OW386563.1, read on the forward strand.
GCCTCCAACTCCTCCTGTCCTCAGCGGCTGACTTCCAGTTGGTTATCTGGAGAAGCTGTGCTGCATCCCCTCTCACCTCGTCTTCCCACCTCAGTCTAGGTCTTCCCACTTTTCTCTTTCCAAGATATGTTCTACACGCAGTATTTAATTGAAACATCTATTCTAAGCTATTCTATCCTATCCTTTTAATTGAAGCATCTTCTAAGCCATCAAATTTTCATCACAAAAATACACGATTTTATATGATTTTGCATTATTTCGTATGACTTCATCTTGAAATGTTTAGGGTAAATATGTAATAAATCGGTAGAAATGGGATATGCCGCGGCTGAACGAGAGGGACAACAGCACTTAAGGCTGATAATCCCCAACTAAAATCGTCGAAATCGAGGTTTTACATTCCCTATGTTTCTCCTCCAAAACTGGACTGATTTGTTTTTTACTAAGAGATATCAAAAGAAAATATTTCTGTTCGTTTTGCTCTTTTTAAATACCTTGTCTATTTTATATACTGAACGTCTGTGGGTGGCGTTCAAATCAGGCAATTTAAACAATTTTTGAAGGGTCATGATTCTTAAAAGAAGTAATTTATCAAAAAAGAAAAACATACGGACACCTAGTGGTCGATACCAATATCATTTATTTATTATTTATTAGCGGACTTACGTCCAATTTACAACAAAGTAATAGGAAATTTGGGTAAAATGTATATTGGATGAATAAAGCAAAGTCTAACAGAGAAAACATAAGAAAATAGAAATGAAATAGAAGTGTCAAGTCAAATCAAGACTTTGCTAAAATTAGAAAAAATATAAATTATTATTTTTTTTTATTTTTTATTATTTAGAATACATACATATAACAGATTTAAGGGTAAACAATATGGTTCTTAAAACTAATTACAATTTATTAATTTCTTGTTAACAAGCTACCCAACTCAATAGAGAAAGAATTTCTCGTGTTTGAATTTTGGAGTAGTGCCATTGGAAAAAAAAATAGGTACATAAATTATGTTATTTTAAGTAATTAAATTACAAAGAAAAAAAAATAAACCTTTACACATGATAACCGGTCTATATAATGAACAATAATAGAATAGGAGTTAAAATTTGACATACAATATAGATAAAACAGGTATAGATATGTAGCAGAAATAAAAGTATTATTTTTGCATTTGATTGTAGGTCGTAAGTACATAGAGTTGGTTTAAAAACATTGATATTTGAAATGAGAGAGCTGAAAATACTGTAAAGTAGGTACATCATAATTAGTTGTTACAATTTGGGTGCATACAAATAAGTACAAGTTGAGTTCGAAGGCTGATGAAATATTTTTAGAGGATATGTTCTGAAATTTTTTTAAATTTTTTTTTATAAGGATATTAAAAATTAATTGCGTAGTAGAAGGACATATTATAATTTGCACCTTATCAATTTCTACTAGTGATGTAATCATAAGATAAGTAAACATTTGTTCTATGAGGTTAAAACTTATAATTATTGTTGGGTTGGTCTAGTAGTTTTTTGATTTGGGATTTAAAAACTTTATAATTTTTTTCGGATTTGATTTTATACGGGAGGGCATTAAAAAATTTTACACCTTGATAAGCATAATGTTGTTGAGAAGCACTTGTTTTATATTTAAAATATCTCCAATTGTTTATTGAGTGACAAAAATCATTTAGACTTATATAAAAAAATCAGGTCTTGACTTCAATTGACCATTCTACACATTCTGGACAGTGGTGAATTATATCCATAATTAGTCGAGTGTTGATTGAGGAAGAGCAATTCTTTATTTCTGAGTCTACGAGAAGATATATTGAATGGGATGAGTTGTAGTAAATAGATGAGTCAATTTTACAGTTGATAATTTTGAAAGAACAAATGAGATCAGATTTTTTCCGACGGTCTTCTAAAGGAGAAAGGTTTAGAGTTTGAGTCGCAACTATAATTAAAGCGCCAGCCCACTTTGCAAAAAATTTTTGGTAATTTTTTGTATTTCATTTTCTGAAAGACGAATTTGTTAAGAATGCTTTCACCAAATATTTTAAAGAAATTTTGTAAAATTGACGGAGATACAGATAGGGACACATTAGCTCAGTCGGTAGAATTGCGCACCGGCAGCCTGGGTTCGAAATGATCGTGTCTTTTTTCTGTTTTCAGATTTTCGCTAAAATTGTCTTCATTTAATAAAATACTCCATTATTATTTCAAAGGGTTTGTGAAAGGTTATTTCAAATGTTCTACTCGCAGTATTTAATTAAAGCATCTAAAATATTTTTAGCTATCAAATTTTCAAACGATTTGCACTAATTAGTAGTGCATCGCCTGAAATTGAAAAATTACGGAAACTATGTATTTATTGTAAAAAATTCTCAGGTATATGGTTAAATGTAAATTAAACACAATATTTCAAATAAAACATTTATTAAAAAGTGGAACAAATTTCATAACAAAATAATAAGAAAAATAATCTTGAAGCATGTTCATTAAAAAAAAACATTGTGTTCCGCAAACATTTGCATTTTATTTGTAGAAAACATTTTTTGTCATTAATATTATATGACCATGTACAATAAATTAACAAATTTCAAGAACCAAATAAAAATAGTGAAAAAGACAATGAAAAACATAATATATAATAGATCCCTATCTTTATAAAAACACGCCATAAATAAAACTATTGGATCATCTTTCAGGGAGATGGCCGCATCATCTGCGTCCATCACCCATTGAGGGAGAGCTGAGACACTCGGTGCAGCCACAACCAGGACGTTGGCGGGGAAGTAAGGCGGGGAATGAGTGCACCCTCCCTTCAGTGAACATGGTGGAGGCACTGCAGAACTGCGGAAGTTGCAGAAGTTGCATGTGGCTTATGTTAGACCTTGTTTTAGTTTTTGAACTATGGAGTTGTTGGTAAGCAACAGCATTTGGTGACACTTTGAGCGTTGTCTTAGTTTGCTAATCTGTAGTTCTTTTTTCTGCTTGAGTATTTGAAACTCATTTCTTCTATTATTAATTCTTTTATTTCATGCGCCCATTTTTCAGAGACCGGACAAGACTAGAACTAGTGTCTGGGTTGTTCATCCTCTCAAATTCAGCCAAAAGGTGTTCAGTTTCTGAGCTCCGTGTTGTGATGTACACTTTTACATAGCCTCTAAGAATGAACTTCTTCACAGCTATAAACATTGCGATCGAAAATCGATCGTAGGAATTCGGCTTTAATGGCAAATTATCCACAACCCTATCAACATATTCCGAGAAATATCGCCATTTTGCTCTTCTTAGATTCCATTGTCGAATCGGATTACTGAAATTTGTATGCCAGTGCTTAGCACGTCTGACCTGTGTTGGCTTTGAGGGAAACTGCACAATATAGTACTCGAAGCCCTCAAATGCATCTTGATCCTAGCTTAAAGAAAATAAGTCTCTGATTTCGTCGGCTATATTTTCATTCCCCGTGCTGTTGTTGATGCATATGTTGGATGCTCGTCATACAGGCAGCGGATGGTGATAGAGATTGTGAAGAATACAAGTTTAATATACGAAGAAGACTGGACTTGGAGAAGCAGCATACTTGGATTCTGTTGTTATCGGTCTTGTCAGCCAGCACCCAAATCCGTCAGCTTCCGATAATTGTACAGCTGTTAAAATTATGGAACAGAGATCTTGAATAATAATTAAATTTTTTTATATTGATATTATTTCTTTAATTTTTTTGTGGCTACATATTAGTTTTGCTGGGACATATTGTTATTGTATTATTTTTTTCATATTTTTGATATATTGCCAACGATATATTGCCATGATATGGGCATTCGCTTAGTTTGGTGGGTCTATTTCTATTAATTTTACTCTTGGATTTCAGCACAGTTGACTTTTGCGCCAAAACTTTTTGAATTCTTTGGCGTGGCTGTGCCATCTATTCGTGTTTTTTTTCAGAGTGTTGGCATTTATATAGACTTTCCGGCTTGAATCCAGCAAAGGAAAGCATGCCTTGAATTACTGTACAAAGTTGAGACTTGATCATTCCACCCAGGAACAATGTTATACTTTGTTTTGGGTCCTTTATTTTTAACTGCTTGCATGGCGGAGTTTCTCATTAATAAGGGTGTTGTAAAGAGAATAAAAGTCAATTTTGTGATCCTCATTATCACAGTGTATCTCTGACACCTTATGGCATCTGGAGGTTTCATTACAGACATAAATTTAATTGCCAGGGCGTTGTAAATTTTAACATCATTTTCGGACTTCACCGCACATTTTCAAAAAACTCTTGATGGAATTTGTCTGTTGTTTGTAACGAGGACTAGAGCCAGATCTATGTGGACAGTCAGTGTGAGGCGATCGGATCTGAATATTATTGAAAAAGGTGCATTTAAAAAACACAAGGGGTTTATTTTCAATTTTCATTAGTTTCATTCAACTTTTCAACTTTTGGCAAAGCAGTCGCAGGAGTGCGTTATGGCTAGGAGGCAGAAATCATCAAATATTGAAACACTGTGTACCAAAGACCTGGGAAACTGGTTGAACACTACTGCCTTAAGGCCACATGATCCAGGGGATGTAGGCAGTGGAACACTGTGCACGAAAGTACTGCGAGGCACCAGTTGAACACCACTGCCTTAAGGCCACATGATCCAGGGGATGTAGGCAGTGAAACACTGTGCACGAGAGTACTGCGAGGCACCAGTTGAACGCCACTGCCTTAAGGCCACATGATCCAGGGGATGTAGGCAGTGGAACACTGTGCACGAAAGTACTGCGATGCACCAGTTGAACGCCACTGCCTTAAGGCCACATTATGCTCCAGGGAATTTGGGCGATGGAACAAAGAATAGTTCTTCGGGTCATCGCTCAACCGCAGTTACCGCTGCCTTAAGGCCACACGACGCCCTCAATCCAGGAGATGAACCCTGATATCCTCGTGGAGGCTGACGTGCAGGTTGCCTTATTTGATGCGGTTCCAATCCCCACCAGCAGGTGGGTGCAGGCCACCCTGGGACCATTGTATATAGTCAGCGGAGAACCGACACCGGTCTCCTGAGAACAAATACAATAAAAATGTGAGCAAAGTCTCAATGGCAGATTATAAAATGATAGGTGCCAATTCTACTTGTTGTCAGAATTTGATTTATCTTTAATCAGCATTTAAATGTTACTATTTTTTACGATAATACAGCACAAGAGTCCCAACTGCTCCTGACCGTCTAGAGCAAGTGGGACCATGGCATCCTCAAATGGCAAATTATTGTGTTGTGAGGGTGAAGGTGATGGGGAAGTGAAGGAGAAGGAAAAGAGAAAGTTTGGAAAGTGTTTGGCATTCAGATCTTGTCACCGTACATAGCTAAAGCCATATCAAATATCGAGCAATATTTCAGTGCTGATTGGTGGTCAATCACTACGGCAAAACTGGACTAAGGAAAAACTTTTTTATTTATTTTTTTATATGAAATACCGCACAAGAGTCTCAACTGCTCCCGTCTGGAGCCAGTGAGACTATGGCATCCCCAATTGGGGTATGTTGTGAGGCTGAAGGTAGTGGGGAGGGGATGGAGATAGGAAAGAGGAAGGTGGGGAAGTACCTGGCTATTCAGATCTGGTCACTAAACACGGCTAAAGCCATTTCAAGCAACGTTTCAATTCTGAATGGTGGTCTTACACCAGGGCGATACTGATAGTATCTTCCACTCTGGAACGTGCCGCAAATATACTATATATTATTTTAAATGAATAAATTGTGAAATAACACCAATTAATCAAATAAAATTTATTTACGCACGCCGGGTTCGAACCCGCGACCTTCGGATTGTGAGTCGAGAGTCTTGCCTCGGGACCACGGAGGCCGTCAAAACTAAGAGTACTGGAAATCTTTTTTTTATTTGAAGTAATAAATGTACGTAATATTAATAAAAGTCATTTTGAGCACGCCGGGATTTGATCCTGCGACTTCTAGATTCATAGCCGAGGATTTTAACCGCTCGGCCGCTGAGATTTTAAAATTATATAACTTCCGGGACTTTTTACATTAACTCCACAGAGGAAGCCTCGAGGAAAATAATTTACCTCCGGGGTTTTTTTTGAGAAGAGGAAGGAGTGAACATGGGTCTTGAAACCTTTGCACAGCCGAGCTGTTGAACTCAAAAACGACCCATTCTCAAATTACAAATGCCAAGCTTGAACAAATGTTAGGATAAGCGTTTGGCGTGTGTCCCGATTATGCACCGGTACCAAAGGGATCAATGATGCTAGTCCCTCGGAGCATCTTCCATTGAAATACTGTAGAACAGGGACAGCATTCCCACCCCACGCTTGTGCTCTAAAGAAAACAATCTGTTTATTATGGTAGGGGAATTTATCAAACAGACCGCCCGATTTTGCAATGAGTTAAGGGTTGTTTTCCAGTATTTTGGGGCTCCAGACCGGATATGGCTGTCAAATTCAACAGTGGTGCACTTTTGATGACTGAACTGATTCTAAAGGTGTCTCGTCGTTTAAGACAGAGGGTCTTGGATCTGGTGCGAAGTTTATACATTTATAGTTTATACAGTTATAAGCTTGGTTCATAATACATCCCAACATTACATACCCCACATGGTCCACTAGTGCTGACAGGGCGGCTGCAGATCTCTATTTGGTGTTTGACACCATCTGGGTGAAGGCCTTTGTTAGTGAATATCCCGGAGCACTCTTCCTGGGGGACTAACTTAAATGATGTCTGAAATGAAGGAATTTTTTTGTGATTATTTGGTTATTTTAGTTTGTGAAAACAAATACACCCGTTTTAGGCATTAATATTAAAACTCTATCCACATCTTACATCACATAATAGTGTTTGGAATTATAATTGTCCTTTCCTGAAATTCCTACCCACCTCTCTGCCTACAGTACAAATCAGTACAGTTTCAACCTTCGAACAATACGCAGTGTATTATTATGAAGTTCATATTTTTAAAGTGCAGAGATAACCTTCGGCGGATAAGCAATGTATTATTATGAAGTTCATATTTTCAAAGTGCACAGATAACCTTCGGCGGATGAGCAATGTATTATTATGAAGTTCACAAAGTGCAGAGACCGCATTCCTACTCCGCCTACTCCGCCTTCTCCGCCTTCCCTCTCCCCACTTTCTTTGCCCTCTTCCCCGTCCTGCAAACCCCCCTTCTGAGTTCCCCTTCTCCCTACTGAATTCGCCTGCCACCTCCCACGAATCCCCCTCCCGAGTTCCCCTCCCCCCTACCGAGTTCTCCTCCCCCTCCCGCATTCCGTACATTCATTCCCGATACATTCAGTTTTGTGAAATAGATTTTTTTAAACTATTCCGTTTGAACCAATGTCGTTTAAAATAATTCAGTTCAGTTAAATAGATAAAGGAGTAGGTAGTAGGTAGGTAGGAAGTGCATTTAAGTTAAATTATCTGACATATAAACAGAAAGAATACTAATTGTGGAATAAGTAATCGATGGTAGAGGTATTACACAGTATATCAATACAATAGTCCCATACCTACTGCAAATGGCTGTCACATAAAGGTGTAAAGCGACTGGAAATGTTCTGTGATGGTACATTTGTGGGGAATACATTACGATACCTGCGAGCATTATCTACACTTCCATTTCAAGGTACATATTAATCTAATATGATGTAATCAAATACATGTGTGTTTTGGGTGAGACGGGTATCGGCACCGCCGCCCCGGGAACCATTTATTGGATAACCAACACCTCTGCCATAGGTCACCCCAAGTGGTTCGCTATGTTCGAAGGGGTGTCCGGGTTCATGGGGTGAGGTTTGTACAGGTCTTTGCAATGGATGTGTCTGCCCACCAGCTGTGTAGCAGGCCGGATCGGGAGAGAATGATTGAGGGAGACCCTTTGACTTCTCCAGCCGTTCCCTCTCGGAACATCGCCTTTCACCGCAGTGAGAGGGATGGATTCACACGTCTGTCACTCCTGAACACACTGACCCCCAGATTCATACCTACCACTTTTACCCTTTTCCTTCCCAGGACTTCACCTTCCTTCTTTCATAAAAAAAACCAAACACACAGCATCCCCAAAGATGACATAGGCCCTGAGCGTCCTGTGTGAAGCTAATTTAAAAATTCAAAAAAAATGGCCGCTCAATATCTTACATATATATACATAACAATATTTTTGAAATTTTACTTATAAATAGTGCAGGAAACAACTGTTTAAGACACTTGCACAAAAATAATTATAAAGTAAAAACATTATTGAATTAGATCCACACAGTATGTAGGTACCAAATATTTTTAAAAAATATTTAAAATATAAGAATATAAAAATCCAAAATAGCTTTTTTCTTTATGCAGACAAAATACGATTAAATAGCTTTATCAAAATATTCCCCTACTTGATAAAAAAACCTCAATAAGGTATGCTTATATATAAGTAATCTTATGTAAGAAATATAAATAAAATAGTCTCTTCATCATCAAAGCAGACAAATAAATTCTTACTTTAACATGAGTTTTCAATTTGAAGTCCCACCCAGTTTCTATCAGGCCACTGTTTGGAAGAGGGGTGCCCGTGTGGAGACAGGCGGGGAGAATTCCGTTGGTAAAGTTAATCCTGAAATTGATAAAAATTGTTAGAAATATGTTTTTATTTTCCAGTTTTAGTAGCCCAACGCAATAGTTTTCCTAAAATGTGACATATTCAAATAAAAACGGAAAAACAATAAAAAAAAACAGATTTACCAAAAGAGAAGATTATTGACGCATATTAGTTGAGATGTTTGATGATGGGACTAAGGGGGACTCCATGCTCCATGGAGGCAACCATGGTATTCTTGGGTTGGCGTAATCTGCGCCATTATAGGCTTCCCGTGCCTTAAAGAGTTCATTCGTCCCTCCAGGAACATTTCCGTAGCGCTGCAGAACCTATTTCAGGAACCCCCAACTTGGCGACAGGTCAACTAATATGCATCGTCGTCTATTTTTAGATTGTTCGCGTGTTCGGTTACTCAGCTGGCTAAGTCCTTCATAACACAAGCAACATTTTCCGCTTACTGTGGTGGTAGTAGGAGATTTTCAAATATTGTCAGATTATTCGTAAACCGGGAACTTTTTCTTTTTTTTTTCATTAATTCCACACAGGAGGCCTTGAGGAAAATAATTTCCCTCAGGGCCTACGTCATCTTTGGGGATGCTGTGTGTGGGGTATTTTTAAGAAAAGGAAGGACAGGAAGTTCTGGGAAGAAAAAAGGTATGAGGGGGTAGGTAGGAATCTGGGGTTCAGTGTGTCCAGGTCATCCGCCACCAAGACCTAGACAAACCTCATCCCATGAACCCGGGCACCCCTGCTAAGTCACCAAACATAGCAACCCACTTGGGGTGACCTATGGCGGAGGTGTTGGTTAACCAACAAATGGTTCCTGGGGCGGCGGTACCCATTCCCGCCTTCCAAATTGGGGAGATAGCTTAGATGTTAGAGTAAACTTCCGGATAACACTCGGTCCTGAGTAAAAATTCCTGTCACACAAATGATCTTTATTGTACTTTTGCATGGTTTTAGTTAACATAGAAATATAGAAAATTATTACAAAAAACGCTCACCGCCTGTCTACCTCCACCAGGGCGATGTTGTTGTATACTGGGGTTTTGGAGTTGAACTCTGGCTGTCTTACTCATAATCGCAAAAAAAAGATATTACGCCGTAATACGGACGGGTTAGGTGAAATTGTTACTCACATGACGGTCCGACAGTCGCGCGCATGCGCGATTTCTATCCGCCGTTATAACATCGTTATATTAGCAGCTGTCAGATTTTAAACCACCTGACACCCAGGGTTAGCGTCGTTATTACGGCCGTAATTAATCGAGATGTCAAACTTTGTTGACAATCTGAGATAAAAGTTCGAAGGTTTAGCAAATTTTCGTCCACCACGGGCACGGAAAACGTATAAAAAGCGGTACGACCCATTTGCGGCGTTAACAGAGTGATTTCAGATATAAATATAGAATTGCCAAAGTAAATATGAGACGCTTAATCGATTTGTACGGCCATATTTGGATGTTTTGATCTCCAGGTTCTTTGTGCCGTACGATACTGGGGTCAAAACGAGGTAAGATTGTGTTTATAATACTCACTCCTGTGAAAAAATCAGCTAAATCGATTACCAAACAAGCTATATATTATTATACTTAAATTTTTTTTCGCAGATACATGTGATTTTGCTGAAATTCGGACACGGATTTCTTGCTTCACAGCACATTAAAATGCCGCATAGCATTGAAAAACAACAAGCAAATTCTGCAGAGTTGTAAGGAATAAAACGTTTCCCCTGAGTAATGTGTGCACTGTCGGGAGAAGTATCTGTTCACCCCAGTTCAGAAACCAAGATACCCCAGAGAAGTTGCCTTCAACAGGGCTCAAATATCTATCGCAACACAAGTATCTGCTGCGGGGTATGTGTATGATACCATCAAGACATCAAGTTCTCCATTGTCTTGATATGATTGTCTCGTCTTGATTCATCGATATGAATGACCCTCAATAGGTAAGAAAATAATTTAATACAATAGTTTATGCTCCTCAGCAACAGTTGTGGATCATTGGGGCTGTACGTCGTGTGCCCCGTGCCTGACCGTACACTATACTATGCCACTACTATATTATACACTTCTTACATTAAATATATGATAAAATATGTTTATGTTAAAATTAAACATTATAATACAATCTGTCTTTAGATATTTCTTAGAGTTTTGTATGTGCTAATGCTATGATTTGTAATTTGGAATAGATGATGATGAACGCGACGAGGAAGCAGTAGCGGTAGCAGGTGGTGGTGCTGTTGTGGAACCGGAAGCAGCCCCAAACATGAACCAGATTGGAAATGCTTCTATGCGGGTCTTCATTTGTCAACATTTTTAGTAATATGTATGACTGTATCATGTTGCTCTGTTTTTTTTATCATAAATGTGAATCTATAACTTCTGATTTGCCAACTATAAGATTATATTATACTATTTGAAAAATGTACCTACTTGGTCAATATAATGTACTTGCTGAAACAGACACATATTACACAACAACAGAAGAATAAAACACAATATCAAAATGAATGCAATTAGATTTATTTATGTGTACTTTTGCTTAGCTCCCGTCCACATTTTAGCATCAATATTTTGAACATTAAGCTCCTCCATCAATCTTATTCTAGTCTGTGACTCCAGTTCCTTTAGCTGAATATTGGCTCTGGACTCTTCCTTCATAAACCTGAGCATACAGTCCATCTTCTCGGTGCTTTCTATTTTCATCTTTAACATGTCGTTAGAATTAACTTTCTGGAAAAAAGACATTATATGACATAAAGCTTTCCTAATTTCTTAAAAATCAATCACTTTGTGGTTTACATAATTAATTATTGAACAAAGTTACTCATTTTCTTAACTTTCAATTTTGATATGACAAAGTCTGTTGTATTATTCTTCGACTTTGTTTGATCAAAGGTATTATTCTATCTTTACGGTAAGTTCAAGTTCAACTACACATAGAACCGTTGATATTTTCATATATTACTTTCAACATACAAAGTTATCTTAAAAAACAATAAAGCCACGATATTTACCTTTGATTTGAAAATGTACGTCGCCGGTACTTTTAGTACGAACTCGTCCAGTTCTGGTTCTTGTATCTGGTTTAGATCTTTGTGATTATCATTTGCCTATAACTGAAAAATAGTCCATTATTTTAAGTTGCATACGTAGTTACATCGTAATGTGTCTTAATCTAATGCGAATTGTATAGGTACTATAAGCATTTTTTCCAATTAAAATATATTCAAGTGCATTTTAGTTTCGTTATAAATAATGACGAAGGGCAAAAATGCCTACCCCCTGACGAAAATGATATGAATAACGAGCCAAAAAAATAATGTAATTACTACTGAGATCAGATGCATTCATGTCAAATTTTGTGTGGCTGTCACTTTAATATGTAGAAAAATTGACATTACATATATGTTTAACATGTAGGTATACTTACTTCATTAAAATTGTCGTTAATATTACTTCTTTAATGTTTCCGCATTCATTTTACAAACCATGTAATAACGCGAACCGTTGAGCCGTCAAAATAATATTGACATTTGAATGAACGTGAAGTCGGCAACGCGGCGCAAAAATGCGAAATACAGGGCATTTTTGAGATTTGGAATAGAGTGATGCCAGTCTAAAAATATCAAAACCTGTTAGAGTTGTATCAGGACAAAATGTGTTCGTGAGTAAAGATTTTTAATCTGAGCAGTATAGGCCCCCACCCCTGGATAGCTAATGCGTCATTATTACGTCGTAATAGGGATTCATCGTGAGTAAGACGGTGGATGAATTACTATTCTTGCTATGTTGTAGATTACATCTACAGAGTTCGTGATGAATCTCCGCCCCAACCCAACATATTTTATATTTCCGGAACTGAAACAAAAGGAGTGTTGATAGTGGCACATTATTCCATTTTATTTGATAAATTGCTTTATGCTGAGGGAACGGAGACGGAGAGAGAAATTAAAAGGCATCCGTGTTGGTTGCGAGTCCAGTCGTTTATTGAAGCATGAGCTACGTAGCTGAGGTCGGTCGGTGTAACATGAGATGATGAAGTGCCGTAGGCTGAAGCGTTGCGGGTGCTCGGTCATGATGGGTGAAGCAGGTCGGAGATGCTGTGGTGGAGCAGGCCACGGGCCTGCAGGTCACCAGAGTGTTGCTCGACGCTCGTTGCGGAGAAGACCTGATCTTCCAGGCCGTTGCTCGACGCGCGTTGCGGAGGTGAAACGGCGGTGACTCGGTGAGTGGAGCCACCGGCAGATAGTCCTCGAAGGAAGCTGCCCTGGGAGAGAGCTGAAGCACCAAGGCACTCGATGTTACGATGGTTCGCTGTAGAGAGGCGGGACCGTTGAGATTGCACTGAAGTGTTGATTAGCGCGCCGCGAGACTGACTAGAACTGAACAAATTTGTAGTTTAGCGGGCCGCTTTATATAAGAGCGAGCGGCCGAGTAGCTTTCCACTCGCTGGCAATACATGCGCTGGAAGGTGCTAGAATGTACTCGTCACTGTAGTCGTGAATGCACGCTTGAGTCTAGACCTTTTGCGAAGGTGGTGCATATTATTATTCGTCGGCAGCCGGTCTCACGAGTACATTGTCTGCCGATACGTGCGTACGTAGGTGCCTGCGCGTAGTGTGAATTTGCAAGCACTTTGCGGCGGTGGTTCCTTCTCGCGAATTCTAGAGTGGCGAAAAAAATAGTTGTATGAACGCCACAATGCAAACATTTCCTCTTATGTGCTTCTAAAACAATCAGTACACCACCTGAAATTATTTCTAGGAGTTTTGTTTTTGGTTTGATAACCTGATCCTTCTCACTAACTCTCTGAAATGTAAATCTAACACCTCTAGTTGTGGAGCTCTGTACTCTCTAGGTATCTATAGCCTTCACAGAACACAGCGAGGCGAGGTCACCACCAGGCAGAGGTCAGTCACCAACAATGCCTACACATATTGTTTTAAGCTTTCAAAATCAATTTTAACTCTAAAAACAATTCCATTAAAGTTTCATTAATAAAATTCCTTGATACTTCTTCGCACTTGTCTACCTCGTGAGACGCACGATGTACGGTGTCTGGACGAAGCTAATAATGAATAATACATGTATTCGGATTGATTAAGAGGTAATGGAAAAATTATTTGGAATAAATTTTGCCTCTGAAATCATCACTTTACCAGCAAATAATGCCATTTTAATGCCATTTAAAAAAAAAAAAAAAAATTTTAAGCAAAAAAAAATTACATTAGCTCCACATAGGAGGCCCCGAGGAAAATAATTTTCCTCAGGGCCTATATCGTCTTAGGGGAAGCTGTAAGGAGGTTTTTTTTAAGGAAAAGAAGAAAAGGAAGCTCTAGAAAGGAAATAGGTATGAGGAGGGGGAGGGGGGTATCGGGGTGTGTCAAGGAGTGACAAACGAATGAATGCATCCCTTCAACTGCGGTGCAAGGCGATGGGTCGGGGGATTCTGGCTGAAAAGGTCAAAAGACCTCCTCAACCAGTCTCTCTCGATCCGGCCCGCCACGCAGCAGGTGGGCAGACGCATCAGTCACCAGACCCTGAAAAACTTCACTCCATGAACCCGGGCACCCCTGCTAAGTCACCAAACGTAGCGAAACACTTGGGGTGACCAATGGCAGAGGTGTTGATTATCCAATAAATGGTACCCATACCCGCCTCCCAAAATGAGCAAATATTTCATTTCTGAATTTAAGAGTTTATTTCTTCAAATTTTGCAAATTCACTTTGTGGCACCATTTTATTAATCAAATAATTAAAAACACTTTGTTTTTACCACAATAAACTTTATTTAAAAGTCAACATGTTTCAAGAACGATGTTCTCTTCATCAGGACATAAAATGTACTTTTTATGTCCTGATGAAGAGAACATCGTTCTTGAAACATGTTGACTTTTAAATAAAGTTTATTGTGGTAAAAACAAAGTGTTTTTAATTATTTGATTAAGAGTTTATAATTAGATTGTTGAAAGTAAATATATTAGAACCTTTTGAGCAAATTTTTTTGATATCGGTCGTCCAGTTGATTAGTCAGACATCTCCGAAAAATCCAAATGCAGTTGTCGGAGTCTTTTACCATTTATCTGGTATAACACTCAGATTACTCATAAACATCTCCAAATCATTCAACAAAATGTTGCTGTTTCTGGGTCATTAGTAGGATATTTCAAAATGTCATGCCAATGTACTGTTATGCCTCCCGGTATTATTTTATGGCATATTTAATATGTTAAACGCAGACACACGTAAATAATGTGTGATTAATGGTGAGCATTTGAATATTGCTTTCCTCAAAACTTAGTATTTGGAGATGTCTGACTAATCATCTGGACGATCGATATATCGATTTCACTAAAAAAGCTACAACATTTCTCCAAACAGGGGACTCAATCCTTTCTCAACTCTAACACAGAATTAAAAAGGGGTCAGTTGTTGATTTTATTAAAATACCAAACCAAATAAGACGTTCACTTACATTCATCACTTTGATAGTTATTTACAAGACGACTTCAATTTAAAATTAATAAAACAATAAACTCACCCAGCGGATTCAATGGCGTATGCAGTAGTCACCAGCCACCTGTCGCTCAGTAGGGTCACCACTCCCCGCCAGGTGATGTCGCCTTCTTCACCAATTCCAAACCGTCCCTGGGAACACAAACACTCTTCATATTATTCCCTGAGAAAGTGAAATTGTTTTAAATTGCTCGAAAAGTAATACCTGATTTATCCGCTTGAATTATCACTTTTTTATATCATTAACGTGCAAGTTTCCAGCCGCCTGGAACCAGTGGGACTATTGCATCTCCAATATGCGTTATGTTGGGTGATTGGTACGAGTGCAGCTCTTAGGATGATGATTTTTACAACACAATTTCAATTTATCATGGAATTCATTTTTGGGTTATTATGCCGTCTATTTTTAGTCAATTAGTCTTTTTTGTATGCAAAAGTATTGCCGTGTTGCAAGTTTTAATTCTTTAAATATGGTTTTCTGCGTTTATTTTTGGTGAAGCATTCAAATAATATTAATAGGGACGACAGGGCTAAGCTTAATTGTAATAAAACAACGTTACGTTCAGAGTCGGAGCAGAAACTAAATCATTTATTTATCACTTTCACATAAATTACATAGATGTCAGCACTAGGCTTATATTGTTGATATTATTACAACACCCCCACTATATATAACAATATAAATATTCTTAAATATTAAACAGTTTGCACACCTAATTTATCCAAAAATTCATAATGTTTTATGGAACCTAAACTTTTGGTGAACAAATCAGCAGGCATTTCAGCTGTTGGCAAATACCTAACATTCACAATATTATTTGCTACACATTCTCTACAAAAATGACATCTAATATCAATACGTTTAGTGCGTTTATGAAAAACTGGATTTACTGTTAACTTTTGCGCACTTTGATTATCATTAAAAATATCAATAGTATACAATTTTTGAGTTATTTCATTTGTAAATTTCTCAAATAAATTGCTTATTTACAAGCTTCGGCAATCGCCATATACTCAGCTTCACTACTAGGGCAAAAGTTTGCTGTTTTTTAGTTTCCCAAGATATAACACAACCAGATAAAGTAAAACAAATTTCGGTGTATGACCTCCTATCAATAATGTTTTTTCAGCTGTCGATTTAAAACCAATTCTTTTGGTACACCAGTGCATCGGTCACGGCCTTATGAATTTATCCAACACATTTTCCACATTATGACAAACTTCACTTTCCTTGACATTCTTGAAACCCTGGTTGACATTGTCTATAATCTGCTTCCATACGGAGATGCCCAACTTCCTCTTGAGCTCCGAGCTGAGGCGCACCTTGACTGCCAGCACCATCCGCAGCGCGGCAATCTCATTCTCCACGCGCGCCAACTCCTGGCTCCATTCTGCCTTCTGCGTCTCCACCTCCTCGGACGTCAGGTCCGCTGACTCAGGCACCGCCTCCGTGCTCGGGGACACCTCGAAGCCATCGTCGGACTGTACAACTCTACCATCTTTTAGAGCATCACTTAACTCCCACGCATCATTGTCTTTGAAAGACTGCAACTCTTCTCTCACAGCCAACTCCCACTGATCCTTTTCTGGTCCATTTAAGGCGTCACGCAGAGACAAACTGTCAACACACAGATTTGAGAATCCATACCTCTCTGGAGTTTTTCTCTCCCGTTTAGGTCGGCGCTGTGGGCTTTATTTCTCACTGTCTGCATCTTCATAGTCGCTGGGAACATATGTCTCATCATTATCTTGAAAACTGTCCATAAAACTCGAGTTATCTCGGCTAGACACTGGTTCAATTTCACATCGTTCTGTACCGGCATTGTTTGCCTTCGCAACATGTTGTGCATGAAGACTTGCTTATGTCAACTTTTTTGTCAAGTGACAGGCCCTGCACAGCGTTTTCCATCTGATTCAAATAATCTTTATTTATGTGTCCTAATCTTCGATGCCAAGTCATTCCCGACACAACTGATGCTGCTAAACAGTCTTGTTTTAGCAAATTCACTTTGTATACTCCATTGAGCAACACAGCTGTAGCAACCAACTTGTTCTTCCGATTATAAACTGAACAACCATCTTCAGTGAAAGATACACTGTTGCCTTTCATAATCAGTTGGCTAACAGATAATAAATTTGTTGTTAAACTTGGTACACAAAACACATTTTCCACTGTGATGTCGTACTCATAATTATCTGTTATAGTCGTGATTTTAACATCGCCAGAACACAATACTGACATCTTTTCACTGTTTGCAACAACAATTCTTTTTTCTTGTTCATACTGCGCATTCATAACCCAACTTTCATTTGCTGTTAGATGTATACTCGCGCCTGAGTCGATAAACCACTCGTCTTTGTTGAAATTTCCACTCAGGAAAACTGCGCTAAAAGCATTAGACTGCATTCTATCCTTATTTTTTTGATTTGACAAGTTATTTTCGTTATTTGTACACTGGTTTTTGTAATGCCCGGTTTGTTTACATCGGTAGCATCTTATCTGCTTGACGTTTGATTTTGACAAGCCAGTGCTGCCAACATTACTTTTACCGGGCATAGACAAATTCGTATTATTTTTTCCTTTGTACTTTGAAGTTGTTGGGCGAGTAGCAAAAGCACCGCTAACTTCACTCTCGTCATGACTTGCCAAATCCATGTCCAACAATTTTGTTTTTATGGAGTCTGCCGTTATAGGAATCCCTGAATGTTCTATCGCCATTACCATCGGGGAAAAACGGTCTGGCAGACCAGCTAATAGCAATGATCCTGTCCACATATCATTAATTTCGAATCCTGTTCCACTGAGCTTCTGTGCTGTATCGATAATCTGCGTAACATATGACGTCATCGAACTGCAATCCTCTCGGCGAATCGAAATTAAATTTCGCAGCAGACTTATTCTCCTTGAAAATCCGTTGTCGTCGAATAATTGTTTCAGCTTTTCCCATAATTCTTTAGTGGATGTAACATTTTTTACGTGAACGTATAAAGACGGGTCGATTGTCATAATCAATTTTGCTTTGGTTTTTGCGTCATCTGCAGCTTTTATTTCCATCCCGACTTCTGGCTGCACATAATGTTCCATGCCTTCTAGGATTAAAAAATTCTCCGCCGCAAAACACCATATACTGTAGTTATCCCGTCCAGTTAGCCTGGGCACGTTGACAAGATAGTTCGCCGACATTTTAAACTACGATACACTAATGTTGTATACTGCAATTATAACAATCCGTCACGACACAGTTTAATCACGTTTTGTAATCGTCTTTTTTACACTTGCAGAATTAATACAAGTCAAACAAAAGCAACAAAATCGCGAAGAATTATGAGCGAGTGGCCCATAACCTGTAATAAAACAACGTTACGGTCAGAGTCGGAGCAGAAACTAAATCATTTATTTATCACTTTCACATAAATTACATAGACGTCAGCACTAGGCTTATATTGTTGATATTATTACAACATTAATACCTAGTTCTTGGTGTCCAATATTAGGCTACACCAAAATTAAACGCACAAAACGATATTAAGAGAATTAAAGCATTAATTAATTTGATGGCCTCCGTGGTCGAGTGCCTCCATGTGCAATTTTTTTATTTATTTTATCAATTTGTATTGTTTCACAATTTACTAATAAAAATAATGTATAGTACGACCATATTTGAGGGGAATAGATACTCTCAATACTGCCCTGGTGTAAGACCAATAACCAAAATTAAAATTTTGCTTGAAATGTCTTTGGACCTTTTTTTTACATTAACTCCACACAGGAGGCCCTGAGGAAAACAATTTCCCTCAGGGCCTATGTCATCTGGGATGCTGTGTGGAGGGTCTTTTTGAGGATAGGAAGGAATGAACATTGGTCTTGAAGAGACCCATGTTGTAGGAAGGAGGAAACACAGAGGCCGGCAAATCGTTCCATAGCCGAGCTGTTGAACATAAGAACGAGTCGAAGAAGCGACCTGTTCTCATGTGACAAATGTCAACCGTGTACATATGTTGGGCACGCGTTTGGCATGTTTCCCGACTATGCACCGGTGCCAGCTGACAGCTCGCAACAGTCGCAAGGCTCATGCGCTCTGGCGGAATTAAAATGTACTATCAAACGCGGCTACCATCTTGGTAGGAATTACCGGACACAGAACACACAAACAAATTTACAGACAAACGAAATGTAAAAGTGATTTGATTCAAAAGAGGACTTCTCTACGCTCAGTCAAATGAGGTATTATTATGTGATGTAAATTGAAATATAAAATGCATATTTTATTACATTATATTCATACAGGAGACCCTGAGGAAAAAATTCCCTCAGATGCTGTGATGCAGGGGATGCTGGGGATGCTGTATGGAGGATCTTTTTAAGTTTTGTGAAGGAAAACGTTATGAGGGGTGGAAGGGGTAGGAATCAGGGGGTCTATGTGTTCAGGAGTGAAAAGTATGAATGCCACTCCCACTGCGGTGCAAGGAGATGGGACGAGAGGTCAAATGGTCTCCCTCAACCAGTCTCTACCGATTCGGCCTGTCACGCAGCAGGTGGAAAAAATGCATCTGCCACCAAACCTCACCCCATGAACCCGGCACCCCTGCTAAGTCACCAAACGTAGCAAAACACATGGGATGACCTATGGCAGAGGTGTTGGTTATCCGATAAATGGTTCCTGGGGTGGCGGTGCCGATACCCGCCTCTCAAATTAAATTTGTATGGTTTATTCACGAAATGTTTAATTAACTTATATTTTTACTGCAGTCGTAATAATGTCTGTTACTTACATAGTACGGGGCCTCCGTGGTAGAGTTCAAGAGGGACCCGTTGTATTCTGCACTAGGGTCCGGAACGGCTGGACATATGTCTCCCCGCGTCCAGCCGGTGCTAGTGCGCTGGCAGGGGTATATCTCCTCTGCCAGCTCTATGCAGTCTGTAGAGGAAACACAAATAAGTAATGAACTAATGTTTTTAGAGCACAGTTATTCATTGCGCTAACTACTTCATAAGAGTGGATTCAAAGTGGAAGATATTCCTAATACACAGTGGCGGACTAACCCCTCCAGAGGCCCGGGGCGGCAAAGCCGAATGAGCCCCCCCCCCCACTAGTTTAAGAAGTTTGCAATGTAAGAAGATTGTAATTTAAGAAGTTTGTAATGTAATTTTTCCAAGCTTTTTACTCTGGTCCTGGGGGCCTCCAAACGCCTCCGTGTTCCCTTGATCAAATCCTAAACAAGGCTAGGGAATAAATAACCAGACACATCCGGAAATAAGTCATTTTTAAATCAAATTTTAGATGTTTTGACTCTTTTCTACAAAAAAATATAACTTGATTTCGAAAGAATGCTATTTTATCGAGTAAAACAACTTTTTAAATTTTGAGAAAATATGTTTATTTTTAGTACTCGTACAAAAAGATTTTACCATAGGTTATTATTATTTATATTATTATTTCGTATTATACAACATAAATATTAAATCATATAATCATGCAGTAAAATAAATCATAAATATTAAATCATATAATCATGCAGTAAAATAAAGGGGCCCCAAGATGTGTATTGCCTAGGAGCCCGACATGTTTTATCCGGCCCTGGCAGAGCCTTATTGTCATTATTGTCCATAAGGCGGTGTAGGCCACTGCCTAGGGGTCACGTATCGGCTAGTAGCCCCTATGGTAAAGGGGCCTCGAGACGTGCATTGCCTAGGGTCCCCGACATGTTTAATCCGGCCCTGACTATGACGCCACGTAGGGATTGTTTTGTAAAGGGCCCCCTTCTATTTTTTAAAATTTTTATGAACGTTCAAAATTTTCCATAAAAAATTAAATTCGCTGGTCCGCCTTTCTTTTTTTTTTAGATATCGAAATTTTTTAGATATTAGACACGGTGCCATAGACACTGGATTTTCGAACAGTTTAAGAATTGGTGCATGCAAATCGTATGAAGAATTTGTTTAATATATTGTCAACCAGGTTGAAAAACGTGTTAAAAAAGTTTAGAGAAAAACGTATTCAAAGTTTTGCTGAAGGATAATTCAAAATACAAACTGTTTCAAATGGTTTCACATAAAATGCTCCATCAATTTTCCAAATTTCTTTAAAATATTTGTTGAGAGCATTCTTACAACAATTGCAACTTTCATAAAATGAAATAATTTTTTTTTTTTTTCAGTGTCCTGGTGCCTTAAAGCCTTGTTTAGGATTTGATCAAGGGAACGTGGAGGCGTTCGGGGGCCCCCCGGGACCGGGGGCCCGGGGCGGGCCGCCGGTGCGGCGCAGAGACCAATAATTCTATATGATGCGTGTATCCCAGTTACTGGCCTCGGCCTGAAACACATTTCTCCCTAGACGTCCAAAAGGCTTTCGACAAAGTCTGGCACGAAGGCCTCATCTACAAAATGTTCCTCCAAGGGATTCCCCTCCAAATGATCCAACTCCTAGGAAATTTCCTCACAAATCGTAAATTCCGAATCAAACTCGACGGCATTTTTTCAACCATCAGATCAATCACAGCAGGAGTCCCTCAGGGATCCATTCTCTCACCAGCCCTCTTCAACATCTACCTAAGCGATATCCCCCGCCCCAGCATCCAAAATTTTCGCACAAAAATAGGAAAATTCGCGGACGACACTGAAGTCTTGTCCACTTCAGTAAGTCCACTCACCGCCACCCGTCGAGTTCAATCCCACACCTCCGAATGCGAAATCTTCTCCAAAGAATGGAGAATTAGCATCAACCCTTTCAAGAGCGCAGCTTGCGTCTTTTCCCGCAAAAACTCCATCCGAAGGCCACCTCACATCCAGCTGTTCGGTCAAAACGTCCCCTGGGTAAAAAACATCAAATACCTCGGCGTAACCCTCGACAGTAGACTCACATGGAAAAAACACACCCAAGAAATCCTAGCCTCCGCTAACAAAACATACGCAGCCCTCTATCCCATGCTATGTAAAAGAAACAAACAACTCTCTCCTAAAAATAAACTCCTAATCTACAAAACTACAATAAGACCCAAATTAACCTATGCCAGCCCCATCTGGGGAAACACTTCAAATTCCAACATGAACAAACTTCAAACTTTCCAAAACAAAGTCATCCGTACAGCCCTGGGCGCCCCCAAGTGGTTGAGGGTTTCCCAACTCCACAACGACTCAGAAGTCCCATTATTGAAAAACCACATCGTAAGCCTCGCGGAAACTTTCTATGCGGGAATCCCCACCCACGACAACGCGTCCATAAACTGTCTCACCCAGTACGACATTAGCGAAAAAACAAAACATAAGAAACCCAAACAAATCCTCCGAAAAATCCCTCCCCCCATATTGCAGCCATGTACCCCCCTTGCAAATAACAATTAAAAAACACGAATAAATTCATTTTTCCTACAAACATAATTTTTTAAATTATAAACTCATGATGAAAGAGAAAGGGGCCTTTTTTGGCCCGGAGCTCTGTATGCCAGTATTTCAAAAGTCAAAAAAGGCCTGAAACACACATCTGTAGATGATATGGGGCTCGTACAGCAGAAGCTGTTCTAAAGTAAATAATAATGAATTAATGGTATTTTATACTCACAATCAGCCGCCTTTGATCCGTTGTGTTGCTGCGATACTAGTGCCTTGGGCAAAGGTGGGCACGGTCCGGAGCAGCAAATTAACTGTCCCTCTGTTCCAATGGAATACGGATCACATTTCTGCAATCAACACAACAAGTTGATTATTTGTTTTTAAGTTAGTGACTCTGGTCCAATTACAACTTAACATATGAAAAGAGAAATAATAGCAATCATAGGAAAAGTCATCTGACCAGGACCAGGAATTCTTTAGGCGACAAAAACTCTGTCCAACATCTTTCCTGATGATGGAGACAGTAAAGCTGTAAGCTGCCTGAAACGTTGGCAATAGGAGGAGAAAGCACAATTCAGCTCATTTCCTCAAAACTCAAATCACCATTTGGTGACAGTTGGTATCATTTATAATTATATACTGTACGGCGTGAAATCCACCCAAAATATATTAGGCACTTTCAATTCAGCTGGAGGTCAGTTTCGTTGGCAACAATAATCAACCTTTCAGGGTGGGTACCGCTGTCCCGGGAACCATTTACTGGATAACCAACCATTAGTCTGCCGTAGGTCACCGCAGGTGGCAAGCTATGGCTGGTGACGTTGTCCAGGTCTTGGTGATGGATGCGTCTACCCACAAGAAGGCAGGCCGGATCGAGATTGAAGGAAAGCTTTTGACATCATTTTTGACTTCACTCCTGGACACATTGACCCCCATATTCCTACCCATCCCTCACACCTTTTTCCTTCTCAGAACTTCCTCTTCTTCCTTTCCTAAAAATACCCTTCACACAGCATCCCTAAAGATGACATAAGCTCTAAAAGGAAAAAAAAATCCTCAGGGCCTCCTGCAGAGCGATTTCTATGGCTGTCAATTGTTTTTTTGCATGAATACCTCACAAGAGTCCCAACTGCTCCCGTCTGGAGCCAGTGGAACAATGGCATCTCTAATTGGGGTATGTTGTGAGGCTGAAGGTAGTGGGTAGGGGCAGGAGTTAGGGAAGAGGAATGTGGGAAGTAGCTATTTAGATCTGGTCACCAAACAAGGCTAAAGCCATTTCAAGCAACGTTTCAATTCTGAATGGTGGTCCTACACCAGGGCGATACTGAGAGTATCTTCCACTCTGGAACATGCCGCAAATATACTTTATATTATTTTTAAATGAATTAATTTTGAAATAACACAAACTAATCAAATAAAAATTTTTTGCCACGTCGGGATTCGATCCCGCGATCTTCGGATTGCGATTCAAGAGCCTTACCGCTAGACCACGCCGGCCGCCAATTCTCCACCATTGCTTTTTCTATGGGTATCAGGCCAGCTTCGCCGATTTTAAACAGCTTATGAAATACTGTAAAAATACATGATTATTTATCTACTTAATGTATGTTCACGTATATTTACAGTATTTCGTGTTTTAAACTGTTTAAAATCGGCAAAGCTGGCCTGATACCCATAGAAAAAGCAATTGACAGCCGTAGAAAATCACAAAAATCTGACAGTAGATCTCGATCCCACAAAAATGCCACAAAGATATAGAATCGCTCTGCTGAGTGGAGCTAATGTTAAAAAACAACCTTTCGCATCAAAACTTTTTACTTCATGGTGATTAATTAATTGTTTTCAGCCGTTGCTCTTTCTCCTCTATTAGCCATTGTTTCAGACAACCTTGCGGTGTCCATCATCAGGGTAGAATGTATATCGTATTGCAGGGAACATGTTGTCTCTCTTTCTGTGTCAACTGTTAATGGAGATGCCTGGTGAGGTGAGGTAGAACTTTAATGCGAGAAGTGTGTTTGTGTTTGGAAAAAACCATCCAATTCCGGTTACAATTACAGGAGGAGGACCAATATCAGATTAATGATTTTTAACAGTGTTCAAATATTAACATGTGTTTAATATTTAAGTATTAAATCATGTTAGTTTAACTAAAAAATTAGATTTGACGTAATCAACTGTATAGGTATATTTAACTCAATTTACTTTCTTTGTCGACCTTCTTATTTCAATGAATGCATGGATTTTGTACAAAGAGACCACTGGAGCCAGGAGGTAATATTCGTTGGCCGTTGAACTAGGAAGTTACTATAGAGATAACCCCAAAAACTAGTTCCAGTCTGCTAAGTATTTGATTAATAAAATAACTAAATCTTAATAAAAATCCATCGATTTGGAGTACAGTACGGGTCCCCCGTTTCATTTAACAAACTACATTTTATTACCCATCAAAATTACACATAAAAAATTAATGTCTGTAAATGTAACGAAATTCCGTCTAGAAAAACGAAAAAAAAATCAAATATCCCAATGAAAGTATTAAATGCAATGAAAGTATTGGAACTTGTTGATGGGAAGGTGTTATGGTGTAATTCTGTTGTTTACCTGTGGTAAGATGCCTCTAGTAGCAGCGAGGATTGCTACCGGGCACTCTACAAGTTGGGTACAGGCTCCAGGACGCGATGATCCATCCATGATACAACTGTCTCCTACAAGCACACAGATACATCAGGGACACAGTCACAGTCACATGGAGGGGCCTATGAAACTTACCATCGCCTAATTACACCGAGTACTGTACCTTCAGCTACCTTGATAAGCGGACAGCAGACAATCGCCAAGGTGCCCACAATAGTGCATACCTGAAAACAATTCATCTAAATGATTTTTTGGTATTAACTAAATAAATAATTTTAAAGAATATGAAAAGGAATTTAAACAAATCAGGGAACTCTCATCTCTCCAGGGAAATCCTATCAATTCTTGATAGAATCTTTCCTCATCGACGCGATCTTCACTGCTGTTCTGCGCAGCGCACCTACTTTAAATATTTGTAAGCAATTCTCATTTTTTTGCAAATATTATAAGTATTTTCTAATATGTATTCATTAGTTATAAGTTTGTAATGTACAAGAATTATAATTTAAAAAAAATGTATTAAGAGATTTCTTTTTGACATCAACTCCACATAGGAGGTCCTGAGGAAAATAATTTCTCTCAGAGTCATCTTTGGGGATGTTCTGTGGAAATGAAGGATTTTGAAGGGACCAATATTGTAGGAGGGAGGAAACACAGAGGTCGGCAAATCAATCCGCAGCCGAGCCTGTTGAACTCAAAAACAAGTCGTGGAAACGACCCATTTTCACGTGGCAAATGTCAACTGTATGTACAAATGTTGAACGCATGTTTGTGCACCGGTGCCAAAAGAATCAATGACGCTAGTTCCTCTTAACATCTTCCCTTGAAATACCGGTGGAACAAGGATAGCATTCACATCTGACGCCTGTGATCTAAAGATTTATTTATTTATTTATTTATTTATTGTTGTTATACGCCCATATGGGCTTTTACGTAGATTATACAATAATATTTAAGATATCGAGGATTATACATAAATAGAATTTAAATCAAAAGTTATAAAAATGAAAACATTTAAAAAATATAAAGGTAGTTTTTGAAGATTATAGCGTAAAACCGTGAAATATTTGAAACAATATAACATTTGACAATAACATAGAATAAAATACAATATAAAACATTACAATAACACATCAAATCGTTAAATATATTACACCCACGTTACAATAATTTGTAGGATTCCACAAAGTGTTGGTTTAAAATGCATTTTAGATTATAAAGGGAATCAGCGAATATATCTACAATATCACCAAACTTGTTGCCTAAATCATGCATCCTATTGGTAAGTGAGTGTGATTGATAGTTGGTTGTGTATGTGTTGCAAAAGAATGTAATATTTTGTCTAGTATTCCTTGTCGGTACATGGAGTTTAATGGTACTAACAATGGCAGGGCTGTCAATTAGGTTGTTCATGACTCTGTATAATAAAATTAAATCTGAAATGATTCTTCTGTCAGATAGCGTAATTAAATTAAGTCGATTCATCAAACTTATATAATTAATGTTTTCTATTGGGATTTTGAGCTTGAAATTTAAGTACCTAAGAAATTTGTGTTGAACCCGTTCTATTTTGTTAGAGTGTACTTTATAGAAAGGGGACCAAATAGGTGAATTATATTCCACTTGATTTCTAACTAATGAAATATAGAGTGTTTTCATGCAATCAAAGGACTTAAAATCAGTTAAGGTTCTACAAAGGAAGCCAAGCATCTTTAAAGCCTTATTAGTTATTTCATCTATATGTGCTGTGAAAGTTAAGTTTGAATCGAATATAACTCCCAAGTCGCGAATTTGTGATACTGGTGTTAATTTAACATTATTTAAATTATATTCATGTAAGATTTGAGAATGAGTTCTGGAAAATCGAATTACTTGACATTTCTCAATGTTCAAAAATAACATATTTTGTTTGCACCATTTAAAAAGTTCATCTAAATTAGCTTGTAAAATTAGGCAATCATGTATATTTCGTATTCTTTTAAACAATTTTAGATCATCTGCAAAAAGTAGGACTTGTACATCTTTAAATATATTTACAATGTCATTAATGAATATTAAGAAGAATATTGGGCCGAGGTGGGACCCTTGCGGGACACCACTTGTGGCCTCGAATACATAGGATTCTATAAAATTAATCCTGACACTAAGCACTCTATTACTGAGGTAACTGATAATCCATGTCAATAAACTACCTTTGATGCCCAACAGTCTGAGTTTAGATATAAGAATGTGATGCCGAACCTTATCAAATGCTTTACTGAAATCGGTGTAAATAGAATCCACTTGTTGTTTCAGACTAAGGGATTCGCATATGTAATTATTATAGATAGTTAAATTACTTAAGGTAGATCGACCTCTGATAAAGCCATGTTGGTTAGGAACAATAATATTGTTGATAGGTTTTACAATGGTATCTAATACTAATGACTCGAAAAGTTTGGGTAAAGCAGACATAATGCAAATAGGTCTATAGTTTGATATATCACTTTTGTCACCTTTTTTATGAATAGGCGTTAAATAACTCTTTTTCCACAAAGCCGGAAAACAGCCAGAAGCTAAGGATTTGTTAAAAAGTTTATGTAAAGGATATATCAAACTATCAATGCAAGTTATTAAAAATATGGGAGGAATACCATCCGGTCCAGCAGATTTATTACTATCTAATGCTTTAATGCCCCTTTCTATGGATTCTAAATTTATGAAACATTGGCTTAGGTTTGATGACTCTTCTACTGTCGTACTGGAGACTGCATTGACGGGAATATCTTTATCGTAAACACTTTTAAATGAGTCAGCAAAGAGATTTACTATACCCTCAATACTGTCAGCACATTTTTCTTTAAAGTACATGCTATTAGGATATCCACAGTTGTCTTTTCGTTGAGATTTAGTAAAATTCCAGAATTTTTTCACATTGTGATGATGTACCTCATTTTCTATTACATTAACATAATCACTATAGCATTTTAATGATAATTCTTTACATTGTTTTCGTAGTTTAGAAAATGTTATATAATCATTAGGATTTCTGGTATGTTTATACTTTCTATGGATACATTTTTTTTTATTAATTAAACTAGTTAGTTCCCTTGAAAACCATTTTGGATAATTAGATGATGTGAAGCTAACCCTGGGAACAAATTGTTCTATAGAGGTATTTAAAATCGAGTAAAAGTATTCAATTTGATCATTAATATTATTTTCCTCATCTAAAAAAGACCAATCTGTTTGGGTAAGGTACTCAGTAATATGATGGTATTCAGCTTTGGAAAAGTTATACGATGGGGCACTTTTTTTTTTTGAAGATGTTAAAGGCATATTTGTTATGATAATGTCCAATGGTGGGTGGTGTTGATCTAACGGTAATAATAATTCGTCGGATAACTCAACCACTATTTTCGAATCACTTGAAAACACTAAATCCAACATTCGATTGTTAAAGTTGAAAATCTTGTTTGATTGAGTTAATCCCAGGAATACTGACATATCACGAATTTCACTGCATTTAGCACACTGTAATTCGGCTTGGTTTATAGCAGGTCTGTTGTCATCTTGGCTGGTCCAGTTAGGAAGGTTATAATCACCGGCAATAATGAATTTTGCTTTAGGATATTTGAATTTGAGTGCTTCTATGTCCTCATTGTGATTTTTATACGTTTGCAAATCCGATGCAGGTGGGATATAGACACAGCTGATAATAATTTTTCCATTAGGTATATTGAGCAATACAAAAATTTGTTCAACACTTTTGTGTTTAACCGGTAATTTAATAGATGGTATATTCTTGGATACGCACAGCATCACACCTCCCCCGTTAGACTTTTTGCTTGTAATAGAATTTCGATCATAACGATATGTGGTATAGTGATGTAGGCCTAATTCTGACGAGCTGATATCAGCATTTAACCATGTTTCAGTTAAAAACAGAATGTCGTGTGAGAAGATTGGGGAGTTAGTTTTAAGTTGGTGCAATTTCGTGCGCATTCCCCGTACATTTTGATAATATCCTGTTAGTCTAGAAAATCTGTTCTGTTTGTTTTTCAGTTTTTTGCTTGGGTTTTGATGATTTTGGGAATTCCATTGAAATGTTTGATTCGTAAATCGACTTCGCCCTTTTCTTTCCTCTCTTCTAATTCCTTCCAGAGGTCAGTTAAATGCTGCCTTTGTTGTAGAGTCCTGTCAGGTTTGATTTTAATTCCATTAGAAAGAATAGTTTTGTTAAATAGTATTAATTTCGCCTGTTTGACTTCATCAAATTCTAATTTAATTGGCCTGGTTTTGTTTAGAATTTTACTTCCAAGTCTGTAAATTTTCACATCTTCTAGATTGAACTCGCTATTAATTTCACTAATAGCTGCTAACACCTTTTTTCCATCCTCCAAGACACTCACCGTGGTTGAGTTCGAATTACACTCGGGGACGTTGAGTAAAATGACGTTCTTCGAGCGGGTCTTGCGTTCCTCTATCTCAGCAAGCACGTCACAAATTGGTGTTGTTTCCTGTGGTAATACTTTCTTTTCAATGATTTTTTCGAATGTCATAACTTTTCCTTCAAGAACTCCAACAGTCACTCCAAGGTCTTGCATAGTTCCAGATAGATTAGAAAGTTTACTGAGTATTTTTGCCATTTGATCTTTTGTTATTTTCAAGGCAGGATCGGTAATGGCATTGTGGATGCTATTAATCTCCTCCTTAGCTTTGTTTAAGAAAGCAATTGCTTCATTATTATTCATTTCGAAAATGAGATTTTTTTTTTTTATAAAAGAAAAGAATGTAGGTGACAACCCTGCTCGCAATGTACAGGTAATTAGCAGTAGTAGGTAGCGGGAGCGTCCGCAAGTGTTATCCAGTAAGTGCGAGGGAGAGAATACGTCGCTACCTGCATCCAGGCGCCAGGTGGGAATGCTGTCCTTGTTCTACCGGTATTACAATGGAAGATGCTCCAAGGAACTAGCGTCATTGATCCCCTCGGCACCGGTGCATAGTCGGGAAACATGCCAAACGCGCGCTCAACATTTGTACACGGTTGACATTAGTCACATGAGAACGGGTCGTTTCTACGACTCATTCTTGAGTTCAACAGCTCGGCTGTGGAACGATTTGCCGGCCTCTGTGTTTCCTCCCTCCTACAACATGGGTCTCTTCAAGACCCGTGTTCACTCCTTCCTCTCCTCAAAAACACCCTCCACACAGCATCTTCAAAGATGACATAGGCCCTGAGGGATATTTTTTTCCTCAGGGCCTCCTGTGTGATGTAATATAAAAATAAAAAAAAATGTTAAAATAGAAGAATCTATCAAATGGACCGCCTGTTTCCACACAGAGTAAAGGGATTTTTCCAGGTATTCTGGATGTATAAGGTATCCTTGGTTTAAAAGCAGGCAATATTATTTCATTATTAAAGTAGATGTAGAATCTACTTGCTGCAATGGTTACTGGCTACTGGCTACTGGCTACTGGCTAATGCAAGTAAGTTGCACGGATATTCGTCACTTTACCTGAGGAGATATTCCCTTAAAGGCCTCATCTAGAACTGTTGCACACCTGGATATGTGCTGGCACCTGCCCCTCTGCCCTGTGGTCTTTAAGGTGCACGGATCACCTGTAACATAACAGAAACATTTCATGACCAGAAATCAATAAACAATGTTCTTTCAGAAATGAACATTGTTTATCGATTTATTGGCGAAAAAAGGCTGAATCAACATATTAATTTCTGCACGACTTCCATGATGTTGATAATTTCATTATATGTAATCTAGAGCACCTGACGTAGGTATCTACAGTATTCAAGTAAGGGATGTGTAGAGTGCTTTCTGATACGTAAATAAAATTACAAAATAACTGACATAGGCACTTTTAACATTAACCTCCAGAAATGAACATGAATGTTTCGAATCGCACTGCGTTTCTTTGTTCATAATGTTTTAATATTTTTGTTCGGTGAACAAATTTTCAGTAAGCAATGAACACAGCTTTTAGCAAACTCAACCGAAACATGGAGTTGAGTTTGTTCAGCCCTCCACAAGTTGTACATTGATGCCGGGCAGACATACAAGAAAACACTCCATAATTATACGACAGTTCACATGCTCGAGATTGTTGTTTCTGAAGTATTCAATGTTGGAATAATTTCACCCAATGATTTCCCGTTGAAACTTTTAAAGTACTCCGCTCTGTCACTTTTTCAGGAGAGGTGGCAGTTGGGTGAAATCGCACTAGCGGTAATGATATTCATAGTTAGTGCTACGGTTGTCACAGTGGGAAAGATGTGGAAATCGAGTAGATTTAACAGGGGCACGGATATTTGTAACACTTAACATTTGAGGGCAGTCTGTGAGGTTATTCGATAATTTAAAAATAATAAGAACATAATGAATAGTTCTCCGGAAAGAAAGTAGCGGTGGTTTAAGATTAGACATGAATGTATTGTAGCAGATATCAATAACAGGTTGTCTCAATTAGTATATTCACATATGTAAGAAAGTTCCTCTGTACTTTCTCCAAGCAGTAAGTTACAAATATAAACAAGAGATGGGGTAAAAAACAATGAAACGATAATAATGTGAAAATTTTACTAGCAACGCAATATCGCTAATAAACTAGCATAATATCTATAAAAATGTGTTTTAGGTTATATATTACAATTATAATTCAAAATAATGACATTCGAAATATGCCCCCAAAATTAGTGTACCCATAGGCGGTAAGGGCCCCAACACGCCCTATAGAAGGGCCTACATACGGCCCAGTCCTAAGAGAGTAACTGGACAGATATAAATATCTCCCAAGCTAAGTTTAAAATGCAACTAAAATACCAGCCCTTGAAGACACAGGACTTAGAAAGTAATATTTCAACAAATTTCTTTAGGGCCCCATTTCGGCGGGGGACTTAAATAACGTGTCATTTTTTTACTAGGGCCCCGACAACCTCTTTACCAAACAAGAGAGCATAAATGTTCAGACATGACTTTAAATGGTGATTCCTGACTTTTCTTGGAGTAAAAAGCGGCGATGATATTTTGATCTCCGGTGACTTTTTTGTTATGTATTTTGGTTGCGTAATTTTTTTCTTCAAAATGAAAAAAATAAAAATCTTCTACAAGTCGTTACGTCACTCAGCCGAGTAACCGCCCAAACCCTTACCCCGTCCCTAACTGTGCAATACCTACCGAATTTTTATGTTTTTAGTTGAAAAAAAAAATTATGTCACCGGATCAATATTTCAATTAAACTTTTTATTCTAAATAATGTCAGGAATCACTGGTTAAAGTAAGGCAAGAACGTCACTTGACACCGTGCGCCCTGCGCTCTGCGTGGAATCATGGTACATAATAATAATAATGTATATACTATTTTATGTAAAATAAATAATTTAATTAAATACTGGGATTTTTAATTAGTACCCATCCGCGGAAGGAAAACCCCGACGATAGGTAGGTTTTTTTTAAACTTACAAATTGGTATTATTTGAATTTTGAAACGTTAATTCGGTGGAATTCTATTTACAGGGCCGCTCCTGCGCAGGACTTGCCAAGGAGCCAAGGCGCTTATAATACCTAACATGAGAAGGATGTGTATGCTAACACCTAATACAGAGTCCTTTAGGTTTTTACAACCGCTGGGTTCAGGGCGGACCCTGTGCAAAACATGAATGTATTAAAAACCAATTACCTTAGTTGAATAAATAAGTGAAACCAAATTAAATAAGGTGTTTTAATCTTAAATTAGGTACAGTAAATAACAGTACAGTAAGTACAGTGGGTGAACAATAAAAAACTGTATTTGACTGATGACCGTCAAAATTACAGGTATATCAGTCAAAATGACGGGTATCATTCAAATGACATGTTTCGGTAAATGATGAGTATGAGTAAAAAAGACGGGTATCGGTAAAAATGACATGTTTCAGTCGAAATGACGGGTATCGGTCAAAACGACGGGTATCAGTCAAAATAACGGGTATCAGTCAAAATGGCGGGTATTGGTCAAAATGACGTGGATCAGTCAAAGTTAGCTGGTTTAGCAAGGACCTTATAAACACAGTAATTGAGAAGAAAAAAGCTCGTAAAATCTAAAAATAAACAAAAAATCTTTCCGATTTTACAATTTTCAGCAAGCTGCGAAAAGATTGTAATAAATTATCAAACATTTGTTATAATATTGCCACCCTTAAAAAAATACTACATTACTGATGTTGTTGAAGCTGAAAATTAATTTTATTTTCCTTTTAAATTAAGATTTTTTTATGAATATTTTCAGTTGTTTCAGTTCATGCGTCATGTCATGTCAGTAGATGCGTCGCTGAAAAATTTTCATACAAAAAATTGAATTGTCAAAAAAAAAATCATTTTTCAAAGTTATCACTCTAGCTCACTGAATAGTCACGGACCGTCCCTGGTGTCCATGTTCTGGTGCCACACAGAAGTTCCGATTGTTAATAACTTTTTTTTTTCAATTATATTTTTATGTTACATGCAATTACTAGTGATAAATCACGGAAATAAAATAAAATAAATAAAACATGCCACAGTCGATAGAAGAACCCCGATCAATTGCTTGTAAGGTAACTATGCTGTCCATTACACCACCAATATTTAAAAAACGGAAGCGTAATTAGACAAAATGGAAATCTTAGAAAAAAGAAAGAGCGAGAATTTAAATATCCATACTAATATTATAAATGCGAAACTGCTCGAGTTTGTTTGTGACCTTTTCACGCATAACACAATATAAAGACTTTAATAATTCTTTCACCAATATAAAGCTAAATTATATGCGCAGACTACAGGTTGTATATGATGGTAAGCTCTGGGGCTATGAAATTATAAATATATATTATATACTTATACTAATATTATAAATGCGAAACTGCTCGAGTTTGTTTGTGACCTTTTCACGCATAACACAATATAAAGACTTTAATAATTCTTTCACCAATATAAAGCTAAATTATATGCGCAGACTACAGGTTGTATATGATGGTAAGCTCTGGGGCTATGAAATTATAAATATAAATATATACTATTTGTTATGCGTTTTCTGTCGCTAACAAAAGCGAGTTTTTGCTAACGTCAGAAATTTTTTTTTTCCATGGAAACAATGTTGATATATTTTTGGGCTCTATGCTGGTAGGTACACAGTCTACTGGTCAGCTACTACTGCAGAAAATTCAAATATTAGAATTCGTTTTTTTTTGGACAAGCTTGGATAAATGTCAGATGAGAGTTCATATATTAAAAATATAATTCGTAACGATTATAAAGGCTGAATGATAAATAGATTTTTTTTTTTTATATTAACGAACTTTCAAATATTTAAATAAAAATAAACATCCGAAATGTTTGTAAGCGCATAAATTCCGAACGAATGAACAAAATTGGATAAGTAATTCTTTTTTTTTTTGAGCTATAGCATTATGAAATTTAGGTGGTAGGCGAGATGTTTGAAAACTGAATGTAAGGGAATGAATATATGGAATGCGGGAGGGGATGGGGGGGGTGGGGGGAGATAATTGATAAGTGCAAGCGCTACAGTAATTTCCCGTAATACCATGCGAGCGAAGCCGCGGGGAAAAGCTAGTAATAAATAATTAAAAAAAAGTTTTTAAATGACCCGTTATTAAATTTATTACTTTTGTGATTTATGCCCTATTCCCCCCATCCCTCTTCTCCTTTCCCACTCCCGCCTATCCGTTGACACCTTTAAGTCTATGACTATTGTTGAAATTAATTTTAAGCAAACCCTTATGAATCAAGCATTGCACAGTAAACATGTTGGATTTTTAAACAATAAAGGTGGTTGAAACTAGAATTCTGTTAATTTTGAATTAAAATGGTGCCACAAAATAATTTGCTGTGTTTGAAGAAGTATAAAGTAGAAATAATAAGAGTATGATGTTTTTCTGAATTTTCGGTTACAATACGTACCACCATCAACAGACAAATCACCCAAATTATGTTGTTTTATTTAAAACATGAAGTTGGTACCTCTATGAAGTAAGGAAATTTTTTTTTTTTATTCTTACCTTCCACAAGTTCTCCGAAAACACAAGTCAACGTGGTCACAGCGAACACAATCTTTAGGAGAAAACGCATTATGATTTTTTTTCGCAACACAGAATTTAAACAAAAAGTACAATAAATAATACCTGTCCAGTTGTGGATTGAAAGCAAACTGCGCTGCAAAAAACCTCGGCTACCGTATTTATTGAAGAATCAGTATTTGACCTTTCGTGAGTAGCAATTATCTTGACCCTTTCAATGTCAGTGTTTTAAAACAATAATTAAAACTCCACACTTGAGGGAAATAATTTATCTGGGGAAGCTGTGTGAAGATTTTTTTAACAGTGAATCGTTGTTTGTGGGAATTGCGATAACTGACAACGACGATCGTTGTTAGTGCAAATATTAACAGATTGTAAAATAAATGTAAACCAAATGCGACTGAATTAAATATGACAATTTTAATTTTCATAACAGACACAGGGACAGACATACAGGACTGTTTCAACACATATTTTGTAAACAGCATTATAATACTAACAGTTTATTACAGAATGTATGCAAGGGTAGTGCAATGCAATGGATTCCATATTTCAATATAATAAAAAAATAAATTCGAGTGCAGTTTACACGCGGTAGAAGTGAAACTTTTCCAAAACAATCTAAACCAATACTTGAAAAGTGAGGTCATAATCAAAGCGACCAATGAGCGCAGACCTCGCGTAGAATTTCCGTTTCATATGTCAACCAATAACAGCCTTTAGAAGTGACATCATTATCAAAGCGGCCGATGAGCACAGTTGATGCGTCGCAGGTGCAGTAATCGTCATTTCCGTTTCATCCAAAATCCAAATAACAGCCGTGCTATAGAAGTTTCACTTCAATTAGACAAATTGATAAGAAAAAGTAACAAAGTAACAATGCGTACATAAAGTTAAAAAAAAACACATGAAAAATGAAAAAAAAAAACATATCAAAAGTAAACTTAACTGCGTAAATAATTGAAATACGCATCAGGCGTCAGGGATTTCTGAGCGTCCGATTTGTAAATTTTCCGCCCTCATTTAAAAAAACCATTCCTTGGAATTTTAATATGGAGACATATAAATTGCTTACACTGAATGAATTTGATATATAAATTGCTTACACTATTTGTAATTGGAATTAAAATGTATTATTACGTAGGAATTCACAAATTGTTTTTTTTTGATTTGAAAATGAATAGGTAGTATTATTATTATGTGCATACATTCTAATAAGGAACTCCAGTCCAATTTTTTAATTTTTTTTAATGAATAATGACCTTCTAACTTAAATAACTGCATATTTATTTTTATTTTTAAAGTTAGATTTAATAGTTAAAATAATTGTCAAAGTTTTAATTTTTCAAGATCCCCCATTAACCACCGTATCTAGTGTGAATCGTGTGACGTCATCATGAACATAAGTTTTATTCATTTTCAACCGGTATTGTCGTTTTGTATGGAAGAAGCTTTGAAACTATTCAATAAGTAAAACATTGTGGAATTATTTATTTATTATATTATATTAATTACTTGTATTCATTATATTATTATATTTTTAATATTATTACGGGAGAGTGGTATAAAAATTGTTTGAAATTATTATTTTTTTGGCTTTGCGAATCGAAATCAATATTATGGAAACCGAAGCATCAATTTTGTAGGCAACTGGAATCAGCTGTTCGACGCCCGCCATTTTGAAATTCAGGATTGGAGCGTTGTGACAGGCATTACAGGATGTTTTTGAATAGTTAGAGTTTTTGAATATTTTAAATAATATAGATAAACTAATAGAGATACTCTATTTTTGATACTGAATTATTTAGGCCTAAATAATGTTTCAATAAAAACAATAACTATTATATATCTAAATCTCTATAAACCAATAACACGGAATGTTGAATGGCTTGTCATAATTTTCAATACAAATATACCAAGTGACTGGAGAATTATGGACGCGGTGACGTCACGCCTCAAAAATCCAATAATACCAACTTGACAAAGCGTTTTAATGACACGTTTTAAAATGGACTTTTTAATAATTTTTTTAAAACTCTACGTTAAATATTATTAAATAAAACTAATATATTCAGAATCAGCGTTTATTGTAATGTAAAAACACCTCTCACAACCACAAACTAACCAACTTCCATGGAAGAGTGGTATTCAGGGGTGGTTCTATACGTTTTTTTTTTTTTGGTTTAAGGCAATTCACCCTGGAGAGAGTGCTTTGTGCCGGTAGGTTCTATACGTTATTGTGCGCTAGAGTGCTAAGATTGAAAAATACAACTCTTTATTGATGTTGTTGTACAATAATATCCAAGATGCTTTTATTTTATTAATTTATTTTAGTTTTAGCGAATAAAGTTGTACAAATTGCGTTTAATTTTATATACGCGACCTCTCCGACCTCTGGTACACGGGGCTTATCACTCATCGTATGAGATAAAACACCTTTATTTCTGAACAGGAAAATTCATTTGCATAAATAATTACGTAGACGTCAAAAAACGTTGAGTTGAAAATGATTTTAGTGATAAGATTGTAGACACAGATTTCAAGTTAGACCGTATTACCTACTTCGAAATTTACGACAGTATTTATTTACAATTTCAACTCATAATAATTATTAAGCACGCGCAGTTAACAACCCCAAAAACTCGTTAGATCCCGCTGCCTGCCTTCCCACTTCACCGGGGAGGGGAATGTTGTTGTTAAAAGTGATGGAATGTGTGATCAACGACAAACTGCTCACATACCTCGAGAAGAACAAAATTATTAACAACCGTCATACGGATTCCGGCGGAACCGCTCGTGCGGTGATCTTCTCGCGTATGTGACGCATGTACGGGGGCGGTGCCTGGAACATTTTGGTGAAACCCAAATGGTTGCACTTGACATTTCCAAGGCATTTGACCAGGTTTGGCACCGAGGGCTTGTCAACAAACTGCCTTCTCACGGACTTCCCGCATCCTTGTGCACATGGAGAGGTTGCTTCAGGCGGT
The DNA here is from genome assembly GCA_936435175.1 of Glyphotaelius pellucidus. Lineage (NCBI taxonomy): Eukaryota > Metazoa > Arthropoda > Insecta > Trichoptera > Limnephilidae > Glyphotaelius > Glyphotaelius pellucidus. The sequence goes on from OW386563.1 coordinate 13,999,723, forward strand.
TACTAACGGTTTCACCTCTTCTTCGCTTTCGATAAATGCTGGCGTCCCACAGGGTATCGGTTCTGTCTCCGACTTTATTTTTGTTGCACATCAATGACCTCTTGTCGTGTGCACCGATTCATTGTTACGTGGATGACAGTACAGTCCACGATGGCTTTTTGTTTGACAAGCCTCCAAAGGGCACACAAACCCCAATGGCTAGGAGGGATTTGAAGCAAAGAATGGACGGTTACCTTGAGTGTTTTCTCTTGGGGTAAGAATAACCTCATCGAATTTAATGTTTCAAACACCCAATCATCTCTGATTACATCTAAAAGGGATCGAAATGAAAATCTAGTCTCCTTTAATGGAAGCAATCTTCCGAACAGGACCTGCATCGATATGCTTGGTGTAACTAAGTGACCAGCTCAGATATGGGGGCTCCATCGAAGCCAGAGTGAAGTTAGCCTTTCAGAAACTGGGCATACTGTACAGTGTACGTGCATGTATTAATACATGTGTGTATGCATGAATACTTTGCTTTCAGAAATAATATGCAGTAATTTTCCATTGCATCTCAAGACGATGTTAATCATTAAATTACCTTCGAATATTAATGGCTAATTATCGAGTAGGTATGTCTGATAATAAATGCTAATTATCGATAATTACGAACGGAAAATTCACAGTGCAATATTCAAAGAATTCAATAAATATCACTGCAATTATTTTAATACCTTAAATTGCTTGGAGGTATTTCATAATCTCAGCTGTTTGTATATTCCCCGAAGCTGATAATATATAGGTACCTACCTATTTAAGAAGAATATAAACGCTAGAAATATTTCGATTCTCATGCCTACAAAAATTTTAAATCGCGCGTCGTATTTGCACAAGCCAAGTAAGCGAAAAAGTGGATTTTATTTATTTTGTTAATAATTTTTTAAGAATGAAAAAAGTTAGAACATACAAAACCTCAAAAATAGTCTTAGCCGTAAAGGGGTATTTTTGAAAAATTGTTTCTTATATATCTTCATAGTTAAGTCATGAATAAACATTTTTTTTAGTGGTTTGCGCTTATATTTTTTGTTGTGTAAATAATAAGTTTATTGTAATTCCAATACATAGAAAAGCTAGTAAAAGCTTCAATTTATCCGTACCATATTTTTTTATGTTCATAATTTAAACCGATTCATTGTAAAGATGAATCTAAATAGGATTTCACGTATAGCTTCATGTTTATATATTTTTTTAATATCCTAAACATTTTGGAACAAAATGTTTTGTTATTGTTAAAAATTGACATACTACCGGCATCTATGGGTTGCTGGAGTAAACACCTATGGTTTTTCTACCTGAACAAATGGTGCGAACCGTGGCTAGTGTGGTCGGTCTGATCAAGTAGCAAACTGTTTTGACCACCACCTCATACAAACGTCAGATATTTAATTTTTATATTTATGGTGTGTCAATGTATGCATTTTTTACTCTAAAAAAGGGCTAGTTTTTATGTTTCACCGCTTCTTTTCTTCGCAAGTTCAGTTAGTAAAACAACTGCCAGATGTTGGCCCGGTGTATTCGGTATTATCACCGTTATTTACACATTTAAAACATGTTACCTGTGATTTAAAATATCGTAAGAATCTCTTCCAAATCAGAATTTAACGTTTTTTGACGTCTACGTAATTATTCACGCAGATGAAGTTATTAATTACTAAATTTATTTATGCTACTGACCTGTAACTTTACCATAATTATATTACAGAATCTGAAAGATTGAAAAAGATGTAAATAAAAATTAAAATTATTGAAAATTGTTAAGGTGGGGTAAGGTTTTAAAGGCGAAAAAAGACATATCTTGAAAAAGACATAATGTTGGTTTATTTATTTTATATACACGTTAAAGTATGACATTTGAAGTATCTTCCAAATTTTAAAAAATTAAAAATATCAATTAATAAGTCCGTGAAAGCGAATCTCCCGAGGCGCCTCGATAAAAAGTTGTTATGCTGTGAACATTATAACTTGTTAACGGAACGTTCGAAACAAAAAAAATCGAAATACGTTTTCTAGGTAGTGACGAAGCATTTTTTTGTGTGCAGCATGTTGAAGCCAAAAATGCGATTTTTGCAAAAATTTTCCGTGAATTTGTTATTATAAAACGAAAAAAAAATGGTAAAAACAAAAACTTTTCGTCACTTTCTCTTGATTTGTATGTAAAAATAGTGTAAAAAATGTAAAAAAAGATCGGTTAAGTAAATTTTGAGTTATTTAATCGATTTTCTCGCAAACAAAAATTTGTTTGCGAGAAAATCGATTTAAAGTTTTCTTATACTTGAATTGAGTAAGAGGGCCGATAGCTTGAAATGCTGTATCTTCGTTAGTTTTGCTCCGATTTACTTGAAATTTTGATGCAATACTCTTGACATGTTGTACATTTAGAAAAAAAAAATCAAAAATGAGTTTTAAAATCTTACCCCCCCCCCCCCCTTTCCTTTATATATTATACATTCCTATAATAATAATAATAATAATAAGGTCTTTATTCCAGGATGTGGGGAGGGGAGTGCAATCCCACACATCCCATATAGGGTATAATTACAAATGTTATTGTGAATAAATAAAAAGATAAAAATTAACAAAATAAAAAATAAAAAAAGATAAGCATCATTAGATACACTATTCACAAAAAAATATAGTAAAGTCTTTAATCAGGTTCTTGCTGTTCCATCGGATCTCAGATTGTAGGAGCCAGTGTTTTTCTCCAATATTCATCTATGCTCGATCCTGGAATCAGACGGGCTTCCATGATGAGGATATTACTGGAGTAGTTTGTCCTTCCCCTCAGTCCTGCAATCCTTGTTCTTAATAGAGCTTCGAATCCTATGAACATACTCGTGTATTATTATTAAAAAAAGAACACCAAGTTTAGAGTTTTACTTTCCATGTACATATTTGTGTTGAAGCATCTGAATGTAACCACGGGTCTTCCCAAAAATGCAATAGTCTCACTGGCTTCAGGCAGTTGGGAAAAGTTGGATTCTTGGCATAAAACCCCAAGAATAATAGCGAGCAATAGCTGATTTGACATTCATACACAAAATTTTAAATAATAACATTGACTGTACCGAACTTCTTTCCCTAGTTAATTTTAACGTACCCTTAAGACGTACACGGCATACAGAATTATTCCACACGCTTAATTATAAGACGAATGCAGCAACGAATTCGCCAATCAATCGTGCTCTTCATACTTTCAATACTATTTGTCTAAATTCTAACATCGACATTTCTTCAATTCACTGTCCAAATTTAAAAAGAGCATCATGTCAATGATGTGAATTGTTCAATGCGCATACATACATACATACATACTCACACACACATACACACACACACACACACACCTACCCACTACGCACATTACCCGATAATTACTTAATATACATAGATACTACAAAGAAACATGTTATAGGTACCCATCATGAAATATACTCAACATTTGTAAATTGTTTTCACCATTGTAACTAATGTACTGTTTGTTTCTGTTTATAAATAAAAATAAAATAAAAATATATCACAATAATACTTTTTGCCTTGAAAATCTCATATCACAATTTATGAAATATTCAGGTGGTCGAACTGCTCGCTCCCTGGTGTTTATCTATTGACACAGGTAAGATTAAGCAGGTGCTATTGATAGCAATTGATAAGCCAGTAACAGACTACTGATACTGCAAATACCTGAACACTTTACTTATCATCAAGTCCATTCTTGTTAAAACACCTCACACCTTGTGTCTTTCTGATCTTTTCTTTTGCTTAACGACAATTTTAGCATCCCCTTCAGTATTTAGTGGATGAATTGTTACTTGAGTCAAGCTGTGAGTTGTCTTGTTGTGTGTAAAACTAATTTCAAACAAAACATCACAATTATTTACCTGTCTGTCTGTATTCCCAGTGTTCAGTCGTTATAATATTAAAGTATTCAAAATAGCAATAAATTAGAGTGTAGACTTTGCTCCGCGTCAAGCAAGAATCATCAACGTCTTCTGGTAAGTATTTTTTAAAAAATAAACTGCTTTCTTATATTGAACATTTATATTTCTTGTCAATGATAACAGTGTGTGACATAGTTGTGAACGATGAATACTTGGAGCAGGTGGATGAGTTTGTGTATCTGGGTAGTATGTTTACGAGAGATGGGAAGGCTGATAGAGATATCGAAAGAAGGGTGAATGCCGGTAACTCCATTAATGGAGGACTGAATGCCGTTGGCGCTAATAAAAAACTGTCAAAAGGAGCGAAACTAGCAGTCCACAATGGAGTCCTGGTACCTACCCTGATGTATGGCAGTGAGGCATGGAACTGGCAGAGGAAGGATGAAAGTAAACTGAATGCTGTAGAAATGAGATCCCTGAGGCGTATGTGTGGTAAAACCATGTATGATCGTGTGAGAAATGTGGAGATCCGCAAAGAATGTAAGGCTGATGTAAGCATAATGAGTAAGATTAAGAAAGGGACCCTCAGATGGTTTGGGCATGTAGAGCGAATGAACGAAGAAAGTGGTGTAAGAAGAATATTTGACGCAAATGTGAATGGTAGAAGAAGTCGGGGACGCCCGAGGAAGACATGGCACGATCAAGTGAATCAGATACTTGAGTCGGGCCATGTCAAAAGTCAGAATAATAGAAGATTATGTATGAGACGATGTATGAATGTGAGTGAAGCAAAGAGTGTGTGCCAGGACCGAGTTGTTTGGCTGTCCGTCCTCTCTGCCTACCCCTGCGGGGAAACGGCGTGATGGTTAGTTAGTTAGTTAGTTTTAGAATTATTTACATTGATTACCAAGTTGAAATTGTTACAATTTTTAAGTATGTTTTGGTGATGAACGATGGCTGCACGCAATAATTAACTTAAATTGGTTTATAAATTCGCACAAAAATTATCTTAATTTTTTTTTTAATAATATGAATATCCCGCAAGAGTCCCAACTGCTCCTGTCCGGAGCCAGTGAGACTATGGCATCCCCAATTGAGGTATGTTGTGAGGCTGAAAGTATTGGGGAAGGAGATGGGGAAGAGGAAGGTGGGAAGTACCTGGCTATTCAGATCTGGTCACCAAACACGGCTAAAGCCATTTCTAGCAACGTTTCAAATCTGAACGGTGGTCTTACACCAGGGTGATACTGAGAGTATCCTCCACTCTGGAACGTGCCGCAAATATGCTGTATATTATTTTATGAAAAAATTATGAAATAACACAAATTAATCAAATAATTTTTTTTCGATCCCGATACCTTCGGAATGCGAGTCAAGAGCCTTACCGCTGGACTACGCCGGCCGTCAAATCATCAGAAATAATGTTTTAAGGCCTATTAACCAGCGGCCGAGACTTAAAATTTCGCTTAAAGATGGTCTTGCGATCGGACCCTTGCAGCATATGTAAACGCTCTCTTGAGAAACTTATCGAAATCTTACGTAAGTCGTCAATTTTACTTATGAGTGTAAAGGCAGCCTTATAAAAAATAAATAATTCAAAATTACAAAAATATTGTAATATCTCTAAGAATTAAAACAAAATATTGATTTTTTAATGATTAATATATTATCTAATAATAATATTTTCCAGTGCGTCGATGAGCAAAACACAATTATCAATTGGATCGCCCAAATCTCTCGGCCTAACTTGATAACGTTTATAATTAGACGATAATATTTTAAGATAACAATTTGTTAATCTCTTGAATACTCCATCTTTAGTACTTTGACAATTATGTAAGGTTTGAAAATCCCGCGAAATTGCGGGATATGACTTTTAGTAATCCCACGGGACTTGCGGGATTTTCATTAAGGGATACTAAATTGAAATATTGCCAACGCTTTAAACATGTTATTTTTTATTATTTGATAAAAATTATCTTTTTTACTTGGATCGTCTTAAACCACAGTGAACTCAGTTTTCAAATTTTGAGTTAGAGTTTGAAATGAGGTCTCCAAAACATTATCTAGCTCTGCCAGGAAGAAACCAATCAGAGAAAAACTATCTTTGATTGTTCAAGACCGTATTCCTCCGATTGGTTCTCTCTGACAGAGTTAGATTATGGTTTGGAGCCCTGATTTCAAGCTCTAATTCATAAACTGCAAAAAGTGAGTTAGTACACTATGGATTAAGACGATCCACATAAACAGTGGAATCCGTTCATAGTGACATCGCAGGGAAACACGTCGTTATAAAGCCTTATATAAAGCATTTTGTAGAAAATAAACGACCTCCTGTTTTTGTTAGGTATATATGTATTGATTTTAATAGAGAGAAACACAACATATTAAGACTTGTGACGAAAAAAACCCAGCACATTAACGTCGTCGGGCGTCACGTGACTCTCCTAAACAATGCCAAAGGTGTTAAGAATCATGTCGGTCACTATAACCGACATAATTTTCCACGAAAATAGGACATAATTTATTAAAAATGGGTCATAATAAGCGACATGTCACTATAAGCGAAGTCATTATATCCGACTTTGTTATAAAGAATTTTATATAAAAATCAAACTTCGCTGTGTATTTACGTCATATTAAGCGGTTGGTCATAGGCGGAGACTTAACAAACGGATTCTACTGTATAATACATAAACAATACGTTGAAATGTAACACAGCAAGTCATTTAAGGAGAACAGATGCGCGGCCGTTTCGGCCCGTTTCATACAAATCTTAATTTTGATTTTAGGCCAAAATATCCTACAAATAGAAAAAAATATTTTATAATCAAACTAGCTGAAGTCCCCGGCGATGCCCGGGTATTACACAGAGTTTTCGAAATCAAATGTAGACAGTGACCTTCCTCTTGTTTGGAAGATCAATTGTGCAAACACACACTTGGCGTAAAACTGTAGATACAGATCAAATCCACACCGCCCGCTTGCCAGCCCGCTCGTCCACTACATACATACATTCTCATTTAATTATATATTTCGACCAATTTACACAAAACCTTGACAAATTATATATTTAAACTTTTCTCATGAATCACTCTATATATTGGTGAAAATCGCATGAAAATCCGTTCAGTAGTTTTGAGTTTATCGCGAACAGACAGACAGACGCGGCGGAGGACTTTCATTTATAATATGTAGAGGACAAATAAATGTAAAAATATTTTTTCTACGTTTATTAAAAAAATGTGATGAAATATAAAATAAAAATTAACAAAAGATAGCATCAGGATATAATTTTAAATTACAAATGACTTATTTACGTTGGACCATAAATTCGTCACACATAAAATTAATACCCAAAAAAGCATTTTTTACTACTTTTTTCCTCACTTTTTTAACACAGTTGATAAGGCAAGACATGTATATTTAATTTACGATAATTTACTCACAAAAAATCCAACGTTGCCTCCAAAATAAAGCAAAATTGAATTCTTTAATTGCCAAATATAATATCACAATTTAAAACAAAAATGAAAAAAAAAGCACATATCTGTGTTAGAAATTTCAGATAAATTTTGAATATAAAATAAATTATTTCGTTTGGCTGGGCGTTACAGCCTCAAATCCAAAATTAAGTTTTCTTTGAAAAGGGCCGCGCAGCCGTTCCTCTTAAGGTGATGCACCAAATCATGTAAAATTCGGGAACAAAAAAAATATTAAAGTGCTATATATCCAATGAATTAACCTGCATTTTACTGTTTATCTCATATTTGTAGGATTTATAAAAAAAATCGTAAAGTTTATAACCGCGCGAATCTACGTGTTTGTTACTTTGAAACTGCCGTGGGAGATACTTATTCGAGTCAACATAGAATATTTTCAAATTCTGTAAATTGTCTGTTGCATGCTTGATAATAAAAGCTGCATATCTATGGAAAGACTTAATTTTAACTGTAAATAGCTGATCAGAAATTCCGCGTGAAAAAAACATTTAAAAAAATTATTTTTAACATCATAACATATGCATAATATATTTGTGTATTGTTTTTAATATCCTTTAAATTTTGTATTACTAACCTGCACTGATTATTATTTCTGTGCCATCTCCAACTTTCTCTTTACTTCTAATATGTTATTTTTAATTTATTCTCTCTTTATATCTACTATTAATATGATTTTTATTTCAAGTTCGTCTTTTTTATTTAAAAACTGTGTCTTGTATTATACACTATTCACGTAAAAGCCCGTCAGGGCGTTAAAATAAATAAAATAAATTTGAAATGAATTAAAATGGGATTTGAATATGCGACCTTCGTAGTTGAGAGCCTGACCTCTCGAATACAGAAGCGGTTAATGGACATGTACCTACGCGGGATAATATTCAATTCAATGACAATGTGTGATGGTTGGGCAATGTATAAATTAGCTAATTCTTTGTTGCAGATTTCTCAAAGGACTCCACTTCCCATCTCAATATGCAGGTCGACCAAGGATTGATTTACAGCTCTACTGATTTGGTGAAAGTCCTCAAATATTTCGATTCTTTCAAAGACAACAAGAGTAAATTGACTTCGGGGGCATACCCCTCTCTGAAAGTCTTAGCGGCCTTCGCCAAACTGGCGTACGGTGATTGCCTGGGGAAATTGGACCTACCTGAAGGATGGAAGCTGCTCACCACGGCACATAACGATTCCCGAGCTAACGGATACTTCGGATGTGCCTTTTGGAGCTCTACAGAGCAGCAGGTTGTCGTAGCCCACCGAGGGACGGAACTTAAGAATTTAGGAGCACTCTGGATTGACGGAAAAGGCATTTACTGTAACAAATACACCGGACACATGAGCTCTGCTGTGTCGTTTACAGATGACATCAAGAAGGTTATCCAGGAAACTAATAAACGATACGGGAGTCGATTTGTTCTTTCCATAACCGGGCACTCCTTGGGTGCCTGGTTGGCCAGCGTCACGACAATGACCGTCAAATACCTTAAGAAGGAGGGCAGAGAATTCCGCAGGATCATCTCCCCCAGTGAAGGTATCCATGCGCATACTGTGGCCTTGGACAGCCCTGGTGCCAAGGATATGCTGGAAAAGATACGCGACGATTATGATTCACGTTATGACCGTTCTTTGAGTGTCAAATACCTGGACATCACAACCTTCTTCGCTGCAGTTAATCCAGTGAACAGCACGAGAAAACACGTGGGAGATTTATATCACTTGCACGTCTCCCGTGACTCGAATAAATCCAGTTATACGTATAATTTGGACACCCATAGTTTAGAGATCTTTATTAAAGCTTTTGAAGAAGGGATTAAATTATATGCAGTACAGGATTGGCCTCAAGGGTTCGCTGAGTGCAAACAACAATGCGACCGAGAAAGTCAGTGTAATTCTCACATCTTACGACCAGATGCAGAAAAAGTAGTTGAACAGGTTGGGCTAGAGATATTCTTAGGTAAAGAGAGTACAAAATCCGTTGACGGAATCACTGGCAATACCACAGATCTAGAAAAAAGTAAACTAAACTTGAAACAGGAAGAAATGGCAATATTCCACTACAAATCCAAATTATCGTCGGGAAACACCTATCATCTGGGGCTATTTTCGGCAGAAGAGCTAAAATTTTTGCATTATTGGAGCTTTTTTCATAGCAATGCTCTATTTGAATTGGCTGAAATCGATAAATTAGTATTTCGGCTAAATCTTACAAAAATAGATCTACCTGAATTTCAGATGAATACTCGAAGAATCACTTGTGAAACAAAGGAACAGTTGGAAACGTTGATCAAACTAACCAAGCAACTAATGCGCTGGTTTCCTGAAGAGATTATGAAAGCTCTGGATAAGCAAAACGAGAAAATAAAGTCAGCCCCCTTATACATCGCTGGTCAGGCATACCTCCGAACGTTACCCGATATCTTGGACTGTCAGGATACCTTGGGCTTGGAGTCGTTTTTGCAATCTACTCAACGTGTTTTACAAATTCAAACTTGCGATGGAAATTTCGAAACTGCCAGAGTTTACAATTTATTATCAAGGATAAGAAATATTGCTTTGGATAAAATATATTTGAATCAAAACTGTAAAACAGTTTTAGGTTGGAACGATATGCCTCATACAGCGAAGGTTGTAGACTTCGAAGGATTAAACAAGACCGATATTACCAACAATAATCTACTTATTATTAATTTTGAATCCACATCAAATAACTTAAGTTCAAACGATCGTCATCTTTTAAATATAATTGTAAATAATTTATTGCTGTTCAGCCACAAAAAGCTTGTGATCGTTCGATCACATTTAGTTGATTCAAACATTTTTTTGAAATACAATCTTCCTGTTGAAACAAAGGTTTTGAACAAATTTGAGTTAAATGATCTAACTCTTACATCTAGAACTGAGATATTTGCAAAAGATTCAATTATAATAGGTGAAGAAACGCTAAGCCTTGATGTTTTACTGGGCGATGATTGTTATTCGAATGATGAAAGGATTCTAAACAGAATTAATAGTATAACTTCGCCAATTTTGAAAAAGCTCTCGACGGATCACCAGTTTCTTGCCAAAATACAAAACAATCTTCCAAAACTTTGCGAATCGGATGCTTTATATTCAAAAGTAAACATGCAAGTGAGCAAAGCGAAGCTCACATCACTACTGGAGAGGAGTGGAGCCGATGGACCACTGCTGGTCATCATTAGTGATCCGGAGCAGCTCAGCCGGGACTACTGGGGGGAGATGACGGAGGCAACGCGGGAGAGGATCTTCACCAGTAGGATAGATGGACGGGAATTGTTTTTGAGAAAGTGTCTGGAGGAACCAGATAATCTAATCTATTGGCTGAAATTATCGGCGGAAGGCCTCACACTGAGTGAAGTTTATAATAGCGGCGTTTATCTTCCTAGAATGTTCCACAGTTGCATAATTATTAAATCCATATATGAACTAGTCCGTTACACGGGCTCTCAGGATTTATTTATATTCGAAAATGCAGACGATAAGAGATTGTTTATAACTCCGTTTAATTTATCCTTGGAAGCTGAGGATTTATTTGTCTCCAGTGAACACTTCATTACGCAGAAATTAAGTATTGAAAACCAAATAAACGATGAGTTGTTAAACAAACATTACTTCAGAAATTTGGAGATTGGGGGCACCCCGCGTCTGGTTTGGCAATACTCCATCGGCTCTCTGGATGGCCTGCGCCCCTTCATTACCAGGGACTACAGCAACCCCATTGCGGAAGGTAACTTCTGCAACATGAAGAAGCGAGTGACCATCATTGCTGGTGATCCTGGAGTTGGAAAGACCATCAGTCTGGCGTGCATGCCGAAGCTTATCCGAAACTCTTGGGTGTTGAGAGTCGACAACAAACATTTGGCTATTGCAGAACTGCCCCAAATTCTAGATCTGCAATCGGTTGTGAAATGTTTGATACACTCATCAGGTTTATCTACCGATGACAGATTGGCGCGTAATTTACTAAGACATTGTATGAAATCGAAGAGTTCGATACAGATTTGTGTTTTAGTGGACGCATATGACGAGATAACTGAGGAAGAAAACAAGAAAAAAGTTCTTGAACTCCTGATGTATTTAAAAAAGTCTACTACTTGTAATACGATCGTCACCACACGGGCACATGCGCAAAAAGAGCTCGAAAATTGTTTAGCCGAATTTTCTACAGAAATTAAAAATATGACAGAAGAAGAACAAGATGATTATTTGGTGAATTCCTGGCTTCCGCATCTAGCCTTGGAGCTTCCAGATCACGGAGAGCCGGAGGAACAGAGGCTGCGCCAGTTTTCCAGAGAGCTGCGGGAGGAGATGAAGGGAGTACTGGGGGAAAACGCGGTCAACTTCATGGGCATTCCGCTTCAGATCCGCATGTTGTCGGAATTGTTCCTTCGGAAGTCCATTAGGTCTGTCCAGTCTCCTAAAAGAGTGAAGAAAGACTTAAAAATCATAAATCTGTTCGACTTGTACAAACGGTTTATCAATGTCAAGGAAACAATATACTTTGAGCAAAAAACTACGATCAAGAAGCTAGCAACTACCTTTCGGAATATTGTTTGCAAAGACATCACGAAAAATCATTACTTCCTGGCTTTTCGAACTCTCAACGCACATTTTGCCAAAATATATTTCAAGAACCCAATGCTATCAAACGAAGTTTTGGTAGACCTTAGCAGAGTTGGTCTCATCCAAGCTAACACTGATAACAAGCTAACAACTTTTAATTTTATTCACCTCACATTTGCGGAATACTTCTGCGCTGAATTTTGTTTACAATGGCTCGGAAGCAAAGAACAAACCGAAAAACGTTACAAGCTCACCAAAAATGATATAATTCAGACAACTCCTAAGGTAAAACGCACATTACAAGAATGCTTTGCGGATTTCTTACAAATGCTTGCAGGGAATGAAAATAAAGAAGTCATTGACTTGTTTCGTGAATTTTTGCTCTGGCCATGCTATAAAATAATCAGAAAGTTCATAGAGGATCAGCTTGAAATATCACCAATACAGGGCAGTGTACTGGAAAAAGTACCGATAATGTACCTACATTGGTTTGAATCTCCCATGGACATATTTCATCAGCACGACAAAACTCCATTACATATAGCGGCCGAAGAACAGAATAGGCACACCTTTGCATTACTTCTGAATGGCCCGGGCAACAGGACAACTAAGAGTGCCTACATCGACTTCATATCGGCCAAAGACAGTTTTGGAAAGACCGCTCTGAACATCGCGTTGGAGAATGGGTGTCTCGATATTGTAACCGAAATAACAAAAATCGTTGAAAACTGCTCGCACAAGGCGCGGCTAGAAATTATGTTATCTGCTTTCTTAGGCGAGAGAAGTGACAGAGATGACGACTTGTTTAGAGAATATTGTTTAAAAACACAGCGGTTCATTAATGTAAACAAAACTTTAGAAAGAACTGGTGAGATAAGAAAACAAATCACACCACTTGTTGCAGCAGCTAGAGACAATGACTTTTGGAAAGTTCGAAAGATCTTAAACGGCATGACATGCCTTGTTGAACGGAAATACTTGATCACTGCGATGGACGCGCAGGGTGACTCACTTTTCCTTCTCTCAAAAAGTAAGCCAAATTGGAAGTGGAAATATCTATTTTTAGCACAAGGAGTCAGAGAAGTGTATAATGAATCCCGGCTGATTTCTTGGCCTCGAACGGCGGGAGCGCGCAGCGGCAACACAAATTATGCACGTTTTAAGTCATTTCGATGGAGCGATCATTTGAATGATCTCGCAAAAACCATTTTGTACAGTCTTCCTTATGACCTTCCCGATTTTATAGAAAATAATGTAAACACAGTTATGTTTATTTGGATTATGTTGTGTTTGTTATGTATATATGCTTTTCCAATAACTTCTGCTATCGATTTATTTCGTTTGAGTTTTATACCATTTGTAATGAGTTATTTTGTTTTATATAGAACCATTGATAGTCCTAATCTGCGCCCTTCATCTAATGCAGCTCCTGCATGGAGATGGAAGGACGTGTTATTTTTTAGTGTGTATTTAATTTTGTTAATATTTATTTCAATCTTACAATTTAAATATGTTTTTGTCGATTTATTTATTTTTCTATGGAAACTATATATATATTTCTAAAAAATGTATTTCAGTAAACACTGAATCTATTTTTTATGTATTTAATTTTATTTTTTTTTAAACTTCTACAATATATTGTATGTTTATGAGTAATTATCTGTCTTAAAATCACTCAAGTATACCCACGAACTGGCGATGCCTATGTGGGATTTTTTTGGTTAATACTATATATTAATGCACAGTTTTCGCTCCAATTTGGGGGGGGGGGGTCTGCAGGCGAAAAACGACCTTGCCACCCCTTAAGTTTGCCCACCTCAAGGATCGCTTTCGCTTGAGCTAAAAATTCAGTGAAGGCGCCCGACACGCGAAAACGACCTCTCCGCTCCTCGAATTTCGCACATCTCTAGGTTCACTCTCGCTCGAAAATCCGAGTTCGGGAATTATTCAACCCAAAAACGCCCCTTTTTCACGCCAAAATGGACCTACGCGCGTTGATTTTCTGAATACTCGAAGGGTCTCTCTGGCAGGCCAAGTTTAACACTAGCATTTGTTTCTTTTTCAAACTATTGAGGTAGGTCAGTTTCTGACGCATGAAATTCTCGAAAGAGAAACACCAAAGTCAACGGAAAAAACTTATACAAAATCAGCGGCGAAAACTGGCACCTCCGATTGAATCTCTCATCGACGAAGAAATTCGGCCTCGGTTATATTTCCCGCCGACAGGTTCGCATTTGCAAAAAAGATAAGAAAACTAAAGCCCCGTTTCCTTCACGCGAAGCGAATTTGCTAGAAATTTATTCATATTATTTTAATGGCGATTCTGATGAAAACTGACATTTTATAGTACGACACGCGGTACAAGATATCGTCGAAAAGACGCATTCTGGCGGAGATGTTTTTTAATAAATATGAAGAATAAAAGTTAAGAAAGCTTTCAAAATCAACAAATATACTATATAGTATTGCACAGTTTTTCGATTGCCAATTTGGCGAAACGACTTTGCCCCCTCTTACGTTCACCCACCTCAAGGTTCATTTTCGCGTGAGGTAAAATTCAGTCATCGCCCGCCACGCGAAAACGGCCTCTCCGCTCCTCGAGTTTCGCACACCTAGAGGTTCACTTTCGCGCGAGGTGGAGTCTGGAAATTTCTGTATGCGAAAACGACCTCTCCGTTCCTCGAGTTTCACACACTTCAAGGTTCAGTTTCGGTTCAAGGCGATTCAGCGATCGCTGTCTAGCGAAATTGGACCTCCGCGCGTCGCATTTCAGAAGACTTTAAGGTTCTCATTGCTTCGAAGAGGTCCGACACTAGCTTTTATTTCTTTTCAGACTGTTGAGGCAGGTCACGAACTCACCTGTCAAATATTTAGCCTAGCGGAACGGACCTCTCGGCGGTTTCGGTAGTTGTTTCACGCAGAAAGGTTTTCCGGCCGAAAAATCGATCCTGGCTAAAATGTTTTTGAAAAATATTTTAGTCCAGCGGTTTCCTCAACTTATTTATTCAAGCGTCAGTTTATACGCGTCACATGCAAATTTTTTCACGAGAAGCCAAACAAATTCAGCATTTTTCGAAAAAAATCACCACGAAAACGTGCTCAGAGATTCCTTCGGAAGTTTAAATTTTACTAGCCAGTTGAAATAAAAATGTTATTCATCACACGGTAGGTACTTTTGTCAGTTTATCGTTTCTTCGAAGAGGTCGGCACTAGCTTTTGGTTTTTTTATAGATTGTTGTGGTAGGTCGCGAACTCACCTGTCAAATTTTAGTAAGTTTTAGGTAGTTGTCTTGCGCATAACGGCATTACGGCCGGAAAACTGACCTCGGATAAAATGTTTTTGAAAAATACTTTAGTCGGGAGGTGTGCGCAACTTATTCGACCGTCATTACATACGCATCGCATGTGAAATATTTCAGGACAAGCTAAACAAAATCCACAAAAAATCACAAAAAACACGTGCTTAGAAATTCTTCGAGAAGCGTGAATATTGCTGGCCAGGTAGATTTAAATGTTATTAATTACTGGGTAGGTACTTATTTCAATAGTTTCGCAGAATTGGAAGAAAACCAGTAGTATTCGTAAGGTTGACGGAATTTTTCAGGAAATGCGTAGGTACCTACTCGAATATTAACTACGTAACGAATAGGTACCTAGGTTGGTATGCAAATGGTAAGGATGAGTTGTTTAAATAAAATTGAACAATTCGACAATTTTGATAAATTGATAATTAAATGCCATCTCGAGTTTCTTAAAATTTAATTTACAGGGTAAGTACTAAATTCGTTTATACTAAAAAATGCCGATTGCCGATTGCCAGTTTACGAATGTGAGTGCAGGGTGGTAAAAAAAATACCGCTCGAAATATATTGATTAATTTTTAAATGATATTAATAATGTTTTCTTATTTCTTTTTTTAGAAAATGGCGTCGGGCGGTTGCGACTAAGGCTTGCGCGGCATATAATTTTTTTTCAAAACAAGATAAATACGTAGATTTTTTAAAAATTTTCTATACATTTTTAGTTTTGAATAATTATTTATTACGAAAAAAATATATGGGCATTGGTAAATCTGAAAGAAGGACAACTCATAGGTGTCATTACCTCAAAGAAAATTGTAGTCGATTTAAAAAAACAAATATTTTTTTTTATCAAATTGTGTTTTCTAAAAAAGGAGTAAGGAAATTTTGTCGGACCCTACTTTTTTAGCGTTCAGCCAATCAGGAAAGAGGATTGGCTGATGTTCCAATCTCTCTCCTGATTGGCCGCATAGAGATGGGAAAGCTGATGAATTCAAATGACGATATTCACCATAAGTAGGAACTTATTTACTTTAAAATCACAAAAATTATGATAATAAAATGAAATAATAATAATAATAATAAGGTCTTTATTCCAGGATGTGGGGAGGGGAGTGCAATCCCACACATCCCATATAGGGTATAATTACATATGTTATTATATATGAATATTAATTACATATGAATAAATAAAAAGATAAAAATTAACAAAATAAAAAAATTAAAAAAAGAGAAGCATCATTAGATACACTATTCATAAGAAATATAGTTAAGTCTTTAAATCAGGTACTTGTTGTTCCATCGGATCTCAGATTGTAGGAGCCAGTGTTTTTCTCCAATATTCATCTATGCTCGATCTACGGGGGCTTCAGATGAGTTCTCCACGTTTTTGAATAATAAATAAAGTAATCAAAGATGGATTTTTGCAAAAATGCCTGAGTACTGATATGTATTGGAACTATTTATTCTGAACATTTTAGTGAAATTAAGTACACGGATATATTATGTGTGTTAGTAGGTACTAGGTATGAGGAACCTTTTTTCTTATTTTCTGTCCAAATGAAATGGTAAAGTTTTTGATTGACGTATTGAAAAAAACGTAGATAATGCTTCATTCACATTCGGATGTACTAGGATGTATGTAGGAATTTCACAATTTTTTTATGTGCAGGTACCTACCCAGAATTTGAATCTGCATATAACAACTCGGAATCGTCTGATGATTGTGCATATGTTTTTTTTTTTGTAAATTTGTAATGAATTTACTTTAAGTGTAATGGTATAATTTTTTTTTTTTTATTTATTTTTGGGGTGTTATGCCGTGTTGCGCTTCCTCCGTCTTTAGTGAAGATAATTAAGTGATAATTTTTTCCAAAAATATTAAATTTACCTAGCGCTTTTTTTGTATTTTGCTTCTTTATGATAATTATTCAACGTTGGAGGCGGGCATTGGTACCGCCGCCCCGGGAACCTTTCAATGAATGACCAACACCTCACAAAAAATTCTGAATATTACATTTTCATAGCGCCGTTTTTAGAAAATTAACCACAAAGGCACTAAGTTTCTACCCGCGCACTAAGAAATAATATTTTTCTGTAACTTTTTAACTGCAATAAAATGGTGGTCTCACACCAGGGCGATACTGAGAGTATCTTCCACTCTGGAAAGTTTCGCAAATATACTAAACATTATTTTAGACCAGTCGCGAAATAACACAAATTAATGAAACAAAAATTCGGTCGGGCCGAACCCGCAACCTTCGGATTGCGAGTCGAGAGTCTTACCCTTCGACTACGGAGGCCGTAAATTATGCAACGTTAAATATTACGTTATTTTTATGACCAATTTCAATATTTTTTAATTTCAAAAATCTTCTTGATCCGAAAAATTATAAATTTACAAATCCAAAAAATTTTAAAATCAAAAAAAATTAAAAATCCAAAAAATTTTGAAATCCGAAAAATTTAAAAATCCAAAAAATTTCAAAATCCAAAAAAATTTATTTTTCCAAAATCCAAAAAATTCCAAAATCCAATTTTTTTTTTCCAAAATCCAAAAAAAATTTTTTCCAAAATCCAAATTTTTTTTTTCAAGATTCAAAAAATTTCAAAATCCAAAAATTTTTTTTTACAAATCCAAAAAAATTCCATAATCCAATTTTTTTTTTAAATAACACCTTACAACACTTGAGATGGGTATCAAATTACGCGTCTCGACCTACACAATCCAAAGGAATGAGTGAAAAAATTGAGCGATAAACTCTTTGGACCTTTTTTTAGATAAGGGTCTATTGGTTTTTCTAATTTAAATTAAATGACATACTGAACGCCCTGAGTCGGGCGGCTGAATTGGTTCAGTACTGAATTGAGCGGTAAGCTCCTGGGACGTTTTAAAAGTGTCGGCGACCAAAGTGGCTCAGTGGTAGGAGTCTTTGCAACAGTAAATTATACGTTTCGGGTAACAAATTACGCGTATCGACATGCAAACCCAAATGGCGCAGTGAAAATTTGAGCAGGAAGCTACTTGGCCTCCTTTTGCGAGAAAAGGCCCGTACTGAACGCCTTGAACCGGGCGACCGAAGCGGCCCGAGAGCAGATGCACGAAATTGGGCTGTCAACTGGCTGTGCCCTTTGCAGGTGTACACTCCTCGCTTTATCCACATTCAAACATCGTTTTTTTCTTCACCCATTTTATTCAACACACACTCCTCGCTTCATCCGCGTTCACACGTCAAATCGCGTAGTGTTTAACCCCTTGGTTGCCTCTGCAACAGGCAAAGCTAATATTTATGTTATTCTCTACTTTTTTAAAACTGTTTATATAAAAAGATTGTATTACAAAATTTTACCAACTGTACCAAAAAAATTGTTAATAAAAAAAAAAAAAACTAAAAAAAAACAATTGAATAGTAATAAAATTTTTAGTAATATAAAATTCACTTTGTGGCGCCATTTTAATTAAATAAAAATAAAAAAAAAATTCTTCATAAAAATTATCAACATGTTTTAAAAATAATGCTCTCTTCCTCAGGATCCAAAGATTTGTACTGAATAATCAAATATGTAAGAAGAGACAAATAAGCGTATAGAAAACAAATTGGTATCTGAAGACAAAAATATTATAGTAAGCGGTTGGAGAAGGTACCGAAATAATTGGTTATTTTTATAAAAAATATTTATTTACACAAAATTAATAGAATCATCATTGTACAGGTTGTCCAAAAACTCGACATTATCATTTGGGAACTTTGTAGGGGTGTAAGCAATGACGTTAGAATATATATACAGGGTGTCCGGGGGTACATTAACTTCGGGAGGTGTTCTACATTATGGTAGGAGTAAAAAAGATTAATAACTTTTTCTGTAATTCCAACTTTATTTTTCTCATACAAAAAGACAAACCTACTTAAGGCGGCATTTTAGGCTGAAAAAGAAGAAGATGGGAGAGATGTAATTACGACTGTTGGACAGAGCGCGCTAATATTTTAAGTCATAAAATAGCAGCGAAAATTGCGTAAAAGCTTAATGAAACATGACTCGTTTAAAATAGAGCAAAAATCTCGTTGAAAGTATCTTAAGTATCATTCAAAGAAACATTGTGAATTTTTTCACTAATATTACTTGTAAAATAATAGAAATAGACTTGTTTTAAATAATTTTCGGAGCATACTTTGCGATTTTTTTCTTTCGAGGGAATTTCATATAATTTGCGTTTCGGCGTGGAACGTATCTTTTTTTTTTTTTTTTTACACGAGCTCCACACAGGAGGCCCTGAGGAAAATAATTTTCCTTAGGGCCTATGTCATCTTTGGCGATGCTCTGTGGAGAGTTTTTTCAAAGAAATGAAGGAGAGGAGAGTTCTGGGAAGGAAAAGGGTTTAGGGGTGGGTAAGAATCTGGGGTTTGGTGTGTCCTAGTCATCCGCCTCCAAGACCTAGACAAACATCACCCCATGAACCCGGGCACCCTTGCTAAATCACCAAACGTAGCGAACCGCTTGGGGTGACCTGTGGTAGAGGCGTTGGTTATCCAATAAAGGTTCCCGGGGCGGCGGTACCCATTCCCGCCTCCCAAATTGATATTATCTTAAAAAATAACACATATTTTTTTTTAGAGCTTAAAAACTTCAAATGTTTAAGGGAGATATGTAAGAAATCGGTCGAAATTCGAATAGTGGACCCTTAAAATACTTAGTGTAAGGTAAAACTTACCCGATAAAGTTGCTGTTAGCTTGCCGGGCGCGATTTGACAACGTTGTATGGTTGCGATTAGCCCGTATCGTAACAACGGAGAATAATAATGCTGGCCGCACACGCTGGACTAATTTTACCTTTTTACCAAAAAAGTACCCCCAAAAGTTGGAATTTCGAAAAAAGTTATTTATCTTTTTTACTTTTACTATCATGTAGAATCACCTCCCGAAGTTAATGCGCTTTACCCCCGGACACCCTGTATAGACAAGTTGTGGACAAAAGTGGCAAGCCAAAAACTTGAGTTTTACGCATGTTTAGTTGTTTTGTTTCCTATTCTGCCAATGTTTTACGTATGTTTAGAATTTGTAAATTTTGTAAACTTTTGATTTTATAAAACTATGTTTATTTATTTTTATTTGTTTATTTATTTAAGGAACATTAACAGTCTTAGTAATACAATAAACATAAGAGGATGATAAAAAAACAGACCAATTATTAATGTTCACAGATAGGTATTTAGAAACAAGACTAACTGAATATAAACTAGAATATTTAAAAAAATAAGAGTACAAATGTGAATTCAACAAATGGTAAACAAATACACAACATTAAAATAAGTGTGATTATAACTGAAATAGACTGTAAAATAGGGATTTGGGTTGGGAAGGGTAAGGGGAGGAGAGGGATAAGGGAAAGTTGCCACGCAAGTAATATAAATTAATTCATGTGATATTCGCACCTAGAATGTTATACAGTGAAGTTCTGTAGCGACAGTAACTAGCAGTAAATACGTCAGCACGTGTGTCTATATTTGCAAATTTGTTGTTATAGTAGTTACATGTCCTTTGTATAAATTCATTTTGATTGGAATTGGTGTTGCATCTATCAATATAGAAAAGGGTATTTTGTCTACTATATCGAATGGACGTGTGGAAATTTATTTTGTTTAGCAAATCCGGGCAGTCAACTTTTGAGTTAATAATTTTGTACAGGAGCATCTGATCAGCGACAAGCCTCCTGTTGAGTAGTTTTGTGATTCGAAAATGTTTCTCGATTTCGTCGTAAGAGTTGTATATGTTGAATGATTTAAAATTGAGGAATTTGAGAAATCGCTCCTGAACTCTTTCTAACCTGTTAACATAAACAATATAGCGCGGGTTCCAAACCTGTGAACAGTATTCCAGGTGAGGACGAACATGTGAATTGTAGAGAATCAGATAAGTCTTAGTGTTTTTGAAAAATTTGCATGTTCTCAGTACGAAACCCAGACTTTTTGTTGCTTTAGTGACAATGTTATCAAAGTGCTTTTCAAATGTAAGTTTAGAGTCCAAAATAACACCTAGGTCACGTATATAATCTTTATTTGTTAACTGCGATCCAGAAATGGTGTAATCGTGCAGTATTTTCACACGGTTACGTGTGAATGTAACTTTGCAACATTTAGAAATATTAATAAAAAGTTTATTTCTAAGACAGTAATCCGTCAGTCGGTCAAGATCTGCCTGTAAACGCGTAGAACAGTCCGGGGAGCTTATAGGAAGGTATATTTTCATGTCGTCAGCAAAAAGTAAAATTTGAGAGTTGTGAAAACATGTCGTAATATCATTTATATAGATAGAGAAAAGCAAAGGACCCCTGAGGCACACCGGAAGTGATGATTTTCCAGATGGAAGAAAATCCACCCACCGTCACAGCCTGGGACCTATTTGTCACGTATGAAGATAACCAACGAAGGAAATCTCCATGAATACCATGATTAGCAAGTTTTCTAAGCAGGACGCTGTGATTGATCTTGTCAAAGGCTTTGCTATAGTCGGTGTAGATTGTATCAACTTGCACACGTTTATCCATGGAGGCAGACAAGAAATTTATAAATATTATAAGATTTGTAGCAACAGAGCGACCTGCAAAGAATCCATGCTGAAACTCATTGATCGAATTCTTTACCATAGGGAATAACTGGTCATAGACTATGTTTTCGAACACCTTTGAAAAAATGCAGAGCTTGGAAATGGGTCCATAATTATCTGCTTCACACTTAGTTCCCGATTTATGAATTGGTGTGATGTAGGCTCTTTTCCATGTATCAGGAAATGTACCAGTCTTGAGCGATATATTAAACAGTATTGATAGAGGAAGTGACAAATGATTTGCGCACTCGGTAATGAACAATGGTGGGATACCATCTGGCCCAGCTCCCTTGCTGGAATCGAGCCGTTTTAAATATTTACATACGAGGTCAGCATCGATAAAAATTGATCCCATCGCACAAACCTGCTCTACAGAGTCATCGCAGGAAGTCCCCAGAGGGTCAGGCGGTTCGTAGACAGAATGAAAATAATCAGCAAATAAATCACAGACTGCCTGGCCACCTTCGGCTTTTAAATTAAGATTTAAAACGCTAGGAATAGATGCTGATAGTTTTTTTGATTTAACATATGACCAGAATGCCTTGATAACCTTCCAACTATTTCTATGGCAACCTTTTAACATTTTCCTTTTTAGATTTTTGTTTTTTTTGACACTCTGTACCTTTTGGTACCTTTGGTAACACGGTAACTTTTTAACATTTACCAATAAAAAAAATTGGTGATTTTATATAGTTATGTTTTTTATATGTAAGTATATGATTGTGTGTATGTATGTGGATATATATTGTTTATATGTGTTTACATGCATACTTATGTACTCGTCTCAGAACAGACATTGTCTAGTGAGGCGAGCTAATTTTTTTTTTTTTACATGAATACCGCACAAGAGTCACAACTGCTCCCGTCTGGAGCCAGTGAGACTATGGCATCCCTAATTGCGGTATGTTATGAGGCTGAAGGTTGTGGGGAGGGGAAGGAGATGGGGAAGAGGAAGGTGGGAAGTACCTGGCTATTCAGATCTGGTCACCAAACACGGCTAAAGCCATTTCAAGCAACGTTTCAATTCTGAACGGTGGTCCTACACCAGGGCGATACTGAGAGTATCTTCCACTCTGGAACGTGCCGCAAATATACTATATATTATTTTAGATGAATAAATTGTTAAATAACACAAATTAATCAAATAAAATTTATTTGCCACGCTGGGATTCGATCCCGCGACCTTCGGAATGCGAGCCAAGAGCCTTACCGCTGGGCTACGCCGGCCGTCTTACTTATTGTTTGTGTACGATATTTTATTTCAATAAGCGCCCGGGTTGCCGGCAAATAAAAAAAAAAATCAAGTCAATTGTAGTGTTTTCGATTATTTGGTTTTAGTACTAAACTGCCACGCTTCAAGTAAATTGCATTAACCCATTGGCCGCAAGCCTTGCGGGTCATAAATATGTCGGCTTTAAACCGACAAACAGACATCAGAGTACAATATATAATTTTTTTTTAAATTTTAAATGCCAAAAACAATATAGTTTAGGAAAGGTGTTTATTGTTGGTAAGCTGTATGTTAACCTCCTCAGATTGACAGCTAGCCCTTTCCAATTGCTGTAGCCGCAATCGTGTGTAAGGAGATGTTTGCGAATAACAATTCGGATTTACTCAGTCACTTCTTATTTACAATAACTTCGCACAAATTAAATTTAGTCGTGATACACTGGAGGGAATTAATAACACCCAGAAGGCCGGGGAGTGAGCAATAGAATGAACTTGCAATTTCGTGCACTCAGCCTGTCGGTTGGTCGTGGTGATGCCAGACGGTAAAATTTGTTTTTATTAATTATAAGGCTAATCGCCGTAATAGATATTTAAGCATTCATTTCGTAGTATTGGCAATAAAACCTTCCTAAAGTTTTGTACCTGATATTTACAAATCAATTTTTGTTAGCGAACTGCGTCACAGAGAGTCAAAATGGCGAGTCTTGAAAATCTTGCAAAGTGGCCCTCTACGTCCCTGATTACTTCGAGGACTTTCACACAAATTATTTTTTTTTAGTTATAAGTAAATATATTTACGAAAAAAATATATATTTGCCAATAAGATTGACCAACGTAAGCTTTTTTTTTAAAGTTATTTTTACATCTAGATTTTATCATATTATAATTTTATTTTAAAACACAAAATATATATTTTACATACCTTGATTCGGTACACAAGTACATTAAAAAAAAAATTACGATTAAACTTGTAGTTCTAAAGTTATATTAGACTAGCTTTTACCCGCGGCTTCGCTCGCATGGTATTACTGGAAATTACTGCAGCGGTTGAACTTATCAATTATCCCCCCTCTCTCCTGCCACCTAAATTTCATAAAGCTATAGCTCACAGAAAAAAAAAATTATCCAATTTTGTTCATTCGTTCGAAATTTATGCGCTTACAAACATTTCGGATGTTTATTTTTAATTAAATATTTGGAAGTTTGTTAATATAATAAAAAAGATACACTATTTATTATTCAGTCTTAATAATCGTTAGGAATTATATTTTTATTGTAGGAACTCTTATTTGACATTTATTGCAAAACAGAAGCTTGTCAAAAAAAAAAAAACATATTCTAATATTTGAATTTTCTGGAGCAGTAGCTGACCAGGGGGCTGAGTACCTACCAGCACAGAGCCCACAAATATATCAACATCGTTTCCATGGAAACGATTTTTTTCTGACATTAGCAAAAACTCGCTTTTGTTAGCGACAGAAAACGTATAACAAATATAATATATTAATATTTAAAATTTCATAACGCCAGAGCTTGCCATCATATACAGACTATAGTCTTCGCATATAATTAAGCTTTCTATTGGTGAATGAATTTTTAAAGTCTTTTTGTTGGTTAATGCGTGAAAGCGTCATAAACGAACTCGAGCAGTTTCGCATTTATAATATTAAGTATGGATTTAGTGCACCACTAAAGATTGAAAATGTTTGGTACAAAATTAATTCGGAAGCCAATGGGTTAAAAAAGTGCCAAAATTCCCTCGTCTGAGATGAGAAAATGTTTTCATTACTCTGCAAACACTATTAAAAGCCAAGGAATAACAACTCATTTGTAAATACACGCAATTTACGTATTGTTATCGATGGCAGCCGTTTTATATTGATTTCTTCGCTGGCGTGTGCACAACAAATCACCAAATTTTCATCACAATCTGATAAACGGTATGGCAGCTCATAAAATATGAACAAATAAACATATTTTGTCAATTTGAATATATTTTAAATTAAATATACAGATTTTCAAACCACTTTCGCACCAATTTTTTATACAAATTTCATAACACCAGAGCTTACAATTATATACAGAAACGAAGTTGTTTGTTTAAAAATTTGGTGATTTGTTGTGCCAACAAACAAACAAATATATTTTTTTTATATAAAATATACATTTAAATGCACCTTCATACTTACCATAACGTGCTCCACCCATTTTTGATTTTTTATATTTAAACTGTTTTTGGTACATGTGTACACTAAATCGAAAAAATGGTGGTTGGTGATGAATAAAATAAAATTAAAATAGTCGTTGTGTTGAAGAGTTTTACTTCCTATGTAAAAAAAATAATTTTGTTTTTGAAGAGTTTTACTTTCCATGTTAAAAATATTTTTGTTTTTGTATAATTTTATTTACCATGTTAAAAATATAATAATTTTGTTTTTGAAGAGTTTTACTTTCCCTATTAAAAAAATAATAATTTTGTTTTTGAAGAGTTTTATTTTTAATGTTAAAATAAAAAATTTGGTTTTTGAAGATTTTAACTTTCCATGATAAAAAAAAAATAATTTGATCTTTGAAGAGTTTTACTTCCCTTGTTAAAAAAATTATAATTTTGTTTCTAAAGAGTTTTTCTTTTCATTTTAAAAAAAATTGTTTTGAAGAGTTTTACTTTCCATGTTAATAAAAAAATAATTTTGTTTTTGAAGAGTTTTACTGTCCCTGTTAAAAAAATTATAATTTTGTTTTTGAAGAGTTTTACTTTCCCTGTTAAAAAAATAATAATTTTGTTTTTAAAGAGTTTTACTTTCCCTGTTAAAAAAATAATAATTTTGTTTTTGAAGAGTTTTACTTTTAATGTTAAAAAAATAATAATTTTGTGTATGAAGAGTTTTATTTTTAATGTCAAAAAAACTGTAATTTTATTTTTGAAGAGTTTTACTTTCCATGTTAACAAAATAATATTTTTGTTTTTGAAGAGTTTTACTTCCCAAATTAAGAAAACAATATTGTTGTTTTTGAAGAGTTTTACTTCCCATGTTAAGAAAAAGAATAATTTTGTGGAACGGTAATCATGAAGTAAAATCAACTCTTTAAATTATAAAGAATGCATGCAGAAGAACAGGATGTATTATTCTAACATTGATTATCATTACCATTTAGGTATGTTTTTATTGCCTGTTTGTAAATATATTCCGTGCAGTCCGATAAATCTACTATTTCTTCGAAAGTATTGCCAACTGCACGCAATCTGGGTACAAGCGAGTATCTAAATGACTCAGCCCTAATGTTGTTAATAAATAAATAAATAATAAATTTAATGTATTGTTAATGGTTAATATTTAAAAATAAATTTAGGTCGAGAAGTTCTTGTTGATATATGGATCGCAATTAAGCTTAATAATTCAGGGCTGTGTAAAAATTAAAGTTAAGTCGGAAATAAGCCTTCCATCTTTTAATGCAAAAAAAAACTCGAATTTCGACAAAGAATGTTGCAGAAATAAATAAGACTACCTTTGTTTTTTATTATTGTTTATTTTGTATTTTGCTTAATAAAAAGCTGTCACTTTAATTTATCAAATGTTTTCATTTCATTTCACTAATTCCATATCAATGCTTGGAAGATGGCTTTTTTTTATTAACTCCACATGGAGGCCCTGAGAAAAAAAATTATTTCCTTCAGGGTCTGTCATCTTTGAAGATGTGTGTTTTGAAGAGAGGAAGGAGTGAACATGGATCTTGAAGAGACCCCATATTGTAGAAGTCCGCAAATCGTGCCACAGCCGAGTTATTGAACTTAAGAACGAGTCGTAGAAACCACCCGTTCTCATGTGACAAATGTCAACCTTGTGTTGGCGAAGGTAATAAAAGAAACACTAATTTAATTTTTAAATACATTTTTTAATTCATATAATAAAACACTGCAAACAGAACGGTTAAAACCAATATTACAACCATAAATTAAAATTAAGCTTTATAAGATACCAGCTTTTCCCCGCGGCTTCGCTCGCATGGTATTAGGGGAAATTACTGTAGCGCTTGGACTTATCAATTATCCTTTCTCCCCCCCTCCCCCCGTCCACTCCCACATTCCATACATTCATTCCCGGTACATTCAGTTTTCAAACAGCTCGCGTTCCACCTAAATTTCATAATGCTATAGCTCAAAGAAAAATAGGATTTTCCAATTTGGTGAAATAGTTCGTAATTTATGCGCTTACAAACGTTTCGTAGATTAATTTTTATTTAAATATGTGGAAGTTTGTAAATATAATATAAAATAACACTATTTATTATACAGTTTTTATAATCGGTACGAATTATATTTTTAATGTAGGAACTCTCATCTGACATTTATTCCAAAACATAAGCCTGTCCAAAAAAAACAAAACATATTCTAACATTTGAATTTTATGGAGCAGCAGCCGACCAGTAAGTAGGGGTACCTACCAGCATAGAGCTCACAAATATATCAACATCGTTTCCATGGCAACGATTTGTTTTCTGACGTTAGAAATAACTCGCTTTTATTAGCGACAGGAAACGTATAACAAATATAATATATTCGTATTTATAATTTCATAACGCCGGAGCTTACCATTATAAACAGCCTATAGTCCTCGCATATAATTTATCTTTCTATTGGTAAAAGAATTTTTAAAATCCTTTTTTTTGTTTTATGCCTGAGAGCGTAGCAAACAAACTCGAGCAGTTTCGCATTTAAAGTATAGTATTGATTATAAAAAACAGTTGACAAATAAACATTTTTAACAGTTTTCCAGAAGGAAATTATGCCCCTACGTTTTTTGTCAGTAAACATATTTTTGAAAATCGAATATTTCTCTCAGCATCCACTGATATGTTTATAACAGGAATATAATTTCGAAGTTTCAAAAAAAAAACCTAATCAGACACAATTTCGTTATTTTGAAAGTCATCAACAAAAATTTTCGATTAAAAAAAAATTAAAACCCGTTTATTTTTCTATCGCAGGGTTAAAATTGTTTCGAAAAATTGACCCGATTACTACAGACTACATGTTTTTGAGAGAATGAGATAGTATAATCGGACTCTTCTTTGTGCGGTGCTTCGTATTCTCCCCACTCTTGTCTACTTTGGTTTTATGAAAGTTTCACTTCTACCGTGTGTGAACTGCAAACTCTGACTCTACAGAAGAAATTGATGTAATTTTTTTTTTCTAAACTTAAGGCGATGCACTACGTCGTGTAAAATTCGGGAATAGGCCGCCAACAAAAACACTCCTTATGTAGGTGGCGACAAGGTTTAAATTCCCGTTAAACACCAGCCGCCTTTAACTATTCCATAAAACAACATCGCCAAAAAGCTTGTTTTATTTTATTTTGAGAAATGCAGACGCAAATATTTAAATGTTTTTCGATCACTTTCCAAAGAATTTAATTTCCCACATTATAAAATACAACGATAACCGAAAAAAAGTTCGTTAGTAAGAGATTTTGAACTTTAAAGCGGTTTTTGTAGGCCTAGTAA
Organism: Glyphotaelius pellucidus; assembly: GCA_936435175.1. Classification (NCBI taxonomy): domain Eukaryota; kingdom Metazoa; phylum Arthropoda; class Insecta; order Trichoptera; family Limnephilidae; genus Glyphotaelius; species Glyphotaelius pellucidus. The sequence goes on from OW386563.1 coordinate 14,028,361, forward strand.
TTTATTTTTTCTGGGCTTATAAAAAGACCAATCATTTCAAAGGCAAATATGTGTTCTACTCGCAGTATTTAATTAAGGCATCTAAAATATTTCAAAGCCATCTAATTTTCAAACCAAAAACACACGATTTTGAATTACTCAATACTGCATCACTAACAAGACCATACAACAGAATGTTTTTGAAAAAAAAAAAGTGTTTCTTTAGTTATTTATTATTTTAGAGCTTTTAGTAATGTGTACGGGTTGTTCTTCTTTTTAACCTGCATAACTTTTACCACTCTGTCATATTTTGTTTTTACTATAAATGAATCTCTAAGGACCTCAGGGGGGAAATTGTAGCAGTGGGGGAAGGAACGAAGGAAGCCTAAAATGCATATTGGGGGTGACAAACATACCTATTTCGAATGACAACCCACGTGGCAGAATTGTCGTGCGAGACAAAAATTGTGGGAAACAAGTTTTTTAATTTTTTAAAAATATTTTATTATACATCATTAAAAAAAATAATCGCTGTAACTTGATAGGTTATGCCTTCTGGAGTTTAATAAAAGTTTTATATTTTATGTCGTCATATCATTTTTTGTAACATTGGCAGAAGACAACTGTGATTTGTATGAAATACACTTCTATCACGAAGAGTTACAACTCTGTCACGTAATTTTTATTACAAAAATATAAATACATATTTTTTTAAAACGCACACAGTCGTTAGGTCTTTAGTTCAGTAGATTTTAAAGTAATTATAAAATAATAATATTGGTAATTCTGTTGAATTTTTCTCCACTAACTGGTGGAGACAACTTTATGTAGGTTAAAAAGAAGATCGACCCATATGTACTTTTTTATACAGTAAATAAGGTTTTTAACACGGTAAATTCCATATTTAATCAAAAAACGCAAAAATTATACTGATCATGTTAATAATGCATGTTTTACGATGAAAAGTTTAAAAAAATACAAAAAATGCACATTGCATACGGTCTCTACTAACAAAGATTCATGGCGTACATGGCTTATCTCCTTTTTTTCTATTTTCTGTGTATAGTGTAAACAAAAACACTAAAAATGTTTTCCATAATATATATTCGAATGGGAAGAAATGACGCCTGAGTACTTTTTGATTCTATCCCATTTAGCACGCGTTCTGTCTCTCTTACCCAAGGCCTGACATCATGCATCGCTTAGCTTTGGGGATGCTCTGTTGATGTTTTTTTAGGGAAAGAAAGTTCTGGGAAGTAAAAAGGTTTGAAGGATGGATAAGAATCCTACTCCCTATTTGGCCCACAACGCATGTGCAGTCAAGACCTAGACAAACCCCACCCCATGAAACTGGGCTAGTTCACCAAACGCAGCGAACCGCTTGGGCAGGGGTGATTATTATCCAAAGTTTCCCGGGGAGCGATAGCCATGCTCGCCTCCCAAATGATTGTAAACAGTTCTAAAAGATTCTGAATAAAAGTGGAGAATCATCAGACTTTTTTAAATTGCTTGCTTTATTTTCGGGGTGTTATGGCGTGATACGCTTATCCAATGTAATTTTCATAATAATTTCGAATTTCAAATACATATGTAATTCAATTTGGGAGGCGGGAATGGGTACCGCCGCCCCGGGAACCTTTATTGGATAACCAACCATTGCCATAGGTCACCCCAAGTGGTTTGCTACGTTTGGTGATTTAGCAGGGGTGCCCGGGTTCATGGGGTGAGGTTTGTCTAGGTCTTGGAGGTGGATGACCAGGACACACTGAACCCCAGATTCCTACCCACCGCTTTTACCCTTTTCCTTCCCAGAACTCTCCTCTCCTTCCTCTCCTTTAAAAAACCCTCCACACGGCATCCCCAAAGATGACATAGGCCCTAAGGGAAATTATTTTCCTCGGGGCCTCCTGTGTGGAGCTCATGTAAAAAAAAAAGTTAATATAATGAAAATTCTTACTTAAATGTTAACATGTATCCCTTCAAAAAGCAATAAAAAAAACCCCTGCATCATAAATTTAATAACGATTTTACAATAAAATTAAATCATTTAAATTCATATTACTTGTAAGTTTTTTCCCTGAACAATATTGAAGTGAGCTACAAACCCAAGGTTTACTGGAATTACCAAAATATTTAGAAATTCGACAGTCTAAAACGACTTACTAACAAATGTAATTAATATAATTGTTTAAAATCCTTTAGACCACCCCGCTTCCCCTCCCTCATATGTTATGTATATCAACCGTAGACTAAGAATAATTTGTACCAGTCTGAAGAAGCTGTAGCGAGCTGAAACCGGTTACGGTCAATAAAATTAAAGTGGAAAAAAGTTTTATATTTGTTTTATTATAATACATTTTAATGGAATTCAACCATGAATTGTCAGTTTTCAAAAATAAAGATCTCTAACGATTTCTTATACTGAGGTATTCATTATTATTGACAATTATGGAGATACCGCTGTGTTTCTTGCTGGAAAAGTAATGTAGGTGATGGAGGTTGACACAACTGGGTCTAAAAGTGAAATGGTAACCGGACTAAACAGAATACGATAAAATAATAGTTCATTTAACGCTATGTTGGGTTGGGTTAGGTTAGGTTAGGATAGGTTCTTTTTAATATTTTTTCTTCACTGTTTTGTTTGGTGACTAAATTGTTTTGTTTTTTTCACTGTTCATTTTTATCGCTGTTCTATTTTGTAACTGTATGGTATTCTCAGCGTTCTGTTTTGTAACTATTCTATTTTATGGTTGTTTTGTTATGACAATGGTCTGTTCCGTTTTGTCGTTGTTTCATTTTGTCACAGTTCTGTTTTATCACTATTCTTTTTCGTCACTGTATTGTTTTTAATAATTTAACATTAAACACTTTTACTTCTTCAAACACAGCAAATATTTTTTGTGGCAGCATTTTAAATCGAAATTAATCAATTTCTTTGTTTAAACCACATTTATTGTTTATAAAAAACCTAATTTAACAACCTACTTTTACCTAATTGATAAATTAGGCAATTTATAAACAATAAAGCGGTTGAAACAAAGAAATTTTTTAATTTTGAATTAAAATGGTGCCACAAAATAAAAATATTGTCTTCATATAATTTAGTATTACAATTTTAAGTTTTACTCATAAAGTTAAAAAAAAATTGTTCTGATTGTAAAAAAATTAAAATCAAGGTTTTCTGGACTCTCTTTCTAAAAATTTTTCTTATCCAACAATAAAAAATGAAACAAACAACACCGTTCGAAATTTTGTTTTATTATTCGAAATTGTAAAATTTGCTAAGATTCGTAGTTCACGATCAAAATGACGCTGTTCGGTTTTATAACTGTTAAATTTTTTCTCTGTTGTGGTTTGTCGCTGAATTTTTTTGACACTGTCAAATTTTAGTTAATATTCTATTTTGCTACTATTCTGTTTTGTTACTGTTCAGTTTTATTAATATTCTATTTCGTCTTTGTTACTGCTCTATTTTGTTACTATTCTGTTTTGTTACCGTTCAGTTTTGTCACTGTTATTACTTTGTCGATGCTCTATTTTGTTTTGTAACTGTTCTGTTTTGTTACTGTTCAGTTTTGTTAATATTCTGTTTCTTCTTTGTTACTGTTCTATTTTGTTACTATTCTGTTTAGTTACTGTTCAGTTTTGTCACTGTTATTATTTTGTCGCTGCTCTGTTCTGTTTTGTAACTTTTCTGTTTTGTTACTGTTCAGTTTTATTAATATTCTGTTTCTTCTTTGTTTCTGGTCTATTTTGTTACTATTCTGTTTTGTTAGCGTTCAGTTTTGTCACTTTGTCGCTGCTCTATTTTATTTTGTAACTGTTTTGTTTTGTTACTGTTCAGTTTTATTAATGTTCTATTTCGTATTTGTTACTGCTCTATTTTGTTACTGTTCTGTTTTGTTACCGTTCAGTTTTGTCACTGTTATTACTTTGTCGCTGTTCTATTCTGTTTTGTAACTGTTATGTTTTGTTATTGTTATATTTTGTCACTGTTATGTTTTTGTCGCTGATCTATTTTGTTATGTTTTTGGTACTGTTCTGTTTTGTTTAGTTACTTTTCAGTCGTGACATTGTCCAGTTTTGTCACCGTTCTGTTTTTCTGAAACCGGTTGATTGTGTTTAATTGCCAGGCCAGACGTGCTCTTCGATCCACGGAATGAATCCGGACACTCGAGTGTAGATGGCTGGAATGTTGATGGCTCCACACACCCTTCCATAGGAGGTGATACCAATCAGCAGATAGGTGCAATCCACTCTCTTGTTGTTGTATATCTGAAGAGGACCACCGGAGTCACCCTGAAAATCAGACATAAAATACTGAAGTTGCAACAAATACAGGGTCATCGAAAATGTGTCCGTGATTTTAAAAGGAAATAAAAAGTGTGTCATTCATTTATACACCAAGACACGCTATTTTATTATTTAATTTTTATTTTATTTATTGGATCGCCAACACAATACATCACATAATTATTACAGTAATTTACTTTTTCAATATGGTTATAGTGATGAATCTAATTATCGGTGAGTACACTATTCATCTCAGCATTATTTGTGTAACGATAAGTTACAAGAAGTAATAATGAATTAAATTAAAATACACATATACGTATATGTATACGTGTGTACACTTCACATATACATGCATGCATGTACATATACACACATGCACAAACATTTTTTTTATTGTAATGTAATTATATATATATACATTTTATGAGATATTATAATAAAGATCGTTTTAGATCATGTATACCTTATCAGAAAAGGGAAGCTCTTGTGCCTGATAAGGGAGCAACGATTCTTAATTAGGTTGTAAGTTATGGTATGTTTTGTAGAAATATTTACTTTTAACTGTAAGTTTTTTTGAAAAAATTGTCTAATTTTATTTATTTTTTCTGATGGTTGATGATACAGCGCAATTCAGAAGGGAGGTTCTTATAGTTTTTTTATGACTTGGTAAATATAATGATTTTGCATTTGAGTTGTTTTAAAATTAGGTGTAATAAATTGGTTTCCATTTCTCATTAGTTTGTAAAATTCCTGATATTCCTTGTTATTTTTTTCTTTACACATTTTTATAATGGAAGCTTGCTTGAATATGTCATCGACATTTGGTACTGGAAACAATTTAAAAAGTGATTCTGTTGAGAAGGTAGATTTTTTTTAAAATTACTTTAATGATAATTCTTTGCGAAACTTTTACTGAGCTTAGATTGTTTTTGTAAGATCCTCCCCATCCTATAATTCCGTAGATAACTAATGAATGAAAAAGGGCATAGTACACGTTTTTGATTATTTTTACATTTAAAATATTTCTTAATCTAACAAATATATATATATATATATTTATATATACATTTCCTTATTCTCTTCACTAGCTCTAAAATGTGACTATTCCACTTCAGATTTTGATCAATAATCACACCGAGATATTTAATTTCGGAAGAAGAGTTAATTACAGTACAAATAACATGTGATTATGTTGATTACAGTACAAATAAGATGTGATTATGTTGATTACAGTACAAATAAGATGTGATTATGTTGATTACAGAATGTATGATCACATTTTTCGTCGTGAATTATAATATTGACTTTATGATCCGGTATTTTCTGTAAGGAGAATAAGACATATCTAGTCTTTTTTGCATTAAGTGTGAGTAAGTTATTATCAAACCATGATTTTAAGATATTAATATCTTCATTTGCCAGTTTGTTAACTAGTTCCCATGTTTGACCTTTTATTAACAATACAGTATCATCATATACACATACATATTGTAGAGTCAATGCATAAGTCGTAGTAGGTAACGATACAATAATTACAAAGTGCTTCTAAGTGAGGAGATCATCAGGTATATGCAAGTATAAATTAACTTTGAAGATAGTGATTGAATTCGAAAATATATCCAAATCTTGACGATCGCAAAACTAACTTGTAATATAATCGATTCATTCTTGACGGTGGTTTAAAAAACTTGTATTTATTTATTTATTTATTTAAACGCCCATAGGGCTTTTACATATAGTGCAGTACATGTTTTTGGAAAAATATAAGAAATAACATAATATAATATAAACATAATATAAATATAAGAAACAAAATAAAGATAACATAAGATATAAGATGTGCGAAATACAGATAACACCAAATATAATAGTTGACACAAAGCAGGTAACATAGAATATATGGTAAGTAAATTAATGTGAGATTGTTATTTCAATTATAGAGGGAAATACGATAGGATTGTCAATATTTATGTTTTTAATTAGCAAACTATTTTAAAATATTTATTACGTGTTTATCGAAACATATCTACCATAATATTTCGATTACGGTGCTATATAGTGCATGATATTAATAGATTTATTTTAATTGTTCTAATACACTGAGTTTAAATTTTGACATCGATTGATGACGATAAACGTCTATAGAGGAATATTTATTTCCGAGTAAATGAAGTCTTTGCAGAGGAGAGTTAACAAAATAATTACTAGCAGAATTAGTTACAAGGTAAATCGCATTAGAGCGAGTATCGCGCGTGGGTATTCCCAAATGAATTTTACTGATTAAATCAAGGGCGTCCAGTCTGCCATTCGAAATATTAAAAAGACAAACTAAATCGCTCGCTACGCGCCTTGACGCTAAATCGCTTATATTAAGTAATTCCATTAAATATACATAATTTAGATCTTCGACAGGTATACCGAGTTTATAATTAATAAATCTTAAGAACTTATGCTGTACTCTTTCAATTCTTAGTTGGTGTGTCTTATATAATGGAGCCCAGATGGTTGAATTGTATTCTAAATTTGATCTCACCAGCCCAGTGTACAGCAATTTAAACGAATTTAGTGATTTAAATTCTTTAACCGTCCTCAGGATGAACCCCAGACTTTTCATGGCCTTGTTAGTTATTACATTAATGTGAGGAACAAAAGTTAATTTACTATCAAATATAATACCGAGGTCCTTTATTTGATCTACTCTTTTCAGGAAAATGTTGTTGATGCTATATTGAAAATTAATGGGATTTTTGATTCGCGCAAAAGTAATTGTTTGGCATTTTTCAATATTGAGGAACAGTTCATTAAGGGCGCACCACTCTTGTAACCTCACTAGATTTGATTGTAATATACAGCAGTCGTTAAGATTCGTAATTGTTTAATATATTTTAAGGTCATCCGCAAATAAGAGTATCATAACTCCTTCAAAGATGGTAGTTATATCATTTATAAATAAGGAAAATAACACTGGGCCCAGATGTGACCCCTGTGGAACTCCGGTGAATATTTCGAACTGATTTGAAAAGTGTGAATTTAATTTGACTGATATTTTTCTTTTGTGTAGATAACTTTCAAACCATTTCAAAATATTCCCCGTTATTCCTAGGGATCTTAATTTATGTATGAGAATTTTGTGTGAGACTTTGTCGAAAGCCTTACTAAAGTCGGTGTATACTACGTCAGTTTGAAGATGATTGTGCATACTATTAAACAATTTTTCCTGATAGATCATGAGATTCGTAAGAGTAGACCTGTTTGCCATGAAACCGTGTTGTAGATGTGATATAACTTTATTAATCTCAGGCGAAAGTTTAGAGAGCAGTACAGATTCGAATATTTTAGGGATTGTCGACTGAATACATATGGGTCTATAGTTAGATACATCAGATTTATCACCTTTCTTAAAAATAGGAGATACAAAGCTTGTTTTCCACTTTTCCGGAAAGGTGCCAGTTTTTATAGACAAGTTAAAGATTTTAGTAAGAGGATAAGTTAAAACTGATAAGCATTTCGATAAAAAGATTGGAGGAATGTTATCAGGGCCAGCCGATTTGTTTAGGACGAGAGATTTTAATTTGGTTAAATCGATTAGATCGATAGATTAGATCGATACTTATCATATTCATATGATAAGTATCGATCCAAAAGGCTGTGTTAGTTAGACAATTTTGACATGAGTTCCCCGGTTGCCGGCAAACATCTTAGCGATATTAGATCTCTCTCCAGGTAATCTGAATCACATCAGAAGTCACAGTCGAAAAATTTTGTAGAAAAAAGGTTTCTAATGTTTCAGTAGTTACAATAAAAGCCTGAATTCCTGTACAATCACACAATGTTAGCATACAATTAATTTGACCTTGAGCTTGCTTTGCAGAGCAAAGTTTTAGAAAGTTCGGTTCAATTTCACATAGGTAGAGCCTTAAGTCTGGTTCAGCATTCAGGCAATCGGGATATTTATTATAAACTAGTGGTCGCCCAGCGGTCGAAATTCAACCACAATTAATTTTAATTTAATGTATTTTTAAGCATTATTTCAAAAAAATATTAGCATTCTGCACTCCTTCTCTATATAAACTATAACTGTGCGAAATTTCATACTCCTCCGTCCGCGCAATTTTCGTAAAAAAGGGTACAAAGTTTTTGCTTCACGAATTAATAAACTGACGATGATGATACGCGCATAGGAAGAAAATGCCTTTTCAAACAAATACGTGATTGTGAACGGTTTTAATATTTTTAGAGTTACAGCTGCTATTGTGGGATATTCCTTCGAAATTTTGAGCTTGAATCCAGAACATTTTTTCAAAGTTCTCAGCTCAAAAGTTGATACGTTTTTAGATTTTCATATATTTATAATCTTGTTTCGCGTACCCCCAGGGGTACGGTTGGGTTGAAAACCACTGTTCTAGACCTATAATGTAGGAGGGTGGGGGCATGATAAACTTGGCCGTTGTCCTGTAATATCTAAAGTAGCAACCCTTTTGACCGCGCTGATAAGTGTGTCGACTTGTGAAGTGATAACAAACCTGGCAAGTGTCGTGACTCTCATTCCTGTGTCCATAGCAAGTCTGCGTGGCATTCACAACCCCCTGGATGAATTTTGGAGCACTTGCCGGGTAGGTCTCAGCGCATTCCTCGAAAGTGAATTTCTGGACAGGTGCCTGAAAACATTTAATTCAAAATGAAAAGATTACTTTTCTAACCACGTTTATTGTTAAAAAAAAAACCGACATGTTTCGTAAACATGTGTATTATTTATTATTTTTTATTTAGAAAAACGTAGAAAGGACACTTATCTAATTTGCATATTCAAAATTATCAACAGTATTACTGACACACCTGCTTTGTTACAACTCATCCAGTTTAACATCCCTTCCCGTAGACTCCGAAATAATGAATTGCTGTTCCTCAATCAACATTCTACTAATTATGGATATCATTCTCCTTTATCCAGAATGTCGAGACTTGTTAGCGCAAGTCAAAGCATTGAATTTTTTGGTGTTAGCCTAAATGACTTTCGGCAGTCGATACGAAATGTGTAATTTTTAAAGTCTTTTAAATCCATCTTCCAGCTTTGACTTGTAGTCTTCTATATGTTCTTAATATTATAATTTGTCAATGCTCTTCATTTATATGTACTTTCCTTTCATTGTCATCTCTTTTTTTTATTCGTGTTATTGTTATGTTATTAATGGACTATTAAAATAGATAAACAATGCTTACTTCATCAGGATTTACTTAAAACTAATTACAACAATAGACACAGACTTACAGGTGTCAATGGAAAATGGAAAGGTGGGAGAGGCAAGGGGGAGGGGGAGGGGGCTAGTAGGGCATAATGTACAAAGGGAATATGTTGATAATGGGTCATTGAAAACCATTAAAATTACAATGCACTCGTGGTAACTCAATTCCATTATTATAGTCTGTACGTGTGACTCGACTACTATAAATGATTGGCAAACCGACAAACTTTTATTGTACATCTCGTATGTTTTTTTATTCTTATATCAAAGTTTCTCGAAGTTTTATGTATCCACAATCATTACACTTTAATTTGTATATTCCACATTTTTTCAATTTAAATCTCAATGTGTATTTTTTTAAATGTAATTTTTAAGTTGATAATTTGCATAAAATGCAGAAAGAATTTCCGAATCCCGAATTCTACCGACATATAGCATACATCTCAAGAACACTAAATTCTTCAAAATAGATATAACTAGCTTTTAGTATTAGGGGGACATTACTATAGCATTTGCAATTATAAAATACCCCCCTCCATCCTCCTCCCAACCACACACTCACCCCTCCCCCCTCCAGCATTCCATACATTCATTCTCGATACATTCAGTTTTCAAATAGCTCGCGTGCCACCTAAATTTCATAATGCCAGAGCTCACCAGTAGTAAAAAAAAAGGATTATCCAATTTGGTGCAGTCGTTCGGAAGTTATGCGCGTACAAACATTTCGGAGATTCATTTTTATTTATATAGATTGATAGATATTAACCACGATTTCACGCAAATATATCAACATCGTTTACACGGCAACGATTTGTTTTTTGACGTTCGGTTTATTGGTTTATTGAGTTAAAAATAGGTTTATTGGTTTATGCGTGAAAGCGTTACAAACAAACACACACAGTTTCACATTTATAATATTAGTATAGGATGTCGTATTTGAAGATCTCTATTTAGATTCCGAGTTGAAAAAGAAAAAATTTCATCTATATAAAAATCAAAAAAAAACACTCCTGTTTCTGTTATTTCTCATGCGCAAGGCATGAAAAAATTCACAGTGTTTATTTAAATGCTGCTTAATTCAGAAGTCGAAAGTTTTTACCTTATTTTAAAAACGTTGTGTTTTAATAAATATTTTCCCAACATTCCTAATTCATTATAATTTTTTTTTTATTAGAGCACTCTCTATAATTTATATTTACGTATGTTCCTTTGAAACCATTTTCATTAATCTTCTTCTTCTTTTCTAACGCCTCATTCATCGATAGTAAAGAGTTACTTCAGTTGGCTTTCTATTCGATTAGTGTCTGGCTTAGATATCTGGCAAACACAAAAACTCAATATCGCTTAGATATCTGGCAAACACAAAAACTCAATATCGCTTAGATATCTGGCAAAGACAAAAACTTAATAACGTTTAGATATCTGGCAAACACAAAAACTCAATATCGCTTAGATATCTGGCAAACACAAAAACTTAATAACGCTTTATCTGGCAACCACAAAAACTCAATATCGATTAGATATCTGGCAATCACAAAAAATCAATATCGATTAGATATCTGGCAAACACAAAAACCCAATATCGATTAGATATGTGGCAAACACAAAAACTCAATATTGATTAGATATGTGGCATACACAAAAACTCAATATCGATTAGATATCTGGCAATCACAAAAACTCAATATCGCTTAGATATCTGGCAAACACAAAAACTTAATAACGTTTAGATATCTGGCAAACACAAAAACTCAATATCGCTTAGATATCTGGCAAACACAAAAACTTAATAACGCTTTATCTGGCAACCACAAAAACTCAATATCGATTAGATATCTGGCAATCACAAAAAATCAATATCGATTAGATATCTGGCAAACACAAAAACCCAATATCGATTAGATATCTGGCAATCACAAAAAATCAATATCGCTTAGATATCTGGCAAACACAAAAACTTAATAACGCTTTATCTGGCAACCACAAAAACTCAATATCGATTAGATATCTGGCAACCACAAAAACTCAATATCGATTAGATATCTGGCAATCACAAAAACTCAATATCGATTAGATATCTGGCAATCACAAAAAATCAATATCGATTAGATATCTGGCAAACACAAAAACTCAATATCGATTGGATATCTGGCAAACACAAAAACTCAATATCGATTAGATATCTGGCAATCACGAAAACTCAATATCGATTAGCTATCTGGCAATCACAATTTTTTGTGATTGCCAGATATCTAGATATTACAGGCACCCCTGCTAAGTCACCAAAAGTGGCGAACCTGGGGTGACCTCAGGCAGAGGTGTTGGTTATCCAATAAATGGTTCCCGGGCGGCGGTACCCGTACCCGCCTTCCAAACAGCACACGTGTACATGTCTACATGTTTTAGGCGCGTATTTGGTTATATTGTGGTTAGGTAAGGTGGGTTTTTTCTTCACTTGTCTTCATTTGTGTCAATGTTTTGTTTGGTAACTGTTCTGCTTTGTCACCGTTCTGTTTGGTCATGATTCTGTTTTATATCTATTCTTTCTGATGACTGTTCTGTTTTGTCACTGTTCTGTTACTTTTCTGTTTTGTCACTGCTGATTTAATAATAATAAAAATAATAATGTTTATTTCAGCCGAAAAGAGCGGTGAGTGCAATACTCTGTCAGCCATATAAAAGCAAACATCTATAAAATTACATAAAATAAAATAAAACATAATAAGATATAATAACATAATAAAATAAAATAAAAAATAAAACATATTTAGTACTTGTATACTACGGAGGCTTTAAATAATTTCTCCATGTTTGGTTTAAGTATTTAAATGATTTGAAATCATGATCAATCGACGTCTGAAACAATCAGAGATGTGAGCATACCTTCAGCAGATTGTCGGTCTTGTCTCCGCTGGTCTCGTTGGCTCCCCATCCTGTCACCAGAGCCCACTCGTCGTCAATAGGTTCCCCGGTGTGAAGGCAGATGGGTCTGACATCCTTTGAGAAGTCTACCCTGAAAGTCACAAGTACGTCACTGATAAATTTTAAACCTTATAGAAAATTAAGACTTAATCATTAGAAAAAACGGTGTCTTGGAAATGTTCTAATGACGCCAAAAGATCGAATTGTCTATAAAAAAATAATATCTGAAATTCCAGATTTTCGAAAAAATTGGCGAAAACATCTTCTCAGGTTGTGCGAGGAGAGCTTGGATTTCAATGTTATACAGGCATAACACACCCCCATTTATAATCTACAAATATATATACAGGATGTTAAGGGACGTACTTGACTTATTTTAACCAGTGATTCCTGATACTATTTGGAGTAAAAAGTATAAATAAAATTTTGGTCTCCGGTGACTTTTTTGATCCATCCAATCAAACAAAAAAATTCTACCGCATGTCGTCACTGGTCAATCAGCCGAGTAACCGAACATCCGCGACATTTTGAACATTTTTGAAGTTTTTGTTCGCGTTTGGGTTCCACCCGGGCGTCCCGTGTTCGATTCCTCGGCTGGCTAAGTCCTCCATCACAACACAAGCAACATTTTCGGCTTTCTGTGGTAGTAGTAGGAGATTTTCAAACATTGTTGGGTTATTCGTAACCCAGGAATGTTTGTCTTTCTTTAAAAAAAAAGAAGAAATAAAATTGTTTGTTCTTTGTGCCATTCATCCGATTGCGTTAAAACTTTGGTGATTTGTTGTATTGGCGCATGCCCAAATTCCTATGTATAACGGTGAGCTCTGGAGGTATGAAATTATTTTCTATACGACTATCAACTAATTCAATTTGTTGGTTTGTTGGCAAACTTACTTTCTGTCAAGTTGTATTAGGCCGATATCGTTGTATTTACTGATTCGCCTGTACCTGGGGTGTGCTAGAAGTAAATTAATAGTGTAAAGATTTTCTTCAGTTGGTGGAACTTTTAGATTCCCCCCTCCAAGGCGAACGAGCGAAGCAGTACTAGAACAAAAATCATTTTTATTAATTATGTGTTTATAAAATATGTACGGGACGGGCGCTGTAACCGCCAGCCGCACAGACGATTTAGCGGGAATTGACCGGCTGGCCGCTTCAATGCCTAGGGTAGGAAGAAATGAGGAAAAATGAGGGGAAAGTAAGGAGAAATGTAGGGGATGGGAAAAATAGGGAAAATGAGGGATAGATAGGGAAAAATGTGGGATAAGGGAAAAAATAGGGAATAAGCTCGAAGAAGGATTGTAGGCAAAGGGAGAAAGGGAGGTAGAGGGGAAACCTGCGCCTTGAGAAAGGCGATCGAGCAATTGTGATTTGTTTCTTCAGGGTGAACGGGTCGGCCAGTGGAAAGAAGAAGTCCAAGTTGCAGTTCGATCGGAGAGGCAGAGCAGGGCAGGCGGAGATGATGATGTGAAGGCGGATGCTGGCACTCTTAGGGCTCTATTTAAAGGTCTCCCCATAATTCCAAGAACTGAGACCAGATTCTTGGAATTCGGAGCGGGCAGGGTTTAGGAACATGCCGGCGTGTTTACACCGAGCGTGTCGCCACACAGTATCATCCTCGCCTGACACTTGCCGTCCTCCGTTATTTTATTTAGTTAATGCAAAAGGCTTTCCACAAACTTTGAATTTGTGCAAAGGTAAGGCGGTGTGTAGGTATGTACACATCCAGGGGGGGAGAGGGGGGTCAAGCTTTGTGTTTTGTCCCAAAGGGACTGCTTGACCCCTTGATTCAATTTATTGTTCATTAACATTGATAATATAAAATTGTTTTAAAATTAAAATTATTTCTAAAGGCACGTCCTATACAAATACATGATATTTACTTACAAGATATTTAAAAAGATTGACAAATGAAATCTTCCTACTTGACGGCTGGCTGTTTCATGTTTCCCAAAACAACATACATAGTTGATATATTGAATAGTGTGTAAACATATACAGCCTTACTAATAAACTTTGTGAATATTTTATACTATGGCAAACAGCCTTACAATTAATAAAAACAAATTTTACCGACTGGCATCACCACAAGTAACCGACAGGCTGAGTGTACAAAATTGCAAATTCATTCTATTGCTTACATCCTGACCTTCTGGGTGTTATAAATCCTCTCCAGTGTACTTTAACCGCGACTAATCTCAATTTGTGTGAAGTTTATTGAAAGGGATTGGAAAGGGCTAGCTGTCAATCTGCAGCAAAGTTAACATACAGTTCACCAATAACAATTACCTTTCCTAAAATACTATTGATAAACAATCGTGTAGGTTAAAAACAGTCACAAAATAGTTCATGGAAATGAGGACGTTGTTTGTACAGTTAAATAGGGCTATTTATCTGTTGTAAAACTTGTCAGCTTTTAGATTTTTGTATTTGAAATAAACTTTATAATTTTTTTATAAAATGACACATTTTAACTATTTGGACTCTTAAGCTTGTTTACATGATAATTTAACGTTGCCAGACATACGCATGAAACGTTAAAAACGTTTTAAAAAAACATTCCACAAATATTTTTAAACAAAACCCCCAAAAATTTCGAATAACACAAGTTTAAGTAATTTGCAAGGAAACTGTCACTCATTTTTTATCATGCAATAAAAAATATTAAAATTATTTGGAAGCAATAAAAAAACTGACATTTTGAACGCATCTCTTGTACATCTTCGAAGGTTTATTTCTTTGATACATGTTTACCAACACATGCAGAAGACATTTATGTTACAAAAAAACATCACTTTCGTGAAAACTTTATGAAATTAAGACTTTGAAATTAAATTTGAAAATAGGTAAACCGTATAACCCCATTTTTTGATATAACACGTACATTGTACAACATGCAATTATCGTATAATTACTTAAAAATAAATAATTTATAAAAGCTTTAAATATATCTATGTGAATAATATTTGTAAATTGATCATTTTATGAACAAAAACCCTTTGGAAAGGTGGTGAATTATGTATTTTATTCTGATTTAGATTTGCAGCTTACAGCCTTTCCGAGCACTGTAAACTGAGATGCATGTGTAGGGAAATTTTGCCAATAATAACGATTGATTATGCGGTCAAATTTATTTACAAGTAACGTTATATCTTATAATAAAAATTGGTACAAAATTAAATTCGTTACAACTAGAGTGACACGGAAGGGAATGTAAAGCAGCCGAATTCGGCGAACGCGGGAACCGGAATAATTTTGCAATATCATGCACTGGACCCGAGAGCGACTCTCAGGGATACCAGTCGGTAAACTTTAGCTTTAATAATGTTTTAAGGTTATTCAGCCATAACACGATGTATGGAGACATTATAAAAACTGTCACTCCGAATAATAATTGATAATGCTTCAAGGCGGAAAAAATTAACTTTTTTTTTACATTAACTCCACACAGAAAATAATTTCCCTCAGGGTCTATGTCATCTGGGATTCTGTGTGGAGGGTCTTTTTAAGAAAAGGAAGGAATGAACATTGGTCTTGAGAGACCCATGTTGTAGGAGAGAGGAAACACAGAAGCCGGCAAATCGTTCCATATCCGAGCTGTTGAACTCAAGAACGAGTCGAAAAAACGACCCGTTCTCATGTAACAAATGTCAACCAAGTACATATGTTAGCATGATCTAAAGATTGCAATCCGTTCGTTAAAGTGGGAGAATCTACCAAACGGACCGCCCGTTTCTGCACAGAGTCGAGGGTAATTTTCAAGTATGTTGGAGCTCCAGACCAGAGGTAGCTGCCAAATTCAACCGTGTTTTGATTTGTACAGGGTTAGCAGTTGTGTACTATTAAAGTATCTGCGGGCCCTGTACAGAACGTCCATAGAGAGGCTAATTTTACTTTGGCTTCGATGGAGCCCCCATACCTGAGCTGGTCACTTATAGTTACACCAAGCATATCAATGGAGGGTCTGTTCGGAAGATTGCTTCTGTTGAAGGAGACGTTATTTTCATTTCGATCCCTTTTAAACGTAATCAGACATGATTGGGTCTTTGAAACATTGAATTCGACGAGGTTATTCTTACCCCAAGAGAAAACACTTTCGAGGTAACCGGCCATTCTTAGCTTCAAAGCCCTCCGAGCCGTTGGAGTTTATGTGCCCTTTGGGGGCATATTTGCTACTTATTTAAACGCCCGAGCGTTGCCGAAACACCCTGAATGGATAACGTGTCGGGTATTTACAAACAAGCCCACAGTACAGAAAGAGGTGGAAAATCCTGGTTCACCAGGAAAATGGAACATGATCTCCGGCAATGAGGAAACGACTAAAAAAGTAAAGGAAGCAACTACTAACAAATCAAAAGAAGCAACTACTAAAAAAGTAAAAGAAGCAACTACTAAAAAAGTAAAAGAAGCAACTACTATTAAAGTAAAAGAAGCAACTACTAAAAAGGTAAAAGAAGCAACTACTAAAAAAGTAAAAGAAATAACTACCAAAAAAGTAAAAGAAGCAACTACTAAAAACGTAAAAGAAGCAACTACTAATAAAGTAAAAGAAGCAACTACTAAAAAAGTAAAAGAAGTAACTACTAAAAAGTAAAAGAAGCAAGTACTAAAAGAAGCAAGCAGTCCAAATCTTACTCTCCCACTCCTCTGGAGAGGCAATGTCCGGCTGTGAGGACCCACCGTTCGCTTATGAGGCTACCGCCGCAGGTCCAGGATATTTGAGCGGGTAAATTGGGGTCTCCGTAGCCTACGGCAGCCTGCAAACAATGGTGGAACATTATTAGACGTCAAACACCCGTAGAATACTTTGTGAATATTTCTCTCGGATTGATATACATATAGGTATTGTTATTCAATGTTGTTATACATGGATTATTGTATGCAAGAATTGAAAGAGATGGGATTGGGCACAAAATTGAGTGATCTGAATGTATGTTGTCTGTTGTATGCTGAAGATACGGTGCTGATTTCTAACAGTATGGAAGATCTACAGTCGCTCGTTTCTAGGATGAACAAAGTACGTATGAAGAATGAGTTAATGATGAATGTAAGTAAGTCTAAAGTAATGGTATTTGAAAGAGAGAGTACGAAAACAATGTGCAACATAGTTGTGAATGATGAATACTTGCAGCAGGTGGATGAGTTTGTGTATTTGGGGAGTATATTTACGAGAGATGGAAAACTAATAGAGATATCGAAAGAAGGGTAAATGCCGGTAACTCCATTAATGGAGGACTGAACGCCGTTGGCGCCAACAAAAAACTATCAAAAGAAGCGATGCTAGCCGTCCGTAATGGAGTAATGCTAGCCGTCCGTAATGGTCCGTAATGGTACCTACCCTGATGTATGACAGCGACGAGCACACTTGAGAAACGCCTACATATGAATATGTTACTAAAACTGATCAGATTATATGATCTGAATATCTTAAAATAAAACAAAATAATGCTTACCTATTGAATGTTATACGACAATTGGGTTTATTCTCTTTTTACTTCTATTTTTACACGTTTTCATAGAACAAGCCACCATATTTGCCGTGTTATTTTGTAAAATTTACAGATGAGAGCTCGACGCTGGTTCGCAAAAGAATGATGACGTCACATCTTCTAGATTTGCTCGAGGTCAGTCGCGAGCCCAGCCGGCTCCAATTGGAACCGGTATGGGGAGGGGGAAATAATACGCTTTTATCACTTAGGGCAGGTCTACTAATTACTATGGTTGTGGTTAAACCACGGTTGGGGTCATATTTACCATGTGAGGGAATTCTGATTCGGCAGCCTCTGCGCCTCCTACCACCAGAGGGCGATCTGTATGACCGCACTCGTGGCTTCGAACCATTTTGGTAAGTCAGTTATCATATTTACCATGTGAGAGAATTCTGATTCGGCAGCCTCTGTACCTCCTACCGCCAGAGGGCGAGCTGTATGACCGCACTCGTGGCTTCGAACCATTTTGGTAAGTCAGTGATCATATTTACCATGTGAGGGAATTCTGATTCGGCAGCCTCTGTACCTCCTACTATCAGAGGGCGAGCTGTGTGACCGCACTCGTGGCTCCGAACCATTTTGGCTCCGAGTTTGAACGAAGAAGGATGGCAAGGATATACATTTTCAGCCAAGTCAATGCATTCTGGAAGAAATGATAATAATTATATTAATACCTCTCGGAAGAAGGATCAATAAAGTAGATAGATTTGGATGGAAGTATTTGATAAAGAATGTGCAAGGTTTGACATTACTAAAGATGGAGAAAAAATTGAAGTCTTCAGATTATTTCTGGACAAATCATGTACAGATTGGTATTCGTCCATGATAAAGCAAATTGATAAGATTAATTTCAATAAATAAAACTAAGGACTCGATTGCATACAAAAATTTAGCTTAGTTCAAAATGAAAACTTAGAAATCAGTCAGAAAGATCCAACACAAATAAGTGAAATAGTTTCTAATCAAACCAAATCTAATAATTTAATAAACTTCATAATTTATATAAATCACCTAACAACAAGCAGTGATTGATGAACAACAAGCAGTGATTGGTGAACGACAAGCAGTGATTGATGAACGACAAGCAGTGATTGATGAACAACAAGCAGTGATTGATGAACAACAAGCAGTGATTGATGAACAACAAGCAGTGATTGATGAACAACAAGCAGTGATTGATGAACAACAAGCAGTAATTGATGAACAACAAGCAGTGATTAATGAACAACAAGCAGTGATTGATGAACAACAAGCAGTAATTGATGAACAACAAGCAGTGATTGATGAACAACAAGCAGTAATTGATGAACAACAAGCAGTGATTGATGAACAACAAGCAGTAATTGATGAACAACAAGCAGTGATTGATGACTTAATAGTGAAGAATAAATCTGTATTTGCAAAGAATAAATATGACATTGGAAAGGTAACAGATTATGAAGCACACATTATTTTTTTAGTAGAAAAAATATTACGACAAAAGACCGTATCGTTGCACAATTGAAGATAAAAAAGAGATTGAAAAACAGATTGCAAAATTATTAGAAAATAATATAGAAGACAAATCATTTAGTCCATTTGCAGCTCCAGTTACAGTTATATATTAGATATATATATAAAATTCTCGTGTCACGGTGTTAGTTATCACACTCCTCCGAAACGGCTGAACCGATTTGATGAAATTTTGTGTGCTTATTGGGTAGGTCTGAGAATCGGCCAACATCTATTTTTCATACCCCTTAAATTTAAGGGTGGTCCACCCCGAATTTTATTTTTTTATTTTTTGGACTAAATTTTTTATTTTAATTTTTTATGATGAGGCATTAAAAAATACATACAGCCCTAAATTTTCACCCTTCTATTACTAACTCCCATTTTTTAATAGCGATATTAGGAATTCAATCATTTTCAACCCCGGAACTAAAAAAATATTTCCTATAAATAATGTTTATGGCAAAACAACGTTTGCCGGGTCAGCTAGTTAGCTTATAAAAAAGATGAAAACAAAAAATCTAGATTGTGCATAGATTTTCGAGATCAAAATAAAATTGTTGTCCATCAATTACAGCCGTTCCCGCTTATCGAAGACCTGATGGTAAAAAAAGAGATTGTAAGTTTTTCTCAACACTAGACTTGAACTCAGCATTTTGGTCAATTCTTTTGCGAGTCACAGACAGGCACAAAACTGCATTCGTCACTCAAAAAGGTCATTACCAACGGATGTGTTTACCATTTGGGTTAAAAACTGCACCAGCTATATTTCAGAGAATACTCAATACGGTAACATAATACGGAAATACAAACTCGGAGATTTTAGTGGGCCGTCTGTTTCAACGCTTGCTACAGTAAAAGTAAAACAAAAAGCAGTAACTAAAGTTGAATTTCACCAAAATGCGTTTTTCAATCAATTTGACTGCTTGTTTTACGTTACTTTTAACTTTTGTATTTACTTTCCGAAAACCGATAGTTACTCTAGAGTTACTCTGCCATATTGGCATATGTGACGAATCAAATTTCGTCACAAATAAATTTGAATTAGCCTCGCTTGCAAAGACAAAGAAAGTGTTGACAGATATGTGGGTCGCAAGGACCAAGACGGAAGAAGGGAGAAGTACGGGGTAGGGTCCCGGTTCCTATGAGTGCATAAGGCACGCCGGTACAAAGACAGTTAAGATCGAGACGGGGGACGGAGAAGACGAGTGGTGGCGTTACCCGCCCAGCGGCGTAATGCTGGGCAGGGGATGAAGAAACAGGAGTTAAGATCGAGACGGGGGACGGAGGAGACGAGTGGTGGCGTAACACTAAGTACGCGTTCCCCGCCCAGCGGCGTGATGCTGGGCGGATAGCTGAGTTCAAGAAAGTGATTTAAGAGATGTGTATTCCCCGACCGGCGACGTAGAGCGGCGACCAGGCGCGGCCAGTGGCCAACGCACGAAGACAGTGGCGCAGACTGGAGGAGAATCGACTCGGCTAGGATGGCCTGAGCTGTTGAACTGCAGGAGCTGCTAGCGAGGACCTCAGCCTTACTAAGGCATCCGCGGAGAACCAGAACCCAGTGACAGGAAGGTAGTTTTAGTGAACAATTAACTTTTACGATGTGAACAATGGAGAAGCGACCCCGAACCATATGACAACTAGTTAAGATTTAGATATAAGTTAGATCTAAGTATAATTAAGATTATGTTAACCTAATTAAAATCGCAAAGCCAAACCTAATCAAATTCCTTTCATTTAAAATCTTTATAACTAAATTCATCCCCCCCCCCCTTGTCCCAACCACGAGATGTTACACATATTTGACAGTTCTGTTCGAGGGAAGCTAGGAAATTGCGCGCTTCAACATTTAATCAGAAATTATAATAAATATTGTAAAAGACGTTGATAGTGACGATGAATTCCTCATTCAATATGTTTTGCAGCGAAAACCAAAAACATTTCGACCCCGCGTCGATAATATGGTCATTTGGAACGATCCAGAATTCTTGGCGCGGATGTCGAAAAATCTTGTCAAATTTGTTACGCATCAAATACAAGGACACATTACAACTAGGTAAATTCGCCACCAACTCATTCAACTTCGAGATTTCTTTGGCGGAGAAATTGCTGGCCTTGACTCTGTAATAATATAATGTAATCATATTAACAGAACGTATATTAAAGCCATGTCATTAAACAAGTAAAACAACATAGTTGTACTTCTTTACATATTCTGCCATATTTATAGTTGAATTAACGAAGAACGGGAAACAAAATGCGGCCGGATGTTTTGACAGTTTCCTCTGATATATAAATTTAGTTTATGGTGTGGCCGCACCAAAAAATAATGCGGTGCGTTTTTTCACATTATTCCCGGGAATATTCTGCCTTTTAGACTGGCAACACTGACAACTATAACTTTAGCGAAAATACACATGGAACAGCGCGCGGTCCAATTTAACATCCTCGTTACTTTAAAAGACAGTTAAATTTTAACTTTAGGACACGATTTAACTTTCCGTTGAAACAGACAGTCCTAGTAAATTACATAGATAACATCCTCTTATTTTCAAAAACGTTCTAAAAAAAAGTTATACTAAATCTCTTTCCAATTTTTAACCTTTTAACGCCATGTCTTGGGCCGGCTAAAGTAGCCAATTTCAAGATATTTTTTGTTTGAGGGTTGACTCTTCCTCCCTATGGACTGGCTTTTAAACTGATGTGATCTTTTAAAACGTCTTTTAAGACTTAAAAAAATTGTTTGACTGAGGATTGAATCTTTCTCTCCAGGAACTGAACTACCGCCAACAACTGAGATGAATCTAAATTTAATGATACCGAAGTCGTATCAATCAATCATCCCATATCAGAGAAATATGTATGTGTATGAGTGACTACCACCAAAGGTTAATAGAATGTATTGTCATCGACAACAGGCTTTTTTTTACATGAGCTCCATACAGGAGGCCCTGAGAAAAATAATCTCCCTCAGGGCCCATGTCATCTTTGGGGATGCTGTGTGGAGAGTTTTTTTTGAGGAAAGGAAATGGAGGAGAATTCTGGTAAGGGGTGGGTAGGAATCTGGTCCTGATCATCCGCCCACAAGACCGAGACAAACCTCATCCCTGCTAAATCACCAAGCGTAGCGAACCACTTGGGGTGACTTATGGCAGAGGTGTTGAATATCCAAGAAAAGTTCCCGGTGCGGCGGTACCCATTCCGCCTCCCAAATTGTAACCTGTATGCCAAGTTTCAGTTTGATCGGATGTTGGGAAATAAGTTAATTTCCGCTTCAAATATTCCATTAAAAAACAAAGTCGAAATTAAAACAGATGTATTTAAAAAGCGGGTTTTTGACGGGATATCGATCAATGTAGCTTTTGGAAGGTATTGGAAATTTTATATATTTTTTAAAACACTGCTTTCATTAAAATCAGTGGTTGAATTTATTTTTACACCCGTAAAGATCTGTATTACCCAAGATGGCGGACCATCACAAGGCTAAACTGTCATTTCTGGCTATTAAAGCCCCAACTAAACAAAGAAGAAAAATGGATATCCAATTTAAAAAAAAATTACAATAATGCGCATAAGGTAAGAATATTGGGAAGAATAAGTCAACAGGAAAGTAAAATTGAAATCGCTCATGAATTTTTACGTGTAATAATGATTTATAATGTTTATTTTTTTTTTAAATCTCGCGTCAAGATGTTTGTTCGAAATAAACTCCAAAACTACTTTACCGATTATGATGAAATTTGGCTTACTGCATGAAATTTGGTCCAACTTAAAAGAAAAGTTTTTTTAAATTTTTATTATTGACCTCAATTATTAATATAGCGAATTAAATGTTTGTTATAGGACGATGCTTTGTAATTATTTGTAAGTTCCATAAGTTTCTAACAGATGGCGGTGTGAGTTAAATTATCGACACAACACTTGGTTATCTAGGTTGGGTAACCATCCAGTAGATGGTGTTGTGTTTCGATTTCACGTCACAGCAACGCGTGGCCGAATCAGCTAGTATTGTAAATGTTTCTTTTTGATTTAAGCAATTCACTCTAAGTGCCATTAAAGTTAAGATAGATGGATATAATTTTGAAGACAGTACTGACTAACCTCTGCTATAGGTCACCCCAAATGGTTCGCTATGTTTGGTGATTTAGCAGGGGTACCCGGGTTCATGGAGTGAGGTTTGTCTAGGTCTAGGTGGATGACCAGGACACACTGAACCTCAGAAATTCCTACCCACCCCTTAAACCCTTTTCCTTCCCAGAACTCAATTCCCCTTCCTTTACTTAAAAAACCCCCCACACAGCATTCCCAAAGATGACATAGGCCCTGTGGGAAATTATTTTCCTTAGGGCCTCCCGAGTGGATTTCATGTAAAAAAATTAAAAAAATAATGGAGTAAGACAAACCAATTTATCAAGTCTTAGAATGCTATGAAATCATTCAAGTCTTAGAATGCTAAGGGGAGATTGGTGGTTGATTTTAATAGGCAAATGATATGATCAAAAATTTTTAGGACCGGCCACCGTGTGACTATTTTTTTTTAGGTTACCACATTTGTTATTGAAACTTCCCTCTAAATTTAAGCGTCATAGCTAGTACACGTTCATAAAGGTTACTCTGTACTGAGTACCTGTACCTTTGTGCGTGTTTTCAATTTTTATAAGCCTGAAAATGATATCATTTTTGCACCACGATAACGCACCGTCGCACAATGCAATCCTTGTCCGTGAGTTTTTGACCAAAAACAACACGAATACTATCCAGCAGCCTTCGAATTTGCATGATCTGGCTCCCTGTGACTTTTTTCCTGTTCAACCGACTCAAAAAAACTCAGCACCCGAGAAAATGTCGTGAAAAAATTGAAAATGGCTCTGATGGACGTACTGAAAATTGTTTTGAGGATTAGATCAAGCGCTGGGTAAGTGCGTCGCAGTCGATGGGGAGTACTTTGAAGTGAACCATATCGATTTTGATGATAAAACTTGTATTTTCGATTTTATGAATAAAATTCTAAAACTTTTTGATCAAAGTGCTATGTGCCTTTGAAAGAAGAATGATTTTTATGATTGGCGAAGACATGGTCAAAAGACTTCTCCTCCGTATTGGACTGGCAGAATACCCTCACTAGGACTAGGATTTTAATCAAATGAACTTCAATACTGCAGCAACCGATTCTTATTCTCGATATGCAGGAAATAAATCTTTCGGATTTTTTTCTTGCCGTAGAAAAGTTAACTTTGAATTCTGTTTACCAGCGTTGAAAAGTTCAGTTTGATTTTTTGTATTTATTCAATTTTCTTTCTTTCGTGAACGAGGCAGGTTGGATTTAAGAACAGAAAAGACGTCGGAGCTTTATACAAGACCATTGTTAGAACTATACTGGCGTATGGATGTGAGGTTCTGACACTGACACTAAAGATGGCTGAAATGCTAGATAGTTTTGAAATAAGTGCTGAGAAGAATATGTGGACCCGTGAGAGAGGGGGAAAAGTGGCGCATTTGGCACACAAAGAACTGTACGATTTATATCAGGCCCCTAACATCAGACTCCTCAGGTTGAGATGGACTGAACATGTACAGAGAATGCCTAATACACGCGTCCCAAAAAGAATTTTGACTGGACACCCAGGAAAGAGAAAAGAGGTAAGACCCAGATTGAGGTGGGAAGACGAGGTAAGAGGGGATGCAGAGGATAGGAGGAGTTGGAGGCAAATGTTGCGGGAGGCTAAGGCTCGATATAGGCTGTAGCGCCATCAGAGAGAGAGAAAGAGAAGACGTCGGAGGTGGGATTTTAAAAATCTAAATGAATAGATTCTCGATATGCAGGAAATAAATCTTTCGGATTTTTTTCTTGCCGTAGAAAAGTTTACTTTGAATTCTGTTTACCAGCGTTGAAAAGTTCAGTTTGATTTTTTGTATTTATTCAATTTTCTTTCTTTCGTGAACGAGACAGGTTGGATTTAAGAACAGAAAAGACGTCGGAGCCTTATACAAGACCATTGTTAAAACTATACTGGCGTATGGATGTGAGGTTCTGACACTGACACTAAAGATGGCTGAAATGCTAGATACTTTTGAAATAAGTGCTGAGAAGAATATGTGGACCCGTGAGAGAGGGGGAAAAGTGGCGCATTTGGCACACAAAGAACTGTACGATTTATATCAGGCCCCTAACATCAGACTCCTCAGGTTGAGATGGGCTGAACATGTACAGAGAATGCCGAATACACGCGTCTCAAAAAGAATTTTGACTGGACACCCAGGAAAGAGAAAAGAGGTAAGACCCAGATTGAGGTGGGAAGACGAGGTAAGAGGGGATGCAGAGGATAGGAGGAGTTGGAGGCAAATGTTGCGGGAGGCTAAGGCTCGATATAGGCTGTAGCGCCATCAGAGAGAGAGAAAGAGAAGACGTCGGAGGTGGGATTTTAAAAATCTAAATGAATAGAGATCGTTCCAAGTTTATCGATAGAATCGGCTTTCTCGTTACTCTCAATTCCTAGATGACCAGGGACCCAAACCAATACTATCTCAAGCTTTGCTTCGTTTAAAGAATTGAGGCTGTTTTTAATATTACAAATGACGTAGTCTTCTAGACAATATAGGAAATTTGAGGAACTTTTTAATATTTTGAGTCACTTGGGGTGATCTATGGCAGGGATATTGGTTCTTCGTTAAACGGTCCTAGGGCGGCGGTACCCTTACCCGCTTTATTTTTATTTTTATATGAATACCGCACAAGAGTCCCAACTGCTCCCGTCTGGAGCCATTGAGACTATGGCATCCCCAATTGGGGTATGTTGTGAGGCCGAAGGTAGTGGGGAGAGGTAGGAGATGGGAAAGAGGAAGGTGGAAAGTACCTGGCTGTTCAGATCTGGTCACCAAACACGGATAAAGCCATTTCAAGCAACGCTTCATTTCTGAATGGTCGTCTTACACCAGGGCGATACTGAGAGTATCTTCCACTCTGGAACGTGCCGCAAATATACTATATATTATTTTAAATGAATAAATTGTGAACTAACACAAATTAATCAAATAAAATTTATATGCCACGCCGGGATTCGATCCCGCGACTTTCGGAATGCGAGTCAAGAGTCTTACCGCTGCACTACGCCGGCCGCTTCCCAAATTGGACATGTAGGAAATACATACCTCGTTATTGCACCATGTTACTTATGTACGTTATTTTCCCACCAATAAATAATGCTCTTTTTAAGAGTTTTTTTAACAATTACTCCTGAGGAAAATAAGTTATTTTTTAAAATAACTTACTATCCCAAGCCTTCCGACCCGTTTTCTGCACTTTGACCGCTTCGGGCCGCATGGGCGGACAAGTCTGATAGCTAAGATCAGCAAATCTGGAGATCCGCCTCAAGAACAGCGATGGAATAGCGCCACTTGTCGCTGGACTGTTGAAACCATCCTGGGAAGTGTCACAGCAGACTATAGACACGCTTCCCTCGTAGAGACACAACTAAACAAGAGAAAAAAGATTTAAGATAGGCAATACATAAGCGCTATAATATTTATAATATGATGAATGATGAACGATAATGAAGAACGATGAAAGGTGAAAGATGAATGATGAACGATGAAGGATGAATGATGAATTATGAATGGCGAATGGTGAACGATGAATGGTGAACGATGAAAGATGAATGACGAACGATGAAGGATGAATGATGAATTATGAATGGCGAATGGTGAACGATGAATGGTGAACGATGAAAGATGAATGACGAACGATGAAGGATGAATGATGAATTATGAATGGCGAATGGTGAACGATGAATGGTGAACGATGAAAGATGAATGACGAACGATGAATTACGAACGATGAACGATGAAAGGTGAACGATGGTCGATGAACTGTGATCGGTGAACGATGAACGCTGAACGATGAAAGGTGAAAGATGAATGATGAACGATGAAGGATGAATGATGAATTATGAATGGCGAATGGTGAACGATGAATGGTGAACGATGAAAGATGAATGACGAACGATGAAGGATGAATGATGAATTATGAATGGCGAATGGTGAACGATGAATGGTGAACGATGAAAGATGAATGACGAACGATGAAGGATGAATGATGAATTATGAATGGCGAATGGTGAACGATGAATGGTGAACGATGAAAGATGAATGACGAACGATGAATTACGAACGATGAACGCTGAACGATGAAAGGTGAAAGGTGAAAGATGAATTATGAATTATGAAGGATGAATTACGAACGATGAACGATGATCGATGATCGATGAACGATGAACGATGAACGTGAAACGGTAAACGGTGAATGGTGAACGGTGAGCAGTAAACGGTTAACGGTGAAAGGTTAACGGTTAATGGTGAACGATGAACAGTGAATTGTGAACGGTGAACGATAAATTATAAATGATGAATGGCGAATGGTGAATTGTGAATGATGAATGACAAATTAATGACGAATGATGAATGACGAACGACGAACGATGAACGACGAACGGTGAACGGTGAACGAAGAACGTTGAACGGTGAACATTGAACGTAAACGGTGAACAGTGAATTGTGAATTGAGAACGACGAACGATTATGTTATTATGTAGAGCAGGTAAGGTACCTGTGGACGCTTCCCAAATCTAAGTTCCAACTTGGCTGATTTGCAGTCCTTGAGAGATATACACACTCCCGAATCGCCAGATTCGGCAAGAATGCACGTGTCTCCTGAAAACATAAATAACTTTTAAAATTTTTTTTAAATAAAATATTAAAAAAATTAGAAAATGGATTTTTTTTGTATTTTCAAAATTTTTGGTTTTATCAACATACGTTTTATGTAGGTAATCAAATTTCTCTGTATAGTGTATCTTTCATATCTGTTTTTTATCTGAGATAATATAGAAACCCAATAAAACTTAGATATTTTGGTTAATAAAATTTAATTGAAAAAAAATAAATAAATAAATAAAAAAGTGATTAATTTATTTTCTCTAATAGGTATAATAAATCAAAAACTAAAATTCCTCTGACGTTATAAGATTTATAAAATGCCTACCTAATTAATTACGTACCCTGAACTAGTAAAACAGTTAACGCTGGCTTCATGAGATCGGGTCGTTTCTTTGACTCGTTTTTGTATAAAAAATAAATTAAGCAATTGACGATATTTTATAACTTTGTATTTTGATTCTTGGTAGGAATTGACTGATCAGCAGAAAAGTCAATAGATGTCGCATATTAAATAAAATGGATAAAAAATTATCCAGACACCGTCTAGTTAGCATTAATTTCGGGTTTCAATCTTGCAATCATACATAAAGACGGCAGCCAATAAAATACGCGTTAAGAAAATGAAGATAAGATAAGATAAGATATCAATTTGGGAGGCGGGAATGGGTACCGCCGCCCCGGGAACCTTTATTGGATAACCAATTCTACGCAGATAGGCCACTTGGGGTGACCTATCTGCCATAGGTCACCCCAAGTGGTTCGCTACGTTTGGTGATTTAGCAGGGGTGCCCGGGTTCATGGGGTGAGTTTTGTCTAGGTCTTGGAGGCGGATTACCAGGACACACTGAACCCCAGATTCTTATCCACCCTTTAAACCCTTTTTCTTCCCAGAACTCTCCTCCCCTTCCTTTCCTTTAAAAAACCCTCCACACAGCATCTCCAAAGATGAAATAGGCCCTGAGGGAAATTATTATAGGCCTCCTGTGTGGAGCTCATGTAAAAAAAAAGATAATATGGAGGTTCTTAGTCGAAGTATGAAACAGTTAAAAGTGACCGATTTTGGTATTGACACCTTGGCGCAGTGGTCAGCGCGCTCCCTCGGAAAGAGGTCCTGGGTTCGAGTCCCAGAGATGCCAATATATTTTTCTGATTTTTCTGTTTCCAGATTTTTGATTGAGTTTTGCTCATAGTGTCTTCATTTAATTAAATATTAACAATTTGAGTTTTTACTAATAAAAGTTAAAATAAAAAAAATAATAGGAAATATTAAAAATTAGAAAGAGCGTGAATGCGAATTTGAATATTATTAATAAACAAAAATTGTTTTTAAATATCCCCCTATTAAACTTGTTACCTTTGTAAATTGTGCCCAATTGCTCCTCTTCCCCCCTCTCATTCTCACCTCTCCATTGCACCGTTAAGTCAGTCTATTGTCAATTATTTATTTTTAGTTTTAAGTAAGCCCTGATGAAGCGAGCATTGCTCGTGAAACATGTCGTTTTTTTATAAACAATAAATGTGGTTAAAACTAAGTATTCTATTAATTTTGAGTATAAGTCGTCTCTTACAGTCGTCTCGTTCAACTTTACTGCTTGAGGATTTGCAAGGTATTACTACCAGGCCGGTTTGGAATTCCGACCTGGTATCAAACAAGGTGAATTTTGAGTGCCTTAAAAAATTGTTAACTTATATGGGTGGAGAGATGGGGTGCGCTTAGAGTCGTTGAACCAGAATAAAATCATTACTTTAGATGCCTGGTGTGCTGCTCTTGCTCCTGCAGGGACTAGTATCCTTGGGAATTAGAATTATACTATGTAACTTTAATCATTTTGCTCTGTTTCTGTTGTCTTAATAAGTGCAAATTATTGTATGAATGTTTTTTTTTATCTTATTCTTATTTTATTGTAGCCCTTGTAATATAAAATAGGTTAGAATTTTTTATGAATTTCTTTACATTTTTATTTTTTCTTCTAGGAATGATACTGGAATCTTAAATATTTAAACCGATTATCAAACTGGCTAGAATTGTCCTGTTTCTTCGTTTGTTCTGTTACTCCCTCCCCATAAGGGGGTGGAATAGCCCCCTTGTCCCTGCCTGGCACAGGTGGTGCCCTTAATTTATACCTTCTGCAAGCACTGAGTTTCCTCCACTGTCCACTGCGCCACCCCTGATGTAGCGGTAGCAGTGAGAGGTGGGTTCCCTTCGACCCTGATCTCCAGTTCTCTTGTGGTCCTGTCGGCTGGAGTGAGTTACTTAGTCCCCTGGGTTCTTCAGAAGTCTCTTCTCCACTATCCCACCATCTTCAAAGGGGTTACGTCTGGCCACTGTGCTGCCGGGGACGGTGTGAAGGGTTTGAAGGACCAACTTTCCTTCCACTGCTCACTGTCTATCCTCAGGACTGCCTGTGGCTTGCCAGAAGCTTTAGATGCTGCTCTTGTGTTGTGGCTGCCGTGAGAACGTGTTTGAATTGCTTTTACTTTCTAATTTATATTACTCATTATAAATGCTGTCTCTCCGCTAGCTTCAAGAACAGGAACAAACTGCCTCGGATAAGCACACTTAAAAAAAGTTGGTATGTATAAATGTATGTTGTGCCGTGTAGGGACAGTCGGGGGCTTTTAGAATCATTTCATAGTAGCTTCGTTTAAAAAAATAAATGTAGTCTTGATGTGAGAACCGACAGAGGGACCAATCTGGTCCTTAACATGGTTCGGGAAAGTGATGGGTGCCCTCGACGAGCTTGTTCACACACAGCTATAAAATATAAAAGATCATCGCACGCCAAATAACGCTCTCCATACAATCCCTTCAGACCGTTCACACCTAAGCGGTTTAAGCGCAGACCAATCATAGACAAAACACATCTTACGACGGAACCGCTCCAGAGGTGATATGCTAAAAGTTACGCGCCCCCCTCTCCGACGAAAACAGTAGAGGGGGCCATTGTAATTACGGAGCTGCCTAGACCGGTGGATGACAGATGTCAAGTTGACAGATTTCAGTACAAAAAATGTGCATTCCATTGCCGTTCCCTAATTCAACTGACCCCCTCTCCTGCCACAGGAAGAAATATTTGATAGCGTCGTCTGAAAGTACAAAAGATAAGCGCTCGTGGTTCAACAGATATCTGCTCGCAGTTTTATATCTGTGTGTGAACGAGCTTTTAAGTGGAATGAGCTATTTGGCATCCACTTTTTTAATATAATCCAGGCCTTTTTGAGACTTGCATTATTAATAAATACCTTCCTACAGCCCCTAGCTTAACCCGCCTCACAACGCTGCCCAACCGGGAGGCGATAGAGTTCCCCTGTCTTTTCACTCTACTACTCCTATCTCTTGTGAGGTGTGACATAAAAATAAATTTTAAAATTTGTCGATAGTGTGGACTGTTAATAGATATGGGGAAGGAGGGAGAACGGGAGCTATACGTGAAATCCTATTGAGATCCTATTTAGATTCATCTTTACGACAAATCTGTTTACATTATGAACATCAAAAAATATGCTACGGATAAATTGAAGCGTTTACTAGCTTTTCTATGTATTGGAATTAAAATAAAATTATTATTTACAAAACAAAAAATGAAAGCGTAAACTACTAAGAAAAATGTTTTTTCATGAAACAATTTTTTGAAACCTTTTTTTTTAAAATACCCCTTTATGGCTAAGACTATTTTTGAGGTTTTGTATGTACTTACTTTTTTCATTTTTATAAAATTATGCACAAAATAAATAAAAACCACTTTTTCGCTTACTTGCCTCGTGCAAATATGACGCGCGATTTTAAATTTTGTATGGCATGAGAATCGAAATCTAGCGTTTATATTCCTCTTAATGTAATAAAAATCATAGATTTACTCTAAAAGAATTTTCGAATCCAAAAAGTTTTACCTACAAACTCCAAACGTGAGTTGACTCACCAGTTTCATGCTTGTAACACGAGTTTTCGGACACCCTGCACATCTCAACATAATTATTGATAGGAAAGTATTGACAGCAAAATGAAAGGTGAAGGTTGCACAGATAACCCGTGGGCTATCGTAATAGAAGGCAAAACACATTTAAGTACTAGTTGCATTTACTACTATTTACAAATAAAGTATCAATTAAGATGACACAATACCCTAAAATATATTCAGAATCTTAATGACGTAAGTAAAGAAGCCGTGTATACGAATTGCGACTCGTGACCCGTGTATTGGACTGACCTACTGTCGAATTTGCCCTATCAAAGAAAAGAAGAAGAACAATAATGTGGGAATCTTAACGACGTAAGTGAAGAAAGCGTGTAAACAAATATACACCCGCGGCACGGCGTATTGGACGGACGTACGGTCGAATTCGCCCTAGCAGGCCTGGAGATTCGACCTTTCCGCCGGATTCATTTTAATTAATTCTGAAGAACGTCTTACTAATATTTAAGATGTTTCTAAACGAATCCCTTCCATCATCGTCTAGAAAAATAAAATCTAGTGCTCCCCGAAAAATTTATAGTTATATACGGGAAATAAAATTTTCAAACCGTTCTAAGTGAAATATATTAATCGTGAGATATTGTTTATATTAATCGTAAATATAAATAACTTACATCCGCGGGTCGCGGTTTGAAAAACGAAGTTATTATATTTACGAATTCGTCGGAATTTATTAAAATGTGAGCCTAGAGCAAACCCCCAATATTAGGGAATAATATCGCCTTAATGTAAAAAAAAAACATGTTTCATTTCTGAATGGTGGTTTTACAGCAGGGCGATACTGATAGTATTTTACAAGCTGTAACGTGCCGCAAAAACACTTTATATATTTTTTTAAATCATTCAATTGTGAAAACTCAAATCGATTGAGTAAAATTTATCTGCGCACGCCGGGATTTGAACTCGTGACCTCCGGATGGCTAGTCGAGAGTCTTACCCCTCGACCACGGAGGCAATACAAGTTATAAGGTATATACAATTAAAGTATTATACGTTTATAGTACCTATCTATTACGTTAGTCCATATTATTTCAGTTCGTAATTTCTTAATTGTCTTAACTCCACACAGGAGGTCTTGATGAAAATAATTTCCCCTAGGGCCTTTGCCATCTTAAGGAATGCTGTGGGGAGGTTTTTTTTAAGGAAATAAAAAAGAGATAGTTCTGGGAAAGAAATAGATGTGAGGGGTGGGTAGGAATCTGGGGGGTCAGCGTGTCCAGAAGTAACAAATGGTAAGGCTCTTGACTCGCATTCCATCCGCTATACAATAGGTGGGCAGACGCGTCGGCTGCCAAGACCTGGAAAACCTCACTCCATAAATCCGGGCACCACTGCTAAGTCACCAAACGCGAACCACTTGGAATGATGTTCCAAGTAGTAGTTCCAAGTAGAATGTAGGTTATCCAATAAATGATTCCCGGGACGGCGGTACCCATACCCGTCTCTCAAAATATGTTAAATGACTTAGCCGTATTTGGAGACTAGATCTGAATCCACACCTTTCTCTTCCACATTTCCTCCCACTCCCCACTTACCTTCAGCCTCACAATAAACCCCAAATGGGAATGTCATAGTCTCACTAGCTCCATACGGGAACAATTGGAATTCATGTGACACACAAAAATCACAATTTTACTGTGTATGTCAAATGAACAAATAAACAGATTAAAAACCCATTAAATTACTTAGCTCAGTACGATTTCAAAGAGAAGAAGAAGATGATTTAAAAGTGAGATTTGTCAACACGAATATTAGAGAAGAAGAAGATGATTTAAAAGTGAGATTTGTCAACACGAATATTAGAGAAGAAGAAGATGATTTAAAAGTGAGATTTGTCAACACGAATATTAGAGAAGAAGAAGATGATTTAAAAGTGAGATTTGTCAACACGAATATTAGAGAAGAAGAAGATGATTTAAAAGTGAGATTTGTCAACACGAATATTAGAGAAGAAGAAGATGATTTAAAAGTGAGATTTGTCAACACGAATATTAGAGAAGAAGAAGATGATTTAAAAGTGAGATTTGTCAACACGAATATTAGAGAAGAAGAAGATGATTTAAAAGTGAGATTTGTCAACACGAATATTAGAGAAGAAGAAGATGATTTAAAAGTGAGATTTGTCAACACGAATATTAGAGAAGAAGAAGATGATTTAAAAGTGAGATTTGTCAACACGAATATTAGAGAAGAAGAAGATGATTTAAAAGTGAGATTTGTCAACACGAATATTAGAGAAGAAGAAGATGATTTAAAAGTGAGATTTGTCAACACGAATATTAGAGAAGAAGAAGATGATTTAAAAGTGAGATTTGTCAACACGAATATTAGAGAAGAAGAAGATGATTTAAAAGTGAGATTTGTCAACACGAATATTAGAGAAGAAGAAGATGATTTAAAAGTGAGATTTGTCAACACGAATATTAGAGAAGAAGAAGATGATTTAAAAGTGAGATTTGTCAACACGAATATTAGAGAAGAAGAAGATGATTTAAAAGTGAGATTTGTCAACACGAATATTAGAGAAGAAGAAGATGATTTAAAAGTGAGATTTGTCAACACGAATATTAGAGAAGAAGAAGATGATTTAAAAGTGAGATTTGTCAACACGAATATTAGAGAAGAAGAAGATGATTTAAAAGTGAGATTTGTCAACACGAATATTAGAGAAGAAGAAGATGATTTAAAAGTGAGATTTGTCAACACGAATATTAGAGAAGAAGAAGATGATTTAAAAGTGAGATTTGTCAACACGAATATTAGAGAAGAAGAAGATGATTTAAAAGTGAGATTTGTCAACACGAATATTAGAGAAGAAGAAGATGATTTAAAAGTGAGATTTGTCAACACGAATATTAGAGAAGAAGAAGATGATTTAAAAGTGAGATTTGTCAACACGAATATTAGAGAAGAAGAAGATGATTTAAAAGTGAGATTTGTCAACACGAATATTAGAGGGAGCGCGTTAATGTTAAAAAAACGATTCTAATAAAATGTTATAA
Source organism: Glyphotaelius pellucidus (assembly GCA_936435175.1). Lineage (NCBI taxonomy): Eukaryota > Metazoa > Arthropoda > Insecta > Trichoptera > Limnephilidae > Glyphotaelius > Glyphotaelius pellucidus. The sequence goes on from OW386563.1 coordinate 14,063,472, forward strand.
TAAAATGCCTGATTTAAAATAGAGCAAACATCTCTCGACAATTGTTATTGTTATTTAAAAAAAACACTCAGAATTTTTTGGTTCCGCGATTTTTCATCCCGCGACAAAATATCCCCGACAAAATATCCCCAACAAAACATCCTCCGACAAAATATCCCCGACAAAATATCCTACGGACAAACCATACTCCGACAAAATATCCCCGACAAAATATCCCCAACAAAATATCCTCCGACAAAATATATTACAGACAAAACATCCCCCGACAAAATATCCCCGACAAAATATCCTACGAACAAAACATACTCAGACAAAATATCCCCGACAAAATATCCCCGACAAAATATCCCCAACAAAATATCCTCGGACAAAATATCCCCAACAAAATATCCTACGGACAAAACATACTTCGACAAAATATCCCCAAAAAAGTATCCTACGGACAAAATATCCCCGACAAAATATCCTACGAACAAAACATACTCAGACAAAATATCCCCGACAAAATATCCCCGACAAAATATCCCCAACAAAATATCCTCCGACAAAATATATTACAGACAAAACATCCCCCGACAAAATATCCCCGACAAAATATCCCCGACAAAATATCCTACGAACAAAACATACTCAGACAAAATATCCCCGACAAAATATCCTCCGACAAAATATCCCCCACAAAATATCCTACGGACAAAACATACTTCGACAAAATATCCCCAAAAAAATATCCTCCGACAAAATATCCCCGACAAAATATCCCCAACAAAATATCCTCCGACAAAATATCCCCAACAAAATATCTTACAGACAAAACATCCTCCGACAAAATATCCCCGACAAAATATCCTACGGACAAAACATACTCCGACAAAATATTACCGACAAAATATCCCCGACAAAATTTTCCCCACAAAATATCCCCCGACAAAATATCCCCAACAAAATATCTTACAGAAAAAATATCCTCCGACAAAATATCCCCAACAAAATATCATACGGACAAAACATACTCCGACAAAATATACCCGACAAAATATCCTACGGACAAAACATACTCCGACAAAATATCCCCGAAAAAATATCCTACGGACAAAACATACTCTGACAAAATATCCCCGACAAAATATCCCCGACAAAATATCCCCCGACATAATATCCCCGACAAAATATCCCCCGACAAAATATCCCCGACAAAATGTCCACCGACAAAATATCCCCGACAAAATATCCTATAGACAAAACATCCCCCAACAAAATATCCACTACACTAACCTAACCTAACAAAAAAATTGGTCAGAAATAATACAGACATCCTGTAAAGACAATGAATTATTGTTCAATAACAGTAAAATGTCAAATCATGTTAGGTTAGTTTTTAATAGATATTTTGTCGGGGATATTTCGTCGCGGTATGAAATCGCGCAAAACCGAATTTGTTCATACCTATAACATGTTAAATAACAGTTGTGTTTTAAAAATTACAACGAAAATAAACTCACCTTTTTTTAAATTCTGCGCACCTCCAAAATTTGCCATCAAAATTACAGTTAAAACAAAATATGGAACCGGCACCATTTTGTCAGAAAATAAAATAAGACACAACACAATGTTATTAAGATAATAAAATAATTTTTGGTCTAGAGATGATCCGATCACGTCCCGTTCGGACATATGAAACGAACTTGACTACAAGTCCACGGAATGAATATCGCTTCTTAATAAATCAGTTGTTTTGCATTAATTTAAGACCAGGGGCGTGACGATTTTGCGGCAGTTTGGGCAGCTGCCCGGGTTTGGGTTTGCATAACATTGTAAAGACAACTACGTATTTTATAAAGTGAAATAACACGATTTATTTAGTTTTTCCACTACCGACCGGTTTCGCTTTACATAAGCATCTTCAGGGTATAAAAATTAAACTGATCAAAAATATACATTGTGTGAGTTAATATACATATAGAAAAGGACAAAACATAATAAAAGGAAAGAGTGAGAGGGTAAAATCAACATCTTATGTACAGCCAGCATAGTCCAGCATAGCATTCCGAAGGTCGCGGGATCGAATCCCGGCGTGGCAAATAAATTTTATTTGATTAATTTGTGTTATTTCACAATTTATTCATTTAAAATAATATAAAGTATATTTGCGGCATGTTGCAGAGCGGAAGATACTTTCAGTATCGCCCTGGTGTAAGACCACCGTTCAGAATTGAAACGTTGCTTGAAATGGCTTTAGCCGTGTTTGGTGACCAGATCTGAATAGCCAGGTACTTTCCCACCTTCCCCTTCCCTATCTCCTTCCCCTCCCCATTACCTTCAGCCTCAAAACATACCCCGATTGGAGATGCCATAGTCTCACTGGCTCCAGACGGGAGCAGTTAGGACTCTTGTGCGGTATTCACTGTAAAAAAAAAAAAAACATAGTGATGGAGAGAAAGAGACGGGTGATATCTAATTACTTACAATATTACAGGGAAAAAATCTCACTTGAACAGGTGATTAAGGGATATGGTGATTGAGGAATTTTACTAGTTTATAGGAAATATAGCTTGTATGGGACTTTAAGACGCATTTAATAACTTCCTTTCCTTAAAAAGACCATTCACATAGCATCCCCAAAAATGTCACTAAAAAATCTCGCTTTTGTTAAATTTCCTGTAATAATATCACAACAATATTATCGAACCTAACTTAACCACAAAATATTAAATAAATCCTTGCGCGAAAAATTTTTCGATCCATTTAAACATTGCAAATTCTAGATTTACTTCTTTAGAATAGGTCAAAGATTATCAATTCTTTCAGATTGTGTGTACATTTGAAAATACATAGATTTCAGAAGTTTTCTTTGCTACGTAGCCTGCATAATGACAGGAGACCACATTTGTCTCAGCTCACACAGATCTCAAATAAACCGTTGTAGCTCCCTTACTGTCATTGTGAGAAATATAATCTTAACGGTGTTGGAAAGAGAAAACGTTTTTGCCCTTTTCGTGTCATTGCCGTGCCGTAACCGTGGGAAAAATAAAAGTTATGTTTTCCCAATATGTAGTGACACATGATTTTGCTCGAACCATGTTTTGAGAATGCTTACTTTTATTTATTTATTTATTTAAAATTTACGGCACAAAGTGCCATTTACAAGCTTGTCATCTACAGTCGTAGTACTTAATACAGGCATTAAAAATAAACAATAATATCAAAAAACTTGTTATATAGTGACCTTGTTAACATAATATGTTTGGCTGAAATATTCGATCAGTACAACCTTGCATTTCAGTAAGGAAATATTAAAAATATCAGCAACATTGGCATAAAAATTTCCAATGGTGTGTAATCTATTTACAACTGAATTGTAGTCTGATACCGACGTGTAGTTGTCACAATAATACAAAATAGGGAATCTTGATCTAATTGTACTCGTAGGTACATGAAAGTGAATCAACTTTAATATATCAGGGCTGTCCAACTGATAATTTACGATTATATACAAAAATATCAGATCAAATATCAGATCATTTTTCTTCTGTCACTTAATTTCAACAATTTTAATGAGTGCAATAAAAAATCATAATTTATTGATTCTAAGGGAACTCCAAGTCTAAAATTAAAATTATATTTTATTTATTTATTTATGTCTTTTCTTGAATACACACTTTACAAATGATTACAGCGCTTTATATAGTAGTACAAAAACGTTAATACTACTGTGTTAGGTTTGAAAAGCTAAAACTGTGTGTGGGTAATATTGTTTGTTTCGTGAACACCTCACTAAGAGAACCTAGAAGACTAGAAGAAGCTGAGGTGTTAACGTGTTTATGATTAAGTGTGACAAGTATTTATGTGTTGTTGTTTCTACACAGTTATGTTACACAAAATGTAAAAACAAAAACAAAAAAACTAACTGTTAACAACACAGTTTTTACATTTTATTATCGCATACATATTAATGTCATAATCATATATAGAAAGAAAAAACAAATAAAATAAATATCTATATATACACATACACACACACACATATACACACACACATACACATACACATACACAAACACATACACATACACATACACATACACATACACATACACATACACATACACATACACATACACATACACATACACATACACATACACAAACACATACACATACACAAACACATACACATACACATACACAAACACATACACATACACATACACATACACATACGCATACACATACACATACACATACACATACACATACACACATACACATACACAAACACATACACATACACATACACATACACATACACATACACATACACATACACATACACATACACATACACATACACATACACATACACATACACATACACATACATTTATTTATTTATAAATATAAGTTGTACATTTATTTATAACAATTACCATTTATGCAGTATGCAGCAATGCCAAAAATCTTACAAATGCGCTATACGACACAAAAAATAAATCTATTTTTTTATCCACCGCATTAAAAAAACACGTAGCTCTCCCCAGAGGTGAGTTCATAAATAATATAAATAATATATAAACATACACATACACATACACATACACATACACAAACACATACACATACACATACACATACACATACACATACACATACACATACACATACACATACACATACACATACACATACACATACACATACACATACATTTATTTATTTATAAATATAAGTTGTACATTTATTTATAACAATTACAGGCAATATAGCCTAAGACGTTATAATTGTACCATTTATGCAGTATGCAGCAATGCCAAAAATCTTACAAATGCGCTATACGACACAAAAAATAAATCTATTTTTTTATCCACCGCATTAAAAAAACACGTAGCTCTCCCCAGAGGTGAGTTCATAAATAATATAAATAATATATAAACATACACATACACATACACATACACATACACATACACATACACATACACATACACATACACATACACATACACATACACATACACATACACATACACAAACACAAACACATACACATACACATACACATACACATACACAAACACATACACATACACATACACATACACATACACATACACATACACATACACATACACATACACATACACATACACATACACATACACATACACATACACATACACATACACATACACATACACATACACAAACACATACACATACACATAAATATACACATAATGTTTGTACTAATTATGTTTTTCAAGAATTATACACATAACTGTGTATAATTATACACATAACAATTTTGAAAAACTTGTTTGATTATTTTATTTTACTATTTATAGTTTGGTTAGGATATCTTTTGAATAAAGTGAATATTTTGATTTATTATCCAGGCCATGATATGATTTTTGTGAACGTCTGTAGATGTATTTGCAGACGATTTGTTTCAGAGCAATGGGCATAAAATTAAAAAGTTTTGTTGCGTTATACTGAACGTGTCTTTGTCCGTGTTTGGTGTGTTTTCGAAATGTTCAGTGTTTTATTTGTTGAAGACCTGATTTTAATTATGGTTTTTGGTTGAATTTGATAATGAAGTTTGTTATGGAGGAGGTGAAGGAGAGCAGATTTGGCATAGAGTTGTCTTACTGACATGACATTTAGTAGATTTTGCTTGAATCTGTGTAGAATGGTTCTTGCACGCTTACTTTGATTTACACGATCGTCAGCATATGATATGATGTGACCATGATATGTGTGTTTGGTTATTATCATAATTATGTTTATAATAACTGATTCCATAATTATTTATATTATAATCGTTGTGTTATTAATTTGTTCATTGATTCATATAGTCATATTATCTTTTCTTAACTCCTTCTGTAATCAAGGTCAACTTGTTTTGTGCAGTATTCGGTTTTCACCGAGAAAGAATTATTTTGAAAATTGAAATTTGGTCGAAGAGTTGTTCTTAAAATATGTTTTTCCTTTCTATCAAGTAGTCAATAAATGTTAACCGCTATTAGCTGCATTATAACGTATACCAATTTCGTTCTCAATTTTTTGGTGCACATTACAATGGAATTTCCATCATTGGCAGGGTCAAATGTAAACAATGAAGTTATTAGAACTAAGCCATCCCTATTCGGGGTATGTATGAGGTTAGAGAGCTTGAAATTGAGAAAGAGATGGGGAAAATTATGGTTTCAAAGTACTAGATTATTCAGATGAAGTCACCAAACACGCGTAAAGCATTTTTAACCCCCGACGCAAGGAGCGGTGTTATAAGTTTGACGTGTCTGTGAGTCTGTCTGCCCCAGAGGGCATCGTAGCTCCTTAACTAATGGACCGATTATGATGCAGTTTTTTTTGTTTGAAAGCTGACCTAATCATTATTATTCTCCATATATAATCTCTCTCTCGAACCGCTCCTAGGATTCTTCAAAGTACCTTCCTTTCAAAGGTGTCTAGCTGTTCCGCAGACTTTGCTGTCAGTGTTCCCGCCTCTCATCCATAGGCTAAGACCGTCTAATAATTGTTTTATATAGGGTTATTTTGGTTTTCCTACATACCTGCGAACATTCGAATTAAAGTACTTAAAATATAATTTTAAATGCAGATTCATTTTCTTCAGATAATTTGAAATAAAACTGTCACTTCAAATTCTATCACATTCAAACATTTTTATTTTAAAATTAAATGTCTGTTACGTCACAAATTGCCGCGAAATAAAACCGTCGCTTATGATCGGGTTTGTAAAATATCTGAACAACATAGCTTGTGTATTCCTAAGGCAATAAAAAGCATTTTTTTAGCTTTCTAACGTAAAAGAAATCACAAATATCTAACTTTTAATAATGCACGGTCGCTCTAGGACAATTTGGGTCTCCTGCTATTATAACGGCATATGATGTTTTGGGACAATTTGGGTCTCCTATGATTAGACGGGTTAAAGCCTATAAAAAAATTAATTTTAAAATAGCTTATAACCCTAACCTAACGTACATTATTTAACCTTTTTTTTCATAATTTTTAATGACTTTTCAAAGGAGGTTCTGAGTTCTCCGGTTATCGTTAACAGAATCAGCTGATCAACAATATATTATAATAAAAACAAATACAAAACATTTTTCCATTTTTTTATTGACTGTAACCGTTTTCAGCTCGTTAGAGCCATCTTCAGACTGGTACACATTATTTTTAGTCTACGGTTAATATACATAACATATCGCGGAGGGGAAGAGGGGTGGTCTACAAGAATTTTAGTCAATTATTTTAATTACATTTGTTACTAAGTCGTTTCAGACTGTCGAATTTCTAAATATTTTGGTAATTCCAATAGAATAATTATGATGGGCTTGCAGCTCACTTCAATATTGTTCAGGGAAAACCTAACAAGTAATATGAATTATTAATGAGTTAATTTTATGGTCAAATAGTTATTATATTTATGAAAAATGGGATTTTTTATTGCTTTTTGGAGTAGGAATGGTCATTATATAAACTAAATATTACATATACTTGTACATATTTTCACTGATCAACAGATCAGCCGATTTCAGTAAAGCATTCGACAAAGTTAATCACGATTTATCTTTAAAAATCCTCAAAAATTTAAAATCGCAAGGTATTTATACATGTTCCACATTATTTAAGTTACAGGCAATTGTAAAAGACTGTTAAAATTGATGGCTTTACTTCATGCCAATTCACTCCCTAACAGTGGTGTTCCCCAAGGGTCACACTTGGGACCAATTTTATTTTTCCCCTCCAGCCAGATTCTCTCGACCTCTCGCCTTGCACCGCAGTGGAAGGGATTCATACGTGCATTTATATTAAACACATTAACTCCCAGATTCCTACCCACCTCTCATACATTTTTCCTTCCCAGAACTTATTTTCCTTAAAAATATTACAGGTCCTGATGGAAATTACTTTTTTCAAGGCCTCGTGTATGGAGCCAATATAAAATATACAGATTTATATCTGTATCGGCCCTGCTGATGGAAACGTTGACTAGAGAAAGAGCCGGAACGCGGCATAATAACCGAAAAATAAATAATGGTAATCATTAATTGATCATTTGGCTTCACTGGTTATTTTACTCATTATCATATGACCTTTATATGATGCACAAGTTTCTGTAAGGTTAAATAAAAATTTATGCTTAATTTACATTGATAAGAGATATCGGCTATTGGTGAGTGAATTAATATAATTTGTTGAGGACTTGTACTGAAAATTAGCCCAGAATTTTGTTTACACAAAACTTATCGTTTTGTTAACAAAATAAAAGCAGCCGGAATTTCCCATGTTTACGACGTAATCTGTTTTATTTTAACATAACAACAAATCAACCATACAATGCACAAATAATGATTTTTAACAATAGATTCAATTCAATTCAATTAATTAATTTCAAAAACATTACAAAATAAAATTTCAAGCGTTTTTAAAAAAGAGAAAATACTTAAGGCAGTATTCTAGTCTAGAAATTTTTTTTTTTCATATTTAAAACGTTTAAATATTCAAAAATAACTCCTTAAAGGATTTTTCGAAATTTACATTATTTTTACAGTTATAACCAATTTAATGTCGCTGTTTAGACGGAATCTAAATAAAACAAAATTTTATAGCGCATTTTTCTCAAAACTCCCTTTTTCGAGATGGTTGGCACGATATCTCAAGTTCTACGGAACCAATTTTCTTGTCATTTGGTTGAGCTAAGTTCTACGGAACCAAGTTTCTTGTCATTTTGGGTGAGCTTTCTCTACACATTAGTCTATTGCCCCTATCAGAATTATGACAAAATTTCAATTTTTAACTATTTTTTAAAAATTTCGAAAAGTCAAAATAACTGGTAAAAAAATGTCTTTTTATTTTAGACAACCGCCATTTTGCGAAAAATTTTTTTTTTTACTTTTCCGAGGTACGGGCTATAGCAGCATTTGTTTAGATCAGTGATTCCCAAAGTGGTCCAGGTGGACCCCCAGGGATCCACAAGTTGTAAGTGGGAGTCCACGAAAATTTATCTGGTTTCGATAGTCATCATCATAACTCTTGGCTCTACAATCCCTAGTGGGTCTTGGCTTCCTCAAGAGTCTTCCTCCACTCATCTCGGTTTTGGGCCAGTTCTCTCCAGTTTAGAAGCTCCAAGGTAGATATATCTTTGAGGACGTTGTCGCTCCTTCTTAATCTTGATCTTCCCAGGCACCTTCGGTCTTGAGTTCAGCAGGGACTTTGGTGCTTGATGCTCGGTCATTCTCTCCACATGACCCAGCCACCCAAGTCTTCGCAGTTTTATGAATTTTGTCACGTTTAGCTCCTTAAACAGAGCATATAAGTAGCTCATTGCTTTCGATAGTAAAGAACAAAAATGTTGGCTTGGCTTTACCTGTCAAAGTAGATAGATAGTACACTAGTATTTCGATGAAATACGGCCATATTGAGACCCATTCCGTGCCCATATCCCATCCCGCCCCACGTCTCATATCAAATTAACCCCCCCCCCCCCGACAACGCGAAGAAAAGTTGCAGCAGGGGGTCCACCGAAACCAGTAAAATTTTGAAAGTGCTCCTCGAGAAAAAAAAGTTTGCGAACCTCTGGTCTAGATTAATAATTAATTTGGTTTATTTTTCTGATGACTATGGGTTGCAATCGTTTCAACTAGGACACGCCATTTTTTTGAGACCCCCCACTGCAACACCCTGTAAATTTTTGAATATTTTATTTTTCGATTGATTTTTTTTAATGTATTCTTTAATGATTATAAATATTTGGTAAAGTAATGGCTGCAAAATATTATTGTTTTTTTTTTTACTGCAAATGAAAAAACACTTACAATTCATGCTTCTGGACTAGAATACCCTCCTAAGACTATATTTTTACCAGCTCCTTCGCTGGCATGGTATTAGGGGTAAATCACCGTAGCGCTTGTACTTATCAATTATCCCGCCCTCCACCCTCCCGCATTCCATTAATTCATTCCCGGTATATTCAATTTTCAAACAGCTCGCGTGCCACCTAAATTTCATAATGCCAGAGTTCGTCAGTAGTAAAAAAAAGTATTATCCAATTTGGTGCAGTCGTTCGGATGTTATGCACGTACAAACATTTCGGAAATTCATTTTTATTTATATAGATAGATATTTACTGCGACGCTAAATTTTCCGAAATATATCAACATCGTTTCCACGGCAACGATGTGTTTTCTGACGTTAGCAATAACTCGCTTTTGTTAGCGACAGAAAACGTATAATAAATATAATATATTCATATTTATAATTTCAAAACGCCAGAGCTTACCGTTACATACAGCCTACAATCCTCACAAATAATTTAGCTTTCTATTGGTGAAAGAATTTTTAAAATCGTTTTATTTTTTTATTCGTGAAAGCGTAACAAACAAACTCGAGCAGTTTCGCATTTATAATATTATTAAAGATTAGAAAAGCAAATTTTTATTAACAGCAACAAAGCTTGCCATCTAAATTGTGCTTCATTGATAGATTCTCCTAATTTAACTAACGGATTGCAATCTTTAGAGCACAGGCGCCAGGTGGGAATGCTGTCCTTGTTCTACCGGTATTACAATGGAAGATGCTCCGAGGAACTAGCGTCATTGATCCCCTCGGCACCGGTGCATAGTCGGGAAACACGCCAAACGCGCGCTCAACATTTGTACACGGTTGACATTAGTCACATGAGAACGGGTCGTTTCTACGACTCGTTCTTGAGTTCAACAGCTCGGCTGTGGAACGATTTGCCGGCCTCTGTGTTTCCTCCCTCCTACAATATGGGTCTCTTCAAGACCCATGTTCACTCCTTCCTCTCCTCAAAAACACCCTCCACACAGCATCCTCAAAGATGACATAGGCCCTGAGGGAAATTATTTTTTCCTCAGGGCCTCCTGTGTGGAGTTAATGTAAAAAAAAAAAAAAAAATTGAAGTTAAATAAATTAATATTCGAAGTGATTCTATTTAACAACAAGACAGCTCTCCCGACTGGCATGACCATTAGCATGTTAGTTCTGCAAGCCGGGAGATAAAACGGTATACGCTGTCGGTGACGGAGATAACCATTGGGAACATAAAAACTAAAGCCTCTGGGGTGGAAGGTTGCGGGTCTAAAATTTATATGATTAATTCTTGTTATTTCACAATTAATCAATAAAAAAATAATAAGCATCATATTTGCGGCACGTTTCAGAGTAGAAGATACTCTCAGTGTTGTATTTTTTTTACATCAGCTCCATACAGGAGGCCCTGAGGTAAAAAAAAAACCATCAGGGCCTACGTAGTCTTCACAGACGCAGTGAGAGATAAATTGTAACACATAGATAAAAACGAAAAAAAAATAATAGAATGGTTTTTATATCATTGAAGAAGAAGATAACACTTTTAAATCTAAATGAAAATATGAAAGAAAACAAGACACAGAAAAACAGAAAAAGACAATGGTCGCAACTGGGACTCGAACCCAGACCTCTCGTCTAACCGGGACGGCGCGTTTTTTTCCAATTTCGCTATTGCCACCTTCTGTCAAACCGTCATATTTGTCAATCTCATATTTCAAATATTTAGAATCATTAATATTATCTTCAACTAGTTCTTTTTCCATATATATTACGTTGATGGGAATAACCTTCAAAAGTTATAAAAAGAGAGTTTTTCTCGTAAAAAATTGAATATTCATTTAGACTTTCATAAAGTCAATAGTTCCATATGAATAAATTCGGATACATTTATCCGAGACGCTATTCAGGTTACAAACCAATTCTTTGAATGATTGTTTCCAATAAAAAGAGTAGTTGCCTATAATATGGAAAAAGAACTAGTTGAAGATAATATTAATGATTCTAAATATTTGAAATATGAGATTGACAAATATGACGGTTTGACAGAAGGTGGCAATAGCGAAATTGGAAAAAAACGCGCCGTCCCGGTTAGACGAGAGGTCTGGGTTCGAGTCCCAGTTGCGACCATTGTCTTTTTCTGTTTTTCTGTGTCTTGTTTTCTTTCATATTTTCATTTAGATTTAAAAGTGTTATCTTCTTCTTCAATGATATATTACGTTGATGGGAATAACCTTCAAAAGTTATAAAAAGAGAGTTTTTCTCGTAAAAAATTGAATGGTTTTTAGTTTTATAAAATTATTTTATTATTTTTTTAATATAACATAAAAAAGTGAGTTCATTTTGGAAAACATATATTTTACAAAATGATTACATGAATATTTTTGGTAATGTTGTACCTTATCAGAAGAGAGGAACTCTTGTGCCGAATACGAGAGCCACGATTCTGAAATGAGTTTGTTATGAAATTGAATTCTTGACATTGAATTAATTCTAATAAATGTTTTGCCTGAAATATTTACATATTTTGTAAGTTTAAATATTTTTTTATATAAGATCCGCACAGAGGGCCCCGAGAGAAATGCTTTACGGATGCCCAGAGAAAAAAGGGGATGCAGTGTGGCTTCTTGCGGAGAGTTTTTTGTATGGAAATAATGTACTCTTTTTTTATGTTAGCTCAACGCACGATGATATTGGCCTTGAGAAAAATAATTCCCCTCACGGCCTTTATCATCTATGCGGGTGCTGTTTGGTGGGTCTTTTTAGGAAAGGTGAAGTTATGTGAAAAAAGGTATAAAGGGTTGGTAGGAATCTGGGGGTCAGTGTTACCAGAAGTGATGTAGGAATCCATTTGTCCTACTGCGACGATGCTCCAAGAGAGTCCTGCTGGAGAGGTCACAGGACTCCCTCAACATGTCTTTCCCGATCCGGCCTGCTGCGAAGTTGGCGGGCAGATGTTTCAGCTCATGAACGCGACCATCCTTGCAAAGCCACCAAATGTAACGAAACTTTGAGGTGACTTTTGGCAGAAATGTAGAGTTGAAACCTCAGGGCCTCTTGCGTTAAGTTAATTAAAATAAACGAACAAAAATCACCTTACCAAACAAAAAATATTCAATTACAGCCCCGTTTTAGATATGTTTCCATTCACCGCACATTCTATCCACCCCTCTTCCACTGGTCTCTAATCCCTACTTCTACCCTTAATTTATTATTTTTATAAAATTTTTTATGAGAAAAACTATTTTTTTTTACTTTTGAAGGTTATTCCCATCAACGTAATATATCATTGAAGAAGAAGATAACACTTAAAATCTAAATGAAAATATGAAAGAAAACAAGACACAGAAAAATAGAAAAAGACAATGGTCGCAATTGGGACTCGAACCCAGACCTCTCGTCTAACCGGGACGTGCGCGTTATCCAATTTCGCTATTGCCACCTTCTGTCAAACCATCATATTTGTCAATCTCATATTTCAAATATTTAGAATCAACAATATTATCTTCAACTATTTATTTTTTCCATGTTGCGACCATTGTCTTTTTCTATTTTTCTAAGTCTTGTTTTCTTTCATATTTTCATTTAGATTATAAGTGTTGTCTTCTTCTTCAATGATATATTATTTTTATCTTCACCCATACTTTTGTAATATTATTTATGTTAAGTTATTATACGAGTGTATACAGCCTGATGAAAGGACGGTTGTGCTGAAGTCGGTCGGAGTTTAAAAGTGTGTAGTTTGAAAGAAATTATATTGTTTCGCTTAATACAATTGACACTTTCATATTTACCGATTTAACAATTAACGATAACGGTATCGTGACGGCATAAAAAGGCAATAAACATACGTTCCTTATGGCTGTAATGCTGCAGCTCTTTCTAACTCATTAAAAAATGGACACACAAAATACGTGTGACTGTTTCCTCCAAAGTACTACTTTTTACAGCGGGAATTGCGTTTAATTTTCTTTATACGCGTGAGGGAGATGTATGATAATGATTGTATGTTTCCTTTGGGGGGATGCTGACATACGTTCACCGTTTGTCTCATTATCGACTGTTGGCATTTAGTGTGTAAGAAAGCGGCAGCATTACATATTTAAAAACCAAAGCAAAACCATTAGTTCATTTACATTTGACGTTTTTGAATTTTTGGAATTCACTCACACTTCAATATTATCATTGTAACTATGTTTATTCCATACTTTCAAAATTATCGTCACGGTTAACAATATTGTAGGAGTCTACGGAGACGTCACGGTGTGGTATAACAGAGAGATGCAAGAAAATTATGACTTTCTTTCATTTGGAGGAAATCGATCTACATACATTGTGTATCTCATCTTTTGAAAAAGCTGCAGCAATATTCTGATAATGAACGTATGTTTTTTGCCTTTTTTGAATCGACAAGAGCGATTATTGTGTCCTTACGCTGATAAAATCAGGTGTGATTTCACCCTAATGTAACGTACATGTTGTGTAATTTTTTGTTTTTAAATTTTGCTGAATGATTTATTTTTTTATGCATTTTCGTTGTCGGGCCATACGGTGTCTTCAATCCAACTGATATAGGCAGAGACTCTTGTGAAGACGGCAGGAATGTTGGTTTCTCCACAGATCTTGCTGTCAGACGTAATTCCAAAGACAAGATAAGTACACTGTACCCTGTCGTTATTGTAAATCTGTAATACACCGCCGCAGTCTCCCTGAAAACAAAAAGCAGCATCTATAAGTTTGTTTCCATATTATTGTTTGTGTTAAAAACTAATTTATATCCTAAAAAAACGGAAACACACTTCCAAACGCTCGCATAATTTATTCGATTTTAGGTCCATCAGAGGTCTAACATAGTGAAATCGATAACTTTACGAAATCGGATCGCTAAGCGTAAATTTCGACGATTTTATATCGACATCCCAAGCACGGTTGTATTTTTGATAGCCGAACCCATATTATCATGGAATAAATAAGCAATCGATAAAAGATGGTAACACTGGCGGATCTGTCAAAGGACAAACGAAAAACGTCAAGGATACCTGTAAATTTAAAAATACTAATAAATTGACAATTTCGAATTGCAATACTCAATACAATACATATTGACGCTTTACATGTACTTTTTGATAGTAAACGGGAGATAATTAGTTAATGAGATCTTTAGTCATATTTCAACTTTATTCATATTCGTTTCTTTAAAATCGCAAGTAATAAATTGATCGTATCTTAGATGAATTATTTAATTCACACAGCATCTGCAAAGATGAAAAAGGCCCTAAGAGGAATTATTTTACTCAGGGCCTCTTGTGTGGGGTTGATGTAAAAAAGAGTCATTTCCATTCTCCCATATCTAAACAAAATACTTTTATCGCAGCGCAATTATTTAAGAATCTTTTGATGAAGGGAAATAAAATGGTAGACTTTGATCCAATGTGTCAACAAATTCAAAAATGACTAGATAATAAAAAAATGCAAATTTCATTAGAATTGTGTTGTTTCATTTTGGATGTTAAGGAATTTGAAGGTTGTGGGTATTTTAGCCACCATGTGTTCCAAAGATATTCCTCTTATAAATCACGAAAAGCAAGGTTTTTTCATTTTCTCAACGGACCATTTAAGATATTTTTGCCCAAAATGAGCACGCACAGCTACCACAAACTAAGATCGGACTTGTTCACACATGCTTAGAGCAGTTCCCTTTCTCCCGCGAATCCAGCAGCATGCTCAATAGTAGCAACGTCATCGTCATTGTAACACATGCCACTTAGTAGCATTTGCTCATTAGTAGCACGACAGCATGCCATGTCAGTACCATTGTCAGTAGCATGTCTGTCAGTACCATTTATCCTTTATTTAATGTTGTTTATCACTTATTTGGATAAGGTTCAAACTTCTAACTTCAATTAATTTTTTTCTGAGATATGAGGAATCAAAGTTTTGCGAAGACGATATCTCATTATCTATTTACCAATTTCTGATATTGACTTAGATATTTAGTGGTATGGTTTAACCAACCTCGTAATAACGATCAACTGTCAAATAATACAAACAAATTTAAAAGTGATATAAGAACCTCGTGCAATAATTGACCATATTAAATGCTTGATGCTAGAACTGTGTCATATATCTACTTAAGTACAATACAGACGGATCTGAAAATTATTTTGATAAAAGAAATGAGCAAAAGAAATGATTTGGCATTCAAAGGTCATTTAAAAAAAGTCAGAACATTATCCACATGAACTGACGAGATGTTTAAAATTTAAATTATTTTTTTATTTATTTGTTAGCACGGAGGTTAATGTCTCCAATGCAATTAATGTATACTAGCAGTTAAAAACCCGCTCTGCAGGTTTTCACTTTTAGGTCCGCTGGCGGCTTTTGGTTCAGCCTCGGCCATTGGAGGTTATCCACCACATTTCCGCCCTGGTATAAGGAACAGATGGTTACTCCTTCAAGGCTCTCGCAAGATACCAATTTTTTTTGTCAAACGAAGCTACATTTATTTATTTTTGAACGAATCTAGACCTCCAGTGTTCCTGCATACGTTGTTAGTAAGCAGTATGCAAGTGCTTAACAGGTAAACAAAATGCAAAAATATGTTAGTAAAGCAAATATGAATTAAACAGGGCAAAATGAAAAAAAAACTCATTCATGAGCCTCGGCCAGGTAGAGTTGGTGACTATTTTATAAATCCAATAGAAACTGGTTCCAAAAATAGCCCGTTCCTCGGATCCACTGTCTACAGTGATAGCTAGTCACCGGGATAGGCAATGACGTCATATGTTATATATAGCCGCGTGATTCAATCTTTTCATATCCGGAGAGATACTACAAATTCACAAAATCGTAGGACTTATACCTAAGGGGGGCACCTTCTCATGCGACCTGCTAACGGGAGTAGCGCCTTCCTTTGACAAACTTTTTAATTCGAAACCGAATTAAAACGGTAGTTTTATCTGAAATTTCACGTACACAGGTGTTTATATGGTGCGGCGGGTACGGTGCGGCGGCAGACATGTGTTCGAATACGGATTTTTAAATTCAACCACCCAGACGCTACCATATTAATAATGTTCGTTTATGTACTATTAGTACTGGACTTATGAATTCCATGAAGGTTATGATTGTGCGATTTTTTATAACTAACTAACTAACCATCACGCCGTTTCCCCGCAGGGGTAGGCAGAGAGGACAGACCGCCAAACAACTCGGTCCTGGCAAACGCTCTTTGCTTCACTCACATTCATACATCGTCTCATACATACTCTTCTATTATTCTGACTTTTGACATGGTCCGATTCAAGTATCTGATTCACTTGATCGTGCCATGTCTTCCTCGGGCGTCCCCGACTTCTTTTACAATTCACATTTGCGTCATATATTCTTCTTACACTACTTTCTTCGTTCATTCGCTCTACATGCCCAAACCATCTGAGCGTCCCTTTCTTAATCTTACTCATTATGCTTACATCAGCCTTACATTCTTTGCGGATCTCCACATTTCTCACACGATCATACATGGTTTTACCACACACACGCCTCAGGGATCTCATTTCTACAGCATTCAGTCGACTTTCATCCTTTCTCTGCCATTTTCATGCCTCACTGCCATAAATCAGGTTAGGTACCAGGACTCCATTGTGGACTGCTAGCTTCGCCTTTTTTGACAGTTTTTTATTAGCGCCAATGGCATTCAGTCCTTCATTGATGGAGTTACCGGCATTTACCCTTCTTTCGATATCTCTATCAGCCTTCCCATCTCTCGTAAACATACTACCCAGATACACAAACTCATCCACCTGCTCCAAGTATTCATCGTTCACAACTATATCACACACTGCTTTTGTACGTTCTCTTTCAAACACCATGACTTTAGACTTTCTTACATTCATCGTTAACTCATTCTTCATACATACTTCGTTCATCCTAGACACTAGAGACTGTAAATCTTCCATAGTGTTAGAAATCAGCATCGCATCATACTTAGTAAAAACTGTTATTTACATTGCAAGTGTCCTGCTGCTGGGTCCTGGGGCCGTAGCAGATCTGGGTTGCGTTTCGAACACCATTTCTAAATGAACCTCTGATCGGGGGGTTTGTTTTGCTGCATTCGCTGAAAGGGAATTTCTCTACCGTAGTCTGAAAAGAAAACAAAAATTGGTTCATGTTAAGATGAAAATATACGTGAAATCCTATTTAGATTCATCTTTGCGACGAATCGGTTTACATTATGAACATCAAAAAATATGCTACGGATAAATTGAAGCTTTTACTAGCTTTTTTTTGTATTGGAATTACAATAAATTTATTATTTACATCACAAAAAATATAAGCGTAAACCACTAAAAAAGATGTTTTTGCCTGACTTAACTATGAAGTAATATAAGAAATAACTTTTTTTTTTAAATACTCCTTTATGGCTAAGACCATTCTTGAGGTTTTATATGTTCTAACTTTTTTTCATTCTTATAAAATTATGAACAAAATAAATAAAAACCACTTTTTTGCTTATTTGCCTTGTGGAAACACGTCGCGCGATTTTAAAATTTGTAGGCGTAAGAATCGAAATATTTCTAGCTCTTCAAAAAGTCATGAGAGAACCTACAAAATTCATATCCAACAATTACGTCACAATCCTTTAAGTTACTTTATTTAAGTTATCGTGTGGTTTACAGTGAATATTTAACTGGACCAAACGTCCGTTCTAATGGATGCTCTGACTTATTCTGAAGCAACTAACTTGCCAATGGTTATCCCAGTCGGGAGAGCTGTCTTGTTGTTAATTTTTTTTTTTTTTACAGTTAATACCGCACAAGAGTCCCAACTGCTCCCGTCTGGAGCCAGTGAGACTATGGCATACCCAATCGGGGTATGTTGTGAGGCTGAAGGTAATGGGGAGGGGAAGGAGATAGGGAAGAGGAAGGTGGGGAAGTACCTGGCTATTCAGATCTGGTCACTAAACACGGCTAAAGCCATTTCAAGCAACGTTTCAATTCTGAATGATGGTCTTACACCAGGGCGATACTGATAGTATCTTCCACTCTGGAACGTGCCGCAAATACACTATTTATTATTTTAAATGAATAAATTGTGAAATAACACAAATTAATCAAATAAAATTTATTTGCGCACGCCGGGTTCGAACCCGCGACCTTCGGATTGTGAGTCGAGAGTCTTGCCTCGGGACCACGGAGGCCGTAAATAGGATATGTTTAACATCAATGGAGCACAATTCAAACGACAAGGTTTGTTGCTGTTAGTTTAAATCTGCCTATCTCTCTCTAAACATTTTCTCTTTTAAAAATACTTTTCTAAATTTTAATTTTGTAAATTTTTTAAAATGAATAAATTGAGTTTAAAAGCCAGTGAACTCGAAATTGATGTAACCCAGCTATATTTGTTTTGCAGATGACACAGTCCTTCTCTTCCATGGAAAGTCATGGGAGACTGTATTCGATATAGCAGAAAAAGGGATGAATCGGGTAAAACATTTGCTTGATTCAAATTCACAAACATTAAATGACACAAACACAAAATAAAATAAATTCAAAATCCACAACAAACAGACAGATAACCTCAATACAAACCTAAACATAAAAAAATCATAAAGACTTTTTAAACGTGAACCAAGAAATTCCTTGCAACTGCCCAAAATTAAATGAAATACAAACAATAAAATATCTTGGAATAATTATTGACCAAAACTTAAATTGGACCCCCCAAGTGGAAAACGTGAGCAAGAAATCAAAAAAAAAAATAACCTACTTTTACAAAACAATAAGAAACATTTTAGATAAAGAACAGCTAATTAAAATTTATTATGCACTAGCCCAATCTCATCTACAATATGGTCTTATCGGATTGGGAAGCTCGTGCCATTCCACCATAAAACCAGTCCTCATAGCACAAAGGGCAATTTCCAAAATTATACTTAGAATCCCCATCAGAACTCCTACTGACTACTGACTACGTTTTTAAGGCACTGAATTTAATTTCACTAAAACAATTATATGCAAAAGATATTCTAATATACGCATTCAACAACCAGGATAACTTTGCACAGACAAACTCGCAGGGCCGATTCACAAGATCCACATGTACAACATGTATTCCACCAACCAACAACTAAAACGACTTTTGGACAAAGAAATATGCAATACTTCTCTATAAAATTATTTTATATACTCCCTCTTGCAATAAAAACTGTTAAAAAAATAAACGACTTCAAAAGAAGAATTAATATATGGATTATGGACATGGGAAGGAAGAACAAAGATACAATTTTGCAACCAAATAAAGATTAATGCTTGTACTGTGCTTTCTTTTAGATACAACTTTATAATTTTCCTCTTGTAATATTTTAAAATAGGTATTAACTTTTAATTCGAACACAAAAACATGTACAGCGTGACATTAGAACGGGATACCTCAGTAAGGACACATTCTTTTCTAAATGAATGTAAAAAAAATAAAAATTAATAAATATCGTACATCGTCGGCTTTTTCCGCAACCGTGTGTGCAACACGAACGGCGGCGGTTGCCACTCTACTAAGGTAACTACTAGACGACCGGTGAGGTCCAGCGGTAAGGCTCTTGACTAGCATTCCGAAGGCCGCGGGATCTAATCCCGGCGTGGCAAATACATTTTATTTGATTAATTTGTGTTATTTCACAATTTATTCATTTAAAATAATGTATTGTTAATTTGCGGCACGTTCCAGAGTGGAAGTTACTATTAGTATCGCCCTGGTGTAAGACCACCATTCAGAATTGAAAGGTCGCTTAAAATGGCTTTAGCCGTGTTTAGTTACCAGATCTGAATAGCCAGGTACTTCCCCACCTTCCTCTTCCCCATCTCCTTCCCTTCCCCACTACCTTCAGCCTTACAACATACCCCGATTGGGGATACCATAGTCCACTGGCTCCAGACGGGAGCAGTTGGGACCCTTGTGCGGAATTCATGTAAAAAAAAAAAATGTAACTCGCCTCACTAGACAATGTCTGTTCTGAGACGGGTACATAATAATAATAATAATAATAAGGTATTTATTCCGGTATTGTGCGGTATTCATATAAAAAAAAACTTAAATGACTTCTGTTGAGACACCCCAAAACAATATATAACTTTCAATATATACTAACGATATCAATTGAAAGCCATTTAAAATACATACATAATTCTATACACCACACATACTGTCATATAAAAACATCACATCCCTCTCAAAACTCATTTTAAAAGTTTAAATTAAAAGGTTTTTTTTCTTTCTATAGCTTGTCTAATCGTGGAGTTACTCATTCAGGGGCAATGTCGCACGCAGACTGAAAAATAAGGGGCAAAGTTGTCAATCAGTGTGGCAATGTTAGCCCATATAGTTCAAAGTTTTCCCCTTTACGAATAACTAACCACTGATGCATAGTGTGAAAAGTTATCCCTCGGTGGGTCTAAGTTGACCCTTACAAGGACAAAGTTATCCCTTCACATAACAGTTATCCCCAACACATTCACGGTTTGTGCATTCTCCTCAAAAGAAATACGGTCCAATCACCCCTAATTTGGAAATTGTACATCACACGGTCACTTTTGAGGAGTGAGGAGATCTCTCGTGAAATTTGCTTTGGGCTATTTTCAGACCAATAACGAAACTTTTGTTTATTCGCTATGCCCACCGAGATGTACAAAATGCTGCCGAAAACTTCAGAAATCGCCTTCATCAATGTATCGTTGCTAGGGGCCATCATTTTTTGATGTCATCTTCAGGATTTGATGCGTAAAACGGCATGTTGTACCAAATAAAATAAATAAACCCCATTTATGTAAGTTATGCCATTTTTTTAATACCCCTTCAAAACTGCACCGTTTGTTTTGCCGCACCTTGTTTTACAGTAAATGATAGGTTTTACAGTTTAGATCTAGATCTAAACTTAAAACTCATCTTGTCAGACAGTCGTATCCATAAGTTAAAAAAAAACCTTTCACCTTCGCCTTCATGGCCTAATTGTGTAAAATATAGCCAAATTCTTATTTTAAGCTTTTTTAAAGGTCATTTTATGAAAATTTCCAGCCCCAGAGAGCTCTAAATTCACTAGTCTTTCAAAATAAATACTAATTCAATTTTGGCATTAATCTTCTTATAAATGGAAAATCAACAGTGATTAGGGTAGCAAAGGTAAATTCATGCAATGTCCAGTGTTTTCAATATAATGTCCTCCACGTGCAAAGTCGTATCGTCCCCAGGCATAAACTTTCTAAAAAGTGTGTTTATCGGAAGTGACCTGCCAGGTAAGTATGTTTCTGTATCTATTTGTAAATAATAAAATTAGATAGATCCTAAGAATTAAAAAAAAAAAAAAAAATGTAAGAAATTGTAAAGCGCCTTTGAGGCGATTTTTCATAAAAACGGCGCTCCATAAATTGTCCAATTATTATTATTTATTATTATTAAAATAAACTTTTTTTTTCGGGTCTATTTTTCAACGGAAAACTTATTAATCCGGGCAAAGTAAGCAAATTGTTTGGCACCTTGAGAAGATTGTAACTGTCTTTGCCTTCCAGTTTGGTGGATCCCCAATTGGTCAGTACTCCCAACGCATCATTTATTTCCTCCCCCGTGTGGAGGCAAGCCGGTCTCACTTGCCGCGAGAAAAGGACTCTGAAAGAAAAAAATCATTTTAATGAAATCATCAACTAACTCACAACTTATATACACTACGAAAATTTTCTACATTTCACAGACATCCAAATCCACAGACTTGCCATACAAGAATTATAAATTAATATAATAAACACAATATGCGGTGGGGGTGGGGGATGGCGGTGGGGGTGGGGTTTAACTCCCTTATATACGCTCTTACATGAAATCATCAATCGGCTGAAAACAAACTGTTGTCACGTTGAAACTTAAAAATCAATTACCAAACTATTTTAGATTAAAGATTAAGCTTTACGTGAAATCCTATTTAGATACTATTTAGATTCATTTTTACGACGAATCGGTTTACATTATGAACATCAAAAAATATGTTACGGATAAATCGAATCTTTTACTAGCTTTTCTTTGTATTGGAATTATAGTAAATTTATTATTTACATCACAAAAAATATAAGGGTAAACCACTAAAAAAAATGTTTTTCCATGACTTAACTATGAAGTTATATAAGAAACAATTTTTTTTAAATACCCTTTGTGGCTAAGACTATTTTTGAGGTTTTGTATGTTCTAACTTTTTTCATTCTTATAAAATTATGCACAAAATAAATAAAAAAACACTTTTTCGCTTATTTGCATCCTGCAAATACGACTCGCGATTTTAAATTTTGTAGGCACGAGAATCGAAATATTTCTATCGTTTATATTCCTCTTAATAACATCGAACTCTCCATCGCTCGATGAGTGTAATAACTGATAAAATTAGGCAATTTATTTAAATTTCAATGATATGGAAGTGTGCAATTATACGTCAATGTTTGATTTGATACCGTATTACTACCAACGACGCGGCACACACACAGCTGAATTATCAATTTACGACGCCAAAAATATTTTCATGTGAAATTCTGATCAGAAATACGTATGAGAAGATTGGCTAAGAAAATCTTTCAAAAAATACCCTATTAAGGTTAGATGAGGTCAGGTGGTCGTAGCATTCTAATTAGAAAATATAAATTATTTCCTATTGAATTTAGGCGCATGCGCAGCCTATTCCGTCGCGTATAGCGAGAATGTTTCAAAAATACTTATATCTAGTTTAAAGAAAATGTGTTTATCATTTTTGGCACCGTAATTTCTTTTGGCCGTCCTTGTGTGCGGCGCGTCTGGAAAACTAACTATTCTGCAGCTTATCCAGGATTTAACGACCCATTTAGCCCGATTAAATTTGAGCGAGGAATGCGGTATTTGTACATATCGAGGATACGGATCGACTGCTGTACCACACTAACTTGTGAATAGGTTGCTGTACTGAACTCCATCGTACTGTATTGTCCAATTCCCACCATGGGGGTGGATAGACCCGGTCCCTGCATCCAGTCAGGTGGCAGAATTCCATCAGGGTCGTCTCACTAACGCCCGTACCTCCCCCGGTGTCTAGGGAATGTTTGCGGGAGTCCGGTTCCCTTCCGTCCTGCCCCCGGTGATCCGAGGATCACTTCGTTCCCCAGGGTCTTTGAGAGTATCTCCCCCCCCTCTCTCCACAAACACTTCTTCAAGGGTATTCTTGGGAAACCGGCTAAGGGACGCGGGTGTTTGGACACGTTGCTGCCAGGCTGCTCGCCCGCTCATTGTCGCCGGGACTGCCCCGCGATAGTGGAACAAACTGCCACCGCTTTCTTTCTTTTTATATATTTTCTTTGGTTTTAATCATACTTACCTGTAAATTTAACTAGATGCTGAACCAACAGGCGAACACATCTATGATGTGTCTTTATCATGTTAATTACTGCAAATGTAAGTATGCATACATTATTCCCTCTTCCTAACAATCATGCATGCAGGGACATTGGAGGGTCTAGATTCGTTTAAAAATAAATGTAGCTTCCTTTTGACAAAAAAATTAGAGTCCTGACGTGTGCGGCTAAGGAGCTTAAACGATCAGTTTCCTCACACAGCCGTTGGGAAAGTGGTGGATCCCCTCCAATGCTATACCGGGTCACTGCAATACTTACTTTCTGTCTAGTTTCAACAAAGCAATGTCGTTGTATTTGGCTGATGGCTTGTAGCCCGGGTGCGGCACTCTTGCTATCACGGTGTACAAGTTTTCTTCCTGTGGTGGCTCGTTTTCATCCACTCCACCGAGTCTCACGTTCGTCACAAATCTGAAAACATACCGGCATCATTACAAACCAATTTATTATTATTTTTTCACGAATGTGTACGGTTTTGGAAAGAGAATATACTTAGTTACTACCGGGATGTAATTTTTTCAATAACCATAATCTTTCTGGAAAACTATTTGAAATCTGGAATGAAAACAAGAAAATAGTGCAAATGCGAGTGCATTTGTTTTGAAAACAGAAGAAGAAATGGGGCTACATGGGAAGCAAGTTGTTGGTGTTTTTCATGTAAATGATCTCGCTTTAAAATTAAAAGAAGAAATTTGATAACAGCTGTATTTGCGATATATTTTTTTATATGAATACCGCACAAGAGTTCCAACTGCTCCCGTCTGGAGCCAGTGAGACTATGGCATCCCCAATTGGGGGATATTGTGAGATTGAAGATACTGGGGAGGGGAAGGAGATGGGGAAGAGGAAGGTGGGAAGTACCTGGCCATTCAGATCTGGTCACCAAACACGGCTAAAGCCATTTCAAGCAACGTTTCAATTATGAACGGTGGTCTTACACCATGGCGATACTGGTAGTATCTTCCACTCTGGAACGTGCCGCAAATATACTATATATTATTTTAAATGAATAAATTGTGAAATAACACAAATTAATCAATTAAAATTTATTTGCCACGCCGGGATTCGATCCCGTGACCTTCGGAATGCTAGTCAAGAGCCTTACCGCTGGACTACGGCCGTCACTCTTGATCGGCCATGATCTCGCTTTAAAATTAAAAGAAGAAATTTGATAGCAGTTGTAATTGTGACCTACAAAAATGTGAAGAATTGTGGCATCCTTTGAGATTTTTAGCGGATTATTATAAAATTTTCAAACTTTATAAAACACACTGCTTCTTGTGCACATAAGTTTAAGTAGTTTTGGGAAGCCTGAATTCTTGGCAGCTCCTCGTAGGTTGATTGTTAATATTTTCATGGTACATAATACATGTTTGCAGGTTAAACAAGATAAATAACTCTGATAAAAATATTGCATTTCGAAATTATCAGTCATGAGGCAATAATTTATGCTTTACCTTCCTAATCCAAAGGACAGACAATTTGCAGCAGTCAAGACCCACTGGTCACTGATTAGGATTCCACCACACTTCCAGTTAACGGAGGAGGAGGGATTGCTTGCAAAGCCCAGGGAAGCCTGTAAACACATGCTTCTTTTTAACAACTATAAACATTTGGCTGAGCTGAGCTTCCTTAAAATATTGATTCCTTTGGGGTTTCAATAGTACATCATTCAAAAAGAGACCAGGTTAAGCATGGTATCAATAGTAAGTCATTCGAAAAGAGATCAGGTTAGGCATGGTATCAATAGTAAGTCATTTAAAAAGAGACTAGGCAAAACATAGTATCAATAGTAAGTCATTCGAAAAGAGACCAGGTTAAGCATGGTATCAATAGTAAGTCATTCGAAAAGAAATCAGATAAAACATGGTATCAATAGTAAGTCATTCGAAAAGAAATCAGATAAAACATGGTATCAATAGTAAGTCATTCGAAAAGAGACCAGGTTAAGCATGGTATCAATAGTAAGTCATTCGAAAAGAGATCAGGTTAGGCATGGTATCAATAGTAAGTCATTTAAAAAGAGACTAGGCAAAATATAGTTTCAATAGTAAGGCATTCGAAAAGAAATCAGATAAAACATGGTATCAAAAGTAAGTCATTCAAAAAGAGACCAGGTAAAACATGGTATCAATAGTAAGTCATTCGAAATGAGACCAGGTTAAGCATGGTATTAATAGTAAGTCATTCGAAAAGAGACCAGGTTAAGCATGGTATCAATAGTAAGTCATTCGAAAAGAGACCAGGTTAAGCATGGTATCAATAGTAAGTCATTCGAAAAGAAATCAGATAAAACATGGTATCAATAGTAAGTCATTCGAAAAGAAATCAGATAAAACATGGTATCAATAGTAAGTCATTC
Organism: Glyphotaelius pellucidus; assembly: GCA_936435175.1. NCBI lineage: Eukaryota > Metazoa > Arthropoda > Insecta > Trichoptera > Limnephilidae > Glyphotaelius > Glyphotaelius pellucidus. The sequence goes on from OW386563.1 coordinate 14,090,094, forward strand.
GAAAAGAGACCAGGTTAAGCATGGTATCAATAGTAAGTCATTCGAAAAGAGACCAGGTTAAGCATGGTATCAATAGTAAGTCATTCGAAAAGAAATCAGATAAAACATGGTATCAATAGTAAGTCATTCGAAAAGAAATCAGATAAAAGTTGGTATCAAAAGTAAGTCATTTAAAAAGAGACTAGGCAAAACATAGTATTAAGATGAAGCCATGCGAAATAATGCAAAATCATGTATTTTTGCTTTAAAAATTTGTTAGCTTTAAAGTATTAAAGATGCTTCAATTAAATACTGCGTATAGAACATATCTTGGCTCTTAAAAATATCGGTATTTTTTTTTACAAGTCTTTTAATAAGCTTAGAAAAAATTAAGTTTAAGCTCTAAAAAAACACTTTCAAGTGCAAACTCTCCCACTTATAAACCCCTTTTCGGAAATAGTTTTATTGTTTAATGTAGCAAATTTAGTTTCTTTTATGATAATCGCAAAAAAAAAATTATATCTACGCCCGATATTCACAAAATAAAAAAAAAAATGCATTTTCGCGTTATTTCACAATACGGCCGGTAGTCGACAATTTGGATTTTCAAAGTGAACTCTATGCCGTCCACCGAAGAACTACTGAGTTGCCACTCCCATTTTGCATTAGTTCAGCCCCGGACGGAGCGGGAAACAGACGTACAGGCTCCACGTCGCTTGGTTCCGTGAAATCAATTTTAAATTATCTTGTTATTACAATAAACAATGCGTAAAAAATGAGTTCATGTTTTTTACAGGCCTTTACGAAATCATCCTGTGAAAAAAAATCTCAAATACCTTTTCCAACCTTTCCAAAAGGTTTTTCTTAAGGATTTTTAAACTCCTCCCACAAAGGGGCGTGAATTCCGATTTCGATTTTTTCCTGGACTATTGGATCACCTTAATAGTAAGTCATTCGAAAATAAACCAGGTGACATATAGATTCAATAGTAGGTCATTCGAAAAGAGACCAGGTAAAACATAGAATCAAGAGTAAGCCATTCAAAAAGAGGCCAGGTAAAACTTAGTAGCAAAAGGTCATTTAAAAATAGGCTGGGTAAAACATGGTATCAATAGTAAACCATAAAGATGATATAATATATTATTTTTAACAGCAAAAATTTGGTGGCGCTCGAGATGAGAATGGAGTCGAATTAAAGTTGATAAAATATGCCTTGTAGTTTTTTAAAGTAACAATGTGTATTTCATGATATTACACAAAGTGAGAGGTAGAAAAAGTTGGGAACGCCCGAGGTTGACATTAATCAAATATTTAATCATGGTAAAATGATGCGTATGTAATTAATGAAGAATGAAGAGTAAGGAGAATGTAAAAAAAAAAAAAAGTCGTGGTAGTGAATGGTAGAAGAAGTGGGGGATACCCGAGGAAGATATGGCTCGACCATATATATCATGGGTTGGCAGAATACAATATTTATATATTGCAGGTTATTTTTTTTACATTTTACAACACAGTAGGCCCTGAGAAAAATAATTCCCCTCAAGGCCTATGTCATTTTTGGGGATGGGATGTGAATGGTCTCTTTAGGAAAGGAAGAAGAGGAAGTTCTAGGAAGAAAAGGGGTATTAGGGGCGGGTAGAATTCTGGGGTCAGTATGTCCAGGAGTGACGGAAGTATGAATCCATCCCTCCCACTGCGGTGCAGGGCGATGTTCCGAGGGAGTACGGTTGGAGAAGTCAAAGGGACTTCCTCATCAATTCTATTCCGTTCCGGCCTGCCATGCAGCTGGAGGGCAGACGCATCCACCGCCAAGACCCGGACAAATCTCACCCCAAGAGCCCGGAAACCCCTGTTAAATCATCAAACGTAGCGAACCACTCGGGGTGACCTATGGCAGTGGGTTGTCCGGTAAATGGTTTCCGGGGTGGTGGCACCCATACCCGCCTCCCAAATTGTAATAGGTATACTGTATTAACATGTGATCCAAGTGCGGCCCGCACTAATCCCCATGTAAAATATTTGGCCCCTTTTCAACAAAAGGTTTCCGACCCATTATATATATGATAAAATGAGGCATACGTGATGAAGAAGAAAGGGGTTTAAGGAAAATGTGTGACAAGGAAGAGAATAGTTGAAAAAGTCGAGGAAACTAAACTATTTCTTCTATAAAATGCACCCTGTTTTTAGATTCACTAGGATTCACAACACTAGATTTTACTCTAACCATTCATAACATCAAACCCTATGTTTCTTGAAATTTTTACTCAATTCGGGATTTGCACTTAAGGTTTTTACGCAGCCAGCAAGTTGCGCACCATTTTTAAAAAGACTAATTACTCGTCACAAGATTTTGTTTCAAAACGTCGATTCGATATAGTAGACAAAATACCATTTTCTATATTGATAGATGCAACACCAATTCCAATCAAAATGAGTTTATGCAAAGGACATGTAACTACTATAACAATAAATTTGCAAATATAGACACATGTACTGACGTTTTTACTGCTAGTTACTGTCGTATAACATTCTAGGTGCGAATAACACATATTCATGACGATTAAATTAATTGTATCTAATATTTTTATATTACTTGCGTGGCAACTTTCCCTTAACTTTCCCTTATCCCTCTCCTCCCCTTACCCTTCCCAAACCAAATATCTATTTTGCAGTCTTTTTTTTTTACATGAGCTCCACACAGCAGGCTCTGAGGAAAATACTTTCCCTATGTCATCTAAGTCTATTTCAGTTATAATCACACTTACTTTTTTGTTGTGTATTGGTTTATCATTTTTTGAATTCAGATTTCTACTATTATTATTTTTTTTAGTTGCTGCTTAGTTCTGTTTTTTCATTTTTCTTAAATATTCTAGTGCGCCCCACGGTTGAATTTGGCAGCCACCTCTGGTCTGGAGCTCCAAAATACTTGAAAAATACCCTCGACTCTGTGCAGAAACGGGCGGTCCGTTTGATAGATTCTCCCATCTTAACGAACGGGTTGCAATCTTTAGAGCACAGGCGTCGGGTGGGAATGCTATCCATGTTCTACCGGTATTTCAATGGAAGATGCTCTGAGGAACTAGCGTCATTGATCCCTTCGGCACCGGTGCATAGTCGGGAGACACGCCAAACGCGCGCCCAACATATGTACACGGTTGACATTTGTCACATGAGAACGGGTCGTTTTTTCGATTCGTTCTTGAGTTCAACAGCTCGGCTATGGAACGATTTGCCGGCATCTGTGTTTCTTCCCTCCTACAACATGGGTCTCTTCAAGACCAATGTTCATTCCTTCCTCTCCTCAAAAAGACCCTCCACACAGCATCCCAGATGACATAGGCCCTGAGGGGAATTGTTTTCCTCAAGGCCTCCTGTGTGGAGTTAATGTAAAAAAAAAAAAGTTTACATTCAGTGAGTCTTGTTTCTAAATACCTATCTGTGAACATTATTAATTGGTCTGTTTTTTTATCGTCCTCTTATGTTTATTATATTACTAAGACTGTTTATGTTCCTTAAATAAATAAATAAATAAAATCTAGATAGTGATAAGACAAAGCGAATGATTTATATACTGTCAGATTCATTTATTGACAAATCACAAAAGGAAGACAGTCACGCCACCTCTCGGCTCCGCGCAATTGTTATCCTTTTCTCATGTTCAAGTCTTTTGTGTTGTATGTCTATGATTTATTCAATTTTTTTGTTCTTGGAATTATTTTTTATTTTAAACTAGCTTTTCCCCGCGGCTTCGCTCGCATGGTATTACGGGAAATTACTGTAGCGGTTGAACTTATCAATTATCCCCCCTCCTCCCCACCCCCACCCCCTCCAGCATTCCATACATTCATTCCCTTTCATTCAGTTTTCAAACATCTCGCCTACCACCTAAATTTCATTAGGCTATAGCTCAAAGAAAAAAATAGTTATCCAATTTTGTTCATTCGTTCGGAATTTATGCGCTTACAAACATTTCGGATGTTTATTTTTTATTAAATATTTGGAAGTTCGTTAATATAATAAAAAATTTCACTATTTATTATTCAGTCTTTATACCTAATCGTTACGAATTATATTTTTAATGTAGGAACTCTATCTGACATTTGTTCCAAAACAGAAGCTTGTCCAAAAAAAAACAAAACATATTCTAATATTTGAATTTCCTGGAGCAGTAGCTGACCAGGGGGCTCAGTACCTACCAGCTTAGAGCCCACAAATATATCAATATGGTTTCCATGGAAACGATTTTTTTCTGACGTTAGCAAAAACTCGCTTTTGTTAGCGACAGAAAACGTATAACAAATAAAATATATTAATATTTATAATTTCATAACGCCAGAGCTTACCATCATATACAACATATAGTCAGCGCATATAATTTAGCTTTCTATTGGTGAATGAATTTTTAAAGTCTTTTTATTGGTTAATGCCTGAAAAGGTCATAAACAAACTCGAGCAGTTTCGCATTTATAATATTAGTATGGATATGAACCGTTTACGTATTTAATTGTATATTATGTTTCCTTAACCTTTTCGTCCTGGAAAGAAAAAAATCACACATTATCCGAAATGGGGTCACTCGGGGACCCCAATTTGTTTTGCTTATTAAAGGGTGTTAATGACATATTTTTTTGTAATTTGTTTTGGTAATAATTAGAGGGAAGTATATTCATTGTATTTCAGTAGTCATTTTCAAAATCGTTTGATAAATAAAGTCAAAGTTAATATTCTAATGAATTTAGACCATAACGTATATTTTTTCCGTAGAAAACAGAGAAGGCGGCCCAATAGCCAACATAACTCCATGTTTCCGAATGTTGACTGGCGATTGGCGCGTAGCGGAAACGATCCAGACCGAATGATCTTTGACCGGCAAGCGAACATTATAGCATTGTAAAAAGAGCAAACTAGATGCGCAGTGTAAACAAACGGGATCTAGCCCTTTCCACTAACAACTCAGAAATTACTTGCTGTCGCTTAGAATCGTCCCGATACTTCCATCGGATGGGTACGGGGTAACGCCGAACAGAGGGGAAGGGGGCGGGCTGGACAGATTCTCGACCGGAATTTGATAGAAATTAATTAATTTTAAGAAAAGTAGTAATGCGATATTATTTTTTTTTAATGCAGATCGATAACCAAATATTTTTTCTAGGATTACTCAAATTATTGAGTATGTGGTTTAAAAAACAACTTAGATACAGCGTAAAACTCTCGTTAGTGTAAGTGCGTTCCCCTGGTCCGGTACGGAAGTGTTAAAAAGAAAGCTTTGTAGTAATTGGTTCTAACTTACCATGTGAGGGAACTCTCCAAACAGGGTATCGACTCCTTCATTGACCAGTGGTATGGTTGTATGAGAACACTCGAAGTCGCGGACCCACCGAGTGTTGATGGTAAATCCAGCAGGCACGCATGGGTACACACTGTCAGCAAGATCGATGCATTCTGAAAGTTTATATTATTTATTTATTTGTTATAAAAATACATTAAGGGCCGTCTGTTTCAACGCTCGCCAGAGTAAAAGTAAAACAAAAAGCAGTTACTAAAGTTAAATTTCACCAAAATGCGGTTTTCAATCAATTTGACTGCTTGTTTTACGTTACTTTTAACGTTTGTATTTACTTTCCGAAAACTGATAGTTACTCTAGAGTTACTCCGCCATATTGGCATGTTTGACAGTTCTGCTCGAGGGAAGCTACGAAATTGCGCGCTTCAACTAAATATTAAGTAATCATGATAAATATTGTAAAAGACGTTGATAGTGACGATGAATTCCTCATTCAATATGTCTTACAGCGAAAACCAAAAACATTTCGACCCCGCGTCAATAATATGGTCATTTGGGACGATCACGAATTTTTGGCGTGGTATAGGATGTCGAAAAATATTGTCGAATTTGTTACTCATCAAATACAAGGACACATTACAACTACTGTATGGTAAATTCGCCACCAACTCATTCAACTTCGAGATTTCTTTGGCCGAGAAATTGCTGGCCTTGACTCTGTAATAATAAAATGTAATCATTAACAGACGTATATTAAAGCCATGTCATTAAACAAGTAAAACAACATAGTTGTACTTCTTTACATATTTTGCCATATTTATAGTTGAATTAACGAAGAATGGGAAACAAAATGCGGCCGGATGTTTTGACAGTTCCTCTGATATTTAAATTTAGTTTATGGTGTGGCCGCACCAAAAAATAATGCAGTGCGTTTTTTCACATAATTCCGGGGAATATTCTGCTTTTCAGACTGGCCAAACTGACTACTATAACTTTAGCGAAAATACACTTGAAACAGCGCGCGGTCCAATTTAACATCCTCGTTACTTTAAAAGACAGTTAAAATTTAACTTTTAGACACGATTTAACTTTCTGTTGAAACAGACGGCCCTAACAGTACAAGGAATCTTTTGACTATCCAACTAGGCAGGACTCCCGTTCTAGGACAGTCAAATTGATAGGGTTCATATATATTAGGTATATAATGATTAATATATGTAGTGTTAAGTAAGATTCCTAAATTCCATTTACCTAATTATAATATATGATACAGTAGAGCACTAGGTTTTAGAATTAGTTAAGCATCGAATATACAAAGTGTTTTCGAAGTAAGTATGCAAGAAAAAACAGTAAAGGAAAAGAAAAATAAACATTTGGGAAACAAAATAAATATAACGTAAGACATAATTATCAGATTATCCGTCCTGCCTAAATCTAGTAACAATTTTGTTATTTTTGAATACTAGAAAAACAGTACACAAGTGAAACAGTAAAATAATAAAATAAAAATTTTGGAAACAAAAGAGATACATAAGGCCCTCGTAACATATAATTATCAGATCACATTTTATAATAATATTTCTGACTCCGTCCTGCCTAAATCTAGGAACCATTTTGTTATTTTGGAACCGAAGAACGACACTTCACACCGTTTTAGTTGTGAAGGGATTTTGTTATATAATTTTGGTCCCAGGTACGAGAATATTTTTTGATAAGCCGCTGTTGTTTGTTGGAATATTATGCCATCATCATTTCTTTCAGAAAGGTTAAAATAACGCTACCATAAAATATAAACAGTAAAATGCAAAAGATATGGAGTTATAGGGGTATAATGAAGACACCAAGATGAGATTCGTCCGGACGTTGATTTCTCCCATATTTATTTACGTCGTGGAAACACGGACACTTCCACCGAAATGTGGTGCTGGAGAAAAAATTTCAGGATTTTATGGACAGCTAGACGCACAAATGTGTCCATTCTGGAAGAGCTGTACATCCACAATAGGATTTCAACCATCTGCCTACAACTCTTAAGATGCTTTGGACACGTTGCCAAACTGAGGACACAAACTTAAAGAAGCTCTTAGTCACTGGCAAAGTGTTTGGCAGAAGAAGAAGAGGAATCTCACGAATTCGCTGAAGTGACCAAGTATCTCTGGCGTCTGGTATTAGGGGAGGGGGAGCCTTGTCCATCATAGAAATTGGAGTAGGGATCACGATCCTGAGCAATGGGATTTTTTGTTTTTTTAAATTTTTTTAAATATATTTTTTTTATTTCTATATATTTGGTCCACACAGGAGGCCCCGAGGATGTCAATTCATGTTGTGTGGAGGGTATTTTTAAGGAAGGGAAAGATAGGAAGGAAAAGGGTATGAGGGGTGGGTAGGAATCTGGGGTTCACTGTGTCCAGAAGTGATGAACGTATGAATCCATCCCTTCAACTGCAGTGTAAGACGATGGATCGAGCAAGTCCGGCTCCGACCCGCCACCCAGAAGGTGGGCAGACGCAGCCGATGTCAAGACCTGGACAAGTCTCACCCCATAAACCCGGGCACCTCGACTAAGTCATCGTTGTAGCCCACCACTTGAGGTGACCTATGGCTGAGGTGTTGGTTATCCAATAAATGATTCCCGGGCAGGCGGTACCCATACCCGCCTCCCAAATAAAGAAAACAATCCGTGATAAAAATAAAGTTTTGTAAGTGCCACCAACATTTGTTGCATTGTCATCGAGCTGAGTTGCAGCTCGATCGGATGTCGGGAAGTGGGTTAATTTCCACTTCCAAGACTCGCATTCATTAATTCAAGAAAACAAAATTGAAAATCAATATTTAAAATCAATTGGGGTCATTTTTTTGCGTACGAACGTCTTTTGTTTCACTTGGCATAATTTTGTGTTTTTAAGTTCAGTTTTTTTTAGAGCACCTCTAGATCATAATAGAATAAATCAGGTAACCATATCCGCCGCAGAGAAATTTTATCCACTGGAGCGCTTTTTGCCACAATATGGCACTATTTAAAATACCTCGGATTGCTTTGCTGCCAATTTTGGTAAATTTTCCCTCATTTGTAAGTAATTAAGTAGAAGTTTACGATTTTATAATATTTTTTTTATAAATCCTACGAATACGTGATATTCGACAAAAGATATGGGAATTCATTGGCTATATAGAACTATAATCAGTGTGTATGTCTCTTTGTTAAAATTCGGAGGTATGATTTTTTTTAATGTGGGCGGAAAATATTCAAAATGATTACGAAAAAATCTCGGGTAATCGGAGAAAAAAGTTTTAAATTGCGCTGTTGCTCCAGTGGTTATAGACGATCGATATGCCAGAAGTCTGAAGGGTTAAAATATGTACTGGTCCAAGTTCCTAGTAGTACTTACTGTCCCACGCTTTCCTGCCCGTTTTCGTGACTTTCACCGCGTTCTCTTTGAGCGGCGAATTTAGGCATATTTCTCGCTGGGTGTTGGTGGGCCTGGGGGGACTGGCTGTGATGGAGGTTGTTCTGGTTGGCACGCAGCAAACTATGGGCAGGCTCACCATGTATTGGCATATCTGAAATAATACCGTAATAATTAATTTTTAATAGCTTTTAACCTTCCCCATACTAACCGTCCTAAAATTCCGCGTGCACCGAACAGGGGGATCATAAGCCCCCGCTCGTATTTGTACAAATCTTAATAAATAGTTTTTTTCGAGACGCATGTTCTCAACCATCTGGTCTTGCGCAGAATGTGGCCGGAACCGTCGGCCGCGTGAACAACCGGTTGCCAGTGCTTTTTAAACAGTGGGATATATTTTCAAATAAAACCTAATTAAGGAACAATTGCAGTGGACAGCTAATGGTCTTTATTTTTCATTACAAATTAATAAAAAATTAATAAATTTACAAAAAAAGCTTAAATTTCTAGCACAACAATGATAATTTTTTTACGTCGTTCATTGACTTTCCCTCAGGGCCTATGCCTTCTTTGGGGATGCTGTGTTGAGGGTATTTTTTAGGGAATTATTGAGCTTTAATTGCGAAGCGGAAATAACACAATTTTTTTATAAATCTGACGGTTCGTTTCGTTCGTCCGACAAGACTAAAACTTGCACAAAGGCTTTAGACAGGAGTGGTTCTAATCCTTCTTCAAATCAAAGGAAAGTGCTGCTACACTTGTCACACCAACTGTACACAAATTACCTGAGGATTTATTCTTCTTAAAAGGTCCTCCTTCGCTGAAACACATTTATCAATGTTCTGACACACACCCGCCTCTCCAGTCCTTTCTAACGTGCACGCATCTCCTGAAAACAAAACATTTATTGCATTAGGTAAGCAGTAAGACTCAAATTACCTAATAATGATTTAAAAAAAAATACTGTGCATAAATATCTATACAATTGGTGATCAAACATTAAAACCACCGTGCAAAATTGAAATAATGATGGAACCAAAATACTGTACACTTTTCCTTCCCAGAACTTTTTCTCATCTTTTTCCTAAAAATATCCTCCACACAGTACTTCCAAGGATGACACAGGCCCTGGGGGGAATTGTTCACTTTGTGTCTAATGTTAAAAAAAGAATCGGTGTTCGTTAATGAAAAATTTGACAATGTTACTTTCGAATATCTGCGGAACAACTGGGCCTTAGATTCAATTATTGAAGAGAATACTTCTTTAGCGCCGTTGTGATTTGAAACTCGATGAAACGAAAAATAGCGACACTAAAAAGAGACAAACACATCTGTAGGATTTAACCTGCGAGAGAATGAGATAGTATAATCGGTGTCCTCTATGTGCGGTGCTTTGAAGCCTCTCCACTCTTGTATACTTTAGTTTTCTGAAGGTATCACTTTTACCGCACGTGAATTGCTGACTACGTTTTATGTATTAATTTTCTATTTTCGATAAACCTTTTATCATTTATTTACTTTTTATTTACATTTTTGCTTGATTTTAATATTATAGCTCGACTTCCCTCACAAACCCAAAATCCTTGTCTTTTTAAGACGAGGGAAAGCTAAAATGATTTTACATTATACATAAAGAACATGTGTTTTTGTAATTTTATTGTAAACATAAAATACAAAAAATTAACCGTCTTATTTAAAAAAAAACGCCTTCACGATTATTAAACGGTTTATCTGTTGGGTGCTCGATGAACGGTATTTTTGTATCTTTACTAATAAGAACATCACGCTTTTTATGATTTTTATTTTGGTCAAATTGAATCTTCCTAGATCTGCGCAGGCGCCGCGGCCATCTTGTTTTATAGCTTCGCAGTAAAACTTGATATTTGACAAGTTGAATCGTACTTGCAATTATTAATTTAATGTTTTTGAACATAATTTCTGTTTAAATGATCAATTAACTATGATATAATGTAATTCAACATAATTACCAATGCTGGTGTTATTTTTGTTTTTCATTATTAGTCCTTAAATAATGTTTTGTTGACAATTTTGGTTCGTTATTGTTAGATTTTGGGTAATATCTGAAATGTTATTACTTAATGATTTTTCCGCGTGTATTAAATAAAGCTTCCATGAAAATAAAATTATTTAATAATGCTAAAGCCTTATGCGTGTGTAAATAGAAACAGATTCGTGAAATCATCGTTTTAATTGCGTAAAAATGAATCCAAGGTGTCAGATTTTTTCTGTTATTCTTTAGGAATTATTGTTATTTTTTTTAATTGTTCGAGATAAAAAGTGAAGTAACAGTTTTCTTCCAAATTCATTAAATAAGAGGACTGTTTTTTTTTTTAATTTTGAGTTCTCGGAAAATTTTCGACCATTTAATAGAATATGTTTACTGTCAGCTGTTTTTTTTTCAACTTTTTTCATGTTGGAGCTTAAAATACTGCAATTTTCAAACACGATCGTATTTTTCAGACAGAAAAATCTAAAAGGCAATTTTATCTTGTTTTTAAAATGGTACTAGTTTTTAAGACATCTTCAAAAATAAGAAATTTAAAAGACATTTATAATACGTTGGAAAAAATCCAAAATTTGTTCAAAAATCATTAACCAAACAATCGTTTACATGAGATAAACTACCCTCTCAGGCTGTGTAATAGGGTGTGTCAATTATTTCAAATTTTGATTTCAGAAACGCCTGGGGTCTCAAAAGTCGCGTCTTACAAAGAAAATGAGAACTGCATTTTTTTTTTTTTAAATAGTTATTGGCCCGCTAAAATACATTGAAAATCAGAACAAAAATTAAAACACTTTTGAAAATGCATTTTTTTTTTCAATAATTTAACATTTAAATGTTTGTTTGTTATTAAAAAATGCGTATAGCTGACAAAAATGAAGAAAAAAAATCAAGTTTATGAATACAGGTAAGTCAACAAGAGTTCTGATTTTATCCAGAAAAAGTATTATTTTCCCCTTTAATATTTTTAACAAATACATTTTTTTTACATTAACTCCATGCAGGAGGCCCTGAGGAAAATAATTTCCCTCAGGGCCTATGTCATTTTTGAAAATGCTGTGTGGAGGGTGTTTTTGAGGAGAGGAAGGAGTGAACATGGGTCTTAAAGAGACCCATGTTGTGAGACCCCCCCCTAGTGTGACGTCACACATTTTGCAATTATTTAAATAAAGAAATTTTTTGCGTTTTAATAATTTAGATTTTTACATGTGACGTCACAGAGCTCACGACCCCCCCCCCATACCACTTGTCACACAATGTCACACTTCTCTACTCCCCCCTCCCCCCTTAAGGTGTGACGTAATTTATGAATGGCCCCTAAGGCGGGGAAGATGGAAGGGAAACGCTAAAGGGGATGGGACGCGGGAGGAGAACGGGGAAGCACGTGAATCCAGGAAAAAATAATTTATTTCTTTGAATATGGCATTGCAAGAAACCAGCTAGTCATTATTATAAAATTATAATTTTTTGTACACTATTTACCAATATCAAAACAAAAATCAAAAATAGTTTTAATAATAAGTTGTGTATGGATATCTAACGAATTTATTTAGAATGTCGATTTGCGTACTTATACGCTGGTATACACAGTATACAGGGTGTTAAGGAAAGTACTTGACTTAATTTAACCAGTGATTCCTGACATTATTTGAAGTAAAAAACATAAATTAAATTTTGGTCTCCGGTGACATTTTTGATGTGTTTTTTTTTTCTACAAAAACATAAAAAATGGTAAGTGTTGGACAGTTGGAAGCGGGGTTATGAGTTGGTCGATTACTCGGCTGAGTGACCAGTGACGACAAGCGAATTTTTTTGTTGTTTGATTTTGAAGAAAAAAAACGAAAAAAAGACACCGGAGACTCCAAATAATAAATATCAGGAATCACTGGTAAAAGGAAGTCAAGTACGTCCTTATAATGGTGAGCTCTGGCGTTATGAAATTTGTGGTCAAAATTTACTATAGGTGGCGCGCGAGTTGTTTGAAAAATAAATATGTTTTATACAGTTTAGAGGCAGGGAGGTAAGGTAGGAGGGGAGGAAAATCCAGGAGGTGGGGAGGAGAATGAAGGAAGGGGGGGGGTTGACGGGAAGGGGGACAAGGGAGGTGGAAGGGGAAAGAAAAAGGGGGAGGAGGACGCGGGAGGGGAGCGGGGTTCGCAGGAGATGGAGAGACAAGGGAGGTGGAAAGGGAACGCGGGAAGGGATTGTGGGTGGGAGCGGGGACGCCTGGGAAAAGACACGCAGGCAAGGGGCGTGGCACTAAAGAGGAGAAGAGAGAAGGATTTGATAGGGCCCATCGTAGCGATAAGGGATAGCCGGCGTAGTCCAGCGGTAAGGCTCTTGACTCGCATTCCAAAGGTCGCGGGATCGAATTCCGGCGTGGCAAATAAATTTTATTTGATTAATTTGTTTTATTTCACAACTAATTCATTTAAAATAATATAAAGTATATTTTCGGCACGTTCCAGGGTGGAAGATACTCTCAGTATCGCCCTGGTGTAAGCCCACCATTCAGAATTGAAACGTTGCTTGAAATGGTTTTAGCCGTGTTTGGTGCCTTCCTCTTCCCCATCTCCTTCGCCTCCTCACTACCTTCAATTGGGGATGCCATAGTCTCACTGGCTCCAGACGGGAGCAGTTGGGACTCTTGTGCGGTATTCATATAAAAAAAAATAAAAAAAGCAGGGAGTAAACATAGAAAATCCATGCTTCTCACACCGACAGCTGAGAAGTATGCGTATATCTTGTAGTTTAGTGCAGGGTGGGAAGGAGATATGAGGAGGGGAATTGGGGAGGGGGAGGGAACGAAGGAAGGGGGTTCAGGGGGAACGGTAGGAAATAGCTGGGAGTGAATTTGGAAAATCCATGCTTCTCACACGGACAGCTGTTCGTGGCCTGCTCGTGAATCCAAAAGCACTTAAATAAACAGAATTAAAACACTTTCTCTCTTTGAGTGGCATTGCAACGCTTGCCGGGTACTCGCTAGTTGTAAATAAGTTTACTTGGGGGCCAACTGTCAGGGATCAACTGTCATGGAACCAATATATTGATCGCTGGTGCGGATGACAGTCATTAATACCAATTATTTTACATACCATAAAACAGCGCTGCACTCAGTGTACATCCGGATATAAAAACTGTCACAAACACAAAAATAAAACTAGAAAACATTTTTTTATCACAAAACTAAAGCCTTACACACTTTTATCAATTGTAAGATTTTTTCACAAGATGAATAACATCATGCACAAATGCTCTCTGTTACAGACCACTTCAACTACTATAATAAATTGTGTTGCCATTAATGCAAAAATGGAATACTTATTTTTTAAATCCCCAATATTTCCCCAGATTCCCAAAAAAAAAAACAAAGAGAGATAAGTTTTTAGATTTTCACGGCCAAAGGTATTTTCGTTATTTGTTTTTGGGATGTTACGCCGTGTTGAGCTACCTCCTTCTTTAGCCAAAGTTTGATGATGGACACTGTAACGCTGTCCGAAACGTTGGCTAAAAAAGGAGGTAGCTCAACACGGCGTAACACCCCAAAAACAAACAACGAAAACACAATGAGAGTTCATCGATTGTCCAGCAAGATTCTTGGCTAGCAGTTTGGTGAAAGTTTAACACTAGTAAAGTGATCCAAATGATTTACGTGATCTGAATGATCTATGTGAGCTATGTGCGTTATGAGAACTATGTGATCTTCGTGATTTATGTTGTACATGCAAACTATGTGATACGTGTGATCTACGTGATCTGTGTGAACTTTGTGATTTACATGATCCGTATGATCTATGTAATCTACGCGGTCTGTGTGGACTATGTGATCTGTGTGATCTATGTGATCTAAGTGATCTGTATGATACTGTATGATCTATGTCATCTATGCAGTCTGTATGAACTGTGTGATCGTTTAGATCACAAAGATTGTATTATGTATGAGATCTATGTGATTCATGTGATCTGTGTGATCTGTGCAATCTTTGCGGTTAGTTAGCTCAATTTCTTGAATAAAAAGCTACTCTTTCAATCCTTAAATTGAAAGGGTTTTTTTTATTAAAATACCACACAAAAGTCCCAACTACTCCAACTGTTTTGCCAGTGAGGTGGCACTCCCAAATGAGATATGCTGTTAGGCTGTAGGGTATGGAAAGGTTCAAGAAACAGTTTCAATTCTGAATGGCGAAATTCACCAGACCCATCTATCCTGATAATGGAGACTGTAACGCTGTCTGAAACGTTGGCTAAAGAAGGAGATAGCGCGAAACGTCGTAATACTCCAAAAATAATCAATTTGGTGCTTTTCGTCGTGAAGATTTCAAATTAAGTAGTAACTTTATTTTTTGGGTTCAATCAAGGCTATGTAATTCCTCGTACATCGTACAATAAGTATTTTCCGCTTATAATGACGGTAGTGGGAATTTTCGACACGTTGCCAGTGCATTTTTCGTAATCTTTAAATATTTGAGTACTTTTGAATATTTGAGTATTTCTTAATATTTTCCCCAGATGTAGGGAAGATTACCCAGAAGTAGCAACACTGAACCGAGTTGACAACGGATAACCTTTTGGCTTGGAGATTAAATGAGATTCATGAAACTGGTAAAACCCAATGAACAAGGCAAAAATACATAAGATAACGACTTGCCATACCAATAAAACATTCTGTCCGGTTATACAAAAATGGAGGTCAAGAAAAAACCGACGTGTATTACAAATCGTATAAGAGTCGATCTTCTTTTTAACCTAAGTACATAAAATTGTCTCCACCAGTTAGTGGAGAAAAATTCAACAGAATTATCAATATTATTATTTCATAATTACTTTAAAATCTACTGCACTAAAGACGTAACGACTGTGTGCGTTTTTTTATTTATTCATTTATTTATATACGCCTTGAAGGCTTTTACAATATCATGTTTTTAAATATACATAGGTTGTTTAGGAGTATAATCATGTAGTATGTGGCATAATAAACTGGACATTTAGGATACAAGCAGGTCAAATATATATATGTACTAGCTTTTCCCCGCAGCTTCGCTCGCATAGTATTACGGGAAATTACTGTAGCGCTTGCACTTATCAATTATCTCCCCCCCACCCCACCCCCATCCCCTCCCGCATTCCATATATTCATTGCCTTTCATTCAGTTTTCAAACATCTCGCCTACCACCTAAATTTCAGCTCAAAGAAAAAAGAATAACTTATCCAATTTTGTTCATTCGTTCGGAATTTATGCGCTTGCAAACATTTCGGATGTTTATTTTTATTTAAATATTTGGAAGTTCGTTAATATATTAAAAAAATACTCTATTTATCATTCAGTCTTCATAATCGTTACGAATTATATTTTCAAAATATGAACTCTCATCTGACATTTATTCTAAGCTTGTCCAAAAAAAAAACGAATTCTAATATTTGAATTTTCAGCAGTAGTAGCTGACCAGTACCTACCAGCTTAGAGCCCACAAATATATCAATATGGTTTCCATGGAAACGATTTTTTTCTGACGTTAGCAAAAACTCGCTTTTGTTAGCGACAGAAAACGTATAACAAATATAATATATTACAAATATAATATATTATACTGTAGTCTGCGCATATAATTTAGCTTTATATTGGTGAAAGAATTATTAAAGTCTTTATATTGTGTTATGCGTGAAAAGGTCATAAACAAAGTCGAGCAGTTTCGCATTTATAATATTAGTATGGATGAAGTGACATTATAATGAAAAGTTGTACAATGGAGTTAATTAGTTTAGTATAAAAAGGTAAATCAGAAAACTTAAGGTACTATGAAATTTGTTATTGAGGAATGTAAATTTACAATATGAATTTTGTTATTAACTTAAGGGGGGGGAGGGTTTTAAAGGAGAAAAAAAGGCATATTTTCATGATTTTTTTTTGGAGATATGAATAATGTTGGCTTATTTCTAAACACTATACACCTTATAGTTTGACATCTAAAGTATCTTTGAAATTTTTTTTGATAAAAAATATTTATAAATAAGTCCGTGAGATAGAATCTTCGGAGGCGCTTCGAAAAAAAATGTGTTTTGCGGTGAACATTATAACTTGTTAACGAATCAATTGAAATAAAAAAATTGAAATGGGTATAAAAGGTGATATGTTCTTTTCAGGTAGTGACGAAGCGTTTTTTTTTTTAAATTTTTTTTTTGCAGCATGTTGAAGTCAAAAATGCGATTTAGGGTAAACCTCGGGTTCAGGTAGTGACGAAGCGTTTTGCTAAAATTTTCCGTGAATTTGTTATTATAAAATGGAAAAAAATAGTAAAAAAAAATTTCTCCGTCACTACCTGTTGATTTATGTGTAAAAATAGTGTGCAAAATTTCAAAAAGATCAGTCAAGTAGATTTTGAGTTATAATGTTCACGGACTAAAAAACATTATTTGCCAGAAAATCAATTTAAAGTTTTGTTATACTCGAAATATACTTGAAGAGAGCAAGAGGGACGGTAGCTTGAAATGCTGTAACTTCGTTAGTTTTGCTCCGATTTACTTGAAATTTTGGCACAATACTCTCGACATATTGTACATTTAGAAAAAAAAATAATTTGAAAAATGAGTTTTAAAACCCTACCCCCCCCCCCTTAAACATGAATGTTTTAAAGCAGTTTTAGAGAACAATGGAAAATTAACAGAGCAATAAATAGTTCATATTTATGGAAAAATAAAAATACAAGAGTAACATTATCGTAAAAATTTAGTTCAAAATGGAGAGAGTGCAGAAAAGTAAGTAGGTACTTAGATAATCTTTACATAAATATTAAAGTTAGTTATTATTGTATCGATCTTGGAGAGATCTTCATATTATCATAAAAGCAAGAGTAAATAATCATTAATGTGATAAAGTTATTTTAATTATAAGAGAAATACGAAAAGATTGTAATTATTTATGTTTATAATTAGCAATCTTTATTATTACATATTTGGTACCTGTTTATCGAATCAAAGCTACGGTATTACAGGAAATTACTGTAGCGCTTGCACTTATCAATTATCCACCCCTCCCCCCACCCCCACCCCCTCCCGAATTCCATACATTCATTCCCTTACATTCAGTTTTCAAACACCTCGCCTGCCACCTAAATTTCATAATGCTATAGCTCAAAGAAAAAAATAATTATCCAATTTTGTTCATTCGCTCGGAATTTATGCGCTTACAATCATTTCGGATGTTTATTTTTAAATATATAATAAAAAATTACACTATTTTTTATTCAGTCTTTATAATCGTTACGAATTATATTTTTAATGTAGGAACTCTCATCTGACATTTATTCCAAAACATAAGCTTGTCCAAAAAAAAACAAAACATATTCTAATATTTTAATTTTCTGGAGCAGTAGCCGACCAGTAGGTAGGAGGCTGAGTACCTACCAGCATAGAGCCCACAAATATATCAACATCGTTACCACGGAAAAGATTTTTTTCTGACGTTAGCAAAAACTCGCTTTTGTTAGTGACAGAAAACGTAATATAAATCACGAAATTCGTGTGACGTAATTTATGGATGGCCCCTTACATAGGGTTGCCATCCGTCCGGGTTTCCCCGGATTTGTCCTAGTTTGGAGGGCGTCCGGGGAGCGTCCGGGCGGGGCTTCATTTGTAGTCCGGTTTAAAAATTTAAAACTGATTATTAAATCAATTTGTAACAAACTGTAATAAGATTTTGTTTTGTTAGGTACATTTGAAATGATGATAAAATATGACTAAATTTAATTTTAAGGTCTGAAAATAAATAAAAAGGTGATTTATGACATTTTCAACTGTTTTTTATTACACTGACTATGTTTAAAAAATCCTGTTGACATGTCCGGGTTTTGGGCTCTAAAATCAGGGGTTTTCACGCGTCTTGTCCTGGTTGCCAAATTTTAGAGATGGCAACCCTACCCTTACATATCTCTACATCCTCTTCTTTTTGAGCCGGGAAGCGTCGCCTTAAGCGAGTCGTGTTTTATTGATCATTTTCACAACTTCCGCTTAAATATTATCGATTTTAACATTAGCGCGCTCTCTCTAACATGCGTATTTACATATCTCTCTTCTTTTTGAGCGGGTATACCGCTCAGTATTCGGAGTAAGAGCGACTGTGACAGCAACAGTTTGGTAAAATTCCTATTGTCCAAATTTCTCGGCGACCGGGTTTCCTCTTAAAATGGAAACGGAATAAACAAACATATTATTAACAGACTGATGAAGTGCAAAACGATCAAATTAAGAGAAACGTATGCGCGGCCCATTTCGGCCAGTTTCATACAAATCTTAAATTTGGATTTGAGATCAAAATACCCAACTAAACTGAAAAATTATTTTTGTAATCAAAAGGTTTATCAAATATCTAGTACGGGTGTGAGCTACTTTATTTATTTTTGATTTAAATTATAAGATATAGGCCATTAAAGATTTTAGTGTTTCATGAATTTAGAGGCAATTTGGGCAATTATTTGTGAGTAAATGAAAAACAATAAAAAAACAATTAAACTATGTTTATTTTTCAAATACAAGGAAAAATAAAATAAAAATATTCATTAAATTAAATAATGATGCCACAAAGTGAATTTGCGAATTTTGAAGAAATAACAAAATATTTTAATTGTATTTTTCCTTGTATGTGGGGTTTTCCTTGTTTTTCTCATCCAATCTTTGAACCAAAGGTTATCATTAATTTATCAGCCATAATTCAGTGTTCAACGACTGGGAAATATCCATTGACCTATTGGTCGAAGGAAATATCCCTAGATTTGCAAAAAACTTCCCTACATCTGGGAATTTTTTGTTCTGTTACGATACATTCAGATGTTGACCTCCTGCATCTCATCGACTTCAAGGTACCTAATCGAGCAACAAGGTAAAACATACCATTCTTCAACAATAATACCTATTCCTCGATTTCACACACTTGGAAATAAATTAACCTCAAAAATCGAGGTATTTAATAAAAGTTTACAATTATTTAAGAAATACATCAATGATATTTTTATAAAGCATTTTTTGATATGGAGCAACTTTTTTTTTATTTTAAAACTGTGTCTCTGTATTATACACTTATCCTGTAAAAGGCCATTAGGGCGCTGAAAATTAATAAAAAATAAATAAAAATAATTTGGTGTCACTGGGAGCTTTACCTGTATTAAGGCCCGCATTTTACAATTTTTTTTTTTTTTACAATTTAAACAAAAAAAAAAAAAAAAACTTTTGAAAACGTTGATACATGGGACGGTGACACGGTGACACAAGCAAATACATTACAAATACCGCACTACATTACAAATACCGCACAAGAGTCCCAACTGCTCCCGTCTTTTTTTTATTTTTTATTTTTTTATAGTTAATACCGCACAAGAGTCCCAACTGCTCCCGTCTGGAGCCAGTGAGACTATGGCATCCCCAATCGGGGTATGTTGTGAGGCTGAAGGTAGTGGGGAGGGGAAGGAGATAGGGAAGAGGAAGGTGGGGAAGTACCTGGCTATTCAGATCTGGTCACTAAACACGGCTAAAGCCATTTTCAAGCAACGTTTCAATTCTGAATGGTGGTCTTACACCAGGGCGATACTGATAGTATCTTCCACTCTGGAACGTGCCGCAAATATACTACATATTATTTTAAATGAATAAATTGTGAAATAACACAAATATCAAATAAAATTTATTTGCGCACGCCGGGTTCGAACCCGCGACCTTCGGAGCCAGTGAGACTCCGAGCCAGTGAGACTATGGCATCCCCAATTTGGGTATGTTGTGAGGCTGAAGGTAGTGGGGAGGGAAAGGAATGGGGAAGAGCAAGGAGGGAAGTACCTGGCTATTCAGATCTTATAACTTATTTGTAATTTGTTCTTCAGTATTAATTTAAATAATTGCGGCGGAAAGGTCGAATCTCCAGGCCTGCTAGGGCGAATTCGACCGTACATTTGTCTAATACGCCGTTCCGCGGGCGTATTTTTGTTTACACGCTTTCTTTACTTACGTCGTTAAGATTCCCACATTATTTGTCTTCTTCTTCTTTTCTTTGATAGGGCAAATTCGACAGTAGGTCCGTCCAATACACGGGTCGCGAGTCGCAATTTGTGTACACGGCTCCTTTACTTACGTCATTAAGATTCTGAATATATTTTAGGGTATATTGTCGTCTTAAAGAAAATTATATTTTTCTTTACACCTCCCCCCTAGGGAAGATAATAAACCATAACCTATTATGTATCCTTTTCATGGTTCATGAATGCAGGTGCTGGAGTTAACTTCGAGATGTGGAAAAAATTTGATTCTAATATTTGTCGACCAGTGTTTATTTTGTTAATTGAGTTTGAGAATTTTTCTATGATTTTTTAGGGTCCGATTCTCAATTTGTCGAGCTTCTTCCTATTAAGTTTGTTTCCATTCTCAACAAAAACACTTTTTTTTTTAAAGATTAACTCCACACAGGAGGCTCTGAAGAAAATAATTTCCCTCAGGGCCTATGTCATCTATGAAAATGCTGTTTGGAGGGTGTTTTTGAGGAGAGGAAGGAGTGAACATGGGTCTTGAAGAGACCCATGTTGTAGGAGGGAGGAAACACAGAGACCGGCAAATCGTTCCACAGCCGAGCTGTTGAACTCAAGAACGAGTCGTAGAAACGACCCGTTCTCATGTGAATAATGTCAACCGTGTACAAATGTTGAGCGCGCGTTTGGCGTGTTTCCCGACTACGCACCGGTGCCGAGGCGATCAATGACGCTAGTTCCTCGGAGCATCTTCCTTTGTAATACCGGTAGAACAAGGACAGCGTTCCCACCTGGCGACTGTGATCTAAAGATTGCAATCCGTTTGTTAGGTTAGGAGAATCTATCAAACGGACCGCCCGTTTCTGCACAGAGTTAAGGGTTTTTTTCAGATATTTTGGGGCTCCAGACCAGAGGTGGCTGCCAAATTCAACCGTGGGGCGCACTTGCGATTTGTACAGGGTTAGCAGTTGTGTACTATTAAAGTATCTGCGTGCCCTGTACAGTATGCCCAGTTTCTGAGAGGCTAACTTAACTCTGGCCTCGATGGAGCCCCCATACCTGAGCTGGTCACTTAGAGTTACACCAAGCATATCAATGGAAGGCCTGTTCGGGAGAATGCTTCCGTTGAAGGAGACTAGATTATCATTTCGATCCCTTTTAGACGTAATCAGACATGATTGGGTCTTTGAAACATTAAATTCGACGAGGTTATTCTTACCCCAAGAGAAAACACTCTCGAGGTAACCGACACAGGATATCACCGAAGCGTTCAATATATTCAGTCCCGGTACATTCAGATTTTCAAACTGCGCGCGTGCCATCTATTACAATTTTTTTTACAAAATTTTCATTTTTAATATAATATTAAAATCATTAATTTTAGTTTATTGTAAGAAAAATCAATCAAATTTGGTTCCTAACATAGGTACCTACCCATTTAAAATGAATATAATTTTTTATTCTTTTCTAAGTATTCGATTTTGATTAGTATCATAGGTGAGTACTTAGATTAAATTCATTAATTTAAAGAGTTTATTAGAAAATTGAATTCTCGAACAATCGATGATTTGCAAAATGTCATTCTCAAATTGTGCCATTTTAACAGTTTCGTAAGAGTTTTTGTAATTATTAAAAAAAAAATTTACATGAACTCCACACAGGAGGCCCTGAGGAAAATAATTTCCCTCAGGGCCTATGTCATCTGGCATGCTGTGTGAAGGGTCTTTTTGAGGAGAGGAAGGAATGAACATTGGTCTTGAAGAGACCCAAGTCGTAGGAGGGAGGAAACACAGATGCCGGCCGGTTCCATAGCCGAGCTGTTGAACTCAAGAACGGTTATGGGGTCATGGGGTTGTAATAATTCGGAAATCTTCGCGAGGGTGGAAAAAAGTTATTTTAAAAGTTTCAAACATTTCCTATGCTTAATAAAGCAATACATAAACAACTTCATACATTTTCTATGGATGTCAGTAGATTTGGTTCTTCGTTTATGAAGAAATGTTCGCACTCCGGCATTTTTCATTCATGGCTCGGTGCCGGGTCTGCAGTTTGGGAAACAACGCAAAAGACTATGTCACATTGTGGGTCTTTTGAAGATTTGGGGAATTTTGGGGGAATTTTGGGGGAATATA
The DNA here is from genome assembly GCA_936435175.1 of Glyphotaelius pellucidus. Taxonomy (NCBI): domain Eukaryota; kingdom Metazoa; phylum Arthropoda; class Insecta; order Trichoptera; family Limnephilidae; genus Glyphotaelius; species Glyphotaelius pellucidus. The sequence continues at coordinate 14,112,921 of OW386563.1, forward strand.
TGGGATTTTTTACAAATATAAAGCTAGAGATTTTGTTGTTCTTGGTACCAGAAAACAAAGTTGTTCTGAAGAGAACGTTTACAGCGAACGCATCTCTGTAAATCACGTTTAAAAATATTAACAAAATTGTTAATATTATATAGTTTTGACAAGTTTTGTGTACCTGAGGTATATTTTGAGTGAAGATGTTTTCGACATTTTATTTTGTATTTGTGGCAGTCTTTTTGGCTGTGTGTACTGCGAAGGACGATGGTAAAATTGGTAAGAAAAACTTAGAACAGATGACTCCAAATTAACCCTCGAAATCTTTGAGGAAGATCTGTGATTTAATTAAAGATACAACTTATTTTTCTGCTGTAAGATATACCTATAATATTAATCTTTTTTAACTGTTCATCGTTCGATTTTTAATCTTGTTTCTTTTAATACTTGTAACGTAAATAATTTTAACAATTTTCATTTAATATATATTTTTATTTATGTATTTAACACGCAGAGTGTTTTTACGTGTTTGTTAGTACAATTAATTCGTGACAGATAATTTTGAAACAAATAGAAAAATATTAAAAATAAATTTAAATAAAAAATGCACACAACAAGTCATGATTTCAAAAATACCGATGTATTTAGGAAAAGTATTGAAATAAGTTTTTTACAAGATCCACAAATCTCGCCAAATTGATATTAAATATATCAACATCACCTAAATACTGATTTGATTGATTGAGTTGTGTGAAATCGTTGTATCAATTTAATTTAAATAATTTAAATAATTCATCAAATTTCAAAGTTGAAAATCAAGTCCAGCCAAAGATCTATTCATGTTTTTATTTAAAATTTTTCTTTATTAGTTACATAATTTGTGCATTTTTTGATAGCCTTACTAGGCACATGCCCGTGATAGGGTGGTCAATTCTGTTATTATTTCGGAGACCGGACAACTCATAAATAACTCAACTCAACACCGCCTTTGAAAAATTATATTTAAAAATTAAAGTTTCATTAAAATTAATGAAAAAAAACATTTTTAAAATTTGGTTAAATGGGTTACGTTCGGTTATGTTATGGACTATTTTCAATTTTTTTTTGTTCATAGTTTTTAATGACTTTTCAAAGAGGTGTTGAGTTGAGTTGATTCTGAATTGACATAAAACCATTATCTCATCGTGGACCGTATGTTTCACAGAACTTATAAAATACAAAACTTGAATAAGACTTTCACAGCACCTGATTATTTGAAATTTGATTAATTGTTCATTTCCACGAAATAAAAATAAAATACACCCAAAATCAGATAAATGGTGGCTGTCTGAAATAAAAAGATATTTTTTTACCAGTCTTTTTGACTTTCCCGAATTTTTTTAGAATGGTAAAAATTAAAATTTTGTTACAGTTCTGGTTCATGCAATAAAGTAATGTATAGAGAAGGCTCATATTAAATTTCAAGTAAATTGGTTCAGTAGAACTTGAGATATCGTGTCAACCGTCTCGAAAAAGGTAGCTTTGAGAAAAATGCGTTAAAATTTTTGTTTTATTTAGATTCTGGTTAGATTCCGTCTAAACCGCGATATTTCAATGTTTATAACTTAAAAAAATAATGCAAATTTCGAAAAACGCTTTTAAGGACATATTTTTGAATATTTAAAATTTGGAAATATGAAGAAAATTTTTTTTTTTTCTAGATTAGAATACTGCCTTAAATATTATGGTTTTTAATATGAGGGCGCTCCCTCTAACATTTGAATTTACGTATCTCTCCTTTTTCTTTTTTTGGAGTGGGTACGTCGGGCCTTAAGCGACTCCCACAATTTACAATATTAGAATAGGTACACTTGACTTTGCTCGATTCTTCGATTCTACTTGCTAACAAGTCACCTTTACTTGCATATTTTTATTCGGCGTTATGTCGTTATGTTTTGTTATTTTAACATGTTCTACTCTATGTATAGTAAAATATTGAAAGAAAGGGTAAGAATGGAAACAAAGGAAAAAGTTTAGGATGTGCAAGGTGCTTTTATGAGTGGAAGGGGGTGCATGGATCAGATTTTCTCGTTGCGTATGCTCACTGAGGAGTTTCTTGCAAAAAACCAGAAACTCTTCTGTGCCTTTGTAGCACTCCATTATGGACGGTTAGCTTCGCTTCTTTTGACAGATTTTTGTTGGCGCCAACGGCGTTCAGTCCTCCATTAATGGAGTTACCGGTATTTACCCGTCTTTCGATATCTCTATCAGTCTTTCCATCTCTCGTAAACATACTTCCCAAATATACAAACTCATCCACCTGCTCCAAGTATTCGTCATTCACAACTATGTTGCACATTGTTTTCGTACTCTCTCTTTCAAATACCATCACTTTAGGCTTACTTACATTCATCATTAACTCATTCTTCATACATACTTCGTTCATCCTAGACACGAGCGACTGTAGATCTTCCATACTGTTAGAAATCAGCACTGCATCATCACCGTACCATGCTGGTACCTACCCTGATGTATGGCAGTGAGGCATGGAACTGGCAGAGAAAGGATGAAAGTAGACTGAATGCTGTAGAAATGAGATCCCTGAGACGTATGTGTGGTAAAACCATGTATGATCGTGTGAGAAATGTGGAGATCCGCAAAGAATGCAAGGCTGATGTAAGCGTAATGAATAAGATTAAGAAAGGGACGCTCAGATGGTTTGGGCATGTAGAGCGAATGAATGAGGAAAGGAGTGTAAGGAGAATATATGACGCAAATGTGAATGGTATACGAAGTCGGGGACGCCCGAGGAAGACATGGCACGACCAAGTGAATCAGATTCTTGAGTCGGGCGATGTCAAGAGTCAGAATAATAGAAGAGCATGTATGAGACGATGTATGAATGTGAACGAAGCAAGGAGTGTGTGCCAAGACCGAGTTGTTTGGCGGTCTGTCCTCTCTGCCTACCCCTGCGGGGAAACGGCGTGATGGTTAGTTAGTTAGTTCTATTCTATTCCATTATTTTTAATTTGGTTGTAACCATCGACCAAGTGCCTTTATTGATCGAAGGTTGTAAGACACAATTGCATCACATACCTATTTACTAGCCTTTATCACACATACATCATATTGTTTTATATCAGTTCTTTTATAAACCTAGTATGTATATTATTTAAAAATTGTAAAACTATTATATTTTTGTTATTATTTAAACTTAATTCTACCTAAACACCATAACTTTAATTGAACAGTGGCTTTGATAGTCCGTGCAATTTGGTCGTAGTTTGATAAAAATCGGTAGTTGTGCTTCCTCGTTTGTATCTGATTATAATATATGGTTCATAAAGACGTGTTTTTACTATTGATGAATTTATTATATCCAAAAGCAATAACTCTTTTAAATTTTCCAGGAGATCCTTGCACACTCCAAAGAACTGGAGAGACAGGAGTATGTGCAAGCCTCAAAACATGTGCTAAAGCCCTGGAGGACGTATTACGAGGATTACACAGGCCACAGGTGACGGAATATAAATATTTTTTTTTCTTTTTTTTTCGATTTTATGTCCTGGTTAAATCTTCCCCACAGGAAAAACTAAACTCTTCCACACACTTTTACGCAAATGATCACCTAGTCCAGAGGTTCCCAAACTTTTTTTTTCTCGTGGACCACTTTCAAAATTTTACTGGTTTCGGTGGACGGGGGTCCACCGAAACCAGTAAAATTTTGAAAGTGGTCCTGCTGCAACATTTCTACCATATTCCCAAAACTCGACACGCGTTGTACTGGATATTGAATATAGCGCTGGAGTTGTTGTCTATCACAACGGGGGGGGGGGGGGGGTAATGTGATATGAGATGAGGGGCGGGATGGGATATGGGCCCGGGATGGGTCTCAAAATGACCATTTTTCATTGACATACTAGTGTACTATCTGCCTACATTGACAGGTAAAGCCAAGCCAACATTTTTGTTATTTACTGTCAAAACCAGCAGGCTTATTCTTTATCTTTTGTGGGATTGTTATCGAGATAACGGACGTGATCTCCTGACAGATTTATGTAATTTATTTGATTTTTCTATACACAACGTACATTAAATGAATAAATAATCATGCATTCTTGCAGGAATTCATGTTTAAAACGATCTGAACTAAAATATGTTACAGTAAATATGTAAAAATCACATAAATCGGACTGGTGATCACGTCTGTTATCTCGATAACGATCCCACAAAAGATAGAGAATAAGCCTGCAAATAAATGTTGGTGGACCCCCACTTACAACTTGAGGACCCCAATTTTTTATCACGTCTACGTGGACCCCCGTCGAGTCTCCCATGGACCCCTGGGGGTCCACCTGGATCACTTTGGGAATCAATGATCTAGTCAATCCACGCTATGCAATTGCACTATATAAGTATAATAAATACAAAACAATTCAAGAACAACATGTCAACCTACCAGAGACCAAATGGGAAAATAATTCAACGACTCCAGATATTTTCATATCAGAGGGTTCGGCTCTGTAGAACTCTTAACTGGATCGATAATTCCTCCTGATCCCTCAATATAAATATTTAAAAAAATAAACATTAAATTAATTTATTTTTATTTATAAATAAAAATATATTTCACAATAGCTCCACATAGGAGGCCCCGAGGAAATTATTCCCCTTAGGGCCTGTATTTGGTAAATGAAGGAGAGGATGTTCTGGGAAGGAAAAATATATGTGAGGGGTTGGTTGGAATTTGTGGGTCAGTGGTTCAGGAGTGACGTAAGTATGAATACCCCTCCCACTGCATTGCAAAGCTTGGTATCTTACTGGAGAGGAAAATGTCTAACCAGTTTCTCCCGATCCAGCCTGCCACGCAGCTGGTGGGCAAATGCATCCATCGCCAAGATCCGCCCAAACCTCACCCCATGAAGTCACCAAACTTCCCTTCAAGACCAATGTTCATTCCTTCCTCTCCTAAAAAAGACCCTCCGACAGCATAGACTGTTTTATCTACCGGCTTGCAGAACTAACTTGCCAATGGTTATGCCAGTCGGGAGAGCAGTCTTGTTGTTAAATATAATCACTTTGAATATCGACATGTTTAGCATCAATGAAGCACAATTTAGACAGCCAGCTTTATTGCTGTTAGTCTGATTGTGCTTCATTGAATTTTAAATTGTTCATTGGTGTTTAAATTGTTAAATTGTTAAATTTGTTTAAATTGTTTATATGTATATTTAAATTGCTTAAATATGCTTTAATCTTAATATTTTCTCTTTTTAAAAACGATTTGAATTTTAATTTTGTTATGTTTTTAAAGTGAATAAATTGAATTGAATTGAATTGAATCCCAGATTATATAGGTCCTGAGGGAAATTGTTTTCCTCAGGGCCTCCTGTATAGAGTTAATATTTAAAAAAAAATGCCATTTCCTTGGCACATTACATTTCAGCAACACTGCTGCAGAGTGTTAACTAATTTTTGTCTAATTTTAGAACTGTGGATTCGCGGGCACTGTGTCTGTAGTTTGTTGTGTGACTTCTGCAACGGCCGCCATTCCAACACCATAGTCATGAGGACAACGCATGGTGGTTGCACTCTCTACAACGGATTGACATCGTGAATCTTAACAACGCATAATATAAATTCATACTTTTGCTATTAAATGTAGCTATAACTTTGTAGTTATCGAAAAATATAACATTGTTTGAAATAACCATGTTTTTTTACTAATACCAATGTTAAACCTAGGTTTAAGACGTTTGTCACACACAGTTATAAAAGATAAAGGATCATCGCACGCACAATATCGCTCTCCGTACAATACCATCAGACCTGTCACACCTAAGCAGTTTATGCGCAGATCAACCATAGACAATACAGATCTTACGCCGTAACCGCTCCTGAGGCGATATGCGAAAAGTTATGCGACCCCCTCTCCGTGGTAAAAGGAGGGGGGTCATTTTAATTACGGATTAATCGAGCGGATGAGAGCTGTCAAATTGACAGATTCAGTACAAAGAAATGGCATTTCATGGCAACTTCCTAATTCATCTGACCCCTTCTCCTGCCACAGGAAGAAATATTTAATAGCGTTCTGTGACGGTATACACAAGCACTCACGGTTCAACAGATATCTGCTAGCGTTTTTATCTTCGCTTGTGGTCACTACATTATGTGACCTACGATAATATTTGTATTTTTAAACTCTCCCGAAATAATTTATTACTTGTGAAATATGAACGCATTTTAATTTTAAAATTTCCATTATATTACTTTTTTTACATTAGCTCCACACGGAAGGCCCTAAGGGAAAAATAGCCCTCAGGGCCTTTGGGGATGTTTTATGGAGGGTCTATTTAGAGAAAGGAAGGACAGGAAATTTTGGGAAAGAAAAAAGTATGAAGAGTGTATAGGAATCTGGGGATCAATGTGTTCAGGAGTGACGGAGGTATAAATCCATCCCTTCCACTGCAGTGCAAGGCGATGGATCAAGAGGGTCCGGCTGGAGAGGACTAGGTTAGGTCTTCGTCAACCTAAAGTCTCTCCCTATCCGGCCCGCCACACAGGAGACGGGCAAGCGCATTGGCCGCCAAGACCTAGACAAACCTCACCCCATGAATCCGAGCACCCGTGCAAAGTCACCAAACGTGGCAAACCACCAGGGGTGTTGGTTATCCAATAAATGGTTCACGGGGCGGCGGTACTCATACCCGCCTCCCTAATTGTGTTACGAATTTACAAAAAATACAACTTTAATTATACAGAAGAAGTGGGTAGAGAATTGAGTAAATTTATTAAAACACATGGAGTGCCACAGGGATCAATCCTTGGACCCTTGCTATTTCTTATCTAAGTAATGGGGTTTTCATTTTTATCTGACGTTTTGAAAACACTTGGTCGCTGATGACCCGACTTAAGATTATCGCTATTTGTAAATAATAATTATTTTTATTAGTTGTTGTCATTCCAGTAAAGTCGACAAAATCAGAGGAATATATCTTCAGCAATAAAGTAGATCCATTATTAGAATCTCTAACTAACTAACTAACTAACCATCACGCCGTTTCCCCGCAGGGGTAGGCAGAGAGGACAGACCGCCAAACAACTCGATCTTGGCACACACTCCTTGCTTCGTTCACATTCATACATCGTCTCATACATGCTCTTCTATTATTCTGACTCTTGACATCGCCCGACTCAAGTATCTGATTCACTTGGTCGTGCCATGTCTTCCTCGGGCGTCCCCGACTTCGTCTACCATTCACATTTGCGTCATATATTCTCCTTACACTCCTTTCCTCATTCATTCGCTCTACATGCCCAAACCATCTGAGCGTCCCTTTCTTAATCTTACTCATAACGCTTACATCAGCCTTGCATTCTTTGCGGATCTCCACATTTTTCACACGATCATACATGGTTTTACCACACATACGTCTCAGGGATCTCATTTCTACAGCATTCAGTCTACTTTCATCCTTTCTCTGCCAGTTCCATGCCTCACTGCCATACATCAGGGTAGGTACCAGCACTCCATTATGGACGGCTAGCTTCGCTTCTTTTGACAGATTTTTGTTGGCGCCAACGGCGTTCAGTCCTCCATTAATGGAGTTACCAGTATTTACCCGTCTTTCGATATCTCTATCAGTCTTTCCATCTCTCGTAAACATACTTCCCAAATATACAAACTCATCCACCTGCTCCAAGTATTCGTCATTCACAACTATGTTGCAAATTGTTTTGGTACTCTCTCTTTCAAATACCATCACTTTAGACTTACTTACATTCATCATTAATTCATTTTTCATACATACTTCGTTCATCCTAGACACAAGCGACTGTAGATCTTCCATACTGTTAGAAATCAGCACCGCATCATCAGTATACAACAGGCAACATACTTCCAGATCACTCAATTTTGCGCCCAATCCCACATTAGAATCTCCACACATTTTATTTAGGAAAATGATATGTAGGTATACAAAATTTATTCTTTCGAAAAATTTATTACAGAGTATTAATAAATTCATGCTTAAAAAATACAGGGTTTTCAAAAAGTCAACGATATCCTTTAGGAGGCTGATAGTCCAATTCATTATTTTCATGGGCAGACTAGTTTAGATTTCGGAAGAGGGTATCATAACATAGCACAGCAATTCTAGCGGTATTGTGGCCACTTCAAATCCTTTCTTTTAATGCCTGGATAGTCCTTGGGGTTTACTTAGAGCCCTTTTTTTTCTTAGGTACTCCTAAAGCAACAAGTCACATGTGGACAAGTCAGAAATATGATATAAGGTCTTGCTCATAAAAGAACGCCAGTCTTAGTAAACCCATTGGCACTCATTTTGTTTTATCTTGTTGACAAATTATTGGGCAGCTTTACAATGTTCCAAGAATGTAGGCAAAAAAATGAAGGCCAGCTTTCGGACAGTATTAAAAAAAAATTAACGACTGTCCGCTTACAAAATATTTGCATTCGTGTATATTATGTTTTCATCAATAAATTTTACGAAAGATGACTTATTGGATGTTTCCTAATTTTTTTAATCCATTCCATTTTATTGGCTCTCTGTTGTTTAAATTAAAATGCATGAAATAAAAACAATTCGTACAACTCACGCCCCTTGGACGAGCTAGTGCACGATGCTGCCATCAAAATGTATGGGTAATGTCATAAGTTGGATGTATTGTTAATATTACTGGGTATATTGATTTTACCGAAAAGTCTTATTATGATATTCTGGTCCGTCACAAATTGGCCTATCAGCCCTCTAAGAGATAGCATGAACTTTAGGGTCATCCGTGAGCTAATAAACATAATTTGAAAACTGATTTAATTAAGTTAGATATTTTCAGGGCCAGACGATTCTTTCAATCCAAGGTACGAATTGGGAGACTCTAGTATAGATGGCCGGAATGCCGGGCTCTCCGCAGATAACGCCGTAGGATGTTATTCCTAAGACCAGATAGGTGCAGTCAACTTTATCCTTGTTGCTAATCATGAGAGGACCCCCCGAATCTCCCTAGAAAGAAAAATAGGACTTTATTAATGGGAACCTTCCGAATATCCCTGGAAAGAAACTGATGACTTAAGGAACAGGGCTTTTATCCGAAAAATTGTTTATAGACTCATTTGAGTGCTCCCACTCCACGAAAATCTTTAGTAAAAGGAGAAAGATTTATTCGTTATTGAAGGGAAACCAGAATAAACACTCGCTAAACTACCAAAGCAGATTGTCAGCAGGTCAATTTCACAATGTTACTTATAAACACTCGTATAACGAGAAACCACAATATTTGTAGAAACAGATATAGAAGAATAACATTTCAAGTGACTAGAATACAAGGCAATACTTGCAATATACAGACCGATAGCTATAATGCATGCAAAAAACTCATAGGCGTACACATATTCAAACACACTCATAGATATATTTAAACATTAGATTAGATGCAAGAATTCAATTGATATTAATGTTATAGTCACCTAGCAAAAATATTTATCAGTATAAAAAATCTTGATCTATTAACCAATTTTTCTGCATTTTTTGAGTTCAATGGTGCAATTTGATTAATTTTTTACATGGGTTGGTAACTTAATAATAATAATAAACGATTTGGCGAAAAATAGGGACTTCTTCAAGAAGATACTAAACAACAGATAAATAATGGACTTTGTGAACAGAAAGAATAGAGTTGGCTGCACAAGAGGCTACGTTCAAAATATATTGAACAATATCTACTCATGATTAGCCAAAGTTACATTATCTTTCTGGACAGGGAGTCAAAAACAGCTTTGGCGGAAAACAGAGATTATGTAAAAAGATAAAAAAACAACATACAAATAACAATGGACTGTGAACAGGAAGAATAAAGTTGTCAGAAAAGGGGACACATTAAACAAATATTTAACAACGTGCATTCATGATTGTTCAAAGCTAAATAATCTCTAAGAAGAGGGTATTAAGAAACAATTTGGCGTACCTGGCAGGTGTCTTGCCTTTTTTCATTGTGACCGTAGCAGATCTGGGAGGAATCATCCACGCCCCGGCTCGCCTTAACCTTGATGGGTGGATTCGCCTGCCGGCAGTCCTCGATCGAGAACCTCTCCACGGTGGTCTGGAAAAAAACCAAAAAAAAACGTTGTGTGCGTAACAAAGCAATAACTTAGATTAAACCTTTATTATTATATACTTAATGCCGACCTGGTTTCGCTACAACCGTAGCTTCTTTAGGCCAGTACAATACTCAAGTTTAGTGACATCTTTACATATAAAAATGAAAATATGTTTGCTTTTGTCTATGTATGTATGTATGAATGTTACGCGTTGCTAAAACATTCATCCGATTGAGATGAAACTTCGGGGATTTGATGTGTGCATGCCCGCGATTCTTACAAAGAGTATATATACAATAGTGAGTTTTGGCATCATGAAATTATGCTTTGCTAACAGTTCATCCGATTGCGATGAAACTATGGGGATTTGATGTGTGCCTGCCAGCGATAGTTTCTATATATAATGGTGAGCTCTGGCATTTTTAAATTGAGCTGTTATAGAACTGAATGTACCGGGAATGAATGTTGGAGAGGGGCGAAAAACTCGGGAGGGGGATTCGCTGCAGGGGGAAGTGAATCCGGGAGGGGAAGGGGAACTTGTGAGCGGGGAGAGGAACTTGTGAGGAGGGGTTTGCGGGACGGGGGAAGAGGGCGAGGGGAGTGGGGAGAGGAAAGGTGGAGTTGGAATACGAGAGGGAAAGGAGACGCGGGAGAGGAAAGGGAGGCGGAAGGGGAACGAGACGAATGGGAAAGAACACGCAGGGGGAAACAATTTCATTATTGATTGGCATTGCAACGCATGTCGGGAATTCGCTAATGTTTTTATTTATTTATTTATTTATTTATTTAAGGAACATTAACAGTCTTAGTAATACAATAAACATAAGAGGATTATAAAAAAACAGACCAATTATTAATGTTCACAGATAGGTATTTAGAAACAAGACTAATTGAATATAAACTAGAATATTAAAAAAATAATAAGAGTACAAATGTGAATTCAACAAATGGTAAACTAATACACAACATTAAAATAAGTGTGATTATAACTGAAATAGACTGCAAAATAGGGATTTGGGTTGGGAAGGGTAAGGGGAGGAGAGGGATAAGGGAAAGTTGCCAAGTACTATAAAAATATTAGATACAATTAATTCATGTGTTATTCGCACCTAAAATGTTATACAGTGAAGTTCTGTAGCGACAGTAACTAGCAGTAAATACGTCAGCACGTGTGTCTATATTTGCAAATTTGTTGTTATGGTAGTTACATGTCCTTTGTATAAATTCATTTTGATTGGAATTGTTTTATAAATAATATATTAAGCTTTCACAGTGAATTGAAAAAACGGGCTGAGCTCCAGTAGAGGAGATAGGTGTAGGGGTAGGTGGTGGATTGAGAATACAGCATTCTTTGTCAAAAGGGAAGAACCTAAGTACTGGACTTTTATTTAGGTTTATTTGGTTACTGATTACTTTGCTGTTAATGTTTTTGCTTTCCTTAACTCTAATGCTTCTGTTTTCACCCTATTCCGTTCTTAATTAAGACCTCGTAGCAAGTTGCTATTTTCATCCATATTTGACAGTCGGTTCTTACCTGGATTATCAGAGTACACGCGAGTGCCTAGATTCTTCTAGCCACAGGTTGTGAAAGCATTTTTGTTCTGGCTTTTGCTTTTTCAGTGTTGCCAGTGTTCCGTCATATCTGGCCAGTGGCGGATTTGCCCTAAGGCCCAGTAGGCTCGGGCGGCTAGATATTAGGGGAGGCCAATCGTTACAAAAATAACTCAGAGTACCTAAATATTCTAGACTCTCGCGCACATTATATTATAAATTACTTTACAATAAATATAATTTTGCTACTAACTTGACGAAACTAAGCGCGTCTGAAGTCGAAGAAAAGGCCAAAGCATTGCAAATGGTTTATTCTACTGACTTAGAAGACAATTTTTCAGAAGAATGTCTCCATTTTCTTGCTCACTGCAGTAAAAAAATGAGGATCGAAACAGTGCTGTCAGTTTGCTGAAATGATTACGAACTGAAGCTCTTCAAACCATTTACCCAAACGTGGATATTGCTCTTCGTATGTGTGTGTGTACTCCCGCCAGCAACTGTTCTGGAGAACGATCGTTTTCTTGTTTGCGACGAGTTAAAAATTATTTACGCACAACAATGACGGAGCAAAGATTAAACGATCTTGCTTTGTTGAACATAGAAGCAGATTTTTTAAGGAAATTGGATTGCGAAGATTTAATTAATGATTTTTCTGCGCTTAAGTGCAGACTAGTTTTGAAACACACTTATTATATAAGAATAAACCTGTAGCCTAACTAGTTATAAATATAACCTAAAACCGTTTTAAATGTTTTATTTAAATGTGCAACGATCCTTGAATCCTTAGATTAGATTACATACTAGCAGCTTTTTATTATAGTTAACTAAATTTCTGAATCCATTTCGATTAAAGTTGGCAATAAAGTAAATTCATTGTGGTGTTACATGATGGATACTGAGAAAGGGGCGGCCGGTAAATGGCTGCTGCCTGGCGGCTGGGGCGACTACATGACCTGGGGCCTAGGGCGGCCGAGACTGCAAATCCACCACTGTATCTGGCGGATTAGAGTGTCCCCAGACGGCCCCCCGTACATTCATATACAGATGTAAACAGATTTTATTATTTCTACGCACACCTTAATACACATTCAACAAGAAAAAACACCATTAAAAGAAGTTTTCAAAGAAATGATGACCTTTAGGCTCATTTGAAATCGTAAAATATCGATTTTTTCGCCATTGACAGCTGCCAAAAGTCACCCGCAAATTTCAAAGAAAATTCTTTTAAAATCATTCAGAGTAGCTACAATAATCAAACACAACTTTTGATATTGGCGCAAGCGATTCTGAGCTTGTCTTGGCAAACCATAGATGAAAGATTAATAAAAAAGCAGATGTCCCCTTACTGCATAAAGCCTTACTGCATTGAGCGAGTTTACAAGCTACTATCTAGGAAGTTCACTATCTGTTAGTAAACTCGCTCAGTGTCAGTATCGTATTACTTGCTAACTAGCAGATTGTGGACAATCTACGAACAAAGTTGAAAGGTGGTAACTTTATTCGCTACTCGCTCAAGATGGCGGCCTACCAACAGCTGATTTTGTAACTGTCAGAATTAGTTCTAGCGGGAGCCATAATTCTCGCCAGTGGCTAGCGTGTGGCGCTAGCTGCGAGCTCAAGTTTTTTTACAAAATGTCGACCGAATTGGTTCGCGCGAGATTCGTTATTTTAGCTGACGCTACTAAGCGAGTAGACAGTTTTGTGTGTCATCATGACAATCTCACTCGCCGATTCACCCGCTTTTAAACTTACCGGCTAGAAGCTAATTGAGGCTTAAGAACAGAATAGGGATCAGACTGGATAGCTTTGAAGCATTAGAAATGGTACACACTAAGGGAAGGTCTATTTATTTTTTTTATTTAGCCCGGAGGGCTTTTACATGATTTGTAGTGTCATTTTAATTTGACAGATACTTTGAAACTTAGGAAATAATAAAAATATAAAATTACATTAGAAAAAAGTCATACAACAAGTTATACAAACACAAAAACATAAAAATACAGCTATTTTATAGGTTTACAAGGTGTGTACAGTAATAGTGTTGAAATAAATGTTTTAGATGATCCACAAAATTCGCCAAGTTGATATTGAAAATGTCAACATCACCCAAGTACTTATTTCCCATGGTGTGAAGTCGTTGTATCGAAGAGTGTGCAATGTAGTTACGCTTATGAGTGCTGCTGTAGAATATTGTATTTTGTCGTGTTGTTACTGTGGGTGTTCGTAAGTTAATGAGTTGCAAGAGATCACAACAGTCGAATTTAGAATTAAGTATTTTTAATAAAAATTTTTATTTGTTTGTCTGTCTTCTAATCTATGTATTTTTAGAGTATTTAATAAATAATCATATTTTCAGTCTTCTACAGGAATATTCAATTTAAAATTGATAAAACGCAAAAATTTTTTTGAATTTTCTCAATGTTATTGATATGAATTTTGTAAGATGGTGACCAAATTACTGAGTTATATTCGATTAGGCTTCTAACTAGAGCTATGTATAATAGTTTAATGGCTTGTAAGGAATTAAAGTTTTTAGTTGTTCGTAATACGACGCCTAGTGTTTTCATACCTTTGTTCACAATTTGATGGATATGATTGGCGAAACTTAGTTTTTCATCCAAAATAATTCTTTTATTCCCCTGTTAGTTCTTTGGTGACCAAAAAGCAAAAAGAGGCAAAAAAATTGGCTTAATAAGGCGAATGAACCAAGAGATAAAATTTACCTTCAATAATTTGTTGCTCTGCTGTCCATTCTCTATAGAACCCCATCCAGACACAACAGCTTTGCCATCATTGACAATATCGCCGGTATGAAGGCAAGCAGGTCTTATTGTCTTGGAGAACGGTACACTGGTGAAAGCAAAATGGAATCAAATTAATGTCAAATGAGAACGGGCAGTTTTTACGATTCGTTGGTGAGTTCAACATCTTGGCTGTGGAATTCCGGCCTTTCCTCCCTCTTACAACATGGGTGCCTTCAAGACCCATGTTCATTCCTTCCTCTCTTCAAAAAAACACTCCACTCGGAATCTCCAAATACAAATTTTCATGGCCTTCAGTGTGGAGATAATGAAATAAATAAATAATAAAAAATTGTAACATATCATGCAGAAAGCGTCTAGCCCACAACTTGGCAATCTTTGATAAACGCATTTCAATATTAGTGGATTTAAAAAAAAAAAAAATTGTTATTTTTTTTACATTACCTCCATACAGAAGGCCCTGTGGAAAAAGTCCCTCAGGGCCTAAGTCAACATTGGATATGATCTGTGGAGGGTATTTGAAAGGGTATAGTGAAAGGAAGGGGAGGAACTTCTGGGAAGGAACAAGCTACGAGGGGTAGATAATCTGGAGGTCACATGTCTAGGGGTTACGGACGTATGAACCTATCCCTCCCATTGCGGTGCAAGGTGATGGGTCGAAAGAGCCCGGCTGGAGAGGTCTACGTTAAGTCTCCCTCAACCAATCTTGTGTTATAATGTTCAAAATTTTGATTTATTTATATTATAAAAAAAATTAGCCTTTTATACGTTAGATGGGTTTTGAAAATTTATATAATACTGGCGTGGATCTGTGGAAAATCACCGGAAATATCTCTTGATTATGGTTGGAAGAGTGTTCAAACAATTTTCTGTTAAAAAATTTAAATAAATTAAAATTATCGCTTATCTGTTTTTTTTTAAAGTGATTTGAAACTCCATGAAACGGGAACGAGTGACACGAGACAAACACATACATCTATAGGATTTAGCCTGCGAGAGAATGAGATAGAATGAAACCTTACCTACGTACAGTACTTAAAGGGGGTGGGGGGGGAGGGGGTAAGGTTTTAAAGGCGAAAAAAATATTTCCATGATTTTTTTTTGGAAACATGAATAATGTTGGCTTATTTCCTTTATATACAAGTTATAGGAATATCTGAAGTATCTTTGAAAAAATTTAATAAAAAATATTTATAAATAAGTCTGTGAGAGCGAATCTCCGGAGGCGTCTCGAAAAAAGGGTGTTTCGCGGTGAACATTATAACTCATTAACAAATCATTTTAAACAAAAAAATGAAATGTGTTTTAAAGGTGATATGTTTTTCCAGGTAGTGACGAAGCGTTTTTTTTTAATTTTTCTTTGTTTTTTGCAGCATGTTGACGTCAAAAATGCGATTTTTGCTAAAATTTTCGGAAAATTTGTTATAACAAAATGGAAAAAAATGGTAAAAAAAAAACTCTTCGTCACTACCTGTTGATTTATGTGTTTAAATAGTGTACAAAATTTCAAAAAAGATCGGTCGATTAAATTTTGAGTTATGATGTTCACTGACATAAAAAATTTTTTTGCCAGAAAATCGATTTAATGTTTTTTTTATACTCGAAATATACTTGAATCCAGCCAATTTAAAAATGAGTTTTAAAACCTTACCCCCCCCCGAGATTGTGTGGGTGAAGGTTTTGCTTCTACCGCGTGTGAACTGCACTCGATCTTTTTAAGCTTATATTTACAAGGTGTCTGGAAACCCCTAGTACAAGCGGGAAACTGGTAAAAACATTTGGAATCGATTTTGTTGTTAATTTTTTTTTATTTGCGCCTTCGTTTTCGAGTAATTCGAAGATTGAATTTTTTAAATGCACCGGTCCGATGAAGATAGTGTGGGGGGGGGGATGTTAAGGCAGAAATGTATTTATTTCAGGGATTTACAAAGAAATACTTACTCCCTGTTTAACTTTAGCAGTGCAATATCATTGTATTTTACTGGCGCGTGGTAGTCCGGGTGTTTGATGCGCTCAATGACTTCAAAGTGGGTCTTCGGACTTACTGGGGAATCAGTGTCACCTCCGCCGAGCCGTACGTGACTAATTGTGCTGAAAAAAACATTATTAAAATTGTTACAAAATTTTTAACAACCACCAGAATAACTACAGCAAAAACAAAGGCAATTAAAAATACGAATTGCGGATGTAACTTTGAATTCATGTTTGCACATTGCACATGGAATAAGGTGGGTCACTTAACAAAAAATGTTATTTTTAAATTCTAATAGCGATAAAAGGGTGCCAAATGGGTTCAAAACGACGTGTTTAAAATTTTTCAATTTTCTGATCTTCTTCCTCCGGATTCACTTCAAAGTTTTAAAAATTGAAAATTAAAAAAAAAAAAAAAAATTTTTTTTTTTACCAAACCATATTTTTTGTAATCTTCAAATGCAAATATAGTATATTTTGACGAAATCATTTACAAAAAGTTCCAAAATTGAGTCTCGCAAAATAATGCCGAAATTTGAGAGTAAGAAGGATTTTGCTGGTATTTGAATACACTGCCTTGAAATAATTTGAATTATATTCAAATATATATTTTTTTATAAATAAGTAAATCAAAATATTTCCAACTTTTACGTGATTTATTAAAAATAATTATTATTTTTAAGATTTAACAAGGGTGGGTTTTTCTCTATTATGTGAAATTTCAAAGTCAATCCGGAGGAAGAAGATGATATCCAAATATTATTAAAAAAATTACGTGATTTTATATCTCCATTTAACACCCTTTTATCACTATTAGACAAATCAAAATAAGATTTTTTCCCCATACAGTCGTGACCCACCCTAGCGTGGAATGGCAGCAATTTCTTGGATGAATATAATTTTTAATTGGGCAATCGATTTTGTTTCCCTATGTTTACTTGACTCGTAAAGTATCCCACAGAAAGAAGTCAAGGGGAGTTTAGTCTGGTCTACCAAGGAATATCCCCTCGACGTGATATCACTTTTATTGGGAACATCTCGTATACAATAAGGAACTCCAGTCCAATTTTTTTAATGAAATATCACATTAAAACTTAAATAACTGCATATTTATTTTTATTTTTATAGTTAGTTTTAATGGTTAAAATAATTGTCAAAGTTTTAATTTTCTAAGATCCCCGCGGAAACCACCCTATGAAGTGTGAATCGTGTGACGTCATCATGACCAAAAGTTTTATTTATTTTCAACAGGTGTTTTCGTTTTGTATGGAAGAAGCTATGAAATTATTCAATAAGTAAAACATTACTGAGGTGGAATTATTTATTTATTATATTATATTTATTATGTTTTTAATATTATTACGGGAGAGCGGTATAAAAATTGTTTGAAATTATTATTTTTTTAGCTTTACGAATCAAAATCAATATTATGGAAACCGAAGCATCAATTTTGTAGGCAACTGAAATCAGCTGTTTGACGCCCGCCATTTTGAAATTCAGAATTGGAGCGTTGCGACAGGTATTACGATCTTTTGTACAGTTAAAGTTTTTGAATATTTTAAATAATATAGATAAACTAAGAGAGACACTCTATTTTTGATACTGAATTATTTAGGCCTAAATAATGTTTCAATAAAAACAATAACTATTATATGTCTAAATCTCTATAAACCAAAAACACTGAATGTTGAATGGCTTGTCATAATTTTCTTCTATAGATCCACATCGTGAATGCCTTTTTTCACGTGTTAATAATTATACTGTAATGGCACGACTCCCCAGTTCAAACACGAGAAATGTTTTCTCTAGATATTCTCTTTTCCGTAGATTTCCTTTTTTTATAACGACCGCATTTTTTATACGACGGTTTTTATATCACATTTTTTTTATTTTTTTTTTTTATTTTTTTTTTATTTATTATAAATACAAAGTAATACATTATTACAACAAGAAATAAAAAATATGCAGAAAAAGAAAAGTCCCAATAAACTACTTTTAAGCAGTTTGTCGATGGGTACTTTTACTTTGAAGATATAAACTTATTTTACTTTGTTATGCAGTTACAATTTTTGTGTCAGTCTAATACAAATTATTTCTTTCGGCGAGCCAATTCTTCAACATAATATTTAATTTGCCATTTGTACATTTTTTAATTTCGGCAGGTAACATATTTAAGCAATTTGGTATCATGTAGTCCAGCGTTCTTTGTCCGTATTTGTTTAAATGCTTAGGTACAATTAGTCCTTCATTTAACATAAGACGAGTATTGTAAGAGTGGTCCAGTTTATTAATGTATAGAGAGCTATTCATATGCTGAAATATAATTTTATACCACAGAATTGCTCTTACTGGGAGAATTTTGAGATTTTGGTAAAAGTACGGAACATTATGCCTTTTTTCGTATAAACTTTTATGAGCTAATAATTTAACTAATGAATTTTGAACTGATTGAACACGATTTACATTTGTTTTGCAGGAAAGTCCCCAAGCTGTAATTCCATACCTGATAATCGATTCAGCTAATGATAAATATATTATTCGAAGTGTGCAAATTGGAACATAAAATTTTAATTTATATAATCTGCCAACAACAGATCTGAGTCGTTCACAGACTTTATTTATTTGTAAATCCCATTTGAAATAGCAGTCAATAATTACACCTAAATAAACATATTTTTTAACAATTTCAATATTTTCACATGTACACAAATCAGAGATACCAACGTGTAAGCAATCTGAGCTGTGTGTTTTTATTTCAGGTGTAATAATATTTGCCTTGGCATTGGGTGATCTAATATGTATCAATTTAGTTTTTTTTGCATTTATGAGTAAACCAGAGTCATGAGACCATTTCAAAAGTTCAATATAATCTTTTTGTAAGAGTTCAATACATAATTGCAAATCACTGTGTGAAATTACCAATGCAGTATCATCCGCATATACAAAGTGTTTTACATGTTTAAAAATGTACTTAATAAATGATACATAAATGATATATAAAATAGGGCCTAATATGGAACCTTGAGGAACGCCTGCTAAAATTCTTCTTTTTTTACTTAAGGTGTTTAATAGCTTTTCTAAGGTGTTGAATTGATTTTCTTCCAAAAAAATCATGTTTTAAATTCTGCTACAAATTTATAACTGCTCTCGAAAATCGATAATGGTATCCATGTAATAGGATTTCGCATCTCGAATTTTTATAATGTGTTTATAACACAAGGCAGGTTTTAACTTAATATTGATTTTGCGTTAGAGAACCAAAATAATAGTGGCACATGGAACAGTCAATTTTAAACATTTTGCAGCGTATGATGTGCAACTCGAATGTTAAACTTGACTAGATCCACTAAGAATCTGCAACTAATCTATCGTTATATTCTGTACACAAAACTGGTTTTTAATAAATCTCTATGGGGCGAATTAAGACTACACTCAGTACATGAAAATGGTTTATCTTTGATTTTGGCAGCACATTCATATTAGTCTGCAATTAGAATTTTATCACTGCACTTCAAATAAAAGAATGTTTTCCTTCAAAATTTGTTGGGAGATGATTCCACAACTGAAATTTTACATTCTGAATACAAAACTGGTTTAAAGAAAATCTGTATGCGGTGAATTGAAACTACACTCAGAACATGAAAATGGTTTCTCTTTGATTCTGGCAGAACACACGTAGTCCGCAAGTAGAATTGTATAACTGCACATCGAATTATTTTTTATTTAAATAAAAAAATTAAAATTATAATTTATTGTGAAATTTTGCCGCCCCTTAAAAGTGCCGCCCGGGCGGGCCGCCTCCCCCCGCCCCCCCCCCCCACGCTACGCCTCTGTATGTATGTATTTAACATAATTTTCAAAAAGGTGAATTGGGCTTTTTAAAAATTGTTTTACACAAAATGAAAATTTCCAGCCCCAGAGAGCTCTAAATTCACTAGTCTTTCAAAATAAATACTAATTCAATTTTGGCATTAATCTTCTTATAAATGTAAAAGCAACAGTGATGAGGGTAGCAAAGGTAAATTCATGCAATGTCCGGTGTTTTCAATATAATGTCCTCCACGTGCAAAGTCGTATCATCCCCAAGCATAAACTTTATAAAAAAGTGTGTTTATCGGAAGTGACCTGCCAGGTAAGTATGTTTCTGTATCTATTTGTAAATAATAAAATTAGATAGATTCTAAGAATATTAAAAAAAAATTGTAAAGCTCCCTTGAGGTGATTTTTCACAAAAACGGCGCTCTACAAATTGTCCAATTATTATTATTATTAAAATGCACGCTGTTCCCCGTGAAGTGCTCTTTTGCGACTGAATTTCTGATTATCACCACCCACACCCCAATGTTTTGAAATTCGTAAATCTAAATGACCTACCCAGTATTTTAGGATGACTTACTATTTGCTGAAACAATGCGCAGCCGTCATGACCCACCGATTGCTGATAAGACTGCCGCCGCAGACCCATTTGATTGCTCCATCACTTGAATCTCCCAAAGCGGCCTGAAAACAACGTACCATTCTATAATCTTCTCCTTTTTAATCCTTCGTTCAGACAAATTAAGCGCATACAGAACATTTAAAAGAATTGTATGGTTCAAAGAAATTGCTGGAATTCCATTAACCTTCGTATACTTGTGCCTAATGGCACCATACGTATACTCGCATCTAATGGCATCACACGTATACTTGCACCTAATGGAATCACACGTATACTTGCGCCTAATTGCATCACACGTATACTTGTGCGTAATGGCATCACACGTATACTTGTGCCTAATGGCACCATACGTATACTTGCGCCTAATGGTATCACACGTATAATTGCGCCTAATGGCATCACACGTATACTTGCGCCTAATCTAATAGCATCACACCTATACTCGCGCCCAATGGCATCACACGTATACTTGCGTCTAATGGCGTCACACGTATACTTGCACCTAATGGCATCACACCTACACTCGCGCCTAAGGGCATCACACGTATACTTGTCCTAATGGCATCACACCTATACTCGTGCCTAATGGCATCACACGTATACTTGCGCCTAATAGCATCACACCTACACTCGCGCCTAAGGGCATCACACGTATACTTGCGCCTAATGGCATCACACCTATACTCGCAATAGCATCACACCTACACTCGCGCCTAAGGGCATCACACGTATGCTTGCGCCTAATGGCATCACACCTATACTCGCACCTAATGGCATCACATATATACTCGCGCCTAGTGGCATCACACGTATACTTGCGCCTAATGGCATCACACCTACACTCGCGCCTAAGGGCATCACACGTATATTTGCGCCTAAGGGCATCACACGTATATTTGCACCTAATCTAATGGCATCACACCTATACTCGCGCCTAATGGCATCACACGTATACTTGCGTCTAATGGCGTCACACGTATACTTGCGCCTAATGGCATCACACCTACACTCGCTTCTAAGGGCATCACACGTATACTTGTGCCTAATGGCATCACACCTATACTCATGCCTAATGGCATCACACGTATACTTGCGCCTAATAGCATCACACCTACACTCGCGCCTAAGGGCATCACACGTATACTTGCGCCTAATGGCATCACACCTATACTCGCACCTAATAGCATCACACCTACACTCGCGCCTAAGGGCATCACACGTATACTTGCGCCTAACGGCATCACACCTATACTCGCACCTAATGGCATCACATATATACTCGCGCCTAATGGCATCACACGTATACTTGCGCCTAATGGCATCACACCTACACTCGCGCCTAAGGGCATCACACGTATACTTGCGCCTAAGGGCATCACACGTATACTTGTGCCTAATCTAATGGCATCACACCTATACTCGCACTCAATGGCATCACACGTATACTCGCGTCTAATGGCATCACACGCATACTTGCACCTAATGACATCACACGTATACTTGCGCCTAATCTAATGGCATCACACCTATACTCGCGCCCAATGGTATCACACGTTTTCTCGCGTCTAATGGCATCAGACGTATTTTTTTTATATTTTTTTTAGTTTATTGGGGAAACAAACAGTTTTACATAATATTATATAAATACAATCACATATTACAAGGTTGCATAAACCAGCTAAGTTTCCGCAAGAATTCATAGTATATATACATAAAAAAACATAGATTACAACAATAAAGAAAACATAAAGTAGTAGAAGAAGAAAAAAGAATATTTAAAAAAAGAAATAAAAAACACAGATTTAAGTATGTGAACCTATATAAAAATAACACAATTTCACATCATAGGGTAAACATTATTAACCATTTACCAGCGCCCTTGAGGTGATTTATCACAAAACGGCGCTGTATAAATCATCCAAATATTATTATTATTATAAAAAGAGATAAAACAACATTATAAAATTTGAGAAAAAAACACACGTCAGGGGTAGAGGGTTCGTAATTAACAATTTGTTTGAATGTTTTCTTTTATGCATTCGGTAAATTGGCCTGAGGATAAATGGAAAATATCGGCGCCTGAAAAGATGTTATTATATTTTGTGCACATCCTTCTGAGAAATGAATGTTGTGAGTAATTTGTTTTTTAGTGCGGGATGTGGAATAGTTGGTGTGACCTTGTATTTCGTGTTGGACAGTGGAAATTAATGTTTTCTAGAAGATAGTTGTTGTCAACAACGTTATTGATAATTTTGAATAAATATTTCTGGTCGGATATATTTCTTCTATCTTCTAAAGTTGATAAATTATGGAATGTTAATGAGTCCTTCAGATGTTCGGAAGTTCGAAAGGATTCAAAGTCTAAGGACGGGTTGTTTCAAAAAATTTGATGGATTCATTAAATATTTGATGTTAGTTTTTACATTCTGTGGAAGTTCTATTCAAGTTCTGTGATTATTTCAGTTTTGTGAAGCAGCTGTTCTATCACTTTATAAAAACAGAACTTGAATAGAACCTACACAGAACGTGAAAATCAAATATTTGAAGTTAATTTTCACGTTCTGCGTAAATTCTATTCAATTTCTATTATTACATCATTATAGACCAGTTGATTCACAAAACTGAAATTATCACAGAACTTGAATAGAACTTACGCAGAACGTGAAAATTAACTTCAAATATTTGATGAATTCATCAAATTTTTTGAAACAACCCATCGTAAGTGTTTCAACATCTTTTTTTGAATTCTTTCTAATCTTTCACTATTAACTTTGTATTGGGGATTCCATATGACAGATCAAAATAAGGAACTCCAGTGAAAAATATTATGGCTTTAAAAAAATATATTCGTATAGACCAATATACGCTGATTCTGAATATATGTTTTATAACATAATATTTAACGTAGAGTTTTAAAAAATATATTAAAAAGTCCATTTTAAAATGTGTCATTAAAACACCCTGTCAAGTTGTTATTGCTGGATTTTGGCGGCGTGACGTCACCGCGCCGCGTCACCTGGGTCAAAGTTGTATAGAAATGTAAGACGCAAGCCGTTCGACATTTCTGCGTTATTGGTATAAACCTCTATAAAGAGATTTGGACATATAATAGTTTTTGTTTTTATTGAAACATTATTTAGGTCTAAATAATTCAGTATCAAAAATAAAGTATCTCTATTAGTTTATCTATATTATTTAAAATATTCAAAAACTCTAACTGTACAAAAAACGACCATAATGCCCAGTAAAACGCTCCAATGCAGAAATTCAAAATGGCGGGAGTCGAACAGCTGATTCCAGTTCCATACAAAATTCATATTTCGGTTGATCATGATGACGTCACACTAGATTCGGTGGTTTTCGGGGGATCTTGAAAATTTAAAACTTTGAAATTTATTTTAACTATTAAAACTTACTATAAAAATAAAAATAAATATGCAGTTATTTAAGTAAGAAGGTTCATAAAAAAAAATTTAAAAAATTGGATTGGATTTCTTTATTCTAATATTGAGCGAACAAAAGAGATATACAGTATTTTAATTACGTGTGATGATCTGAATGGTTTAGTCACTCTTATGTTGAATCCTAGAAGTTTAGTCCGGCCACATTTTATTTGAATTAACTTACCATGTGAGGGAACTCTCCCGGCTTCGTAACGTTTCCTCCGAGTACTAGAGGAGTGGACTTGTGTGCGCATTCGTTCCCTCTGCTGTACTTCTTAATGAGGGAATATCCAGCCCGTTGACAAGGATGCACGCTAGTAGCCAGGTCTATGCAGTCTGAAACAAACAAAACAGAGTTTCGATTGTAAAAATGCTCAAGTCCAAATTTCATGCAAATCAAAAAACCTAACTCCTTTTATTTAAAATTTAAAACAACAAAATATAAATACTCATTTAGGACAATGTGCCAAAATGTGTATTTGATCCCTTGCCCGGAAGAACGTTGTATCCAACAATATTCTAGTTTCGAGAAAAATTGGAAAAAAGAAACCAGTTATGTTTCATAACGTTTTTTATTTAAAATACATAAAACATACAATTATTAAGAGTTTTAAGTGACAACACAATATGTCATTGATGTTTTTGAGCTTAAAAAGCAAAAAAAAAATTGGTTGTCTGTAAAGTTGGATAACGGACGATTATTTTACGCGATAACGTCACGAGCCGAACGCTTAAGGGTCCGCTATTTGAATTTCGACCGATTTTTACATATTTCCCTTAAACATTTGAAGTTTTTAAGCTCTTAAAAAAATATATGTTATTTTTGAAGATAATATCTAGATACTTTCCACGCCGAAACGCAAATTATATGAAATTCCCTCGATAGAAAAAAATCGCAAAGTATATTCCGAAAATTATTTAAAACAAGTCTATTTCTATTATTTTACAAGTTATATTTGTGAAAAAATTCACAATGTTTCTTTAAATGATACTTAAGATACGTTCCATGAGATTTTAGCTCTATTTTAAGCGAGTCATGTTTTATTAAACTTTTTCGTCATTTTCGCGCTCTGTCCAACATTCATAATTACATATCTCTCCATCTTCTTCTTTTTCAGCCGAAGAGTGCCGCCTTAAGCCGAACGCTTAGGCCGTTCGTGCCTCTCTATTGCTTGTTCCGCGCTCTCGCTGAACGCTTAGGCCGAACGCTTGTTCCGCGCCCTCGCTTGTACGGCCGGATCAGGCGGAACGTGACAACGTGACAGCGTGACAATGAGTCATACTTTTTCGTGAACGCGGCCGGCGTTCATCGATTTATAAGACGTTATCACGTTAAAAACGATATGAATAAATGAAACCACTTTCGTTCTAGATATTGCCTTGATTTCAACATACAACATTATTCCACAAAACTGTTTCAACGGCTATACAAAAGGGTAATGATATTTTTTTTGGACAAATTCTACTTTCCTGCATTTTTCAGCTTCTTGGCTTTGAAGACTTTCTAGTTGAAGCCAATAAATGTTCGTTTTCTCAATTTATTCCCATAAATTAAACCATGCGCCGTGATTTTGATAAATAGCGCCATACAACATTCTTCCACAAATCAAACTTTAAAAGGCTACCGCAGGCCTAAATAAAGTTTCATTACCGTAATTCATAATTATAAGATGCGTATTAATATGCCCAACATTAATCCATCAATAAATCAACATTGATAGTTTTTTTGGATACAACATTATTCCATTTGTTAAAATGAAGTAGATACTTTTGATGTGACATTATAATCACTATCTGTCACGATATTTTTTCGAGATAAACTCCAAAATTACTTAACCGATTTGATGATATTTGTTCGAACTTGAAATATGGGATTTATTTTTTTATTTTATTTTAGTTTATTGGGGAAACAAACAGTTTTACATATTATATTAAGACAATTACATATTACAAAGTTGCATAAACCAGCGAAGTTTCCGCAAGAATTCATAGAATATATACATAAAAAACATAGATTGAAACAATAAAGAAAACAATAAAGAAAACATGGGATATTTTTTATCTCGATTATTGACCTCAATATTTATTATAGGACATAAGTTTCTAGCAGATGGCGGTGTGAGTTAATTTATCGACACAACACTTGGTTAACTAGGTTGGGTAACCATCCAATAAATGGCGTTGTATTTCGTTAGCCACAGCAACGCATGGCCGGGTCAGCAAGTGTTTTTTTTTACATGAACTCCACACAGGAGGCTCTGAGGAAAATGATTTTTCTTAGGGCCTATGACATCTTTGGGGATGCTGTGTGGAGGGTTTTTTGAAGGAAAGGAAGGGGAGGAGAGTTCTGGGAAGGGAAAGGGTTTAAGGGGTGGGTAGGAATCTGGGGTTCAGTGTGTCCTGGTCATCCACCTCCAAGACCTAGGACAAACCTCACCCCATGAACCCGGGCACCCCTGCTAAATCACCAAACGTAGCGAACCACTTTGGGGTGACCTATGGCAGAGGTGTTGGTTATCCAATAAAGGTTCCCGGGACGGCGGTACCCATTCCCGCCTCCCAAATTGAAGTGTATTATAAAATAAAGTGTACTACAATATGCGTGCCGCTAAAACTCAAAAATTAATCCCGGTAGATCAAGGGAGTTATATAGTGTGGTATCTTTCGCCCATCCAAAAGAAGGTTCCCGTTTTTACCTGAAGAGCGTGCTTTTGAAGATATAAGGGCTTGAAGATTCGTCTTCTGGATATATCCATAGCAGTCCAGAACATTCTAAAGCATTCGAGAGCATTTTGCAACATTCCAGAGCATCGCGGAACATTCTGGTGGGTTGCGGAATGTTCGGTAGTAGTCTAGAACGTTTGGCAACATCCCGGAACAATCCAGATCATTGTGGAACTGGGCGTACTGTACAGAGCTCGCAGATACTTAAATAGTACACAACTGCTAACCCTGTACAAATCGCAAGTGCGCCTCACGGTTGAATTTGGCAGCCATCTCTGGTCTGGAGCTCCAAAATACTTGAAAAATACCCTCGACTCTGTGCAGAAATGGGCGGTCCGTTTGATAGATTCTCCCACCTTAACGAAGGGATTGCAATCTTTAGAACACAGGCGTCGAGTGGGAATGCTATCCATGTTCTACCGGTATTTCAATGGATGATGCTCTGAGGAACTAGCGTCATTGATCCCTTCGGAACCGGTGCATAGCCGGGAGACACGCCAAACGCGCGCCCAACATATGTACACGGTTGACATTTGTCACATGAGAACGGGTCGTTTTTTCGACTCGTTCTTGAGTTCAACAACTAAACTATGGAACAATTCGCCGGCTGCTGTGTTTCCTCCCTCCTATAACATTGGTCTCTTCAAGACCAATGTTCACTCCTTCCTCTCCTCAAAAAGACCCACCACACAGCATCCCAGATGACGTGTGGAGTAAATGTTAAAAAAAAAACTCATATCAACTCCTTGAACCAAGCTGAGTACCCCAGCTAGTTTAAAATAAAAACATAACTTTGTAAATGACACTTTTATTTTTATACGCCGACCGTTATTTTCTTATTAAAAAATTAAGATTGGTTAGTTTGGGTGATTTGAAAACAATTATTTTACAAAGTACTCACAGTCCCAAGCTTTCTGGCCTG
This sequence comes from Glyphotaelius pellucidus, assembly GCA_936435175.1. Classification (NCBI taxonomy): domain Eukaryota; kingdom Metazoa; phylum Arthropoda; class Insecta; order Trichoptera; family Limnephilidae; genus Glyphotaelius; species Glyphotaelius pellucidus. The sequence goes on from OW386563.1 coordinate 14,140,807, forward strand.
TCTTTTCCACTTTGACGTATTTTTTTGGCATCGGCGCGCATTTCTTCTCGATGTCTTCGGCAGGTGTGGACCTTTTTGACCTGGTCGAGGCTGGCTCTCCGATGTGATCCGAGGGGTACGGTGGAAGTTGGGAGCCGCTCGTGCAGCAGACCATGGGGATGGTGCCCTCGTAGCCACATGTCTATAGGGTGTGGAACGTTTATATTAAATGGTTTTATTTAAATTTCAATGTTTAAACAGTGCATTGAAGAAAACGAAGAAAGAGTTATTTATTTATTTACTGGCAAATAGTCCATTAATAACATAACAATAACACGAATAAAAAAAGAGATGATAATGAAAGGAGAGTACATTTAAATGAAGAGCATTGACAAATTATAATATAAAGAACATATAGAAGACTGCAAGTCAAAGCTTGAAGATGGATTTAAAATACTTTTAAAATTACGCATTTCGTATCGACTGCCGAAAGTCATTTAGGCTAACACCAAAAAATTCAATGCTTTGACTTGCGTTAACAAATCTCGAAATTCTGGATAAAGGAGAGATATCCATAATTAGTAGAATGTTGATTGAGGAACAGCAATTCATTATTTCGGAGTCTACGGGAAGGGATGTTAAACTGGATGAGTTGTAACAAAGCAGGTGTGCCAGTAATACTGTTGATAATTTTGTATATGCAAATTAGATCAGGGTCCTTTCTACGTTTTTCTAAAGAGGAAATGTTTAAAGTTTGTTCGCTTTCATCATACGAGTACTCGCCTCTTTGAAGTTCTAATCTCGGGTTAAAAAATGTTGGTAAGAAAAGTTTAATAAACTTAATAAAAGGTTCAGAAATTTAATAAAAAATAAGCATTCTTAAGGAAAATTAAATAAGTTAGAAAAGTTAAGAAAGTTTAAAAAAGTTTCGTAAATTTCAAAAGTTCAAGAAAGGTTAAGAAAAGCTGAGGAATATTTATGAAAGAAAAGTTGATTAAAGTTAGGTAAGATTAAGAGGAACGTATGCGCGGCCCATTTCGGCCAGTTTCATACAAATCTTAGATTTAGATTTGAGATCGAAATACCCAACCAAACTGAAAAATTATTTCTGTAATCAAAAGGTATATCAAATATCTAGTGCGGATGTGAGCTACTTTACTCATTTATTTTTTTTATTATAGGATTTAGGCCATTAAAGATTTTAGTGTTTCATGATTTTAGAGGCAACTTGGGCAATTTTTTGTGAGTAAATGAAAAACAATAAAAAAATAAAAAATGGTCCATTTTTTCAAATACGCAAGATAATGATGCGCAATACCTGCGGTTCCCTCCCCGCACTTAGTGACTCCTTGGCCGAATTGCAGCTCCTAAGGGGTTTGCACACCCCCAGCTCTCCAGTTGGCGCAAAAGTACATGCATTACCTGGAACGAAACAGTCAACAAATTAACGAAATCCAATAAACCTTCCAAACCTAACCTAACCTTATTTAACACTTCCGTACCGGACCGGGGAACGCACTTATACTAACGAGAGTTTTACGCTGTATCTAAGTTGTTTTTTGAACCACACACTCAATAATTTGGGTAATCTTAGAAAAACTATGCGGTTATCGATCTGCATTAAAAAAAAATAATATCGCATTACTACTTTTCTTAATGTTAAATAATTTCTATCTAATTCCGGCGGAGAATCTGTCCCGCCCGCCCCCTACCCCTCTGTTCGGGTGTACCCCGTTCCGCTGGATATTATCCGTTATCTGCTGGTCGTTTCAGGATAACTCTAAGCGATAGCAAGTAATTTCTTAGTCGTTTGTGGAAAGAACTAGATCCCGTTCGTTTACACCGCGCATTTCGTTTGCTCTTTTTACAATGCCATAATGTTCGCTTGCCGGACAAAGATCATTCCGTCTGGGTCATTTCCGGTAAACAACGGAATGGATGATGTAGACGCCAATCGTCAGTTGAGATTCTGAAACAAGGAGTTATGTTGGCTATCGGCCCGCCTTCTCTGTTTTCTGTGGAAAAATATGCGTTATGGTCTTAATTCATTCGAATATTAATTTTGACTTTATTTATCAAACGATTTTGAAAATGATTACTGAAATACAATACAACCCTCTAATTATTATCAAAACAAATTATAAACAAATATGTCATTAACACCCTTTAATAAGCAAAACAATGTTATAACACCCAGCAAAACAAATTGGGGGACCCGAGTGACCCCCCTTTGGATCTTGTGAGATTTTTTTCTTTCCGGGACGAAAAGGTTAAGACGACACAATACCCTAAAATATAGTCAGAATCTTAACGATGTAAGTAAAGAAGGCGCGTAGGCAAAACGCGACGCGCGACCCAGGTGATTAGATGGACCTACTGTCGAATTTGTCCTAGCAAACACTCTAAAATAATTTGGGAATCTTAACGACATAAATTAAGAAAGCGTGTAAACAAATATACGCGCGCGGCCCGGCGTATTGGACGGGCCTACGGTTGAATTTGCCCTGACAGGCCTAGCGACTTGATCTTTCGGCCGGTTTTTTTTAATTGATTCTGATGAACGTGTTACTAATATTTCAGATGTTCCTAAACGAATCCCTCCAAAAGTTATTAAATTCATCGTCTAAAAAAATAAAATCTGGTGCTTACCGCTAAATTTATAGTTGAAGAACGGGTCATAAAATCTTCAAATCGTTTTACGTAATATAAATTAAAGGTATAGTATCATTTTTATTCATTTTAAATAAAAATAACCTATATCCCCGGAGGTTGTTTTGAAAAAAAAGTCCTTTTAGTTACGAATTCGTTGGCATTAATTAAAATGTGAGCCTTAAACTTATTGGTATTACTAGGGTACTTTTTTTTACTTGAGCCTACACAGGAGGCCCCGAGGAGAATAATTTCTCTCAGGACCTATGTCATCTTTGGGGATTCTGTGTGGAGGGTTTTTAAGGAAAAGAAGGGAAGAAGAGTTCTGAGAAGGAAAAGGGTTTAAGGGGTGGGTAGGAATCTGAGGTTCCGTGTGTCCTGGTCATCCGCCTCCAAGACCTGGACAAACCTCACCCTATGAACTCGGGCACCCCTGCTAAATCACCAGACGTAGCGAACAACCTTAATTTTATCTAACTTTTAAAGAGCTTCCTTAGTGAGTACTTGAATTATGACTAAATGATTTCTTTATTTCGTGTTTAAATTTTGAAAGCGACACATTCCATTAGTCTATATGCGAATACAAATTATTATGGTTTTTTTATTCTAGGCATGGCATAGCCCGCGTCAAGTATTTTCATTCGCGTTCCTGACTAATTCTGCAATAAACGCCTATGGTAAATCTGTCTCGGGGAAATCCGCGTACATTCATCGGAAATATATATAATGTAGATGTTTGATTCCTTAATTTAATTGATAAATAAAACACTTGTGTTGCTAAGTTGTGTAACGAAGAAACGACATTTATGTTTATTATATCACTTTCTTTTTATGGTTTCTTCTAACAAACTGACACTTTACAATAAAATCATATAATAACAAAATAAGTGACAATTCTCAATCTAACCGACACCACAACAATACTTTTTCTTTACATCTCCCCCCCTCGGGAAAGAAAATTATTGCAAAATTTTCTCATCTTCGATGTCCTCTTCTTCCAATGTTTGAACTGGAATAAGTTTTGTGATGTGGAATAGGTTTGATTCTGGTTTTTTATGACCCGTATCTATCCTGTATATGGAGTTTGAAATTTTTTCAATTATCTCATATGGTCCAATTTTCAGTTCATCCAATTTCTTCCTGTTCAGCTTGTTTCCATTTTCCACAAACACCATATCCCCTACGTTAAACTCGAAGTGTTTTCGCTTTTTATCGAATAATGTTTTATTGTAGTTATGTGATCTTATTGTGTTTTCAAGTGCTATTTTCCTGTCTCTGATCCAGTCACTATTTGATTCTCGTTGTTTTAGTTCATTCGGTAAAATCGTGCTGTCCGTACCATATAAAAGGTAACTCGGTGCAAAGTTAGTGACTGAGTGAATAGTCTCATTATATTTTCTTGTACATTCTTGAGCTATTGCTGTCCAGGCTCTCCTTTGTTCTTTTTCATTTATTTTACATCTTATTTTGTTAACTAAAGTTTGATTCAGCCTCTCATTTAAACCATTTGAGAATGGTGCATTTACTGCTGTGAAGATCATTGGTATCCGCTTGTCTTGTAAATATTTCTTGAATTCTTTTGAATTGATTCCCGGGTATTGATCGGTAAGTAGCATACCTATGTCTCCTGTTTCTGTTTTGTTAACTAGATTTACAAAATCGTTCGCAGTTTGAGTTTTTGAGGTAAGAACGAATGCATATCTTGTAAAGTGATCTACCAACAAATGCAGAAATTTTTTTGTTGACCTTGTACCTCCAAATCCTCCAATTGTGTCTATAGATACTATTTCAAAAGGCTTTGTTGCCGGGCCTAAATGAGACATAACGCCAAATTTGTCTTGTCCTCTAGATTTATTTTTAATACAAATTTCACAGGTTCTGCAAACTTTTATTATGTTTTTATTTAAATTTTTGGCTACGTAATGTGTGCTTATCATCTTTTGCATTTGTCCAATTCCAATATGGCAAAGGTTTTCATGTATTTTTTTTATGAGTTCCATACTAAACTCTTCTGAAAGAATAACTTTTTCTTTTTCTCTGATTTTTTTGAAGTATATATGGTGTTTCTCTATTAATTTGCTTTTTTTATTTTGTATTTCTTCATTTTTATTCTGATCTTTCAAAATATCTTCCACTTTAATCATGTTTACGACTTTCAATTGTTCATCCGTATTTTCATTTGATTCTAGAACTGGATTTCTGCTTAGACAGTCAGCTTCCAAATTTTGTTTTCCTGGAGCATATTTTATGTTAAAGTCATATTGTGAAAGATAATATGTTAAATCACCCAGCTCTTCATCAGTTCTAGATTTGAGGTTCATGTTTTCCAGTGGTTTGTGATCTGAATAAACTGTAAATGGTTTACCTATCAACCAGTATTGCCAGTATCTCACTGCTTCTTTTATAGCTAAGCATTCTAGGTAAATTGCTTTTTTCTTTTTCTGGGCTCCATTTAGTTTTTTCGAAAAGTAAGCTACTGGTTTTTCTTTTCCATCAGATTGTGTCTGTTTTAAAATAGCTCCAACACCTTCTAGAGAAGCATCCGTGTATATATTAATTGGCAAATCTTGATCAAAAATTTCCAGGATTGGTTGTGAGCATAGTAGATTTTTCATCGTTTCAAAAGCACTTTGGCATTTATCAGTCCAAATAAACTTTTGGTTTTTCCTTAGTAAATTATGCAAAGGATCTAGTATTATTGCACTCTTCGGAATGTACTCATGATAAAAATTGATTTTTCCTAGAAATTGTCTCACATTCTTCTGTGTTTTTGGAATAGGAAAATTCTTTATTGAAGTCAAATTATCCTTTACTGGCTTGACTGAATTATTCTGAATTATATGACCCAGATATTTTACCATGTCTGATGCAAATGTGCATTTTGTAAATTTTAATCTAAAACCTTCCATTTTGATTGCATTCAGCAGCTTTGTCAGATGATCAATGTGTTCAGCAAAAGTTTTTGAAAATATAAGAATGTCATCTATGTAATTGACAGCAAATTCGTTTAGTTTATATTTTCTCAATATATTGCTTAATATCCTCTGAAAAATTGCCGGAGAAGTCTTTAACCCAAAAGGCAGGCAGGTCCATTGATAATGTCCCTCCTGTGTTACAAATCCTGTTTTTTTTTTGTCTTCAATCCGCAGCGGAATAGACCAAAAGGCTGAGTTTATATCCAGCGTTGAAAAAAATTTGCAATTTCTGGTCTTCGTCATTAGGTCTTCAATCAACGGAAATGGTTGAGCTTGAGGTACAACTATTTTATTTAAGTCTCTGAAATCTATGCATAATCTGGATCTTTTGTTTTCTTCTTTTTTAAATGCTAGAGTAACCGGTGCAGCAAATGGACTGTAGGACTCTTCTATCAGTTTATTGTCTAATAATTTTGCTATTTGCTCTTCTATTTCCTTTTTATCTTCTACGCTGCATCTGTAAGGCCTCTTACTACAATATTTATCTACTAATAAGTCTATCTTCGCTTCGTATCCATTAACAGTGCCAACATCATATTTACTCTTCGCAAACACTGATGTGTATTTGCCTATTAGTTCATTTATTTCTGTTTTTTGATCATTATTTAAATGATTTATTGTTATTTTAAAATCTTCTTCTTTAACATGTTCGTTAAAATTAATTCTGTGTTTTTCTACAGCGTTCTTATTTTCTGTAGAGTTTTTATCTTTTTTATTTGCATTATTCAGGCAGAGTTTCTGTGATATTTTTAAGTCTTCACTTTGAATAAGTTTGAAGTCTTTTATCATGTCTAATCCAATCAAAAAATCGTACTTGAAATTGTGTTCATCAATAATGTACACATCAACATTTTTCTCCAATTCCAAAATTTTTATCTTTAAAGTTGTCAAACCACTCGTCTTTTTAACACCATTAATCGTTACTAAATTTGCTTCATTCAAACTGTTTCCTTTTCCTTTGAGTTTCAATAACTTAGAATTAATTAGAGAAACATTTGAACCCGAATCATAAATTCCGTATATTTCTAATTTATCATTTAGTAATAGTTTGACTTTTATTAATGGTGTTACTATTAGTTTTTTTGATTATTTTCATTTAACTCAGTCTCTATCACTGAATTGTTTACATGTTTAATGGCACTTCTCTTAAATTTTTCATTCTCTTTTGTTTTGAACCAGCATGTGACTTCAGGGTGGTAACGAGAGCCCTTATTCAATTTTTCACAAATTTTACATGGATTTTTACCTTCATTTGTATTAAATTCTGCATTCCCAAATGATCTCTTATTTATGAATCTCTTTTTGTTGACCAAATGTTCATACTTGTTTACTTCGTTGAATAAATCCACAATATCTTGTAATCCTTCTCTATCAATCTTGTTTAGTATGAATTCTGGTAGTCCGGAAGCAACAAGGTCTATTAAAGTACCGGTGTCGATTGATCTTCTCATATCCAATAAAAGTTTTTCTTTTTTCATAGCATAATCCAACAGAGAACCATCTTTGTATCTAAATGAGAGTGCGTATGTGACAGGGTTCCATCCTTTGTTTGCGAATGATTCACAGAATTTGTTTTTCCATGTTGACCACTCGGAGTTCATTGTTAATTTTATAATCATGGAACTGTACCAATCTACACAAGTTTTATCCATAAACAATCTGAGTATTTCTATTTTTTTTTCATCCGTGATCACATCAAACCGTAAACATTCTTTTTCAAATACTTCGATCCACTGGCTTGCATTTGTATTTTTATTACAGAATTTTTCAATAACGAACTTCTCAGCAATGTTTTTTAAGCTCTGTTGGTTATTTCCCATTAATTTTTCAATCAATCTTTCCAGTGTACTTGTTTCTTCTTTTTGATGTACTGGGGAACTTTTTTCTTGCAATTCTTCGAGGTATTGGTCTCCAAACTGTAAATTTCCATGTTCATCTACATATGTTTTTTTCAGTTCTTCTGTCATGGTAATCCAGACTCTCCTAACCTGGTACCTTTTTCCCAAACTATTTTTCACTTTACTAAAAGCAGCAGTTTTCATTATTTCCTTGTGATGGCTGGCTGATTGTAGCGATTCTGGTATTGCGTACACTTTATCATCACTTGTAACTATTGAGGTAATGCTACAAACGTTTGACTTGCCTTCACTTCCAGGTAGCAGAGTGAATTCAAACTGAAGTTTCTCCATTTTTTGGGTTTTTAACAAAAAAATGTCGTTTTATAATGTAGATGTTTGATTCCTTAATTTAATTGATAAATAAAACACTTGTGTTGCTAAGTTGTGTAACGAAGAAACGACATTTATGTTTATTATATCACTTTCTTTTTATGGTTTCTTCTAACAAACTGACACTTTACAATAAAATCATATAATAACAAAATAAGTGACAATTCTCAATCTAACCGACACCACAACAATACTTTTTCTTTACATATATAAATAAAAACGTACATTTAATCGTAAATTAAAATTTGTAGGCAATTATTCAGTATCTTGGGAAAACTTGAAATAATGTTATTCATAAATGAATTCACCTTGCAATGCTCAATAACGCCTTGCTCGCGTTGCAAGGTGAATTCAACAATTTAGCATCGCAACCACTGAAGGTATAAACGGTAGTTTCTCAACGTGGATGATCCATCAGACAGAGAGGTCATAGCTAATAATTCTATTTTATAAAAAAAAAAAATTAATTCATAATTATTATTAAATCTCCAACTGACAGCCTTAAAATAACAGAGCTAATTTGCCAACTATGCGTGCCCAGTCATTTCAAGCAATGTTAACTTTTAAGGTAACAATAAACTCTATACTAAATTGCTCTATTTATAACCAATTCCTAGATTTGCAAATAAATGTGAATGTACGAAAGGTATACTTGACTTTGCTCGACTCTCCAATTCTACTTGCTAACAAGTCACCTTTACTTACATATTTTTATTCGGCGTAAATATGATGTTTTGTTATTTTAACTTGTTCTATTCTCTTTTTTTCACATTATTCTTTTTTGGTTGTAACACATAATAGAGAATTCCAGTCCAATTTTTTTTTTTTTTTTATGAATAAAGACCTTCTAACTTAAAAAACTGCATATTTATTTTTATAGTTAGTTTTAATAGTTAAAATAAATGTCAAAGTTTTAATTTTTCAAGATCCCCCGAAAACCACCGAATCTAGTGTGACGTCATCATGGCTAACCGAAGTATAAATCTTGTAGGGAACTGGAATCAGCTATTCGACTCCCGCCATTTTGAATTTCAGCATTGGAGCGTTTTCATAGACATTACTGGGCAATACGATCGTTTTTTGTACAGTTAAAATTTTTGAATATTTTCAATAATATAGATAAACTAATAGAGATACTTTATTTTTGATACTGAATTATTTAGGCCTAAATAATGTTTCAATAAAAACAAATACTATTATGTGTCCAATTCTCTATAAACCAATAACCCGGAATGCCGAACGGCTTGCGTCTTCATTTCTATTGATTTCTATACAACTTTGACCCAGGTGACGCGGCGCGGTGACGTCACGCCGCCAAAATCCAGCAATAGGTGTTTTAATGACACGTTTTAAAATGGACTTTTTAATATTTTTTTAAAAACTCTACGTTAAATGTTATGCAATAAAACTTATATATTCAGAATCAGCGTATTATACCAAGTCAGTGGACATCTTCAATTTATCTTTGAATAAATATAAAATATTGTTATTGAGGCAGTTCAGTTATGTACAACAAAATGTTTTTTCTATGCTATATATGTAAAAGCCCCGAAAAAGGGCGTTTATTTATAAATAAATAAATAAATAAATAAATTTAATATTAGTCTACATGAACATATTTTTTTCAAGCCATAATATTTTTCACTGTAGTTCCTTATTGTATCACATTCCTTTTTACTAGCCTTAATCACACATGCATCATATTGTTTTATATCAGTAAAGTAAATAAACCTAGTATGTATGTTATTTAAATATTGTATAACTATTATATTTTCGTTACTATTAAAATACTGTTACCCCCTGCGTACCACTGTATCATGTAACACTTGAATGTAAAAGCCATTTTATGGCGTTTAAATAAATAAATAAATATCGCCCCCCTGTGGGTATTTGAGACTTTCACGGGGGCAGTAGAGGACCCAGAGAAAATTTTGGAGCGTTGAGATGGCACAGTGCCCTCACTGCAATAAAAATAATAATATACATCCTAGACTTGCAGAAGAGTCAATAGATGTCGCACATTAAATAAAATGGATAATAATTTATCCAGACACCATCTAGATTGCATTTAGTTCGAGTTGAATCTTGCAATCATACATAAAGATGGCAGCCAATAAAAATATGCGTTAAAAAAAATGAAGATAATATGGGTGGTTCTTAGTCGAAGTATGGTACAGTTAAACGTGACCGAATTGGATATCGACACCTTAGCTCAGTGGATAAGAGCACCCACCCGGAAAGTAGGGAGGTCCTGGGTTCGAGTCCCAGAGGTGTAAATATCTTTTTCTGATTTTTCTGTTTCCAGATTTTCGATTGCGTTTCGTTCATAATGTCTTCATTTAATTAATTTTTTAAAGTATTTTGGGTCTCCTGACCATTTGTGGATACCAATTTCAATAGTGCGACACACTTGCGATTTGTACGGGAACTGCAATTTTTCTGTGAATATTTTATAGTTAATCATCCTTTTTAATAACTATTTCTGTCAAGATACAGTGATCTGAGGAATGAGAACTTGCGAAGGTTAAATTATATCTAATGAAAATAATGTATTTTGCGGACTCAACAGAAAAGGTCGCCGATTATGAATCATTTTATTTATACAATAATATAAGCTTTTCCCCGCGGCTTCGCTCGCATGGTGTTATTGCGGGTTCGAACCCGGCGTGCGCAAATAAATTTTATTTGATTAATTTGTGTTATTTCACAATTTATTCATTTAAAATAATATATGATATATTTGCGGCACGTTCCAGAGTGGAAGATACTAATAGTATCGCCCTGGTGTAAGACCACCATTCAGAATTGAAACGTTGCTTGAAATGACTTTAGCCGTGTTTAGTGACCAGATCTGAATAGCCAGGTACTTCCCCACCTACCTCTTCCCTATCTCCTTCCCCCCCACTACCTTCAGCCTCACAACATACCCCAATTGGGGATGCCATAGTCTCACTGGCTCCAGACGGGAGCAGTTGGGACTCTTGTGCGGTATTTCATGTAAAAAAAAAAAAAAAAAAATTGGGAAATTACTGTAGCGCTTGCACTTATAAATTATCCCCCCTCCCCCCACCCCCTCCCGCTTTCAATACATTAATTCCCGGTACATTCAGTTTTCAAACAGCTCGCATGCCACGTAAATTTCATAATCTTAGAGCTCAAAGAAAAAAAATTTATCAAACTTGGTGCAGTCGTTCGGAATTCATGCGCTTACAAATATTTCGGAGATTTATTTTTATTTAAATATGTGGAAGTTTGTTAATATAATAAAACATAATACTATTTATAATACAGTCTTTATAATCGTTACGAATTATATTTTGTAGGAACTCTCATCTGACATTTATTCCAAAACATAAGCTTTGGAATAAATGTCAGATGAGAGAAAAACAAAACAAATTCTAATATTTGTATTTTCTGGAGCAGCAGCCGACCAGTAGGTAGGGGGCTGAGTACCTACCAGCATAGAGCTCACAAATATATCAACACGTTTCCATGGCAACGATTTGTTTTCTGACGTTAGCAATAACTCGCTTTTGTTAGCGACAGAAAACCTATAACAAATATAATATATTAATATTTATAATTTCAAAACGCCGGAGCTTACCATTATAGTATACAGCCTATAGTCCTCGCATATAATTTAGCTTTCTATTGGTGAAAGAATTTTTAAAGTCATTTTATTATTTTATGCGTGAAAGCGTAACAAACAAACTCACTTAAACACTCACATTAGTATGGATTTACTGGTTATTTATACAGGGTATCCGGGGGAAAAGCGCATTAACTTCGGTAGGTGATTCTACGTGATGGTAAGAGTAAAAGATTTTAACGACTTTTTTTAGAAATTCCACCTTTTTTTCCATTAAAAAATTTTAACCCAAATTGAATTAACGAATCTTTTAAAATAAAAAGAAGTCGTATACATGATTCATAGACTGGAATAATTCAATTTTTTATAAGAAAAACTCTTTGTTTATAACTTTAGTTTATTAATTTTATCTTATTCATCAATTGGAATAAACCTTCAAAAGTTATAAAAATAGAGTTGTTTTATAAAAAATCGAATGAACATTTAGACTTTTATAAATAGTAAATAGTTGAAAATAAATAAAGTCGGATATATTTATCCGAGAAGCTATCTAGGTTACAAACCAATTCTTCGAATGATTGTTTCCAATAAAAAGAGTAGTTTGCCTTTATATGAAAAAAAAGAGTTGAAGATAACATTGTTTTTTATAAAATTTGAAGAGGAGGCCAAATCCTCTCTCAACCATTCTCTCCCTATCAGGCCTGCCACACTGTAAGTGAGCACACGCATCCGCCGCCAAGACCTCACACCATGAACCCTGATACCTCTGCAAAGTTACTAAAAGTAGCAAACCACTTGGGGTGACCTATCGTTGCCTTAGTTCTTATTTTTCTAACAGACCATTTTAGTTTTTGTTCAATCCCCATTTTAAAATTAAAAATAGAATATAAAAAAGTAAAATTAATCATTGAAGAAGAAGATAACACTTAAAATCTAAATGAAAATATGAAAGAGAACAAGACACAGAAAAACAGAAAAAGATAATGGTCGCAACTGGGACTCGAACCCAGACCTCTCGTCTAACCGGGACGTGCGCGTTATCCAATTTCGCTATTGTCACCTACTGTCAAACCGTCATATTTGTCAATATCATATTTAAAATATTTAGAATCAACAATATTATCTTCAACTAGTTCTTTTTTCCATATTATGGTCAACTACTATTTTTTATTGGAAGCAATCATTCTAAGAATTGGTTTGTAACCTGAATAGCGTCTCGGATAAATGTATCCCAATTTATTCATATGGAACTATTGACTTTTATGAAAGTCTAAATGAATATTCTTTTTTTTTTATAAGAAAAACTCTCTTTTCAAGGTTATTTTTGAAGGTTATTCCCATCATCGTAATATATCATTGAAGAAGAAGATAACACTTATAATCTAAATGAAAATATGAAAGAGAAAAACAGAAAAAGACAGTGGTCGCAACTGGGACTCGAACCCAGACCTCTCGTCCCATTAGTTTAAATAATTCTTAGTTAATCACTTAACTAAGAATTATTTTAACTAATTTACCTTTACGGAAATAGCTTTATCTTACCCCTTTCATAATGTTTCATTGAAATAATGAAAGAAAACCTTCTCCTCCTGTAAAATTTTCTAAAGGTCTGTTAGACAAATACGAACTGAGGCGACGCCATGACAAAGAGGTTGGTAATTAAATAAATGGTTTCCCATAACCGTCTCCAATTCTTACCTTTGTACAGTTCCGCATTTACACTAATTGAAAATAAAACTGACACTAGAACAACTGAAAATAGAGTTGCCATTTTTTAATAAAACTCAAAAAACTACAACCTCCTTTTTGACAGTTGATTTACCAACAAAACAATCACTTTTACCGCCACCACCGGCCAGAACGTTCGCTCACGGTTATTTAACTACGTTGTAAGAGTTAACGTAATTATATTTATACTATGATAACTGGTTCGTACCTTGTCAAGGATTAAATCTTGATTTAAATTATTAACCCTTAATTAGACGTATAAAAACACGCATGTAGTCGCATGGGGTCACTACTGATGCAAAAAAATTAATGAAAATGGAGTGCTTTTACTCTACGTTTGAAAATTATCAATATTTCTTCTTTTAAGGCGGCGCTATTCGGCTGAAAAAGAAGAATATGGAGAAATGTGTAATTATGAATGTTGGACAGAGCGCGCTTATATTTTAAGTGATGAAATCGCAGCGAAAATGGCGAAAAAGCTTAACAAAACATGACTCGTTTAAAATAGAGCAAAAATCTCGTGGAGCGTATCTTAAGTATCATTTAAAGAAACATTGTGATTTTTTTAACAAATATAACTTGTAAAATAATAGAAATAATAAAATTGTTTTAAATAATTTTCGGAATATACTTTGCGATTTTTTTCTATCGAGGGAATTTCATATAATTTGTATGATATTGTAATTTGAACGTATCTAGATATTATCTTCAAAAATAACATATATTTTTTTAAGAGCTTAAAAATTTCAAATGTTTAAGGGAGATATGTAAAAAATCGGTCGAATTCGAAATTCGAATAGTGGACCCTTAAATCCACTTTTTAGTAAATTCTAAGTATGAATTGTCATCATCAAAATCTTCATATCCTTATCCTATTCGGGTCGGGGACTCATTGCATTGACAAGGCTCCTCCATACGTCCCTGACTTGTGCTGACTGTTCGGCCTCCGTCCATGGCAGTCCCATCCTCTCCTCACACAGTTTCTGGAGTTGGCTCGCCCAGCTGTGTCTGGGGCGGCCCACTGGACGTCTACCCTCTGGAATCGCACTTAGTATCTTCCTCGGAATTCGGTCATCAGGCATTCTTAGTACATGCCCAAGCCACCTCAGTTGCGATTTTTCTATGAAGAGTAGCAGTGGTTTAATGTTTAGATGGTCTCGGATCGTCGAGTTTCTTATGTGATCCCATTTCGTAACCCCTTCCACTCCTCTCAAGTACCTCATTTCGGCAATTTGACTCTAGAGCGTGTTCGTTCGCTTAGCATCCAAATCTGGTGGTCGTAAGTGAGCGTCGGGCGATATACCGTTTTTACAGTGTCCATCATCAGGGCACTCATGTACCCTGATGATGGACACTATAACGCTGTGCGAAACGTTGGCTAAAGAAGGAGGTAGCGCAACACGGCATAACACCCCAAAAATAAATGATAAAAATACTTTTGGCCGTGTAAACCTAAAATCATACCTGACTGTATAATATATTCTATCTTATTTTTTTTTTTACATGAAATACCGCACAAGAGTCCCAACTGCTTCCGTCTGGAGCCAGTGAGACTATGGCATTCCCAATTGGGGTATGTTATGAGGCTGAATGTAGTGGGGAGGGGAAGGAGATAGGGAAGAGGAAGGTGGGAAAGTACCTGGCTATTCAGATCTGGTCACTAAACATGGCTAAAGCAATTTCAAGCAACTTTTCAATTCTGAATGGTGGTCTTACACCAGGGCGATACTGATACTTATTCTCTTGCAGGCTTAATCCTATAGATGTGTTTATCTCTTTTTGTGTCGCTCGTTTCCGTTTCATGGAGTTTCAAAGTAGCTAAATAAGTTTCCATTTCAAAAAAGTCTGTACGAGACAATGTACATGAAGTATCTATCCTCTCTGCATGGTTCCCGGGACGGTGGTACCCAAACTCACCTCAAAGGGAAAAAAAAAAAAATGAAATAAATGACAAAACTCGTGCATTCAAGATCTTCACTCATTTTTCTCGTCATTACCTTTAAATAAAAATCTGCGGAATCAGCCCAAAATTAAATCAATCCTACTCCAGGGGGGGTAATGTTATGAAACTAAACCCTGATATTTTCGTGTTTCTTCATTTATATCCTAAGTGATATTATGGTAGAAATTAAGCTGAACTCCGCCATACGAACACAACGCACTTCATAGTTTATATTATTTATAGTGTTAATAGGTAAATGTATAACGGAGGATTATCTAAAATCTGAACCTCGAATTTTCCATATTTACGGAGATATTAAAATTGTAAGAAGCCATGTGTACTACATACACATCGCAGGGCAGGAAGGGTTAATAATGAACATCTACATAAAATACATAAATTCAGGTTTTAACACACACCGGACTTATTGGAATTGTCATTAATTTCCAAGAAAATCAAGAATTTATGTATTCTAATAATTATCAGCAATGAAATACAAAATGATTGTAAATTGTAATGCCTGTCCTGTACTACCGTCGAAATTGTCGTCGTCGAGCTCTGTTCCATGATTTTGTGAATAACTTGAATAGAAAGATGTGATATGTCATCTTTAGAAATGCTTGGTGGAGGATCTTTATAAGTAAAGGAAGTTCAGAGAAGGAAGAAGGAAATCGAGAAGTATGAAAGGGTGTATTAAAGGGTCCACCGCGACCAGTAAAATTTTGAAAGTGGTCTACTAGCAATTCGAAGATCGCGGGATCGAATCCCGGCCTGGCATAAATTTTATTTGATTAAATTGTGTTATCTCACAATTTATTCATTTCAATTAATAGTATATTTGCGGCACGTTTCAGATGGAAGACACTATCAGTATCGCCCTGGTGTAAGACCACCATTCAGAATTGAATCGTCGTTGCTTGAAATAACCGTGTTTAGTGACCAGATCTGAATAGCCAGATACTTCCCCACCTTTCTCTTCCCTATCTCCTTCCCCTCCTCACTACCTTCAGCCTCACAACATACCCAATTGGGGATGCCATAGTCTCACTGGCTCCAGACGAGAGCAGTTGCGACTCTTGTGCGATTTTCATATAAAAAAAATTAAAGAAGCGAAAAAAAAAATGTTGACCTCTGATCTAGTATGTCAAACATTATTTGATACGTGTATTTCGACGTGTATCAAAACACCATTATGGACTTCTTAAATCGCTTCTTTAAGGCCGCGCTTCTCGGCCTAAAAAGAAGAAGATGGATAGATATGTAATTACGAACGTTGGACAGAGCGCGCTAATATTTTAAGTGATAAATTTGAAGCGAAAATTGCGAAATAATATAGAGTAAGTGCGTTTAAAATAGAGCAAAAATCTCGTGGAAGGTATCGTAAGTATCTTTAAAGAAACATTGTGAATTTTTTTACAAATATAACTTGTAAAATAATAGAAATAGACTTGTCTTAAATCATTTTCGGAGCATACTTTGCAATTTTTTACTATCGAGGGAATTTTATATAATTTGCTTTATATTATCTTCAAAAATAACATATATTTTTTTAAGATCTTAAAAACTTCAAATGTTTAAGGTAGATATATAAGAAATCGGTCGAAATTCGGATAGCGGCGGCTTAAATTGTTTTTTATTACACGCAAAATACCACGTGTTATTTGTGTAAAGTTATTTTTTTTTAGTGTAAAGCAGGAAAACTAAATATTTTTTTAATTTCCTTCTTTTTTAATTACATTATTTTTCAATGATTTTCCTTATTACTTATATATTGTAACATGTCTTGTTTGTCAATAAGTTAATGTATTGCCATTAATTAATTTGCAATTGACGCTATTATAAAATCAGGTAATTCCTGTTGGTAAAGAGTATGACAATATCGATATAAATGACAGAAGTGGCTGTTTGAGGCAATGTATGAAAGTGAACGAATAAAATATGCAAACGACATACCATTGCAATGAGCGTGTTCTAGGATAAGAGGAAAAAATGTATAGTCTCTTTGTGAAAATTGTTTTTTTTTATATTAATTTTTATTGTAAACTAGCTTTTACCCACGGCTTCGCTCGCATGGTATTAGTTGGAAATCCCACTGATTCATTCATCCATGCTTTAATTTACTGATTCACTCACTGACTCACTCACTCACTCATACACTCCTTCACACATTCACTCATTCACTCAAAGACTCACTCACACTTACTCGGACTGTATCCCTCTGGTTAGAGGGGTTTGAATACTGCATCTTTTGTAAATCCTGCCAGGTTGTGGGATAGAGTTTATAAATCCGTCGTCGCGATCCCGACTCCAGATCAAAAGCTTGCATGTTCAGTTCACGTCGGGGTCACCAAGTTTTTGGGAATTTCTTTTATCTCTCACAGGAAATTCAAATGCGACGAATCTTTTCTGATTATGTCTTTTTCTCATTTTCATTTGAAATAGCTAATATTGTCTTCAATGATCAAATTGTACAATTTAGGGTTGTAATCATTTTTGGCCGTCTGTTTCAACGCTTGCTAAAGGAAAAGTAAGATTTAAAAAAATACTTTTGTTAAACTTCACCAAAATGCGTTTTTCAATCAATTTAGCCGTCTGATTTACGTCACTTTTAACTTTTGCTTTTACTTTCCTGTAATCGATAGTTACACTAGATTTACGCCGCCATATTGACTTATTTAACATTTCTTTTGTAGGTAAGTAAGTAAGCGCGTTTCAACATTTAATATTATAGAAAATGATGATAGTAAAGACGAATTGAGGCGTGTAAAAGCAAAGGCAGCAATCTTCAAAATATAGGAAAAAAGTTGTAAATGCAGTTTCATAGTGATTCGAATTGAGAACCTACATTTAATTTGCAAATCTGGTTAGTTACAAACTCAGCTTTCTTCCATCAAAATCAGAGTTTAAAAATATGTATCAAAGGGAAAGATATCAATGTGATTTTGGCCTTTTTTACAAAAAACTAAAGTGGAGATTGCTGCCTTTGCTTCTACACACCTCAATTCATCATCCAATATGTCTTACAGCGAAAACCAAAAAAATTTCCACCTCATCTTAGTAATATGGTTATTTGGGACAATTCTAAATTTTTGGCGCGGTATCGCATGTCGAAAGATCTCGTAAAATTTGTGACACATCAAATTCAAGGAGATATTACGAGTACTGGAAGCTAAATAATATTTATCCCATGTTATTTCCTGTAAATTTAATAAACCATAATTTGTTTTAAATACACACAATACACATATTTTTTATAGGAACAAAACCGTAAGTTCTGACAATGACGCGAAACAAAGTACAACGTGATATTTCGACAGTGGTTTTTAAATTTAAATTTCGGTGTGGCCGCACCAAAACATAACGCAATTTGTTTTTTCACAAAATTACGAGGAACATTTTGCTTTTTAGACTTGCCACACTTACTATTTACTTTAGCAAAAATACATACCAAACAGCGCGTGGTCCTATTTAAAATACTTTTCACTTTAACTGACGGTTAAAATTTAAATTTAAATCAGGATTTAGCTTTCTGTTGAAACAGACGGCCATAAGTTATTTTAATAAAAAAAATCAAATTGCTTAAGCTAACGATGGATTTTATTCAATTTATTGAAAATTTGTAAATTTGGGGCTTGGGAAAAAAAAATTATGTTTTTAACAATTTATTTAAAAAAAATACAAAACTTAATGAGAAAAACCTCAATCAAAATATTATCATTTAAGAAAATATTAGTAACCCTTAAACAAAAACTGGAAAAGAAAAATCAAAAAAAGATTCGGTCGCATCTAGGAATCGAACCCAGGATCTTAGCCTTGCCGGGGCAGCAACGATTTGCAGCGCCGCCCGTTGCGGGACTTTTCTGCACAGAAACTGAATGTTCGTTTTTTACCGAACCGACTGGCGTAGCTACGCTAAAAATGAGTGGGTGAATTAAATCATAGTTGTAAAAACAAAATATTCTATTTTTGATAGAAAACCGACATTTTGTTGTTGATATTTGTATTTAAGATTTTTACGCAGCCAGCAATTTGCGCAAACATTGTAAAAAGGAATAATATTTCGAAAGCAGATAAATCGTCACCTCAATTCTCAATTGTCCAAACGACCATTAGAAAATTTTACAGGAGGAGAAGGTTTTCTTTCATTATTTCAATGAAACATTATGGTAGGTGTTTATGCCGCCGCTATCCGAATTCGACTGATTTCTTACATATCTCCCTTAAACATTTGAAGTTTTTAAGCTCTTAAAAAAATATGTTATTTTTGAAGACAATATCTTGATTTTGTCATTCCCAGAACTTACTCTCTTTTTTTTCCCTAAAAAGTCCCTCCACACAGCATCCCCAAAGATAACATAGGCCCTGAGGGATATTTTTTCTCAGGGCCTCCTATATGGAGTTAAAGTAAAAAAAAGGGCGATACTGAGAGTATCTTCCACTCTGAAACGTGCCGCAAATATACTACAGGGTGGCCCATAACTGTATACCTAGTTTCAATAAACAAAAAATAAATAATGGTATAACTTATGTATGTATTATTTATATTTTCAAAAACTACAATAAATGGAAATTTTTATGACATCTAATTTTTAAAAATTATATCATCCAAGTGAGCTTCATCAGCTTGTTGACATTGTCTAAGGCGGATTCGAAAATTTTCAAAAACACGTTGTTAAGTTGCCCGTGGGATGGCGTTTATTTCCCGTACAATGTTTTGTTTTAATTGATCTATCGTTATTGGATTGTCTTCACACACTCTTGATAAAGTATCCACACAAAAAATAATCATACAGGCTGAGATCCGGGCTCCGTGGGGGCCACTCAATGTCTCCTCCTCGTGAAATGAGTTTCCCGGTGAGCATCTCCTTCAAACGGTCCATGGACAGTTAAGCCGTGTGACAGGTGGTGCCGTCCTGCTGAAACCAGGTCCTGGAATTGTGGCCTTTAAATTCTTGAAGAGCTGGGACCAAGAACTTCTGAAGCATCTGACAATAATTCTTAGATTTCACGGTCATAGCAACTCCTCTCTCATTTTCAAAGAAGTATGAGCCAATGATACCCCTGGCTGATATTGCAGCCCACACAACGACCTTCGGGCTATGTAAAGGACGTTGATGTTTCTGTCGGGGATTTTTCTCGGACCAATACCGAAAATTTTGTTTATTAACATGGCCATTGATATGGAAATTCGCCTCATTGCTGAACATTATGTTGACAAAATTATCAAAACGTTCTAGCATCACATTAGCAAAATTAAGTCGAAGATCGGTATCATTTGGCTTCAACTCTTGCGTCAGCTGAATTTTATAAGCTTTTAAATGTAAATCGTGGCGTAAAATTCTTTGTAAAGTAGAACTCTCGATGAGTAAGGCTTGGCTTCTCTTGCGAGTCGATTACTGTAGATTTTCCCTTACTGATTCACCAACATGCTGAATAACTTCTGGTATCCTCGCTGTCTTCGGGCGGCCTACATTCATTATCCTTACTGTTGAGCCGGTTATCTCAAACATTCTGATCCATTTCCGAATAGAATTTGCGCTTCGTGCTTGAGTTATGTCTCGTAAACCGAAACGAACAAGGTACATTCGTCTCGAAATCGTCATGGAATAATTGTTAACGTAATACGCACGAACACAAAACGCACGCTGCTCTCCCGTAAACGGCTCCATGGCGACTAAAAATTCAATGAAATAGCGCGTCTAACGCTACCTCCCGCACCGCGCTAGCCCCACGCATTGTTGAAAAAATAACGAAACAAACCGCGAACACAGTTATGGTCCACCCTGTACATATTATTTTTTATTAATTAATTATGAAATAACAAGAGTTAATCAAATAAATTTTAAGCCCGCAACCTTCCACCACAGAGGCATTAATTTTTTAATTCCCGATGGTTATCTCCGTCACCGACAGCATAAACTGTTTTATCTCCCGGCTTTCAGAACTAATATGCTAATGGTCATAACAGTCGGGAGAGCTGTCTTATTGTTAAATAAAGAATCACTTCGAATATCAATTTATTTAACTTCAATGAAGCACAATTTAGAAGGTGAGCTTTGTTGCTGTTAGTTTAAATTTTCTTATTTAATCTTAAATATTCTTTCTTTTTTAAAAACGCTTTGAATTTTTAATTTTGTAATATTTTTGAAATTATTTAATTGAATTGAATTTAATCTACGAAAAATATCATTTGTGCATCGTATGATTAATTTGATGCTCTGTTAAACACGGGAAATTTCGAGTTCTATTATTTGGTAAACAAAATGATAAGTTTTTTGTAAACAAAACAACAAATTAATTGACTCAGTAATAGCCGATATCTCTTATCAATTTGTAAATTAAACATATATTTTTATTTAACCTTACGGAAAAGTGTGCATGAAACAGAGGTGATATGGGAACCAGTGCCGTAAATAGCCTTTTCTGCGCCCTGTGCGAGCGACGGCCGAGGACAAAGGGCGGTGGAGGCCTATCTTGAAGGATGCCAAGACTCAAAATGAGCTGTAGCGCCATTGAAGAAGAAGAAGATGTAGTTTAAGGCCAATTTACATTTCCAATATCAAAATTTTAATATTTAGAAACAACATTATTGATTTCTAATAAACAAATCAAAAAGATTATTTTATCTAGATTTTAGAACAATTTTTTTTTGCAAAACGGTTAAAAAATAACCAATGACAAGGGACATTAAAAATGCATGGAATTTTGCATGCAAATCTTGACAGGCAAAAGTTTATAATCACAGGCTACGGAAAACATTCCTCTCCCGGGTGAAGCGGGAAAGTAGGCGGGGCCAGCGGGGGGGGGGGGGGGAGTTCATTTTTTTACAGGAGCCACACCGAGCGGTCGGTAACAGAGAAAAATCAAATGAGATTTGGGGTTATGCCAACCGCGCATTAAATTGTAAATAAATACTGTCGTAATGGATGATTAATTCTTTCATGAACTCACTTGTAAATAAAGTCATTTACTTTATAAATCGGTTTCAGAGACACGAAATAAATTGACCAATTAAAAAGGGTATTCTATTCTTAATCCCTGACAAATAAACACCTGATAAATCGAGGTAGGTAGGTAGTTAGGTCTAACTTGAAATCTGCGTGTTCTCTTTTACACTTCGTCTACAATCTCATGGCTAAATTTCTTATCAGAACTCGATATTTAACATCTACGTAATTAATTACGCATTCAAAATTCTTAAATACCAACTTCAGGTCATAATTATCGATATTAGTCGGAAATCTTTCCTGATAAATAAACATCTATTAAAATATCTGGGTTTTCTCCCTGATGTAGCATCTCTTCTTCATTGGAACGCATTTTAAAATTTATGTAAACGCTAAACGTCAAACGTCAAGTGTTCAGTGCATACGCATGGACAGGTCCTTACTACAGGCCACTAGCAAAATTGTGTGTGACCGCGCGAACTTCACACCAATCTTTAAAACCATGTTTCAACAAACGGAGGAGATGGAAAACAAAAAATGTTTATTGTGCTGTTCAAGCGATTGTTCATGTTCATTTCTCGCTGGAGTCAGGCTTTAAGATGAATCCATGATAAGACTCTCCGAATTCGACACATGTTCATAAACGGGACATATGTATATATCTCAGAATCTAATTATCCGATCTAAGTGAACTAAGTGTTGTTTTGAAGAAGACTTTTAATGCTACAACTCATTTTAGATTTTAAGTGTATATCATTTAAACTCTGAAAGAAATGAGACTGTGAATTTGAAAAAGTTTTTTGAAATTCTGAGTATCACCCTGATTAGAGGGCACCACCCTGAATAGAAACCTTATTTGAAATTGCTTTAAAGCTTGCTTGGTGACTATATATGAATATTCTAGTACTTTGAAACCATCCTCTTCATGATCTCTTGCTCTTTAGCCTCACACACACACACACCGATCAGAAATAGCTCCACTAACTTAGTTCCACTAACTTCGTTGTTGACAGTTGGCCCTGCCAATGATGGGACTTCCATCGTAGTATCTCTTTTGTGCATCGAAAAATTGAAGATAAAATAGGTACAGGTTAAAATACAGCCAATAGCGGTTAACCTTGACTCAGTACTTGATGGAATGGAAAAAATATATCAAAAACGACTTTTCATCGAAATTTCAGTTTTTTTTTCAAAATGATTCTTTCTCAGTGAAAACAGAATACGGCACAAAACAAGTTGGCCTTGATTACAGAAAATAATATGACCACGTAAATCAATGAACTTACAGCATTGAATAGCTTACACATTATAATAACAAAAACAATTTTTTTTATTGTTCTCTAGACTTTATGTCCGGGTTAAATCTTCCCACAGGAAAAACTTTACCCAACCACACACTTTTCCACAAATGATCATCTAGTCAATCCACGCTATGCAATTGCACTGTATAAGTATAATAAATACAAAACCCTAAAATAACAACATGTCAACCTACCAGAGACCAAATGGGAAAAAAAAAATCACCGACTCTAGATATTTTCATGTTAGAGGGTTCGGCTTGATAGAACTCCTAACTGGACCGATAAATTCTACTGATCAGTCAATATAAATATTTAAAAATCTTTCGTAATCCTACATGTATTTAATATGACTGACTTTATTTAAATAATTATTTAATCAGTTATTATAGTGGTGCGCCCTCAATGAACTGTTCCTCAATATTGAAAAATGCCAAACAATTACTTTTGCGCGAATCAAAAATCCCATTAATTTTCAATATAGCATCAACAACATTTTCCTGAAAAGAGTAGATCAAATCAAGGACCTCGGTATTATATTTGATAGTAAATTAACTTTTGTTCCTCACATTAATGTAATAAGTAACAAGGCCATGAAAAGTCTGGGGTTCATCCTGAGGACGGTTAAAGAATTTAAATCACTAAATTCGTTTAAATTTCTGTACACTGGGCTGGTGAGATCAAATTTAGAATACAATTCAACCATCTGGGCTCCATTATATAAGACACACCAACTAAGAATTGAAAGAGTACAGCATAAGTTCTTAAGATTTATTAATTATAAACTCGGTATACCTGTCGAAGATCTAAATTATGTATATTTAATGGAATTACTTAATATAAGCGATTTAGCGTCAAGGCGCGTAGCGAGCGATTTATTTTGTCTTTTTAATATTTCGAATGGCAGACTGGACGCCCTTGATTTAATCAGTAAAATTAATTTGAGAATACCCACGCGCGATACTCGCTCTAATGCGATTTACCTTGTAACTAATTCTGCTAGTAATTATTTTGTTAACTCTCCTCTGCAAAGACTCCATATACTCGGTAACAAATATTCCTCTATAGACGTTTACCGTCATCAATCGATGTCAAAATTTAAACTCAGTGTATTAGAACAATTAAAATAAATCTATTAATATCATGCACTATATAGCACCTTAATCGAAATATTATGGTAGCTATGTTTCGATAAACACGTAATAAATACTTTAAAAAAGTTTGCTAATTACAAACATAAGTATTGACAATCCTATCGTATTTCCCTCTTTAATTAAAATAACAATCTCAAATTAATTTACTTACCATATATTCTATGTTACCTGCTTTGTGTCAACTATTATACTTGGTGTTATCTATATTTTGTATATCTTATGTTATCTTTATTTTGTTTCTTATATTTATATTATGTTTATATTATATTATGTTATTTCTTATATTTTTCCAAACACATGTACTGCACTATATGTAAAAGCCCTATGGGCGTTTAAATAAATAAATAAATAATTAATTATGATAATAACCACACAGTTGAAGACAGCATATCTTATGCAGACGACACTGTAAATCAAAGAAAACATTATCATAATATGGTTCGAGCAAAATCCTATGTCGCTAAATATTGAGAAAACGTAAACCGCCTTATTAAAAATAAAATACTCGACGACCGTTAAACGGTATTTTTGTACCACGACTGTGTAATAAAAAATTCGGCACATTACCAATAAAAAAAACGATTTTATTTTTCATACTGCAACGAAGAGTCTTTTTGCGCTTACGCCCGTGTTAAGGCGCCGTATTCTGTCTCGAAAAGAAAAAAATGTGAGTTATGTAATTACGAAAATTGGAGAGAGCGCGCTAATATTTCAAACGATAAAATTGAAGCGAAAATTGTGAAAATGTTTATTAAAACACGATTCGTTTAGAATAGAGCAAAAATCTCATGGGGACTGTCTAAAACAACATTAAAAAAAAACACTGAATTTTTTCATACATACAACTTGTTAAATAACAGAGAGAGACGTGAAAATAAAAAATTTCGGAGCATATTTCGCGATTTTTTTCTATCGAGGAAATTTCATAAAATTTGCCTTTCGACGTGAGGATTGTATAGATATTATCTTCATATGTTTTTTTAAGAGCTTAAAAACTTCAAATGTTCAAAGGACATAATACAAGAAATCGGTGGGTAGCGGCGACTTAATATTAAAATGGCGCTCAGAAAATGTGCATTTTGTTGTTATGAAAATTTTTTTTACTGAAATATTTTCGTGAATCATGTTTTTATTTCATAAAACGGTGAAGTTATTATTAGATTTGCGTGGTTTAATATATTTAAAACTTAAAAAAAGGGCTGTGTTTTTTTGAATTTTGAATTTTTGTAAATTCTGTACATTTTGGTTAAATATATTTGTGGTAAGCTTAATTTTTTAACATTTTTTCGTTTTTATAATTAAAAGAGGAATAACAATGCTAGAAATATTTCGATTCTCGTGCCTACAAAATTTAAAATCGCGCGTCGTATTTGCACGAGGCAAGTAAGCGACACTCCTACAACATGGGTCTCTTCAAGACCAATGTTCATTCCTCCCTCTCCTCAAAAAAACCCTCCACACAGCATCCCAGATGACATAGGCCCTGAGGGAAATTATTTTCCTCAGGGCCTCCTGTGTGGAGTTAATGTAAAAAAAATGCGAAAAAGTGGTTTTTATTTATTTTGTGCATACTTTTATAAGAATGAAAAAAGTTAGAACATACAAAACCTCAAAAATAGTCTTAGCAATAAAGGGGTATTTAAAAAAAATAGTTTCTGCTGGAGATATCAAAGGGTCTCCCCAAACCAGATAATCAAACTCATCAGCCGGCAAACACCTCACCCAATGAATCCTGGCACTCTTGCTAAGACACCAACGCAGCGAATGGGATGACCTATGCCAGAGGTGTTAGTTACCCAATAAATGTTACCCGTACCCGCCTGCCAAATTAAAATACTGCATAACACAGGAAATGTCACAAAAGCGAGTCTACATTTACATTTTCCTGTATATTATTACTTAAGGGGACCCGGTGGTCTGGAAATTAATTTTTTTTGTTCAATATTTCGAAAGTACAATCCTTTAAGAATATACAGTAATTTTTTTGTAATGGTATTGATTATATTTAAAGTTCTACAGCCAACTTAGCAGGTCAGCGCAGAAGCAGGTAAAAGGGCCGGGCGAAACATTAAACTCATTTATTTAAAAACTACCTTTTTCTGCATAGTGTGAGGCAAAAAAAAACTACTCGGCCGATTCGTCTCAAATTTTACTATGTTATTCCGTATACCATTACCTATCGCAGGAACTAGAACAAAGTTTTTACCTTGAATACTTCTATTTTTTTGCATACAAAATATAATGAAAAAACAGCCTGTTTTCTGTATTTAAATTTCAACAACGCGCCATTTTGTCAATTTTTTTAATTTATTTTTAATTCTAGTTTCTGCGACAACTACACTCATACTGATCATAATTTTTTGTTTTTGTTTTTGTTAACGGATAAGTGAAAGAGCCAAAACTGGACCCACCACCAAGGTTCGTATTTATGAGGAGGGTAACTTCAGCGCAGTTCCTTAAATACTTAGAATTAAAAAAAAATAATAACAATGTTTTTGAATACTATTAAATTCATTTGATCCATGCTAATATTATAAATGCGAAACTGCTCGAGTTTTTTATGACCTTTTCACGCATAACACAATATAAAGACTTTAATAATTCTTTCACCAATATAAAGCTAAATTATTTGCGCAGACTACAGGTTGTATATAATGGCAAGCTCTGGCGTTATTAATTTATAAATATTAATATATTATATTTGTTATACGTTTTCTGTCGCTAACAAAAGCGAGTTTTTGCTAACGTCAGAAAAAAATCTTTTCCATGGAAACAATGTTGATATATTTTTGGGCTCTATGCTAGTAGGTACTCAGTCTACTGGTCAGCTACTACTACAGAAAATTCAAATATTAGAATTCGTTTTTTTTTTGGACAAGCTTGGAATAAATGTCAAATGAGAGTTCCTATATTAAAAATATAATTCGTAACGATTATAAAGACTGAATGATAAATATAGTATTTTTTATTATATAAACGAACTTCCAAATATTTAAATAAAAATAAACATCCGAAATGTTTGTAAGCGCATAAATTCCGAACGAATGAACAAAATTGGATAAGTAATTCTTTTTTTCTTTGAGCTATAGCATTGTGAAATTTAGGTGGTAGGCGAGATGTTTGAAAACTGAATGTAAGGGAATGAATATATGGAATGCGGGAGGGGATGCGAGCGAAGCCGCGGGGAAAACCTAGTATATCTATAAAGTTTGAATGGCATTGATCACTGTTTTCATTGTAAAAAAAATCCTAAAACTCGTCGAAAATATGGGGGCTAGACCCCCTTAAGGGGGGAAATAGGTGTAAGCCAGCGTATTTTTAGTGGTTTTCATGAATTTTTTTAACACATTGGGAATAAATTTATTTTAGGGGTCATTTTACACATATATTCAAGAGTATATTCTAAAATTTTCAAATATTTTCCTTAAAAAATAACGGAGATACCAGCTACCGTGCTTTGTAAGTTGTCATCCGGCTGGGCAATTTGAGGAATTTTGGTTTGAAATTTTCAAAACATTTTGAATAGTCGGTAATTTTTTTTTTTACATTAACTCCACACAGGAGGCCCTGAAGAAAATAATTTCCCTCAGGGCTTATGTCATCTGGGAAAGGGGTGGAATTTTGGTTTGACATTTTCAGAACATTTTGAATAGTCGGTAATTTTTTTTTTTACATTAACTCCACACAGGAGGCCCTGAAGAAAATAATTTCCCTCAGGGCTTATGTCATCTGGGAAAGGGGTGGAATTTTGGTTTGACATTTTCAGAACATTTTGAATAGTCGGTAATTTTTTTTTTTACATTAACTCCACACAGGAGGCCCTGAAGAAAATAAGTTCCCTCAGGGCTTATGTCATCTGGGATGCTGTGTGGAGGGTCTTTTTGAGGAGAGGATGAAATTAATATTGGTCTTGAAGAGACCCATGTTGTAGGACGGATGAAACACAGAAGCCGGCAAATCGTTCCATAGACGATTCGAAAAAACGACCCGTTCTCATGTGACAAATGTCAACCGTGTACATGTCATGGCCGCGCGTTTGGCGTGTCTCCCGACTCTGCACCAGTGCCGAAGGGATCAATGACGCTAGTTCCTCAGAGCATCTTCCATTGAAATACCGATAGAACATGGATAGCATTCCCACGTGACGCCTATGCTCTAAAGATTGCAATCCGTTTGTTAGGTTAGGAGAGTCTCTCAAACGGACCGCCCGTTTCTGCACAGAGTCGAGGGTATTTTTTAAGTATTTCGGAGCTCCAGACCAGAGGTGACTGCCAAATTCAACCGTGGGGCGCACTTGCGATTTGTACAGGGTTAATTGGGGTGTCCCCGTTCCCCTTCCGCGTCTCATTCCATCTTCCCCGCTTTCCCTTCCCTCCCACAAACCCCACCTTCTTCTTTACCCTCCCCCTTCTGCCTCCCTGCCGCTAAAATTAATTAAACATTTTCAAACCACTCGCGCACCACCTGTAGTAATTTTTTCATACAAATTTCATAATGCCAGAGCTTACCATTATAGCCTATGACCTTCGCAGGCGTGCGCACAACAAATCACCGAAGTTTCATTGCAATCAGATGAACGGTATGGCAACGTATAAAAGACGAACAAACAAACAATTATTGATTTATATATATAAGATTGACACCCGTTTGCATAGACAAAAATGAGCTTAGCTTGAAAAAAACATCAATATTTATTTATTTATTTATTTATTAAAAGAAGTTTATACAATGAACAAAAAATTGTGTTAATTCATCCGCCATGCTAGGGATGTCCCTGTGTTATGGCGGATGAAGATTACAGATTGTGTAGGTACAGTGTACAGCTATTAACTTATGCAATTCATTTAAGTAGTTTAAGTAACATATTTAGTAACAAATTAAGTTAGTAATTTAATTAACACATTAAATTAATTTATGTTACAAGTTTTATCAATTATATTACAATTCAATTAAAATAGCAAATTTTTACTCATCATCGTTACTGAATGTAAGGATCCATTTTGATAATTTTTTTTTAAAGATATGGGGTTGGGTTTCGGATTTTAGGTTCTCGGGGAGAAGGTTAAACATTTTAGGAGCTAGGTACATGAAATGTCTTTGAGCTGATGTGGTGCGTAGTGTAGGAACATTGTAGTGTCGTTTGGTTATTGTTCTGGTGGTGTAACTGTGATGTAAAAGAGTTTTTTTCTTGTATTTGAACATGAAATGTGTTAGTGTAAATTTTAGATGAAGTTGCCGTATGTTTAAGACATTATATTCTGTGAAGAGTCTATTTGAGGAATATCTTGTTGGTCGCTTGTTGATAGCACGTAAAATCGTTTTTTGGGCTTTTTGCAGAGGATCAATAAAATTAAGAGCACAGCCGCCCCAAATTATGATGCCATATGCTAACTGGGATTGGCAGAGAGCATAGTAAACCGTTTTTAGTGTTATAGGAGTAAGTATATTTCTTAGAGTTCGAAAAACATAAGAGAGCTTGCGAATTCGGGGAGTTAGACTGGCTAAGTGCTGATCCCAACGAAGATGGTGATCAATTAGGACCCCCAAGTATTTTATATGAGATACTTTTTCCAAATTTGGGCAAGTACAGGAAGAGTAGGGACTTGGACAGGAGTGAATTGTTATTTTCTGATTGATAGAAGGTTGGGTTGCAGCAGATAGACTGAAGGTTAAGAATTTAGTTTTACCAGCATTGAGGGTGAGGAGATTATCATCTAACCAATTCTTTACCAGACCTATGTCATATTGAGCTATGTCGAATGCTCCTTTCCAATTTTTATGTCGAGCTATAAGCACAGTGTCATCTGCAAAGGATATTATTTTTCCGGTTATGGGTAGGTTACAGAGTTTATTGATGTATATGAGGAACAAAATAGGGCCTAGAACACTTCCTTGTGGAACTCCGAATTGGATTGAATATGAAAATAAAATACGAAGTTGTCTTTACAATGCCATGCAAGCCCAAACCCGGGCAGCTGCCCAAACTGCCGCAAACTCGTAACGCCCTTGGTCTTAAATCAATGCAAAACAATACTGTTTTGAATACTTACTTATTAAGAAACGATATTCATTCCGTGGACTTGTAGTCAAGTTCCTTTCATATGTCCGAACGGGACGTGACCGGATAATCTCTAGACGATTTTTTTTTTTTTTTGATTTACTAGATTCTTATATTCCTTGAAGAGGTGAATCATTTAAATTTACTGAATTTAAAGTTAATGTTCTTTATACAAATAGAACGGCGTCATTTGCGCCTCGCAATCTTTACCTCATGTGGGTATTTAAAAATTTTACTTGTTTATTATAGACTTAAGGTCCTGAATTTAATCGGTAGGGAAAAATTGTTACCTAAAAACCCTACTAAAATTGCATCTTTTTTGGTCATCATTTACTCTTGATCGTCAGCAAACTGGAAAGCATAAATACATACGTGTGTGTTTGTGTTATGTTGGGAGTGGGAAGGAGGCGGTCATGTCCTTTTATTTGGAGTTCTTCCGCATTTGCCTTCGGGAATGAGGAAACCATGAAAAACCTCATCCAGGAAGATTCGGCCGGCGGTCAACATGAACCCGGTCGGCCTTCAGTGATATCGGTGTACGATATCCTGCATTGTGTGTGTGTGGGGTGTATGTCTGTTTTTATGTAGATATATACTTTATGGGACTATAGGGGATAAACATACATATACATACGTACTATACAATATTATATAAATATATACATAGATATATAAACATAAGTTACGGGGGAGGGGTCTGGAGTTTGGGAATACCTACTGCTCGCTCACTCGTCGGCGTCTGAATCTGGTTCATGCCAGATGTGGTCAAGGTCCATCAGAATGTGTTTGGGTAGTCTGTGTACGTATTTGAATGTGAAGTCGCTGGGAGAATTGTATTGACCGATTTCCTGTATGAGTTTATTTTTACTGTGTCTTAAAGATTTGTAAAATCGGTCTGTCAGTCTGTGAGTGTATTCAAATAAGGTCGGAATGTCTTCTCTCGCATGTAGTCTTTTCAAATTTGTTCTGATTCTAGTGTTGTATGTGATTTTAATGCAGAGATTCTGTAGTGTCTGTAGTTTTGTAAAGTCAGATTGTGAGATGCTACTCCACACGGGAATAGCATATGTCAGCACCGGTCGAATGAGCGAATAGTAAGTCAGGAGTTTGGTTCTGGGAAGTAGCGGACTTTTTCTATTGAAGATGGGCTTCATCATGCCGAGTGCCATTCTGGCTCTTGCGTGCATCTTGGCTAGGTGAGATTTCCAGTTGAGTCGTGAGTCCATAGTCAGGCCCAGGTAAACGACTTCATCCTTCCATTCTAAGACGTGTCCGCCCATTTCGATGTTGACGTCTGGTGTCCTTCTGACGCGTTTCCTCGTGTACATGATGACTTCGGTTTTGGCCTCGTTCAGTTTGAGGCGCCACATCTTGTAGAACTCTACGAGAGCGTCGAGCGCTCTCTGTAGGTATATGGCCGCCATCTCGGCTTTCAGCGAGGAAACGTACAGCTTGACGTCGTCTGCATAGATAGACAGGTTGCATCTCTCGTCTCGGGGGATGTCATGTGTAAAGATGTTGAAGAGATGAGGTCCCAGTAGACTTCCTTGTGGCACGCCTTTTGGAATCTCACGTAGTGACGACAGCGCGTTCCTGATGAAGACTCGGAAGGATCTGTTCTTGAGGTATTCTTGTATCACTCTCGTTAGGTATATGGGCGTGTTAGTTCTGTGCAGCTTGTGCAGTAGCCCTCTGATCCAAACGGTGTCAAATGCCTTCTCCAAGTCTAGCAGTGCAGCGGCGATGTAGCGATGTTCGTTAAATCTTCTGGTGATGAATTCCGCTACTCGGGTGAGTTGGTGGGTGGTGGAATGCCTCTTTCTGAATCCGAACTGCTCGTCTGGCAAAGTGTTGTTTTCTTCGTGGTGTGGAAGCAGCCTGTTGAGTATAACCTGTTCAAATACTTTGCTCAGCGTGGATAGTAGACTGATCGGCCGGTAGCTTGTCGGCTGCCTCTTGTCCTTGTTTGGCTTCGAGAAGGGCAGCACGGTCGCCGTCTTCCAGATCTGTGGGAAATGTCCGGTGATGAGACAGGCATTGAACAGTTTTGTGATGTAGATGATGGCTTTCTGAGGTAGATGTTTGAGTAGAATGTTGTGTATTTGATCGCTTCCCGGCGCCTTGTTGGTCTTCAATCGCTTAATAATGACGGCAACTTCGCTCGGTGTGCTGAAATGGATGTCTTCGACGTTCGTCTGCTCCGCTTGTTCGAGATGTCGTAGAGATTCATCTACTAGTCGATCCGTTTCCGGATCGGATAGGCCGTCCGTGGCTGCGTAGGCTCTCTCGAATCCGTCGGCGAGCGCGTTCGCCTTCTCTTCTAGTGACAGCGCCAATCCTGAGCCGTCTAGCTTCTCTAGCGGGGGAATCGTGTGGTCTTGATGTTTCAGCGCTTTTGCCATTTTCCATAGGCTGTTATCCTTTGGCGTGAGTGATGTAACTTTCTTCGTCCAAAGTTGGCGTCTGAGGTCCGTTATTTCCTGCTTGATTTCCCGCTGTAGAGTGTTGTAGGCCGTTTTGAAGTAGCCGTCGCGCGTACGATGGTAGATGCGTCGCAAGCGATTTTTCTCCTTGATGAGCGATAAGACATGCTCGGGAAGCTTGATCGTGTGTGTGTGTACTTCTTTGAGAGGTATGTGTGTGTCTTGTGCATGTTGTATGATTTCCGTGAGAGTGCTTGCGGCCTCGTCGATTTCATCTGTAGAGCGCAGAGTTCCCGATGTTAGGTGTATTCGTTCGTTAATCTCTTTCTTGAATCCTTCCCAGTCTGCGTCCTTGTAGTTTCGCTGTTTTCTGGGGCTCCTTGAAGTCGTTCCTCCAATACTGAAGCTCACGGGCAGATGGTCCGATGACAGTTCATCCAGCGTGCGCAGTGGCGAGATCGTCTTGACGTTTTTCTCGAGTACGATGTCCAGAGTGCTGGGGTACTGTGCGTGCACTGCGTGGTATGTCGGTTTGTCCGGCGCCATTATCGTGTAGTTGTGAGTCTGCATATGCGTAAAGAGCGTTTTCCCGTTCGCGTTGCCTCTGTAGTTATTCCAATAGTTGTGTTTGGCGTTGAGATCTCCTCCTAGAACAACAATTGGGTGCAGATTAAGTAATTTGTCCAAATCTTCTCTCACCAGAAGGTTGTGGTGTCTGCAATAGGCGGCGATGAAGGTATGCGCTCTATCCTCTATGGTGACTTCGACAATCGTAGCTTCAGTATGCTTCAGCTTCGGAGTGGGGATCCTTGTAGATGTGATGGATTGACGAACGAAAATGGCGGTGCCTCCGCCTCCTCCTTCTAGTCGGTCGTCTCGGTGAACTTCGAAGCCGGGCACTCTCAGCGGTGTGTCGGGTTTGAGATGTGTTTCTGAAATGAGAATGATGTCAATGTTAGTGTTATTTGCCAGAGCGAGCAGTTCATCGATCTTAAAGCGGATGCTGAAGGCATTCCACAGGAGGACGTTCACCATCTCGGGATTATACATGGATGGTGGTGGTGATGACATCCATCAGGATGCAAGCCCTCTGGTATATGGAGGTGCAGCTGGCCAGCTGCGATCGCACTCCATCTAGTCCCATGAGGAGGGACATCATCAGCGTGGCGTCTGGGTCTCTGGAGCCTGCGGACTGCTGCGTGTAGGTCTGCGAGCGGGGCTGCGGTTGGGGCTGAGGCTCGGGCTGCGCCTCGGGCTGCGCCTCGGGCTGCTGGGTGGCCGCTCTTCCGCCAGCCACGTGGGCCCATGAGCGTCCATCAGTCCTCGTCGTCTGCTGCGCCTGAGGATGTGGCCTGCTGGCCCCTGGTCCGGGGCGATGGGGCTGCTTCTGTCGCTGCTGGAGGGAGGCGACGTACGCTACCCTCTTCGGGCAGCCTCTGAAGTTGGCGGGATGGGGGCCTCCGCAGTTGCAGCACGCGGCGGGCTCGTCCCTGGTGGTTTTGGGGCACTCGGCCGAGGCGTGCTCCACCAAGCACTTTACACACCTCGCGGTGTGTGAGCAGTTGCGGGACCCGTGCCCGAAGTTCTGGCAGCGGTAGCACTGTGTCCCGTGCTGCAGATGGTTGCTGCGGTGCTTCTGCAGGCGGATCCTGCAGTGGCAGATGTACTTTACTGCCGCCCTCAGCTGGCCCATGTTCACTTCCTTGCCAAACTGAGCCAGGTACATCGGGTACTCAGCGGCGGTCGTCATCCTCACGACTTTGACTGGGGGGAAGCCCTGATCCGTCAGGTCTGCGGCGATCTCCTCCGTCTCGATGTTTGGCAGGCCCTTGATGACTGCCTTCTTGAGTTTTTCAGCCTCCGCCGTGTATGTATGAAAGCCGCGCGCCTCCACACGCAGCCCGTTTGTGAGAGCGCGGTGATCCGACATGCTCCGCACGAAAATGTTCGCTGTCCCGCCCCGGTTGTAGCGAAAGGTGAAGTTGGCGTGGCCCAGGTGTCCCTGTACCGTAGAGGTAATTTGGGCGTGAGTCAGGGTGCCCAGGGTCATGACCACTGGGGGGACGCGATCCTTCTTCTCGGGCTGGCTTCTGGTACCTGCGGAAGAGAAATGGGTGGGATTAGTAGTGTTGGCGCGTTTGGGTTGCGGAGCGCCGCCGCCTTCAGAAACCTCCTTGAGGTCGGAGAACCGGTTACCGACAATAACCGGTTCCGGTCCCTGCGGTGACAGGGGCCTCTTCACGGGGTTGGACGGCCTCGTCCAACCTTCCTCCTGGGTCGTCTCCATGTCCTGGGATGGCTGCTGGGGTCTGGGGGGCGGCACGTAGCCCGAAGCTGGGCCTACTGTGGGGCGGTTGCTGGGTCCGGGTGCGGGGGCGGGCTCGGGCATCACGGGGGACGGCATGGGGATGGCCGGCCTTGTCCTCGGGTCTGCGGGGTGGCTCTTCACTGGCTGCTGGGGCTGGATGGCGGGGATCGTGTACAGCACGGTCCCGGTCTTTGTCCTGCTGCGGTACTGGCGGGCGCCAGGGGGAATCACGATAGGAGATTCCTCCGGGTCTGCGGCTTCTAGCCGCGCGGAGTACATCCGCACGGCAGGAATGATATTCTTCCTCTTCTGGATTGGGATGACAGTCCTGTGGTCTCGTCTCTGTGGGGCCAGGTCGTCCTTCTTCTTCTTTGCCTTGAAAAAGGCAGTTGGTGGCGCGGGGGCCTGGGCAGTGAGCCGGTCGGGCCGGCTGGCTGCGAGGTGGCAGGTGTCTGGCCGTGTAAACACAAGCCAGACAAAAGCGAATCGGGGCGAAAGGGCGGTGGTCTCGAAAAGCGACTGTCGCAGGCGGCAGTCACAAGGCGAATCCGATCAAGATCGATGATCAATGATCTCGGAAGAAGAAGGGAATGTTTGTGATCTAATCTCTAGACGAAAAATTATTTTATTATCCTTATAACATTGTGTTGTCTTTTTTTATTTTCTGACAAAATGGTGCCGGTTACATATTTTGTTTTAATTGTGATTTTGATGGCAAATTTCGGAGGTGCGCAGAATTTCAAAAAAGGTGAGTTGATTTTCGTTGTAATTTTTAAAACACATCTGTTATTTAACATGTTATAGATATGAACAAATTCGTTTTTGCGCGTTTTCACCCCCGACAAAATATCCCCGACAAAATATCCAACGGACAAAACATCCAACGAACAAAACATCCAACGAACAAAACATCCAACGAACAAAACATCCAACGGACAAAACATCCAACGGACAAAACATCCAACGGACAAAACATCCAACCGACAAAACATCCAACGGACAAAACATCCAACGTACAAAACATCCAACGAACAAAACATCCAACGGACAAAACATCCAACGGACAAAACATCCAACGGACAAAACATCCAACTGACAAAACATCCAACGGACAAAACATCCAACGGACAAAACATCCAACGGACAAAACATCCAACTGACAAAACATCCAACCGACAAAACATCCAACGGACAAAACATCCAACCGACAAAACATCCAACGGACAAAAACTCCAACCGACAAAACATCCAACGGACAAAACATCCAACGGACAAAACATCCAACCGACAAAACATCCAACGTACAAAACATCCAACGGACAAAACATCCAACGGACAAAACATCCAGCCGACAAAACATCCAACGGACAAAACATCCAATGGACAAAACATCCCATGGACAACACATCCAATGGACAAAACACAACGGACAAAACATCCAACGGACAAAACATCCAAAGGACAAAACATCCAACGGACAAAACATCCAACGGACAAAACATCCTCCCACAAAATATCTACAAAAACCTAACCTAACCTAACCTAATTTTATTTTACATTTTACTATTTTTATATTTTATTCCCCAATATTTCTTTATTATTCCCCAACAAAATATCCCACTGACAAGTGGGATATTTTGTCGGGGATATTTTGTGGGGATATTTTGTCGGGGATATTTTGTCGGGGATATTTTGTCGGGGATATTTTGACGGGGATATTTTGTCGGGGATATTTTGTGGGGATATTTTGTCGGGGATATTTTGTCGGGGATATTTTGTCAGGGATATTTTGTCGGGGATATTTTGTTGGGTATATTTTGTCGGGGAAATTTTGTCGGGATATTTTGTCGGCGATATTTTGTCGGGGATGTTTTGTCGGTAATATTTTGTAGTGGATATTTTGTCGGTGATATTTTGTAGGGGATATTTTGTCGCTGGATGAAAAGTCGGGAACCAAAAAAAATCACAGTGTTTCTTTAAATGTTACTTTAGACCAGAGGTTCCCAAACTTTTTTTTCTCGTAAACCACTTTCAAAATTTTACTGGTCGCGGTGGACCCCTGCTGGTACATTTCTAAAATATTCCAAAAATTCGACATGCGTTGTACTGAATAATAATGGTGAGGTGTGGTCTGTCACAACGGAGCAGTGCCGGATCTACGACTTTTTCAAACGAAAATCGGGGGTAAAATGGACCAGTATTCGAGATTATGTTTGCCACGACGGAGGGGGCGTAATGGGATATAGGACGGGGGGGAGGTACACAACAAAGTGCACTGTAAGCCTGTCGCTTTGTTATGGAGGGGGCGTAACAGGATATGAGACGGGGAGGGGGGGGGGGTAGGATGAGACATGGATATGGGGCAAGGGATGGGTCTCAATCGAAAGTAGTTCGTGGACCCCCACTTACAACTTGTGAACCTGCTTTTTCTTTATCGCGCCTACGTGAGCCCCCGTCGGGTCTCCCGTGGACCCCTAGGGGTTCACCTGGACCATTTTGAGAATCACTGCTTTAGACAATTGTCGAGAGATGTTTGCTCTATTTTAAATGAGGCATTCTTTAAAATATTTTATTATAGTTTTTTTTAATATTAGCGCTCTCCCTCTAACATTCGTACTGACAAATCTCCCTTTTCAATCATTTTCTTCTTCTTTTTTAAATCTTACTACTTAACCATAAATAAAAATGCGAACCATTTTACTGTGCTCAGTAATTTAATGTGCTCTTATTTGTTCGTTTGTTGATTAAGACAAACACAGTAAAATTACGATTTTATTTTGGGTCACAAGAGTTCCAATTGTTCCTGTATGGAGCTAGTGAGACTATGACATTCCGATTTGGGGTTTGTTGTGAGGAAGGTAAGTGGGTAGGGGGAGGAAATGTGGAAGAGAAAGGTGAGGTTTCAGATCTAGTCTCCAAATACGGCTAAAGCCATTTAATTTTGGGAGATGGTTATGGGTACCACCGCCCCGGGAATAATTTATTTGATAACCTACACTTCTGCTTGGAACGTCATCTCAAGTGGTTCGCATTTGGTGACTTAGCAGTGGTGCCCGGATTCATAGGGCGAGGTTTTCTAGGTCTTGGCAGCCGACGCGACTGCCCACCTGCTGTGTAGCGGATCGAGAGATACTAGTTGAGGCAGGTCTTTTGACCTCTCCAGCCTGAATCCCTCGACACTTTTTTTTATATGAATACCGCACAAGAGTCCCAACTGCTCCCGTCTGGAGCCAGTGAGACTATGGCATCCACAATTGGGGTATGTTGTGAGGCTGAAGGTAGTGCGGACGGGAAGGAGATGGGGAAGAGGAAGGTGGGAAGTACCTGGCTATTCAAATCTGATCACCAAGCACGGCTAAAGCCATTTCAAGCAACATTTCAATTCTGAATCGTGGACTTACACCAGGGCGATACTGAGAGTATTTTCCACTCCGGAATGTGCCGCAAATATACTATATATTTAATAAATTGTGAAATAACACAAATTAATCAAATAAAGTTTATTTGCCACGCCTGGATTCGATCCCGCGATCTTCGGAATGCGAGTCAAGAGCCTTACCACTGGACAACGCCGGCCGTCATGGCCTTGTACCGCGTGATTTTATACATCTGTCACTTCTGGACACTCTGACCCTCCAGATTCCTACCCACCCCTCATATCTATTTCTTTCCCAGAACTATCTCTTCTTCATTTCCTCAAAAACAATTTAGAAATTATGCGCTGAAATTATATGGGCTTCAGTAATAGGTACTACAAACGTATAATAATTTAATTGTATATATCTTTTAACTTGTATTGCCTCCGTGGCCGAGGGGTAAGACTCTCGACTAACCATCCAGAGGTCGCGGGTTCAAATCTCGGTGTGCGCAGAAAAATTTTATTCGATTGATTTGAGTTTTCATAATTGAATGATTAAAAATAAAATAAGCTGTAATTGCGGCACGTTAGAGTGGAAAATACTCTCAGTATCGCCCTGGTGTAAGACCACCATTCAGAAATGAAACTTGTTTTTTTTTAGATTAAGGCTCACATTTTAATAAATTCCGACGAATTCGTAAATATAATAACTTATTTTTTCAAACCGCGACCCGGTTCGTATCCTTACGCAAGTCTCGAAAAAACCCGGATTATTTATTTATTTATTTAAGGAACATGAATAGTCTAAGGACGGGTTGTTTCAAAAAATTTGATGAGTTCATCAAATTTTTGACGTTAGTTTTCACGTTCTGTGTAAGTTCTATTCGAGTTCTGTTATTTTATTATCACAGGCCAGCTGCTTCATAAAACTGAAATCATCACAGAACTTGAATAGAACTTACACAGAACGTGAAAATTAACGTCAAATATTTGACGAATTCGTCAAATTTTTTGAAACAACCCATCCTAAGTAATATAATAAACATGAGAGGATGATAAAAAACAGACCAATTATTAATGTTCGGTATTAGAAACAAGACTTACTGAATGTAAACTAGAATATTTAAGAAAAATTAAGAAAAGAAAACAGAACTAAGCAGCAATTTAAAAAAATAATAGTAGTACAAATATGTATTCAACAAATGATAAACCAATGCACAACAATAAAAAAGGGTGATTGTATCGAACGTGTCAAAGAAATCAATACGTATAAAAAAGTATTTCTCTGATGTTTCATGAATGTGTTATGTGAATATGTTTCTATCGTTTATACTTATAATTCTGTAATGATTTATGCATCAAACGTGTCAACAAAAGCAAATGACAACTGAAAAGGTCGATATTGGAATTTACGTCCCCACACAGTACCATGCCGCCAGCCCACACAATTAGACAGTACCGTGCCGCCAGCTCACACATTTGCGTTTCTTCAATTATCTTTATCAATTGGAAATATATGCGCAATTGATAATAGATGTTACATACAGCATCAAAACGGGTCCCAAACCCCTTCTAAACAACCGCTTAAACTCTTCACCCGGAGCCTGCAGCCGATGAAATGACTACAGCTGAGTAAAAATCTCAGTATTTACGTTGCCCCCACTTTGCCAACCGCCGAGTTACTATTGGTCAACGCTGACAAAAGAAGTTCCCAAATCGGGAATAATTACGTAACCAAAATTCTCTTTCTAGAAAATGAGGAGCGAAATTACGATAAATTGGTCACATTTACGACCAGTAAATAAATATCAGCGCCAAAAAATAAGTATGTGCTAAAATAATAACCTGAAAACTGACATCTATCTATGTTTTCCGCACTTTGAAAAATATTTATTCCAACAAAATTGTGACTTGGTTCTAATATGTAAACATTGTACATTTTCTTATAAATACAATAAAAATAATGGGAGACGATGGTTTGTAGGAGCTGATCTGACTTGGTGAGAACTATTGCATACAATTCTTGCAAAATCTAATCGCCAAACACAGCGTTCAGGAAAAATGCCTAAACTCACATATCCTACAAAGAATAGGAAGTTTCTGGCAACAAAAGTTCAACCCAGGTCGGTCCTATAAATAGAGACCTCTCTCCTTTCCCAGGAGTTCCAAAATCTACCACCAACGAAGTAACAGTCTCCTACAACCAAAGTCTACCAGTTCAAATCTATTTTCAAGTGTCTTAATTCAGTACTAAATTCGTATTCATTTTTGGGAGATAAGTCATTTTCGCGCAGTAATAAACTGATCGTTGCGAAACTCTGTGAGAGGCTTTTGGCGTGAAAAATGTGTACGGCACCTTTCAGAAATACAGTATTGTACAAACGCCCCAATAGTCTCGTACAGTGATTATAACTGAAATAGACTGCAAAATAGGTATTTGGTTTGGGAAGGGTAAGTAAGCAATTTTTGAAATTTTCGAAGGAAAATATTTGTATCGGACGTGCGTTTAGAAATAATTTTAATTTTAAAACAATTTTATATTTCTTTCAATAAATCGAATTACGGGTCAAGCAGTTCCTACGGGACAAAAAACTAAGCTTGACCCCCCCCCCCCCCCTCTCTCCCACCTCGAATGTGTACATACCTACACACCTTTTTTCCCTTTGCATAAAGTTTGAATTTGTGCAAAGTAGTCCATCCGTACGGGCGCCTTATCTTTGCGCAAATTCGAATTTTATGCAAAGTGTCAATATGTACCAAAATTATGCAAACTCATAATTATTTTAAATAAAATAACGGAGGACGGCGAGTGTCAGGCGAAGATGATGTTGTGTGGCGACACGCTCGGTGTAATACGCCGCAGCGTTCCTAAACCCTGCCGGTCCGAATTTCAGGACTCTCAGTTCTTGGAATTACGGGGAGACAAAAGGCTAGTCTAGGCCAAGTTTCTCCCTTTAAATAGAGCCGTAAATGCTCTGGACCGGCAGAGTGCCAGCATCCGCCTTCACAACATCATATCGCCTGCCCTGCTTTGCCTCTCCGATCGAACTGCAACTTGGACTTTTTCTTTCCACTGGCCGACACCGTTCACCCTGAAGAAACAAACACAATTGCTCGATCGCCTTTCTCAAGGCGCAGGTTTCCCCTCTACCTCCCTTCCTCTCCTTACCCTGAAGGCACGTATTACAATTCTCGAACGCCTTTCTCAAGGCGCAGGTACCTCGCAAACGCTCTCCTCTACCTCCCTTCCTACCCTTGCCTACAACCCTACTTATCCCACATTATTCCCTGTTTTTCCCACTCCCCACATTCTACCCTACTTTCTCCCTCCCTAGGCGTCGAAGCGGCCAGCCGGTCCAATTCCCCACTACATCGTCTGTGCGGCCGGCGGTTACAGCGCCCGTCCCGTACAATATTTAAAACTCCGCCATTGCGACGTCATTTCCGGTGACCCTTCGGAAAAAAGGTGCGTCCGCGTTGACAGCAGAACTCACGACAGGATCATTTGAAGTAAAAAACAAAAATACGTGTTTTAGTTAAGACCATAAACTAGAACTTGGACGAAGGGTAAAAAAAAAAGTGAAAATTGGATTTATGGTGAGCCTTTTAACAAAAAAATGCAAATTTCGGTGAAATTTGCTCTACATTTTTATTTTTTTAAATAGTTGTAATTGAAAAAAAAATCAATCCTTCTTCCAAGTTCTTAAGAATTGTATTTCAAAGACCCATGTAAAATTTCATCAAAATCCGTTGAGTAGTTCTCGAGAAATCTTGACAACCGACTTTGAAAACACAGTTTTGAGAAAAATGTGTTTAAAGTTTTGAGTGACAATAAAAATGGAAATTTTATTTTTATTTTTAACTTACAATGAATCGTCGATTCCAGGGATATAAAGTTGATGAAGCTGAAGTTCCTTCATTAAAAGTGCAAGCAGGAACTAATGTAGCAATATCAACGACCTTTGAACCAGCAGGAAGTATTTTTGGAGTAACTTTCCAGAATAACTGGTTCAAGTTTTCATTATTATTTAGCATTGAGCGCGCAACTTCCCAAGGCTGTATCTCCTAAACTATTTCTCGGATCGTCTTGAAAATTTAGGACAATATTCTAGAGATGTTGTAGAATCTAATAAGACAATAATAAAAAAAATGATTTTTTGAAACCGTGAAACCCATGTAACCCTTTAAAAAGTCATGAATCTGTGTTATTCGCACCTAGAATGATAATTGAAGTTCTGTAGCGACAGTAACTAGCAGTAAATACGTCAGCACGTGTGTCTATATTTACAAATTTGTTGTTATAGTAGTTACATGTCCTTTGTATAAATTCATTTTGATTGGAATTGTTGTTGAATCTATCAATATAAAAAAAAAATATATGAAAGAAAAAAAAAGGATGCCAAATAGCCCTTTTTTACATGAGCTCCACACAGGAGGCCCTGAGGAAAATAATTTCCCACAGGGCCTATATCATCTTTGGAGATGCTGTGTGGAGGGTTTTTTTTAAGGAAAGGAAGGCTGAAGAGTGTTCTAGGAATAAAAAGTGGGTAGGAATCTGGGGTTCAGTGTGTTCTGGTGGTCCACCTCCAGGACCTAGACAAACCTCACCCCATGAACCCGGGCACCCCTACAAAATCACCAAACGTAGCGAACCACTTGGGGTGACCTATGGCAGAGGTTTTGGTCATCCAATAAATATATCCGGAGCGGCGGTACCCATCCCCGCCTCGAAAATTGCAAAAGTTCCACATAAAAGACGACTTGTACTTAAGCCGCCGCTATTCGAATTTCGACCGATTTCTTACATATCTCCCTTAAACATTTGAAGTTTTTAAGCTCTTAAAAAATATTTTATTTTTGAAGATAATATCTAGATACGTTCCACACCGAAACGCATGAAATTCCCTCGATAGAAAAAAAAATTGCAAAGTATGCTCCGAAAATTATTTAAAACAAGTCTATTTCTATTATTTTACAAGTTATATTTGTGCAAAATTTCACAATGTTTCTTTAAATGATACTTAAGATACGTTCCAGGAGATTTTTGCTTTATTTTAAACGAGTCATGTTTTATTAAGCTTTTTCGTAATTTTCGCTTCAATTCTATCACTTAAAATATTAGCGCGCTCTGTCCAACATTCGTAATTACATATCTCTCCATCTTCTTCTTTTTCAGCCGAGAAGCGCCGCCTTAATTCAAAATTAATAGAATACTTTGTTTTAACCGCTTAGTCCAGCTCTTGCTTTTCTTTTCTGCTTGGTATTAAAGCGATCCTTGCCTCCTTTACCCGTTCAGACAGCGATCTCTCTGAATGCTTTATGTGTTTGTCGATTACTTACGAACTAAGTACTTAACTAAATACTATGTACCAAAATTTGAAAACCGAGCACTTAGAAATTTTTCCCGACCAATCTTTTGGACATCATTTTTGAGGTCTTGAGGGACAATTTAAAAAAAGGAAATTAAAAACGGTAATTAAAATTAATTATTAACTTATTTATTTATTAATGGACTTGCGTCCAATTTACAATAAAATAACACGAATTAAAAAAGTGTAAATTATTAGCGTAAAAGACGGTAAATGAAAGCCAAGAC
Organism: Glyphotaelius pellucidus; assembly: GCA_936435175.1. Taxonomy (NCBI): domain Eukaryota; kingdom Metazoa; phylum Arthropoda; class Insecta; order Trichoptera; family Limnephilidae; genus Glyphotaelius; species Glyphotaelius pellucidus. Next base: position 14,185,039 of record OW386563.1, read on the forward strand.
AAAATCAGAGATAAACATAAGAAAATAGAAAAAACAAGTCAAGTCAATTCTTACCTAAAATCAACATACATAGTTATTAATTTATTAAGTATCGTCAATTGTTCAATTTATTTTTTTATACCAAAACGAGTCAAAGAAACGACCCGTTCTCATGAAACCAGCGTTAACTGTTTTACTAGTTTCGCGTACTTAATTAATTAGGTAGACATTTTATAAATCTTATGACTTCAGATGTATTTTAATTTTTGATTTATTATACTTTGACCAAATAGAGAAATAAATTAGTCACTTAAATTATTAACAAAAATATCTGAGTTTTATTGGGTACCTGTACTCTCTCAGATAAAAAGCAGATATGAAAAATACAGTTTTTAAAGAGAAATTTGTTTACCTACACTAAACGTATGTTGATAATACCAAAAATTTAGAAAATACAAAAAATTTTCAATTCCAAATTTTTAAAATTATTTTATTTAAAAAATTTATAAAGCTATTTATGTTTTCAGGAGACACGTGCATTCTTGCCGAGTCTGGCGATTCGGGAGTGTGTATATCTCTCAAGGACTGCGAATCAGCCAAGTTGGAACTTAGATTTGGGAAGCGTCCACAGGTACCTACCCTGTATAATTATATAATGATTCATCATTCATCGTTCATCGTTCGTCGTTCGTCGTTCGTCGTTCGTCGTTCGTCGTTCGTCGTTCGTCGTTCGTCGTTCGTCGTTCGTCGTTCATCATTCACCATTCACTGATATACATCATTGATAATTTATCGTTCACCGTTCACCGTTTCACTTTCATCGTTCATCATTCATCGTTCATCGTTCGTAATTCATCGTTCGTAATTCATCGTTCATCTTTCACAATTTACTGTTCATCGTTCACCGTTAACCGTTCGCTGTTCACCGTTAACCGTTCACCGTTCTCCGTTCACCGTTTCACGTCCGTTGTTCATCATTCATCGTTCATAGTTCATCGTTTATCGTTAATCGTCCGTCCTTCATCGTTCATTGTTCACAGTTCATCGTTCATCATTCACCATTTATCGCTCATCGTTCGTCGTTCGTCCTTCATCGTTCATTATTCATCCTTCATCCTTCACCGTTCATCGTTCATCATTCACCATTCAACGTTCATCTTTCGTCGTTCATCTTTCATCGATCTTCATTCACCGATCATCGTTCATCATTCATCATATTATTAATATTATGGCGCTGATGTATTGCCTTTCTAAAGTCTTTTTTCTCTTGTTTAGTTGTGTCTCTACGAGGAAAGCGTGTCTATAGTCTGCTCTGACACTTCCCAGGATGATTTCAACAGTCCAGCGACAAGTGGCGCTATTCCATCGCTGTTCCTGAGGCGGATCTCTAGAGCTGCTGACCTTAGCTACAAGACTTGTCCGGCCATGCCGGGCAAAGCGGTCAAAGTGCAGAAAACGGGTCGGAAGGCTTGGGATAGTAAGTAAAATAACTTACTATAAAAAAAACTTATTTTCCTCAGGAGTAATTGTTAAAACAAACTCTTTACGAGATCATTTATTCGTGGGAAAAGAACGTGCATATGTAACATGGTGCAATCACCGTGTATTTCCTACATGTCCGTTTAACCGTTTAATGGAGAACCAATATCCCTGCCATAGATCACCCCGAGTGACTCAAAATATTAAAAAGTTCCTCAAATTTCCTTTATTGTACAGAAGACTACGTCATTTGTAATATTAAAAACAGCCTCAATTCTTTAAACGAAGCAAAGCTTGAGACAGTATTGGTTTGGGTCCCTGGTCATCTAGGAATTGAGGGTAACAAGAAAGCCGATTCCATCGCTAAACCTGGAACAATCTCGGGTTCTATTCATTTAGATTTTTAAAATCCCACCTCCGACGTCTTCTCTCTCTCTCTCTCTCTCTCCCTGATGGCGCTACAGCCCATACTGAGCCTTGGCCTCCCGCAACATTCGCTTCCAACTCCTCCTGTCGTCAGCGGCTGACTTCCAGTTTGTTATCTGGAGAAGCTGTGCTGCATCCCCTCTTACCTCGTCTTCCCACCTCAGTCTGGGTCTTCCCAGTTTTCTCTTTCCACCTGGTTGTCCAGTCAAAATTCTTTTTGGGACGCGTGTATCCGGAATTCTCTGTACATGTCCAGCCCATCTCAACCTGAAGAGTCCCATGTGGGCTGAGATGTTAGGGGCCTGATATACATCGTACAGTTCTTTGTTGTGCCGGACGCGCCACTGTTCCCCCTCTTTCTCGTGTCCACATGTTTTGCTCAGCACTTTTCTTTCCAAGGTATCTAGCATTTCAGCCATCTTTACCGTCAGTGTCAGCGCCTCACATCCATATGCCAGTACAGTTCTAACAATGGTCTTGAATACGGCTCCGACGTCTTCTCTGTTCTTAAATCCAACATGTCTCGTTCACGGAAATAAAACTGTATAAATGCGAAAAACCAAACTGAATACTTCAACTCTGGTAAACAAAATAAAATTCCAAGTAAACAGGGGGGGGGGCAATGTGATATGAGGTGATGGGCAGGATGGGATATGGGCACGGGATGGATCTCAAAATGACCATTTTTCGCCGAAATACTAGTGTACTATTTTCCTAGATTGAGAGGTAAAGCCAAGCCAACATTTTTGTTCTTTACTGTCGAAACCAGCAGGCTTATTCTTTATCTTTTGTGGGATCGTTATCGAGATAACGGACGTGATCTCCTGACAGATTTGTGTGATTTATTTGCTTTTACTATGTACAACGTACATTAAATGGATAAATAATCATGCATTCTTGCAGGAATTCATGTTTAAAACGATCTAAACAAAAATATGTAAAATCACACGTATTTGACAGGAGAAAATGTAGAGAATAAGCCTGCACATAAATTTTCGTGGACCCCCACTTACAACTTGTGGACCCCCATTTTTTTATCACGTCTACGTGGACCCCCGTCGAGTCTCCGTGGACGTCTGGGGGTCCACCTGGACCACTTTGGGAATCACTGATTTAGTTTCATCTCAGTTGTTAGCGGTATTGACTGCAGTTCCTGGAGAGGAAGATTCAATGCTCGGTCAACTAATTTTTTAAGTCTAAAAAAACGTTTTAAAAGATCACAGCAGCTTAGAGCCAGTCCATAGGGAGGAAGAGTCAATCCTCAGACAAATCAAACAAAAAATATATTGAAATTGGCTACTTTAGCCGGCCCAAGACGTGGCGTAAAAATATTGAAAATTGAAAATAGATTTAGTGTAACGTTTTTTTACGAGTTCATTTTTTGACCAAATGTATCTACTTTTATTGATCCTTTCTTCGGGAGGTTTTAAAATAATCAATATCATTTCTTCCAGAATGCATTGACTTGGCTGAAAGTATATATCCTTGCCGTCTTTCTTCGTCTAATAACGGTGTCAAAATGGTTCGAAGCAACGAGTGTGGTAATTTCAAACCTCAGGTGGTAGGAGGTACAAAGGCTGAAAAATCAGAATTCCCTCACATGGTAAATATGACCACTGACTTACTTAAGTTACCTCAGAAACAAGGAGCGATTTTGTCGCTGCTGTATGAATAGTAGAGGCGAAATCGCTTTTTTTGACAAGGCAATTAGAAAGGGTGGTGTTCTTTGTTGCAAATACTGTGTAAATCATATACCTTTAATCCATAATATCAAGTGAGCATGAATTTTATGAGTTGTCTATTGGTTGTTCTTCTTTTTAACCTACATAACTTTTACCACTCTGTCACATTTTGTTTTTACTATAAATGAATCTCTGAATCTCAGAGGGGAAATGGAAGCAGGGGAGAATGGAGGCCTAAAATGCCTATTGGGGATGACAAAAACGAGCTGCATGTATACCTATTTCGAATGAAAACTAAGGAAAATTAGACCCTTGTTATTTGCCAATTCGGTGATCGTGAAAATCACCGAGTCGAAGCAAAGGGAAAATAGATCCCTTTCATTTCATTGAATTTTTTGTATTTATAAATAAATTGTATTTAAGAAGAAGTTTTTTCCTGCCTTCCACATTGGTTTTCTCCTCCCACAATAGTCAGAAACAAGACCTATATGTAGGTATATCAATCTGAGAGAAATATTCACAAAGTATTCTAAGGGTGTTTGACGTCTAATAATGTTCTACCGTTGCTTGCAGGCTGCCGTAGGCTACGGAGACCCCAATTTCCTCGCTAAAATCTCCTGGAACTGCGGCGGTAGCCTCATAAGCGAACAGTGGGTCCTCACAGCCGGACATTGCCTCTCCGAGGGGGTGAATCGGTAAGATTTGCTGATTTGATCCTGATTGCTGGTGATCATGTTATATTTTCCTGGTGAACCAGTATTTTCCACTCCTTTCTGTCCTGTGCGCTTATTCGTAAATACCCGATGCGTTATCCATTCGAGATGTTTCGGCAACGCTCGGGCGTTTCGTAAATAAGCAGCAATTATGTTTATTTTTGCCGCCTAGAAGCATTATCAATTATTCAGAGTGACAGTTTTTATAATGTCTCCATACATCGTGTCATGGCTGAACAAACTTAAAACATTATTGAAGCTAAATTTTACCGACTGGAATCCCTGAGAGTCGCTCTCCGGTCCAGTGCATAATATTGCAAAATTATTCCGGTTCCCGCGTTTGCCTAGTTCGGCTGCTTTACATTCCCTCCCGTGTTACTCTAGTTGTAACGAATTTAATTTTGTACCAATTTTTATTATAAACAACGTTACTCGTAAATAAATTTGACCGCATAATCAAGAGTTCTTATTGGCAAATTTTCCCTACACACGCATCTCAGTTTACAGTGCTCGGAAAGGCTGTAAGCTGCAAATCCAAATCATAACCATGTAACAGTTTAACTTGTTACCCCGTTTACTTGTATGTTGACTACACAAAACACCTTACTCTATGAGCGTGTTGGTTGCTAACTTCGGACGAGACAGTGGCGACATCGGGTAGAAGACGGAAGAGTGGAGACTCCACGGATTTTACTGGCGAAGGAAGGACGGGGCTGTTCTCCGGCTGGCGTGCTGATTTCGTAGATTGGCGTTAGTTTCTTTTTCACTGGTTTGAATAGGAGTTTATAATTATAAATGGTCATGTCTTGAGACTGACCAGGCGCCCAACATTCTGTTTGAAAGGTTAGTTTTGTTCAGATTATAATGTTACACATAACGCTGGTTCCTAGTACTTTTAAAAGTGACTTGCATATTTCATAATCCCAGGAGCTTCCTCTTCAAGGAACCCTGGACCATGTCCTGAGTTTTGTTAAAAAAATTCATCTTTAAATAGACGATTGTCTCATGCTAACTGTTGATTTCAATAAATGTTAAAAGTTAATCTAATGTTTTCATTCACATATCCCTTACATTTTCACTGCGCACATGGATGTCGCTGGGAAGTAGATTGACTATTAATTTGCTTAAAGATTAAGAAAAATAGTTACAACCATATAAAAATATATAACTCACCACATTTCCAAAGTGTTTTGGTTCATAAAATGATCAATTTAAAATTATATTTAAAACTTTTTTGTGTTATTTTTCGCCAGTTTTAGTGAAGTAATTATACGATAATCGCATGTTGTAAAATGATCGTGTTATGTCAAAAAATGGGGTTCCTATTTTCAAATTTAATATCATGGTCTTAATTTTATAAATTTTTCATGAAAGTAATGTTTTTTGTAACATAAATGTCTACTGCATTTTTTGGTAAAAATATATAAAAAAAAATAAACCTTTTAAGATGTGCAAGAGATGCGTTCAAAATGTAAGTTTTTTTATTGCTATTTTTTGGCGATTAAAAGCACTTTCAAATAATTATAATATATTTTTTTATTGCATGAACGAGATTAAAAATGAAGTGACAGTTTCCTTGCAAATTCCTTAAACTTGTATTATTCGAAATTTTTGGGGGTTTTGTTTAAAAATATTAGTAGAATGTTCTTTTTAAACGTTTTTAACGTTTCATGCGTATGTCTGGCAACTTTAAATTGTCGTGTAAACAAGTTTAAGAGTACAAATGATTAAAATATGTAATTTTATAAGAAAATGATAAAGTTTATTTCAAATACAAAAATCTAAAAGGTAACAAGTTTTACAACAGATCAACAAGTTTTACATCAGAGCCCTATTTAACTGTATACTGTAATGTGGGGGCGTCAGAGGGGGGCATCTAAGTCTGCCAGCCAGTCTAGGGCCTCAGGCGTTGCCCTGTGGACCTCATCAATCCCACCGGGGAACGAATGGAGCAGGCATTCGTTGACCACATGTTCAGTGGTCTGCACCTCACCGCATTCACACATCTCCGACTCTTTAAAGCCCCATTTATCATCATACGGGCACAACGGCTATGGGAGCACCTTATTCTATTGATGGCGGACCAGAGTTTGCGAGGCAATGAGAACCCAGGCTGTCTCTCAGTGGGGTCTTGTACGAGATGGGCATTTTTCACCTTGGCCGATTGCCACTCAAGCTTCCACCTATCTTCTGGAGTGAGAGGTGAATGGAGGAGTCTTTCTCCTTCTGTCCAGAAGGGTTTTCGGGACTTTAAGCGGCATGCCGGGTGAGAGACGACATCATCGTGCAAAGGTATAGCGCTTTTTTGCAGCGCCTTCTTGTACTCCCTTAGTGTTGCAATCTCTCGCCTGATATTTGGCGGGGTTATATTTGCAAGTACGGGGAGCCAAGGGAGAGGAGTAGATTTATAATAGGAGGAGATATTTAACTGTTTAAACAACGTCCTCGTTTCCATGAACTATTTTGTGGCTGTTAAATGTAAGTTTCCATTAGTAAAGTTCTTAACATTCACGATTGTTTATCAACTGTATAAAATATTCACAAAGTTCATTAGTAAGGCTGTATATGTTTACACCAATAGCGTTATATAAATAGACTCGCCATAGTCTCACATACTCACAATATAAAGTGGCAAGTAAGCAACACTCTTTTGTTTTAATCGGTTTTCAGTAATTTCTTAATTCAAAAGTTATTCATGCATAAAAAAGATATGCAACTTCCAGTGGCGTAGCGTGGGTGTCAGCCGCCCGGGGCGGAGGAAAATTTTGCCCCCCCCCCCCCCCACCCCTATATAGGTATTTCAAATTTTGCCGCCCCCCTATAAACTGTATTACAAACGAAGATTTCCTTTTTTTTATAACGCATTTTTTATACGACGGTTTTTATATCACATGAATCGATTTTCTTCCAAAAAAAAATTATGTTTTAAATTCTGCTACAAATTTACAACTGCTCTTGAAAAACAAAAATGGTATGAATGTAATAGGATTTTGCATCTCGAATTTTTACAATGTGTTTCTAACACAAGGCAGGTTTTAACTTAAGATTGATTTTGCGTTAGAGAACCAAAATAATAGTTGCACATGGCACAGTCAATTTTAAAAATTTTGCAGCGTAAGGCATGCAACTCGAATGAAAAACTTGACTAGGTCCACTATGAATCTGCAACTTGTTATTTAATTTATCGTTAAATTCTGAACACAAAACTGGTTTTAAATAAATCTCTGTGGTGAATTAAGACCACACTCAGTACATGAAAATGGTTTATCTATGATTTTGGCAGCACATTCATATGAGTCTGCAATTAGAATTTTATCACTGCACTTCAAATAAGAGAGTGTTTTCCTTCGAAATGAGTCGGGAGATGATTCCACAACTGAAATTTTATATTCTGAATACAAAACTGGTTTAAAGTAAATCTGTATGCGGTGAATTGAAACTACACTCAGAACACGAAAATGGTTTCTCTTTGATTCTGGCAGAACACACATAGTCCGCAACTAGATTTTTTAACTGTACTTCAAATTATTATTTTTTTTTCTTTAATAAAAAAAAAATTATAATTTATTGTGAAATTTTGCCGCCCCCCTCCCCCCCCCACGCTAGGCCACTGGCTACTTCTACACCGAAGCCAACCTTTCAACCCTAACTTCCAACGCACGAACTACCCCTCTACACAATCATCCGAATGCTTGTAGTTAGAAGTTGGCCTCAGTGTGGCCGTACCATAAGGATCTCGATACAGGAATGCCCTAGTGAGATGTGTAGCTTGTGTTTTTATGTTTTTATGCAAACTTTTTATTTCAATAAATAAAATAAATAAGATAATCAAAGAATGTGTATGTATTTTTTCTAATGACGTATAAAGTCTGGCAGGAAACATGAAAATTAATTGTATTGTTTATAATAATCAATAATAATAAGTAATTTGCGTGTATTTATAAATGAAATGTTATTCTTTTACTACTGTTTGCCGTGTTATGGAAACATTTTATCATCCTACAGGAAGGCATTCTGGCGCTTTTTAAATGCAATTTACCTACTGGTAAGACACGACCTTCCTCGATAAGTGACAGTTTAGTACTAAAGTACTATAACGTAAATTATATTTAAAATACTTCGTGAGTTCAACGGAGAGCTTTTATTTAAGTAGCAAGTATAACAAAAATAATAAAACCAAAATAATAAGTACACAGGTATAAATATACTTCGTTATACACGCGGCGCGTAACCTCCTACTGAGGTCTTCAGGCTTACTATCTCTAAAGGTTCCTCTACTTATCAATGTGGACACTTCGTTATCTCACAGTTAATCTTGGGTATTGAGCCTTTAGGACTGTTTGCTGGATCTCTGCTCGTTCAAGGCCGGGCAGGCGCTTAAATAGGCGGCTGGAGGTACATTTTTTGGTAATTAGGTGGCCGGGAGCGAGGAGCTGCACGCTGATTAGCCGTTAGTTTGAATTGTGCAACCAATGCAAGTCCTCCGGCACGCTGAGACGTCAGACAAGGATGCCGTATTATGTGTGAGCAAGAAAGTATTCGGATCCTTGCGGTGTATCTCGTTACAGTGCTAAATCGCGACTTGTGCAATTGCCTTACCTTTGGCTTCCCATTTTGAGATTTCTACCCCGCGTCTACAGAATATTTTTACGTCATTGGTTTACACTCTATTTAATATAACAATTATATTATTTTGAGCAACATGAAACAGCCAGCCGTCAAATACGAAGATTTCATTTGTCAATCATTTAAAATGTCTTTTTAGTAAAAATCATGTATTTTATAAACACATAATTAATAAAAATGATTTTTTTTCTAGGCCTGCTTCGGTCGTTCACCTTGGAGGGGGAAATCTAAAGGTTCCGCCAACGGAAGAAAATCTTTACACTGTTAATTTGCTCCTAAAACACCCCGAGTACAGGCGAGTCAGTAAATACAACGATATCGGCCTCATACAACTGAACAGAAAGTAAGTTTGGCAACAAACCAACAAATTGATTTAGTTGATAGTCCTATCGGAAATAATTTCATACCGCCAGAGCTCACCATTAAACATAGAAATTTGGGCATGCACACAACAAATAACCAAAGTTTTATCGCAATCGGATGAATGGCACAAAGGACAAACAATTTTATTTCTTCTTTTTTTTTTAAAAGAAAGACAAACATTCCCGGGTTACGAATAACCCAACAATATTTGAAAATCTCCTACTACCACCACAGAAAGCCGAAAATGTTGCTTTTGTTGTGATGGAGGACTTAGCCAGCCGAGGACTCGAACACGGGACGCCCGGGTGGAACCCAAACGCGATGCCCACTCAACCACTGACAGGTCACAAAGATACGTTATATTTTTAAATACATTGATTATTTTTTATTCGATACATAACTTTATATATTTTAAAATATTATTTGTGAGCTTTACTGCGTGCTTTAACCGAGCAGAGCCCCTCATTTGAAAATTTAATAATTTATTTCATCTATGCATATAAAAAATTAGGTCCCGTATGTTTGTGTCTGCAAATCTTCAAAGTAATCGATGGATTGACTCAATTTTTTTACAGAACATTTCATTTTAGCAGAAAAGTGTTTTTGTGTATACAATGGTAAGCTCTAGTGTTAAGAAATTTATTTAAATGAAAATGTGTGTATTTCATATATTTTAGGAAGATGGAGAGATACGTAATTACGAATGTTGGACAAAGCGCGCTAATATTTTAAACGATAAAATTGAAGCGAAAATTTTGTAAATGTTTAACAATACATGATTCGTTTAAAATGGAGCAAAAATCTCGTAAAAGGCGTCTTAAGTATCATTTAAAGAAACATTGTGAATTTTTTCACAACTATAACTTGTAAAATAATAGAAACAGACGTGTTTTTAATAATTTTCGGAGCATACTTTGCGATTTTTTTCTATCGAGGGAATTTCATATAATTTGCGTTTCGGTGTGGACAGCGTCTAGGTACTATCTTAAAAAATAACATATATTTTTTTAAGAGCTTATTTCAAATGTTTAAGGGAGATGTGTAAGAAATCGGTAGAAATTCGGGTAGCGGTGGCTTAAGCGGCAGAGAGAGAGGGCAGGAGGGGGAGGGTAACAAAGAAGTGAGAGGGGGAGATGATGGAGGGGGAAGGCGGGCAGATGGAAGGGGAACGCGGGAGAGGAACGGGGACGCACGGGAAAGGTCATGCAGGGAAAACCAATTTATTTCTTTGAATATGCAACCAGCCAGTAAAATATGAAATAATAAGTTTTAATAAAACTACGATGAAATTAAATCAAGTGTATATGTACCTACTTATTAAAAACAAGATTGACAAATATTAGGTTGTTTATAATGACCTGTGCATCCTCAATTATATTAACTCTGCGCGACCAAAGAATCAGTCATAACAATAAATAAAAGAGTTACATAAGTTTTTCGTGCGTCGTCGTGTAGATCTTGAGGTGTTCTAAAAATTAAGTTATGCAGAAAAAATAAATTAGACCTAGATACGAACGAAGGACGGTTTTACGCAAAAAAAGTTACGGTAGGAGAGAAATACTTCCACCCAAATTTTATGAAATAATGATTCTAATTTGTTCGTCATACATACAGAAATTAAAAACTATTGCTTCCATGAGGTGCCTCCTGCCCATTTTATTTTAATTAGTCATCTTTTTTAATTATACTAGCGAGTTCCCGGCATGCGTTGCAATGCCACTTAATAAGGAAATTGTTTCTCCGTGCGTGTCCTTTCCCATTTTTCCGTTCCCCTTCGGCCGCTTCTTCCCCTCCCATGTCTCCTCCCCCTCCAGCTCCACCGTCCCGCCAACCACCTCCCGCTTTCTCCCCTTTTCAGACGTTCCATACATTCAGTCCCCGAACATTTAGTTTTCAAACAGCTTGTCGGGGCGTGTAAATAGCCCCAGACACGAGGGAATATAACCCTATGTAAATTAAGGAAGGTTGAAGTCTTCCCTATGTGACACAAAACAGTTTACACAGCAATTCCAAAATCCTAAGTGAAAACAAAACAATACTCACTCAGAGAATGCAGCTCATGCACTATGTCCAGCACAAAACGACACTAGTTTTCATTCAAACTAATGATTCTTTGCCAAGGCGGCAAGTGCACAATGTCAACATGTGTTTATCACAGGAAGGAAGTTCAAACAATGAATATAAATGTTCAAATTAATAATACGTGCCAAAATCAAATCTTAGATACGACAATAATTCAGTTATGGGTGAATTATTTGAATATGATTTGACTAGGACTGACATCTCTTGGCTTTCACTAACACTCACGTCGGAAGTAATTGCCTGCTTCACAGAGGTAAGAAAATGCATGAATACACTGAATCTCAATGTCACATAGGTGAATCTAATATAATACAACCAACATAGATGGCGCGTATCTACAACTCGCATGCCACTTATTTCAATTTTTTATACAAATTTTCATTTTTCATAAATTGCAAACATTAGTTTTTGTATATTATAAGAGCAATCAATCAAATTTGGTACCTAACGTAGGTACCTTTAATTCTTGATTCGATTCAAAGTACTCGATTTTGGGTAGACATTTTTGACAGATTCATTTTTGGTCATTTTTGATCCATACAATCAAACAAAAAAAAAATCTACCGCATGTCGTCACTGGTCAATCAGCCGAGTAACCAAACAACCCCTAACCCCGCGTCCAACTATCCCACACCTATCATTTTTTAATGTTTATGTAGAAGAAAAAAATGTCAAAATGTTACAAGAGACCAAAATGTTATTTACATTTTTTACTCCAAATAGTATCAGGAATCACTGGTTAAAGTAAGTCAAGTACGTCCCTTAACACCCTGTATATGTATTTGTAGATTATAAATGGGGGCGTGTTGTGCCTGTATAACTAGAAACTCCTGCGTTCAATTCAGCAACCTCCGTTCATTAAAGTCTCCTCGCACTTCCTGAGAAGACGATTTCGCAAACTTTTTCGGAAATCTGGAATTTCAGACATTATTTTTTTTTTAATACAGATCGGTCTTTTGGCATCATTAGAACATTTCCGAGACACCATTCTTTCTAATGATTAAGTCTTGATTGTTTTAGATCGTTTAATGTTTATTTAAATTTAAATACATGTACATGTAATATATTCTCGAACAATTACATTATCAGGTTTCAATCAGATCAAACACGAATCATTAAACATTAACATGCAACACTGATCAGAAAGTGCACCAACATTTATATGTATACTAGCGGACCCGACAGACGTTGTCCTGTACACAACTGTCGGGACAAACTAAAATTAAAATAGAATAATATTGAACATTCGATACTGCGATGGTAGCGCAGTCTGCCGGATCCAATGTAAAACATTCCAAAATCAACAACTACTTAGAAATAAAAAAAATAATTTAAAATTACATTTTCCAGTGGACCAAATTCTGAATCTAAACCATTCTCGAATCCCCTTGAACCCACACAAAAAATTTCATCAAAATCGGTCCAGCCGTTTAGGAGGAGTTCAGTGACATACACACGGACAGAAGAAATATATATACAAAGATAATATATAACCTTTACGAGAGTGTGACCACTTGTGTGTGATTTCCTATAAGGTTTATAATTAATCTGTGACGTACTTGTTACTTTCAGGGTAGAATACTCAAAGAAAGTCAGACCTATCTGTCTTCACACCGGGGAACCTGTTGACGACGAGTGGGCTCTGGTGTCAGGATGGGGAGCCAACGAGACCCGCGGAGACAAGACCGAAGATCTGATGAAGGTATGCTAACATGTCTGAGTGTTTCAGACATCGATTGATCATGATTTCAAATCATTTAAATCAGCAGTGACAAAACAGAACAGGGACAAAACAGAACAATGACAAAACAGAACAGTGACCAGAAAGCATAGATACAAAACAGAACGGTGACAAAACAGAACACTAACAGTTACCAAGCAAAACATTGACACAAATGAAGACATGTATACATACACGTATACAGTTTGGTAGGCGGGTACGGGTACCGCCGCCCGAGAACCATTTATTGGTTAATCAACACCTCTGCCAGAGGTCACTTCAGGTTTGCCACTGTTGGTGACTTGACAGGGGTGCCTGGGGCGAGAGACTGGTTGAGAGAGATCTTTTGATTTCTCCAGCATGACTCTCTCGGAACATTGCCTTTCAACGGTAGGGATATATTCATATCATTCAAACATTGCCTTGCAAAGTGGTAGGCATAGATTCATACGTCCGTCACTACTGGACACACAGACCCCCAGATTCCTACTCACCCTTCATACCTTTTTTTCCTTCCCAGAATTTCCTCTCCTTCCTTTCCATATAAATACCCTCCATATAGCATCCCCTCCATATAGGCCCCGGTGAAAACTATTTTTCTCGGGGCCTCCTAAGAAAAATATTTTTTTGAAATTATGATATCTGATCGATATTGAGTTCTTGTGTTTGCCATACATCTTATCTACATTGAGTTTTTGTGTTTGGCAGATATATAAGCGATATTGGGTTTTTGTGTTTGCCAGATATCTAATCGATATTGAGTTTTTGTGTTTGCCAGATATCTGATCGACATTGAGTTTTTGTGTTTGCCAGATATCTGATCGATATTAAGTTTTTGTGATTGCCAGATGTCTAATCGATATTGAGTTTTTGTGTTTGCCAGATATCTAAGCCAGACACTAATCGAATAGAAAGCCAACTGAAGTAACTTGTTACTATCGATGAACGAGGCTTTAGAAAAGAAGAATGAGATTAATGAAGATGGTTTCAAAGGAACATACGTAAAAATGAATGATAAAGAGAGCGAACTAATATATATCAAAAAAATATTATGAATTAGGGAATGTTGTGAAAGATTAATTAAAACACAATAAAAATAGAGCTAAAACAGTTTTTAAAATAGATCTAAAAACTTTCGACTTCTGAATTGAACAGCATTTAAATAAACAATGTGAATTTTTTCATGCCTTGCGCGTGTGAAATAGCAGAAACAGGAGTGTTTTTTTATGATTTTCATATATATGAGATTTTTTTTCAATTCGGAATCTAAATAGGGATCTTCAAATACGACATCCTATACTAATATTATAAATGCGAAACTGCATGTGTTTGTTTGTAACGCTTTCACGCTTTCACGCATAAACGAATGAACCGATTTTAAAAATTATTTCACCAATAGAAAGCTACATTATATGCAAGTAAAAGATGCTGTATATAATAAGCTCTGGCGTTATGAAAGTATAAATATTAATATATTATATTTTATACGTTTCCTGTCGCTAACAAAATCGAGTTATTGCTAATGTTGCCGTGGAAACGATTATGATATGTTTCCGGGAAATCTTGGTTAATATCTGTCAATCTAAATAAATAAAAATGAATCTCCGAAATGTTTGTACGCGCATAACTTCCAAACGACTGCACCAAATAGGATAATTCTTTTTTTTTACTACTGTTGAGTTCTGGCATTTTGAAGTTTAGGTGGCACGCGAGCTATTTGAAAACTGAATGTGTGAAATGCTGGAGGGGGGAGGGGAGAGTGTGTTGGAGGTGGGGGGAGGAGGGAGGGGGGTATTTTATAAGTGCAAGTGCTACAATAATTTCCCCCTAATACTATGCGTGCAAAGCCACGGGTAAAAGCTAGTTATATCTATTTTGAAGAGTTTAGTGTTCATGAGATGTATGATATATGTCGGTAGAATTCTGAATTTCTTACTGCATTTTATGCAAATTATCAACTTAAAACTTACATTTAAAAAAATACAGATTGAGATTTAAATTGAAAAAATCTGGAATCTACAAATTAAAGTGTAATGATTGTGGATACGTAAAACTTTGAGAAAATTTTAAATTAATTTTAAATATAAATAATAAATTAGAAAATAAAAAAACATGTGAGATGTACAATAATTGTTTCTCGGTTTGCCAATCATTTATAGTAGTCGAGTCACACGTACAGACTATAATAATGGAATTGAGTTACCACGACGAGTGCATTGTAATTTTAATGGTTTTCAAAGACCCATTATCAACACGTTCCCTTTGTAAATTATGCTCTATTACCCCCCCCCCCCCCCTCTCCCCTTGCCACTCCCACCTTTCCATTGACACCTGTAAGTCTGTGTCTATTGTTGTAATTAGTTTTAAGTAAATCCTGATGAAGTAAGCATTGCTTACGAAACATGTCGATTTTTTTTTTAACAATAAACGTGGTTAAAACTAAGTATGTAACGAATACTTTCTCACTCATACATAATACGGCATCCTTGTCTACGGTCTCAGCGTGACGGAGGACTTGCATTGGTTGCACAATTCAAACAAACGGCTAATCAGCGTGCAGCTCCCCGCTCCCGGCCACCTGATTACTAAAAGATGTACCTCCAGCCGCCTATTTAAGCGACTGCACGGCCTTGAACGAGAAGAGATCCAGCAAACAGTCCTAAAGGCTCAATTCCCAGGATCAACGCGTGTAAACACGAAATATGTTTATACCCGTGTACTTATTATTTTGGTTTTATTAATTTTGTTATACTTTCTCGTTAGTAATAGCTCTCTGTTTGAACTCACGAAGTGTTTAAATATAAATTTACGTTTTAAGTAATCTTTTAATTTTTAATTAAATGTTTTCAGGCACGTGTCCAGAAATTCACTTTCGAGGAATGTGCTGAGACCTACCCGGCATATGCTCCAAAATTCACCCAGGGGGTCGTGAATGCCACGCAGACTTGCTATGGACACAGGCATGAGAGTCACGACACTTGCCAGGTTTGTTATCACTTCACAAGTCGACACACTTATCTGCGCAGTCAGGGGGTTGCAACTTTAGATATTACAGGACAACACTCAAGTTTATCATCCTACCACTTTCTTACATTATAGGTCTAGAATCTTAACACATCAGTGTAAATCAGCGCGCCCCTTGTACCACTGATCTGCGACTAATTACTAATAATTATTATTATTTATTATTTTAACTTTATGAGTAAAACCTCAAACTGTAATATTTAATTAAATGAAGACATTATGAGCGAAACTCAATCGAAAATCTGGAAACAGAAAAATCAGAAAAAGATATTGGCACCTCTGGGACTCGAACCCAGGACCTCCCTACTTTCCGGGTTGGGCGCTCTTATCCACTGAGCTAAGGTGTCGATATCCAATTCGGTCACTTTTAACTATACCATACTTCGACTAAGAACCACCCATATTATCTTCATTTTTCTTAACGCATATTTTTATTGGCTGCCATCTTTATGAATGATTGCAAGATTCAACTCGAACTAAATGCAATCTAGATGGTGTCTGGATAAATTATTATCCATTTTATTTAATGTGCGACATCTATTGACTCTTCTGCAAGTCTGGGATGAATATTATTATTTATTATTTTAACTTTATGAGTAAAACCTCAAACTGTAATATTTAATTAAATGAAGACAATATGAGCGAAACTCAATCGAAAATCTGGGAACAGAAAAATCAGAAAAAGATATTGGCACCTCTGGGACTCGAACCCAGGACCTCCCTACTTTCCGGGTTGGGCGCTCTTATCCACTGAGCTAAGGTGTCGATATCCAATTCGGTCACTTTTAACTATACCATACTTCGACTAAGAACCACCCATATTATCTTCATTTTTCTTAACGCATATTTTTATTGGCTGCCATCTTTATGAATGATTGCAAGATTCAACTCGAACTAAATGCAATCTAGATGGTGTCTGGATAAATTATTATCCATTTTATTTAATGTGCGACATCTATTGACTCTTCTGCAAGTCTGGGATGAATATTATTATTTATTATTTTAACTTTATGAGTAAAACCTCAAACTGTAATATTTATTTATTTATTTATTTATTTATGAAAAGTATACAATACAGAATATAGTAAATTATATAAAGCATTGTACTCCCAGGAGTTAATAAACTCATTGCGGGAATGATACGCATTACATGAAACATATAGCTGTATGTATTAAATGGACATATGATGGGGACATACACAACATTATTATTTCAGATAGTCATTAATAAGATGAAGTTTGAGCATGTTAGTTTGGGTCTTTTTACATTGACTTGCACGTTTGATCTCGTTGGGTAGTTGATTATATTTTGTGTGAGCTATGTATTCTAGGGATCTTAGTCCATATTTTGTTGATTTGATTTTTGATATAAGAAGTTTGTTGTGATTTCTTGTGTTGTGTTGGTGTACGTCGCAATTGTAATAGAGTGTAGTGTTGGAATGTGCCGAGTGTTGAATTACTTGTAATATAGTTTTAGTTATTTCAAAAGTGGGAATGGTATTAAAAGGAAGTATTTGGGTGTTTCTGTAGATATCTTTGACATGTGTGTCCCAAGGTAGACTGAAAATATTTCGCAGGGCTCTATTTTGAACGACTTGGACTTCTGAAATCATTTTTTTTGTAGCAAATCCCCAAATTCCGGCGAGATATATTAGATGTGAGTGAATCATAGCATGGTAAATCGATTTTAATAGAGAGGGAGGAAGTAACCCGCGAAGTCTATATAAAACACCAGTTATAGGAGTAATTTTGGATAGAACATGTTTAAATTGGTGATCCCATGTGAGTTGTGAATCAATGAAAAGGCCAAGATATTTTGTAACATCAGCCCTTTCAAGGCGGTTATTATCAAGACTTATATTAAGACTTACATTTTTTTATTTGCAAACAGTATGTAATGTGTTTTTTTTATGTTTAGGCTAAGTTTGTTTAGTCGCAGCCAGTTTGCCAGGCAAGCTATATCCCTTTCCATTTCCTTTTCAAGTTCGTTTAAATCATTATTGTGATAAAGAATCACTGTATCATCTGCATAGAGTTGTATTGTACCCTTAAGTCCCCATTTAGCAATATCATTTATATATATTAAAAATAGTAATGGTCCAAGTACGGAGCCCTGAGGCACGCCACATTTTATCGTTCCCATGCTGCTTGTCCCTTTTCCAACAAAGGTCTGACAGTGTCGGTTAGAGAGGTAGCTACACAGTAACTTCAGGGGAGTGCCTACTATGCCTAGGTGTTCTAGCTTCTTTAGTAGTATCCCATGGTCAACCGTATCGAAAGCCTTTTTTAAATCTATAAATAAGCCTGCAGTGTGCTTACCCTGGTCTATATGCTTTTGGAGGGCGTATACAAAATCAATCAAATATATATTAATTAAATGAAGACAATATGAGCGAAACTCAATCGAAAATCTGGAAACAGAAAAATCAGAAAAAGATATTGGCACCTCTGGGACTCGAACCCAGGACCTCCCTACTTTCCGGGTTGGGCGCTCTTATCCACTGAGCTAAGGTGTCGATATCCAATTCGGTCACTTTTAACTATACCATACTTCGACTAAGAACCACCCATATTATCTTCATTTTTCTTAACGCATATTTTTATTGGCTGCCATCTTTATGAATGATTGCAAGATTCAACTCGAACTAAATGCAATCTAGATGGTGTCTGGATAAATTATTATCCATTTTATTTAATGTGCGACATCTATTGACTCTTCTGCAAGTCTGGGATGAATATTATTATTTATTATTTTAACTTTATGAGTAAAACCTCAAACTGTAATATTTAATTAAATGAAGACATGATGAGCGAAACTCAATCGAAAATCTGGAAACAGAAAAATCAGAAAAAGATATTGGCACCTCTGGGACTCGAACCCAGGACCTCCCTACTTTCCGGGTTGGGCGCTCTTATCCACTGAGCTAAGGTGTCGATATCCAATTCGGTCACTTTTAACTATACCATACTTCGACTAAGAACCACCCATATATCCCGGTCTCGCTTGCTCGCTCGCTCGTGCTCTTTTAAGAAAAATATAAACGCTAGAAATATTTCGATTCTCATGTCTACAAAATTTAAAATCGCGCGTCGTATTTGCACGAGGCAAGTAAGCGAAAAAGTGGTTTTTATTTATTTTGTGCATAATTTTATGAGAATAAAAAAAGTTAGAACATACAAAACCTCAAAAATAGTCTTAGCCATAAAGGAGTATTTTTTTCAAATGTTTCTTATATTCCTTATAGTTAAGTCACGAAAAAACATTTTTTTAGTGGTTTACGCTTTTATTTTTTGTTATGTAAATAATAATTTTATTGTAATTTCAATACATAGAAAAGCTAGTAAAAGTTTCAATTTATCTGTAGCATATTTTTGATGTTCATAATGTAAACCGATTCGTCGTAAAGATGAATTTAAGTACTATCTAAATAGGATTTCACGTATAGTTTCATCTTAAACACTGATAATAGTTTACTTATGAATAGGGGGCACCACAGGCATGGATTGCTTAGGGCATCAAGTAGTCTTAATCCGGCACTGGCAATAGCTGGATGTGATTTTTTTTCCAGGTACAAAAAAGACACAACAATAATATCCTTTTAAAATCCGAGTGAAGACTTGTGAATTTTTTATTTCTACGCCATTAACGATGATAAACTGGAAAAAAGTTTGGAAATATACGTTAAATTTGAACCAAGGCAACAGATATAATTTAGGGAAAAAAAATTTAAGCTATTTAAATAAAGCACGTATCTTAAACAATATTTTAAGTAATTTTTAAAAATATTTTATCTGTATAATAAGTACCAAAACAACCTGATTCTGAAAACCTTCAAACTTGTCTAGATACAGTAGCGTAATTGCGCGCCCGAACCTCTCAGTTCTGTGACAAATTACCGAGTAAGTAAGCTTCGGATGTTATTTTCAATGATTATTTTAATGTCAGTTCTGTCATTAAAAAAAATATCATTTCGGGGACATGCCGATCGGGGGTCAACATCGCGCCAGCTCTCAAATTTCCGCCACTGTGCGGCGCTCCGTGTGGCCACAAACAAGCCCCGATCTTATATTCGTAATCACTTCTTACGGGGTTATCTTTAAAACATTGATTACGCAGAAAAATCCCCGAATCTGCAACTTAGTAGAGAACCAACATCAAAAATTACTCGATTATATAACAAATACTGCGATCGTCAAGATTTGGATATATTTTCGAATTCAAGCACTATCTTCATAGTTAATTTATACTTGCCTGACTAATACTATACCTGATGATCTCACATAGAAGCACTTTGTAATTATTGTATCATTACCTACTATGACTTATGCATTGACTCTACAATATATGTGTGTAACAATATGTGTGTGCATGTGTGTGTATGTACATTCATACATGTAAATGTGAAATGTACGCACGTATACATATACATATATGCGTATTGTAATTTAATTCATTATTACTTCTTGTAACTTATCGTTGCACAAAGAATTTTGAGATGAATAGTGTACTCACCGTTAATTATATTCATCACTATAACCATATTGAAAATGTAAATTACTGTAATAATTATGTGATATATTGTACTGGCGAGTCAATAAATGAAATAAAAACTTAATAATAAAATGGCATGTTTTGGTGTATAAATAAAAGACACACTTTTTATTTCATTTTAAAATCACTGACACATTTTCGATGACCCTTTATTTGTTGCAACTTCAGTATTTTATACATGATTTTCAGGGTGACTCCGGTGGTCCTCTTCAGATAGATAACTACATGAGAGTGGATTGCACCTACCTGCTGATCGGTATCACCTCCTATGGAAGGGTGTGTGGAGCCATCGACATTCCAGCCATCTACACTCGAGTGTCCGGATTCATTCCGTGGATCGAAGAGAACGTCTGGCCTGACAATTAAACACAATCAACCGGTTTCAGAAAAACAGAACTTTGACAAAACTGGACAATGTCACAATTGAACAGTAACCAAACAAAACAATAACAAAACAGAACAGTAAAAAAGAATAACCGTGACCAAACAGAACAGAGACAAAACTTAACAGTGACAAAGTAGAACAGTAACAATAGTATAACAGTGATATAAAATAGAAAAATAGCAAAACTGAGCAGAATAGTGACAAAACAATTCAGTGATCAAACAAAATGCTATGCTTAGAACGACCACGGCTCAACACCACTATTTATATTTAGGTGTGAGATGGTACAATATATTATTATCCAAAAACAAAATAAATGTAACAGAAACAATGAAATATGAACAATTTAAAAATCAAATTAAGTCCCTGAAATTGGATAATGATATATTGTACCCTTAACTAATTAACATCTAATTAAAAAAATGTATTATTGTTATTGTTTTTTTTTTATTTTTATATCTATGTCAAAAAGTATTTGTATATTTATTTCATTCAAGACATTTAAGTCTTTGATCATTGTATTCACACTTTTCAGAACAATATGTTTTTTTTTATGCGTTTAAATACTCCTCCCATAAACACGAGCTCCTAGAGCTCAATTTATGGAGTAGTAGAACCATAAAATTAATTCTTATGTATACCTAGGTAATTATATTATAAATGTAATTATTATTGTTAAAAATAAATAAATAAATTTAAAAAAAAAAAAAAAAAAAAAAAAAAAAAAAAAAAAAAAAAAAAAAAAAACAGCAATAAAACAGAACACTGGACATAACATGACATGACAAACTATTTTTAATAAAACACGAAATAGAGGGAATATTTTTATTTATGTGATCATACATACTGTAATCAACATAATACTATTTGTGCTGTAATTAACTCTTCTACCGAAATTAAATATCTCTGTGTGATTATTGATCAAAATCTGAAGTAAAAAAGTCACATATCAGAGCTAGTGAAGAGAATAAGGAAATGTATTTACATATTTGTTATATTAAGAAATATTTTAAATGTAAAAATAATCAAAAACGTGAATTATGCCCTTGTTCATTCTTTACTTATCTACGGAATTATAGGTTGGGGAGGATCTTTCAAAAACAATCTAAACTCAGTAAAAGTTACGCAAAGAATTATCATTAAAGTAATATTAAAAAAAAAAATCTACCTTCTCAACAGAATCACTTTTTAAATTGTTTCCAGTACCAAATGTCGATGACATATTCAAGCAAGCTTCCATTATAAAAATGTTTAAAGAAAAAAATAACAAAGAATATCAAGAATTTTACAAACTAATGAGAAATGGAAACCAATTCATTAGACCTAATTTTAAAACAACTCAAATGCAAAACCATTATATTTACCAAGCCATAAAAAACTACAATAACCTCCCTTCTGAATTGCGCTCTATCATCAACCAATCAGAGCAAATAAATAAAATAAAACAATTTTTCAAAAAAACTTACAATCAAAAGTAAATATTTTATACAAACATGCTATAACTTACAACCTAATTAAGAATCGTGGCTCCCCTATCAGGCACAAGAGCTCCTCTTTTCTGATGGAGTATAACATGACCAAAAACGACCTCTATTAAAGTGTTTTGTAAAATGTGTGTGTAAATATGTAACTTATGTTTTTTATATAACAATAAAAAAAATAAAAAAAAAATTATTAAGAAATATATTTGAATATATTTCAAATTATCTCAAGGCAGTGTATTCAAATACCAGCAAAATCCTTCTTACTCTCAAATTTCGGCACTATTTTGTGAGACTTAATTTTGGGACTTTTTGTAAATGATTTCGTCAAAATTTACTACACATGCTATGGAAGATTATAAAAAATATGGCTTGGTAGAAAAAAAAATAACTTTTTTTTTTTTTTAATTTTCAAAACTTTGAAGTGAATCCGGAGGAAGAAGATCGTATCAGAAATTTGGAAAATTTTAAACACGTCGTTTTGAACCCATTTGGCACCCTTTTATCGCTCTTAGAATTTAAAAATAACATTTTTTGTTAAATGACCCACTTCACTGTATACTCGATTATATACATTAGTGTCTCATTTAAACATAATACGTCAATGACAATAACAGATCTTTTCCCACAGCTCCCTCCTTTACCCCTCTCTCAGGACGTTATCCAATCATGCAGCTGTTGTTGTCTTTACAGTATAAAATCAGCAGTTTTTCGAAGTGTGGCAAAAATTGTGTTACTTTTATATAAATTCAAATAAAACAAATTTTTCAAAAAAATAAAAGCTTTTTATTGAACACAGCAAAACAATCGTTGTCATCCAATTAATAATAAAATTTTTATACAAAATTATCCATACATAATAAATATATAGTTTACAGTCGAATTGCTGAAAATGGTCGCAAAGCAAAACCTAAGAGATGTCAGAAGATTTTTCGTCAGTCCATAGGAGGTTAGATAATTTGATTGGCCTATCTGAGAAAGTTGAGATGTAATTTTTATCTATTTAGAACGTACGTAATTTAATGTAAGATTTACAAAAACTTGTGATTTCTTGCGAAATAATTTTGGCATGAGTAATTTAAGTTTAATTTAATTTTAATATGTGTAATTTAAGGACGTGTAATTTTAAATGTGTAATTTAATCACGTGTAATTTAATCACGTGTAATTTAATCACGTGTAATTTGATCGCGTGTAATTTAATGACGTGTAATTTAATTACGTGTCATTTTATGGCGTGCAATTTAATGACGTTTTATGTAGTCACGTGTAATTTAAGCAAGAATAGTTTTTAAACACCCGAAATTATATCATATCTAACTAATTTTATTTTGTGTAATTTCGCTGCTTCATTAAAGCACGTCTAATTTTCCTTGTTTAATTGAAGCACGTGTAATTTTAGTCTCAGAGCGATAATACGGGTAATTTATCCAGTCGAACGATGGCGCTTATATGAAACACAGGTGGATTCAACGACTATACACTTAGTAAGTAATTTATATTATATTTCCATGATGTTTTGAAAACATCATCAAAACATCATGTTCTGAAAACCAAATGCCCAAATCCATTACTCTAGACGTTTATTTTGTAAATTCAATTGCTCGAGTGTATTTAATCCGAAACTTCGGTGTGAATTACTTTAAAATTATTTTGGTGTGAGATATAATCGTTGACCGTGCTCTCAAATATTGATATCTGATCTTAGGTGATGGATTTGGTCAATATCGTTTAGATGATGTTTGGTGTTTTATTATTATTGATGTTTTATCGACCTCCAGATGGTTATTGAGGGAATGCTTCAAGTGTAGCTTAGAATATGTGGCTGGGGTTTAAAGTCAGTTAGGCCATACGATCCCCTCTATCCATGGTATGAAGGCCGACACTCGTGTGTACAGGGCGGGCTGTCCGGGAACGCCACAAGTCTTCCCGTTGGAGGTGACGGCTATAATCAGATAGGTGCAGTCCACGGCTGCGTCATTGTAGATCTGCACGGGGCCACCAGAATCGCCCTAGAAGAACAAAAAAGTTATTGTCTTAAGCATAAAGTACGTGTACAGTAGCAGACATCATTCAATTTCTTAGTAAGGAGTTGACTTGAAAGTGGGTCGGTAATTTGGAGTCCACACCAAGAAAAGTATTCCCTCATACTAGAGACAGTTCATAAGAAATTTCTGAGATTTCTCTAAGCGTGGTTCTTTCGTACCGATTTTTTATTGGGTATGCTCTGGATCAGTGATTCCCAAAGTGGTCCAGGTGGACCCCCAGGGGTCCACGGGAGACTCGACGGGGGTCCACGTAGACGAGAAAAAAAAATGGGGGTCCACAAGTTGTAAGTGGGGGTCCACGAAAATTTATCCGCAGGCTTATTCTCTATCTTTTGTAAGATCGTTATCGAGATCGAGGACGTCATCTCCTGTCAGATTTGTATGATTTTAACGTATTTACTGTAACATATTTTAGTTTAGATCGTTTTAAACACGAATTCCTGTTAAATGAATGCATGTTAAATTAAACACTTGCATAATTATTTATTCATTTAATGTTCGTTGTACATAGAAAAAGCAAATAAATCACGCAAATCTGTCAGGAGATGACGTCCGTTATCTCGATAACAATCCCACAAAAGATAGAGAATAAGCCTGGCTTTACCTGTCGATGTAAGCAAATAGTACACTAGTATTTCGGTGAAAAATGGTCATTTTGAGATCCATCCCGTGCCCATATCCCATCCCGCCCACCATCTCATATCACATTACCCCCCCCCCCCATTTAAAAAAAGTTTGGGAACCTCTGCTCTGGATGAACCATCTACCAGTCAAAAGGCATGTACACATTGTTACACATTTCTTCAGAATGATTCGTGGATAGTTTAAAAACTCGGCTATCATGGAGAGCATTCATTTCTATTTTCCAGGTGTAATCTCCCAGCCTGCAGGACTAGCTTTTTTCAATTTTTTTCAATTCAATTTATTTATTATCTCAAAAACATTACAAAATATTGCACTTTAATCCGTTTTCGAAATACATTTGTAGGAGTATTACAATTGGCACTTAGGCATACAAGAATTAATAGAGCTTGCCTTTTAAAGGCAGCTTCACTAACGCTAAATATGTCGATATCCAAATTAATTCTGTTTAACAGAAAATTGCTCTCGCGACCGCCATGACCATTGGCGAGTTGATCCTGCAGGCCGGAAGATAGAAGAGTCTATGCTGTCGGCGACGAAGATACCAATACAAGTGAACGCTCTCCATGATAGCTGAGTTTTCAAACCATCCGCGGATCAATCTGAAGAAATGTGTAGCAATGTGTACATCCCTTTTGACGCGTAGATGGTTCATTCCGAGCATACCCAAAAGAAAGTCGGTAGGATAGAGCCACGGATAATAGCCATTCTCCCTCATGTACAGAAATCTTAGAAATTTCTTCTGAACCCTCTCCAACATGAGGGAATATTTCACTTGGTGTGGACTCCAAATTACCGACCCACTTTCAAATCTACTCCTTACTAAGGAATTGAATAAAATTATGAGACCCCGGGTGTCTCTAAAATTCCTTGCAGTACGCAGAACAAAGCCCAGCATTTTCAATGAAGTGCTACAATGCTTGCCAATGGTTATGCCGGTGGAGAGAGCAATCTTGCTGTTGAACAGAATCATTTCGGATATCGACATATTTAGCATCAATAAAGCTACCTTTAAAGGGCAAGCTCATTATTATTACTAGTAATATGATACGCCTGCTGTTTATTTTAATGAAATTCTCTTTAACAATTCAGTTTTTAAAAATGCATTAAAATCAACATATTTAAAATGTTTTTAAAACAATAAATTGAATTGAATTGAAAGAAATAAAAACCTCACGTCCAAAAACCAGACAAATACAAGAATCGTAAGTAGGTACTTAATTGTGAACCTTATATTTTATGTAACATTTTTTTTAATTGTAAAAATGGAATTATACAATTTGTCCAGAGGAACGTAACTGTCTCATTGACAATTATTTTTTCAAACTTTCTTCAAGCAGGTAGGTACCATTATATATATAAAAGGGAATAACAAAGTCCAAATAAACACAATGATTTTTTTTCTGCGTCATGTGCCCTATATTCGTATGTCTCTCTATCTTGTGCTGCCCGGAATATTTCCTCCGCACTTCTAATGCCGGTCCACTCACTAATCGGGCCCTCGGCGTCCACGGAACCTTGAGCATTCTCCGGCGAAGTCATAATGATTTCGCATGAAGAAATAATCTTTAATGAACTATTAAAATGGTCACCATCATGAAACGGTAACGGAACTTACAAACAAGTAAACCTACAGACGAAATGCAAAACGATCGAATCAAAACGCCTGATAAATAATAATTGAAAATTTTTCTGAAAAATCGTCCTAAGGGCGCGGTGTGAGTTATTAATACATTTCTCACTAAAATACTTTGAAAATAATTTCAAATAATAATTTAACTAATGGGCTCACTAACTTTTTGAAATACGAAAGTACCAATGAATATTTCATTGGGAGTACCACAAGGGTCCGTTCTGGGACCTATTATTTTTATAATGTATATTAGCGATATTGTAAAAGAGCTGAAATATTCTAAACTAACATTATTTGCAGATGACAACCTTTCAATTTGGGATGCGGGAATGGGTACCGCCGCCCCGGGAACCTTTATTGGATAACCGACACCTCTGCCATAGGTCACCCCAAGTGATTCGCTACGTTTGGTGATTTAGCAGGGGTGCCCGGGTTCATGGGGTGGGGTTTGTCTAGGTCTGGAGGTGAATGACCAGGACACACTGAACCCCAGATTCCTACCCATTCCTTAAACCCTTTTTCCATCTCAGAACTCTCTTTCCCTTCCTTTCCTTAAAAAAAAGCCTCCACAAAGCATCCACAAAGATGACACAGGCCCTGTGGGAAATTATTTTCCTCTGGGCCTCTTGTGTGGGGCTCATGTAAAAAAAAATTAAATGATTGTGAACCCATAATGAATCATTTAAATTATGTTATGTATAAATTTGGTTGAAAAAAAAACTAAATTGAATACAAATAAAATTAATCTTTTGAACATCGGAAATCGAGTAACGTGAAAAAAAAGAAATATTGATAAAAAGGTTTTTTAAGCGAGCTATTGAATACCTGAAAAAAATACCTGAAAAAAACCCTTGACTCTGTGCAGAAACGGGCGGTCCGTTTGATAAATTCTCCTAACCTAACAAACGGATTGCAATCTTTAGAGCACAGGTGCCAGGTGGAAATGCTGTCCTTGTTCTACCGGTATTACAATGGAAGATGCTCCGAGGAACTAGCGTCATTGATCCCCTCGGCACCGGTGCGTAGTCTCTTCAAGACCCATGTTCACTCCTTCCTCTCCTCAAAAACACCCTCCACACAGCATCTTCAAAGATGACATAGGCCCTGAGGAAAATTATGAGCCTCCTGTGTGAGTTAATGTGAAAAAAAAAAATTGAAATTGCTTGGAAATGGTGAAAAGGAAGTTTCTTTTTCAAAAAATACCTGGCAGGCGTCCTTAAACTCAGTGTGATGACCAGCACAGAACTGAGTGGCGTCCCTCACTCCATCCTTGGACCTTCGGGTGATTGGGTTCTTAGCAGCGCATTCCTGATAACTGAACTTCTCCAATGTTACCTGGAACATTAAACAGTAAAGAAAAAGACCACGACAAATATTGATAGACTTGCCTAAATTAAATAAGAGAAAGTTATTAAAGCAATAAAAATGACAGAATATTTTATGTTGTGTTCCAATTCTTAATCCCTTCATTCTACTTCTTCGTCTTCGTGAGCCCTATCAGGTCCCCCGACGTTGGCGATCACTCTGAAAAATGTCTCTTGTGCTGCCCGGAATAGCTCCTCCGCACTTCCAATGCCGGTCCACTCTCGTATATTTTGTAGCCAAGACATTTGTCTCCTACCAGGCCCTCGGCGACCTTCTATTTTTCCTTTCAATATTAATTGGAGCAATTAATACATTTCCCTCGAAGTACGTGACCCAGATATGAAATTTTCCTGACTTTTATTGATGTGAGCAGTTCTCTATCTGCTCTAGCCCGCCTGAGAATTTCTATGTTGATGATCATGTCCCATGGAACCTTGAGCATTCTCCGGTGAAGCCACATTTCTAAACCTGTTCATGGTATTTACTTTCAAGGTCCATGTCTCACATCCATACAGCAAGACTGACCACACATAACACTTTAACATTCGCTGCCTTAGTTTTAAATTGAGGTTGTCATTGCAGAAGAGGGATTTCATTTTACTGAATCCCTTCATTGTTATATCAAAATTTGTTTTTTTTTTAAATAAAAATTCCTGGTAACCTGAAATTCCTTTTGGCAAGACAGAAGTGAAAAATTTCAAGCATTTTTCCCAAAACAGTTTTTCGTGCCTGATTTTGATCGGCAAAACTTAGTGAATTCCTACTAGTTCCATCATCAATTCAGCCTGCACTTCTACACGTATTAATAGAGAACTGATTAAAAGTGAAATGGCTGCATTTCTTGTAATAACCGTTAAATTTTAATTTGTATTTTTACCGATGGAATTTCAACCAAAAAAGGGTGATTAGAAACACTGTAGGGGTGAAGAGAAACGGAATATACGGTGACCAGAAACATAAAAAGATTGTGTGGTTTGTTAAAGTCAGAAAATTAAATACTCTTTTCCTGTATCATTCAAACTTAGAGATTTAAGTTACGAAGGTAAGTTTACAAAGAGGATATCCTAAACAAAACCGTACCTTTCGAAAATACAACAAATCTCAGGCAAAAATACATGTCAATAAAAATAACAACTTAGGAACAAACGTTTTCAATAAATTGCCACAGAATATAAAATAATACTGGTAGATTTAAAGAATTCAAAACACAATTAAAAAATGTACTGAAAACCTTAACTAAAAAAAAATAAATAAACAAAAAACAAATTCTTTATAAAAAATAAATTAAAAAAAAAGCTACAAAATAAAAACAGCAATAAAAACAAAAAATCAAAATAACTAAACAAATAATACCTCCTCCCATACATACAAGCTTATTATGGGGGGACTTAAAAAAATAATAATAATTCTCTACTAACCGGGAATTGAAATTAGTCAATTAAGATTGTTATGTATTATTATTTTATTATATTGTTTCTTTTATTATTCAATAAATAATAATAAAAAAAATCAATCAATTTTATAATTACGTGATTCAATTTGGTTGTTTCAATCAAATTAAATTGCAAATTTGAACCGTGTTACATCGCCGTTACTGATACCTTTGTTTAAGATGAAGCCTTACGTGAAATCTTATTAAGATACTTTTTAGATTCATCTTTACGACGAATCGGTTTACATTATGAACATCAAAAAATATGCTACGGATAAATTGAAGCTTTTACTAGCTTTTCTTTGTATTGGAATTACAATAAAATTATTATTTACATAACAAAAAATATAAGCGCAAACCACCAAAAAAATGTTTTTTCATGACTTCACTATGATGTAATATTAGAAACAATTTTTTAAAAATTCCCCTTCATGGCTAAGACTATTTTTGAGGTTTCGTATGTTCTAACTTTTTTTCATTCTTATAAAATTAAGCACAAAATAAATTAAAAAAAACTACTTTTTCGCTTACTTGCCTCGTGCAAATACGACGCGCGATTTTAAATTTTGTATGGCAAGAGAATCGAAATATTTCTAGAGTTTATATTCCACTTAAACAGACTCACCTTTAGTAGGGCGTGACTTTTTGCGCCCCTAGAAGTAGTGGTCCCCCAACCAGTGGCGATGATTTTTTCGTCATTGACAGGGTTGCCTGTGTGCAGGCAGGCCGGCCGCACCGTCGAGGTAAATTTGACACTGTAAAAGAAAAAAATGTTCATGTTCCTATGCACACAAATAACTAAATTAAAATATATAAAAAAAAAATTAACTCAATAGTAGAGCACGGCCCAAGCAAGGATAAAGTCCTGGGTTCGATTCCCACATGTGACCGTAACTTTTTCTGTATCAAATTTTCGATTGAGAGTCGCTAATATTGTCTTCATTTTTAGTTTTGCTCATTATATAAAAACTAAACATTTATCCTAAACTTACAGAAAAGTCATTAGATATCACGTATTCGGCCACGGCAACCAGCACTGTGAGTTGCGAGTGACTGGTTGCGTCGCCCTTGACAACTGGCCTTTGAGAAGCTGCCTGTGTGTGGACCGCCAATGAAATTCGCAAGTTGCTTTTCTGTGGATAGCAATTGAGTTGCAATTGGTTTTTTTTTTCAGTTGCCCCATGAGCGGATGGACCTAATGTAAAAAAATCTCGTAAAGATTTTTCATGACTTGTGGCATTGTAAAATTGATAGGGTGGGTTTTTTTTTTGCCCAGGACAGCTCGCTAACCAAACACAGCCTTGCGTTTGGCTGCAAAAAGAGACCAAATTAAAAAAAAAAACACTACAAAAGCAATTACTTGTACAATACCTTCTGTCGGTTTTGAGCAGTGCAATATCGTTGTATACGGAGGGAGCGATGAATTCGGGATGAGAGATTATCTGAGCCACTCTGTAGTAATATTCTGCTTCTAGAGTACTGTTGGTGTCCCCTCCACCCAGACGGATGTGTGTCACGTTACTGGGAATAAGACATATTCATTATTACAAATTAAAGAATGAGTAAATGCTGAATGTAAGGAAGTATAAAGTCATAGTGTTGGTTAGAAAATAAGAAATTAAAGAATACATAAACAGTGTCCAATGTACTTGTGAATGTTGAATACTTGGAGCAGGTGAATGAGTTTGTGAGAGATGGGAAGGCTGGAGGACTAAATGCCGCTGGCACTAACCAAAAATTGTCAAAAAAAGCAAAGCAAGCAGTCCACAATGGAGTGCTGATATCTACCCAGATGAATGGCAGCGAGGCATGGAACTGGCAGAGGAAGGATGAAAGTAGACTAAATGCCGTATAAATTTTATTCCCGAGGCATTTGTGTCGTAAAATCATGCATGTTCGTATGGAAAATGTGAAGATAGAGATGTAAGCGAGTAAGATTAAGAAAGGGACCCTCAGTTTGGTTTGGGTACAAAGGACCGAATCGGATAAGGGCATTAGCTCAGTTGGTAGAGCTACGCCACGGCAAAGTGAAGGTCCTGGTTTCGAGTCCCAGATGTGACCATATCTTTTTCTGATTTCTCTGTTTTCAGATTTTTGATTGAGTTTCGCAAATATTGTATTCATCTGATTTGAAAAAATGTTGCTCGACACCTAAATTTGCGCTATTGTTAAAAAAATGGCTATTGGAATCAAATTTTCTTTATTGACTGACTCCTAGTGCACTTTAAATTTTTTTTTTTTTTTAGACGTATTCTTATTATTATTATACTTTTTTTTGTTTTTATTATGTATTTTATTAAATTGAAATTTTTTTTTCCTGTATTGTATTATACTTAATTGTACTATGTTTCTGTCCACTCTGTTCCTGCCGACAAGCTACTTGCAGTAGCTTTGCAGGTATAATGTAAACATGAAAAAAAAATTATTTTCTGTAATCTAATTAAATATTACAATTTGAGGTTTTACTCGTTAAGTTAAAAATAAAATAAACAATATTTACCCGGTACCCCTCTTGAAGGTGCAATGAGCAGCGGTCATTACCCAGTCTTTGCTGATCAGGGTACCGCCGCAATCCCACTGGATTGGAGGGTCGTTGGAGTAACCAAGCAATGCCTGAAAAAAGAATACCATAAATGTTCAATCAATTCCGTTTAACCCTAGATCCATAAACATACGTCTCTTATACACCCTGAAGTAGTGAAACATACGTCTCTTATACACCCTGAAGTAGTGAAACGCTCATAGAGCGCAGCGTGAAAGAGATGGCAATACGTGCGTCTCAGTACCCTCCCGACACGGTTAGAGCTCAGTGTGGCGCCAGGGATCTTGGCGCCTAAACGTGTAGTTGCGCAAATACTACGCCTAAGGTGTCTGAGGTACATATGTTTATGAATAGTGTAACAATACGTGCGTCTCAGTACCCTCCCGACACGGTTAGAGCTCAGTGTGGCGCCAGGGATCTTGGCGCCTAAACGTGTAGTTGCGCAAATACTACGCCTAAGGTGTCTGAGGTACATATGTTTATGAATAGTGTAACAATTTTGTTAAGATATACTATGCTACTATGCTACTTTAACAGTATGTTGAATATGTCCATAATAGTAAATTCGTTTGTCATCCACGTCCACAATAATAGTCATAATTAAAAAAAAACCACCGACAAGGAGAGCTTTAGTCAAAGAAAGGTACCGGATTGGGGGAACGCACTAACACTAACGAGAGTTTTACGCTGTAACTAAATTGATTTTTAAACCAAATACTCAATAATTTAGGTAATCCTAGAAAAACTATTCGGTTACCGATTTGCATTTAAAAAATGAATATCGCAACTACCCTTTTTAATATTAAATAATTTCTATCAAATTCCGGCGGAGTATCTGGCCGCCCCACTTCGTCTCTGTTAGATTGCCATTGTGTCGCAATGTTCTATCTCCCCGTTCCTATCCCCTCCACCCTGTGCAACAAACTAGTAATGAACATGGACGCTGTAATCGCCAATCGCCAGCCAAGATTCGGAAACAAGGAGTCATGGTGGCTGTCGGCCCGTGTAATATAAGTATTGCTCCGATAACTAGCTCAGTATTAATTTATCGATGTAAAGTAAATAAGTGCAGTTCTCTACATACCTCTCCATTGTACTTTTTCCACTCTGCCTTCTCATCGGTACGGGTCGCTTGGGTCGGAACGAGGGGAATGAATATAATTATAAAGATTTTAAATGAAACAGAATTTATTTGGGTTTGACCAAGTTTATACATAATCTTAATTATACTTAGATCTACTAAAATCTATATCTTAACAGCGCCCTTGAGGTGATTTTTCAAAAAAATGGCACTTTATAAATAAGCCAAATATTATTATTTGTATAAGTTGTCATATGGTTCGGGGTTGCTTCTCCGTTGTTCACACCGTCAAAGTTAATTGTTCACCGAAACTACCTTCGTGTCACTGGGTTCTGGTTCTCTGCGGGTTCTTAAGTAAGGCCGAGGTCCTCGCTGGCAGCTCCTGCAGTTCATCAACTCAAGCTCTCCTAGCCGAGTCGAGTCTCCTCCATTCTGCGCCATTGTCTTCATACGTTGGCCACTGGCAGCGGCTGATCGCCGCTCTACGTCACCGGGCGGGGAATACACATCTCGCAAATCACTTCCTTGAACTCTATAACTTCTTCTTTCTTCATTCACTGTCCAGCATCATGCCGCTGGGCGGGGAACGCGTGCTTGGTGTTGCGCTTTACGCGTGTCTCCTCTGGCACCGGCGTGCCCTACGAACCCCTAAGACCCGTGGCTCTACCCCGCACTTCTCCTTTCTTCCGTTCCTGTCAACACTTTCTTTGTCCTGCCAGCAAGACTCCTTCATTATATTAAATTATTTATTCGAAT
The DNA here is from genome assembly GCA_936435175.1 of Glyphotaelius pellucidus. Classification (NCBI taxonomy): domain Eukaryota; kingdom Metazoa; phylum Arthropoda; class Insecta; order Trichoptera; family Limnephilidae; genus Glyphotaelius; species Glyphotaelius pellucidus. The sequence continues at coordinate 14,219,049 of OW386563.1, forward strand.
TTCTTTATGACGAAATTTGATTCGTCACACACGCCTTCTCTGTTTTCATTGAAAAAATACGCGTTATGGTCTAAATTCATTATAAAATAATTATGAATTTATTTATCAAAAGATTTCGATAATGACCACTGAAATATTTTAAATATACTTCCCTCTAATTATTACCAAAACAAAATACAAACAAAAAAATGTTAAAAACACCCAGAAAAAAAATTGGGGGACCCGAGTGAACCCATTCGGATAGTGTGTGATTTTTTTCTTTCCGGGACGAAAAGGTTAGGGGGTTAAATCTACGTTTTTTTTCCGGTCATTGGAAATTATTTTTTTGACACTCACCATGTGTGGGAATTCACCGGCCGTGGCTGGCGTCCCTCCCACGATCAGAGGAGTGGAGATGTGACCGCACGCGTAGCCCCGGCTCGCCGGTGAGTTTAGTAGAAAGCCTTTTTTCGAGCACGGATATACGGCTTCAGCGAGGTCGATGCAATCTGAAAGTTTTTTTTTAAATTAGTAAAGACAATATTAGCGAAACTCAATCGAAAACCTGAAACAGAAAAATCAGAAAAAAGATACGGTCACATCTGGAACTCGAACCCAGGACCTGAGACTTGTCGGGCGAATGCTCTACCAACTGACTATCCGATTCGGTCATATTTAACTGTATCATACTTCGACCACGAACTACCAACATTATATGCATATTTTTATTGACTGCTCTCTTTATGTGTGACTCTTCTTCTTCTTCTTTGGTATGGTGGAGGGGGGGGGGGGGTCAGAGGGGGACATCTAAGTCTGCGAGCCAGTCTAGGGCCTCAGGCGTTGCCCTATGGACCTCATCAATCCCGCCGGGGAATGAATGGAGCAGGCATTCGTTGACCACATGTTCAGTGGTCTGCACCTCACCGCATTCACACATTTCCGACTCTTTAAGGTCCCATTTATACATCATATGGGCACAACGGCTATGGGAGCACCTTATTCTATTGATGGCGGACCAGAGTTTGCGAGGCAATGAGAACCCAGGCTGTCTCTCAGTGGGGTCTTTTACGAGATGAGCATTTTTCACCTTGGCCGATTGCCACTCAAGCTTCCACCTATCTTCTGGGGTGAGGTGAATGGAGGAGTCTTTCTCCTTCTGTCCAGAAGGGTTTTCGGGACTTTAAGCGGCATGCCGGGTGAGAGACATCATCGTGCAAAGGTATTGCGCTTTTTTGCAGCGCCTTCTTGTACTCCCTTAGTGTTGCAATCTCTCGCCTGATATTTGGCGGGGTTATGTTTGCAAGTACGGGGAGCCAAGGCAGAGGCGTAGATTTTAACGTTCCGCTTATGGTTCTCATTGTGGCATTAAGCTGAACGTCGACCATGGAAGTGTGGGCGCTTCTAGCCCATACTGGAGCACAGTATTCAGCTGCTGAGAAAACCAGAGCTATGGATGCCGTTCTAAGCGTGTTTGCGTCGCATCCCCAGCTAGTTCCAGCTAGCTTACTGACTAAGTTTAGTCTTGTCCTGGTTTTTTTGCCCACTGTTTCCATGTGTTGCCGGTAGTTCAGGCTCCTGTCCAAAGTTACTCCAAGATAGTGGGGGTGGGGGTCATGGTAAATATTTTTTCCATCAAACTGAACACAGAGTTTTGAATTTGCCTGTGAGTTACTGAGATGGAAAGCTGTCACGACTGTTTTCGACCCGTTTGGCTTTAGTCGCCAATTGAGGAAAAATTCTTCCATAGTCTTGAGGTCAGAATTAAGGATCTCTTCTGCTGCATTGAGGGTTTTGGCTTGGGCTGTGACGGCGATGTCATCAATCATGTGTGATTGTAAGATTGTCTTGGAGAAATTAATCTATTTTTATTTAATATGTGACATCTATTGACTTTTCTGCAAATCTGGGTTTCTTTGTTTTAGGGTAGGCCATAAACATTTGCACTTTTGTAGTCATGCTAGCGGGGATTCCGTACGGGGGAGGAGAGCGGGGCCACTCATGCGCGGCTCCCCGCTTCTTGGAAATCACAATGGATAACGGGAGAGCAACACGCTTTCTGGGTAAAACGTTTTTACAAAAACATGATTCTATTCTGTTTTCCAAAACAATAATTTTTTGGAAAACAGAATAGAATCATGTTTTTTGTCTGCCTATTCCGTTCGCATCACCGATAACAGAGAATTAATCAGTGCTCAAGAGTTGAAAGCCTTGAGTTAAATAATTTCCCTTAGGGCCTAGTCCAGGAGTGACAATCGTATGAATCTAACACTTGCAAGTGTGACCGAGAGAGTCTTGCTGGAGAGGTCAAAAGATCGCTATCAACAAGTCTTCTCCGATCCGGTCTGCCACGCTGTTGGTGGGCAGATGCATTCACCGCCAAGACCTGGGCAAACCTCACCCTGTGAACCTGGGTAAACTGGATAATTCACCAAGCGTAGCGAAACACTTGGGGTGACCTCCGGCATTAAATAATCTAATAAAACAAAATGTTTAGTGCAAATTCAAAAATTTCATATTGTTCAATATTTATGTATTTTTAGGCCTTAACGCACTTTTTTCTTAACTGTTTAACACTTACAACATTGAGAAATTTTGATTACCATTATTATTAAACTTTTGTAAAAACACTTTTGCCATTGAATATGGTATTATCAGCTGGGGAAGTGAAGCAAATACTTGCCTGAAGTCTTTAACAAAGATTCAAAAAATAATTCTGATGGTTATTCTTAAAGTCCCGTTGAGGACGAGCACTGATTTTATTTTTTAGACACTAAATGTTCCTAACATAAACAAATTGCATAAAAATACATACTGCTTCAACAATTTAAAAATACACATACGTTTGAAGAATGAATAATCACTAGAGGCTTGAGAGTCACATTTAAAATCTTTTAACATCCCAGTTTGTCAAACCTATTATGGGCAAAGAAGTTTTAATTATAATGCTACAAATCTATTCAATTCTCTACCTACTACTGACATTAGAAACACGCAAACCAAAAGTTCATTTAAAAGTAAAATCATTGATTACCTTCAATAAACATATACATCATAAAACATATACAGGAGTATTTCATAACATATTTGCATTTATGCCTCCAGTATGTGTATATGTATACAATGTACTGCATGTATGTACATTTGACAAAATTTCACTTGCTTTTTTTCTTTTCATTTATCACTAGGAGAAATCGATGAAAATTAAACTGGAAGATTCCATTACTTTAAGAATAGCACACAACTGCTAACCCTGTACAAATCACAAGTGCGCCCTATGTGCGCCCTATCACAAGTGTGTCACTATGAGAAATCGATGAAAATTAAACTGGAAGATTCCATCACTTTAAGAATAGCTCACAACTGCTAACCCTGCACAAATCACAAATGCGCCCCACGGTTGAATTTGGCAGCCTCCTCTGGTCTGCAGCTCCAAAATATCTGAAAAATACCCTCGTCTCTGTGTAGAAACAGTCCGTTTGATAGATTCTCCCATCTTAACAGACGGATTGCAATCTTTAGAGCACAGACGTTGGTTGTGAATGCTAGCCTTATTTTACCGGTATTTCAACGGAAGATGCTCCGAGGAATTATCGTCATTAGTCCCACGGTGCATATTGGGGAAACATACCAAACGCGTGCCCAATATATGAACATGGTTGACATTTGTCACATGAGAACGGGTCGCCTCCTCGACACGTTTTTGTGTTCAACAGCTCGACTGTGGAATGATTTTCCGGCCTCAGTGTTTCCTTCTTCCTACAACATGGGTCTCTTCAAGACCAATGTTCATTCCTTCCTCTCCTCAAAAAGACCCTCCACACAGTCCACACAGCATCTCAGATGACATAGGCCCTGAGGGAAATTGTTTTCCTCGAGGCCTCTTGTGTGGAGTTAATGTAAAAAAAAGACACTATATCACTAATACAAGAAGGAAGGAGGTAGCAACCGGTACCTAAAATTCAAAAGAATTGCCTTTTTAACTTGCTAAACAGAAAGGTAAAACAATTTAATATATTTTTAATCGATGATTTGGGAGATGGGTTTGGGTACCGCCGCCCCGGGAACCATTCGTTGGATAAGCAACACCTTTTTGCCATAGGTCATCCCAAGTGGTTCGCTACGTTTGGTGACTTAACAGGGGTGTCCGGATTCGTGGAGTGATGTTTGTCCGGATGATGGCGGCGGATGCGTCTGCCCACCAGCTGCACGGCAGGCCGGATCGGAGAGAATTGTTGAGTTTGACTTTTGACTTCTCCAGCCGTACTCTATCGGAACATCACCTTGCACCGCAATGGGAGGGATGGATTCATACGTCCGTCACTCCTGGACACGCTGACCCCCAGATTCTTACCCATCCTTAATAGCCTTTTCCTTCTGAGAAGAGTACTTCCCCTCCTTCCTTTTTTGAAAAGACACTGAAAGGTAGGGGGGTGCGCTGGATAGTTTTACTGTGGTAAAGGGGAATTTTCGCATTTTGTTTTTCCTGTTAAGCACTTGCATACTACTTACTAACAACGTATGCAGGGACACTGGAGGTCTAGATTTGTTCAAAATAAATAAATGCAGCTTCGTTTAACAAAAAAAAAAAAATTATCTTGCGAGAGCCTTGAAGGAGTAACCATCTGTTACTTGGCTCTATGAAGCCACTCTGTGCGATACAGCGCCTGTGGATGACGATTCAATACTTTGTCTAATTCAACCAAATAAACACAGTACAACACAACTAAGAATTACTCACTAAAGGTATGTTTCTTCCTGGTATTGCTCTTTTGGTAGACAGATACTGCGATATTCACGGATGTAATCCAGCAGGCGAACGATACTGTTCGTTGATTCACTAACGGCGATTAGTTACGAATCGATGAAAGAACATGGAGCAACGATATGAAAGATGATGATTTTGCTCCATGTCGCGAATAACGATAAAATTTACGATATATTGACACTGCCACGATGTGCGAGATGTCACGGTAGGTTTTCTCTTCAATCGACTAACGTTTATTGCCGGCGCTCCGCTCGTGTGGGTACTCAGATTGTGCGAAATTCTGTCGCCCGGCACCCACGGCGTATGTTTGTTCTGTTTTGACACGGCACCACCCGGCACCTACGGCGTCACGAAACAAGTATCTATGAAATATATCTAAACAAAATCAATGCTTGTTCTCAACGGGACTTTTTTTTTTTTTTGTTTTAGGCAATTCACCCTGGAGAGAGTGCTTTGTGCCGGTAATATTTAAATTGGATAAGAAATTTCGGTTAATCTAATGGGAAAATAATAAAACAAATTAAATATTGGACTCATTTAGATCACTAAAACAAATTAAATATTGAATTCATTCAGGTTAATAAACTTACATAAAGCTGTATGAACACGAGAATTGTTAAGAGATAAAAGGTATGAAATATTAAGGGGGGACTGGTGTGTGATTTTAATAAGCCGGCGGTATATGTTCTTGAAAGATGAATGGTTTTTACAGTTAAAGAAAACGTGGTCGAGGGTTTCCTCTTCCACACCACACTGGCAGAACGGATCATCTAAAACTCTAATTCTAGACAAGTGAGATGCAATTGAACAGTGGCCAATTCTCATTCTCGAGATACATGAAATGAATCGTTTTGAAAGTTTTTTACCGTGAAACCATGGCTTAGCAGGGATATGGTTTTGAATTCCCGCATAGAAAGATCCAGTTCTTATTTTGGAGACTGCCCAATTTTCTTCCCAGGCACGAGTCATATTGGATTTAAGAATCGGAAAGACATCGGATATAGGAATTCTAAAATTTAGTGGAATAGTTCCGGAATCTGAACCAGATTTGGCGAGAAAATCGGCCATCTCATTTCAACGGGACTTTAAGATCACCTTGAGAGACCTCGAAACTCCTGAGACTCACAAGGATCCGTTTTTTCTAGTTGTATACAAATTGTCTACTTACAGTCCCAAGACTTCTGTCCTGTCTTCCTCGTTCTGATCGCTCCTGCAGGTAAAGGCGGACACTCGCTTGATCCAGGAGGCGAAGTGACAATTTTAGGTGGAGAAAGAGTAGTGGTGGTCGAAGGAGTGGGTGGCGGCCCGGCGGTCTCTGTTACGCAGCACACTATTGGCACGGTGCCTGTAAATCCGACGCAGTTCTGAAAGGTTAAATAACAAATTATGTATTTTTAAATTATGTTTTGAAATCAAACTGTTATATATAAGAGAACTAGCGAATGCCCACAAAAAAAGCAGAATTAACAGTTCAACCCCCACTTCAATAAACAGAATAAAAAAAGGTTTTTTTTATAATGTTTATCGAAGTGCTATCGGAAACAATTTTTTTTTTCGTATTTAGCAGAATGTTTTCCGATGCGTGAGCGGGCTACTGGATTTTCCAAATTTACCCGCTGCTATCACCTACCGCTGCTAAGTCTCCTTTCCAATGCTTCTCTCTGCCCCTCCCTTGTTAAACCTCCATTACCCCTCCCTAATATCTAAAAAAAAAGGTAAAAGAGTACAAAATGTATTGAATATATACGAAATAATTGCACTTTTTAAAACTCAGTCGCCACCTATTATAAGATTTTTAAACAAAATTCAATTTTTTTCCTTAGACTTATTAAGCTTTTCCAAAAGTGCCTTAAAATCATTGAACATATATTAGATAAATCTAACATTTACCCAGTTATTAAAAAATACTTAATTAGATCTATTTTAAATATGTGTCAGTTGAATGCTTGAGGGGGGAGGGGGCAGGGAGGGAGGGGGGAATAATTGATAAGTGCAAGCCTTACAGTAATTTCCCTCTAATACCGTGCGAGCGAAGCCGCGGGTAAAAAGCTTTGTACGAAATAAAGGGCGCAAACATAATCTTCGTTGAGCAGTTGGAAATTTACAAAAATTACAAAAAAAATTCAAAAATTCTGAAAGCTATTTCGATAAATGAACTAACAAATATAAATAATACATTTAGTAAAACAAAAAATATATCTGCAGGAGTTCCACAAGGTTCCATATTGGGACCTACACTATATATAATCTATGTAAGTATAATGAAAAAACTTTTCTCTTTTGTAAAACATTTTGTATTCGCAGATGATACGGCATTGGTCATATCACACAAAGATCTAAAAATTGCAATTGAACTCTTACAAATTGACTTTAATCAACTCTGTAAATGGTCACATGATGCAGGGCTATTAATAAATGCTAAAAAAACTAAAGTAATGCATATAAGATCACCTAATGCCAAATTTCAATTTAATCCTAATATTATTTCTCATAACTTTAATTGCATCCACAAAAATATTCAAATTAACTGTAATTGTGAAAGCTTAGAATTAGTTACTGAATATGTGTATCTTGGTGTTACAGTAGATTGTTTTTTTAAATGGGACAAACATATTAAAAAAACCTGTAAAAGACTCAGATCAATCGCTAGCAGAATGTACACATTAAATTTTTTCCTATCAATTGATACACTTAAAATAATTTATATGTCACTAGCAGAATCAATAATAAGATATGGGTTAACAATATGGGGAAATACTACTGTAACCAACCTGAAACAGGTACAAGTTGTACAAAACGCAATGGTAAAATTATTAGTTGTCCCTAACATTTACAAACAAAGACATAATACTCCGTTGATGTTTCAGAGTGCAAAAATTTTACCTGTGAAGGCAATACTATGGTATAAAATTATAATTCAGCATATATTTACCCCGCAGCATAAAGAGAAACTAGATCATAAATATAGCACTAGATTCACGCGTAACGACGGGTTAATAGTTCCGAAATTTAATAATAAGTACGGACAGAGAACGTTTGAATACAACATACCGAAGATATTTAATTTATTACCTGACAATATAAAGCAACATAATTCTATGAATAAGGTTAAATATATGGTGAAAAATTGGTTATTGGAAAAAGAATATTTATTTTGATACTTATGATAAAATTTATGAAAAAATGTTTAAACTGTAGATAAAAGATGTAAATTATAACTTTAAATATATTTGTAAGTAATTATAAGCACCTGCTGTCAAGCCAATTGCAATTGGCTTAGCGGGACTAGATTGTTGATTTATAAAATAAATAAATAAATAAAAAAAAATAAAAAATAAAAAAAATTCGCTCGCCAATCTAAGATATATTTAAGCCAATTTCAAATACTTAATTACATTATAAAATAAACCCTAGGAAGGCGTAGGTAAAAAAAATAAAAGCAATGATTTTTTTTTATCGTAAGTACCTATCTAGAAATAGTATAAATACATCGTCTGTAAGTGGTAAGACAACAGTTGATAATGCCTTTAGACGGCGAAACAGCTAACACGCGTTATAATCATTACGAAGCAGAACTTGTTTATAAATAAACTGTTAAATTACTGTTTAACAAATTAATAATAATATTCAATTTTTTATGAGAAAAACTCTCTTTTTATAACTTTTTGAAGGTTATTCCCATCAACGTAATATATCATTGAAGAAGAAGATAACACTTATAATCTAAATGAAAATATGAAAGAAAACAAGACACAGAAAACAGAAAAAAACAATGGTCGCAACTGGGAATCGAACCCAGACCTCTCGTCTAACCGGGACGTGCACGTTTTCCAATTTCGCTATTGCCACCTTCTGTCAAACCGTCATATTTGTCAATCTCATGTTTCAAATATTTAGAATCATTAAATTTATCTTCAACTAGTTCTTTTTTCCATATTATAGGCAACTACTCTATTTATTGGAAACAATCATTCTAAGAATTGGTTTGTAACCTGAATAGCGTCTCGGATAAATGTATCCGAATTTATTCATATGGAACTATTGACTTTATGAAAGTCTTAATGAATATTCAATTTTTTATGAGAAAAACTCTCTTTTTATAACTTTTGAAGGTTATTCCCATCAACGTAATATATCATTGAAGAAGAAGATAACACTTATAATCTAAATAAAAATATGAAAAAAACAAGACACAGAAAACAGAAAAAAACAATGGTCGCAACTGGGACTCGAACCCATTTAGATTATAAGTGTTATCTTCTTCTTCAATAATAATAATATTTATAAGTAAAAAATAAAAATTAAGGTGTACCTGTGGAACAAGACCTTTCCTGAGGTCATTTCTTGCCGATATGCAGAGCTTTAGAGAACTGCAGACTCCTGAAGCGCCTGTTCTTTGCAATACGCAACTATCACCTGGAAAAAGAAAGAAAATATATTCTGCTGTTTAAATTTTATGCTATTGATAAACAACCGTGCATGTAAAAACCTTACTTATAAACTTAACTGACATTATTAAACTTAACTGACTTAACTGACAGCAGCTTATTTAAAACCTAAAAAGTGCAATAATATTAATAAATTGTCAATTAATGGTGAAATCCTTGAAACAAACAACGAACCATAAAAAATGGCAAATTATATTAATTCTCATTTTTCTAACGTAGGCCCAGATCTAGCAAACAAAATTCTCACCAATAACCACAACACAAAACTGTCATCCAAATACAGCCCTCCCAAACAACCAATACACTCGTTTAATATATATAAACTTAATAAAAAAGAAATTTCTGAACTTATTTTATCTCTCAAGCAACATTGCGCTCCGGGCCCGGATAAAATCTCAAACCAAATTTTGATTAATCTGCATGAACATATTGCTTTACCTCTTCTGCACATATTCAATCAAAGTTTCAGCCAAGGGATTGTTCCGGATAAACTAAAAATTGCCATTATAAAGCCAATTCACAAATCTGGAGACAAAACCCTAATTTCTAACTACAGACCTATCTCACTATTAAATTCATTATCGAAAGTCCTGGAAAAAGCAATGAAAAAAAGACTATTAACCTACCTCGATAAACATAACTTACTCTCAGATTGTCAATTCGGTTTTCGAGCTAAAATGAGTACTGAACAGGCTATATCTGAATTAACTAATTACATTGTTAAAAATACGGATGAAGGAGCCAAAGTAATCGGAGTCTTTCTAGATCTGGCCAAGGCTTTTGATACTATCTCTCACGACATTCTGTACGAGAAACTTAAAAATAATGGTATCAATGGACCGCCGCTCGACTGGTTCATTAGCTATACTAAAAATAGAAAACAAATAGTAGAACTAAATAAATGCTACAGTGATCCGGAAGAAATCAAGTATGGTGTCCCTCAAGGTAGCGTCCTAGGTCCTATTCTATTTCTCATTTACATAAATGAACTTACCGATATTAAAATGGCGTCTATCGAATATAAGGTTATCAGTTACGCAGATGACACGGTAATTCTATTCAAAGCTCCAAGTTGGGAAAAGGCATTCAAAAGTGCGGAAACCGGCATGTTAGAAATAAAAAATTGGCTCGACAATAATTTACTGACCTTAAACACCTCTAAAACAAAATACCTAACATTCAGCAAAACCAGTACTGGGCAACCAAAAACCCTTTCGCCTTTATACCTACACCCTTATGTTACCTCAAACCATCAAAGCGAACAAATAGAACATACAGATAATGTCAAGTATCTAGGCTTAACAGTGGACCATAAATTAAACTGGGAATGTCATATTAACTTACTCATAAAGAAAATCCGAAAACTATCATTCATTTTTAAAACGATAAGGAACATCATGTCACCAAAACAAATAAAAAATGTTTACTACGATCTATGTCAAAGCCTTTTAACTTACGGTATTTCGGCCTGGGGGGGAGCCGCTGACAAGTACATTAAGCCGCTTAACTCAACTCACAAAACATTAATTAGGATCATGTTCAAAAAACCCTATCTGCATCCAACGGAAAATCTCCTAATTACAAATAACATACTAGATATAAGGAAACTATTCATTAAAAAGATCATTCAAATTAACTGCATTAAATCCTCACCATGCCACGTAACTCACCCACAAAATACAAGAGCAAAAACGCATAATCAACTTCTTGTCCCAAAAATTAAATCAACCTTTGCCAAAAAGCACGAATCCTACCTCGCACCTCTCATTTACAACACATTCCTAAAAGAAACCACTTTTTGCTTCAATCAAAAAAACCTAAAAGGGTTTTATAAATATTTCAACACTTGGTTACTACACAAAAAAAGGGAATGCATCACCAAGTTACTAATAATCCCATCTTAGTCTAATCCTGATTCTCTATTTACATATATGCAATATTTAAATTTTTAGAGATTTATGCTTTCTTATTAATATTACTTATGTTTTACCCATGTCTAGTTTAATACTTTATATTATTTTGTTGAAATGTTATTGTTTTTAGATGCTAGCTAAACTCTTAAATTTAATAAAACTGAATACTGCATGCATGCGTATACGTTTGTGTATGTATGTGTGTATGTATGTTATGTTTGTGTGTATGTGTTTATAGGATTAATATGTTTTAATATGCTAATTGTGTATTAATATGTTCATGCACGCATATTTATGTACCCGTCTCAGAACAGACATCGTCTAGTGAGACGGGTTACAGACTTTTCTTGTATTATATTGTTAATGTAATAAACGCCCGGGTTGCCGGCAATGAAATTACAAATTATCAGTCATAAAAGTTATACACATTTACACAGCGGAATAAGGTAGCTTTTTTGTTTTTTTTTGTACATAAGCTCTACACAAAAAGCCCTTAAATAATTTGTCATCTTTGTGGATGCTATGAGGGTATTTTTAGGGAAATGAAGGAGAGGAAGTTCTGTGAAGGCTAAAGGTATGAGGGATACCTAGGAATCTGAGGGCAGTGTGTCCAGGAGTGACGGACGTATAAATCCATCCCTCCCACTGCGGTGCAACGCGATGGGCCGAGAGAATCCGGCGGGAGAAGTCAAAAGGTCTCCCACAATCAGTCTCTCCCGATCCAGCCCCAAACGCTTTGGCCGCTAAGAGCCAAACAAACCTTACCCTATAAACCCGCGCACTCTTGCTAAGTCACCAAACATAGAGAAACACCTGGGGTGTCCTACTATGGCAGGGGTGTTGGTGTTTCAGCGGCGGTATATCCGCCTCCGAAAGCCATTTCAAGAGGGTCTAGTTAAATTGACCGAATTGCAATTTTTTGAAATCAATTTTTCGAAAACGTATTTTTCGAACACCAATTGACCAAAACACTAGTTTTTCGAATTGATAAAAGTATGTATGCAAGTACGTACAACCTATCCTAACCTAACCTAACTTAACCTAACCTAACGTAACCTACCTAACCTAACCTAAAACTGGCACGTCTGACAGTATCTCGTTAGTCATAAACAAGTGAAATATGTATTTTAAAAATTGATAAACAAATTCGAAAAATATGTCTTTCGGCCAATTGCTGTTCGAAAAATTAGTCTTTCGAGAAACTGAAATTCGAACAATTAATTTCGAAAAATTGATTTCGAACAATTGATTTCGAACAATTTATTTCGAACAATTGATTTCAAACAATTGATTTCGAACAACTGATTTCGAAAATATGATTTTGAAAAATTGAATTCGAAAAACATGTCTACTACCATTTCATGAAACGTTTCGTTTTTCACCAGTGCGATATTGACAGTATTTATAACGCTGAAGTCAATGTCAACATATTATAATAAGTACTTGCTTACCAACACTTCCATAATTATAATGCTTACCTCCTCGATAACTCCACGTAATTAACTGGTGACATTAAAACAGCATTATAAAGTTTATCGTAAACCACCGAACAGAAAATATCTAGAATTTTAATATAACTCTTCAAAAATCGGGCGTCTTTTGTCAGAAGGTAAAAATTTTTCCGCTTTGCAATAAAAACCAAATTAATGGAATATTTGTAAACATATTCGAAAACTAACTAAAATATCTATCTATATATCTATCTTCTTTCTCCTATCTTGTATCTTGTGTATCTTCTATTTTTTATCTTCTATCTTCTATCTTCTATCTTCTATCTTCTATCTTCTATCTTCTATCTTCTATCTTCTATCTTCTATCTTCTATCTTCTATCTTCTATCTTCTATCTTCTATCTTCTATCTTCTATCTTCTATCTTCTATCTTCTATCTTCTATCTTCTATCTTCTATCTTCTATCGTCTATCTTCTATCTTCTAACTTCTATCTTCTATCTTCTATTCTATCTTCTATCTTCTATCTTCTATCTTCTAACTTCTATCTTCTATTTTCTATCTTTTATCTCCTATCTTCTATATAAATAAAAATGAATCGCCGAAATGTATGTACGCGGATAACTTCCGAATGACTGCACCAAAATGGATAATTCTTTTTTTGTTCGTTATTGTCAGGATAAGGTTTGTATTAAGCTACTGGTGAGTTCTGGCATTATAAAATTTGTGTTAAAAATATGCAATAGGTGGCACGCGAGCTGTTTGAAAACTGAACGTACCGGAACTGAACGTATTGAATTCGGGATTTGGGATGGGGAAGGTAAACTTGGGTAGGGGGATCGTGGAAGGGGGGGAACCCTGGATGGGGGAGGGGAAACTGGAAGGGGGAGAGGAACTCGGGAGGCGAGTTCGCGGAACGGTGAAAGGGGGGAATGGAGTGGGGAGAGGGAACGTAAGGAGGCGGAGTGAGAACGTGAGAATGGAAGGGACGTGGAAGTTGAAGGGGAGGCGCAAGGGGAACGGGACGAATGGGAAAGGACACGTGAGAGAAACAATTTTTTTATTAAATGGCATAGCAACGCAAGCCGGGAACCAACTAGATTAAAATATAAAAATTTTGAACGCAAACTTTAAAAAGTTTAAAAAATCATTTTTTTAATTTTTCGCCAACATTAAAAAAATTATTACTTCGAATTTTAAAATGGAGACATAAAAACATATTTTAGAGCTAAATAGCCAATGAATTAACCTGTATTTTACCGTTTATCTCATATTTATAGGATTTATAAAAAAATCGTAAAGTGTATAATTATGTTTGTATGTTTGTTACTTTGAAACTCCGTGAGAGGTACTTGTTCGAGTCAACATAGAATATTTTCGATTTCTGTATGTTGTCTTTGGTATATTTGATAATGAAAGGTGCGTATCTATGGAAAAAAATATTTAATTTTAAGCGTAAACAGCTGATCAGAAATTCAGCGTGAAAAAAATATTTTTTAAATTTATTTTTAACATCGTTTTAAAATAGTCTACGAAGTTCGGATTTGAGACATCTATGGTCATATTAGATAAGTTGATAAATTGAGCAATTTAGATTGTAAAAAATGTCGATGTTTTTGCTATCCCATGAAAAGTACTACTATATATTCGGTTTGGGGATGTTTTTGTTCACCTACTGCATGGCGGGTCGGATCGGGAAAGACTGCTTAAGAGAGATCTTTTGACCTTTCCATCCGGACTCTCGACCAGCAGTGGGAGAAATGGATTCATAAGTCCATCACTCCAGGAAACATTGACCCTAGATTTCTGCCCTCCACTCAGTTCTTTTTCCTTCTCAGAACTTCCACTCTTTCTTTTCATAAAAATACTCTCCTCACCGCGTCCCCAGAGAAGACATAGGCACTGATGAAATTTTTTTCTCAGTGCCTCCTCCCTGTGGAGCTAAATAATTTAAAAAAAAATCAATAAAAAAATATGTGTTTTAAACCACACGTCGGCACTGGGCTTAGTAGGTCACGTGATACAAACTCCGTCTCATTCTAGCAGCACCTTACATACGAGATAGAGCGAGCATCGCGTAATCCGTTGCGACGGAAGGCAGGGTGATCAGTGGCGACGTGTCATAGAAAAACATAATATTTGACAACCAAATAATATCTACATTTTAAACTACAAATCGTCGCCTTATTTCAAACGACCATTAGAAAATTTTACAGAAGGAGAAGATTTTCTTTCATTATTTCAATGAAAATTATGATACGAGTAGGTGTTTAAGAAAAAGCTATTTTCGTAAAGGTAAAGGTCTTATTTATGTTATTGTTTTTGGGGTGTTATGCCGTGTTTCGCTACCTCCTTCTTTAGCCAACGTTTCGGACAGCGTTACAGTGTCCGAAACGGTGGCTAAAGAAGGAGGTAGCGAAACACGGCATAACACCCCAAAAACAAAAACAAAAATACTTTTTGGCCATGAAAACCTAAAAACATACCCAAAGGTCTTATTTGTTTTAATAATTCTTAGTCAAACTATCAATTTATATACTTTATTTTTATTTTAAAGCGGAGATTGAACAAAAACCAGAATGGTCGTTTGGATAATTAAGAACTAAGGCGACGAAATATGTCCTGGAATCACTGTTTTAAATCCTTCGGATACATTCTGCTACACCTTGTATATTATCTTCAGATGTGATGTCAAAGACATCCTGTATTTTTAGATGGAGCTACTAAACTTGTTATTAATACGTGTATAGTTGGCAGATAATAACATCTCTGTATGTGTTTACCTAGAACACGTATTTCCCCATTAAACACAAACGGGTTTGACTTGACCTGACTGCGATAGTGGTGAACTTAGAGAAGACCTTGCGGATCTAGAATCGACTGCATTAGGGGCCATCCATAAATTACATCACACGAATTTCATGAGTTTTTTGACCCCCCCCCCCCCCCCCACTGTCCCTGTCATATTTGTGAGACCCCCTCCCTCCTAGTGTGACGTCACATATTTTGCAATTTTACATCTAAAAATAATCAAAACAGCAGTTAAAAATTATATTTTTATTAAAAATATTTAGATTTTTACAAATGACGTCATAGAGCTGATGACCCCCCCCCCCCCCCCCTACCCCTTGTGACACAATCTTCTGTCACACACTTATCTATTCCCCTACCCCCTCTTAACCCTTCAGAATTTTGGAGTATTTTTCAGATGGTCAAAATATGTCCGCTCTACAATAAAATGCAAATAAATGAAATATTTCTGAACGAACCTCAAAACTAAAAACTGTTTTTGAAAGGTGATAAAATATGCTTTCAAATGTTAATATTTTAAACTAACATATAATTTTTGAAATATAAAAATTTTGCATCAAACATAAAAAAAAATTAAAAATTGCTCACCTCACGTTTTTTCTTACTAAAATTACTAATACCGAAAAAGTTAAAAAAAAACCACATGTATTATATTAGAAAAATGTATAATGAACGTAATTGTCACCTCGTTTTTTGTCTTTTCATATAAAAATAATCAATAAAAATTTCTAAAAATTTCAATATTTTTTTTCAAATTGCGTTTCAAAACTTTGGTGTCATAAAGGTGTACATTTAAATTTTTTCTTCGTTATTTTTTAGACTAAAAAGCGTGGTGTTTTTCCTTTTTAAAACTGTTTAGAATATAATTTTCACTCTGATAGTAATGGAGTTACAGCGATTTACACGAGACGCATGTGAGCTGGGAGAAATATGGTCTCCTTAGAGACGAGTTGTTGAATGGTGGGGAAGCAATTTTAGATAACGCTTGATAGAAGAGAGGATATTTGCTTAGAGAGGGACAACCAAAAAATATTTAATCTAAAGTTCACAAAAAAAAATCGAACGGATGATTTGTAACTTTTTTTGATTCCAAAAAAAAAATCAGTTTTCATCTTGACAATTCAAGAAACATCTAAATCTCGTGATTTTTTCACTGCACAGTGGAATATCACAATTATCTAGTTACCATAATGCACAGAACAAAAACAATAATATCTATGCACATGCAAGCAACAGTGCAAGGTTAAGGACGCGTTAAGGTTATCTAACTAGACGGTGAATCCGACCAACCGGTTTCGCACACGTTTACATCCACGCAAACTGCAAACTGGTTTTAACTTAGGCCTGTTTTATCCTACTCAACTTTTTATTTTTACTTTTTATGTGAACGCCGCACTATTAGTAAAGAAGAAATATAACGCTGCTATCTCCGCGAATACTAAACGAGATTGCACCTCAGGCCGATAATCTATACTTCTATACTAATATTGTTTGTTACGCTTTTACGCATAAACCAATAAACCGATTTTAAAAATTCTCTCACCAGTAAAAAGCTTCATTATACGCGAGTAATATAGAATGTGTATAATGGTAAGCTCTGGCGTTGTGATATTATAATTATTAATATAATATATTTATTATACGTTTTCTGTCGCTAACAAAAGCCGGTTTTTGCTAATCGTTGCCGTGGAAACAATGTTGATATATTTGCGGGAAATCGTAGTTTATTTCTTTATATCTGTATAAATAAAAATTAATCTTCGAAATGTTTGTACGCGCATAACTTCCGAACGACTGCACCAAATTGTTTTTTTTTTACAACTGGTGAGCTTTGGCATTATGTAATGTAGGTGACACGCGAGCTGTTTGAAACTGAATGTACCGGGAATGAATGTATGAGAGGGTGGGGAGGGGGGAGTGGCGGGAAGGGGGGGAGGGTAATTGATTAGTGCAAGCGCTACAGTAATTTCTCCCTAATACAATGCGAGCGAAGCCGCGGGTAAAAGCTAATACCTAAATAAAATCACCACAATCGGGGTTTTCATTCCCAATTTTTTTTTTCGAAAACTGGACCAATTTCAACGAGTTTTTGATAAAATTCTATGTCTGCAAGTTTTCATTTTTTTTTAAATATATTTTTAGTGCATAATGGCGTTCAAAGCAGGCAATTTCAACTGGTTACTAACTCCTATAACAAGTAACTCAACAAAAATGCAAAACTAAATCCTGAATGTATGGGTTTGTCTCTTTTTGGTGTCGCTATTTTTCGTTTCATGGAGATCAAATCACAACGGTTCTTGAGAAGTTTTCACTTTAAAAATCAGAGTGAGCAATTCACACGTAGTAGAAGTTAAACCTTCAGAAAACTAAAGTAGACAAGAGTGGAGAGAGAACGAACCACCGCACAAAGAGGAGACAGATTGTATTAACTCATTCTCTCGTAGGCTAAATCTTATAGATGTATGTGTCTGCCTCTTTTTAGTGTCTCTATTTTTCGTTTTATCGAGTTTAAAATCACAACGGTGTTAAAGAAATTTTCACTTCGAAAATAAATGGGGCCATCCATAAATCACGTCACATTTGTGAGACCCCTCCCCCTTAGTGTTACGTCACATATTTTGCAATTTTAAATTAATTTTTTTTTACGTATTCAATTTGGGAGGCGGGAATGGGTACCGCCGCCCCGGGAACCTTTATTGGATAACCAACACCTCTGCCATAGGTCACCCCGAGTGATTCGCTACATTTGGCGATTTAGCAGGGGTGCCCGGGTTCATGGGGTGAGGTTTATCTAGGTCTCGGAGGCAGAAGACCAGGACACACTGAACCCCAGATTCCTACCCACCCCTTAAACCCTTTTCCTTCCCAGAACTCTCCTCCCCTTCCTTTCCTTAAAAAAACCCTCCACACAGCATCCTCAAAGATGACATAGGCCCTGAGGGAAATTATTTTCCTCAGGGCCTCCTGTGTGAAGCTCATGTAAAAAAACAAATCATCTAGATTTTTACATGTGACGTCACAGAGCTGATGACCCCCCATGCCCCTTGTCACACAATGTCACACGTCTCGATTCCCATCCCCCCCTCCTTAAGGTGTGATGTAATGTACGGATAACCCCTAAGCATTAAAATCATTAAAGAGATGGTTGTTTTAAAAAAAAATTTAGTTGTTAATAAAATTGAATTTTTATTATAATTTTTTATAATTTCGAAAATTAAAATAAGATTTGGACGTCAAATTATTTCCCTTTTATTTATATCAAAACAAAATTATGTGTTTCCAAAATTAGGTCCTTCTCAACTCTAGTATTAAATTTTTTTTTAAGTCTTCCCTTTGTAAAAAAAAATCAGAGTGTGCAGCTCACACGCGGTAGAAGTGAAAATAAAGTAAACAAGAGCGGGGAGGCTACGAAGCACCACACAAAGAGGAGACCGATAGGCAACGAAGCACCGCACAAAGAGGGGGCCGATTATACTCATTCTCTTGCAGACTAAATCCTATAAATGTATGTGTTTTTTTCTCTTTTTAGTGTCGCTATTTTTCGTTTCATCGAGATTCAAATCACAACGGCGCTAAAGACGTTTACACTTCAAAAAGGTACAGATTAATTAAAAAAATCTATTGATGTGAAAACTTCTTTAGCACCGTTGTGATTTGAAACTCGATGAAACGAAAAATAGCGACACTAAAAAAAGACACACATACATATCAGTGGCGGTCCGTGAGTTTTCAGTGACTTAGAACGCTAAGATTTAAAAATATGACGTTAATGACTGAAAATGATTTTTTTTTTTTAAATTTCCACTTTTTTTCAAGAGATACGCCGCATCCACATTTTGAAAGATCTTCATACAAAAGTTGAAATTTTGCAAAATATTAAAATTCATTTTCAGCTACAACCACATCAGTAATGTCGTATTTTTCAATTTTAGCCCTCTAGCTCACTGAAAACTTACTGAAATAGACTAATCGGTCTTTTTTTTTCTTTTTTTTTTTACAGTTAATACGGCAGCCATTTTTTCAAGCAACGTTTTAATTCTGAATGGTGGTCTTACAGACGATACTGATAGTATCTTCCACTCTG
This sequence comes from Glyphotaelius pellucidus, assembly GCA_936435175.1. Lineage (NCBI taxonomy): Eukaryota > Metazoa > Arthropoda > Insecta > Trichoptera > Limnephilidae > Glyphotaelius > Glyphotaelius pellucidus. Next base: position 14,238,498 of record OW386563.1, read on the forward strand.
GAACGTGCCGCAAATCTTAATATATATTTCTTCTGTCCGTGTGTATGTCACTAAACTCCTCCTAAACGGCTGGACCGATTTTGATAAAAAATTTTGTGTGAGTTCAAGGGGATTCGAGAATGGTTTAGATTCACAATTTGGTCCAGTGGAAAATGTTCTTTTTATTATTTTTTTTTATTTCTAAGGAGTTTGTTGATTTTAGAATGTTTTACATTGGATCCGGCAGACTGCGCTACCATCGCAGTATCGAATATTCAATATAATTCTATTTTAATTTTAGTTTGTCCCGACAGTTGTGTACAGGACAACGTCTGTCAAGTCCGCTTTAAAAAAATAAAATAAATTGTGGAACATTCCAGAACACTCTCGAATGTTGTCCCGAGCGAAGCCGGGTAACCAAGATAGTATACTATAAATTATTTTAAATGAATAAATTGTGAAATAACACAAATATTAAATAAAATTTATTTGCGCACGCCGGGTTCGAACCCGCGACCTTCGGATTGTGAGTCCAGAGTCTTACCTCGGAACCACGGAGGCCGGTCTCCTCTTTGTGCTGTGTAAAATCCCCACTCTTGCCTTCTTTAGTTTTCTGAAGATTTCACTTCTATCCCGTGTGAACTGCACAATCAGATTTTTTTAAATTTTGTTATTACTAATGTCTATTGTTGTAATAAGTTTAAAATAAACCCTGATGAAGTAAGCATTGCTTACGAAAAATGTCGATTTTTTAAACAACAAAATTGGTTACCTACGTATTTTATTGCTTTTGAATATTTTATTGAGATTACTTTGGTCACGCAGACACGCTCTCGAAATAATTCCATCTATTCTCTAAGTGTTATCTTCACTGGTTTTCTTTAGGAGGCGGAATGCGGAGGCAAAACGAAAATTCCATAAACGCTAATTATTAAAGGCAAAACAATTAAATTATCGTTATTTGACCGGTCTATTTTGTTTTATGGGGCCAACAGACTTACCTATCCATACTAATATTATAAATGCGAAACTGCTCGAGTTTGTTTGCTACGCTTTCACGCATTAACCAATAAAAAGACTTTAAAAATTCTTTCACCAATAGAAAGTTAAATTATACGCGAAGACTATAGGCTGTATATGATGGTAAGATCTGACGTTATGAAATTATAAATATAAATATGTTATATTTGTTATACGTTTTGAATTTTTGCTAACGTCAGAAAATAAATCGTTTCCATGGAGACGATGTTGATATATTTGTGGGCTCTATGCTGGTAGGTACTCAGCCCCCTACCTACTGGTCGGCTGCCGCTCCAGAAAATTCAAATATTAGAATATGTTTTGTTTTTTTTGACAAGCTTATGTTTTGGAATAAAAGTCAGATGAGAGTTCCTACATTAAAAATATGATTCGTAACGATTATAAAGACTGAATAATAAATAGTGTAATTTTTTATTATATTTACAAACTTCCAAATATTTAAATAAAAATAATCATCCAAAATGTTATTAAGCGCATAAATTCCGAACGAATGAACAAAATTGGATAATTCTTTTTTTCTTTGAGATGTTTGAAAACTGAATGTAAGGGAATGAATCTATGGAATGCGGGAGGGGTGGTGGTGGGGGGGGAGGGGGGATAATTGATAAGTGCAAGCGCTACAGTGATTTTCCGTAATACCATGCGAGCGAAGCCGCGGGGAAAAGCTAGTAAATGATAAAACATCATTTTCTTTTGACTTATTTCAGCATATCGCTCGCCATACATTCTCAATGTTATTGCAACCGCCTTCCGCCTACTACTTATAACATATCAACTTGTCTCGTGACTTATGACATTTGATATCAACATCGATATATAATTCGATGTTTTTAAATCATTCGTGTTGCTGTTACTAGTTGAATACTTGAAAACATCTTGAGAAGATATTGGGAACATACTGGGAAATACCTTTGTTTATTATTTCATATATATACGTTGATGACCTAGAGGTCACAGATTTGAATCCCAGTGATCTTAAATTTAATTAAACATAATGTAACAGCACCTTCGCGAAGAATTTTAACCAGCCATATTTGGATAAAAAAATGTAGATGACATTTTGCTGTCCGATGATATTTGTTTTTCAATTGATTAAAATAAAATGGATTCTAATTTTAATTATTTTAGGGGCACTGAATTTGTGAGATGAAAACGATAAATCCAAATTTAAGATTTGTATGAAACTGGCCGAAATGGGTCGCGCTAAAGTTCTTCTTAAATATTTCGGCTTTAAACCGACAACAGGACATCCGCGTAACATCCGTTTCAAACGCACTGTAGATATTTAAGCATTCATTTCGTAGTATTAGCAATAAAACCGTCCTAAAGTTTTTTACATGATATTTACAAATCAATTTTTGTTAACGAACTGCGCCATTGAGAGTTTGTCAAAATGGCGAGACTTGAAAATCTTGCAAAGTGGCCCTTCACGCCCCTGATTGCTTCGAGGACTATCACACAAAATATTTTTTTTGTTGTAAGTATATATATACGAAAAAATATATGCCAATAAGATTGACCAATGTACAATTTTTTTTTTTTTTAAATTAACTCCACATAGGAGGCCCTGAGGAAAATAATTTCCCTCAGGGCCTATGTCATCTGGAATGCTGTGTGGAGGGTCTTTTTGAGGAGAGGAAGGAATGAACATTGGTCTTGAAGAGACCCATGTTGTAGGAGGGAGGAAACACAGATGCCGGTAAATCGTTCCATAGCCGAGCTGTTGAACTCAAAAACGAGTCGAAAAAACGACCCGTTCTCATGTGACAAATGTCAACCGTGTACATATGGTGGGCGCGCATTTGGCGTGTCTCCCGACTATGCACCGGTGAAGGGATCAATGGCGCTAGTTCCTCAGAGCATCTTCTATTGAAATACCGGTAGAACATGGATAGCATTCCCACCCGACGCCTGTGCTCTAAAGATTGCAATCCGTTCGTTAAGATGGGAGAATCTATCAAACGGACCGCCCGTTTGATTTGATAGATTTTTAATCAAAATAAAAATTAAAATTAAAAAAACATGTTTTTTTCCTAAAAGTCATTTTTATAACCGGATTTAATCATATTATAATTTTGTTTTAAAACACAAAATATATTTTTAACATATCTTAATTCAATACACAAGTAAATTTAAAAAAAAAATACGATTTAACACGTAGTTCAAAAGTTATATTAGATTTAGTACACCATTAAAGATTTAAAATGTTTGATACAAAATTAATTCGGATTTTAAGGAGTATTTTTTAGCTTAACAATGCGGAGGCCAATGGGTTAAATAATATTTAATTTATGGTGAGCATTCGAATATTGCTTTCTTACTAATCAACTGGACGATCTGCATTGCAAAGTTAACCTTGTCTACATGAGGAAAATAATTATTAATAATTTGTTACCTTCATAACTTTGCGCGTTTGTCAAGTCAGCCACCACGAAAACGAATAAAACAAAAACCTTGACAAAATCGGCGGCCATTTTGCCAAATAAGATAAACACACGTTGGAAATTAAAAATTAAACACTACTTATATTCGTGTTGTTATTTGCATTTAGAACTAATAAGTCCGAACGATGCGACCGTTCGACGCTACGTCTCGAGGACACTAACAACACATCATTAAATTGTTGCTTGACAAGGTATTGATTATGTTATAACTGCAAAAGATGCAGAAAAATTATGCGAAGCTAGATTGCTGCCCTAGTTCTTGTATGTTCAATAGACCTTTTTTAGCAAAAATGATTTATGAATGCCAATGTGTTCAATAGCCTATTACGCACCAATGTAGCTCAAAAAAAATATTTTTCAGCTTTTATTTATTTATTTGTTTTATTTTAGTAAATTGTACATTTAAGTTTACAATTTCCTAATTAATTATATCATTTCATATTTCAAATTATATTTTTTCTTGTTCTATGTATCTCCTATAATACATTTTGAACTTTCCAATTGGTGCGGCCTTTAAAGTTTCTGGTAGAGTGTTGTATGACTTCATCCCTTTGTATATTAAACTGTTCTGCGTATTCGTTTTGTCCTTTTTTTGTAGTCTGATTTCCTTGCAAGTCCTTGTATTATGTCTGTGAATGTCCTTGTTGTACATAATTTTTTTGAGAAGTATTTTGGTAACATGTTGTTCACTATTTTATGGATAAATATCATCGTGTGCAGTGTCAACATCTGTTTCACGGTTAGCCAATTTAGTTCCTTTAACATTTTATTTACTTTTGAGAATCTATTTCGTCTAAGTATTATTCTCATTGCCCTGTTTTGGAGAATTTGAAACTTATTTCGTTCTCGTTCATTACACAGGAAAAGGATAGTTGAGCAATAGTTAAAGTTTGGAGCAATACTTGAATTATAAATAGTGACTGCAGTTTTTCTAGAAAGTTTTTGCCGAATTCTTCTCAAAAAAGATACTTTTTTTCCAATTTTCTTTTGGGTATATTCAGCATGTTTGTTAAAGGTGTCAAGATGTCAGGTATAATTGCTCCTGAAACCATGGACTCTCATTCATAACTCTACTATTTTTACTGCTCGGATATTTTACCTCACATAGCTTCATTTTAATACCTTATGCTTTACTATCTATATTTTGTTTTTAAATATTGTTTATTCTTTGACTTATCTTCTTTACCATTGCATAGAACTCTGCTAAGAGCTGTGAGACTTAGACATGGGCAAAATTGAATGAATGAATTAAATGAATAAATTCAATCTTGTGACATACTCGATCTGATTCTCTTTTTCAAAAGGAATTAAATCTTAATTCCTTACCATTGGCCTTGCATCCTACGATTTTTTAACAGCACCATATTTCTTTTTTTATTTCTATTTATTTATTTTACAGTTAAATTATTTCATGTTATATTGAGGTAAGAAAATAATAATGTGCTCTGTAAATATTGTAGTATTTTGTAGGAATTTAGTTAAATATTATTCTGGTTATTTGCTGCGCGGATAGGCAGGTAGGTAGATAGGCAGGCAGATAGGCGGCGCGCCGCGAAATGCCTGTCACGTGTAGTATCCCGCGCAGTAAATCCATAAAAAATAATCCCGTAGGCCAGAGAGTCAAGTCCCCCAGCCCAAGCGATAAAACCGCCAACCGACAAAGTCACGACGAGTCAGTCAAGAACCAAGTAATTCCGAATTCCGGTGTCACGTCTTTTTCACAGTCGTCCCGCAGCTCCCACTTATTCAAGGAATTAATAATTTTATTCCTCATTCATTTGCGTCGTCATATTCCTAAATGTCTGTGCGGACTGTAGCGCTCAATCCCAATCTCTGTTTCACTTACTCAAGGAATCAAAACATTTGTTTCTAATTCAGTTGTGACGTCTTTGTCTCAAAACCTATGTCCCACGTGTCGAGTCGATCTGACCGGACAACTCAAGTCCGTTGAAGATTAACTAGGTCCGCGGAATGCAAGTTATTCAAGTCACTGCAAGACAAAAGACACCTATTAGTCAGAAGTTCCTAATTCATCCCTTAATGCTGGCAGAGATTGGGTTCGTCGTTAGTTCCCGCGCGGCCAAGCTGTCAACTTAGGGCGAAACTTCCCACTTCCTGACCCCGAACTCCTGCTAAAAAAAGCGAAATTAAGTTCTATGTTTTTTCTCCCTCCCACCTGCGATAATTATGCAATGCGTTTAGAAACAAAACGATGTTTATTTATATTATTGTTTTTTATGGTATCTGCCTATCTATCCGTAAACAAAACATCAGTCAGCTGTCGAGTGTCGAACAGTGATAAATAATAATCGAGTGATTATTTGTTCCGTTATTTTTGTAAGAAATTGTACGACGCGTGTCGCTTAGATTTCAATCAGTTTTTATTTGGCGCAAGGTTTTAACTTTACCAGTGAGGTAGGTACCTACATGCATTTAAAAATATATATTTGGGTAAAGCTTATTCCAGGTGACCGGATCGGATATATGAAAGCGCGATAATAATATATATTTTTTTTATGTGAATACCGCACAAGTCCCAACCGCTCCCATCTGTAGCTAATGAGACTATGGCATCCCCGATTGGGATATTTTGTGAAGAAGATGTGGGCAAATTATGTGTATTTTCTCTTTCTTTCTTGTTATACGTATAATTTTTATGTAAAGGCAATTGGGAGTGTGTATGTTTTTTATAATTTTAAATTTTAATCTGGTTTTGAGTACTATTTATTTTTTAAGTGAAAAAAAAATAATGGCTTCGTCATTAGTTTGTACTTACTGAATTTGGGGTTTATGTAATATTAAGTATGGATGCTATGTATCTGGTGTATAAGTTTTTGTTTTAACGTTTTTTGTTTAAAATGGTGGTGTTTTGTTTACTGTTCGTGCATATAATCATCCTAATTGTTACTGTTAAACACATATAAAAAAAATTCGTCGTTGTTGTTGTTTTTTTTTTTTTTTTTTTTTTTTTTTTTTTTTTTTTTTTTTTTTTTTTTTTTTTTTTTTTTTTTTTTTTTTTTTTTTTTTGAATTCATTGAATTAAAAGAATGAATTAAAGGAATAAATTCAAAAGGCCGGGAGAATCAGACTGAATCGATTCAGTACTGGAATAAATCTGCCCATGTCTAGTGAGACTTACTATTATTATGTTATTTTTGTTTTGGTTCCCTTTTTTCTATTTTTTTCTTTTATTTTTTTTTTCAGTTTTATAATTTACAATTGTACTGAACTGAACTGTAATCGTTCTGTATTGTCCTGCGTCCCCCTCAGAAACATGTGTGGGCATGAGGTTTGGCCGGGCGACCTTGGCGATCTTCCGTCCTGCCTCCGGCAACTCGACGCGACGCTTTAGTCCTTAGGGTCTTTTGGCATTTCGCCCCCATTTCCAAGTTACTTTCTTCAAGGCACAACCGAGGAACTAGTTAAGGGGCGCGGAAGCCCTGTCTCATTAAGGTTTGACCGACCGCCACAAACAATCTTTCTGGTACTGCCAGACGACGAGAGAGGGAACCCTCTCTTAGGGATATTTTTGATGTGTTTTTCAATTATATCTAATATGAAATTTAAAAAAAAGGTAGGTATTTAATATTTGGAGTCAGGATGAGGGGTTGGCAGTTACTCCCAAAGATAATTACAAAAAAATATACTTCAAAAAAGCAAGTTTTAGCAAAGAAAATTTATATTTACTTTTATTACTCCAAATTATGTCAGTAATCACTGTTAAAATAAGTCAAGTACGTCTCTTAACACCCTGTACACTTGGATTATGTAATTTTTCTGTACGTGTCTCAGTTAAACATAATTCTTCAATTACCATATCTTTTCCCACAGCTCCCTCCTTTACCCCTCTCAGCACGTCACCCAATCATGCAGCTGATGTTGTCTTCACAGTATAAAATCAGCAGTTTTTCGAGTTGTACCAACAACTCTATTACTTTTATACAAACAATACAGTTGGTATTAGAATAAAATTGGAATAAAACACATTTTACACAAAATAAAAGCTTTTTATTGAACAGAGCAAATCAGTCGTTTTTATCCAATTAATAATAAAATTATTATGTCAAAATTATTTATACATACAGTATAAAGTCAGTTTGCTAAAGATGTTGTCAAGGCAAAACATAAAAAAAGTCGTAAGATTTTTCCTTAGTCCTACAAAGTACGGTGAACTGAGGTTTAATAAATTGATTGGCCTATCTATGAAAGTGAGATGTAATTTTTATGTATTTAAAACGTGCGTCATTTAAAATATGATATACGAAAACGTGTGATATTTCGTAAAATAATTTAAGCATCAGTTACTTAAATTTAATTTAAATTTTAAAATGTGTAATTTTGCATTTAAGCATGTGTAATTTTAGTACGTGTAATTTTTAAACACGTTATTTAAGCACGTGTAATTAAAGCAAGTGTTATTTAAGTATTTGTAATTATATCACGTGTAAATATATCATGTGTAATTTTACTACGTGTAACTTTTAAACATGTAATTTAAGCAAGTGTTATTTAAGCATTTGTAATTAATTATATCATGTGTAATTTTGCATCATGTGTAATTTTAGGTTCAGTCAAAAAGTAATGCCTCTTTTTTTTCTACTTAATTAAAGTTAGTTAAGTGAAAGTTTTGAATTTGGTGCTCTTTCTCAAACCGTCTTCCACAATCTCCTGCATTAATAACTTTGCGTCAACTTTTGAAAACACTGCAGTCGCTTGCAAAATGGCCGACATCGACGTTCGTATTAGACGGCGTTCTGTGATTGATTATTGACTGTAGAAGGTGAAACGCCCATTCGCATTCATTTAAGACTGAAAAATGTGTACCCTGATGCAACAGTGGATTTTAGCACTGCTAGACGATGGGTTCGTCGCTGCAACACAGGACAAACACCGCTGGCTGACGAAAAGCGGAGCGGTGCAGCGATTGCAGTGACTGCACGCAACATTGAGCGAGTTGATGAGATCACCGTGGTGACCACAGATAACTACAGATGTCGCATTCTCTCCCCCAGCAAAGGCAGTGTGATGACGATTATTATTAATCAACAAAAGTTTGTGCAAGGTGGATATCAAAAAAGTTAACTGGCCAGAATAAAGAAACAAGAAAAACAATAGCTTCACAACACTTTAAGCGCTTAGTTTCTGGAACAAATTGTGACCGGAGACGAAATATGGGTTAATTTGTTTCAACCTGAATCAAAGAGGCAGTCAATAGAATGACATCACGCAAACTCACCAAGGATAGAAAAATTCAAAACTGTGTGATCGGCGGGGAAAGTTATGGCGATGTGTTCTGGATGTGATCGTGCTTTTTACAACACTGTGATACATTCCATTATTAAAATATATATATTTTTTTACAATTAATACCGCACAAGAGTCCCAACTGCTCCCGTCTGGAGCCAGTGAGACTATGGCATCCCCAAACGGGATATGTTGTGAGGCTGAAGGTAGCGGGGAGGGGAAGGAGATAGGAAAGAGGAAGGCGGGGAAGTACCTGGCTATTCAGATCTGGTCACTAAACACGACTAAAGCCATTTCAAGCGACGTTTCAATTCTGAATGGTGGTCTTACACCAGGGCGATACTGATAGTATCTTCCACTCTGGAACGTGTCGCAAATATACTATATATTATTTTAAATGAATAAATTGTGAAATAACACAAATTAATCAAATAAAATTTATTTGCGCACGCCGGGTTCGAACCCGCGACCTTCGTATTGTGAGTCGAGAGTCTTGCCTCGGGACCACGGAGGCCGTCAAATATGAACCAAAGCTGTGGAAATGGACGGAGATTATATTTAAAAAAAAAAAACAATTTTATTGTCAATAGCGTGGTTTTTAACCCATATAATTGAATTTTTTATTTCTTTACAATTTAAGGAGAAAAAATAGGAGGCATTACGTTTTGACTGATCTTGGTACAATTTTTTTTTTTATACTTCTTTTTAAAATTCTTTTAATTTCTTTGATTACTAAGAGCTTCGTTAGTTCAATCTGTTCATCAAACAAGACAGTTGTTTTGAATAACGAATTACACAATTAAAAAATATATGTATATTGAAGTTAACCGAAATGTATTTGATACTACGGAGGCCGCGCTAAGTTTTATTTGTTAACAATCGTTGACCGTGCTCTCAAATGTTAACCGTAGATGATGAATTTGTCAATATCGTATTGATATAGGATTTATCGACCGTTCATGCCTGACCTCGAGAAGAACTATTCTCTATCTTTTGTGAGAACGAGATCGTTCTCCCGCGAGATGTCCTGTCAGATTTGTATGATTTTCTACGGCTGTTATTTGTTTTTCCTATCGGCCGATGTCAAAATTTCAGCTGTGAGCTGTCACGTATTTTAGTTTGGTCGTTTTAAACACTAATTCCTGTGAGTATGCATGATTATTTATTCATTTAACAGCTGTATACATCTCACAAATCTGACAAGACATCTCGCGGGAGAACAATCTCGTTCTCACAAAAGATAGAGAATAGCTCTTCAGATGGTCATTGAGGGAATGGTTCAAGTAGTGTAGCTAAGAATATGTGGAAGGGGTTTAAAGTCCGTTAGGCCAGACAATATCCTCTATCCATGGTATGAAGGCTGACACGCGTGTGTACAGGGCGGGCTGTCCGAGAACGCCACAAGTCTTCCCGTTGGAGGTGACGGCTATAATCAGATAGGTGCAATCCACGGCTGCGTCATTGTAGATCTGCACGGGGCCACCAGAATCGCCCTAGAAGAACAAAAAACGTATTGTGTTATGCAAACATATTGTTATGGTACGCATTTCGAGTAAGACAGCAGTAGTTGAGCGTAATGACGTCATAAGTTCCTCAAATACCGCGGCGCGGTCGGTGTATCCCGCCTTCCCCCCTCGCAAGAAAGCACACACCGCACCCCGTCACGGCATTTCGCGCAGAAACCAGCCGACCGCCGCCAAAGGAGCCGTGTCGCTCGAGCATGCTCCCCTTATTCCCGCGTGATGCCACCTGCAATGGCGGACCAAGCAAACCCGATTTGAACAGTAAATTACGAGGTCGCAGAGCGTTGGAGCGACCTGCGCTGACCATGGCCTGCTTCCCCAGTTTCCTGCATCAGACCATCAGCTACGAGTAACCACCATTCCCCTCTTGATCGTAATGTGTCCCACAGTAAATTCCCGGTTAAACCATCGCATTCCCAGAGAGATTTGAGAGGAATCCTTACGTTAGGAACTACCTAGTTAGGCATTGTGTTGTTTTGTGATTTATATTGTGTTTTGCAAGATGTTGTAAATGTGTAAACCCGACAATATAGTTATGTTTCACCCAACTTCCTCTTTCATTTGATGGGATCATCACGTGGGCTGGCTTGGCAAATACCTATGTACCTTTTACCCCTAGCTACCTACGACTTTGACGAGAAGATGTCTCCTGCCTGCTGACGACTTGAGCTAGCCGAGAGCATAAGGTAGGTGACCCCCCATCCTTTTTGGGACCGCTACAATATATAAATAGATCTTGGAATCATGTTTGATAGTAGGCTGATATTTCATACTCATATTCAGATGACTTGTAGCACTTCATTGAGAATGCTGGGCTTTGTTCTGAGTACTGCGAGAAATTGTAGAGACATCCGGGCTCTCATAATCTTATTCAATTCCTTGGTAAGGCGTAGACTTGAAAGTGGGTCGGTAATTTGGAGTCCACACCAAGTGAAATATTCTCTCATGTTGGAGAGAGTTCAGAAGAAATTTCTAAGATTTCTGTACATGAGGGAGTATGGCTATTATCCGTGGCTCTATCTTACCGACTTTCTTTTGGGTATGCTCGAAATGAACCATCTACGGGTCAGAAGGGATGTACACATTGCTACACATTTCTTTAGATTGATCCGCGGATGGTTTGAAAACTCAGCTATCATGCAGAGCATTCATTTTTTTGTTCCCGATGGGTATCTTCGCCACTGACAGTATAGACTGTTCTATCTTCCGACCTGCAGGACTAACTTTCCAATGGTCATGGCGGTCGGGAGAGCAATTTTACTATTAAACAGAATTAATTCGGATATCGGCATATTTAGCGTTAGTAAAGCTGCCTTTAAAAGGCAAGCTCTATTAATTCTGGTATAGTTCGTATGCCTAAGTGTTCATTGTAATACTCTTACAAATGTATTTTGAAAACGAATTAAAGTGTAATATTTTGTAATGTTTTTGAGATAATAAATTAATTGAATTAAATTGAATAAAATACTTGTACGTAACAGTAGCAGACATCATTCAATTTCTTAGTAAGGAGTTGACTTGAAAGTGTGTCGGTAATTTGGAGTCCACACCAATTAATTTACCCATTTCCTCAGACTGGAGACAGTTCAAAAGAAATTTCTGAGATTTCTCTATGTGAGAGAGTGTGTCAATATCGTACCGATTTTCTATTGGGTATGCTCGGAATGAACCATCTACCGGTTAGAAGGCATGTACACATTGCTACACGTTTTAAAATTGTTAATAATATGTTTGACTCCCCTGAACTCCTTAGGCTGGCTAACTTTCATGTGCTTAGTAGAGCGGTTCGTCAGAAGGTACCTTACCATTGTAACAATTCAGGTACCAATGCAGAAATAAACTCAGTAATGAACCGACTGCAGTGCAGGGAATAAATGTTACATGTACCAACGGTACTTAATTTTCTATATGTATCGAAATTCATATGAATGTGCATCTTATATTTTACTCTGTTTGTTGTTTTTAAGTTAAAAATTTTATTTTATATTAATGAAAACAAATAACTTTGTGTACACCACTATTTAATTAACAATATCGACATGTTTGAAAAACTATGTTTTCTTCATGCAGATGACGTTTTTTGTATACGGACTGTCACCAATAGACAATTAAATATTTTCCACAAAAAAATTAAATTTACCCTAGAAATTGAAAAAAAATGCAGTTTAATTCTTTTGGATTTAAGTATTTCTATTGTCAATAATAAATTTGAATTTCAAATTTTTTGTAAAGCTACATATACAGATAACGTTATACATGAAATATCTAATCATCCATTTTCACAAAAATTAGCGGCTTTTCATACCTTGTTAAGTAGATCAATTAATGTTCCCTTATCTTTGAGTAATTTTAAAACAGAATTAAATATTATAAAACAAATATGTTAAACAAAAAATATAAGAAAAAGTTTTTTAGATCTTTTGTTTATCCGCACGTAGTTGACAAGGAAAATAATGGGAGAAAAATTGTATTTTTAAATAATAACACTTCAAATTTAATAATTAAAAGCAAGCCAGATAATATCCAACCAGTTTTTTACGCCAATAACAAATTAAAAAAATAATATATTTAATAACAAGGACAAAGATGTTTTTTTAACAAATCTGGGGTTTATAAATCAATTTGTAATGATTGTACCTTTTTATATTGGGAAGACTTCTAGAAATTTTAACATTAGAGTTAAGGAACATCTTAGATGTTTAAATAATAATTATTATTCAAAATTTGCCAACCACATTTTAGAAATAAGTCATTCTTTTGATATTAATAAAGGTTTAAAAATTTTACACACTAACACAACGGGTATAAAATTAGATAATTTAGAAATTTTTGAAATTAGGAAAAGTGTTTAAAGTAAATTAAATATTATAAATAACCACACGTTTTTTAAAAATAGCCATCTTTTAAATTTATTTTCGTATTAATACTTATATTTAAAATAATTTATTTTGTTATTTAGACTTCCTGTTTTGTTTTAAAAGATTTTTTATTATGTAAATGTAATGTTTTACCAATCCGAAAATAATTTTTGTATTGTATTTTATATAATTGTTTTTTATGATATTTTAAGTAATTAATCACCTCTCCTTTCTAATATTTTGTCTATGTTCTTATTTGTCTATACTTGTTTGTCTTTGGATGAGATATGCAGTTGTGCAGAGTGGAATTGTTACTGTGTGTGTATTAAAAATGACCTTGATTGTGTCTACCATCACTGCCTGAAAAATATGGTAAAATAATTGCATGGAGAGGAAGGACTCACCGAAAAGGAATCTGTAGGCCGGCCCTCGTTGGTCTTCTCCATCCAACATGCACACACAGTAAAAAATGCGCGAACTATTTTATTTTAATAGCGGAATTAGGTTAAAGGCGGAGCGGAGCGCAAATGGCTATATGATGCGGCGGGCAGTTTATTACAGACACTGAATTAAGGAAGGACGGGTAGGCAATGGATGGGTAGGAAAAGGAATTGGCAACAATATTACTACCAAATCCCAAGCAGTGACAGTATGTATGTGTAAGAGTAGGTGTGTATAAGTGTAGGTGCGTGCTTGGGCCTAACCAGTCTTGTTATTTTTTATTTAATTATTATCCTGACGAAGAAAACATAGTTTTTGAAACATGTCGATATTGTTAATTAAATAGTGGTGTAAGGTATTGCAAAAATGGAATTATGCAATTTGTCCAGAGAAACGTAACTATTTCATTGACAATAATTTTTTCAAACTTTCTTCAAGCAGCTAGTTACCCTAATATATAAAAAGGGAATAACAAATTCCAAATAAACACAATGATTTCACATGAAGAAATAATCTTTAATGAACTATTAAAATGGTCACCATCATTAAACGGTAACGGAACTAACAAATAAATATACCTACGTACGAAACGCAAAACGATCGAATAAAAACGCCCGATTGAAAATTTTTCTGAAAAATCGTCTTAAGGACGCAGTGTGAGTAATTGATACATTTCTGGCTAAAATACTTAAAAAATAATTTCAAATAATAATTTAACTAATGGGCTCACTAACTTTTTGCAATACGAAAGTGGGTGAGATAGTCTCGACGGAACCAATGAATATTTCATTGGGAGTACCACAAGGGTCCGTTCTCGGACCTATTATTTATATAATGTACATTAGCGATTTTGCAAAAGAGCTGAAATTTTCTAAAATAGCATTATTTGCAGATGACATCTTGGTGTAGATAGCAGGAGAAAACTTTGAACCCATAATGAAGCATTTAAATGAATTTATATACAAATGTAGATGAAGAAAAATAAACTAAAATTGAATACAAATAAAACAAATCACTTGAACATTGGAAATCGATTAACGTGAAAAAAGGAGATATTGATATGGTAGTTTTATTAAACAAGCTGTTTAAATTGTTCATGGTAAGCAAATTTTTTTTTAATACCTGGCAGGCGTCCTTAACCTCAGTGCGATGACCAGCACAGAATTGTGTGGCGTCCCTCACTCCATCTTTGGACTTTCGGATCGACTTTGGGTTCTTAGCAGAGCATTCCTGATGATTGAACTTCTCCAATGTTACCTAAAGCATTAAACAGTAAAGTAAAGTAAAAGACCACGGCAAATAGAATCCACAATACAAGTTGCAATCAAGAAACATGTTCACTGTGCAATGAATTCGTTAAAGTAGAAAATATCAAATATTTAGGAGTATCTATTGATACACATCTAACTTGGAAATCACAAATTGATAAAATCATCTCGAAATTAAGATACTTTACATACACATTTTATAGACTTAAGGAAGTACTTTATCTTGACAAATTGAGAATGATATATTTTTCCAAGTTAGATGTGTACATTAGTACAATCTGCAAAAATCTATGGCATTATGGGATGGGGTGGTGCGCTTGTTGCATTTATTTAGCCTTTATTAAAGTTATTTACAATAAAACTAAAACATTCTCGACATAGTTATTATTCAAAGAGACTAAAATATTCAACATCCGTAAATTATTTATATTGCAGACTATGAAATATGTATTTAAAAACGAAAATTGTTTCCAAAAAATGAAAGTAGAATTAGCAAAAGGACTAATAATATCTTTTACACCCCTCAAATCAATTAAGGCAAACACAAAGCAGTTTTATTGGTCCTCGGACATTTAATCTTATTTATTTATTTATTTATTAATACCAACTTAAACCAAAACACATTCAAACGACAGATAAAATATCACTCTACATAAAGAATTAAAATTATGGCAATATGATGCAGATATTAAAACACTTTTGCTATAAATTCTATGTTAACCTTAATGCATCACTTTTCATTTCAATTCTAACTTATATAACTTTTTATAACTTTTGTTAATTGTACTTACTGATGTAATATAGCATTTTTGTTTATATTACCCACGCACAAGCAGTGCCTTAGTGGGTTCCCATTACCTACTTTTTTTATCTTACATAGATTTACTTATTCCTAACTTTTGCATTATTTGTTTCTTATGTGTATGAAATAATGTAAAAAATATTTTTTTAAATGTTTATTTGAAATGGGAAAAAATGAAGATTAAAAAAAATATATAAATATGAAATATATATATTGATAGACTTGCCCCAATTAAATAAGAGGAAGTTATTAGCAATTTTTAATACCTTAATTGTTATGAGTCCAATAATTTCAATACCCGCTCTTTCTCTTTTTATCTTATCTTTTTGTTTTATTTTTTGCCAAATTGACCTGAGTATGACATCTTGTTTACTTTTTGCGAGGAACAAGATGAACCTAAAAATGAGTTTCAAAACCTGCCTAATCACGACCAAAAACCATGTTAAAACTGTGAGTGAGTAACAAAACCCGCTATACCATTCAAGAAGTTACTATCAAAACCCGCTATATCAGAATGCAACAAATCACAAACAGTTATTTTGACAAGATGGCGGGTTTAGAAACTCGCACGCCAGGGAGGTTGAGTTTCAAAAGCCTCTATATCGTGAGTAAATCACCAAGTATCAAAATCCGCTAAATCCATTTTATTCATCAAAACCAAGAGGAATATAAACGCTAGAAATATTTCGATTATCATGCCTACAAAATTTTAAATCGCACGTCGTATTTGCACGAGACAAGTAAGCGAAAAAGTGATTTTTATTTATTTTGTGCATAATTTAATAAGAATGAAAAAAAGTTAGTATATACAAAACCTCAAAAATAGTTTTAGCCATAAAGAAGTATTTTTTAAAAATTGTTTCTTATATTAATAGCTAAGGCATGAGAAAACCTTTTTTTTAGTGGTTTACGCTTATATTTTTTGTTTTATAAATAATGGGTGAGATATGCAGTTGTGCAGAGTGGAACTGTTACGTCTGTGTATTAAAAATGATCTTGATTGTGTCTACCATCACTGCTTGAAAAATATGGTAAAATAATTGCATGGAGAGGAAAGGACTCACCGAAAAGGAATCTGTAGGCCGGCCCTCGTCTGCTCTTCTCCATCCAACATGCACACACAGTGAAATACGCGAATTATTATATTCTACAAAACACAGCGGAACCAGGTTAAAGGCGAGCGGTGCACAAATGGCTATATGATGCGGCGGGCAGTTTATTACAGACACTGAATTAAGGAAGGACGGGTAGGCAATGGGTAGGAAAAAGGAATTGGCAACAATATTACTACCAAATCCCAAGCAGTGACAGTATGTATGTGTAAGAGTAGGTGTGTATAAGTGTAGGAGCGTGTATGGGCCTAACCAAATAATATTTTTTATTGTTATTCCAATACAAAGAAAAACTATTAAAAGCTTCAATTTATTCGTAGCATATTTTTTGATGTTCATAATGTAAACCGAATCGTCGTAAAGATGAATCTAAATAGTATCTTAAAAGGATTTCACGTATAGCTTCATCTTAATGATAGATTCAAAAGAGTTTATTGATAATTCAAAACACAATTAAAAAATATTCTGAAAACCTTAGCTAAAAGTTCAGTAATTAACTTAGTTATATTTAAAATAGTTATAAACTTAGTTATTTACAAAGTCACTCTCATCAGGTGTCTTCCCTGACTTTTGGAAGTTTAGTCTTTTGACGCCCATTTAAAAAAAAAGAAATAAGAGCGACGTAACAAACTATAGGCCAATATGCACCATGTCCACATTACCCAAACTCTTTGAAAGCCTGGTACTAGACAAATTGATATCCCAAATCAATCACACCATCTCACCACTTCAACGTGGATTTATCAAAGGAAGATCAACCCTTTCCAATTTAATATTATACACGAATGATGTTGTTAATGCCCTGACTTCATCACATCAAACTGATTCCGTATATACCGACTTCAGTAAGGCATTTGATAAAGTAAACCATAGACTCTTATTACGAAAACTGAAGTTGTTGGGAATGAGAGGGAGTATTTTGGTATGGTTTAAGAGTTATCTATTGGGAAGGAACTCAGCGGTCAAAGTTGATTCGTTTACTTCTTATACATTCGCTGCCTTGAGTGGAGTACCACAGGGATCTCATTTGGGCCCGATATTATTTTGCTTATTCATAAATGATATATTCATAAATATCATCATATTCACGATGATATTCAAAATAAAGTAACACCCTTTAAAAATAACAGAAATCTTAGACAAACGTCAATACTTCCAACTCTAAAATGTAAAAAAAACAATAGGACAGCAAAATCATAAATACCTCGGTGTCAAATTTTTTATTTCCTTACCAGAAAAATCAGAAACATGAACACTAACATTTAAATAAAGAATTTAAAACACAACTTAAAAATTGTAGTGAAAATATGAAATGAGTAATATCAAATAAAACTATTATGATAACACCCCCCCGCCATATACACAAGCCCTGCTTATTTATGGGGGACATCAAATATATATATTATGTAACTAATTATTGTATCTATTTATGATTAATAAAAAAAATAAAAAAAATAAAATATGGTTAATATTTTTAGTAAAATTAAATATATTTACTATATTACTATATTAATCCTATTACATGCTCAGCAGACTCACCTTTCGTAGGGCGGGACTTTTTTCGCCCCTCGATGCAGTGGTCCCCCAACCGGTGGCGATGATTTTTTCGTCATTGACAGGGTTGCCTGTGTGCAGGCAGGCTGGCCGCACCGTCGAGGAAAATTTGACACTGTAAAAGAAAACAATTTTTATGTTCCTATGCACACAAATAACTAAATTAAAATATATAACAAAATTAACTCAGTGCTAAAGCACGGCCCTAGCAAGGATTAAGTCCTGGGTTCGATTTCTAGATGTGACCGTAACTTTTTCTGATTTTTCTAGCTCAAATTTTCGATTGACAGTCGCTAATATTGTCTTAATTAATTAAATATTACAATTTGAGGTTTTATTCATTGTGTTAAAAATAAACATTCATCATAAACTTACAGAAAAGTCAATAGATGTCGCATATTAAATAAAAGTAGATAAATTTATTCAAGACACAATCAAGGTATCCTTTAGTTCGAGATTAATCTTGCAATCATATATGTATGTAGATAGCAGCCAATAAAATTATGCCTTGAGAAAATGACGAAAAGGCTGGTAGTTCTACGAAGTATGACACAGTTAATTTTTTTTTTTTACATGAGCTCCACACAGGAGGCCCTGAGGAAAATAATTTCACTCACGGCCTATGTCATCTTTGGGGATGCTGTGTGGAGGTTTTTTTTTAAGGAAAGGAAGGAAAGGAGAGTTCTGGGAAGGAAAAGGGTTTAAGGGGGGGTAGGAATCTGAGGTTCAGTGTGTCCTGGTCATCCGCCTTCAGACCTAGACAAACCTCACCCCATGAACCCGGGCACCCCTGCTAAATCACAAAACGTAGCGAACCACTTGGGGTGACCTATGGCAGAGGTGTTGGTTATCCAATAAAGGTTCCCGGGGCGGCGGTACCCATTCCCGCCTCCCAAATTGTATAAACCATCAATATTTACCAGATCAATTTTGGAATTGAACTGAAATGAACTGAACTAAACTAAACTTAACTGAACTGACTTGACCTGACCTGATCCGAATTGAATTGAATTGAAATGACTTGAATTGAATTGAATCGAATTGAATAGAATTGAATTGAATTGAATTGAATTGAATTGAATTGTTTTGAATTGAATTGAATTGAATTGAATTGAATCGAATCAAATGGAATTGAATTGAATTGAATTGAAAATATGATCGAAGCGGATATGGTCCCATTAGCTCAATGGTAAAGCGCCGCCCCGGCAAGACTGAGGTCCTGGTTCGATAAAGATAAGACCATATCTTTTTCTGATTTTTCTGTTTCAAACTTTCGATTGAGAGTCGCTAACAATGTCTTCATTAATTAAATATTGTAATTAGGAATTTTACTCGTTGTTAAAAATTAAATTTAACAAATAAGATATGTATTATTTTATTTTTCATGAATGAATCTTTATATTTATTAAGTGAAGTATTTTCACAAACAAATAATGGGTACCGTTAAAAATAAGAGAAAGATTTCAAGTTCTTTTTTTTTGTTTGTGATCATCTTACTAAATATGTGTAATTTCAATATATCATATTTACGAATGAATACTGATTGAATTGAATTGATAGAAAACCTCATTTCCCGAAACGGTTCCAAACTAGCCACAACGTCCAACATCTGCCCTGATTCTGGACACAGTAAAGCTGTCCGAAACGTTGGCTAAAGAAGGAGGTAGCGCAACACGGCATAACACCCCAAAAACAAATAACGAAAATACTTTTGGCCGTGAAAATCTAAAAACGTATCTAGCCACAACGTTATTATGACGTAGAAAACGCTACTGGCTGTAAAGGGGCGCGGAAGCTGAGCGTGGTTTACGGCTAGACCAAACGTCTTGTGCATTCTTGCTGGAACTGCCAATCGATTGGAGAGGACTCCCACCCGTTTGCAATGCCCTTATTATTTGTGTACTGTGTCTTCCTCCCATACAGGTGCTTGTAGGATATGCTGGATGCAATCACCCAGCGCTTGCCGCCTCGTGGACTGTCACCAACCTGTCCCATTGTCTTGTCTATATCTTATCATACTAACACATCTTGTATTTCCCGCTAAGCACGTGCATACTACCTACTAACAACGTATGCAGGGACACTGGAGTTCTAGATTCGTTCTAAATCAAATGTAGCTTCGTTCTTTCAAAAAAATTAGAGTCCTTGCGAGAACCTTGAAGGAGTAACCATCTGTTACTTATACCAGGGCGGGTATGTGGTGGATAATCTCCAATATAAAGACAGCTGTTACCGTAGAGTATTTTATTTCAAACGAAATCAATATTTTCCTGCCCAGAGTAGCTATTCCCGACCAACGATCAATTGTTACTCGCCATGCGCCAGCTACGACTGGTCTACCCCAGTAGTTGTGTCGAATGACTTTTGGCGTCTAAGAACGTTCCGGTTGACCAGGCTCAAGAATAACCACGTCGAGAAATACTTTCGACGGCGATTGCGAGCGACGAGGGCTTGGAGGATAGCTACCCTGGCATATCGCAAATTACTCGAAAACTTGACAGGTCGTGAGGCGTCACCACGGCAACCTGTCAACTTTGCAACTGAAACGCGCCGGCCGCGGCAACTAGTACTGCGAGTTGCGAGTGACTGGTTGCGTCACCTTTGAGAAGTTGCATGTGTATGGACTTTCCTGTGGATAGCGATTGAGTTGTCAACAGGATTTTTTCAGTTGCCTCATGAGCGGATGGACTTAATGTAAAACAAAAATATCTTAAAGATTTTTCATGACTTGTGGCATGGATAAATTGATAGGGTGGGTTTTTTTTGCCTAGGACAGCTCGCTAACCAAACATAGCCTTGCGCTTGGCTGCAGTACCACAAAAAGAGGCAAAATTAAAAAACACCATAAAAGTTATTACTCGTACAATACCTTCTGTCTGTTCTGAGCAATGCAATATCGTTGTATACGGAGGGAGCGATGTATTCGGGATGAGAGATTATCTCAGCCACTGTGTAGTAATTTTCTGCTTCTAGAGTACTGTTGGAGTCCCCTCCACCCAGACGCATGTGGGTCACGTTACTGGAAATAAGACATATTCATTATTACAAATTAAGGAATGAGTAAATGATGAATGTAAGTAAGTATAAAGTCATGGTGTTGGAGACAGTACAAAAGAGAGAGTACAAAAACAGTGTCCAATGTGTTGTGAATGTTGAATACTTGAAGCAGGTGAATGCGTTTGTGAAAGATGGGAAAGCTAGAGGACTTAATGCCGCTGGCGCTAACCAAAAAATGTCCAAAAAAGCGAAGCAATCAGTCCATAATGGAGTGCTGATATCTACCCTGATGAATGGCAGCGAGGCATGGAACTGGCAGAGGAAGAATGAAAGTAGACTGAATGCCATATAAATGATATTCCTGAGGCGTATGTGCGTAAAATCATGTGTGTTCATGTGAAAACTGTGGAGATAAAGAATGCAAGGGTTATGTAAGCATAATGAGTTAGATTAAGAAAGGGACCCTCAGTTGGTTTGGTGACAAAGGACTGAATCGAATAAAGATATTAGCTCAGTTGATAGAGCTACACAGCGGCAAAGTATCCTGGTTTCGAGCCCCAGATGTGACCTATCTTTTTCTGATTTCTCTGTTTTCAGATTTTCGATTGGGTTTCGCAAATATTGAATTCATAAATAAATATTACAATTTGAGGTTTTACTCATTAAGTTAAAAATAAAATAAACAATATTTACCCGGAGCCCCTCTTGAAGGTGCAATGAGCGGCGGTCATTACCCAGTCTTTGCTGATCAGGGTACCGCCGCAATCCCACTGGATTGGGGGGACGTTGGAGAAACCAAGCAATACCTGAAAAATGAATACTCTGCATGTACAGTCAATTCCGCTTAATCAATTCATCGGTTATTTGCGTCAAAACCCAAAGAACAGAAACCCAATAAATAAACTAGTACTGTTTTGGCAAAAATAGTAAATTCACTTTGTGGCAAAATAACATACATTAACAAACATTATCAAATAATATTTAAGTTATCGAAGATTACACATACATAGAATTTATACCAAAAGTTTAAAAAGTGAAAAATTTTATGAATATGCAAGTAGTTTTTGAAGAATATAAAGTAAAACCGTGAAATATTTTAAATAATAAAAAAAATAAATTTAAATGTTGTGTTGGTTTCATCATTTGTTGAATTCAGATTTATAATATACTAGCTTTTCCCCGCGGTTTCGCTCGCATGGTATTACGGGAAATTACTGTAGCGGTTGAACTTATCAATTATACCCCCTCCTCCCCACCTGCACCCCCTCCTGAATTCCATACATTCATTCCCTTACATTCAGTTTTCAAACATCTCGCCTGCCACCTAAATTTCATAAAGCTATAGCTCAAAGAAAAAAAGAATTATCCAATTTTGTTCATTCGTTCGGAATTTATGCGCTTACAAACATTTCGGATGTTTATTTTCAATTAAATATTTGAAAGTTTGTGAATATAATAAAAAATTACAGTATTTATTCAGAATTTATAATCGTTACGAATTATATTTTTAATGTAGGAACTGACATTTATTCCAAAACAGAAGCTTGTCCAAAAAAATAAAACATATTCTAATATTTGAATTTTCTGAAGCAGTAGCAATCGTTTCCATGGAAACGATTTTTTTCTGACGTTAGCAAAAATTTGCTTTAGTTAGCGACAGAAAACGTATAACAACTATAATATATTAATATTTATAATTTCATTACGCCAGAGCTTACCATCATATACAAAATATAGTCTGCGCATTTAATTTAGCTTTCTATTGGTGAATGAATTTTTAAAGTCTTAATATTGTGTTATGCGTGAAAAGGTCATAAACAAACTCGAGCAGTTTCGCATTTATAATATTAGTATGGATATATTTTTTTTATTTGGTGCTTAGCTCTGTTTTTCTTTCATTTTTCTTAAATATTCTAGTTTACATTCAGTTAGTCTTGTTTCTAAATACCTGTCTGTGAACATTAATAATTGGTCTGTTTTTTTATCATCCTCTTATGTTTATTGTATTACTAAGACTGTTAATGTTCCTTAAATAAATAAATAAATAGTTAAAGAGTTGTCAAATAAATGCATTCTTATTTATTCTGTTTTATTGATTATGTAACACATATAATTAAAATTGTGAATATAAATTTTCTTCTATTCATGTAAAAGCCCACTAGGGCGTAATTAAATACTAATAAATAAATAAATCATGCATCCTATTGGTGAGTGAGTGTGATTGATAGTTGGTTGTGTATGTGTTGCAAAAGAATGTTATATTTTGTCTAATATTATTCCTTGTCGGTACATGAAGTATAATAGTAGCAACGATGGCAGGGCTGTCTGTTGTAAGGCATAAATTGATATACTTTTGTTTACTATTTTGATTACAGCGATTTTTTTTGCATCAATAAACTATTTTTAAAAGTTTGTAATGAATGTTTCTATTCATTTAAATTACCCACGTCAAAACTTTGTATTTCTAACGTAAAAATCTTTTGTTTTATTTTTTAATGTTTCCTTAATTTCTTCTACTCCATTTTCATTTAGTTATTTGGGGTTAGTAGTGACCCCATGCGACTAATTGTGTGATTTTCTTAATACGCCTTTTTAACACTTCCGTACCAGACCGGGGGAACGCACTAACACTAATGAGAGTTTTACGTTGTAACTAAATTGTTTTTTAAACCACATACTCAATAATTTAGGTGATCCTAGAAAAACTATTTGGTTATCGATTTGCATTTTTAAAATGTGTATCGCAACTACTCTTTTTAATATTAAATAATTTCTATCAAATTCCGGGGGAGTAACTGTCTTGCCCACCCCACTTCGTCTCTGTGAGATCGCCTGGCGTTACCCCGTTCCTATCCCCTCCACCCTGTGCAACAAACCAGCCATGAAGGTGGACGCTGTAATCGCAGATCGCCAGTCGAGATTCGGAAACAAGGAGTCATGGTGAAAAAATGAAAAAAAACGCGTTATGGTTTAAATTGACTATAAAATTAATTATGACATTATTTATCAAACGATTTCGATAATGACCACTGAAATATTTTGAAAATACTTTCCTCTAAACAAAATACAAAAAAAATATGTTATTAACACCTAGCAAAACAAATTGGGGGACCCGAGTGCCCCCCCTTCGAATGTTGTGTGATTTTTTTCTTTCCGGGACGAAAAGGTTAAGGGTTAAATTTACGTTTTTTTTCCGGTCCTTGGAAATTATTTTTTGACACTCACCATGTGTGGGAATTCACCGGCCGTAGCTGGCGTCCCTCCCACGATCAAAGGAGTGGAAATGTGACCGCACTCGTACCTCCGGCTCGCCGGTGCGTTTAATAGAAAGCCTTTTTTCGTGCACGGATATACGGCTTCAGCGAGGTCGATGCAATCTGAAAGTTTTTTTTTAAATTAGTAAAGACAATATTAGCGAAACTCAATCGAATACCTGAAACAGAAAAATCAGAAAAAAAATACCTTCACAACTGGGACTCGAACCCAGGACCTGAGACTTGCCGGGTGAATGCTCTACCAAGTGACCTAATGTGTCCCTATCCGATTCGGTCATATTTAACTGTATCATACTTCGACCAAGAACTACCAACATCAAATGCATATTTTATTGACTGCTATCTTTATGGTGATTGCAAAATTGTCTTGGAGAAATTTATCTATTTTTATTTAATATGCGACCTCTTTTGACTTTTCTGCAAACCTAGGTTTGTTTGCTTTAGGGTGGGCCATAAACATTTGCACTTTTGGAACAACACACGTTTTGGTCTAAATTCATTAGAATATTAATAATGACTTTATTTATCAAACGATTTTGAAAATGCCTACTGAAATACGATGAATATACTTTCCTCTAATTATTTTCAAAACAAATTACGATAAAATTAACACCTTTTAAATAAGTAAATCAAATTGGGGTCCCCGGGTGACCCCCCTTCGGATCATGTGTGATTTTTTTTCTTTCCGGGACGAAAAGGTTTAGAAACACTAATCTAGTTCTTATTCGTTCTTCAAACATATGTGTATTTAAATGGATGAAGTAGGATATTTTTTTTAAACAATTTTTTGAACTTAAGTTAATAAAATCAAAGCTCGTTCATAACGGGACTTTAGAGACCACCTTCAGAGACTTCCGACCTCCTGATACTTACAAGGAACCGTTTTATTTTTTTTAAATTTTTTTTTAATTGTACAACAGATAAATAATCCAATTACCGTACAATTTTCTCATTTTGACAATCTTAACACCTAAGAAGATGATCATTATACAAAAAAATCTTAAGGCTATAAAGAAGAGTTGTATATATATCTAGTGCTATGCTGTGCTAGAACATCTTTTCTGCCGTATGGTATTTCGAACAAGTCGTGTCGACGACTACAACTGAAGTTTTCAGGCACGTATAAGCCGTAGCATCCCAAGAGGAATGGGCTGTCAATATAATTATGGATAATGTTAAAACTAAGAATTGTTGCCTCAAGTAACTCTATATGGTGCATGAACCTTGGGTAAGTTACGTGCATTCGCATATAGACATACCTAAGGAATTTTTTCTGGATTTGTTCCAGCATATTAATATATTTAGTCTGGTGCGGAGTCCACACACCACTAGCATATTCCAGCTTACTTCTTATGACGCATCATTGCATCATGCGCAGCATATCATTGCATCTGGGTCATCAAATTGCTTACATATTCTGATGACAAAACCCAGGAGTTTGTAGCATGCTGGAGTGAGCCGTGATATGTGATCGGAAAATGTCAGTTTGAGATCAAAGACGATACCAAGATCTTTAAATCTATTGACTCGACATAACGTTTTCCCTTTAATGGTGTACTCAAAAACTACGGGCTTCTGGGAGCGGGTATATGTCATTGTTACACATTTTTTAATATTGAATTCTAATTTGTTTTTATACAACCATTCTGCTATAGCATCAAGATCAGATTGCATTTTTAAGCAATCCTGGTGACAGAGTATTTCCATCAAAAGTTTGAGGTCATCCGCAAATAGAAGACATTTGCAATATTTTACATATACCTGGATGTCATCTATAAGTATAAGGAACAACAGAGGAACAAGGTTTGACCCTTGGGGAATACCTGATAATGCCGGAAATTGTTTGGATTCATGTCCATTTATTATCACATATTGTCTTCTGGATTTTAAATAGGACGCGAAGAATACAAGTGTTCGTTGATCGAAACCAATTTTGTACATTTTAAGTAACAAAATATCATGATCAACTCGATCAAAAGCCTTGGCAAAATCCGTATACACTACAACTGTTGATGTCTCGAATCCAATCCAACGGCCACCAATCGCAAAAATGTTAATAAATTTGAAGCCGTGGATTTTTTCGGCATGAAACCGTGTTGGTTTTCTTCTAGAAATGGCACAATTTGGTGATGTAATTTCTTATAAATAATCATTTAAAATATTTTTGGTATAGTTGACAATATAGCTACAGGTCTGTAATTCTTGATATCAGCCTTGTCTCTAGCTTTGAAAATTGGACTTACACGCGTGAGTTTCCAAAAATTGGGGAAACAACCAGTCGTTATGCTAAGATTAAATATATAGCTCAGCGGATGACAAATAATTTTTGACAAACAAGCAATTACATTAGGGGGTATTCCGTCTGGGCCCGCAGCCTTGTCGAGCTTTAAAGTCCGAATACAAGCATCTACTTCATCTGAACAGGTTAGCTCAAGACCGATTTTGTTTATGTTCCAGGGCCCCTCGGTTCGAGTAGAGTCTAGATTTAATTGAGGAGCTATCTGGCTATATACCGATTTTAAATAATCGGCAAATTTTTGGCTAACTATTTCGGGATCGGAAAAAGTTTCCGTTCCTTCGCTCAAGTTGATTTGGGTACGTGGATTTGCTTTTTGGGATTTAATAAAATCCCAAAAACATTTGACATCATCTTTGATCCCACACTGAATCATCTAGTTCTGTACAAATAATCTACTTACAGTCCCAAGACTTTTGTCCTGTCTTCCTCGCTTTGATCGCTCCTGTAGGTAAAGGCGGACACTTGGATGATCCAGGAGGCGAAGTGACAGTTTTGGGTGGAGAAGGAGTGGTGGTGGTCGAAGGAGTGGGTGGCGGCCCGGCGGTCTCCGTTACGCAGCACACTATTGGCACGGTGCCGTTAAATCCGACGCATTTCTGAAAGATTAAAAAACCAATTAATTATTTTTAAATTATGTTTAGGAATCAAACGGTTATATATAAGATAGCGAATACCCGACATGCGTTGCAACGCCCCTAAAAAAAAATTACAAAAATAATTCTGTTTATTGAAGTGCTTTTGCAAACACAATTTTTTTTTCGTATACAGCAGAATGTTTTCCAACGCGTGAGCGGGCAACTGGATTTTCCTAATTCACCCGCTGCAATCGCCTACCGCTACTAAGTCTGCTTTTCAATCCCTCTCTCTGCCCCTCCCCTGCGTTTCCTTCCCATGCATCCCCTTTTCCTCTCCTGTTTCTCTCTCGCGAACCCCCTCACCTTTATTTCCGCTCTCCATATCCCGGATTCCCCTCCCGCCTTCCCTGCCAACCTAGTACAAAATAAAGGGCGCAAACACAATATTTGTTGAGCAGTTGGAAATTTACAACAATTACAAAAAAAATTCTACTATTCCGAAAGCTATTTCGATAAATGAACCAACAAATATAATTCGCTCGCCAATCTAAGATATGTTTAAGCCAATTTCATATACTTAATTACGCGGCAAAATAAACCCTAGAAAGGCGTACGTAAAAAAAAATAAAAGCAATGTATTTTTTTTAATCGTAAGTACCTATCTAGAAATAGTATAAATACATCGTCTGTAAGTAGTTAGACAACAGTTTGATAATGCCTTCAGAAGGCGAAACAGCTAACACGCGTTGTAATAATTACGTAGCAGAACTTGTTTATGAATAAACTGTTTTTTTAAATTAATAATAACATTTATAAGACGTAAAAATTAAAAATGAAGGGTGGTGTACCTGTGGAACAAGACGTTTCCTGAGGTCTTTTATTGCCGACATGCAGAGCTTTAGAGACCTGCAGACTCCTGAAGCGCCTGTTCTTTGCAATACGCAACTATCACCTGGAAAAAGAAAGAAAAATATATGCTGCTGTTTAAATTTTATGCTATTGATAAACAACCGTGCATGTAAAAACCTTACTTATAAACTTAACTGACATTATCAGTCATAAAAGTTATATAAATTTACACAGCGGAAAACGTAGCTTATTTGTTTGTTTTTTTTTACATAAGCTCTACACAAAAAGCCCTTAAATAATTTGTCATCTTTAGGGAAAAGGGAGGGCATTTTTAGGGAAATGAAGGAGAGGAAGTTCTGTGAAGGCAAAAGGTATGCGTGATATCTAAGAATTTGGGGGGTCAGTGTGTCCAGGAGTGACCGACGTATAAATCCATCCCTCCCACTGCAGTGCAACTCGATGGGTCGAGAGAATCCGTCTGGAGAAGTCAAAAAGTCTCCCACAATCAATCTCTCCCAATCCAGCCCCAAACGCTTTCGCCGCTAAGATTTAAACAGACCTCATCCCATAAACCCGGGCACTCTTGCTAAGTCACCAAACGTAGCGAAACACTTGGGGTGACCTACTATGGCAGGGGTATTGGTTATTCAGCGGCGGTATATCCGCCTCCGAAATTGCGAAAAGCTAAAGCCATTTCAAGAGGGTCTAGTTAAATTGACCGAAATGCGATTTTTCGAACTTCAGTTTATCGAATTCAATTGTTCGAAATGCAATTTTTCGAACTTCAATTTTACGAAAACATATTTTTCGAACATAAATTGACCTAAACACTAGTTTTTCGAATTGATATAATTTTGTAAACAGTACGTACAACCTATCCTAACCTAACCTAACCTAACCGAAAACTGGTACGTCTGACAGTATCTCGTTAGTCAAGTGGTTTTATTTCTTATCCAAAGAACAGGTAACAGCCGGCGTAGTCCAGCGGTAAGGCTCTAGACTCGCATTCCGAAGGTCGCGGGATTGAATCCCAGAGTGGAAAATAAATTTAATTTCATTAATTTGTGTTTTTTCATAATTAATTCAATAAAAATAATATATAGTATATTTGCGGTACATTCTAGAGTGGAAGATACTCTCAGTATAGCCCTGGTGTAAGACCACCATTCAGAATTGAAACGTTGCTTGAAATGGCTTTTGCCGTGTTTGGTGACCAGATTTGAATAGCCAGTTACTCCCACCTTCCTATTTTCTGTTTCCTTCTCCTCCCCACTACCTCCAGCCTCACAGCATACCCCAAATGGGGATGCCATAGTCTCACTGGCTCCAGACGGGAGCAGTTGGGTCTTTGTTGCGGTATTCATAAAAAAAAAGGTTAAACTAGTTTGACACCGCTTGGGAAATATAAAATCATATTTGTATCAGGCCCCACTTTATATTATGTAACAGCCTTCCAGCAAATATTAAGAAGAAACCGGGCGGCATTTTGTTCATAAAAACATATTCACCAAATTCCTCTCGGGATTTTGACACTACTGAAAATATTTTTTAATATCATATAGTTCGAAGCTCGAACGTCAGTTCAATCTCCTTTCAACTCCCATCCCCCCCCCCCCCCCCCCCCCCCCCCCCCCCCCCCCCCCCCCCTAAAGGTGCTACTTAATTTACGGATAACTTCTAAGCATTAAAATAAATTTAAGAGATGGTTGTTTAAAAAATATATTTAGTTGTTAATAAAATTGAATTATAATTGAAATTAAAACACTTTTGCACTTTGTTCCACTAATTTATTTACACCAGGACCGGTTTCATCCTACTATAGACATTTTCAGACTTGTAGTTGAAATTCTTATGCTATGGCATTTATACAAACTTAAGCAGGGGTACACAACATTAAATCTATATAATGAATGTTTCTATTTTGTTAGTTTAAGGTATTATAAGTTATTTTGTTAAATTAATGTACATATAAGTAATTATAAAGTTAATTATTAAAATTATGAATGATTTTACGTAGTAAATAGATATTTTTAATTTTTTATAAGAAAAACTCTCTTTTTATATCTTTTGAAGGTTATTTCCATCAACGTAATATATCATTGAAGAAGAAGATAACACTTATAAAAAGAACTACGAGGAAGATAATATTGAAATATGAGATTGACAAATATGACGGTTTGACAGAAGGTGGCAATAGCGAAATTGGATAACGCGCACGTCTCGGTTAGACTAGAGGTCTGGGTTCGAGTCCCAGTTGCGACCATTGTCTTTTTCTATTTTTCTGTGTCTTGTTCTCTTTTATATTTTCATTTAGATATTAAGAGTTATCTTCTTCTTCAAAGATATTTTTAATTCACTTGAATTTAATTTCAATTATAATACAATGGAATTCCACCACGTGGAAAAAAACTAAACAGTGCAAAAACTAGACTCATTAAAATTGAATTGTTATTAAAACTTTTTATAATTTCGAAAATTTAAGTAAAATTCTAAGTTATCTAATTGTAAACCTATCGTATTTGAACGTTAAATTGCTTACTCATTATTTATATCAAAATAATGATTTGTTTCCAAGATAAGTTCCTTCTCAACTCTAGTATTAAATTTTCTAGAAATCTTCCCAAGTTGAGTGCCAAAATTTTACCTGTTAAGGCAATACTATGGCACAAAATTATAATTCAGCATATATTTACCCCGCAGCATAAAGATAAACTAGATCATAAATACAGCACTATATTCATTAAGAGTTCCAAAATTTAATAATAAGTACGGACAGAGAACGTTCGAATACAACATACCGAAGATATTTAATTTATTTCCTGACACTATAAAGTAACATAATTCTATGAATAAGGTTAAATATAAGGTGAAAAATTGGTTATCGGAAAAAGAATATTTATTAAAATATGTTGAATCTATAGATAAAAGATGTAAATTATAACTTTTTAAATGTAACTAAATTATAAGCACCTGTTGACAAGCCAATGCAATTGGCTTAGCAGGACTTGTTTGTTGTACTAACTATTCTTTCAATAAAAAATTTAAAAATTTAAAAAAAAAATAATAAGGGTGTGTAGTTCGCACGCGGTAGAAGTGAAACTAAATTAAATAAGAGCGGGGAGGCTACGAAGCACCACACAAAGAGGAGACCGATAGGCAACGAAGCACCGCACAAAGAGGAGGCCGATCATACTCATTCTCTTGCAGGCTATATCCTATAGATTTATGTGTTTGTCACTTTTTAGTGTCGCTATTTTTCGTTTCACCGTGATTCAAATCACAACGGTGCTACAGAAATTTACACTTCAAAAAGTTACAGATTAATTTAAGATTGGTTCAAAAGATCACCCTTATCATTGTTATTTAAAACGTTTTGATGTGAAAACTTCTTTAGCACCGTTGTGATTTGAAACTCGATGAAACGAAAAATAGCGACACTAAAAAAAGATACAAACACATACATATCAGTGGCGGTCCGTAAGTTTTCAGTGAGCTATAGCGCTAAGATTGAAAAATATGACGTTATTGGCGTTGTTGTTGCTGAAAATGAATTTAATTTTTTTTTCAAAATTTCAAATTTTCAGGATTTTTTATACAAAAAGTTGAAATTATGCAAATAAATAAAATTGATTTTCGGCTACAACCACATCTGTAATGTCGTATTTTTCTATCAAAGCACTCTAGCTCACTGAAAACTTACTGAGATAGACTAATCGGTCTCCTCTTTGTGCGGTGTAAAATCCCCACTCTTGCCTTCTTTAGTTTTCTGAAGGTTTTACTTCTACCGCGTGTTTTTTTTTTTTTTACATTTACTCCACACAGGAGGCCCCGAGGAAAATCATTTCCCTCAGGGCCTATGTCATCTTTGAAGATGCTGTGTGGAGGGTGTTTTTGAGGAGAGGAAGGAGTGGACATGGGTCTTGAAGAGATCCATGTTGTAGGAGGGAGGAAACACAGAGGCCGGCAAATCGTTCCACAGCCGAGCTGTTGAACTCAAGAACGAGTCGAAAAAACGACCTGTTCTCATGCGACAAATGTCAACCGTGTACATATGTTGGGCGCGCGTTTGGCGTGTCTCCCGACTATGCACCGGTGCCGAAGGGATCAATGACGCTAGTTCCTCAGAGCATCTACCATTGAAATACCGGTAGAACATGGATAGCATTCCCACCCGACGCCTGTGCTCTAAAGATTGCAATCCGTTCGTTAAGGTGGGAGAATCTATCAAACGGATCGTTGAGGGTATTTTTCAAGTATTTTGGAGCTCCAGACCAGAGGTGGCTGCCAAATTCAAACGTGGGGCGCACTTGCAATTTGTACACTATGTGAACTGCACACTATAATTTGTGAACCGCACACTATGATTTTTTTAAATTTGTTTAGTGTCTATTGTTGTAATAAGTTTAAAATAAACCCTGATGAAGGTCGAAGAAAACCTACGTATTTTATCAATTTTGAATATTTTTTTCAGATTACTTTGGTCACACAGACACGCTCTCAAAACACTTTCATCTTTACTCTAAGTGTTATGTATATATTCATTCATTTTCCTTATAACATATCAATTTGTTTCGTGACTTATGACATTTGATTATCAACAACGATATATATTATAATTGGCTGTTTTTTTAAATCATTCTTTATTTACACACTTTTTGAATACTTGTTTTATAGGGAAAAACTTTTATTTATTATTTCATATAAATTCGTTGATGACCCAGAGGTCACAGATTCGAATCCCAGTGATCTTAAATTTTACATGATGTAACAGCACCTCCGCGAATGATTTTAACCAGCCATTCCTGAGCATATTTGGATTTAAAAATGTAGATGACATTTTGCTGTCCGCTGATATATGTTTTTCAACTGGTTAAATTACGATGGATTTTATTTTTATTGATTTTAGGGGCACCGACCGGATTTGTGAAATGAAAATAATTCATTAAAATTTAAGTTTTGTATGAAAAGGGCCGCGCGGCCGTTCCCCTTTTTTTTACATGAGCTCCACACAGGAGGCCCTGAGGAACATAATTTCTATGTTTGGGGATGCTGTATGGAGGTTTTTTAAGGAAAGGAAGGAGAGGAGAGTTCTGGATAGGAAAAGGGTTTAAGGTGTGGGTAGGAATCTGGGGTTTGAACCCGGGCACCCCTGCTAAATCACCAAACGTAGCGAACCACTTGGGGTGACCTATGGCAGAGGTGTTGGTTATCCAATAAAGGTTCCCGGGGCGGCGGTACCCATTCCCGCCTCCCTAATCTTAAGAGGAATATAAGAGTTAAAAATGTATCGATTCTCATGCCTTCAAATTTTTAAATCGAGCGTCTATTTGCACGAGACAAGTAACCGAAAAAGCAGTTTTTATTTATTTTGTGCATACTTTTATAAGAATGAAAAAAAATTAGAACATTCAAAACCTCAAAAATAGTCTTATCCATAAAGGGGTATTTTTAAAAATTTGTTTCTTATATTACTTCATACTTAAGTCATGCAAAAACATTTTTTTTGTGGTTTACGCTTATATTTTTTGTTACATAAATGATAACGTTATTGTAATTCCGATACATAGAAAAGCTAGTAAAAGTTTCAATTTATCTGTAGCATATTTTTTGATGTTCATAATGTAAACCAATTCGTCGTAAAGATTAATCTAAATAGTATCTAAATAGGATTTCACGTATAGCTCCATCTTAAGCAACGTTTACAGTCCGAATGATCAATTTTCACCAGGTGATATATTTAAAACTTCGATTAGGTGCCTAAAACTACCAACGTCTTACAAATATCGATCGTTGATTAGTCAGACTTCTCCAAAAATTCGAAATTAGATTTTAAAATTCTATCTGGTACAGTACTCATGTTACTCAAAAACACACCCAAATCAATTATAATGCACAAAACTTGTTGCGCATTAAACTAAATGCTGATAGTTTCTGGGTTACTAGTAGGATATTTCAAAATGTCATACTAAAGCACCGAACCATTCTGCCTCCCGGTGGCGTATTTCCAAAACCTATACCGGTTCAAAACATTTACATTTTCAAAATCAAAATTAAAATATTTAGAAATCAATTTAATGATTTCTAATATGCACATTGGAAAGATTATTTTATTTAGATCTTAGAACAATTTTTGTTTGTGCAAAGCGATGAAAAATAACAAATGTAGAGGTGTATTTACAATATATGGAAATAATATCAAAATTTAAATATTTAGAAATAAAATTTTTAATTTCTAATAAACACATTGGAATGATAGATTTTAGAACAATTTTTGTTTTTGCAAAACGATAAAAAAATAGCCAATGTAGAGGTGTATTTAAAATGTAAATTCACAACATTCATGTTTAAGGGGGGGGTAGGGTTTTAAAACTCATTTTTGAAATTATTTTTTTTCTAAATGTAAAATACGTCGAGAGTATTGTGCCAAAATTTCAATTAAATCGGAGCAAAACTAACGAAGTTACAGCATTTCAAGCGACCGGCCCTCTTGCTCTCTTCAAGTATATTTCGAGTATAACAAAACTTTAAATTGATTTTCTGGCAAACAATCTTTTTTAGTCCGTGAACATCATAACTCAAAATCTACTTGACTGATCTTTTTGAAATTTTGCATACTATTTTTACACATAAATCAACAGGTAGTGACGGAGAGTTTTTTTTTTTACTATTTTTTTCCATTTTATAATAACAAATTCACGGAAAATTTTTGCAAAGATCGCATTTTTGAAAAAAAAAAAAAATCAAAAAAAAAAACGCTTCGTCACTACCTGAAAAAACATATTAACTTTAAAACCCATTTCAATTTTTTTGTTTCAAATTATTCGTTAACGAGTTATGATGTTCACCGCGAAACACCTTTTTTTCGAAGCGCCTCCGAAGATTCGCTCTCACGGACTTATTTATTTATATTTTTAATCAAAAAAAAATTCAAAGATACTTCAGATGTCATACTATAAGGTGTATTTAAAAAAAATAAGCCAACATTATTCATATCTCATGAAATCATAAAAATATGCCTTTTTTTCGCCTTTAAAACCCTACCCCCCCCCCCCCTTAAGAGGAACGTATGCGCGGCCCATTTCAGCCCGTTTCATACAAATCTTAATTGCGGATTTGAGATCAAAATACCCAACCAAACCGAAAAATTATTTTTTTAATCAAAAGGTGTATCAAATTTCTAGTACGGAAATAAGCTACTTTATTTATTTTTGCTTTAAATTATAAGATATAGGCCATTAAAGATTTTAGTGATTCATGATTTTAGAGGCAACTTTGGCAATTATTTGTGAGTAAATGAAAAATATAAAAAAAAAAAATTTTAATTTGTTTATTTTACAAATACTATTAAAAATAAAACATTGTTAAAATGCATTTTTTTGGTAGTAATTTTAATGTAGAAACGACAAATTTTTGTTCCATCGTAAATGGGTAATTTGTGTTTTAAATTTACACCTATCAAAATGATTTTAATTCTTAATTAGTTCGATGCAAAATTAATTCTGATGTGAAGGACATTTTTTTAGCTTAACACTCGGAGGCCAATGGGTTAAATAATATTTAATTTATGGTGAGCATTCGAATATTGCTTTCCTCATTAATTCAAAAACTGTATTTGTAGACGTCTGACTAATCAACTCGACGATCTGTATTGCAAAGTTAACCTTGTCTACATTAGAAAAATAATTATTAATAATTTGTTACCTTCATAACCTTGCGCATTTGTCAAGTCAGCCACTACGAAAACGAGTAAAACAAAAACCTTGACAAAATCGGCGGCCATTTTGCCAAATAAGATAAACACACGTTGGAAATTAAAAATTAAACACTACTTATATTTGTGTTGTTATTTGAATTTAGAACTAATAAGTCCGAACGATGCGACCGTTCAATGGAACGTCTCGAGGACACTAACAATATATCATTAAATTTTTGCTTGATAAGGTATTGATTTTTTTTTTTTTTTTTGTATAAGGCAATTCACCCTAAAAAGAGTGCTATGTACCGTTAAAATTAAGAAAGATGGTTATAATTTTTCGAGAGTGTTCTGGAATGTTCCACAATTTATTTTATTTATTTAAAGCGGACCCGACAGATGTTGTCCTGTACACAACTGTCAGGACAAACTAAAATTAAAATAGAATAATATTGAATATTCGATACTGCGATGGTAGCGCAGTCTGCCGGATCCAATGTAAAACATTCCAAAATCAACAACTCCTTGGAAATAAAAAAAATAATTGAAAGAACATTTTCCAGTGGACCAAATTTTGAATCTAAACCATTCTCGAATCCCCTTGAACCCACACAAAAAATTTCATCAAAATCGGTCCAGCCGTTTAGGAGGAGTTCAGTGACATACACACGGACAGAAAAAAATATATATTAAGATAGGAAATCTCAAATATTGAAATCATTCAAGTCTATAAACTTGTACAGAAGTGAAAAAATGCGTGAATTATTGAGAGAAAGCAAATAAGGAATACTAAGGGGAGATTGGTGGGTGATTTTAATAAGTAAAAGATAAATGCCTTGGAAGGATGAATGTTTATTACAATTAAAGAATGCATGGTCAAGAGTCTCATTTTCCATGCCGCACTGGCAGAGTGGACTATACAGAACCCGGATTTTAAACGCCCTTGAGGTGATTTTTCACAAAAACGGCGCTCTATAAATTGTCCAATTATTATTATTATTATTAAACCAATGGGATGCAATAGAGCAGTGACCAATTCTCATTCTAGAGATACAGGAAATAAATCTTTTGGATTTTTTCTTGCCGTGAAACCAAGGGATATGATTTTGTATTCCAGCATAAAAAGCACCAGTTCGGATTTTCATGTTAGTCCAATTTTCTTCCCAGGAGCGAATCATGTTGGATTTAAGAATAGGGATGACGTCAGAGATAAAAATTCTAAAATCTTAAGGATTAGAGACAGAAATTGTTCCAAGTTTAGCAAGACAATCGGCTTTCTCGTGACCCTCAATTCCTAAATGACCAGGGACGCAAACCAATATTGTCTGGTTATTTAATTCGTTCATAGATTTCAGGGAGTTTTTGGTATATATTTAATAATATAATCTTCTGGGTTAAGGATATTTGAGGAAATTTTCAATACTGCGCTAAGTGAGTCAGTGCACAG
The DNA here is from genome assembly GCA_936435175.1 of Glyphotaelius pellucidus. Lineage (NCBI taxonomy): Eukaryota > Metazoa > Arthropoda > Insecta > Trichoptera > Limnephilidae > Glyphotaelius > Glyphotaelius pellucidus. The sequence goes on from OW386563.1 coordinate 14,275,899, forward strand.
TAAGGCTCATCGAATATTGAGAAGCTGGATTTGACTTAAAGCTTGTTCAATTGCGAAGCATTCTACAGTAAATATAGAAATTTATTTAGACAATTTCTAAGGCAGATCTAAATTGAATTCGGGAATATGTACCGCAGCTCCACAATCTTTGTTATCAGACTTCGAGCCATCTGTATAAATGAGTGAAAATCCAGGAAACTTAGAAAATGAAAATGGAATAAAATACCGTACCTTGGCAAAATATCGAATAAAATTTCAACATTAATAGACAGTGACGAAATTGTAAGCAGCCTTTTATAACGCAAATTCTTTGTGTAAAATATTTATAAACAATAAAGATAAACGAGATAATCTAGAAAACTCGGGAGTCTACCAGGTGAACTGCTCGAACTGCCTTGCATATTACATAGGACAAACAGAAAGAGCAGTATCAACATCATTTAAAATAATATATAGTATATTTGCGGCACGTTCCAGAGTGGAAGATACTATCTGTATCGCCCTGGTGTAAGACCACCATTCAGAATTGAAACGTTGCTTGAAATGGCTTTAGCCGTGTTTAGTGACCAGATCTGAATAGCCAGGTACTTCCCCACCTTCCTCTTCCCTATCTCCTTCCCCTCCCCACTACCTTCAGCCTCACAACATACCCCAATTGGGGATGCCATAGTCTCACTGGCTCCAGACGGGAGCAGTTGGGACTCTTGTGCGGTATTTCATATAAACCCATGTAAAAGAACATTTCGCTAGTTGGGTTAATCAAAGTGGGATTTATCGAACGTCGCCTTGCATTTACTAGAAAACCAACATACTTTTGATAAAGATAGAGATGTTAAAATCCGTTTTTCAAAAATGTTTGCAACAAAGGACCAAAATTAGGCAGATTAGAGTCCCTAGAAATTAATCGCCTAACAAAGAAAATTTATCGCAAATATGTCATGAATAAACAGTTGGAACATAATGCCCAATCACCATTAATATACCCATTATAATTCACGTAGAATAATTTTACTTCAGAGAGCAGCGGTGCAGAACCCACAAAGCAGCGGTAGGCCCAATATCCTCGAGGGATTCCAGATGATTCTGAAATTTAGTCAAAGCTGATACCAAGGGAGCATTCTCTTCAACTTTGTCTGGAGTAAGTTTCTCCATATTGGTCAGCGTAGTCAAGATCTCTCTCTTATCTTCCATTTCATTTTAAATAATAAACATTTCATATTTAAAAATAAGCATTTCATTTTTAGCAATAAAACCTGTTTTTTTTTCAATAATTTTACATTATCTCCTTAAACATTGATCCTAGCAAAAAAAATTATTAAACTTTTTTTGTAGAAAATTTTATGTAGATAATTTAAAACATGGACATTTTTTCGGTACAGGCAGTAGTTTTCGAGTTATTAACGACAAACTGAAAAAATGGACCTATACAGATCCCCCCACCCTTAGCTCCACCCCCACCCACAGGTACTTTTAGTATGTTGTTAAGAACACCTTCCCCTACAACTGTGCCAAAATTGGTTTCTACACAAATTATTTCCTCTATTTTTCCTTCGTTGCCTGGACTGTTTCTATATTATCTTCATTTTTGCTTTATCTAATTATAGAAAATAGATACTCAAAAAATAAACTACTTTCTATAAAAAAAATTTATGCTCCTTATTTTTGTTATTTTATATTTTCATTTATTAAAAAAAAATGTTTTCGCAAAAAGACTTATTTTAAACTCACCGTTGAAATTTTTGATGTTATTTTTTCAATTAAATTTTAAAAAAATTAAAAAAAAGGTAGGTATTTAATAGTTGGAGTCGTGGTGAGGGTTCGCGGTTACTCCCAAAGACTATTTAAAAAAATAAACTTTAAAATAGCATAATTTAATTTGCTTCTATTACCCCAAATTATGTCAGGAATCACTGGATGAATAATTCAAGTACGTCTCTTAACACCCTGTACACTCGGATTATGTAATTTTTCTGTACGTGTCTCAGTCAAACATAATACTTCAATTACCATATCTTTTCCCACAGCTCCCTCCTTTACCCCTCTCAGCACGTCACCCAATCATGCAGCTGATGTTGTCTTTACAGTATAAAATCAGCAGTTTTTCGTTACTTTTTTATAAATAATACAGTTATTATTAGAATAAAATTGGAATAAAACACATTTTACACAAAATAAAAGCTTTTTATTGAACACAGCAAATCAGTCGTTTTTATCCAATTAATAATAAAATTATTTTGTCAAAATTATTCATACATACAGTATAAAGTCAGTTTGCTAAAAATGTTGTCAAGGCAAAACATAAAAGAAGTCGTAAGATTTTTCCTTAGTCCTACAAACTACGGTGAACTGAGGTTAATTAAATTGATTGGCTTATCTAGGAAAGGTGAGATGTAATTTTTATGTATTTAAAACGTGCGTCATTTAAAATATGATATACGAAAACGTGTGATTTTTCGTAAAATAATTTAAACATCAGTTATTTAAATTTTAAAATGTGTAATTTTGCATTTAACCATGTGTAATTTTATTACGTGTAATTTTTAAACATGTTATTTAAGCACCAGTAATTAAAGCAAGTGTTATTTAAGTCCTACAAACTACGGTGAACTATGCGACGTATTTTCTAAAACATTAACTGAATGCTGCAAATTAGACCTAATTTAAATACAGATACAAATGCATGTTTTCCTAAAAAACAAATACTTACAATTTGTAAGTACACATTGCAGATGTTGATTTGCAAAAATGACATGGCAAGCTGATCGGCTTCGCCATAACCGTACGCGCTAGGCGCGTTCTCAGCACCACGCAAAATTACGTAATACGCGCTAGGCGTGTATTCAGCACTCAATATTAAATAAATTGATTGGCCTATCTAGGAAAGGTGAGATGTAGATTTTATGTATTTAAAACTTGCATAATTTAGAATATAACATATAATAACGTGTAATTTTTGGAAAAATAATTTTTTCATCAGTAATTAAAGTAAAATTTAATTTTAATATGTGTAATTTAAGGACGTGTAATTTTGCATGTGTAATTTAAGCATGTATAATTATATTACGTGTAATTTTTAACATGTAATTTAAGCACGTGTAATTTAAGCTAGTGTTACTTAAGCATTTGTAATTATATCATGTGTAATTATAAAACATTACATTATATCAACATTTGCGAGCACGGTCAACGATTGTTAACAGATATTCCTATCGTCGATTGATAAAACATAGCGCGGCTTCCATAGTATCAATTACGTTTCGGTTAACTTCAATATACACAAATTTTTTTAATTGTGTAATTCGTTATTCAAAACAACTGGCTTATTTGATGAAAAGATTGAACTAACGAAACTCTTGGTAATCAAAGAAATTAAACTTATTTAAAAAAAGAAGTATTAAAAAAAATTTTTACTAGGATCAGTCAAAACGTAATATCTTCTATTTTTTTTCTCCTTTAATTGTCAATAAATAAAAAATACAATTATATGGGTTGAAAACTACGCTATTGGAAATTAATTTGTTATTTTTCAATATAATCTCCGTCCATTTCCACAGCTTTGGTCCATCTTTTAATAAGGGCGTGTATCACAGTGTTGTAAAAAGCACGGTCACATCCAGAACACCATCGCTATAACTTTCCCCGCCTATCACACAGTTTCGAATTTTTTTGTCCTTGGTGAGTTTGTGTGGTGTCACTTTAATGACTGCCTCTTTGATTCAGGTTCAAAAAAATTAACCCATATTTCTTCTCCTGTCACATTTTGTTTAAGCCATTATTTTTCTTGTTTCCTTATTCTGTCCAGTTAACTTTCTTGGTATCCACCTTGCAAAAACTTTTGTTGATTAATCAGTTGTCGAATAATCGTCATCACACTGCTTTTACTGGGGGAGAGAATGCGACATCTGTAGCTATCTGTGGACACCACGATGATGTCATCAAGTCGCTCAATGTTGCGTGCAGTCACTGCAATCAACGGCCTGCACCGCTCCGCTTTTCGTCCGCCAGCGGTGTTTTTCCTTTGTTGCAGCGACGAACCCATCGTCTGAGCAGTGCTGAAATCCACTTTTGCATCATGGTACACATTTTTCAGTTTTAAATGAATGCAAATGGGCGTTTCACCTTCTACCACTGCAGTAGATTGTAGAAGAAGGTTAGCAGAATAGCACCAAATTCAAAACTTTCATTTAACTAACTTTATTTAAGTAGAAAAGAATAGGAGGCATTACTTTTTGACTGAACTTAGTATAATATAAACTCCTTACCGTGTTTTTTAAAGTCAATTAATCCACCTGTATTTCATATTGGTAGATAACTGAGTCCATAAATAATTCAAATTTTATTTAAAATTTGAAATAAATTTGTAATAAAATTTGAATAAATCTACCTAATTTTAGGCAGCCACCGTTCGACTGGATAAAGTACTCGCATTATTGCTCTAAGACTAAAATTACACTTGCTTAAATAAAGAACTCCAGTCCATTTTTTTATTTTTTTTTTATGAATAATAACCTTCTAACTTAAATAACTGCATATTTATTTTTATTTTTATAGTTAGTTTTAATAGTTAAAATAAATGTCAAAGTTTTAATTTTTCAAGATCCCCAAAAACCACCGAGACGTCATCTGGCCCTGTGACGTCATCTGGCCAAAAGTTTTAGTTATTTTCAACAGATTGTGTCATTTTGTATGGAAGAAGTGATGAAACTATTCAATAAGTAAAGCGTTATTTAGGTGTAATTATTTATTTATTATATTATTATATTTTTAAATATTTTTACGGGAGATTGGTATAAAAATTGTTTGAAATTATTATGTTTTTAGCTTTACGAATCGAAATCAATATTAAGCATGAATTTCGTAGGGAACTGGAATCAGCTGTTCGACCGCCGCCATTTTGAATTTCAGCATTGGAGCGTTTTATGGAAGCGGTGACGTCACGCCTCACAAATTCAATAATACCAACTTGACAGGGTGTTTTGATGAACTGTTTTAAAATGGACTTTTTAAAATTTTTCTCTACGTTAAATATTATTTAATAAAACTTGTATATTCAGAATCAGCGTTTATTGGTCTTTATGAACATATTTTTTTAAAGCCATAATATTTTTCACTGGAGTTCCTTATTAAATAAGGAAAATTATGCATGCTTAAATGACGCCTCCAAAATTACCATAGATGAACGATTTGTCAATATAGTATTGATATAGGATTTTATCGACCGTCCATGCCAGACCTCTAGATGGTCATTGAGGGAATGGTTCAAGAGTAGCTAAGAATATTTGGCTGGGGTTTAAATTCAGTTAGGCCATACGATCCCCTCTATCCATGGTATGAAGGCTGACACGCGTGTGTAGATGGCGGGCTGATCGGCAACACCGCATGTCCTTCCGTAGGACGTGACAGCCACAACCAGATAAGTGCATTCCACGGCTACGTCGTTGTAGATCTGCAAAGGGCCACCAGAATCGCCCTAGAAGAACAAAAAAATAAGAGACGTGAAAGAAGGTAATTTGGAGTCCATACCAAAAAGAGTTCAGAAGAAATCTCTGAGTTTCTTTGCATGGGGAGTACGGCTTCTATCCGTGGCTCTATCGTACCGACTTTATTTTGGGTATACTCGGAATGAACCATCTACCAGATGGGACAAAATTTCGATTTCGGAACACTTTCGTGCTTGTAAACTTGGCCACCCTGACAAATCGGCAATCGCCGAGCACTTAATCGAAACCGGCCATTACTTTGGATTTGTTCCTGAAGTCCTGGGAAGACCCAAAACTTACAGAGCACGCCTAATTACGGAGGCAATTGAAATCTATAAAAACCCCATCAATATTAACAGAGACGGCGGAGCTAAGCTCAATAGTTCTTGGTTTCCAGTAATTGACGGCTACACCAAAGCTAAACGCAAAAAACCATGCTGATTTTTTTCTAACACCAGCTCATAGAGAAATGGAGCTGGCAGCACGGTATCGCTTCGACACACATAAGTAAACACTCTCACCAATATCATTTGCTCATCTGCCCTGATGATGGACACTGTAACGCTGTCCGAAACGTTGGCTAAAGAAGGAGGTAGCGAAACACGGCATAACACCCCAAAAATAAAAACAAAAATGAAGAATTTTATTATTTCAAAAAATACCTGGCAGGCGTCCTTCAACTCAGTATGGTGACCGGCGCAGTACTGTGTGGCGTCCCTCACTCCATCCTGGGACCTTCGGCTAATAGTAGGTGGGTTCTTAGCAGAGCATTCCTCATAAGTGAACTTCTCCAATGTTACCTGAAATGTCAAAAAGGAAAGTAAAGTTCCATTCCAGCAAGTACAAATCACCTTAATAATTTTCTATTTTATATTTAGTTCTTAAAATAATATTTTAAAAATCTTAAATTTCCTATACGCAGATGATTCTTCACTTATTGCATCTTACTAAATGGAAAAAAAAGCCGTAATTTAGATCTCCTGGTCAACAAGGCCAAAACAAAACTAACGGTGATCAACAGAGCAAACGTTTTTGTAAGGCGTTTAACGACTTTATAAACCTATAAGTAACGAAGAAGGTTGAGAAATTAACTAACTAACCATCATGCCGTTTCCCCGCAGGGGTAGGCAGAGAGGACGCACCGCCAAACAACTCGGTCATGGCTCATCACTCTTTGCTTTAAAAATTATGTTTCGTCTTTCCGGTTTATAAAAAATTTTGGATTGAAACTTTCAAAAAAACGCCAGGTTTTCAAAAATAAAATTTTAAAAAAATACGGCATGTCTTAGAATATTTGCCTAAACCGGAATTTTTTTTTAAATGTGTTCAAGTGGTCTACTGTTTCGGCGTGGCAAATATATAAATATTATATTCAAAACAAACATACATTGTTTTAATAAACTTAGTGTTGAAATGTGTTATAAAACGGTAAAAAATCGGAATGCGGGGTCCTTAATGTTGAGATCCTGAAAAAGGGTTTTTTTTGACGTGATAACATCTTATAAATCGATGAACGCCGGCCGCATTCACGAAAAAGCATGGCTCATTGACACGCTGTCACGTTGCCACGATGTCACGATGTCACGATGACACGATGTCACGATGACACGATGTCACGATGTCGCGATGTCGCGATGTCGCGATGTCACGATGTCGCGATGTCGCAATGTCACGATGTCACGATGTCACGATGTCACGATGTCACGATGTCACGATGTCACGATGTCACGATGTCACGTTCCGCCTTAGCCGGGCGTACAAGCGAGGGCGCGGTACAAGCGTCCGGCCTAAGCGTTCAGCGAGAGCGCGGAACAAGCGATAGAGGCACGATCGGCCTAAGCGTTCGGCGTAAAATTATCGTCCGTAATCCGACTTTACAGACAACCAAAAATATTTTTTTGCTTCTCTTTCTGATGTTGATTCTCCAGTTTCCAGCTTATAGGTACTGGGAGTTTACGGACACCTTTGCATTAGTAGACTCACCTTTAGTAGGGAGTGACTTTTTTCGCCCCTCGAAGCAGTGGCCCCCCAACCGGTGGCGATAATTTTGTTGTCATTGACAGGGTTGCCTGTGTGCAGGCAGGCCGGCCGCACCTTCGAGGAAAATTTGACACTGTAAAAGAAAACAATTTTTTTGTTGCTATGCGCAAAAATAAGTAAAAGAAAATATATAACAGAATTAGCTGGGTGGTAGACGGCCCTGGCAAGAATAAAGTCCTGGGTTTGATTACCACATGTGACCGTAACTTTTTCTGATTCTTCTGTTTCATATTTTCGATTGAGAGTCGCTAATAATGTCTTCATTAAAAATAATACAATTTGATGTCTACTCAGCCGCTGCTATCTTATGCAAAGTACATGTAACTACTATAACAATAAATTCGCAAATATAGACACACGTGCTGACGTATACAAAACTTCATTTTATAACATTTTAGATGCGAATAACACATATTCATGACGATTAAATTAATTGTATCTAATATTTTTATATTACTTGCGTGGCAACTTTCCCTTAAGTTTCCCTTATCCCTCTCCTCCCCTTACCCTTCCCAAACCAAATACCTATTTTGCAGTCGATTTCAGCTATAATCACACCTATTTTATTGTTATGTATTGGTTTATCATTTGTTGAATTCAGATTTACTATTATTTTTTTTAATGTCTGCTTAGTTCTGTTTTTTTTTTTTAAATATTCTAGTTTACATTCAGTTAGTCTTGTTTCAAAATACCTATCTGTGAACATTAATAATTGGTCTATTTTTTAACATCCTCTTATGTTTATTATATTGAGACTGTTTATATAAATAAATAAATAAATAAATAAATAAATAAATAAATAAATAAATAAATAAATAAATAAATAAATAAATAAATAAATAAATAAATAAATAAATAAATAAATAAATAAATAAATAAATAAATAAATAAATAAATAAATAAATAAATAAATAAATAAATAAATAAATAAATAAATAAATAAATAAATAAATAAATAAATAAATAAATAAATAAATAAATAAATAAATAAATAAATAAATAAATAAATAAATAAATAAATAAATAAATAAATAAATAAATAAATAAATAAATAAATAAATAAATAAATAAATAAATAAATAAATAAATAAATAAATAAATAAATAAATAAATAAATAAATAAATAAATAAATAAAAATAAATAAATAAATAAATAAAACCTCCACACAGCATCCCAGATGACACAGGCCCTGAGGGAAATTATTTTCATCAGGGCCTCATGTGTGGAGTTAATGTAAAAAAAAAATTGCGCTTGGTTTCGACAAAAGAGATAAAAATAAAAGATACAATAAAAGTAATTACATTACCTTCTGTCAGTTCTGAGCAGTGCAATATCGTTGTATACGGAGGGAGCCATAAATTCGGGATGAAGGATCATCTCAGCCACTGTGTAGTAATACTCTGCTTCTAGAGTACTGTTGGTATCCCCTCCGCCCAGTCGGATGTGTGTCACATTACTGGAAACAATACATATTCATTATTACACATTGAGGAAGAGTTAACCCTTGACCTCGCGTGGGGTCTTTAAGGGTCTACTATTCGTGAACACAGCGCTGAAAAAGAAGAAGATGTAGAGATATGTAATTACGAGTGTTGAACAGAGCGCGCTAATATGGTTAGTCGTAGAATAGCAGCGAAAATTGCGAAAAAGCTTAATAAAACATGACTCGTTCAAAATAGAGCAAAAATCTCGTGGAACGTATCTTAAGTATCGTTCAAAGAAACATTGTGAATTTTTTCACAAATATAACTTGTAAAATAAAAGAAATAGACTTGTTTAAAATAATTTTCGGAGCATACTTTGCGATTTTTTTCTATCGAGGGAATTTCATATAATTTGCGTTTCAGACAGGCCGGATCGGGAGAGACAAGTTGAGGGAGATCTTTTGATCACTCTAGCAGGACTCTCTCGGAACACCGCAGCGGAAAGAATGGATTCGTACGTCCATCACTCCTGAATACACTGACCACCAGATTCCTACCCACTCCTCACACCTTTTTCCTTCCCAGAACTTCATCTCTTCCCTTTGCTCATAAGACCCTCCACACAGCATTCCCAAAGATGACATTGGCCCTGAGGGGAATTATTTTCCTCAAGACCTCCTGTGTGGAGCTTATCGTCGCCTTAGTTCGTATTTGTTCAACAGACCATTAGAAAATTTTACAGGAAGAGAAGGTTTTCTTTCATTATTTCAATGAAATATTATGAAAGGTGTTCAAGCTATTTCCGTAAAGATTAAGGTCTCATTAGTTTAAATAATTCTTAGTTAAGTGATTAACTATACTTCTTTATACTCTATTTTTAATTTTAAAGTGGATATTGAACAAAAACTAAAATGGTCTGTTGGAAAAATAAGAACTGAAGGGACGTAATGTTAAAAAAAAAATCCAAAAGGAAAGGAAGGGAGCGCATTTGCTCGGAAAGTTGGGACTCGACTCTGGGTTCGAGTCCCAAAAATATTTTTCTGTGTCCAGAATTTCGATTGAGTTTCACTTATATTGTCTTCATTTAATTAAATATTACAATATGAGTTTTTACTCATAAGGTTGTTAAAAAATAAATGTATATATATATATATTTACCCGGTGCCCCTCTTGAAGGTGCAATGAGCGGCGGTCATTACCCAGTCTTTGCTGATCAGGGTACCGCCGCAATCCCACTGGATTGGGGGGTCGTTGGAGTAACCAAGCAATACCTGAAAAATGAATTATATATATGTAGAGTCAAGGTAGTCAATACGGACGCCAATTTACGCTGGACTGACCACATAACCTATATTACAAACAAACTGAAACGAGTCATGCATCTCAACAAAATCAATGAAAAAGATATTTCCAAGAATAATCCTGAGGACCATTTTGCACTTTGTCAATCCATTATCACATACGGCATAATGGCTTGGGGAAGTTTTATTTTTTATATGAGCTCCACACGCGAGGCCCTGAGGAAAATAACTCTCCGCAGGGCCTATATCATATTTGGGGATGCTGTGTGGAGGGTTTGGAGAGTGCAACAAATATATCAATAGAACTAATAGAAAAAAAATCAAAAGGTTTCAAGTTAACTCAATCTTCAAGTACCTCTCTACAAAAAATCGAATAAAATTTACGAAACTCTAGACGTCATGACAATAAGAACTTTTATGCCAAATCTGTACTACTACTATACCTCTTCCAACATAAACTCAACATTCCAATGCAAACTCATAGAGCAATTAAAACCAGGGCCTCTACAAAAAAAACACACAAAATATACCTACAAAACATATCTCACACGGGCAGAAAAACTTTAAGTACTACGCATTAAAACTATGTAGCTGCATGCCCACCACACTGAAACAATTACTAACTACAAATAAATCTACAATATACACTTTATTCAAAACATTACAACACCTAACCAAACTTAACCCAACTTTTTTCTAAAACCTTTGTGTTTCGTGACAACTTTCCGTTGATGCCGGGCGTATGTTTGTTTTGCTTTGACCAGGTAGCCAGCAAATATTCTAACATACAGAATTTCGCACAATCTGAGTACCTACAAGGGTGAAAAGCTGACAATAACCGGCAGTCGATTGAAAAGCGAACTTATCGTGACATCTCGCACATCGTGGCAGTGTTAATTTTATCGTAATTCATGACATTGAGCAAAATCATCGTCTTTCTTATCGTTGCTCCATGTTCTTTCATCGTCGTTAATGAATCAACTAACAATATCAGTGAACATCGCAGTGTCTGTCTCCCAAAAGAAAGAGCAATACCAGGAAGAAACATACCTTCAGTGAGTACCTCTTACTTGCGTTGTACTGAATTTATTTGGTTGAATCAGACAAACTATCGAATCGTCATCCACAGGCGCTGTATCGTACAGACTGGCTCTACATAGTCAGTCTGACCCCGTGCGTTCTAGCACGATTCACTTTGCATTATTGGCAAGTTTTGGTGCATTTAACTAACTAACTAACTAACTAACCATCACGCCGTTTCCCCACAGGGGTAGGCAGAGAGGACGGACCGCCAAACAACTCGATCTTGGCACACACTCCTTGCTTCGTTCACATTCATACATCGTCTCATACATGCTCTTCTGTTATTCTGACTCTTGACATCGCCCGACTCAAGTATCTGATTCACTTGGTCGTGCCATGTCTTCCTCGGGCGTCCCCGACTTCGTCTACCATTCACATTTGTGACATATATCCTCCTTACACTCCTTTCCTCATTCATTCGCTCTACATGCCCAAACCATCTGAGCGTCCCTTTCTTAATCTTATTCATTACGCTTACATCAGCCTTGCATTCTTTGCGGATCTCCACATTTCTCACACGATCATACATGGTTTTACCACACATACGCCTCAGGGATCTCATTTCTACAGCATTTAGTCTACTTTCATCCTTTCTCTGCCAGTTTCATGCCTCACTGCCATACATCAGGGAAGGTACCAGCACTCCATTATGGACGGCTAGCTTCGCCCCTTTTGACAATTTTTTATTGCCGCCAACGGCGTTCAGTCCTCCACTGATGGAGTTACCGGCATTTACCCTTCTTTCGATATCTCTATCAGCCTTCCCATCTCTCGTAAACATACTTCCCAAATACACAAACTCATCCACCTGCTCCAAGTATTCGTCATTCACAACTATGTTGCACATTGTTTTCGTACTCTCTCTTTCAAATACCATTACTTTAGACTTACTCACATTCATCATTAACTCATTCTTCATACATACTTCGTTCATCCTAGACACGAGCGACTGTAGATCTTCCATACTGTTAGAAATCAGCACCGCATCATCAGCATAAAACAGGCAACATGCTTTTAGATCACTGAATTTCGCGCCCATTCCCATCTCTTTCAATTCTTGCATATGTACAGATTGAATAACCACGGTGACATTACGAATCCTCGCTTAACACCTTTTGTGATGTCAAACCACCCCGTAAAATCGCCGTTCACCCTAATGCATGCAACGCTTCCCTCATACAGAGACGCAATTGCGTGTATGAGATTCGTATTCACTCCGTACTTGGACAACACCTTCCACAGCTTTTTCCTGTCAACTCGGTCATATGCTTTTTATAAATCTACAAAGGCGCATTTAAGCTCCTTAGAAATGTGTTATTTGACACTCACCATGTGTGGAAATTCGTTGGCCGTCGCAGGAGTCCCTCCCACGATCAGAGGTGTGGCAGTGTGACCGCACTCGAATTTCCGGCTCTTCGGTGAGTTAGGTAGGAAGCCTCTTCTCTCGCACGGATGTATGGCTTCAGCTAGGTCGATGCAATCTGAAAGTTTTTTTTTTTATTTTTGAATGTAGCTATAACTTTGTGGTTATCCATTACAAATAAATTAAACAATATAACTTTGTTAAAACCTCTATAATTTTAATCTACGCCGACCGGTTTCGGAACGACCGTTCCTTCCTCAGCATGTCAAAAATGCAAGCCGCTTAATCATTGCGATTTGCATCATTGTAAATTTTACTCTCTTCGGATTAACTTAACAAAATCGGTGTTCGTGATAAAATATTATAGAATTTTGCGGAATGAATCACACTTGTACTGGAAACATCTAAAAGGCCGCCTTTGCAGCAGCGCCGCTCTACAAGGTTAGTGTCTCTTGTTGTGTGTTTAGACCAGTGCTGATTTTGCCATTTAGTTGATATAAATAAACCATAAACATATGAATATTACTAGTAAAGAACAGACAGGTGAGCAAAGGGGGGAAGATGACTGTGCTGATATGTGATTCGTCAATAAATCAATCTACAGGATATAAGCATCTCGCATTATAATATCACCATTTAGTTCTTAAAAGTAAAATCTGCTTTTGAATGAATAGACCTTTATACATGGGAGCGTGAATTGCTCGCCATGTTGTGAACAAATTTGCGAAGTCCAAATACGGCAAAGTAAAGTTCACCCGTTTTCAGAGTTAAATATTTTGTTATCGTATTTAGTTAAGACACTTTTACAAATGTTTTATAATCTACTTACGAGAAACGCTTACAGAGAAACGCCTACATTCGTTATGGCGATAGATGTGTTACTAAATCTGATAATTTTATATTATCTGAATAAGCTTAAAAATAAAGTAAAATAATGCTGACCTATGGAATGTAATACGACAATTGGGTTTATCTTTATCACTTCCATTTTTACACGTTTTCATAGAACAAACCACAATTTTTGCCTTGTTATTTCGTAAAATGTTCCGATGAGAGCTCGACGCTGGTTCACACAAGAATGACGACGTCACGTTTTTTTGATTCGCGCAAGACCATTCGCGAGCCAAGCCGGTTCCAAATGGAACCGGTGTGGAGAGGGGGAATTAATACGCTTTTATCACTTAGGTCAGGTCTAGTAATATTAATGTCTATGTTAAAAACCAATATAATAACACCCCCCGTACACACAAGCCCTGCTTATTTATGGGGGTATATCAAATATATCTATCATGTAATTAATTACTGTACAAAATATATTTGTAATTCCCGTATCTTTTAGTTACTTATAAAAAAATATATAAATATAAATACATATTTTACATTTCGCGATTAGCCTCATATATTAAAATATTTTTAGGGTATTACGCCCAGAGAGTTTTGAGTTATTTACGTACGCTTATATTAGTAAAACAAGTTTTTTTATTAAACCGAGTATAACCTACAAACAATACAGAGCGACAACCCTTTGTTTGGAAGATTTTTGGTCCCCTTATTACAAAATTCATATTAATAACATTGAGCGAATTCAAAAAAAAATTTCTGCGATTTATCAATTTTGAATTGAATATCCCTGTAGAAGACTTAAAATACGATTACTTATTAAATACTCTAAAAATACAAACATTAGAAGATAGACGTAAAATAAACGACTTAACTTTTTTATTCAAAATACTTCGACTGTTGTGAACTCTTGCAACTCATTACCTTACGAACACCCACAGTAACAATACGACAAAATGCAATATTCTACAGCAGCACTCATAAGGGTAACTACATTGCCCACTCTCCGATACAACGACTTCACACCATGGGAAATAAGTACTTGGGTGATGTTGACTGTTTTGTTTTGGAGGAAGGAACTTCGTAAATAATAAAAGCATCTTCAGGAAACTTTTAAAGGACTCGTGACTTTTATTTGCTCTATTCCCAATTACATTGTGAATATTTCAGGAGACCCAAACTACCCAAGACAGACCAAGGAGTTTACTTTTACTTATTAAGAAGGTAGGATGATGAGACGAGAAGAGAGAGAAAAAACCTAAACATAGGCCTTTTATACTGCTCCTAAGTAGAAGGGAGTTTGCATCTCCTGACATCTATGGATAATTTCTTCTATTAATTAATCAACTTTACATAAACCAAAAAATCGAATTATCTGGAGAGGTGTGAGTCCTAGCTAATTAGATTAAATTTTATACATTGACATTTTTAATATCAGGTTGGCGAGTTTTGTGGATCATCTTAAACATTTATTTCGACACTATTACTAAAGACATCTTGTAAACCCATAAAATAGCTGTATTTTTCTGTTTCTGTTTATGTGTTTGTATGACTTTTATCTAATGTAGTTTTATTTGTATTATTTCCTTAGTTGTAAAGTATCTGTCAAATTAAAATTACACTACAAATCATGTAAAAGCCCTCTGGGCGTTAAATAAATAAATAAAAGATGTATGAAATCACACACTGAAACTAGATTTACGTCCAAATCCAGACCTTCAGAGACCTACAAGGGGCACAGTACTACTAATTGTATACAAATTGTGTACTTACAGTCCCAAGCCTTTTGTCTTGTCTTCGTCGCTCTGATCGCTCCTTCAGGAAAAGGTGGACAATCGTTTGATCCAAGAGGCGAAGTGACAGTTTTGGGTGGAGAAAGAGTGGTGGTGGTCGGAGGAGTGGGTGGCGGCCCGACGGTCTCTGTTACGCAGCACACTATTGGCACGTTGCCTGAATATCCGACGCAGTTCTGAAAGGTTGTATAACAAATTATATATTTTAAAACTATGTTTAGGAATCAAACGGTTATGTTTAAGATAATTAACGAATACTCAGCATTAATTCTTTTTAAAACACAATATTTTTTGTTCGTATACGAATAAAACAATGTTTTCAGATGCGTGAGCGGACTACTTACAGCTATCCGTGTGAGTATAAGGATTTTCCAAATTCACCCGCTGCTATCACCTACCGCTACTAAATCTCCTTTGCAATCTCTCCATTTGCCTCTCTCTTGTCACCTCTCCATTACCTCTCCCCTGTGTGTCCTTTCCCTTGCGTCCCCAATACCTCCACTGTTACTCTCCCGCGAACCCCCTCTCCCATTTATTTCCAGTCTCCCTATCCCGAATACCCCTCCCGCCTTCCCTCTCAGCCGCTAATCTATATTTATTTCTGTATACACGGCTCAACATGTGCCATAAACATAATAAAATTAACAAATGAATATTACAACTACATAAAGAATGTAACAGTATAAGTGTATATAAAAAGTAAAAAATAATCTCCGAAGTTTTTCTGAACGACTGCACCAAATTGGATTTTTTTTTATGTTTGTTGTTGTCAGAAAAGGTTTTTATAACACTACTGGTGAGCTCTGGCATTATGAAAATTGTATTAAAAAATTGCAATAGGTGGCACGCGGGCTGTTTGAAAATTGAATGTACCGTGAATAAATGTATGGAATGCGGAAGGGGGAGAGAGGAGTCTGGAGCGGGCGGGGGAAGGGCAGGGGGGGAACTTGGGTAGGGGGTTCACGGGGGGGAGCCGGAGGAAGGAGGGAAACCTGGGAGGGGGGTTCGCGAGACGGGGGAAGGGGGGAAGTGGAGTGGGGAGAGGGAAGGTGGAGGAGGCGGAGTGGGAACGTGAGAGGAGTAGGGAATGCGGGAGAGGAAGGGGAGGCGGAAGCGGAATGGGACAAATGAGAAAGAACATGCAAGGAGGAACAATTTCTTTATTAAATGGCATAGCAACGCATGCCGGGTACCAGCGAGTATAAAATAAATCTAAAATAAACCCAGTTATTAAAAAGGACTTTCTACATCCATTTAAAATATGTGTGGAATCTAAATACTTTATATTTAACGATTACTTTTATCAGCAATACGACGGTTTGCCTATGGGGTCACCGCTCAGTCCACATCTTGCGGAAATATTCATGGACTACATTGAAAATCAAATTTTTGATTCAGTCTTTAGCAAATACAGAATTCACTATGTAGGTTATGTTGACGACATTTTGATCTGTTGGAAAGGTACCAAGAAAGACTTTTTTGTTACATTAGCTACATAACAACATCAACCGTAAAATCTGCTTTACGGTTGAAAGAGAGTGTAATAACAAAAATAATGTTTAAGACTTGACAATCGGTAGACAAAATAATAAACACATTTCAAATTTTCCGTAAACTTGCGTTTACAGATACAACCATTAAGGCGCCGCTACCCAAATTTCTACCGATTTCTTGCATATCTCCCTTGAACATTTGAAACTTTTAAGATCTTAAAAAAATATATGTAATTTTTGAAGATAATATCTGTACAATTCCCACGCCGAAACACAAATTATATGAAATTCCCTCGATGGAAAAAAATCGCAAATTTTGCTCCGAACATTTTTAGTTCCAAGCCTGTCTCTATTATTTAACAAGTTATACGTACGAAAAAATTCACAGCGTTTCTTTGAACGTTGTTTTAGACAACCCCCACGAGATTCTTTCTCTATTTTAAAAGAATCGTGTTTTATTAAAAATTTTCACAATTTTTGCTTCAATTTTATCGTTTGAAATATTAGCGCGCTCTCTCCAGCATTCGTAATTACATGTTTCTCCATCTTCTTCTTTTAGTGCTCGGATACGGCGCCTTTACTCTAAAACCTTGCACCCATGGTTCCATAAATTATCTGCCTACCACTCAAACATAGACTTGACAATAAAGCATATGAGAAGGAAAAAAGTTCAATTTTATAAAAAATAACGGCTTCGAGGGTAGATATTGATAAAATAATTAGTCATTAAAACACAAAAATAACCTTAACTTTATTAACCTTATTGTTAATAGTAAAACGAATAACAAATTTGGGTGTCTGGTTGTTTGTGGATGACCTTAAAATATATAAAACAATTACGAATCTTAACGACTATTGCATATTACAATCAAATCTAGTGAGGTTACAAGAGTGGCGCGCCCTTAATGAACTTTTCCTCAATATTGGAAAATGCCAAACAATTACTTTTACTCGAATCAAAAGTCAGATACAGCATTGATAACATTTTCCTAAGAAGGGTAGAACAAATCAAGGATCTCGGTATTATTTTTGATAGTAAATTAACTTTTGTTCCTCATATTAATGTCACAACTAATAAGGCGATGAAATGTCTGGGTTTCATTCTGAGGACGGTCAAAGAATTCAAATCAATTAATTCGTTTAAATTGCTGTACACTGGGCTGGTGAGATCTAATTTAGAATATAATTCAACCATCTGGGCTCCATTATATAAGACACACCAACAAAAAATTGAAAGAGTACAGCATAAGTTCTTAAGATTTATTAATTATAAACTCGGAATACCTATCGAAGAACTAAATTATGTATATCTAATGGAATTACTCAATATAAGCGATTTAACGTCAAGGCGTGTAGTGAGCGATTTAGTTTGCCTTTTTAATATATCGAATGGCAGACTGGACGCCCTCAATTTGAGAGTACCCGCGCGTGATACACGTTCTAATGCACTTTAATTTGTTACCAATTCTACTAATAATTATTTTGTAAACTCTCCAATACAAAGACTTCATATACTCGGAAATAAATTTACTTCAATTGACGTTTATCGACATCAATCGATTTCTAAATTTAAACTCAGTATATCAGAACATTTAAAATAAAGCTATAAATATCATGCACTATATAGCACTTTAATCGATATATTATTGTAGCTATGTTTTGATAAACACGTACCAAATATGTATAATACAGATTGCTAATTATAAACATAAATAATGACAATCTTATCGTATTTCTCTTTATAATTAAAATAACTATCTCACATTAATTTACGTGACCATATATTCTATTTTACCTGCTTTGTGTCATATCTAGTGTTATCTATATTTTGTTTCTTATATCTTATGTTATCTTTATTTTTTTTTATAGTTATATCATGTTTATATTATATTTTGTTATTTCCTATACTTTACCAAAAACATGTACCTCACTTTATGTAAAAGCCCTATGGGCGTTTAAATAAATAAATAAATTTGTCGGACCGACATCTAATAAAATTGATAAAGTTCTCAAAAATAGTGGCATAGATAATAATTTAGGATCACCTCTTACAAACTGAAAAAGCAAAATATCCAAACCGAAGAATATATGATGCAAATGTGAATGTTAAAAGCAGTCGGGGACGCCCGAGGAAGACATGGCACGATCAAGTGAATCAGATACTTGAGTCGGGCCATGTCAGGCCAAGGCCAGGCTTGAGTCAGGCCAAGAGTATGTATGAGACAATGTATGAATGTGAGTGAAGCAAAGAGTGTGTGCCAGGACCGAGTTGTTTGGTGGTCCGTCCTCTCTGCCTACCCCTGCGGGGAAACGGCGTGATGGTTAGTTAGTTAGTTAGTTAAAAAAGCGGCATTTATAAACTCCAGTATGACGAATGCAACTCTGTTTTTGTTGGACAAACTGGCCTGTCCTCCCCTGACGTGCCAGGAAAAAACGAAAAAACGTCAACTTTAACGTAATATTTTTCAGGTTAATTTTATGCTATCTAATGTAATTTTTACTGAAACACATTCCTTGAATACTAAACTATACATAAGAACAATATTACTTGCGTTTATTTAATGAATTTATACTTTTTACTACGTTTCAAATAACATGGAAAAAACGAAAAAATTTCGCGATGTTTTGACTTTTACGTAATATTTTGCAGGTTAATTTTATGCTATCTTATGTAATCTTTACTGAAACACATTCCTTGAATACTAAACTATACATAAGAACAATATTACTTGCGTTTATTCGATGAATTTATACGTTTTACGATCATTTCGTCGCCCGCGACGCGAGACTTGACAGCCGCCATTTTGTCCAGCCGAGCGGCGCGCAGCCACGCAGGCCGTGTTATAAACAATTTCAAAGAAATTATATCGCTGCTCTAGGTGGGTTCACGGTATCTTATACCTTATGACAAGAATGCCCCAAGCGATTCTGACCTTCTTCTTCACACGTTTTCTTTATACATAAGGGTTAAAATCGCATAACAAAATTATTTTTTAGTGATTATTTTGGCTTGCGCCGATAGTACACCGGCGGACGAACGGCAAGTTAAGCGTTAATACTAGATTCAAATAAGACATGCAATCCTTTAAAAATAATTATAAAATACAGTCACAATTTGCCAAACATCTCCTAGATATAAACTCACTCAATAAGCCAACCCCTGTACACATATAAAATAAAGGGCGCAAACACAATCTTTCAGAGCAGTTGGAAATTAACAAAAATTCAAAAAAAAAACTTTTATTCCGTAAGCTATTTTGATAAATGAACCAAAAAATAAAATTCACTCGCCACTCTTTGATATTTTTAAGCCATTTTCAAATACTTACTTATGCTTGAAAATAAACTTAGAAAATTTTCGCATCGTAAATACCTATCTAGAAATAATATAAATTCTTCGTCTGTAAGTGGTATAAACACAGTATGATAATGTCGCATAATAAAAATAATTACGTAGCAGGACTTGTTTATGAATAAACTGTTTTTTATAAATTGAATTATAATATTATTGAATATATAAAAGAAATATATATTTAAAATGAAGGATGGTTTACCTGTGGAGGTAAACCTTTCCTGAGGTCGTTTCTTGCTGGCATACAGGTTTTTAGAGAACTGCAGACTCCGGAATCGCCTGTTCTTTGCAATACGCAACTATCACCTGAAAAAAGAAAGGAAAATATATTCTGCTGTTTAAATTTTATGCTCTCGATAAACAAACGTGCATGTAAAAACCTTACTAATAAACTAAACTGATTTTGTTTATCTACATATATATCAAAATCTAAATACGCTTGCTTGGGGATATATACTTATATAAGTATGAGTACATATGAGATGTCTTTATATATAGATATTGCTATATTATTGCTATGTTTGAAACTTTCAAAATACATTCTCTCCACGTCTCCATCCCCTTGAAGGTTTCTGGATTATTACAACCAACTCATCTGAAAAGTTTTTTAATCATTACAAAAACTCTAGCAAAATTGTAAAAATTTACACAATTTGCGAATGACATTTTGCAAAACAAAGATGCTCCATCCAAATTCAGTTTTCGAAACTTTTTAAATTAATTTATTTATTTGAAGTGCTAACCTCATACTTTGAATTGAATAAAGAATTTTTTAATGTATTTAGTTAGATGTTTTACATTTAAATACATTATTTATGAAATGTTTTGACTGTCCAACTAGGCAGTCTTTTGACGACTTTTGCAACTTTTGACGGCCTCCGTGGTCCCGAGGCAAGACTCTCGACTCACAATCCGAAGGTCGCGGGTTCGAACCCGGCGTGCGCAAATAAATTTTATTTGATAAATTTGTGTTATTTCACAATTTATTCATTTAAAATAATATATAGTATATTTCGGCACGTTCCAGAGTGGAAGATACTATCAGTATCACCCTGGTGCAAGACCACCATTCAGAATTGAAACGTTGCTTGAAATGGCTTTAGCCGTGTTTAGTGACCAGATCTGAATAGCCAGGTACTTCCCCACCTTCCTCTTCCCTATCTCCTTCCCCTCCCCACTACCTTCAGCCTCACAACATACCCCAATTGGGGATGCCATAGTCTCACTGGCTCCAGACGGGAGCAGTTGGGACTCTTGTGCGGTATTCATATAAAAAAAAAATAAGAAAAAAACTAGGATGATTTCCGTTTTAGAACAGTCAAATTAGGATTAGTGTGAACATATGGAACATGATTTGTACAAAATATGTACCAAATTCGATTGATCGATTTTCGAATAAACTCTTTAAGTAAATGAATTTTTACGGTTTGGTTAACGCGCACGTCCCGGTTAGACGAGAGGTCTGGGTTCGAGTCCCAGTTGTGATCATTGTCTTTTTCTATTTTTCTGTGTCTTGTTCTTTTCATATTTTCATTTAGATTATAAGATTCTTCTTCAATATTTATAAATATTTAAAAATCAAAATGGCGTATTGAGCAGAATCATAAACACACAAATCCCAAAACAAAACAAACAGTAAAGAAAAACATGTCCGAACGTTCTGTCTAAGTGGTATTGCTTATGTTGCGAGAATATTATGATAACATAAACAATCTACACCATCAACTAATATTTATAATCAAATGTGAAATGGATCAAGTATTGATGTCAGGCCTTTGTAATATCCTTTGTGATCACTCGAATTCATTTGCAAACTTTGTCATTTTTACCACTATTGCAACAATGCAAAACCAAATTTCGAAATCAAATTCTAAAGCTTTTCACATTTTCAAAGAGATTGCACCGAAGGATCCCGTGATATAAAAATAATTCTGCAGAGCAACAAAAAACAGCCAATAAATATTATTAAAAACCAAATATATTTTTAAAACCGTCATCACTAATGTCCTTTCCCGTGCATCCCTCAGTCTTCTCCCACGTCCCCTTCCCCTCCCGCATTCCCCTTCCACCTTTACAGCCTTTCCTTTCTCTTTTCCCACTCCCCCGTCCCGCCAACCCCCTCACAAGTTCCATTCATTCAATTCCAGTACATTCAGTTATCAAACAGCTCTTGTGCCACCTATTACAATTTTTTTTAATTCAAATTATCATTTTTCATATGTTACAAATATTCATTTTTTAATATTATAAGAACAATCAATAAAACTTGGTACCCAACACTAAAAACTTCAAATTAATTAATTAATTTAAAGAGTTTCGAAACTTGAAATTTTACAATCATTGTTTTGCAAAATGTCATTCTCAAATTTTTTACAGTTTCACAAGAGTTTTTGTAATGATTAAAAAACTTTTCAGATGGATTGTCGTGTGGTTGTAATAATCCAGAAGCCTTTGCGAGGGTTCAAAGAATGTATTTTGAAAGTTTCAAACTTTTCCTAGGCGTAATATAGCAATACATAGACATTTCATGTACTCGTACTCCGTGTAGATAAATCGTTAAAAAAAATCATGTTATTGGACTTAAAAAAGACCGATTTACGTAAGAATATTAATTAATGGCCTGCAAATTTTAAATTTCAGCCAAAAAAGTTTTTTTTACGACTTTTTGTTTTATCTGTAATTAGCATTAATTACTCTTTTTAAAGGCAAAACAATTAAACTATCGTTATTTGACCGGTCTAATTTGTTTTATGGGGCCAACAGACTTTTTTTATTTAATATAGATATAAGTGTACAGTGGTTTATGTAAATTACATATCGGTACAGAAATTATTTAAAATTGCAATCTCACCAAAGAAGAAGCTAGTTCTTGTGCTTGATGATCGAGTTACACTAATTATAACAGAAATAGAATAACATTATGCAATAGTTAAGTATATAATATGAACAATTGAAACTTCTGGATCATCTATATGTGAAGATGTACATACAATGGGATATGGTTACATACTAAAATATTGTGCACTATAGAGAAATTCGAAAAATTTAAGTAAAATATAGGTGAATATAGATTGATAATAAATAGAAAGAAAGAGAAAAACAGGTAATTATTTAGTTTAATGAAAACAAATAACTTTGTATCACCACTATTTAATTAACAATATCAACATGTTTCGAAAACTATATTTTCTTCGTCAGGATAATAAGTTAATAAAAAATTACAAAAGACAACCAAGTATAGACAAATTAGAACACAGACAAAATATTAGAAAGGAGAGGTGATTAATTGCTTAAAATATCATAAAAAACAATTATGTAAAATAAAAAAATAAATTATTTTAGGATAAGGAATAAGATATAAATAAAGGTTTAAAAATTTTACACACTAGCACAACGGGTATACAATTAGATAATTTAGAAATTTTAGAAGTTAGGAAAAGTGTTAATAGTAAATTAAATATTATAAATAACCAAACGTTTTTTAAAAATAGCCATCTTTTAAATTTATTTTCGTATTAATACTTATATTTATAATAATTTATTTTGTTATTTGTACTTCCTATTTTGTTTTAATAGATTTTTTGTTATGTTAATGTAATTTTTTACCCATCCTAAAATAATTTTTATATTTTATTTTATATAATTGTTTTTTATGATATTTTAAGTAATTAACCCGTCTAATCGCAGGAGACCCAAGTTGTCCCAAAACATCTTATGCCGTTATAATAACAGGAGACCCAGATTGTCCCAGAGCGACCGTGCATTATTAACCCGTCTAATCACAGGAGACCCAAGTTGTCCCAAAACATCATATGCCGTTATAATAACAGGAGACCCAGATTGTCCCAGAGCGACCGTGCATTATTAAAAGTTAGATATCTCTCTTCCTGTCATACAAACATTTGTGATTTCTTATATGTTAGAAAGCGAAAGAAATAATGCTTCTTATTGTCTTATAAATATATAAGCTATATTGGTTAGATATTTTACAAACCCGATCATAAGTGGCAATTTTATTTTGCGCCCATTTGTGACGTAACAAACACTAAATTTAAAAATAAAATCGTATGAGAGTTGTAAAAAGTGAGGTGACAGTTTTATTACAAATTTTCTAATAAAAATGAATCTGCATTTAAAATTTTTAATTTATTTAATTTAACATATTTTTTTGAGGAATCCCCAGGTACGTATTTTTAAGCCAATTTACATTTTCAATATCAAAATTTTAATGTTTAAAAACAAAAAATTTGATTTCTTATAAATACATCGGAAAGATTATTTTATCTTGATTTTAGAACAATTTTTGTTTTTGCAAAAAAATTAAAAAATAACTAATAAAAAAGAACATTTAAAATGCATGGCAAGAATCGGGAATTTTGCGCGCAAATCTTGACAAGCAAAAGTTCAAAGATATTATTTTCTCATTATTCGAAGGGTTAAAAGTTAGATATCTCTCTTCCTGTTGTTCAAACATTTGTAATTTCTTTTATGCTAGAAAGCAAAAGAAATGATGCTTCTTATTGCCATAGGAAAATACGAGCTTTGTTGGTTAGATATTTTACAAACCCGATCGTAAGTGACGATTTTATTTTGTGCCAATTTGTGACGTAGCAAACACTTAATTTTAAAATAAAATTGTATGAATGTCATAAAAAGTGAGGTGACAGTTTTATTACAAATTTTCTTAAAAAAATGAATCTATATTTAAAATTTACAGTTTATTTTATTTTACGTACTTTTTTAAGGAATCCCCAGAAACGTATTTTTAAGCCAATTTACATTTTCAATATCAAAATTTTAATATTTAAAAACAAAAATGTTGATTTCTAATAAACACATCGGAAAGATTATTTTATCCAGATTTTAGAACAATTTTGTTTTTGCAAAAAAATTAAAAAATAACCAATAAAAAGGAACATTTAAAATGCACGGGAAGAACCGGAAATTTTGCGCGCAAATCTTGACAGGCAAAAGTTCATAGATATTATTTTCTCATTATTCGAAGGGTTAAATCAATCTCCTTTCTAATATTTTGTCTGTGTTCTAATTTATCTATACTTGTTTGTCTTTTGTTATTTTTTATTAACTTATTATCATGACGAAGAAAACACAGTTTTCGAAACATGTTGATATTGTTAATTAAATAGTGGTGTACACAAAGTTATTTGTTTTCATTAAATTAATAATGACGCCACAAAGTGAAGTTGCGAATTTTGAAGAAATAATTATTTAGTCAATTATTCCTGAAGAAGTGTAGCTTCAGTTTGAGTTTCAGTTTATTGATGTCTTTGGTTTTTTTTTATTTCAATCGGAAGGTTGTTGAAATACTTTATTCCTTAATAGATATACTTGTTTTATATTAGTTTGGTATTAAATTTTGGTATTTTGATATTGTCTTGATATCTTTTTGATTGGTGGGTTTATTTACTTAGCTCTAAAAGATAAAAGATCATTTGGTGTTGACCTATTTCCCAATGTTTTTGCCTCCGCCGTCCGCCTACTAATGATAATTTTTCACCGGGCGATACATTTAAAACTTCGAGTAGGTACCTAACACTACCGTAAGTAATATTGATCGTTAAGTTCATTAGTCAGACATCTCAAAAAAATCGAAATTAGAATTATTAAAAATGCAGATATGAGTAAAAGTGTACCTCTATCTGATACAATACTCATAAACATGACGGCCGGCGTAGTCCAGCTGTAAGGCGCTTGACTAGCATTCCGAAGGTCGCGGGATCGATTCCCGGCGTGGCAAATAAATTTTATTTGATTAATTTGTGTTATTTCACAATTTGTTCATTTAAAATAATATAGTATATTTGCGGCTGGTTCCAGAATGGAAAATACTCTCAGTATCGCCCTGGTGTAAGACCACCGTTCAGAATTGAAACGTTGCTTGAAATGGCTTTAGCCGTGTTTGGTGACCAGATCTGAATAGCCAGGTACTTCCCCGCCTTTCTCTTCCCCATCTCCTTCCCCTCCCCTCTACCTTCAGCCTCACAACATACCCGATTGGGGATGCCATAGTCTCACTGGCTCCAAACGGGAGCAGTTGGGACTCTTGGGCGGTATTCATGTAAAAAAAAACACCAGGAAATCAATTTTAATGCACAAACTCTTGCGGTGAATTTAATAAAATGTTGATGTGTTCTGGGTCACTAGTGGGTTATTTCAAAATGTTAAATGTACCTAGGATTGCCATCTCTAAAATTTGGCAATCAGGACAAGACGCGTGAAAACCCCGGATTTTAGAGCCCAAAACCCGGACATGTTAACAGGTTTTTTTAAAATATAGTCAGTGTAATAAAAAAACAGTTGAAAATGTTGTTAATCACCTTTTTATTTATTTTCAGACCTTAAAATTTAATTAAGTCATCTTTTATCATCATTTTAAATGTACCTAACAAAACAGAATCTTATTACAGTTTGTTACAAATTGTTTTAATAATCAGTTTTAAATTTTTAAACACGGACTACAAATGAAGCCCCGCCCGGACGCTCCCCGGATGCCCTCTAAACTAGGACAAATCCGGGGAAACCCGGACGGATGGCAACCCTAAATGTACCAGACTATTACCTGTGCCTCCCGGTGTTATTATTATTACATTTTACATTAACTCCACAAAGGAGGCCCTGAGGAAAATAATTTCCCTCAGGGCCCATGTCATCTTTGAAGATGCTGTGTGGAGGGTGTTTTTGAGGAGAGAAAGGAGTGACCCTGGGTCTTGAAGAGACCCATGTTGTAGGAGGGATGAAACACAGAGGCCGGCAAATCGTTCGAAAAAGAACGAGTCGTAGAAACGACTTGTTCTCATGTGACTAATGTCAACCGTGTACATATGTTGGGCGCGTGTTTGGCGTGTTTTCCGACTATGCACGTCGTGGGTTGAGTCGAGGGTTTTTTTTAGGTATTTTGGGGCTCCAGACCACCAGGAGGCTGCCATATTCAACCATGGGGCGAACTTGCGATTTGTAGAAGGTGTACTATTAAAGTATCTGTGGGCCCTGTACAGTATGCCCAGTTTTTGAGAGGCTAACTTAACTCTGGCTTCGATGGTGCCCCCGTACCTGAGCTGGTCACTTAGAGTTACACCAAGCATATCAATAGAAGGTCTGTTCGGGAGATTGCTTCCGTTGAAGGAGACTAGATTTTCATTTCGATCCCTTCTAGGAGTAATCAGACATGATTGGGTCTTTTAAACATTAAATTCGACGAGGTTATTCTTACCCCAAGAGAAAACACTCTCGAGGTAACCGTCCATTCTTTGCTTCAAAGCCCTCCGAGCCATTGGTGTTTGTGTGCCCTTTGGGGGCTTGTCAAACAAAAAGCTATCATGGACTGTACTGTCGGTGCACATCAATGACAAGAGGTCATTGATGTGCAACAAAAAAAACAAAGTTGGAGACAGAACCGATCCCTGTGGGACGCCAGCATTTATCGAATGCGAGGAAGAGGTGAAACCCTCAGCAACCGCCTTAATCGACCTCTCCCTCAAAAAGTCGGCAATCCACGTACACAAGGATGCGTTAAGTCCGTAAGAAGGCAGTTTGTTGACAAGCCCTGGGGGCCAAACCCGGTCAAAGGCCTTGGAAATATAGCATACTTAACATGTAAAACATTTAAATAATATTTGATTTATGGCGATCATTCTAATATCGCCAAATTATTTCAAAACATAGTATTTGGAGATGACTTACAAATCATCAAAAATTAGGTATTTTATAAAAAATAATTATTATATACAATTGTTACCTTCATAACTTTGCGCGTTTGTCAAGTCAGCCACTACGAAAACAAATAAAATAAAAACCTTGGCAAAATCGGCGGCCATTTTGCCAATTAAGAGAAACACTGTACGTTGGAAATTGAAAATGGAACACTCGTTTTATTTGACAGTTGTTATTTGAATTTAGAACTGATAAATCCGAACGATGCGACCGTTCGAGGCAACGTCTTGGGGATACTAACAACACATGATTAAATTTGTGTTTTGTAAGTGGAACAGAGGAACGATTCTCATATACAGAGTGTTAAAACCCGGCTTCCCAGAATTTTGATCAATTTATTACATATTTTGCACGAGGCTGTAATAAAAAAATTAAAAAAAAAAACATTTTGTTGCATTTAAATTGCTACCCAAAAAAAATATTTTTAACGGTGTTTTTTTATTTTATTTTTCATTATATTTTTTTAAATAAATAAAGTAAAATTAATTACACTTATCAAAATGATCTTTTTTATAATTTTTATTTTATATTTCATTTTATTTCTATGATAAATATAGTAAAATCATTATTTTTTGTTTTTCATTTATTCACAAATAATTGCCCAAGTTGCCTCTAAATTCATGAAACACTAAAATCTTTAATATTTTATAATTTAAGGCAAAAATAAGTAAAGTAGCTCACATCCGTACATATTTGAAATACCTTTTGATTACAAAAATAATTTTTCGTTTTTGTTGGGTATCCTGATCTCAAATCCAGAATTAGGATTTGTATGAAACGGGCCGAAATGAACTGCGCATACATTCCTCTTATCCAGTGATCCCTGACACTATTTGGAGAAAAAAGTGTGAATTTTAATATTTTTTTCTTTTCAAATTTTTTTCTTCAAAATCCTACAAAAAATAACTTCTTAGGAGTGTCGTCACTGGTCACTCAGCCGAGTAACCGCCCAAAATTTTCCCCCGCCTTCAACTATCCAACACCTACCATTATTTCATGTTTATAAAATCATTTGTGCAGTTCACACGCGGTAGAAGTGAAGCCTTGAGAAGACTAAACTTCGAGAGAATGAGACGAATGCAGAATATCAGGAGTAGGATAATTGCAGCGTTTGTTTATTACCAAGTTTAAAAATTATTTAACATTTTATTCTACGAAGCGCCACACAAAGAGGTGGCCGATAGGCTACGAAGCACCTCACAAAGAAGATACCGACTAGTCTATCACATTCTCTCGCAGGCTTAATCCAATTGATGTATGTGTTGGTCTCTTTTTAGTGTCGCTCGTTTCCGTTTCATCGAAGTTCAACGGTGTTCAATCACAACGGTGCTAAAGAAGTTTTCACTTTCACCAAAATTTCATTTACATATTTCACTCCAAATAATGTCAGAACTCACTGGTTCAAATAAGTCATGTATGTCCCTCAATTACAGAATGAGCGCACCTAAACGGGGGTACATAAATATGCTCTTGAATTATGACGTCTCCACTCTATCTAATCGGCGAACATACCTTGACTTGACTCACGACTCTATATGAAATCTGCAACAACGTTATTGACTGTCCTGACCTACTGAAACTAATAAACTTCAAAATACCACCCAGAGTAACAAGGTTTAATGACTTATTTCACATTAGCCGGACGCGTACAAATGCTGGTGTCAGGGATCCAATCAGAAGAATGTGCGAATCGTTTAATCAAAATCAAAACCTCAAGGATTCCGACATATTTTTTGATACAAACAGTACTTTTGGAAGAAAATTGAAGGCTGTTTTCCTACAAAGTACAACAACTTAGACATATTTCGTTTTTAATTCTAAGTTATTTTCTTTTAGACATACTTCGTTTATGATTTTAAGTACTTTTCTTTGTTTTAAATTCTGTATAACATTATTTTTTTTGTCTATTTACGTATTTTGTTATTTTTTTTTCTTGTCTTACCTTCTCAATTTCTCCAAAAATAGTTTTTAAACTTTTGTAAGGATATTGCGCATTTCTCTCATCTCTCTATTTGTAAAATAATATTCTCATGTTTTTCCCTATTTATACGTAAAAATATTTGTACATGTTTTTATCTGCTGTTAAAGTCAATTCGTGAGAAATAGTTTGGATGCAGGTGAGTTCTCTAGTTGTTGTCTTGTATATTCTTGTCAATTAACATCTGTATCTGGATTTTCTCCTTAATAAATAAATTTTTTTTAAAAAAGACGACAATACATCCTAAAATATATTCAGAATCTTAATGACGTAAGTAAAGAAGCCGTGTTGCGACGTAAGTAAATTGCGACTCGTGACCTGTGGACGGACCTACTGTCGAATTTGCCTTATCAAAGAAAATAAGAAGAAAACAAATAATGTTTGGATCTTAAAGGTTAATCGTAAGTGAAGAAAGCGTTTAAACAAATATATGCCCGCGGCACGACGTATTAGATGAACGTACGGTCGAATTCGCCCTAGCGGGCGTGGAGATTCGACCTTTCCGCAGCGTTCTTTTTTATTAATTCTGAAGAACGTGTTACAAATATTTAAGATGTATCTAAATGAAAACCTCCCGAAGTTATTAATTTATCGTCTAGAAAAATAAAATCTGGTGCTTACCGCTAACTTTATAGTTGAAAAACTGGTTATAAAATTTTTAAATAGTTGTCCGTAAAATATATTAATGGTAAGGTATCGTTTTCATTAATTTTAAATATAAAGAACTTACATTCCCAGGGGACCTTTGGAATAAAAAAGTTATTTTAGTTACGAATTCGCCGGAAATTATTAAAATGTGAGTTTTAAGCAAACAAAAATTATTAGGGTTGTGTACCACCTTAACATCCTGTATGTATCTATATTTTTTTATATAGTCACCATAGTTTAATTTTTACGTTTACAGCAGACACATCTTAAATATATATTTAATAAAGGTGTAGATTTTTTCCCTGAGATCCTGTGCTGAGGAGGACTATGTTTTGAATAAGTTTTCAGTGACTTCTATGTTATAACTTCATGGTTTTGGTAAGATTTATCGGAAACTTATATAACGATGTTTTTAATATCCTAGTAAATTCTTTTTCCGATAGCTTAGGAGGAAACCGGGTGGCGTGTTGTCCATACAAACGTATTCCCCAATTTCCTCTCTGGATTTTGACACCACTGCAAATGTTCTTTTTATTTTTTATATAATATAATAATAATGTCTGATTACGTCTAAAAGGGATCGAAATGAAAATCTACTCTCCTTCAACGAAAGCATTCTTCCGAACAGACCCTCCATTGATATGCTTGGTGTAACTCTAAGTAACCAGCTCAGGTATGGGGGCTCCATCGAAGCAAGAGTTAAGCTAGCCTCTCAAAAACTGGGCGTACTGTACAGGGCCCGCAGATACTTTAATATTACACAACTGCTAACCCTGTACAAATCACAAGTGCGCCCCACGGTTGAATTTGGCTCCAAAATACCTGAAAAATACCCTCGATTCTGTGCAGAAACGGGCAGTCATTTGATAAATTCTCCCATCATATCAGACGGATTGCAATCTTTAGAGCACAGGCGTCTATCACAGGAATGCTTTGTTCTACCTGTAATTCAATGGAAGATACCCCGAGGAACTAGCGTCATTGATCCCTTCGGCAGCGGTGCATAGTCGGGAAACACGCCAAACGCGTGCCCAACATTTGAACACGGTTGACATTTGTCACGTGAGAATTGGTCGCTTCTTGGACTCGTTCTTGCGTTTAACTGCTCGGCTGTGGAACGATTTGCCGGCCTCTGTATTTCCTCCTTCCTACAATATGGGTATCTTCGAGACCAAGGTTCATTCCTTCCTCTCCTCAAAGGGACCCTACACACAACATCTCAGATGACATGACTCAGGGAAATTGTTTTCCTCAGGGCCTACTCTGTGGAGTTAATGTAATAAAAAAGATACCAACCATTGCTTTTTAATAAATTACTTCTTTTAAACTTCCAAAAATAGTTAAAAGAGTTAAACTTTCAAAAATAGTTAAAATTACCTTATTTGAACGCCATCAACAGACCTTCAGTACACAAACTAGACAAAGTATTTAAAAAAAAAAACTTAGAGACATAGAGCATTTCCTTCTAAATCAGTTAGAAAAGAAAATTTAAAAAATCGGTACAGTTTTGGAGGAGAAAAATGTGGATTGCAAAACCTCGATTTTGTTGTCGTTCATTTCGCTTAGTATTCTAGGTCAGTGTTTCTTAACGGGCCCCTGGGGTCAGCAAATATATGTATGGAGGTCCGCAGTCTCATCTCTTACTTAACACTGCGAATGTGCGTCAACGACGAGTTCTTTTTGGAGAATTCTGTAGGCGGCGTCAATAAACATGCTGCTCACTTCAATAACTTTGGATGGCTCACAATGGCAGAATTTTTAGCTGATATCTTTAGCGCCCTTAACGAGCTGAACTTGGGTCTACAAGGGAGAGATAACAAAATCTTCCAAGTTGAAGATAAAATTGATACGACGCTAAATAAGCCTGACATGTGGACAAATCGTGCCTTTAAAAAAATCTATAATCACTTTCCGACATGTACTGTCAGCGTTTTTGGAATCCTCTGATGGAGCAAAGTTGCCAACACAAGTACAAGACGAAATGATTAAACACCTCCGCGCTTTAAGGTCTTCGTTTCGGGATTATTTTTCAGTACCTGACAAAAATAAAAATTTGATATCATTGGGTCCCTTTCACCACAGATGTTGGAAAACCAATCAATAGAAATATCTTGTGATTCAGCTTTGAAACGCAATTTCAAAAAATCCTCTTTATCAAGTTTTTGGGTGAATGTAAAGAAAGATTGTGAGGAAATGTCAGAAGAAGAACTGAAACATTTACTGCTTTTCTCAACCACACTCCTCTGTGAAAAGGTATTCTTTGCTATTGTGTATACTAATATACAACATTTTTACAAAAAATAGCTACTTCTAAGATAGATTGCCCGGAATTACTAGAAAGGATTCAATTAAGAGTGCCCATCAGACAAACCAGACAAAACCACGCATTAAATATTCCTCAATGCACTACAACACTAACTCTAAACAAAATACATTCATTCAACGCGCTTCACATACTTTTAACAATTTATACATTGAATTTGACATATTTAACACAGTACCTAACATTTTCAAACGAAAAATGAATAAATAACATTTACACACACACACACTACTTTTTAAACAGAATAGATCCATCCCTTTCCCCTCCCTCTCACCATTCCATCCGCACAGCTTTGTGGCGTTCATACAACTATTTTTCGCCACTCAAAGAATTCACGAGAAAGAACTACAGCCGCAAAGTACTTGCAAATTCACACTCCGCGCAGCACCTACGTATGCACGTATCGGCAGACAATGTACTCGTGAGACCGGCTGTCGACGAATAATAATATGCACCACCTTCGCGAAAGGTCCAGACTCAAGCATGCATTCACGACTACAGTGACGAGTTAGTTCTAGCACCTTCCAGCGCACGTATTGCCAGCGAGTGGAAAGTTACTCCGCCGCTCGCTCTTATATAAAGCGGCGCACTAAACTACAAACTGGTTAGTCTCGCGATGCGCTAATCAAAACAGTTCAGTTCAGTTCAGTTCAATCTCAACGGTCGCCTTTATATCTCACCTCTCTACAGCGAATCAGTGTAACTCTCAGTGCCCCGTGCATCAGCTCTCTCCCAGGGCAGCTTCCTTCGTGGACGTCACAAGGACTATCTGCCGGTGGCTCCACTCACCGAGTCACCGCCGCTCATCTCCACAACGCGCGTCGAGCAGCGGCCTGGAAGACGAGGTCATCCTCCACCGCCACGGTGTCGAGCATCACGCTGGTGACTCCACTCACCGAGTCACCGCCGCTTATCTCCGCAACGCGCGTCGAGCAGCGGCCTGGAAGACGAGGTCATCCTCCACCGCCACGGTGTCGAGCATCACGCTGGTGGCTCCACCACGAGTCACCACCGTTCATCACTCCAGGGCAGCTTCCTACGTGGACATCACCAGGACTATCTGCGATGCTCCACTCACCGAGTCACCGCCGTTTACCTCCGCAACGCGCGTCGAGCAACACTCTGGTGACCTGCAGGCCCGTGGCCTGCTCCACCACAGCATCTCCGACCTGCTTCACCCATCATGACCGAGCACCCGCAACGCTTCACTCTACGGCACTTCGACATCTTCATGTTACACCGACCGACCTCAGCTAGGTAGCTCATGATACAATAAACGACTGGACTCGCAACCAACTCTGATGCATTTCATTTCTCCCTCCGTCTCCGTCGGCTCGCGGAGTCCGTTCCCTCAGCTTTTTAAACTGTTTCTCCATTATATTCACTAAATAATTTATTAAACGTCAGTGAAAACCTATTATTGGTTAAAAATTAACACTTATTTTGTCATACATTATAAACAATTGTAAAACTGTTGGTTTTCCTAACAAAATAAAATAAAATACCATCCTCTATATTCCAACAAAAACAACTATAGAAACAGATTACAAGTGGAATCCGATTTGAGATTATAATTTAGTAGTAACATCAACCCCAATATCACTAATTTAGTTGCGAAAATGCAGCACCAATCTTCACATTAATTAACCGCTAATTAATGTTAATGTTGTGTTGCTGATGTAGGCTAATTAATTACGTTTTTTTTGTATTTGTTTTAGTAAAATAATAATAAGCCTTTTAATTATGGTCTTCTTAGGTATGAATTTTGACATGTTCTTATTTTTTTATAATATATCCCGAAGCTCAGTTTGCCTCTTGGCGTAGACCTCCTCTAACATTTTCCACTGGGACCTGTCACGCGCTACTTTTCTCCAATGATGTCCAGCCGCGAGTTTTAGGTCGTCTTCCCATTAGTAAAATAAGTGGTCCAAAATTTATTATTCATATTTTTATTAAGGGGGTTCTTGAAAATTGTGCTTGATTTCCTAGGGATCCGCGGCTGAAAAACGTTAGGAAAAGCTGTTCTAAGAGTAAGAGAGATGGTGACTAGTGTCAGCAACTGTTTGGTAAAATACCTATTATTTAATTTTTTAGCGACTGGGTTTCCTCTTAAGCTAAGATTTGATAACCTTAGTGTAGTTATTTTCTGTTTTAATTTGTTTGATACTGTGTGGGAGTCTGTTATACATATTTATTGCTAAAAATTCAGAGAGGTGACTATGGCAGAAGTGCTGGTTATCTAATACATGGTTCCTGGGGCGGCGGTACCTACAACCGCCTCTCAATTTGATTGTATATATTTTACTTCACTTAACACAGCAAATTTATGTTGTCCACCATTTTTATTTAAAATGAATAAATTAGGTACTTATTTTTATAAAAAACCGACATGTTTCCGAAAGTTTTAAGTAAAACCTGAAAAACCCAGCATTGCTCA
This sequence comes from Glyphotaelius pellucidus, assembly GCA_936435175.1. Lineage (NCBI taxonomy): Eukaryota > Metazoa > Arthropoda > Insecta > Trichoptera > Limnephilidae > Glyphotaelius > Glyphotaelius pellucidus. The sequence continues at coordinate 14,311,186 of OW386563.1, forward strand.
CGAAACACGTCGTTTTTTTATATGCAATAAACGTGGTAAATAAGTAATCTTGTAATTTTGAATAAACTTGTATATTTTAGAATAAATTAAAAATGAACGGTGAATCTAAACGGTTTTTTTTTTAGCTTGCAGAGGTCATACCTATCACGAGGTCTCAAAGCTAAAACGAGTCGCAACATTGTTTATTTCGTAGATTTTATCAAAATCTCAAAGTATGTCATTTCAAGACTGAAAATGCGCTTGGAAGGAGAAATAAGTGTCTCGCATAGTAAAACTTTTTATTAATAATTTATAAAATAATAATAACTTTTATTTATAAAAAAATTAAAGAAAAATATGTAACTCATTTTATAAAAATTAGAGGAAAATGTTTCTAAATTTCCCATATCACAAATAGTCCCAACAATGGCGGGCCTTTTGCCCACCCCCAACCCCCCTCCGCCCACCCCCTCCCGCATTCAATACATTCGTTCACAATTTCATTCAGTTTTCAAACAGCTCGCGTGCAACCTTTTGCAATTTTTTTAATACAAATTTCATAATGCCAGAGCTCCCCTGAAATATACTTTACGACCTATTCTCATACCTTCTCATACATAAAAAAAATCATGAAAATCGGTCAAGCCGTTTCAGAGGAGTGCGACCACAAACACCGTTATACGATAATTTTATATATTAGATTAATTATGTATGCGGCGTTCTCACCTTAAGATTGTGGTCAAGATTTGCCTAAATGTGTAATGAAATAATAATAACTACAAAAATAAAAATAATAACAAAATTTGTTTCTGAAAAAATTAGAAAATATACAGATTTAGGAAATGAGATTAAAAGAATTTGGCATTCTCGGACTATAAAAATATTACCATTTGTTATTTCAGCGACTGGCATTATACCTAGCTCTTTAATTAAAAATTTAGGCTTATTAGATTTATCAAAGAATCTTTATATAAAGATGCAAAAATCAGTCATATTAAACACGTAGGATGACGAAAGATTTTTTAAATATTTATATTGAGGGATCAGTAGGATTTATCGGTTCAGTTAGGAGTTCTATTGAGCCGAACCCTCTGATATGAAAATATCTGGAGTCGGTGAAGTATTTTCCCATTTGGTCTCTGGTAGGTTGACGTGTTGTTCTTGTATAGTTTTGTATTTAGTATACTTATACAATGCAATTACATCGCGTGAATTGACTAGATTAGCATTTGTGGAAAAGTGTGTGGAAAGATTAAGTTTTTCCTGTGAGGAAGATTTAACCCGGACATAAAATCTAGAGAACAAATAAATAAAAATAATAATAGGTGTGAAATCACCTCAGGGGCGCTGTACAAATTTATAACATACTAGCAAGTTCCCAGCACGCGTTGCAATGCCACTTAAATAAAGAAATTGTTTCTACCTGCGTGTCCTTTCCAATTCGTCCCCGTCGCTCTTCTCCCTTCTCTACCACTTCCGCGACCCCTTTCCCTTCTTGCGTTCCCCTCCACTTTCCCTGCCTTCCCCCCTCCACTGTCCAGCGAACCCCACCTATCCTCCGTTCCCCTCCACTTCTCCCGAATTCCACTCCCCTTCCCAATTTCCCTCCCTGATACTAAACTACATGAAATACACACCTTCGCCGTGTAAAATTCAGGATCAGTCCGCTAACAATAATACTTCTAGATAGCGAAAAGTTTTAAATTCCCGTTTGACACTAGCCGACTGTTTTGATTTATTCACGAAAAAAAAGCCAATCAAAGCTCAGGCTCAAACATTTCAATTTTTTTCAATCATTTTTTTAAGAGTTTAATTTTCCATCCAATAAAACCATAACCAAAACGGCGTTCGGAAGTAGGAAAATTTTAACTTTGAAGACATTTTTATACTCAACATACTTTATTTTTCTGGGTTTAGTAAAATACTAATTAAAAAAAATCCTCGATTATTTCAAAGGCCATATTTGTTCTACTCGCAAAACATAACCACTGAAGCGCTTTTTGCCACAATTGAAAATACCTCGGATTGCTGTGATGCCAGTTTTGGCAAATTTTCTCTTATTTGTAAATAATTAAGTAGAAGTTTACGATTTTATAATATTCTTTTTATAAATTCTACAAATATACGATAATCAACAAAAGTTTTAAAAATGTAAAGTGAATTAAAATATTATATTTTGATTGTGTTGGAAGTCAGCTAGAGTACAATTCTCCCGTCTGGAATCCATACTCATGTACAAGCTGTTGAAAGAATACCAAACAAATTCTTACGTTATCTAAATTTTAATATGGGTATCCCAGCAATTATGTTGAACTATAACACTCTGTTAAATGATATGAATATGCTCAAATTGTCAGACAGAAGAATTTTCACTGACTTGGTATTTTTATATAAAATTCTAAACGATTTAATTGATAGTCCGGTATTGCTTGAACTGATAAGCTTCCGGATACCTTAATACCAGTAGTCAGGATTTATTTCAGTGCAGAAATTCTCGAACTAACTACCATATATATTCCTCTTTGCTCAGAATACTAATGGAAGGAAATAGCTATACCAAGTCAGTGGACATCTTCAATGTATCTTTAAACCAATATAAAACATTGTTAGTGAGGCTATTCAATTATATACAATAAATACTGTATATATTTGATTATTCATAAAATATGTAAAAGCTCCCAAAAAGGGCGTTTAAATAAATAAATAAAAAAAATTAAAAATTAAAGATAGGTGAATTCATTGGCTATATAGAATAATAATCAATTTGTATGTATCCATATTAAAATTCGGAGGTATGATTTTTTTTTTAATTTGGGCTGAAAATATTCAAAATGATTTCCAAAAATTCTCGAGCAATTGGAGAAAAAAGTTATAAATTGCGTTGTCGCTCCAGTGATTATTTAAGCCGCCGCTATCCGAATTCGACCGATTTCTTACAGATCTCCCTTAAACATTTGAAGGTTTTAAGCTCTTAAAAAAATATATGTTATTTTTGAAGATAATATCTAGATACGTTCCACGCCGAAACGCAAATTATACGAAATTCCCTCGATAGAAAAAAATCGCGAAGTATGCTCCGAAAATTATTTAAAACAAGTCTATTTCTATTATTTTAAAAGTTAGATTTGTGAAAAAAATTCACAATGTTTCTTTAAATGATACTTAAGATACGTTCTACGAGATTTTTGCTCTATTTCAAACGAGTCATGTTTTATTAAGCTTTTTCGCAATTTTCGCTGCAATTTTATCACGTATAATATTAGCGCGCTCTGTCCGACATTCGTAATTACATATCTCTCACAACCACATGATTTCGCATTGCGTATTGGTTCATCAAGTTAACATCTTTTATTCATTTTCACTAGAATTTTCTTTTCTGAAGTAGAAGAAATTGTTTTAAATTACACGTTACACGTCTTCTAAAGCTCTTACATCATTACAATTAGTATTTATAACAACATAATATAGGTATTTTATACTGACGAATATCATTTAATGACTTGACCTATCTTTTTCTTGTGACTACGATTAAGGCAATCAAATTAGGGTAATTTACGATAATTGGCTGCAATTTTGAAAATATTTCTGTTTATGCGAAAAATTATTGAAATATATTGAAAATAAACATGTGACACGCATTAACGGCCTCAAGCGGGTTCAAACCCCGGCGTTCGCAAGTAAATTTATTTTACTTTTTTTGTTTTATACAGTCACAACTGCTCCCGTCTGGAGCGAGTGAGACTATGGCATCCCCATTTTTTTGTTTTTTTACATGAGCTTCACACAGGACGCCCTGAGGAAAATAATTTTCCTCATGGCCTATGTCATCTTTGGGGATGCTGTGTGGAGGGTTTTTTTTTAAGGAAAGGAAGGAGAGGCGAGTTCTGGGAAGGAAAAGGGTATAAGGGGTGGGTAGGAATCTGGGGTTCAGTGTGTCCTGGTCATCCACCTTCAAGACCTAGATAAACCTCACCCCATGAACCCGGGCGACCCTGCTAAATCACCAAACGTAGCGAACCACTTGGGGTGACCTATGGCAGAGGTATTGGTTATCAAATAAAGGTTCCCGGGGCGGCGGTACCATTCCCGCCTCCCAAATGTAATTGACTTTGGGCATCCCCAATTGGGGTATGTTGTGAGGCTTAAAGTAGTGGGGTGGGAAGGAGATGGGGAAGAAGAAGGTGAGAAGTATCTTGCTATTCAGATCTGGTCACCAAACACGGCTAAAGCCATTTCAAGCATGTTTCAATTCTGAATGGTGGACTTACACAGGGCGATACTGAGAGTATCTTCCACTCTGAAACGTGCCGCAATTATACTATATATTATTTTAAATTAATAAAATGGGGAATAACACAAATTAATCAAATAAAATTTATTCGCCACGCCGGGATTCAATCCCACGACCTTTGGAATGCGAGTCAAGAGCCTTACCGCTAGACTACGCCGGCCGTCATTTATTTGATTAATTTGTGTTATTTCACAATTTATTCATTTAAAATAATCTTACTAATATTATAAGCGCGAAAGTTTGTATGGATGTGTGTGTGTTTGTGACTCTTTCACGCAAAAACTACTAAATGGATTTTTTTTTTAATTTACAATAATATAGCTTATACATCAAAATAACATAAAGGCTATAATTTATAAAGCTAGCTAGGAAGAGGACGCGGGAGGGGAACGGGGACCCACGGGAAAGGTGATTCAGGGAGAAACATTGTATTTCTTTGAATATATGGCAATGTAACGCATGCCGGGAACCAGCTAGTATGTAGTATATTTGCGGCACGTTCCAGAGTAGAAGATACCGTCATTATCGCCCTGGTTTCAGAGCACCATTAAGAATTAAACGGTGGTTGAAATGGCTTTAGCCGTGTTTGGTGACCAAATTATTGAAACTTTCAAAAAATAACATACGGTATGATATAATATTTGATTGTGTATGTTGATGTGTGTTTTATAATGGTATTTTTGTCAACCACTGGAGCGACTGCGCAATTTATAATTTTTTTCCGATTGCTCGACATTTTTTTGTGATAATTTTGAATATTTTCCGTCCAAATTAAAAAAAACCATACCTACGAATTTTAATATGGAGACATACAAACTGATTATAGTTCTGTACAGCCAATAAAATCACTTATCTTTTGTCGATTAGAACATATTCGTAGGATTTATAAAAAAAAATATTATAAAATCGTAAACTTCTACTTAATTACTTACAAATAAGGGAAAATTTGCCAAAACTGGCAGCAAAGCAATCCGAGGTATTTTAAATAGTGCCATATTGTGGCAAAAAGCAACCCAGTGGTTAAGTGTATATGTTTTATTATTTTGTGTTATAAATTTTTGTAATATTGCTTTTTTGTTCTTTTGTCCATTTTTGAATTGTGTATCTGAATTTATTTTTGTTTTCCTTATATTTTATTCAAGTTAAAGAACGCTTTTATTGCCTGGACCATTTTTTTTGGACCAAATCTTACGATTTTTAAAAATCACAAGCAATCTTTAACTTCGGATCCCTCAAGATGTGCCCAGGAAATTGGTGAAGTCATCACGTCCGCGATGGATGGCTTCATCCAATCCACTATTAAGGAAACTGGTGTGGGCTCAAAGCCGTGGTTCAGTCGACAATGCTCTGAAGCAGTGCGACGAAAAAACGCGGCTTACCGAGCCTACAACACATCTCGAACGTCCGAAAACAGAATATTATACAACCAAATTGCAAAGGAAAGTAAGATAATCATCAATAGGTCGAAATTCGAGCACGACCTGCCGGTCAGCAGAAAGCTGGCTGCCTGCCCGCATGGTAGCAGAGCGTTCTGGTCGCTTGCGGGCTCTATAGGTCGCAATTTCTGCAAACCCAGTCTGCCACCTCTTACCAGACCTGACGGCTCTCTAGCAAATACCGCCGCCGAAAAGGCTAACTTATTAGGCAAAATGTTCGCGGAAAACTCGACCCTCGATGACCAAGGTGCTATCGCGCCGTCGGTTCCTCACTGCGGTTTTCGTATGAAAAAGCTGAGGATTCGGCATCGGGATGTACTCCAAGTCTTACGAGGGCTTGATGTTAATAAAGCTAGTGGGCCTGACGGAATACCTGCCCTGGTATTGAAGAGGTGCGCTGCAGAAATAGCTCCAATTTTGACGAAGCTTTTCAAAATGTCCCTGAAGTCTGGGTCTGTGCCCTCTGGTTGGAAAAAAGCGATCATTCACCCTATTCCAAAGAAAGGTGACCGCTCTAACCCGGCCAACTACCGCCCCATAGCGATCACATCTGTTCTGTCAAAAGTGATGGAACGTGTGGTCAACGACAAACTACTCACATACCTCGAGAAGAACAAAATTATTAACGACCGTCAATACGGATTCCGGCGGAACCGCTCGTGCGGTGATCTTCTCGCGTATGTGACACATGTTTGGGGGCGGTGCCTGGAACGCTTTGGTGAGACCCAAACCGTTGCACTGGATATTTCCAAGGCCTTTGACCGGGTTTGGCACCGAGAGCTTGTCAACAAACTGCCTTCTTACGGACTTCCCGCTTCCTTGTGTACGTGGATTGCCGACTTTTTGAGGGAGAGGTCGATTCAGGCGGTTGCTGATGGTTTCACCTCTTCCTCGCATTCGATAAATGCTGGCGTCCCACAGGGATCGGTTCTGTCTCCGACTTTGTTTCTGTTGCACATCAATGACCTCTTGACATGTGCACCGATTCATTGTTACGCGGATGACAGTACAGTCCATGATAGCTTTTTGTTTGACAAGCCTCCAAAGGGCTCACAAATCCCAATGGCTCGGAGGGCTTTGAAACAAAGAATGGACGGTTACCTCGAGAGTGTTTTCCCTTGGGGTAAGAATAACCTCGTCGAATTTAATGTTTCAAAGACCCAATCATGTCTGATTACGTCTAAAAGGGATCGGAATGATAATCTAGTCTCCTTCAACGGAAGCAATCTCCCGAACAGGCCTTCCATTGATATGCTTGGTGTAACTCTAAGTGACCAGCTCAGGTACGGGGGCTCCATCGAGGCCAGAGTTAAGTTAGCCTCTCAGAAACTGAGCGTACTGTACAGGGCCCGCAGATACTTTAATAGTACACAACTGCTAACCCTGTACAAATCGCAAGTGCGCCCCACGGTTGAATTTGGCAGCCACCTCTGGTCTGGAGTCCCAAAATACCTGAAAAAAACCCTCGACTCTGTGCAGAAACAAATGGACTGCAATCTTTAGAGCACAGGCGTCAGGTGGGAATGCTGTCCTTGTTCTACCGGTATTACAATGGAAGATGCTCCGAGGAACTAGCGTCACTGATCCCCTCGGCACCATAGTCGGGAAACACGCCAAACACGCGCTCAACATTTGTACACGGTTAACATTAGTCACATGAGAACGGGTCGTTTCTACGACTCGTTCTTGAGTTCAACAGCCCGGCTGTGGAACGATTTGCCGGCTTCTGTGTTTCCTCCCTCCTACAATGTGGGTCTCTTCAAGACCCATGTTCACTCCTTCCTCTCCTCAACAGCACCCTCCACACAGCATCTTCAAAGATGACATAGGAAATAATTTCCCTCAGGGCCTCCTGTGTGGAGTTAGCATAAAAAAAAAAAAAAAAATCTGAGAAAAAAAATTAAGTCGCGCTGTCCCTTGAGTGGTTAGTTAAGATGGTTTTCTGTGCAATTTCCATATGATCGATAGCTGATTTTGTTGCTCTACCCCAAACAATGATTCCATATTCTATTATAGATTGACAAAGTGCAAAATATATATTTAGGATAATGTGTATTGTTTTAATCCTTTGGCCAGATAATTAATTTTGTACCCAAAATTGAAAACCTGCATTGGTGTACTAAATCTATTGTAACTTTTGAACTATATATTCAAATGAAATAATTTATTTAAATTTGTTTACATATTGGATTAAGGTAAAGAAAAACATAAAAATATATTTTGTTTGAAAAATTAAAATTTGTGTAAATAAGGGTATAAATATAATCTTCTCTATTTTTCGTAAGTTTTTTTTTCACATTTTTATTTATTTATTTTATTTATTAGCAAAAACAGCATTACACCAATACATTGCTAAAACGGTTATACAAGATACATAATCATTACGTTTACAGTTAAAATATAATTTTATAAGTTCTATTTTACGCTTAAAATCTTTGCAAGAAATGTGGAAAAGTCTTCCCAGGGGCATCACCATTGGTAAATTAGCTTTGCACCTGGGAAGAATCAAAAGCCTGTGATGGCGACCTCGCGTGAAATTATCCGGGACATAGAATCCTAATTCAGCCAGATTATCTGGTACGTATATAAAACCATTTAGAAGCTTATAAGCCATCAGCAGTAATGCGACATCTCTTCTGGAACTAAGGCTGCAGATACCCAGCATTCCCGAGATAAATATTTTATTCAAAGTTACAAAAAAAAAACATCATTTTCATTGATCGAACATTAATGATTTTTGTTTTTTACATACATATATACTAATAACTAATAAAATAATTTGGTATGATAGTCCCTAAAGCAATCAGAGACGTGCAGGGTCACTGTCAAAAGCCTAGAACCACTCGCAATTTTGAAGGAAATTAAATGGCGGCTGGCTGCATACAAAATTTGAAACACAAATATCAGGGAAAAAACTTAAGAAACATATTATTGCCAATTCTGCGAAATGAATGATTAATTACCTACAAAGCGTTCGGCATTGAAAATTTTATGAAAAAAATGTCGCTGTCGTGTTCGTTCGTACCAGCATAGAGCCCACAAATACATCAACATCGTTTCCACGGCAACGATTTGTTTTCTGACGTTTGCAATAACTCGCTTTTGTTAGCGACAGAAAACGTATAACAAATATAATATATTAATATTTATAATTTAATAACGCCAGAGCTTACCATTTAAGTGTATTAAAATGTTATATTTTGCTTATGTTAGAAGCCAACTTGAGTACAATTCTCCTGTCTGGAATCCTCATTATAATATGCACGTACAAGCTGTTGAAAGAATACAAAACAAATTCTTACGTTTTCTAAATTTTAAAATGGGTATTTCAGCAAATATGTTAAACTACAACACACTTTTAAACGATATGAATATGCTCAAATTGTCAGACAGAAGAATTTTCACTGACTTGGTATCTCTATATAAAATTCTATATGATTTAGTTGATAGTCCGGTATTTCTTGAATTGATAAGCTTCCGGATTCCACAACGTAATACAAGAAGTCAGGATTTATTTCAGTGCAGAAATTCTGGGACTACCTACCATATGTATTCCTCTTTACCCAGAATACTAATGGAAGGAAACAATTACACCAAGTCCGTGGACATCTTCAGTTTATCTTTAAACAAATAAAATGTTGTTACCGAGGCAGTTATGTACAATATATATTGTATTTATTGCCATTCATATGTAAAAGCCCTGGAAAAGGGCATTGATCAATAAATAAATAAATAATTATCCCTAGCCATGTTTTCACTAGCGTGTTTTCTAAATCCGCTACATTATATTTATTAATACATTATTCTGATATTTAGATTTTAAGAGCTAAGTTACCAAATTAATTAACTATATCACCGTCTATTTCCATAATGCAGAGTTCATTTATGTAAATAGTGAAAAGAACAGGCCCTAGTATGCTTCCTTGTGGAACTCCATTCGTAATTCCATTCGGCTGTGGTTTGCTAGTATGGTGATTAATTTTGACTTTTTATAAAATTACATGTTAAATGCTAATTTGAACGATTATAATCGTCGCATTTTGCCAACAATCAGCGTTTTTCATGCACCATAATCGTAATAATCACCATTCCAAGAGCTATCTTTATAGTTTTCGCGAATTTTTAATACCTGATTCTTAAAACATGAGGAAAATAAATTTAAACTTCAAACATTTTTCTTTGAAAAGTAACGTCTGAGTTTTCCCCACGTTATTAAGTTTATTGTTTACAAGGAAAATATATTAGCATATTTCTTCTGAAAAGAATCATAATTTTTTTTATTTATTTACAAATGAGCCACTTGCAGAACGATCTGTTTTTTGGTTCAGAAATAATTTTGAAGGCGAAAGGCTCTTTTAATATTTCCACTACAAAGGCGATAAACATACGTTCCTCGTCTTAATAATGCTGCAGCTCTTTCTTACACATTAAATAATGGTGAGACAAAAGATGAAACACACAATGTACGTTTTTCCTCTAAAATAGGTACTACATTTTTCCTTTGGAGGAAACAGACATACGTACATTGTATGTCCCATCTTTTGTTTCACCTTTATTCAATGCGTAAGAAAGAGCTGCAGCATTATTGTGATAAGGAACGTATGTTTACTATTTATTTGTACGTGGGAATGTTAAAAGTACCTAGTGGCTGCTTTTTAATTCTCACAGTAACGGCAAGGTGACGGCTACGAGACGCGGCTCCTCATTTCTTTAATGCGATTGACGAAGATGCAAGAAAAGTATATCTTTTTCTTTGGACATACGTGCATCGTTTGTCTCACAATTATTTAGTGTGTTGGAAAAAGATGCAGCAACGTACGTTCTTCATCCCGAAAATGCTATAATAATCTTTATACGCTATAAAAATGCAATAATCTTTGTACGTGAGAATTTTAAAAGCGCACAATCTTAACAAAACGTAACTGTTGATTTTTTTTTTAAATAAAACAATAACTTTGTAAACACCACTTTTTATTTTTTATGTACTTAATGCCGACCGGGTTTCGCTACCACCGTAGCTTCTTCAGGACAGTACAGAGTTCTGTACTGCCCTGAAGAAGCTACGGTGGTAGCGAAACCCGGTCGGCATTAAGTACATAAAAAACAAAAAGTGGTGTTTACAAAGTTATTGTTTTATTTTAAATTATAATGTCACATCACAAAGTATCTGCTTCATATGAACAAAAAAAAAAAGTTGATTTTTTTCTTTCCTCCTAAATGCCAAGGAGGAAACGACATAAATTTCGCGGTTTTAACTTTGAGGTAATATTTTCTTGGTTTGTTTTGTGCTATCGTATATTATATTTACTGAAACACATTCCTTGAACAATAAAATATGCATAAAAACAACATTACTTGCGTTTATTTGATAAATTTATAGATTTATCGATCTTTTTCACGACCTTACGACGCTCTTAGTTTGACAGCTCAAATCCCGGGAAAAACGATGCCCGGACGCGTTCCATAGAGAACTTAATACAAATTATTCCGAGTGGCTAGGTGTGTTTACGGTACCTCACACGTCAAGAACGAGAATGCCAAGCGATTCTGACCTTGTCCTTCATACGATTTCTTTATACATAAGGGTTTAAATCGCATTCCAAAATAATAAAAAAATTAAAACCGGCACACACCCGGCACTAGACCTGTTACAAAATTAAGTCAAAAGGCTTAAGGGTATATTACCGCGAACGCAGCATAATTGCGGTTTTTGATGCAGTTTTTAGAAAATTTCTATATTGTTTATTAGAAAATAAAATTATGTTTAGAACAAATAAATTATTCTTCTAAATGATTATAAAATAAAACGTGTTAAAATCTTTAAAACAAATGCGTAAAAAAATATTTACAGAACCTCTAAAAATAGCTTAAAGTTCGATTATATCTTTAATTCTAAATACAAGAGAATTATAAAAAATATACATCATCACCACATCAATGTTTTCTAAATGACTGTAGTATAAAATTATTTTAAAAAGCATTAAAACAATACATAAATAAATAAAAACAGTTTTTTCAATATAACGATGTTGTTTCTCGCATCACGTTGTTATATAAACCACGACGCTAGCTTTTTGCCGTCAGTACGCGAGATGGTTTCGAAGCGGGCGGACGTCAAATTTTACAAATGGCACATCAGAAAAGAGGTCAAACTAAAGGAACGTCGTTATGTTATTATGTATTGTTTCAGAACCAAGTTGACTTTTTTACTAATAGCGGCGGCTGTCTAGTCTAGAACCAGCGCCAGCGGCATATAATGTTTTAGAGTGCCCCTTCAGCAGAATTGTAGTATTATTATTCGAAGTATTTATTTAGCCCTACTGGGCTTTTACTTAAATTTCTAATTATACAGTTATGTTAGTTGTAACAATGATATACCTTATAAATTATGTTAAGATAAAATGAGTTACAAAGTTATAAAAAGTAACAAAATTGTAAAATAGGTTGCAAACAAACAAAAAGAAATCGATCGACATACTCCTAAAAATTAAATTATTGGATTAACGAGAAAAATTGTTGAAATCTATTTAATATAAAAAATAAATAAAAAAGTGTGTGCGTGGAGTCCGCGACAGAAGTCAAACTTCTTGTTTATTGGGTATGGATAAAGAGATAAAAATTAAGAAAAAACACGAAACGATCCTCACCATAAATCTCCCGGCATGAATCTAGCGAACCTTGCAAGCAATAATTAAAACTACCAAATGTGAATAACCAACAAATTGTGCTATTTCATATTGAAACATGTTAGTTCACATTGCTGCCGCAGGTTTTTAATGTAAACTAAAGAACGTATGAAATATTTTTGTAGTTTCCTAGGCCATAATATCAAGGGCATATCTTGGGATGTAACTATTTTTTAATATTCGCCTCGGAAATCGGAATTTTCGTGACACTCCAAAATCACTCAGACGCAGCAAAGAAGTTGTTCAAAAATACAGATCAAATTAAGGAAAAACATATTATTTACTAAGGAGTGGTATTCTCTTATATTTCAAGAAGTGTTTGTGAAGGATTGCTGGTGACGAGGGAGGGGAAGGCGGTGAAGGTAGAAGGGGAACGCGGGAGGGGAATGGGGACGCATGGGAAAGGACATTTATTTTATTTATTTATTTATTTAACGCCCAGATCGGAATTATTCCGGTAGTCCCAATTTTTTTATATGTTTTATACACTCATCTCCCGATGAAAAATCTGAGTTTTCGACCTTGGCGCACTTGAGCTTTTGCCGCCATCTTGAAAAAAACTAACCGAAATCGCACCAAAATCTAGTTTTTCTCAAATATCTCATTTTCAATAAAAATTTTGGCTAAAGTAGACTTGCAAATTTAGTAGAACATAAAATTACCTATAATTTTTATGTTAAAATTATTCTTCTATCTCTAATAAATATCGAGATACGCAGTCGTAAAAATGTCTATAAGTTTATGAAAACAGGTAAATTGCTCGACTCCGTTTGGTTTTTGGTGCGTATCTCTTTTCCAATACAATTTTATAAAAAAATTAATGCAATAAATTTTGTAGAGAAGAAAATTTGATAAAAGACGTAGATATATGTTTAATGTTTTTATCTCAATTAGATATCGAGGTTCTAATGCAAAAATTACACTAAAATTAGGTCAAAAGTGTTTTAATCTTGATTATTCTTTTTTTAACAATTGTCATTGAAATAACACGTTAAATACGCCTTATTTCAATGACAATTGTTAACAGAAACATTAACCATCAATGTTATCACAACAAATAAATAAAATTATTAATAAAGGTACATAGATGTGATAAAAAAGAATAAAAAAATATATTTTCTTAAGATTTGTGACTATTGACTATAGTTTCTTACTACCACTTTCGGGCCCCGAACAGCTTCAATTTAGTCATCATCATGAACGAAGGCTTCCACAGCATTCTCGCACGAGCTGCCATTACAGTGAATTTAGGGTATGGAGCATTTCAAACCCGACTTTCTACATGTGCACTTTCCAGCGCAACCTTTTTTGCGTTGGCATGATATAAAATTCAGCAACGATCACTTTTACTTTACCAACTTTTTGGTAATATACGTTTGAGGGTGAGAGGACTGTGAAGAGTACTAACAGGTCGATATCCTGACCAATGATTATGACTGCATCATGTTGAGATGACAACAAATTTTCTGTGGTTATTATGAGAACGTCAGCATCCTATTCAGCTTGTACTGTCGTTATTTGCGATCGTTCAAATGAGGCTTCGAGTAATGAAATTAAACGAGAATGGTTCTTTCTGCACTCCATGAAAAGATTTCAATTTAACGGAACCCAATTTTCCCACTAGTTCCCTTGATAATAAACGCTGTTTACGCTGAATGTTTTGATCTGGCCCTACAGATGTATTAAGGGTCACAGCTACAATCCCTCCCATTGCATGAAATGTTTTACGTCCATCCAAAGAGTCTATATTAAAATCTACATTATGAAATACAAATTGCATAAAAGCATTATCTTAAGTTGGAATTTCCGGATGAAGAATGGCAAACTGTTCAAGTCGAGTTGCCTGTTTGTAAGAACATGAAAATCCGAGGGCTGAGGTAGCAACAATAAGCTTTTTTGAGAAAAAAATTCTGTCTCGTCGTATAAGCACCTACGATAGCAGTGATAAATGAAAGATGATGCTGATATCAGTGCATGCATTAAGCCAACACATTTCCTTTTCCATTCTGCTGTCTCGCCATGTTTGCTTTTGCCTATCACTCTCTCATAAAACCCTGTCCGTGGAATCATGGAGTTAACACCTCGAAGAAAGTCATCTGATGGACTAATTTTTCAATGTGTACACTTTGGATCGAATATCTTCTCTAATAATATATGTAGCAGCTTACAATCCCAAAACTTCCCTCCAGGGGGTTGGAGCTCCTATCTTTATACCACTGGTTAGTAATTATTTTACAGCCTGTAATTTTGAAGCACACTACTACTTTTCTCTAACAAAGAGCAGTTGTGCCTTTAAAGTCTCGCTCTGACAGTTTTTATGTTAGGCCGAAAGACTCCTTTTAAGACTCCATTAACTGTTCCTGTGAAAACTGACAATCTAACAATGACAATGAGGGGGAGGGGGGAGTGACCCCCTCTCTTGTAAATATTTATTTACAAAATGTAAAAATGTAATGTAAACAAAATTCGAATAACGTGGTAATTAATCGTGATAAAACTTCTGTTTTCACTTACCGATATTTGTTTATACTTTAGTATAAACATATCAGTAAAAAAAATACAAAACCTTTTTTTTTAGAAATTTTATTCTTAAGTCTTTTTTTTTTAGAAATTTTATTCTCTACAAAATTGATTTCAAAAATGTTTTCATAAAATTGTACTGCAAACGAGGTACGTACAAAAACCAAATCTAGTCGTGCGATTTACCTGTTTTTATAAACTTATACGCATTTTTACGACTGTATATCTCAATACTTATTGGAGATAGAAGAAAATTATCTGTATAAAAATTGTAGGTAATTTTATGTTTTACTAAATTTGTCAAACTACTTTAGCCAAAATTTTCATTGGGAACGAGATATTTGAGAAAAACTAGATTTTGGCGCGATTTCGGCTGGCTTTTTTCAAGATGGCGGCGAAAGCTCAAGTGCGCCAAGGTCAAAAACTCAGATTTTTTATCAGGAGATGTGTGTTAAGAATATTTCTCAATTGCATTGAATTCTGTAGATCGATTTTTATTGGTCTAGGCTTGCTACTTGATAATTTTCCAATTCTGTAAAATTTTGAAATATTTTCATTTGCTGATTTGTCGATTTCACTGATTAAACTGGTGACAGCTGCCTGGTCATCCAAAATCCTGCCGGCTTCTGTCCATCCAATATGTTAATACTTTCAGGCACATTGCAAATAATATTATTTTTAGATCGCACTTGTTCATTCATTACCGAAATCGACTCGCAAATACTAAAGTTATTTTGAGAAGAATTTGCTCTAATATCCTTGTAATGGCATTGCAACAATATTAATAAAAATTGAAAATTACCGATATTTTATTTATCTTGCCAATATATTCAGATATAATAATGATCACGTATTATGAAAATGATGCGTAATTGAATACCGTATTGTTTTGACAACTGTCAATGAAGAACATATCGGTTACGAGTCATAAGCTACTGCCTACCGTCTAGCAGTGTAGTTGATTGTATCGAATAATTTATCAAACAAGTTTCATCGAAATCTGATAAGAATCATAAAATCATGAACTTTGCCAAGAAATTTACCTAAAACATGCACATTCAACTAAATAAACATAATTTGAAAGACGCCCATTATTAAGCGTTTCATGTTCAAACCTTACTCAAGGGTACCATCTAGTCTGATGGATTTGTTCGCTGCTTTGACTTCGTACTGTTATCACCAAGCGCGTAGCAGGTTCCCCGGTTCAAATTACTTCATTCCTCTACCCCGAAATATTATTTCGGTTTTCGTTAATTCCCCCTTAAAACTTAGTATTTTGTAACACGAAAACTTCTAAAATGCATCAAATATTTCTTTAAACAAAAAACGCAATGCGCTGCAAAGCTGATTTTTTCTACGCTAGATCGAACTGCGAAATTTTATATGTAATTTTTTTCTAAAATGTAAGAAAAATCTATTTTTTTCAGCGGCTGATTCTAAACTTTGAAGAAATTATGAAGTTTTCCGCCTAACCCTTTTTCAAGGCGGCACAATACTTTATTAATGGGTTTTTTTTAAGGCTCACATTTTAATTAATTTTGACGAATTCGTAACAATAATTCTTTTATTTTTTCAGACCGACACCCGGGGATGTAAGTTATTTATATTTGAGATTAATAAAAACAGTACTTAACCATCAAAATATTTTACGCAACACGGTTTGAAAGTTTTATATAACGATTTTCAACTTAAAATTTTGTGGTAAGCACCAGATTTTATTTATCCAGACGATGAATTAATAATTTTTGGAAGGATTGGCTTAGAAACATCTGAAATTTTAGTTAATTAAAATAAGCCCCGGAAATATCAAATTTATACACGCTTTCTTCACTTACGTCGTTAAGTTTCCCACATTATTTTAGAGTAATTGCTAGGGCAAATTCGACACCTGGTTCGTCTAATACACCGCGTCGCGTATTTGTGTACACTCCTACTATTCTTACATCGTTAGGATTCTGACTATATTTTAATATATTTTGTCGTCTTAAAACAGAAGCCATTGAATATTTTTTATCGCGAACTTTTTATATTTTGACCAGACAAGTGGAAAGTATGAAAAGCCACAAGAAATGGGCTCGCGGATCGCCTGCACCAAGTTACTTGTCAATGGTCTCGCGTCTCTGGTCGTTATTGATTCTTTTTTCCGTAAACGTGTCGTTTGTTGTTATTTATTCTCAACATTTTTCCTGTTACATGCTGGCCATGACAGTTTATTTTTTGTCAGATAACAAGTTTAATGATTTTTTTTAATGTGCAGGGCGGTAATAACCTCAATTCTACATCATAAATATAAAAGTTATTCTGCGAAAAAACTTCCTGTGATTTTTCCCTTTCATTACGAACACGAGATGTAATAAATAGAATAATTAGATTTGTATTATAAATAAATCATTTGCAAGTTCATTCAGAGTCGTTTGACGCCATCTGTTGAAAACGGACTTCAAACTACGTCACGTTTTTCTAATCGAGCTCTATCCCTTCGATGAGCGAACTTTTTTATATTCGATCGATTCCGCTTAATTGGTACACCGTTTTATCGAGACAGTTGGTTATTTGCGACAAAACCAAAGGAACAGTAACGAAATAAAGAAATGAATATACTTCGGTTATATAGGACACCATTTCGTTTATTTGGGACAAATTCCGATCTGAAGTCGATGCAAAACATGTCACAGAAAACGAATTTGAGTTGAGAATTTCGGTCGTGGGATTTACACGTCGTCCTATCGTATTGAAGCAAAGTTAAAGGAATTGGCTAAAAACTGGGTCACGAAACATGATGATTGTCTTGATGATTTCAAAGCAAATGATGGAGGTAATTTCCTCCGTGGTCGAGGGTTAGGCTATCCACTATGGATGTAGGACTTTCGATTTGGAGGTTGGGAGCAGTTAGGGCTCTTGTTCGGTATTCACATAAAAAAGACAAAACGTCAATTTTTTTTAAAAAAGCACACGGGAAAAGAGCATTACTGATAAAATTTGTGCTGAGCACCGTAAAAATTTACATTTCCTACTTTCATGGAATTATTTAGTGCAGATATTATCCACAATGCGGATGAAACCGGTCAGTATTATCGTGCTTTAGTACATAATTATTTTCCTGTAATTAAATGGTTTTTCAAAAAATTTCATGACGTTTGAAAAAACTTTCGGGAGAACTCGAATAAAAGTAATAAATATTTCTATAAAAATACTCATTAAAATAATTACATTTTTTACTAACCGTAAGACATACGGGGCCATTTTCATACAAATTTTTTATTTAGAATTGATGCCAGAATACCCAAACCAACTGAATAATATTTTTTTTAATCAACAATTTTAGCAAATATCTAGTAGGGACAAGCATTATTTTATTTATTTGCATTTTAAATCATGATGCATAAATAGGCAAGTAAAGAAACCAGTTTTGCATTATTTAAGAAGTTAATTTGGATTTTTTAACAAACTAACTAACTAATAATCATGCAGAATACAGAATTAATTTTGCCGTGAGTATAAAAACCTTAAGCTGAAACATAGAGCAAACTTTTTTAAAAAAATAATTCCGATTAACTCAAAAATAATTGCCAAAGTTGACTCTCAAATCAAGAAAAATTGAATTCTTTGGTGTCCTATATTTTAAAATTTAAATGATATCCGTACTAGATATAAGCTGTACCCTTTCATTAAAAATACGTTTTCAGTTTGATTAGTTCTTTTGGTCTCAAATCCAAATTTAAGGGGACCCGGTGGTCCAGCCCCTATAAATTCGATGAGTTTTTATGATCTCTTTTTAAATGAAAACAGTGAACAATGCCATTCAAATTTTATAGATATTTAAATGACTTTAAGAGTATACAAAAATATTGTTATTAAAAAAAAGATTCTAAGTAGTTAGGGAACTGCGCTGAAGTTGCCCTCCTCATAAATACGACCTTGGTGGCTTGTCCAGTTTTGGCTCTTTTACTCATCCGTACACAAATACAAAAAAACTCTGATCAGTATGAGAGTAGTGTGATCTGATAATCTAGTCTCCTTCAACGGAAGCATTCTCCCGAACAGGCCTTCCATTGATATGCTTGGTGTAACTCTAAGTGACCAGCTCAGGTACGGGGGCTCCATCGAGGCCAGAGTTAAGTTAGCCTCTCAGAAACTGGGCATACTGTACAGGGCACGCAGATACTTTAATAGTACACAACTGCTAGCCCTGTACAAATCGCAAGTGCGCCCCACGGTTGAATTTGGCAGCCACCTCTGGTCTGGAGCCCCAAAATACCTGGAAAAAACCCTTGACTCTGTGCAGAAACGGGCGGTCCGTTTGATAGATTCTCCTAATTTAACTAACGGATTGCAATCTTTAGAGCACAGGCGCCAGGTGGGAATGCTGTCCTTGTTCTACCGGTATTACAATGGAAGATGCTCCGAGGAACTAGCGTCATTGATCCCCTCGGCACCGGTGCATAGTCGGGAAACACGCCAAACGCGCGCTCAACATTTGTACACGGTTGACATTAGTCACATGAGAACGGGTCGTTTCTACGACTCGTTCTTGAGTTCAACAGCTCGGCTGTGGAACGATTTGCCGGCCTCTGTGTTTCCTCCCTCCTACAATATGGGTCTCTTCAAGACCCATGTTCACTCCTTCCTCTCCTCAAAAACACCCTCCACACAGCATCCTCAAAGATGACATAGGCCCTGAGGGAAATTATTTTTTCCTCAGGGCCTCCTGTGTGGAGTTAATGTAAAAAAAAAAAAAAAAAAGTTACTAGAATGAAAAATAAATAAAAAAAATTGACAAAATGGCGCGTTGTTGAAATTTAAATACAGAAAACAGACTGTTTTTCCATCATATTTTGTATGTAAAAAATAAGAAGTATTCAACGTAAAAACTTTGTTTTAGTTCCTGCGATAGGTACTAGTGTACGGAATAACATAGTAAAATTTAAGACTAATCGGCCAAGTAGTTTTTTTTTTGCCTCACACCATGCAGAAAAAAGTAGTTTTTAAACAAAAGACTTTGAAGTTTTGCCCGGCCCTTGTACCTGCTTCTGCGCTGACTTGCTAAATGGGCTGTAGAAATTTTAAATGTCGTCATACCATAACAGTATATTTAAAGGATTATACGTTCAAAATATTGAAAAAAAAATTCTAGACCATCGGTTCCCTTTAAGTTTGTCCATATTCCTCATAAACATCACTTATTTGAGTAAAATATTTGATTTTTTGGTAGAAAGCAGTAACTTTGTGGTTTGACATTATAAATTGAAATAACTTTTTAATAAATAATTTTTTTTAAAACCACGATTTATTTAATTTTAATTTTTCCACTACCGACCGGTTTCGCTTTACATAAGCATCATCAGGGTATAAAAATTAAACTAACTAATTTTTAATTAAACTAAGCTAAATTAAACTAAGCGTAATTTTATACCCTGATGATGCTTATGTAAAGCGAAACCGGTCAGTAGTGGAAAAATTAAAATTGAATAAATCGTGGTTTTAAACAAAATTATTGTGTTATTTCAATTAATAATGTCAAACCACAAAGTTACTGCTTTCTATCTTTGCTTCTAAGGTATAAAAATTAAACTAACTAAGTTTTAATTAAACTAAGCTAAATTAAACTAAGCGTAATTTTATTCCCTGATGATGCTTATGTAAAGCGAAACCGGTCGGTAGTGGAAAAATTCAAATTTAATAAATCGTGGTTATAAACAAAATTATTGTGTTATTTCAGTTTAAAATATTTGAGTTCCGATGTGACCCAAATAAGCGGAATCAACTGTGTATTTCCAAGAACCATATTGCTATAAATATATTATCTTCCACAGGTTACGTGATATAACATTATGCATTAACAGTAATTGATTGTTGTATTTGGAATTTACAGTAATTTCGGAATTTCCGTTTTAATTCGTATTCATAAATAAATATAAACAGAGGACAAAGTGTATCTCATAATTAACTTATTATCGACAAAAATAACTACGTTTGTATTATTATTAATATGTATTTAAATATTAATAAAAAGCATTTTGCTTCAAGTAGCAGATATCAAAGTAATTTTTTTATAACGCTAATTAAGAATTATAATTAAGTTCGTCCAGTGGCGGATTTGCTCTAAGGCCCAGTAGGCCCGGGCCTAGGGCGGCCAGATATGAGGGGCGGCCAATCGTGACAAAAAAGTCACTGATAATAACAAGAAATAACTCAGGGTGCCTAAATATTCATATAACAATAATCTTCCTAAATCACGTGAAGAGGTGCAACAAAAGAACGGTCGCGAAAATTTCAGAACCATTACTTTTTTGGTAATAATTGATTCATTGTCAAAAGCACTCAAAAAATGACAGGATGCTTATAAATCACTTAACAATAAATTTAATTTCATTACTAACTTGACAAAACGTCTTTGATCCCAAAATGACATTTTCCGATCACATATCACGGCTCACTCCAGCATGCTACAAACTCCTGGGTTTTGTTATCAGAATATGTAAGCAATTTGATGACCCAGATGCAATGATAGCCATGTTTGATGACGTCATAAGAAGTAAGCTGGAGTATGCTAGTGGTGTGTGGACTCCGCACCAGACTAAATATATTAATATGCTGGAACAAATCCAGAAAAAATTCCTTAGGTATGTCTATATGCGATTGCACGGAACTGCATGCACCATATAGAGTTACTTGAGGCAACAAATAGATTTAGTTTAGAAACTAGACGTTATGCAAATCTTGAAATTCTTAGTTTTAACGTAATCCAAAAACTATATTGACAGCCCATTCCTCTTGGAATGCTATGGTTTATACGTGCCTGAAAACTTCAGTCGAATCGTCGACACGACTTGTTCAAAATACCATACGGCAGAACAGATGTTCTAGCACAGCATAGCATGACAAGAGGAATGATACTGTTGAACGAAATATCGAAAACACTAGATATATACAACTCTTCTTTAGATAGCCTTAAGATTTTTTTTGTATAATGATCATCTTCTTAGGTGTTAAGATTGTCAAAATGAGAAAATTGTAGGGTAATTGTATTAATATTTCTATTTTTGAAACTGATAATTCATGGTGGAATTCCATTATAATATATTATAATAAAAACAAATATAAAACTTTTTTCCACTTTAAGTTTAATGACCGTAACCGGTTTCAGCTCGCTAGAGCCATCTTCAGACTGGTACAAAATATTCTTAATCTACGGTTTATATACATAACATTTGAGGGAGGGGAAGCGGGGTGGTCTTAAGGGTTTTAATCAATTATACTAATTACATTTGTTACTAAGTAGTTTTAGACTGTTGAATTTCTAAATATTTTGGTTATTCCAGTGAGTTAATTACCTTGGGTTTGTAGCTCACTTCAATATTGTTTAGGAAAAACCTTACAAGTGGTATGAATTATTAAAGACCTAATTTTATTGTCAAATCGTTATTACATTTATGATGCATGGGATTTTTTAATAGCTTTTTGAAGGGATGCATGTTTACATTGGAGTAGGAATGGTCATTTTATTAGCTAAATATGTATTTAAAATATGTATTTAGCTAATAAAATGACCATTCCTACTCCAATGTAAACATGCATCCCTTCAAAAAGCTATTAAAAAATCCCATGCATCATAAATGTAATAACGATTTGACAATAAAATTAGGTCTTTAATAATTCATACCACTTGTAAGGTTTTTCCTAAACAATATTGAAGTGAGCTACAAACCCAAGGTAATTAACTCACTGGAATAACCAAAATATTTAGAAATTCAACAGTCTAAAACTACTTATTAACAAATGTAATTAGTATAATTGATTAAAACCCTTAAGACCACCCCGCTTCCCCTCCCTCAAATGTTATGTATATAAACCGTAGATTAAGAATATTTTGTACCAGTCTGAAGATGGCTCTAGCGAGCTGAAACCGGTTACGGTCATTAAACTTAAAGTGGAAAAAAGTTTTATATTTGTTTTTATTATAATATATGGTAATTGTATTATTAATCTGTTGCACAATCAAAAAAAAATAAAAAATAAAGCGCGTCTGAAGTCGAAGAAAAGGCCAAAGCATTACAAATGGTTTATTCTACTGATTTAGAAGATAATTTTTCAGAAGAATGTCTCCATTTCTGTGCTCTCTGCAGTGTAAAAATGAGGATCGAAACAGTGCTGTCAGTTTGTTGATATAGTTACGAACTGAAGGTCTTCAAACCATTTATCCAAACGTGGATATTGCTCTTCGTATGTGTTATGTGTGTACTCCCGCCAGTAGTGTTGCAACAGAACTCTGCTTCCGCTTCCGCTTCCGCTTCTGCAGTAGTTCCGCAAGTTTTTTCACTTCCGTTTCCGTTTCTGGTTCCGCAAACTTCATAACAGATTTCTAAACGCAAGAAACCCGATGGAAGACGATAAATACACTATCGCGACTTATTTGGATCCGCGACATAAATCGCATTTTTTTACCAGCATCATTACAGAGCAGGTTGAATCTAAATTACTTAATGCGACGATTAAGACTATTACAATTAGAACCAGACAATCCAATTCCATCCAAGATGATGACCGCGTACCTTCCCCCAAAAGAAGCCGAACTCAATTTGCGATTGAAGATATCGAAGTGCAGTCTTCTACCTCAAAATCATCATCATCATTACAAATATTGGAATCGATGTTGTGTAAATGAAGACAAGGAGGAGAACTCTTCAACAACTGACGATGGTGACAATTTACTTTTAGAGATACATTCACACATTCGGTATTACAAGAAAGAGAAGAGACTACCTCTCCATGAGGATCCCCTTATGTGGTGGAAAGTAAATGCGCACAAATACCACCATCAGACTCAAAGGTGTAAAATCAGCCAATTTACTTTTTATTAAATATAATTTACCTCTGTTTACATTCGATTACTAAAAGTACAAAATACAAATCTAATTAAACAAATCTTAAAAAATACAACACTTCCGGTTCCGGTTCCGCTTCCGCTTCCGCTAAGATTTACTTTTGACATCTGTTTCCGTTTCTGCTTCCGTTGCATCACTACCCACGAGTAACTGTTCTGGAGAACGATCATTTTCTTGTTTGCGACGAGTTAAAAATTATTTACGCACAACAATGACGGAGCAAAGGTTAAACGATCTTGCTTTGCTTAACATAGAAGCAGATTTTTTAAGGAAATCGGATTGCGAAGATTTAATTAAATGATTTTGCTGTTTTGTAAAACCCATTGTGAATACTTATTATACATTTTGTATGAGAATAAACCTGTAGTTAAACAAGTTAAATAAATAATACCTTAAACCGCTTTAAATGTTTTATTTAAATGTAAAATTATCATTGAAACCTAAAAAAGTATTACAAACTAGCAGCTATTAAAATTAACTAAATTTCTGAATCGATTTCAATAAAAGATGGCTAACTAATTAAATAACTAACCATCACGCCGTTTCCCCACAGGGGTAGGCAGAGAGGACGGACCGCCAGACAACTCGATCTTGGACACACTCCTTGCTTCGTTCACATTCATACATCGTCTCGTACATGCTCTTCTATTATTCTGACTCTTGACATCGCCCGACTCAAGTATCTGATTCACTTGGTCGTGCCATGTCTTCCTCGGGCGTCCCCGACTTCTTCTACCATTCACATTTGCGTCATATATTCTTCTTACACTACTTTCTTCGTTCATTCGCTCTACATGCCCAAACCATCTGAGGGTCCCTTTCTTAATCTTACTCATTATGCTTACATCAGCCTTACATTCTTTGCGGATCTCCACATTTCTCACACGATCATACATGGTTTTACCACACATACGCCTCAGGGATCTCATTTCTACAGCATTCAGTCTACTTTCATCCTTTCTCTGCCAGTTCCATGCCTCACTGCCATACATCAGGGTAGGTACCAGCACTCTATTATGGACGGCTAGCTTCGCTTCTTTTGACAGTTTTTTGGTGCCGCCAACGGCGTTCAGTCCTCCATTAACGGAGTTACCGGCATTTACCCTTCTTTCGATATCTATATCAGTCTTCCCATCTCTCGTAAACATACTTCTCAAATACACAAACTCATCCACCTGCTCCAAGTATTCGTCATTCGCAACTAGGTTGCACATTGTTTTCGTATTCTGTCTTTCAAATACCATTACTTTAGACTTACTCACATTCATCATTAACTCATTCTTCATACATACTTCATTCATCCTAGACACGAGCGACTGTAGATCTTCCATACTGTTAGAAATCAGCATCGCATCATCAGCATACAACAGGCAACATACTTCTAGATCACTCAATTTCGCGCCCAATCCAAAAAACCAATAAAAGATTGCAATAAAGTAAATTCATTTTGTAATCTATATTCTATAGTACTTAATACATGGCCTGGGGCGGCCAAGACTGCAAATCCGCCACTGAGTTCATCACAATGATCTTTTTATTTTCATTTTATGATAGGCATTCTGAAAAACCAAACTTTGATAACATTACGTAACACAACCGGTTAGTAGCCGATTGAACAAATGCGTTGGGCTTCCACTGCAGGATTAAAGCATATAAATAGTAGATTTTACCCGCGGCTTCGCTCGCATTATATTAGGGGTTAATTACTATGCACGTACAAACATTTCGGAGATTCATTTTTATTTATATAAAAAGATAAATATTAACTACGATTTCCGCAAATATATGAACATCATTTTCACGGCAACGATGTCTTTTCTGGTGTTATCAATAACTCGTTTTTGTTAGCGATAGAAAACTTATAACAGACATAATATATTAATATTTATAATTTCATAACGCCAGAGTTTACCATTATATACAGCCTATATTACTCGCATATAATGTAGCTTTCTATTGGTGAAAGAATTTTAAAATCGGTTTATTGGTTTATGCGTGAAAGCGTAACAAACAAACATACGCAGTTTCGCAGTTATAATTCACAATTCGAGAATGACATTTTCGAATAAACTCTTTAATTTAATGAATTTACTTAAAGTACTAAGTAAGAATTATGTATTTTAAATACGTAGATACCTACAATAGGTACTTAACAAATTTGATTGATTTTTCTTATAATATGCGAAAATGAATGTTTGAATAAAAAAAATGTAAAAGGTGGCACGCGAGCTGAATGTACTGGGACTGAATATATGTAACGCGAGGGAGGGGTGAAGAAAGGCGGGGAAAGTAGAGGGGAAGGGGAAGAGGGGAAGGCGAGGGGAAGGGGACATGGGAGGGGAAGGTGTGGCGGAAGGGGACGAATGGGAAAGGACACGCAGGGAGAAACAATTTATTTATTAAGTGGCGTTGCAACGCATGCCGGGAAATCGCTAGTTGTTGATAAAAATCGGACATGTTTCGTGAGCGATGCTCACTTCCTCCTGAGGAAGGAAACTTAAACTTAAACCTTAACTTTAACTTTACTTAAAAATAATTACAACAATACGAGTAGATATACACTTAGAGGAACGTTTGCGCGGCCGGTTTCGGCCCGTTTCATACAAATCTTAATTTTGGATTTGAGATCAAAATACCCAACCAAACTGAAAAATTATCTTTGTAATCAAAAGATATATCAAATATCTAGTACGGATCAGAGCTATTTTATTTATTTTTGATTTAAATTGTAAGATATAGGCCATTTAAAATTGTACGTGTAATGATTTTAGAGGTAACTTGAAACAGTTCTGTATTTATTTCATAAATTTTTAGTTTTAATGAAATAAATTCAGAAAATATTAGAGGAAGGTGGGAAAGTATCTGGCTTATCTGACCTGGTCATCTGGAGCCAGGGAGACTATGACATCCCCAATTGGTTTATGTTGTGAAACTAAAGACATTGGGCAGGTGAAGGAGATGGTTAAGAGGAAGGTTAATCGCTCGTAGTGTCTTCATTTCATTAAATGAATTAAAATGGTTCCACAAATTAAGTTTGCTGTGCTTGAAGAATTAATAAGAATTCAAAGATTCGTTATGTTATCGTGTAGAACGGGCTGATTATTTGCACAAAGTGACCTTGTCTGTTGGCCTGCCTTACAAGGTCTAATGACATACAAACCGGTTGAATCATCTTGGATCACAAACTGGTATCTTCGCAGATAACATGTTGTGCAGATGTTACATTATTTACAAACAAATTCTGTTATAAAATGTTATTCGTAATTTCATCTTGAATTATTTTTGGGATATTATGCTGTGTTTTTGAAGTAAAACTTCTTTACGCACGCTTGACTTGGGGAGTAAGCTGGTGAATGCGTGACGAGAGCGTTACGAAAAGTGTGATCGGGCGAGGCGAACGATGCACGCTTGACTTGGGGAGTAAGTTGGTGAATGCGTGACGAGAGCGTTATGAAAAGTGTGATCGGGCGGGGCGAACGAAGTATAAAGAAGTGTGGTCTAAAGCACACTCGTTTTTTTTAAGTGAAACTTCTTTAACACCGTCGTGATTTGAAATGCGGATGGAACGGAAATGACGCATTACAGTAGAAATTACCTATGAAACGTCAAACTGCGCTCATTGGCCGCTTTGATTATGATTTCACTTTTCAAGGCTCCTATTGGTTAAGATATGAAACAGAAATGACGCATTACAAGAAGCGTCAAACTGCGCTCATTGGCCGCTTTGATTATGATCTCAATTTTCAAGGCTCCTTTTGGTTTAGATATGAAACGGAAATGACGCATTACAGAACCTACGAGCGTCAAACGGCGCTCATTGGCCGCTTTGATTATGATTTCACTTTTCAAGGCTCCTATTGGTTAAGATATGAAACAGAAATGACGCATTACAAGAAGCGTCGAACTGCGCTCGTTGGCCGCGTTGATTATGATGTCACTTTTCAAGGCTTCTATTGGTTGAGATATGAAACGGAAATGACGCTTTACAAGAAGCATCAAACTGCGCTCATTGGCAGCTTTGATTATGATCACACTTTTCAAGGCTTCTATTGGTTGAGATTGTTTTGGTTAAGTTTCGTTTCTCCTGCGTGTGAACTCCACTTGATTTTTTAAAAATTTTACATTAGCTCCACATAGGGGGCTCTAACAATTTACCTTAAGACCTCTGTCATCTTAGGGGGTGCTGTGTGGAGGAGTTTTTTTTAAGGAAAGGAACAAGAGGAAGTTCTGGGAAGGAAATAGGTATAAGAGTTGGGTAGGAATCTGGGAGCCAGTGTGTCCAGGAGCGACGGACGTAGGTTAGAGTTGTTGGCTATTTAAAAAAAAATAGCTCTTAATGACTTTTCAAAGAGGCGTAGTCCAGCGGTAAGGCTCTTGACTCGCATTCCGAAGGTCGCGGGATCGAATCCCGGCGTGGCAAATAAATTTTATTCGATCGATTTGTGTTATTTCACAATTTATTCATTTAAAATAATATAAAGTAAATTTGCGGCACGTTCCAGAGTGGAAGATACTATCAGTATCGCCCTGGTGTAAGACCACCATTTAGAATTGAAACGTCGCTTGAAATGGCTTTGGCCGTGTTTGGTGACTAGATCTGAATAGCCAGGCACTTCCAACCTTCCTCTTCCCATCTCCTTCCCCTCCTCACTACCTTCAGCCTCACAACATACCCCAATTGGCGATGCCATAGTCGCACTGGCTTGTGCGGTATTCATATAAAAAAAATATATATCTATATTATAAACGTTTTCGACAACTCACTTTTTATTCGTTTCAAGTAAAAATAATCAATTAAAAAATTCGCTAAGTTTCTTAATTTTTCTTTCTAAATTGCGGTTGAAAATTTTGGTTTCATAAAATTGAACATTTCACTCATTTTGAGGTTAACTTTTTTATTTTTATATAAAGCGTGGTTTTTATTCTTTCTAACACCGTTTAGATCATTTTTCTAACAATGATAGTAAGAGAGACACAACAATTTCTATGAGACCTGAACGAGCTGTTCCGAAAAGCGAGCAAATTCGCCTGCAGGGCAGACATAACATTTTATAATATAAATAAAAGAAAAAAAACAGTTTAAATAATATTGTAATAATTAATAAATAAGAAAGTTTTTTTTTTTTTTATGTTAACTCCACACAGGAGGCCCTGAGGGAAATAATTTCCCTCAGAGCCTATGTCATCTTTGAAGATGCTGTGTGGAGGGTGCTGTTGAGGAGAGGAAGGAGTGAACATGGGTCTTGAAGAGACCCATATTGTAGGAGGGAGGAAACACAGAAGCCGGCAAATCGTTCCACAGCCGGGCTGTTGAACTCAAGAACGAGTCGTAGAAACGACCCGTTCTCATGTGACTAATGTCAACCGTGTACAAATGTTGAGCGCGTGTTTGGCGTGTTTCCCGACTATGCACCGGTGCCGAGGGGATCAGTGACGCTAGTTCCTCGGAGCATCTTCCATTGTAATACCGGTAGAACAAGGACAGCATTCCCACCTGACGCCTGTGCTCTAAAGATTGCAGTCCGTTTGTTAAGTTAGGAGAATGATTGTTCGATTGATTGTTCTTATAATATATAAAACGAATGTTTGTAATGTATGAAAAATGTAAATTTAAAAAAATGCCTGTGCTCTAAAGATTGCAGTCCATTTGTTAAGTTAGGAGAATCTATCAAACGGACCGCCCGTTTCTGCACAGAGTCGAGGGTTTTTTTCAGGTATTTTGGGACTCCAGACCAGAGGTGACTGCCAAATTCAACCGTGGGGCGCACTTGCGATTTGTACGATGTGTACTATTAAAGTATCTGCGGGCCCTGTACAGTACGCTCAGTTTCTGAGAGGCTAACTTAACTCTGGCCTCGATGGAGCCCCCGTACCTGAGCTGGTCACTTAGAGTTACACCAAGCATATCAATGGAAGGCCTGTTCGGGAGATTGCTTCCGTTGAAGGAGACTAGATTATCATTCCGAACCCTTTTAGACGTAATCAGACATGATTGGGTCTTTGAAACATTAAATTCGACGAAAGTTATACAATGTAAATCGTAATTTTTTTATTTCTGTTATTCACAGTTTAAAAATAACAACGAGGAAAAAAACTTGTTTTCTGCATGTAATAAAAAGTAATTTAAAGAGCAATAGAGGAGATGTATCTAATATGGAATAGCTCATGTAAAAAAAAATCTGATTAATTATAATTGAATCGTTTATTAAGTACTTGCTTTTATCCGCGGCTTCGCTCGCATGGTATTAGGGGGAAATTACTGTAGCGCTTGCACATATCAATTATCTTAGATAGTGAATTCGCCGGCTAGTAGCTTGTAAACTCGCTCAATGTAATCGAGGCTTAAGTTTAAAAGCGAGTGAATCGGTGAGTGAGATTGTCATGATGACACACAAAACTGTCTACTCACTCAGTAGGGACAGCAGCAGCTAAAATAACGACTCTCGCGCGAACCAATTCTGTCGACATTTTGTAGAAAACTTGAGCTCGCAGCTAGCGCCACAAAGTAGCCAGTAGCAAGAATAGCGACCATTGCGAGAACTAATTCTGACAGTTACGAAATCAGTTGTTCGTGGGCCGCCATCTCGATCACGCTGGCGAGTGAGTTTGTGAATTTCCCAGCTAACAGCTTGTAAACTCGCTCAATGTCATCATATTTTCCTTTAAAATACATGAGATATATATGAGATATTTTAAAATATCTCATAATATATCTGTATGATAATTTTAAAATATCTCATATATCTGTACTTGATATTATAAAACATTTTTTTAATTTATTTCAAAAATGCCTAAAAGTATGGAATCAAATTAAATTAAAAATGTTGGAATCTTCGATGTTCACAAGGCCTACCTAACTTAGTAGTTTCACAGTTTAACAAGAGATGTCTCGAATCTCTACTAATTATTTGTTATTGACATTCCGCCGACCGAAATTATTGAAATATTTTCTCTTACAAATCATCAATCGCATTAAAAAATTCATGTTCGGATTTAAATTATTATTTGTGATAACTAGGCCAAAGACAACCTACAAAAATCATTATCCATATCAATACTAATATTTTAAATGGGAAACTGCTCAAGTTTGTTTGTTAAAAAATAAACGATTTTAAAAATTATTTCACCAATAGAAAGCTAAATTATATGCGAGGACTACAGGCTGAATGTAATTTATTTATTTATTTATTTATAAATAAACGCCCTTTTTCGGGGCTTTTACATATATAGCATAGAAAAAACATTTTATTGTACATAACTGAACTGCCTCAATAACAATATTTTATATTTTTTCAAAGATAAATTGAAGATGTCCACTGACTTGGTATAATTGTTTCCCTCCATTAGTATTCTGGGCAAAGAGGAATACATATGATAGTTAGTCCCAGAATTTCTGCACTGAAATAAATCCTGACTTCTAGTATTACGAAGTGGAATTCGGAAGCTTATCAATTCAAGTAATACCGGACTATCAACTAAATCATTTAGAATTTTATATAAAAATACCAAGTCAGTGAAAATTCTTCTGTCTGACAATTTAAGCATATTCATATCGTTTAAAAGTGTGTTGTAGTTTAACATATTTGCTGAAATACCCATTTTAAAAATTAGAAAACGTAAGAATTTGTTTTGTATTCTTTCAACAGCTTGTACGTGCATATTATAATGAGGATTCCAGACAGGAGAATTGTACTCAAGTTGGCTTCTAACATAAGCAAAATATAACATTTTAATACACTTTAATGGTAAGCTCTGGCGTTATTAAATTATAAATATTAATATATTATATTTGTTATACGTTTTCTGTCGCTAACAAAAGCGAGTTATTGCAAACGTCAGAAAACAAATCGTTGCCGTGGAAACGATGTTGATGTATTTGTGGGCTCTATGCTGGTAGGTACTCAGCTCCCTACCTACTGGTCGGCTGCTGCTCCAGAAAATTTAAATATTAGAATACTTTTTGTTTTTTTGGACAAGCTTGTGTTTTGGAATAAATGTCAGACGAGAGTTCCTACATTAAAAATATAATTCGTAACGATTATAAAGACTGAATAATAAATAGTGTAATTTTTATTATATTAACAAACTTCCAAATATTTAAATAAAAATAAACATCCGAAATCTTTGTAAGCGCATAAATTCCGAACGAATGAACAAAATTGGATAATTCTTTTTTTCTTTGAGCTCTAGCATTATGAAATTTAGGTGGCACGCAAGCTTTTTGAAAACTGTATGTACCGGGAATGAATGTATGGAATGCGGGAGGGTGTGGGGAGAGGGGGGATAATTGATAAGTGCAAGCGCTACAGTTATTTCTCCATATACCATGCGAGCGAAGCCGCGGGGAAAAGCTAGTAGAAGAATAAATAAACACATTTTTTTAAATTTAATGAAACAAATAACTTTTTGTACACCACTATTAAATTAACAATATCGACATTTTCAAAAACTATGTTTTCTTTAATTTTAATAATTATTTACAATTTTTTAAACTTAAATATAAGCATTTCTAAGAAACGGGAGAACATTTTTGTGTTTTTAATATTTTTATAAAAAATTCAAAATGATTGCGATGTTTTAATAATAAATATATATTAAGTACATAACGGAACACCAATCCTGCGTACGCCGAATTCTATGTTACGAAAAAAAAATCTCCGTACTAGACCGCTCCACCCTAGTATACGGTCAAATACAGATGCATTCAATTGCTTTCTAACACTATCAGTAGCTTATATGTCTCCATATTAATATTCGGAAGTGTGATTTTTTAATGAGGGCGGGAAATTTCCAAACCGATCGCTTAAAAATTTCCAAGTGCTCAAGGCTGAAATTGATTATATTGCAGAACACTCATTTGGTTGACGATACAATACGAAATACATATTACAAAATTATTCAAAATCTTTTGTTTTAGTTTGAAAATTTGATTGCCTAGAATTATTACAGATGCTTTAATTAAAAGGAACGTATGCGCGGCCCATTCCGATCAGTTTCATACAAATCTTAAATTTGGATTTGAGATCAAAATACACAATCAAACTGAAAAATTATTTTTGTAATCAAAAGGTTTATCAAATATCTAGTACGGATGTAAGCTACTTTATTTATTTTTGCTTTAAATTATATGATATAGGCTATTTAAAAATTTTAGTGTTTCATGATTTTAGAGGCAACTTGGGCAATTATTTGTGAGTAAATGAAAATCATTAAAAAAATTATTTTACTATGTTTATTTTTTTTATATTTTTTGATTATTATTTTTTATTGTTCCAAATCCAAATTTAAGATTTGTATGATACTGGCCGAAATGGGCCGCGCGTACGTTCCTCTTAAATACTGCGAGTCAGGGCCGTAGCCAGAGTTGAAATTAAGATAAGGCAGCGGTAATTACAGGTAGGGCGAAAGTAAAAATGTAACTTGATCTGATCTGGTGAATCGATTTTCGTCGTACATGTGTGAGGCAATACTTCATTGGATGATCAAAACATTTAGTTATTTAACAATGTTAGAGGATTACCTTGTGTTCTTTCACCAGGTAGATAATAAGTATTTGTACACAAGGTAATTCTTGATCATTGCTAACAATGAACTTGAAAAAATTAACTGCAGTATCAATGGCTTTTCATTCCTTAAGGTTTATATAAGGTACTAAACATAATTTTAAATTACAGAATAAAAACAAAATTAAAAACAATAAAACAATCCTTAAAACAATCGAATTCTTCAATTCGACATATCATTAAAAATACGAAGTACTTCATTTAGATCAACTGACTTGATGTTTTCTTTTCAGAATAAAAACACCATGCATGCCATTCTTTCGTGACCCATTGACAGCCTCTGAGGCCTATTGATTGCAGTCAATGTTGAAAACGTAGATTCGCACACATCAGTGCTGCAACCTATTGCCGCCACAGATGCAAAAAGTTCATACTTATTTCTAAACGCCTTTCGCTACCTATACAAAACTTGCATTGCGCTTTCCGTTTCATCCTCGCGTCGACTCAAATAAGCTTTGACTACAGCAGTCTCTTCTCTTGATGGAATTGTTAGACCTGAAAACATTGTTGAAATTGTGAATTGGAGATAAATAAATTACAGGCAGGAGAAGTTAGGGTTAAGTTTTTTTTAAACTTTCCTTAAATTTTTCAAATGTACCATTTTGACTACATCCAACTCATCGAGACTCGCCATAGAATTCAGAAGATCGTCGTTGAAAAACCGAAAACCTTCTTTGTAATTCAGCAATAGAGAACTCCGGTCCAATTTTTTTATTTTTTTTACGAATTTCTTCTAACTTAAATAACTGCATATTTATTTTTATAGTTAGTTTTAATACTTAAAATAAATATCAAAGTTTTAATTTTTCAAGATCCCCCGAAAACCACCGAATCTAGTGTGACGTCATCATGACCAACCGAAGTATGAATTTTGTAGGGAATTGGAATCAGCTGTTCGACTCCCGCCATTTTGAATTTCAGCATTGGAGCGTTTTTTCTGGGCAATATGCTCGTTTTTTGTAAAGTTAAAGTTTTTGAATATTTTAAATAATATAGATAAACTAATAGAGATACTTTATTTTTGATACTGAATTATTTAGGCCTAAATAATGTTTCAATAAAAACAAAAACTATTACATGTCCAATTCTCTATAAGCCAATAACACGGAATGCCGAATGGCTTGCGTCTTCATTTTTATTGATTTCTAAACAACTTTGACCCAGGTGACACGGCGCGGTGACGTCACGCCGCCAAAATCCAGCAATAGGGTGTTTTAATGACACGTTTTAAAATGGACTTTTTAATATTTTTTTTAAAACTCTACGTTAAATATTATGTAATAAAACTTATATATTCAGAATCAGCGTATATTGGTCTATATGAACATATTTTTTTAAAGCCTTAATACGTTCCGAAATACTCGAATATTATCATAGTCGGTGGTATTTCTTAAGCCGCCGCTAATTGAATTTTTACCGATTTCTCACATATCTCCCTTAAACATTTGAATTTTTTAAACTCTTAAAAAAAATATATGTTATTTTTGAAGATAATATCTAGATAAGTTCCACGCCGAAACGCAAATTATATGAAATTCCCTGGATAGAAAAAAATCGCAAAATATTCAAAACAAGTCTATTTCTACTATTTTACAAGTTTATGCTTCTTTAAACGATACTTAAGGCGACGCTAAGATGGAGAGATATGTAATTACGAACGTTGGACAGAGCGCGCTAATATTTTCAATGATAAAATTGAAGCGAAAATTGTGAAAATGCTTAATAAAACATGACTCGTTTAAAATAGAGCAAAAATCTCGTGGGGGTTGTCTAAAACAAACAACGTTCAAAGAAACACTGTGAACTTTTTCATACATATAACTTGTTAAATAATAGAGACAGGCTTAAAATAAAAATTTTCCGAACATACTTTGCGATTTTTTTCTATCGAGGGAAATTCATATAATTTGCGTTTGGGCATGGGGGTTTTATAGATATTATCTTCAAAAATAACATATATTTTTTTAAATTCTTAAAAACTTCAAATGTTCAAGGGAGAAATGTAAGTGTAATTCATATGTAAGAAATCGGTAGAAATTCGGAGGCTTAAGATGTCTTCCACGAGATTTTTGCTCTAGTTTAAACGAGTCACATTTTATTAAGCATTTTCTCAATTTTCGCGTTAGTTTCCAATTAAAAATATTAGCGCGCTCTGTCCAACATTCGTAATTACATATCTCTCCATTTTCTTGGCACAGATATTTTAAGGTAGGCCATTACCCCAAAATGCCCCCCCTAGCTACGGCTCTGCTGCGAGTGGAACACATCTTGGTAGTTATTTCAACGTTATTTATTGGCGTCTTTTATAAGCTTTCATAGTCTTGTAATAATTTTCTGATGGCCACATTTTTTCGATAAATGATTTTTCCACACATACGTCTTTGGAATTTAATTTCTACATCATTCAACCATCTTAATTAAAATATTACGCCACCCTAAAGAACATAATAACATAATTTAATCAAGATTAAATCCTTGACAACGCCGGGTACAGACCAGTTATTATAGTATACATATTATTATGTACGTAAACACTATGAACGTAGTCAAATACATAGTTGTTATTTAACTCCGCCGAGCACGGATGTTATGGCCGGTGGTGACGCCGTAAAAGTGATTTTTTTGTTGTTAAATCACCTGTCAAAGGGGCTATAGTGGTTTTTAAGTTTAACTGAAAAATGGCAATTCTATTTTCAGTTGTTCTAGTGTCAGTTTTGTTTTCTGTTAATATAAATGCCGAACTCTACAAAGGTAGGAACTCTGAAACATTTATGTTAATTGATGAAGGATTTTGATGAGGCCATACCATAACGGTATGGGTTCCTTACTTGCGAATGCACGTTTGCGTCCCGCGACAAGATATCCTCGACAAAATATCCTACGCACAAAACATCCCCCCACAAAATATCTACTAAAACCTAACCTAACAAAACCTAACAAAAATTTAGTATCTTTACAGAATGTCGGTATTATTTTTGTCCCATTTTTTGTTAGGTTAGGTTAGGTTTAGTAGATATTTTGTTGGAGATAATTTGTTGGGGATATTTTTTCGGGGATATTTTGTTGGGGATATTTTGTTGGGGATATTTTGTTGAGTATATTTTGTCGGGGATATTTAGTTGGGGATATTTTGTCGGGATATTTATTTGGGGATATTTTGTTGTGGGAATGAAAATGTGCGAAACGGATATTTATTTGGGGATATTTTGTTGTGGGAATGAAAATGTGCGAAACCGTCAGTAACCATTCGTTAGATAACCAACGCGTCTGCCATAGGTCACCACAAGTGATTCGCTACGTTTGAAGACTTACCAGGTGTGCCCGGGCTGAACCGCAGTGGGAGGGATTAATTGATGCATCTGACGCACTAACACCCAGCTTCCTGGTCAGCCCCCATGTTTTTTTCCTTTAAAGAACTTCCTTTCCTTAAAATGCCTTGCAAAAGCATCCCAGAAATTATTTTCCTTAAGGACTCTTATGTGGAGAGGATCTTTGAGAAACGAAAGTGGTCGAAATATGACTAATGACCCCATTAACTAATTAACTCACGTTTAGTGTCATTAACTCACGTTTAATGTCACAGTTTAAAAAAGTTTTAATGTTTAGTGGTGCTAATAAAAAACTGTCAAAAGAAGCGAAGCTAGCAGTCCACAATGGAGTGCTGGTACCTTCCTGGTGTATGGCAGTGAGGCATGGAACTGGCAGAGGAAGGATGAAAACAGACTGAATGCTGTAGAAATGAGATCCCTGCGGCGCATGTGTTGTAAAACCATGTATTTATCTATTTATTTATTTTGTCAGGTTCTTCGTAAAACATTTATACACCAGAATATTATGGAGAAGAATACAAAAATTTAAAGAAAAAAGTGTATAGAGGCAGTTTCACTATCTGACGTGACGTATGTCAGAAGATAGTTACTGAACTCTCTGTAGGTGACATTGAAGATGTCGATGCTCAATACAGATTCAATTATCAGTTGCATTACGTCTGATTACGTCTAAAAGGGATCGAAATAATAATCTAGTCTCCTTCAACGGAAGCAATCTCCCGAACAAGCCTTCCATTGATATGCTTGGTGTTAAGTGACCAGCTCAGGTACGGGGGCTCCATCGAGGCCAGAGTTAAGTTAGCCTCTCAGAAACTGGGCATACTGTACAGGGCACGCAGATACTTTAATAGTACACAACTGCTAACCCTGTACAAATCGCAAGTGCGCCCAACGGTTGAATTTGGTAGCCACCTCTGGTCTGGAGCCCCAAAATACCTGAAAAAAATCCTCGACTCTGTGCAGAAACGGGTGGTCTGTTTGATAGATTCTCCTAATTTAACAAACGGATTGCAATCTTTAGAGCACAGGCGCCAGGTGGGAATGCTGTCCTTTTTCTACCGGTATCACAATGGAAGATGCTCCGAGGAACTAGCGTCATTGATCCCCTCGGCACCGGTGCGTAGTCGGGAAACACGTCAAACGCGATCAACATTTGTTCACGGTTGACATTAGTCACATGAGAACGGGTCGTTTTTACGGCTCGTTCTTGAGTTCAACAGCTCGGCTGTGGAACGATTTGCCGGCTTCTGTGTTTCCTCCCTCCTACAACATGGGTCTCTTCAAGACCCATGTTCACTCCTTCCTCTCCTCAAAAACACCCTCCACACAGCATCTTCAAAGATGATATAGGCCCTGAGGGAAATTACTTTCCTTAGGGCCTCCTGTGTGGAGTTAATGTAAAAAAAAATTGCTCTGTTTAATGGCGTAAGAAGTTCTCGCTTTCGGAGCATAAAAAAGTGCGTGGGATCTCCCACGAGTGTACGCGCTAGGTACTTATAAGTTAATCTCCTTCAACATGGGCGGACTCCGTATAATGCCGGAGATTAGCTTGAAAAAGTGTTTACCCAAAAATATTTTTCGGCGGGCTTCTAACGTATTAAGATCGAGCATTCCTGTTAAGAACAACGATGGAAACAGGAATGGGTAGTATGTATATTCCCTCATATACAGGTAAGGCATAATCATATAATGTATGATCGTGTGAGAAATGTGAAGGTCCCCAAATAATACAAGGCTGACGTAAGCGTAATGAGTAAGATTAAGAAAGGGACCCTCAGATGGTTTGGGCATGTTAGAGCGAATTTTTTTTATTTTTTTATGAAATACCGCACAAGAGTCCCAACTGCTCCCGTCTGGAGCCAGTGAGACTATGGCATCCCCAATTTATTTATTTATTTATTTATTTATTTCAAAAACATACGGCACAACATGTGCCATTAACATAAATTATATTATATATGTATTATAAAACAATAACAAAACGAAAGTAACAACATAAATTGAAGTTAAATATAAAAACAAAAGGTAAAAAAAGAGTTGAGGTAGTAAGCAGTAAGTAAAAAGTAAGATAGATAAATGAAAGTATAAAGTAAAAGCATAAAATTATAAAATATAAAGTACATATAATGAAAAGTTACAGATTGAGATAGAAAGTTAAAAGGTAGGAAATAAAAAGTGTAAAGTTATAAATATTAAAAAAAAAGTGTAACAAGTAAAGAGTAAGAAATGCTCTTAGGAGCCAAAAATTGAAGATAATATAAATTAAATTTACCAAATACAAAAGGTATCACTGATTATGATATGTTTCTAGTCATAGATATTGGGAACGCTCATACAATTGCGTATACATACATCTGTTTACAAAGTTAATAATAGCGAGTGCGTACTGGTAGGACTTGATTAATGATTATATTATAATTACGTCGTAGTAATAGCAGACAAATTCTGTTTTATGCATCTTTTGTATGATGACAGACTTCCGGCATTATCGATATGAGCAAATTCATTACCTAAAGAGTGTAGACGATGTATTATTGAATTTTGTTCAGCATTACTGAGAGTATTGTTGCAATAATAAGGTGTTTTGAGTCGAGTTATTCTACTAGGTACGTGATAATTCACCAGCGAAACTAGTTCAGGGGAGTCAAACCAATTATTATTTATTTTAAATAAAAAAATTAGATCATTAAATATTCTTCTATCTTTTAACGATAACAGTCGCATTTTTCGTAGTAGAGAATCATAATTTATTTCGTCCGCGGGAATTCCTAACTTAAAATTTAATGATCTAAGAAATTTGCGTTGGATTCTTTCAATGGACATTACATGACTTTTGTAAAAAGGGTTCCATAAGGGGGAATTATATTCCAAATGACTTCTAACTAGAGTCGTATAAAGTATTTTAAATGTGTTGATGTTTTTGAAATCCTTGGATATTCTTATAATGAGGCCCAACATTTTCATTGCTTTACTAGTTATAATATTAATGTGATTATTAAATGATAGTTTCGTATCAAAGATTATACCGAGGTCCCTTATTTCAGATACTGACAATAAACTCTGGTTGTTGAGTGAATAACTGTATTTTATAGGGTTTTTTATTCTAAAGAAACTCATGATTTGACATTTTTTAATATTAAGTGTAAGCTTGTTTATGGTACACCATTCTGCGAATTTAAAAAAATTGGATTCTAGGGACAAGCAGTCGTACATATTTTTTATGATTTTATATATTTTCATGTCATCAGCAAATAATAATACATTAACATCAGAAAATACGGAAGTGACATCGTTTATAAATAGAATAAACAATATTGGACCAAGGTGCGAACCCTGAGGCACGCCACTAGTGGCTTCAAATTCGTAAGACAAGTGATCTTTGATAGAGACAGTTAGTAAACGTTTTGATAAATAATCTTTAATCCAGTATAATAAGTTGCCACTTATACCAAGTTTTGACAATTTATTTAGAAGAATTTTATGGCACACCTTATCAAAAGCCTTACTAAAATCTGTATATATTGAGTCAACTTGTTCTCTATTAGCAAGGGCACCTGAAATAAAACTTTCGTACAATGTAAGGTTAGTTAATGTAGATCGTCCAGAGACAAAACCATGTTGAAATGATGAGATATTAAATTTTATACACGAAGAAATTTTTTGAAGAATTAACTAATTAATTGGGGTATGTTGTGAGGCTGAAGGTAGTGGAGAAGGGAAGGAGATAGGGAAGAGGAAGGTGGGGAAGTAGCTGGCTATTCAGATCTGGTCACTAAACACGGCTAAAGCCATTTCAAGCAACGTTTCGATTTTACACCAGGGCGATACTGATAGTATCTTCCACTCGCGAATGAACGAAGAAAGTAGTGTAAGAAGAATATATGACGCAAATGTGAATGGTAGAAGAGGTCGGGGACGCCAGAGGAAGACATGGCACGATCAAGTGAATCAGGTACTTGAGTCGGGCCATTTTTTTTTACATTAACTCCACACAGGAGGCCCTGAGGAAAATAATTATCCTCAGGGCCCATGTCATCTGGGATGCTGTGTGGAGGGTCTTTTTGAGGGGAGAAAGGAATGAACATTCGTCTTGAAGAGACCCATGTTGTAGGAGGGAAGAAACACAGAACCCGGCAAATCGTTCCATAGCCGAACTGTTGAACTCAAGAAGGAGTCGAAAAAACGACCCGTTCTCATGTGACAAATGTCAACCGTGTACATATGTTGGGCGCGCGTTTGGCGTGTCTCCCGACTATGCACCGGTGCCGAAGGGATCAGTGACGCTAGTTCCTCAGAGCATCTTCCATTGATATACCGGCAGAACATGGATAGCATTCCCACCCGACTGTGGTCTCAAGATTGCAATCCGTTCGTTAAGGTGGGAGAATCTATCAAACGGGCGGTACTTCTGTAATTCTGCCATGTCATGAGTCAGAATAATAGAAGAGTATGTATGAGACGATGTATGAATGTGAATGAGGCAAAGAGTGTATGCAAGACCGAGTTGTTTGGCGGTCTGTCTGTGATTGTTAGTTAGTTAATTAGCGTAATAATTCCATCAAACAAACCAACAAATAATATTATTTTAACGTAATAATTTATTATCAGCGACCTTTTGACTTTATATTAGATATAATTTAGCCTTCCCAAATTTTCTTTTCTTGGTAACTATATCTTGACCTAAAAATTTACAATGTAAGTAATAACAGAAATAATTATTAAAAATGGTGAAAACTCAAAATAGAAATCTTCAGAGATTGCCGATCCTTTACAAGTTACAAGACTATTGAAATTGGCAGCCATCTCTGGTCTGCAGCGGTTTGCGGCTTCTGTGTTTCACCCCTCCTACAACACGGGTCTCAAAGTTCGGAAGCAATCTTCCGAACAGGACCTCCATCGATATGCTTGGTGTAACTCTAAGTGACCAGCTCAGGTACGGGGGCTCCATCGAGGCCAGAGTTAAGTTAGCCTCTCAGAAACTGGGTGTACTGTATGGGCCCGCAGATACTATAGTTCACAACTGCTAACTCTGTACAAATCGCAAGTGCGCCCCACGGTTGTATTTGACAGCCACCTTTTGTCTGGAGCCGGAATATACCTGAACAAAACCCTCGACTTTGTGCAGAAACGGGCGGTCCGTTTGATTGACTCTCCTAACTTAACAAACGGATTGCAATCTTTAGAGAATAGGCGTCAGGTGGGAATGCTGTCCTTGTTCTACCGGTATTACTACGGAAGATGCTCCGAGGAACTAGCGTCATTGATCCCCTCGGCACCGGAGCATAGTTGGGAAACACGCCAAACACGCGCCCAACGTTTGACATTAGTCACATGAGAACGGGTCGTTTCTACGACTCGTTCTTGAATTCAACAGCTCGGCTGTGGAACGATTTGCCGGCCTCTGTGTTCCCTCCCTCCTACAACATGGGTCTCTTCAAGACCTATGTTCACTCCTTCCTCTCCTCAAAAACACCCTCCACACAGAATCTTCGAAAATGACGTAGGCCCTGAGGGAAATTATTTTCCTTAGATCCTCCTGTGTTGAGTTAATGTAAAAAAAAAAATTGTCACTCCCTTCCTTTCCTCGAAAAGACGCCACACAGCGCACTTCTATTTTTATATTATACTAGCTTTTCCCCGCGGCTTCGCTCGCATGGTATTACGGGAAATTACTATAGCGGTTGAACTTATCAATTATCTCCCCTCCTCCCCACCCCCACCCCCTCCCGCATTCCATACATTCATTCCCTTACATTCAGTTTTCAAACATCTCGCCTGCCACCTAAATTTCATAAAGCTATAGCTCAAAGAAACAAAGAATTATTCAATTTTGTTCATTCGTTCGGAATTTATGCGCTTACAAACATTTCGGATGTTTATTACCAGCTTAGAGTCCACAAATATATCAACATTTTTCTGACAGAAAACGTATAACAAATATAATATATTAATATTTATAATTTCATTACGCCAGAGCTTGCCATCATATACAGACTATAGTCTTCGCATATAATTTATCTTTCTATTGGTGAATGAATTTTCAAAGTCTTTATTGGTTAATGCGTGAAAGCGTCATAAACGAACTCTAGCAGTTTCGCATTTATAATATTAGTATGGATCTTCAGTGATTGCGACGTATTTTTATGGCCTTGCGTTGTTGAGCGTTGCAAGATGAATTAATTTATGAAGCATAATTGTTTCAAGTATTTCCAAGATATTGAATAATTGCATACACGTGTTTGTTTACGATTAAATGCAAGTTTTTATAACATCTTTCCGATGAATGTTCACGGATTTTTCCGAGACTGATTACTTCTTCTCTGGTCGATTCCTCATGGCTGAAGATCGTGACCCCCACTCCGACTTCTATGGTGGATAAGGCTCCTCTACTCCTCGCGACTCTGTGCTGCATGGAGAGGCAAGGACACCGAGGTGCAGGATGCCAGTTATAAAGGGTTTTCCAATAAGAGGTGTTATAACACCTCTTATTGGAAATAAGCCTCTCTAATCTAATCCACCTCTAAATAACACCTCTTATTGGAAATAAGAGGTGTTATTTAGTTATTTAGTGTTATTTAGTGTTTTTAATTTTCACCTCTAAATAACACCTCTTATTGGAAATAAGAGGTGTTATTTAGAGGTGGATTGCGCTATCGAGAGATGATTAATGATTTTTTATGGCCGGAATTGGATGGTATTGATCTCGACAACGTTTACTTTCAACAAGACGGCGCTACGTGCCACACAAGCAACGAAACCATTGATCTTTTACGGGAAAAGTTTCCGGACCGTGTGCTCTCGAAGAGGTGATCACAATTGGCCACCGAGATCTTGTGATTTAACACCTTGCGACTTCTTTCTTGGGGCCACGTGAAAGAGAAGGTCTACGCCAACAGCCCAGTGTCGATATAAGACCTCAAAGTTGGAATTCGTGAGGCTATCGAGGACATAGGGCAGCCACTTT
Source organism: Glyphotaelius pellucidus (assembly GCA_936435175.1). Taxonomy (NCBI): domain Eukaryota; kingdom Metazoa; phylum Arthropoda; class Insecta; order Trichoptera; family Limnephilidae; genus Glyphotaelius; species Glyphotaelius pellucidus. The sequence continues at coordinate 14,354,839 of OW386563.1, forward strand.
GCGATTTGGTTATGGAAAATTTCATGAAAAGGGTATGGTCCTGTAAGCGTGGTCTTGGTGGTTATTTGCCTGATGTTATTTTTTAATATTAAGGGCATACCTTTCTCTTTACAATGAAATAAACATCCGATCATTTATATTAAAAAATGGCATTTTTCTTTGAATATCAAAATAGCAACTCTTATTGGAAAACCCTTTACCTGGCTACTCCACCGCATTTATTTATTTATTTCTACTGGGTTTTACCGATGCTCGCACTTACGTGAGAACAATCCAGTTATAAAAACTCAGTTATTACACAATTATAAAAATCTACAATTAAATACAGACACGTACAATTAGAACAACAATAACATCACCAATAAAAATACAGAATTATATACAAGCTTAGTCAAGTAACACGTTACAATGAGTGGCAAGAGGCGTAAGAAATTCGCGAGGCATACACAGATAATTGACACAATATAATTAGTTAGCATGTTTTAACAGCGCCAGCACTTTTTATTTTGAATTCGTACAAATTATCGACGAAAATATCCACTTCAGCACACTCTATCTTGTTATATAGTCGACCCATCTGGGTCAGAGGGCTAAAGTAGGCGATATTATTTTTAAATGTATTCTTGTGAAAAATGTTATGGCGTCTTAAACTATGGGAATTGGGGACATTTTTTTTAAATGAGCTCCACACAGGAGGCCCTGAAGAAAATAATTTCCCTCAGGGCCTATGTCATCTTTGGGGATGCTGTGTGCAGGGTTTTTTAAGGAAAGGAAAGGGAGGAGAGCTCTGGGAAGGAAAAGGGTTTAAGGGGTGGGTAGGAATCTGGGGTTCAGTGTGTCCTGGTCATCCGCCTCCAAGATCTAGACTAACCTCACCCCATGAACACAGACACCCCTGCTAAATCACCAAACGTAGCGAACTACTTGGGGTAACCTATGGCAGAGGTTTTGGTTATCCAATAAAAGTTGCCGGGGCGGCGGTACCCATTCCCGCCTCCCCTTTATTTAAATACTGCTAAGACATTATGTAGTATCAAGATGGCCGTGAATAATTTTATGTAAACATATGATCAGTCAATTGCCTTCTAGTTTTAAGTGTACCAATCTTGAAGTAATCACTTTCGATCTAAGATGGTCGTGTTCGTGACCTTCCCTGCTTCTTCTGCCTTCCACTTTGCCAGTGACTATTAGTATCTCCAAGTGGCGAGTCCTTTGGTGAGCAACGTGGCCAAAGTATCTTATGGTACGTTGTTGGCAAATAGTTGAAAGCTCTTGTAGGCTAGTCGGGGTTTATAGCAGAAGGTAAACATGGCACGATGAAGTCGATGTAAATACTTGACGCAGACCTTGGCAAGAATCAAAATAACAGAAAAGTGTGCATGAGACGATGTTCGAAGAAAGATTCAGTGTTAAACAGCGTTAAGGTTAGTAGATAGATAAATAGACGAAAAAAGTGCTGAGTTTGCATTAATTCCGAACAAGCTAAATTTTTAAAAAAAATCTTGAATACATCATTACAAACGCTACATAGAAATTTTTTTCATTCCTGTTTGAGCGTTATTTTTTATATAAGGTCAAAAGTCACGAATTTTTATTATTTGCGTATATCTCTGAAACTGTGAGAGCTACTGAAAAAATTAAAAGTTAAAAGTTTGAAGAGCGTAAAATTTTCTACAAAAAAGGTACGAATACTTTTTTCCCTGCGAAGTACTGTTCTCGAGTTATCGCCATTTCAGATTGTAGGTATGCACACATTTCCGCATCATCTCTGAGGGAGTCTACTCGGCGCTTTTTAAACGCAGTCTCCCCAGTAGTAAAAAAAATGTTGCAGCGAGAAAATTATATGATTCATCATCAAATTCTACAATAAATTCAACATGATCACTGGTTTCTTCCTCCTTGCTCTCTTTTTCCTCTTGCACAATTTGTGTTGACTGCTCTAGGAAAAGAGATCAGTTAGATCCTCATCAATTTCGAAAGAATCTTCATCTGTTGCATTTGACTCAGCATTAGTGCAAGAGTGGCCTTGAAAATTGGTAAAGACTGTTCAACAAAACAATCCAACTTTTCTGTACCCATAATTGTTCGTGCAGCCTTTCTTGCAATTACAAAAAATTGTATTTAGCATTTTATCTGGAATAGGTGAAATTAAAGTCTGGGTTGGCTCAAAACTATTATTCATCAATTTCTAGCCCCAGTCTTCAGGATTCAGTTGGTTGCCCAGCCACACTTGCTCTGTCCCTTGTAATTCGAGGTTCAATTTGTGACGTCTTTCGTTTTCCAAAACAAGGGGGTTGAACGCACGTCAAATTCGAAGGATAAACATTTGCGTATAAATATTTATTTATTTATACTGGGTTTTACTGATGTTCGCACTTACGTGTAAACAATCCAGTTATAAAAACTCAGTTATTACACAATTACAAAAACCAAAAATTACGTACATTTAAATACAGATACGTAGAATTAGAAAAACGATAACATCATCAATAAAAATACAGAATTATATACAAGCTCACTCAAGTTACACATAACAATGAGTGGCAAGAGGCATAAGAAATACGCGAGGCATGCATCGAGAGATAATTGAGACAATATAATTATTTAGCATTTTTTAACAGCGCCAGAATCCGTACAAATTATCGACGAAAATATCTACTTCAGCACACTCTATCTTGTTTATAGCCGACACATCTGGGTCAGAGGGCTAAAGTAGGCGATATTATTTTTGAATGCATTCATGTGAAAAATGTTATGGCGTCTTAGACAATGGGAATTGGAGACATTTATTTCAATACTGCTAAGACATAATGTAGTATCAAGATGGCCGTGAATAATTTTATGTAAACATATTAGATCAGTCAATTGCCTTCTAGTTTTAAGGGTATCAATCTTGAAGTAATCACGACGTACGTCGTATGATCTAAATAGTTCAGATAAACTACCAATTACGTGAAATAATGTTGGATGCTGGCTCTAGCGCTTTTAAAGCCAGGGAATAATTGAATTTTAGTAGAGAATTGAATTTATGACGAAAGATTTCGTTACTTGACACTTTCGCTTCTAGTAAAACTTGGACAAAAACAATTGATACAAAGACAATTTTGTTTTTAAAATGCGACGCAGACGTTAAATTGAAAGTAAAAGAGTCCATAAACAGAAATTAATCCAGATGAGTTAAAATTAAAGTTAACAGGTAGAAAATGAAGATGGTATTTCAAAAGGGTCGACATAACACTAAACATAGGTTAGGTTAGGTAAGATTAGGTAAAGTTAGGTTAATGCCACAATGAGAACCATCAGCGGAACGTTAAAATCTACTGCTCTCCTTTGGCTCCCCGTACTTACAAATTTAACCTCGCCAAATATCAGGCGAGAGATTGCAACACTAAGGGAGTACAAGAAAGCGCTGCAAAATAGCGCTATACCTTTGCACGATGGTGTCGTCTCTCACCCGGCATTCCATTTGAAGTCCCGAAAACCCTTCTGGACAGAAGGAGAAAGACTCCTTCAATCATCTCTCACCCCAGAAGATAGGTGGAAGCTTGAGTGGCAATCGGCCAAGGTGAAAAATGCCCATCTCGTACAAGACCCCACTGAGAGACAGCCTGGGTTCTCATTGCCTCGTAAACTCTTGTCTGCCATCAATAGGATAAGGTGCTCCCATAGCCGTTTTACCATATCATGTATAGGTGGGGCCATAAAGAGTCGTAGATGTGTGAATGCGGTGAGGTGCAGACTCCATTCATTTCCCGGCGGGATTAATGAGGTCCACAGGGCAACGCCTGAGGCCCTAGACTGGCACGCAGACCTAGATGTCCCCCTCTGACCCCCCCCCCCCCCCCCCACCATACGAAAGAAGAAGAAGATAAAGTTATGTTAGGTTAAGTAGATTTTTTTAATTAGGCTGTTTTGTTCTAGGTGATGCATGTACCTTTGCGCCAACTGGAGAGCTGGGGGTGTGTACACCCATTAGGAGCTGCAATACGGCCAGGGAGGCACTAAGAGCGGGGATAGAGCCGCAGGTAATCAGCGTCATAATTTGTCTTGCTTATTTGAAAAAAAAAAATTTTATACCCCGAAGAAGTGGCTTGGGGCCTAACACTTGGACAATGATGAAGTCTGTGACGGGTTTGCTACATTCCCAGGCGGCTGAGTTTCAATGGGATGTCACCTTAGGGGAAGCTGTGAATCTTTTTAAGGAAAGGAAGGAGAGGAAATTCTGGGAAAGTAAAAAAAATAAAGGGTGCATAGGAATCTGCTGGTCAATATTTTATTTTTACAAATCATCTCAATTTGGTACCTTAAGTTCTACTTGGTATCCGGATAAACCAGAACTGATCAAAATAATAGGTGTGGTTAGGCTAGTTTAGGTTTGATTGAGTTGGGTGTGGTTAGGCTAGTTTAGGTTTGATTGAGTTGGGTGTGTTTTTTTTTTATTTTCATCAACTTTTCTAAGCTTTTTTTCACTATTCTTTACAACTAAATTTTTTTTACAATTTTCTTTCCTTTTTGTCTCTGCTTTTTTTTTACTTTTCTAAAACTTTTTTAATATTTTCTTAACTTTTCGATGCTTTTTCTCAAATTTTCTAAATATTTTCAGGATTTATTAATCTCTTTAACTTTCCTTACGATTCCTTAACTTTTAAAATCTTTATCCATTTTTAACTTTTATTAACTTTTCATACCCTTTTCTTAACTTTTTTATATCGTTTTTAACTTTTATTAACCTTTTTAACTTTTCTTGAAATCCCTAGATTTTCTTGAATTTTTCTTATCATTTCTTAACTCCTAATATATTTCTTTACTATTTTGAACTTTCCTTAACATCCTTAACTTTTAATAACATTTTTCAAACATTTCTTAACTTTTAATAACATCTTTTAAACTTTTCTCAACTTTTCCCTTTCTTAGCTTTAAACTTTCCTTAACATTCCATAACTTTTGTTGGAACTCTTAACTTTTCATACCATTTTCTTAACTTTTCTTAATCGTTTTTAACCGTTACCACTTTTTTATAAATTAGAATATTCTTCTATTTCACACTATTAACTATTTAAAAACATTTGTTTGTAACCTTTCCTTTTTTATATGAATACCGCACAAGAGCCCCAAGTTTAGTGCTCCCGTCTGGAGCCAGTGAAACTATGGCATCCCCAATTGGGGTATGTTGTGAGGCTGAAGGTAGGGGGGAGGTGAAGGAGGTGGGAAGATGAAGGTGGGAAGTATCTGGCTATTCAGATCCGGTCACCAAACACGGCTAAAGCTATTTCAAGCAAAGTTTCAATGCTGAACGGTGGTCTTACACCAGGGCGTTACTGAGAGTATTTTCCACTCTGGAACGTGCTGCAAATATGCTGTTTATTATTTTAAACGAATAAATTGTGAAATAACACAAATTAATCAAATAAAATTTATTTGCCACGCCGGGATTCGATCCCGCGACTTCGGAATACGAGTCAAGAGCCTTACCGCTGGACTACGCTGGCCGTCTTCCGTTTCTTTACCCTATTAACTTTTTAAGCTTTTCTTAAAATCCTAAACTTTTAATAACATTTTTAAACTTTTCTTAACTCTTCGTAACTTTGCTTTACCGTTCAATTTTATTAACATTTTCAATTTTCCTTCATAATTAACTTTTATTAAAATTTAAAAAAAAAAAACTTTTATTCCGTTCTCTTCAACTATGTGTGTTGCACTTTATATTTAAATTTACTCATTTCACATTGTAGATTTGCGGCTATGAGGGCGCCGCCCCCATAGTCTGCTGCACGAGCGGCTCCCAATTGCCACCGTACCGCCCCGGCCGTACGGAGGAGCCCACCACGTCCAAGCCGAAAAGGCCTAGCCCTGCCCCGGCCACAGCCCCGCCTACAACCTATGAAGGCATCGGGAAGAGCTGCACGCCGCTGTCCAAGAAATATGTCAAGGTGGAGAAGAGGGGCCAGAAAGCTTGGGATTGTGAGTAATTTATAAAATAATTTACTTATTTTTTTTTTTTTTTTTTGGTAGAAAGCAGTAACTTTGAGGTTTGACATTATAAATTGAAATAACGCAATAATTTTGTTTATAATCATGATTTATTTAATTTTTCTACTACCGACCGGTTTCGCTTTACATACGCATCATCAGGGTATAAAAATTAAACCGATCAAAAATATACATTGTGTTAGTTTATATACATATAGAAAAGGACAAAACATAATATTATGTATCTTGATTATTAAGGATTTGGGTTTTTAAAGCTGTTAAATAACCCGTCTCTTTCTCTATCTACATAAGATGTTGATTTTACCCTCTCACTCTTTCCCTAAATTATGTTTTGTCCTTTTCTATATGTATACAGGGTGGGACGTACTTGGCTTACTTTAACCAGTGATTCCTGACATTATTTGGAGTAAAAAATTTAATTGAAATTTTGGTCTCCCGTGACTTTTTTTGACGATTTTTTTTTTTTCAAAAATTTTTTGTTCAAAATTAACCAATTTTTTTTCCGCATGTCATCACTGATCACTCCGACGAGTAGCCGACCCACCCCTTAACCCGCCTCCAACTGTCTAACACATACTTTTTTATGCTTTTGTAGAAAAAAAAAAACTTCAAAAATGTCACCGGAGTTTATTTTTGATCAGTTTAATTTTTATACCCTAATGATGCTTATGTAAAGCGAAACCGGTCGGTAGTGGAAAAATGAAATAAATCGTGGTTATAAACAAAATTTATTTTATTTATTTATATACATACATATTTCAAAACGAAATAATACAAAATGGTACTTTGTCTATCCAACTGGGAAGGATTCCCGTTTCAGGATAGGCAAATTGCATTTTTAGTTCATAATATTCTTAACTGTCCAAATAACTATTGAGAGAATTAAAAATTGCATCCTGAGCGTAGGAATAGATTCTTTATGTCCTTGAAAGAGTCGCAAAGTTGCGATTATTCTAAGTTTGATTTGGAGAAAATTAATAATTGCATTCAGAAAAGTGAATGGTTTCTTATGAGAAATCGCAAGGTTGAGACTCTTTCCAGGTCATTTTGGAGAACATTTACAGTTTTATAATTGAAAATATAGTATTTAAAAAATATAGTTTTTAAATATAATGTTTTAACATTTACTAAGTATTTAGAAATTACAAATTTATAAACTTACATATGACAGTGAAATCATTATGTTATTTCAATTTAATTTACTTCAAGTTTTAAAAATTATTATGTTATTTCAATTAAATTTACTAAGTCAACCAAACTAACCTTTCTTCACCCATCGTGTCCTAACAGTTACATTTTTACTTTTTCATATAAGGATTTGTTTTATTTGGATAATTTGTAAAGCGCTGGTGAAAAATCATCTCAAGGCGCTATCTAGGTTACAAACCAGCTCTTAGAACGATTGTTTCCAATGAAAAGGGTAGTTTGTTGCCTATAATATGGAAAAAAATTAGTCGAAGATAATATTGTAATTCTAAAATTTCAAACATAAGATTGACAAATATGAGGGTTTGATAGAAGGTGGCAGTAGCCGAATTGGTAGAGGCGTTCGTCCCAGTAAGACGAGAGGTTCAGTTACGACCGTTATCTTGTTTATTTTTCTGTGTCTTGTTCTCTTTCATATTTTCGTTTGGATTAATTGTGTTATCTTAATTAGGCGCATGGGGTCAAGACCATAGATTTCAAATTGAAAACAAAATATGTTTAAGTGTTTGGAATGCGACAGCGCTCTTTTTAGCTTCCTACCTTACCGCAAGGTAAGCAAATGAAAAAGCAACATGTACGCACGTGTCGCTGCTTTCTTGAGTGCTGACCCCTTGCAACCAATTACGTAACAATTTTTGTGCCAAAAGTACCGAAGTGCTAAAAGAGTGGTAAATTTATTTGTTAGCAACATTTAGGGCTTGCTGCATTGGATGCAGAATTGATGAATCTGCCTAAAAGTCTGAAAATATACAGGGTGGGGCAGAGAGGAGTTATTAGTTTCAAAAAATCACTGAAGGCCACTCAGACCGAGCAAAGCGGCGAGGCGGGTGCCGTTAGGGCGGAGAAATGATGCCGTTTTTTTCATGATGTTTTGAAAATGATATTGCTTGGCATAGCGGCCTTGGCGAGCAATATACTTATTGGGCCTTTCGGCCACTCTTCCCAGCACATCTTGCGAAATTCCAGCGAAGAAGTCCTCAATCTCCTCCTTCAGAGCTTCAAGGGTTCGAGGTCGAAGTTTTTTTACCTCAACTTTGATGTATCCCCACAGAAAAAAGTCACTCGGGGTCAAATCGGGGGGTGAGGGGTCCATGGAATATCCTCCCCGCAAAGAGATCAGGTGGCCTGGAAAGAGCTCTTGCAAGATTTCGCTTGAACGATGGACATGGACAGCATGGGCCATGGCTTCATCTTGTTGAAACCAGAAGGCTTCTGTGTCGTGTTCCTCGCCATGCTCTTTTATTTTAGGACGCTTAAGGATCTCCAACATCTCACAATAGCGAGAAGAAGTCACGGTAATGATTAATTCTTCGTCGCTAGTGCACAAAACAGCGCCGAGGGATACAGTCGTTACGATTGCAATGCAAGCATCTCTACGTTTCACAAAATTTTGTGGGCTCAATTCCCGTGCAAGCATCATCTTGTAGGGGTACAGGTGAAGGTCTGAGTGTAAGATTCTGGAAGAAGTCGGAGACTCTTCAATCGACGCTCTTACCACAGCGATGTTTTCAGGTGTTCGCACACTTTTAGGTCGCCCAACTGGTATTTTAGGATCGGCAGTTCCTGTCCACCTTACATTACTGATCCATTTCCGAATGGTTTTAGGATCAGGATCATTACGATTTAACTCGAACCGGATCATTTCCCCGACCTAACGGCATCCGCCTCGCCCTTCGACCAAGTATATCAGGTCAATGGCCTCGCCCCTTTGCTCAGTCTAGGGGGGCCTTCAGTGATTTTTTTAAACTAGTAACTACTAACTGCCCTGTTGTTATGCTTTTGTTTCTTGATGTTAATTATAATAAAGTATTTTAATATTTTTGAATAAAAACTTCGTTATATTCATTTCTTCCACTCAGTTTTCCTTTATTTCTTTGGGGTCAGCAGTGAGCCCATTCAACTAATTGCGTGATTTTCTTAATGCGCCTAATTAAGGGTTAAGTATTTATGTTTTTCAGTGGAGTATTCAGATTTGTTTTTTATGTTTAAATAAAACAAGTTAGGTTTTTCGATTTGCATGAAATTTGAACTTCAGTATTTTTCCAATCGAAACCTTGTTTTGTTTGTTTCAGACTGCGTAGACCTGGCCTCTAGCGTGTATCCTTGTAAACGGGATGATTTTTTACTCATTCCGAGGTTCAGCAGAAGTAATGAATGCGCCTACTTGGCCACTCCTCTAGTAATCGGAGGAAACGTCACGGAGCCTGGAGAGTTCCCTCACATGGTAAGCTAAAACAACTAAAAAATAATACTAGTAGCTCTTGTTAGGAACTCTCTGGAAGAAGATAATATAAGGAAGCGTAAATTCACTGAAGGGCGGGAATGATGATGTCCATGTAAATTCACTGAAGGGCAGGAATGATGATGTCCATGTAAATTCACTGAAGGGCAAGAATGATGATGTCCATATAAATTCACTGAAGGGCAGGAATGATGATGTCCATGTAAATTCACTGAAGGGCAGGAATGATGATGTCCATGTAAATTCACTGAAGGGCAAGAATGATGATGTCCATGTAAATTCACTGAAGGGCAGGAATGATGATGTCCATGTAAATTCACTGAAGGGCAGGAATGATGATGTCCATGTAAATTCACTGAAGGGCAGGAATGATGATGTCCATGTAAATTCACTGAAGGGAAGGAATGATGATGTCCACGTAAATTCCACATTCTGCAGAAAACTTTCGAACTGTGCAGAGATTGTAATATTACACCAACAGTTATTATTTGAAGATTTTTAGTAACTGGTAGTTTATCATTTGCATTCGAGAATACAACATAGACACTTAAGCCTCGATGACATAGAGCGAATTTACAAGCTACTATCTGGGAAATTCACTATCTGTTAGTAATCTCGCTCAGTGTCATCGTATTATTTGCTAACTAGCAGATTGTGGACAACCTACGAAAAAAATTGATCAACATTAAGATCAAAATGTGGTCAACTTTACTCGCTACTCGCTGGTGTTTGCCTAACGATGGCGGCCCACCAACAGCTGATTTCATCCACCAGAATTAGTTCGAGCGGAAGCTGTTATTGGCTAGCGTGTGGCGCTAGCTACGAGCTATCAGTTTCCCATAAAATGTTTACACAGTTGCGTGGCGCAGGAGTCGTTATTTCAGCTACTACTGTCGCTACTGAGCGAGTGAACAGTTTTGTGTGTCATCATGACAATCTCACTCGCCAATTCACCCTCTTTTAAACTAACCGGCTAGAAGCTTGTAAACTAGCTTAATGCAATTGAGGCTTTAATCATGGAAACACTGTTCGCTTGTTGAAGATTATTACTGCACTGACTTGTAATTTCACTATGTAGGTAGAAGGAATAAAGGATGGGTAGGAATGTAGGAAAAGGACAGGAATATTCCCAAACAGCTCTCCTACTGACTTTCATCACTTGTATTTTGAATGACCGGCTTGTATTTTGAATGTAACCACAGAATTCAAAATGTGGTTTCATCTGCTAACGCATTTTGATGGAGATCAGAATTGGAGGAGTACCACTATCATATTCTAGTATAGTTTTATTTTATTCTGGACTCGCGCAAAGCTTCACTCTAAGTTAAAACCAGTTTCGTGTTCCGAAATGATGAATATTTGAATGATGTGTCGATGAATGCTGAACTAATTCGAAGGAACCCGTTCTAACGTTACGAATTGAGTTAAAATTCTGCTTTCACCATATTCTGAAAAATTCGTAGGAAAACACATTATGAATGTAATATTAATTGTAACCGGGACTCGTGTACAGATTCACACTCAAGATAAAACCCGTTTTAAGTTCAGAATGTAACGATAGAATGTAGTTGATTCGACTGCCGAGGCATTTTGATGGAACCCATGATTGGGTTTGAAGTGCAGTTATAAAATTCTAGTTGCAGACTATCTATCTACGATCTACTATCTACTTCTACTATCTACTATCTACTTCGATCTATCTACGCCAGAATTAGAAGAAAACCATTTTCATATTCTGGGTGTAGTTTGAATTAAATCGAGTCCCCGCATACAGATTCTCTTAAAATTAAACCAGTTTTGTGGTCATAACGTAAAAATAACCAGATGTGAAGTTTCCGAGTTGAGCTTTAAATTAGAGATTATAGTTGCCCACCAAATGTTGCAAATTTCTGAGGGTAACCATTTGCTTGTTCTGAGCGTAACTATTATTTCGTAAAAATTTGAGATGCGAACTCCTCTGCTAATGCCATTTAAGGAAAACCATGCTTTCATGGTTTTTCATTGGTAAAATGATGTCGTAATATTAAATTGGGGATTCCGAACCCCTCTGCCCCCACCCCCCCCCCCCCTACGTTTAAATGGCCTCCGACGGTAAAAACGTTCCCCACCCCTGAAATAGACGATAAGTTTAAGTAACACAAAAAATGTTGATAGTAAAAAATATATGGTAGCTAGTAAAGCGTATTGTGATTAGTAACTGTGTGTAAATGGTTTAAATTTAAGTTGTTATGTTTTGTGAAAAAAATCACTTGGAGAACCTGTGCTGATACGTTCATATTATTGAAAAGTGTTATTCTATCGTCATAAGTAGAAATATAGTATCCTCTCTCGGAGGACACTGTGATTCCACCCATGGCGGCAGTATTGTACGTGAGAACAAACCAGTTTAAAAATCTCAGTTATTACATAAATAGATTCAAAATTACATAAATCAATCAGACAAATTATTTTATTTTATTTATTTATTTATTTCTATTCTTGTACATACACTTTACAAATAATTACATAGTTTACATAGATAATAGGTAAGTAATAAGAAAAAAACATGTTAAAGATCCGTAACTGTATGTAAATAGGTTAGTCGTAGTGTTTTGTGAACACCTCACTAGGCGAACCTGTGCTGAGGTGTTCCCATGTTTGGGATTAAGTGCTATTCTGTCGACCTAAGTAGAAACACTGTATCCTCCTTGATATTGTCAAGAAGGGCACTGTGGGTCGACCCATGGCGGCAGTATCCTACACATAAATTAAAAGATTAGTTTCGGTGGGGATCTATATATACAGTTGTTCTTAGAATCTAGATTATGAGTAAGATAAATAATTGTCTTGATAATCGGTAGATATATTTTTCTATGGACCACGCGCCAATGGTATAATCACGGATATTGTGGTAATATTTTCGTCTCGAAACAAAGTTTATTTAATTATATTTTTTTATATTTGGGATGGGTTATGTTTGGTTAGGTATTATAATTTTTTGAGTAAATTGAATACCTTGTTGTTTGATCCAGTCTTTTATGTGTTTTTGAGAACTATGGTAGATGAATTTGTAGTTAGTAGTTGCTTCAGTGTGATGGGCATGCAGTTATATAGTTTGGTTACGTAGTACTTAAAGTTTCTTTGCCCGTGTGAGGTATGAGTTATCGGTATATTTAGTGTTTTATTTGTAGAGGCCCTGGTTTTAATTGATAATTGGGTTTGCATTGGAACGTGGAGTTTATGTTGGAAGAAGTAAAGTAGAACAGATTTGGCATACAGTTGTCTTATTGTCATGACGTCTAGTGTTTCGTAAATTACATTTGAGGTTGTGTAGCGAGGAACTTGGAGGATAAGTTTGATTGTTGCCTTGTGAATTTTTTCTATTGGGTCAATTGCTGTATTCGTTGCACTTCCCCAAGCCAGTATGCCATAAGAGATAATGGATTGACAAAGTGAAAAGAATATGGTTCTGAGGATTGTTCTTGGAAATACGTTTTTAATTGACTTTGTGAGATGCATGACTCGTTTCAGTTTGTTTGTGATGTAAGATATGTGGTCAGTCCAGCGTAAGTTGGCATCTATTATAACTCCAAGGTATTTAGTCTGATTAACCCTTTCAATTCGCTCGCATTGACATGTACGAGAAGTTTGACCACAGTTATGTAAGATAAGGTCTGTGTGCGGTGGAGGTTGGCCTCTTTGTGTGATGCTGTGTGTAATATAATTGGTTTTTGTTGTGTTAAGGGTAAGAATGTTGTTGTTAAGCCAATTTTTGACCACCGATAAATTATTTTCGGCCTTTGTATATACCTCATTCCAGTTTCCATTATATATTGGTAAATTTTGGAATCGTTTCAATAGGAATTTAATAAATAAAAAACAATAAGAAAAAGAAAATTATTGAAATACACAGTTCGCTCAAACGACAAATAATATAAAGAGATGCAAGAACTAGAGATACAAATGACACTATAATTAGCACAACATATGTTTCAGCAATCGCAGAACACTTTTTCTGAATCCATATAGATTATCGACAAAAATATCTACTTCAGCACACTCTATCTTATTATATAGTCTACATATTTGGGTCGGTGGGCTAAAATAGGCGATATCATTTTTAAAAGTATTTAGGTGAAACATATTATGGCGTCTTAAACAATGGGAATTGGGAATATTTTTTAAATGTTGATAAAACACAGTGCAGTAGTATCCATTTCATGAACATGAATAACTGCATTAGGTAAGTGAAATAGGTTTTTTTCCAGTGTGGGTGCGTAAGTGCACTGTTAACGCTGACTTAGTTGAGTAGGAGAGGTTACAGAGGGAACATGAGTAAGGTTTTTCACCAGTATGAGTAAGAATGTGACTTTTTAAAGATACCTTTTGAGAATAAGAATAGCTGCAGTAAGAACATGAATAAGGTTTTTGTCCAGCATGGGTGAGTAAGTGCACAGATAAATGTGACTTGCGTGAGCAGGAGTAGTTGCAATGGAGACACGAGTAAGGTTTTTCTCCAGTATGGATGCGTAAGTGCAACTTTAAACGTGATTTTTCTGAGCACGAGTAGTTACAAAGGGAACATGAATGAGGTTTTTCTCCAGTATGGATAAGAATGTGAGTTTTTAAATTACCCTTTTGAGAACATGAATAATTGCAGTAGGAGCATGAATAAGGTTTTTCTCCAGTATGGGTGCGTAGGTGCACCACTAAACCTGTTTTGTCTGAGCACGAGTAGTTACAATGGGGACATGAATGAGGTTTTTCTCCAGTATGAGTAAGAATGTGGCTTATTAAACTTGCCTTTTGAGAACTTGAATAACTGCAGTTGGAACATGAGTAAGGTTTTTCTACAGTATGGGTGAGCAGGTGACGATTTAAATTTCCCTTTAGAGTAGATGAATAGCTACAGTAAGAACATGAATAAGGTTTTTCTCCAGTGTGGGTGCGTAAGTGCCTTGTTAAACGTGATTTGTCTGAGCAGCAGTAGTTACAGTGGGAACACGAATGAGGTTTATCGACATCATGCGTCTTTGGGTCCGTTAGCACACCTGAAAAAGATGACGGATAAAGCCAGTTAAGTAGATATCTATAATAAAAAGAGAAAATTATTAAAACTAATGCAGACAAACAAATACCGATTTTACCTTCAGACTCAGTAACACTTGCAGAGTGCTCAAAGCATTTCTTTTTAACATCTGGCAGATCTATGTCTATTTCTGAATAAGGGATTCCCCCTCCATCTTGTTCTCGGGGTTCTGGTTCTGCCTTGATGGGTACAATCTCCACATTAATGTTACCTGGAATAACAAAACAACAATAAAGTGATAATATGTGCAGACATGCTAGTTTTATGATTATTTGTAGTTAGATAATTGTTGGATTGTCTGATGAAAACAATTAGAGTTATGAGAATTATGATAATTAGACTAATTAAAGCTGCATACTCGCATAAAGATTCACTCTTAAGTTTGAAACCATGTTTGTGTTCAGAATGTAACCATGGAATTCCAGATGTGGCTTCATCTGCTGACGCATTTGGACTGAAACCAGACTTGGAGGAATCCCACTATCATGTTCTGAGTGAAGTTTTATTTAACCCTGGGCTCACACAAAGATTCACTCTTACGTTAAAACCAGTTTCATGTTCCAAAAGTCAAAATTCTAGTTGCGAATTCATCTGCTGAACCAATTCGACGGAATACGTTCTAAGTTAAAATTCTGCTTTCGCCATATACTGAAAAATTCGTAGAAAAACCCTGTGCAAATTTTGAATCCACAACTGGAATTTTATTGTAACATTCTAAACACAAACTGGTTTTATTTTACCACGAATCTGTATGCGATTTCCAGTTGTAATTAATATAAATTTACCTTTAACTCATTCCACGTTCATACTTTGTTCATCCTAGACTCGAAAGACTATTTAAGTTACATGATTTATTATTTAGCGTTAAGAAGTAATTTTATATTGTTATGGTGATACTTACACTTGTACTTACACCTAACACGTATATTATAAACACTAGACTCAGGGTAAAAAACATATCCAAAAAGTAACCACAAACACAACATTTGGAATAAAATCTTCTTTTACTATGGTACTAAATTCTACAATAAAATCCCACCCTCACTCAAAACCACAACAGAATTATAATATTTAAATGTCAAATAAAAGTTGGATACAAAATAAAGAGAAATAAGAAATAGAAAATATATTAACACCAAATACAGAGTGAATTCTAAACCACTCAACTGCACGAAAAAAAATAATCTATTTATTTTTTAACTGTTCCGGAAAATGCAAAACGTAAGCAGCCTTACCAAAAAACCTCGGGATAATTTTATTCAATCGATAAACGACATCAAATGTGAAAACATTACTAATTAAAAATAACAAAAAATTGTTCGTGTAAAAATATTTACATTGCTATAGCCAAAGGGGGTAGTTTATCTATTTTATACCCTTGTTTTATTAATAATTTCTGAACGAATTTTGGAATTTGTCCAACGTATTTTAAATGTCTTGTATATTTCTTATTTTTGAAGATGTCGTAAAAACAAATACCATTTTAGAAACAAGTTAAAATTATATTTGAGACTTTTGAATTTGAAATATTCTTTAGTATTTATAAATTGCAGTATTTTAAGATTTCAGCATGGAAAAAGCTCAAAAAAGCTTACTGTTAACATATTCTATCAAAACGTCAATAAATTTCTGAAAATTTAAAATTTAAAAAAAAAACACAGTCCTTTTTTTAATGAATTTGAAAGAAAATTGGCACTTCACTTTTCTCGTTCACACAATTAAAAATTATAAAAAATATTTACAATTATTCTCCGAGAGTGACTGAAGAAATCTACAACTTTGAATTCATTTTTGCCCAATTTAATTGTTGATTTCTCGAATTTGTATTTATTTATGTACGCATAAGGCATTAATGCTTTTAATAATATTACTTTCATGAAAGTTTTATTAATATCACACGGCAACGGCCGGTTAAAAAATAACGTGTCGAAATAACCTCACTTTTTCCCGATAACCAATTAAATTCACAACTTGACACTGAAACCGACAAAAATTAACATTAAATAAATAGTAAATGTATTGATTACACGAATATAAGATTAAATTGGTCATTAAAACAAACGATATGAGTTAAAATACGATCTGAACGAGAACGATATGCTCATGCGTGATAATGGCCGCTAGAAAGCCAAAAAACAACGTTGCCAGATCGACAAAAAGAGTTCTTATTAGTGATAATTTCAAAAACAAAATGTACAGTCCTTACACAGCACGGATCAGAAAGACCGTTCAACGATCGTTAAGTTTTTTTTTTGTTTATTAGTAAGGGTGAATATATTGATAATTACTTCATTTTACTCATATAATTAAATTTTAACAAGTAAATTAAATCCTCCGCACGGGAGGATATCATCGTCTCTAATTGTTACAAAAAAAAGGAAGACAATGAAACATTATTATTTATTGAAGCACATAAAGAAATACACGTTGCACGCATTAAACTATAATCGAAAAAAGTATTGGAACAGTTAGTCAGATGATTTACTTTAGTAATAAAATATGACGAGCAACAGCTTGAGGAGTGAGGAACTGTTTGCGGGCACAGTAAATTGAAAACTTTCTTAGTTATTCAGTTTCATGCAAAGCAAAATTTCAAAGGTAAAATCAAAAATACCGATTACAAGAGGGAAAGTAGAAAACAAGCAGTTGTTCTGACTGCATCCATCAGAAACACCTCTGTGATGTGCAATGCAACTTACTAGTTGGCTGAACACTCTCAGCATACTGCAAACATTCCTTCTTCACATCGTGGAGGGGTATTTGATTATTCGTATACGCCATTTCACCTGAGCCTTCTTCCTGCGTCCATGGTTCAGTCTTGATGGAAACACTCTCTGGGTTGGGAAGATCCATGGCACTGCTGTGATAGCATTTGTGATGCTAATTGGTCTCAGCTAGAAACAAATAAGGTATTTAACAAAATCTCCCTATTTTATATCATGTTCACTTGAAAATAAAACAAAAGTCGACTCAACACACACGGAGTTTGTAAAATTTTACGAAATTACTAATCCAAAAACCTTCTCACCAAACTTTTCAAATTTGGCATTGAGGGTAAATTATCAGAATGGATAAAGAGCTAACCAAACAATAGGATTCTCTTAGCAGAAAATAATTCTCACCTTTCTAACAAAATCGTGTTCACAAGCGGAGTCACATAAGCCTCAATTATATAGAGCGAGTTTGCATTCTGGGAAATTCACTCTCTGTTAGCAAACTTGCTCAGTGTTAGCGTATTACTTGCTTACTAGCAGATTATGGACAATCTACGAAAAAAGTTGAAAGGTGGTCAACTTTACTCGCTACTCGCTGGTCTTTTGATGGCGGTCCACCAACAGCTGATTTCGTCTGTCAGGATTAGTTCGGGCGGGAGCCGTTATTGTCTAGCGTGTGGCGCTTGCTGCGAATTCAAGTTTTCTACAAAATGTCGACAGAGTTGCATGGCGCGGGAATCGTTATTTTAGCTGCTACTGTTAGTACTGTTATTACTGTTTAGCTGCTACTGGGCGAGTAGACAGTTTTATGTGTCAGCGTGACAATCTCACTCGCTGATTCACCCGCTTTTAAACTTACCGGCTAGTAGCTCGTAAACTAGCTTAATAATGTAATTGAGGCTATACAGAGGTCAAACTAGTTAAAATTGGCGGCAGCTGTCATCGGCCCACGACATCCACTGAAAAAGGAATTGAAAGTAATAGAAAATAACCCAAATTTGACAGCCGATTCCGTGTGGGATCTATCCCGTATCCACAAAAGATAGAGAATTGCTACTCAGGACTCAGGACTGAGTCATTTTGATACTAGCTTGTACCTAGATTGCATACAGTTGGTAATACTTTCGCATTTGAAACATTTTCGTGTATCAAACCACTAAAAATGGAGAACTGTCGATTTCTCATTGTTGTGGTTTTGCGTGGGTCTAAGCAGTTATTTCACATATGTAGTACAAGACTGTATAACATTAAATTGTTAATGTTTCCAGTAAACAATATGGGTTTATGAATTTAAATGCGAAAAATATATCACACTTGTTGACGTCAAATTTTGATATTGAGTGTAATTTTGTACTAATGAAATTTACAAAAAGAAATCGAGTTAAATACTTAAGTCAGGGATAAGATGTGACGAACTTAGTAATCGCTTGGTTTTAATGTGTGACAGCGGTCGTAAAGCGGGCGGCAGTCAATTCCAAAAACTTTGTTGGTTGTCAAAATTATCGCAGGTTTCATCAATTTAACACCATTTTTAATAGTTCACACGATGTTACTATAGAAAAAAATAAATTACTAGCGACAGGGAAGCACAGGAGGCGCGACGTCAAATATTGACTGACTGACATTAATTTGACACATCTACTAGAGATGTTCGATATTCCAGCCAAGTATACAAGGAACCAGTTCTTTTGTTGTCACTGGAACCGCAGATATGATTATCCGAGGAGTATTATTATAAAAGTTGTTTAATCAACAAAATATTTAGAATTTTTGAGGAACCGGTTGATTTTACTCAGTATTTTTCTAGCCAACCTCCCTCAGGATGGGAGAAATTTTCTAAAGGGCTTCGGACACTCTCAAGCCGCTTGTCACAAGCATAAAGTTTTTTGTCTTTGACTAGCATTTTGACGTCTCCAGAAGATGCTTGTGGCTTGTGGCACAAACATTGCGCAATGATCTACGTCAGTGATTTCCAAAGTGGTCCAGGTGGACCCCCAGGGGTTCACGGGAGACCCGATGGGGGTCCACGTAGGCGCGATAAAGATATGGGGTCCACAAGTTGTAAGTGGGGTCCACGAACTGGTTTCGATTGAGACTTATCACGTTCCCCATATCCCATCCCACCCCCGTCTCATATCCCATTACGCCCCCTCCATAACAGACTGGCGTACAGCGCACATTGTTGTACCGGTTATGCATGAGATCTTAAAACACCCAGCTGGGCAAGGGGGGGGCGTAATGGGATATGGTTATACTGTACTGGGATGGAAACTAATCCCCCCCCATATCCCATTACGCCCCCCATGGCAAATATAATCTCGAATACTGGTCCATTTTGCCCCCGTTTGAAAAAGTCGTAGATCCGGTACTGCTCCGTTGTGACAGACCACACCTCGCCATTCAATATTCAGTACAACGCGTGTCGAGTTTTGGGAATATGGTAGAAATGTAGCAGCAGGGGGTCCACCGTGACCAGTAAAATTTTGAAAGTGGTCTACGAGAAAAAAAAAAGTTTGGGAACCTCCTATCTACGTGCTGGCAGCGGGCTTCTTGCGAATTTTAATTTTTTGGGCGTAGAGAAACAAGCATACATACACAAATAAGTACCTATAGACGAAAAACATTACGATGAGTAGTGATTTAAAATATTACGTACCATGTAAAACAATTAGATAAAATTATTTTAAAATATGTTTTAATTGTTTTTGGGCTTAATTTAGAAATCCAACTGATTTTTCTTTTAAATTTATGTAAATATAATTTTAAAATGTTATTACAAACTGCTTACTGCTAATGTTATATTAATATGTAACGTTTATAATATAGAATGCTTTTTAATTATTAGATTTCATTTCGCACAAAATTCACTTTCGTCTACCGAAAATCACACAAAGACACCAAGGAGTAAAATATTTAAATGCTTCTCGCAAGAAATCACACCGAAGGCATAGACAAAAGCTTACCACAACGGCTTGATACGCGCGTCAAGCCGTTGTGGCAAGCCTTTATAGATGACAATAGACAACAAACTTACATGCCTGCCATCAAACCGCCTGATAGTCCAAACCATAGATTTATATTACCTATATATAAAGCTTTGGTTCAAACCTGTTAAGAAATTCTCTGACATATTAATAAGGTTTATGGGTTCTCAAACCGTTAGTCTCCGCCACACTTCGTCTCGTACGTCAGTAGTTTCTTTTTATATTGACTACTTATTTTCTGAGCTCTTTGTATTGGTGCTTTTTCATTATTTAAATACACAGCATCTTCAAAAATGACATAGGGAAATTATTTCCCTCAGGGCCTGCTGTTTGGAGTTAAAATATAAAAAAAAGCTTTTTTTTAACGTTAACTCCACACAGGAGGCCTATGTCATCTGGGATGCTCTGTGGAGGGTCTTTTTGAGGAGAGGAAGGAATGAGCATTGGTCTTGAAGAGACCCATGTTGTAGGAGGGAGGAAACACAGAAGCCAGCAAATCGTTCCATAGCCGAGCTGTTGAACTCAAGAACGAGTCGAAAAACCGACCCGTTCTCATGTGACAATGTCAACCGTGTACATATGTTGGGCGCGCGTTTGGCGTGTCTCCCGACTATGCACCGGTGCCGAAGGGATCAATGACGCTAGTTCCTCAGAGCATCTTCCATTGAAATACCGGTAGAACATGGATAGCATTCCCACCCGACACCTGTGCTTTAAAGATTGCAATCCGTTCGTTAAGATGGGAGAATCTATCAAACGGACCGCCCGTTTCTGCACAGAGTCGAGGGTATTTTTCAAGTATTTTAGAGCTCCAGACCAGAGGTGGCTGCCAAATTCAACCGTGGGGCGCACTTGCGATTTGTAAAAGGGTTAGCAGTTGTGTGCTTTTAAATTATCTGCGGGCCCTATTCAGTACGCCCTGTTTTTGAGAGGCTAACTTTACTCTGGCTTCGATGGAGCCCCCATACCGGAGCTGGTCACTTATAGTGACACACACCATATCAATGGAGGGTTTGTTCGGAAGATTCGTTCGGTTGAAGGAGACTAGATTTTCATTTCGATCCCTTTTAGTCGTAATCAGACATGATTGGGTCTTTGAAACATTGAATTCGACGAGGTTATTCTTACCCCAAGAGAAAACACTCTCTAGGTAACCGTCCATTCTTTGCTTCAAAGCCCTCCGAGCCGTTGGGGTTTGTGTTTTAAGCTTAACATTTTGGTTGATCAGTTTGACAATGTTTACGTTATAACATATTGGACTACCCAACACCGACCAGATTATCACGTTTCATTGGAGGTTAGTTGAACGAGTTTGTTCATTGTTAATTTACGGCCACTGTCACAATTTAAAACCAAACAATTGGTTTGTTTATCTTATCATCTTGAGTGAAATATTTAACTTGATTTATTTTTAGTATATTTCATTTCACCAAATCTTTTGTCTTTTATTTACAATTGGTATCAATGATAACGTCAACAAGTGCGTTTTATTTTTCGCCCTTAAATTCTTAAATTAATATTATTGCTTTAAGAACACAGAACAAGAAAATGGGTTTCCGTTAACTTTTGAAGCACACAGCCTTAACTCGAATTTTATAAACTGCACTTGGAGCACGTCAATGGTTTTCTTCGGAAAGTGTCCGCAGAACCCACAATTGGCATTATTTTATCGTTACATTCTAAACACAAAAAAGGTTTTAAGTGAAGTATGGGTGTCCAGCATAAATTATGATTATATGCGGAACAAATTGTTTTCCTTAGAATTTTGGAACAAGTAAGAATTATAGACTCAAACTTTAAAATGCTTTTAGGGATTTATTTCCAATGCTACTACTATCTATACTCTATACCTACTTCATAAACAAACTACTGTTTTAACCCAAACTAAAACTACACCAACATTAAATCGACAGTTCTGCACTATTACTGGTTTAATATACGAGAATGACTTACTTTAACGGAAAGTGTATCGTTTGACGATAATTTTAGTTGATCCGATTTGTGAAGCAAATATTGATTTTTTTACGTCAAGTCCGTTACTGAACGGTGGTTATTTTGTCGTTTCATTGGTGCAGGTGGCAGTTTATTGCAGAGCGGTACGGTAAAAAATAAATTGATTATTTCCGTAGCGCTGTTTTTGTGAAAAAATCGCGTCAAGGGTGCTTAAATTGCCAAGGTTTAAAGATTTTTTAACGGCCGAGCACTTTTGGTGCACAGTGATAAATGAACCATAAAAAAATCAACATTCAAAACGCGAGAACGGTTTTCTTTCGCTGTATTAGAAAAATGTAACAAAAATAAAATTTTCTTTGCGTTCATTGCGCAATTAATAAATAAGTGTAATCTTGATTTGATTGATGATGGACTGGTGGACACATTTATTTGAGCTGATGGACTGGTGGACACACATTTATCATAAACCAGTCTTGTGTTCAAAATGCACGAACAAAATTCCAGTTGCGGATTCATCTTCTGACGCATTTCGAAGGAAACCATTCTCGTGTTCCAAGTGCAGTTATAAAATTCTTATTGCAGACCTGCTGCAAGAATCCGATGAAAATCATTTTGGAGTTCTGAATGTAGAGTGTCGAACCTGGGGATTTTAAATCAGAACTATATGTCCGACAAAACTTAATCGATGGACAGCTTACTATAAAACCAGCAGATCTAGATGTTACCAATCGTGTAATCGAACTTTCTAGGTCAAATGGAGCCAATTACTATGATGTTCTTATAATGTAACTGGTCCGCTCATTAGCAATAAACTTCCCTCTGCCCTTTTTAATTTATATTTAGAATTCGGCTGAATTTAAAGTGGATTTAAAAATAAAATTATTTCAAAAATCCTACCATGAATCTTAACCTCTTTTCAATATATAAGCCATATTCTCAATTTTCCGGTAATGTTTGGTTTTCTCTTTATTGTTTGTTGTCTCTTATTTCTGAGCGCAAATGCCTACTGTTCTATATTATATTTTAGTTTTAATGTTCTTGTGCTCAAACAGCACCGTTATTTTTTAGCGTCTATTGTCCTGTGCTATAACACCAACATTTATTGGTAATTTTTGTTCTATTCACATTGCTTATACTTTAAATTTTGTTTCATATTAGTTGATGAATATTTTGTAAGAACTCGTAAGGAGCACTGCAGGATTATTTTATTATATTTCACTTGAAGTGAAATGACACAAAACTTCACTTTATAAATTTAAAAATAAAAATAAAGTTCAAACCAGTTTTGTTTTCCAAATACCTGGTGAAATTCGAAAGCGTTTTAAAGATTGGGTCTGTTCGTTATAAAATTCCGCGTGAAACCATAATTTAAGCAGTTTCAGTTAGAACCTTTCTAATACTTCAGTTAAAATTTACGTCAAATTGTGGGTTCATCTGCTGGCACATTTCGAAGAAAACCATTCACGTTCTCCAATGAAATTTGAGTTTAGGTTATGTGCTTCAAAAGTTGGCGGAAAAGCATTTTCGTGTTCAATAATAATTAAAGCTGGAGACTCATCCAAAGATTAATTCAAGAAAAAACAATTTCTTGTTGCGAATGCACAGTTATAATTGCAGTTGCTGCTTTATCTGCTGACACATTTCGAAGAAAACCGTGTTTATGTTCTGAGTGGAGTATAAAATTCTAGATCATCAGTTGCTGCAAAATTCTAAAAATTCGAGATCCTGTCGATGCAATTCAAGGGAAACCGTTCTCGCTTTCTGATTGCAGAGTTTATGTATATGGCAGGTGGCCATCCATTTAACATTTTATTTTGGAAGAATATTTTGTGAATACTGCAGATGTAAAAATTACCGGTATTGGTAAAATGATATCAAAATAATACATTGAGGTAGTTTGGGGTATTATTTGTTGCGCTGCCTCCTTCTTTAAGTCAATGTTGCTAGCCAATGTTTCAAACAGCGCTACTTTGTCCAACATCAGAGCATTTTTTTTCATTTTCTAGATTCTTATATTCCTTGAAGAGGTGATTCATTTAAATTTACTAAACTTAAAGTTAATGTTCTTTTTACAAATAGAACGGTGTCATTTACGCCTCGAAATTATCTCATGTTGGTATTTAAAAATATTTCCTGGCCATTATAGACTTAGAGGTCTTGTATTTCATCTGTAGGGAAAAATTGTTACCTAAGAACCCTACTAAATTTGCATGTTTTCATCATCATCAATTCTTCATCAGCAGAACTAGCAGCCGGTGGTAATATATACATACGTGTCTGTTTATGATATGTTGGGAGTGGGAAGAAGGCGGTCATGTCATTTTATTTGGAGTTCTTCCGCATTTGCCTTCGAGCATGATGAAACCATGAAAAAACTCATCCAGGAAAATTCGGCCGGTGGTCAACATGAAACCGATCATCAGAGCAGATGTGTAATCGATAGTTATAAAGTGAGCGATACCGTGTTTCCAGCTATAATTTTAAATGGTTTTCTGCGTTGGCTATCTAAAACGTTGGATAAAGAAGGATCCAGCGACATTGACAATACTCCAAAAATTAATCCAATCCAATCCAATTAATCCATTAAAAATTATTCCAAGATTCCATTCTATTGGCAGTAAAAATCATATCCAAATAATGTAATGCTTCCAGGCCGCTTTGGGTGTTTCAAGTGATGGAGGAATCGATTGGAAGTGCGGTGGCAGTCTCATCAGCAATCGGTGGGTCTTGACGGCTGCGCATTGTCTCAAATTGTAAGTCCTGCAATATTAAAAACCATCTTATTTTCCTTGTCAAAGCGATTGGTTTCCTACAATGACAATTGTAGGAAACCAATCGCTTTGACATTGGACCCACCACTTTCCCAACGGCTGTGCGAGGAAACTGATTGTTTAACCTCCTTAGCCGCACACGTCAGGACTCTAATTTTTTATGTAAAAAGGAAGCTACATTTATTTTTAAACGAATCTAGACCCTCCAATGTCCCTACATGCATGATTGTTAGTAAGAGGGAATAATGTATGCATAATTACATTTGCAGTAATTAACGTGATAAAGACACATCATAGATGTGTTCGCCTGTTAGTTCAGCATCCTAGTTAGAGTGAAATAAAAAGAAAAAGAAAATATTTACAGGTGTAAGTATGATAAAAACCAAAGAAAATATATAAAAATAAAGATATCGGAGGCAGTTTGTCCCACTATCGCGGGGCAGTCCCGGTGAGAATGAGCGGGCGAGCGGCCTGGCCGCAACGTGCCCAAACACCCGCGTCCCTTAGCCGGTTTCCCAAGAATAATAATAATAACTATTATTATTTTTATTATTTATTCAATGAAGATTTGCAAGATTTATAACTAGAAAAAGTACATGTTACAATGGTTTATAAGTTTTGTAAGTACAAAAGATAAACAACAGAAAATAAATATACATTTGAACAGTAGGTACTTCAAGAATAGAAATTTACAATTATAAATTTATTTTTCTCGTAACCTGCCTCACTAGGCTAGCCTGTATTGAGGCAGTCATTTTAAGTCAATTTATAATGCTTGTGAACATACCTACATTTATTTCACACAATAGATTGGTTGCATTATTGATAACAAACCACATTGGTACAATAATAACAACATTGGATTCATTACTAATTTCGAATTTGGGTGAGTGCACCGGTAAAGAATACCCTTGAAGAAGTGTTCGTGGAAAGGGGGGGGGGGTTACTCCCAAAGACCCTGGGGAGTGAAAATTACTTTGACAATGCGGCTGTCCTCCGCCTCCGTCCTTCAATGGCCTCCGTCCATTGCAGATCAGGTTTTTCCTGGCAGTCTCACTGCCTCTGGAATTGCTTCAATGTAACAGCCTTAATAACTAATAGCCTTACTAATAAATAAATTGAAAACTTCCGAACCGTTAAACGGTGTTTACATATTGCATAAAGGCTGTTCAAGCTCTGATTTGAACTGTCACCAATAAAAAATGTTTTTTTTTTTATTTTATTTTATTTATTGGAATAATTTAATGAGTAAAACCTCAAATTGTAATATTTTTTATCAATGAATACAATATTAGCTCAATAATACAATATTAACTAAAAAAACGAAAATTTGAAAAACAAATGTCAGAAAAAGATTCGGATGCAACTAGGAATTGATCCTTAGGGACCTTAGCCTTGCCGGGTCTTTGATCTGCTCTACTAGGACAAGGTCCTGGGTTCAATTTATTTATTTATTTATTAATAAATGTCCTTTTTCTGGGTTTTTACATATACATATAGTATAGTTAGAAAAATACATATTGTACATAACTGAACTGCCTCAATAACAATAGTTTAAATTTGTTTAAAGATAAATTGAAAATGTCCACTGACTTGGTATAATTGTTTCCCTCCATTAGTATTCTGGGCAAAGAGGAATACATATGGCAGCTAGTCCCAGAATTTCTGCACTGAAATAAATCTTGACTTCTAGTATTACGAAGTGGAATTCGGATGCTTATCAATGCAAGCAATACCGGACTATCAACTAAATTATTTAGAATTTTATATAGAAATACCAAGTCAGTGAAAATTCTTCTGTCTGACAGTTTGAGCATATTCATATCGTTTAAAAAAGTGTTGTAGTTCAAAATAATTGCTGGAATGTCCATTTTAAAATTTATAAAAACTTGTACATGTATATTGTAATGTGGATTCCAAACAAGAGAATTGTACTCAAGTTGACTTCTTACATACGCAAAATATAACAGTTTAATACACTTTATATTGTTAAAATTCCTAGTTAGCCTAGTTATAAATCCCAACATTTTTAAGCCCTTAATACAAATTTCTGTTATGTGGTTAACAAATGAAAGATTTGATTGAAAAGTGATGCCTAAGTCCTTAATTTGTGTTAATGTCTCAAGAGCATTGTTATCAATGTTGTTATTAAAGATCACTGGTTTTTTTTATTAATTTCTGTTTAAATTTTTCGTTTGAGGTTCGCTAATATTGTCTTCAATGATTGAATAAAAATTGTCTTTAACTGTGCTCCGAAAGAGCCGGCAACTGGATCTTGTAAAGCACATGTTCCAAATCATGAAAATGTTTATTCTGCACACTGGGCTTTACTTTTAACCCTTTCAATACCAGAATTATTCCAGCCATTGAAAAAAATGTTTGTCTACATTTTCGAGTTTTGTGATTTTTTTCAATATTTTTACAACAATTTTTTTTTTTTTTCATCGGTTTTGAAAATATTTCATGTTCCTGTGGAAGAGCATTGGGGCTTAGGGGGTGTTAATCAAATAACGAGTAGTACCAGAAGTATAGTGATTTTTAAATGTTTCAATGGAAAATAAATATACAAAATTCAATACTAATAAATTATAAAGACAAACCTATTTAAAAAAATAGTTTTAATACAGAATTAATTTTTTTTTTTTTTCAATAAACGGAAACATTTTCCTAAATTTACACAAGACAAACAAATACAAACAAAAAGAACAAATACAATTAAAATTGTTTTGTTTTATTCCTTCATTAACGATGTAATAAAATAAAACAATTTTTTTCTCTCTTGAGACAAAGAGCTGTGATCTTCTCATTTGACAAATTTCTACACACCACCGTCAATAAAAATAATAAAAAATACTTATGGTCTACCGAAAATATTAAAATAAACTAATGTACCTTGAAAATATCAAATTAAAACCAGTAAAACAAAATAAAAGCCAAAAAGGGATCTTCATGAAAAGCATCCACGAACAACCAATGTGCCAGCTCAGGAACATGAATGTTTTTAGCGAAAACAAAATGAAAAACCTATGTTTTTTAATGGAAATCATATTTATCTATCAGATTAGACATGTTAATACAATATAATAATTATTTTCAGCAGAAAAATATCTTATTTTTAAAACTAAGCTGAAATCCGAGATATGTCAAACCGTTAAATTCTGACAAACACGCGTTTTGAATTCGAAATAACAATAATATTTTGTGTTAACAGTACGCGATTTGTTATATTACTTAGAAATAATATCTTTCACAAGCGATTTGCAAAATATGGGGCTATTTGTTTTGTATAATCAAAAGATATTAATTTTTTCCTTCGTGTTCCTCAGGAAGCAATCTGGTATTGAGAGGGTTAAACGCGTTTTTAAAAATTGTCCACAAATGCTGAACGGTAAAACGGAAGGGTAAATTTAAGACACTTCGTTTAGTTAGTGCCTCCGTACATGGAGCTACTTACAAGCTACTCGAGCCTCATGCGCGTAGCACGCGCACCGCTTGTGAATACCCGTCATTCAATTTTGCTGTTGTTCGTACACGGCGCTACGCGACGGCTGTCGGTTTGAGGTCAGTAACACACTACCGACGGTGCTGGTAGCGCGCTACGCGTTGCAGCATTTGTGTCTACTACTTTCATTTGACCTTTGACAGAAACGGCGTCTAAACATGTAAGTAATGTTAGATTTGTTCTGGAAGTGGAAAAAATGCGTGTTATATAACTATACATTACCAAAATACGTAAGGCTAGGTTTACACTCGAAAGTTTTTTCCCGTAATTCGCTCGTATAAGCGATTTATGGCCAAATTACCAATGTAAATGACACCAAAAGTCACTTAACGTAATTTAAAGCAAATTACAGAACTTCTTCTTTTGGAAGTTTTTTGACAGGTCTAATCGCGTCCGCGCGAAATTCCAGCCTTCTTTCAGCCTATAGTTACAGCTTACAGCTTATCAGTTTGATAAGCTGAGGGACTTTCTGTAAGAAATAGTACCAAAATGCGCCATTGCGAAATGTCAAAATTCAAAAGACAATTGTTTTTTTATTGGATTCTTTCCTATAAAACTAGTATTTATTTCCACTTATTTGAGTTTTCTGAAAATGAGCATCCTTCTATTCAATTATCGGTCCAATCATTTCTAATTTATTTATTTATAAATAAACGCCCTTTTTCGGGGCTTTTACATATATAGCATAGAAAAAACATTTTATTGTACATAACTGAACTGCCTCCATAACAATATTTTAAATTTATTCAAAGATAAATTGAAGATGTCCACTGACTTGGTATAATTGTTTCCCTCCATTAGTATTCTGGGCAAAGAGGAATACATATGGTAGTTAGTCCCAGAATTTCTGCACTGAAATAAATCCTGACTTCTAGTATTACGAAGTGGAATTCGGAAGCTTATCAATTCAAGTAATACCGGACTATCAACTAAATCATTTAGAATTTTATATAAAAATACCAAGTCAGTGAAAATGCTTCTGTCTGACAATTTAAGCATATTCATATCGTTTAAAGGTGTGTTGTAGTTTAACATATTTGCTGGAATACCCATTTTAAAATTTAGAAAACGTAAGAATTTGTTTTGTATTCTTTCAACAGCTTGTACGTGCATATTATAATGAGTATTCCAGACAGGAGAATTGTACTCAAGTTGGCTTCTAACATAAGCAAAATATAACATTTTAATACACTTTTAATCTCAATGTTTCTGTTTTTAAAATTACGTATTTGAATACGAAGTCGGTTGCTGTCAGCATCAGCAGCCGTCAGGTAGCTGTCATCGGATAAAATGAAAGAAACCCATTAATTTTCGCCTTCGACGGCACAAAAGTGGGTGGAAAATTATTTAATTAAAGCCAAATTCTATTTCAGCACGTTATTTGGGCCTGGCTGGTTTCCGTACACGGCGCTACCCGAAATATACTGAACTTGATCATTTTTCACGTGCAGCCATGTCAAGCGATGTCAAATGACTTTTTTCCAACATCAATCTATGCCTTCCCAACTAAATCCTTTCTTACGTATTCTGGTAATGTATAGTTATATAAACACGCATTTTTTCCACTTCTAAGATTACTTTCGTGTTCAGATGCCGTTTCTGTCAAACGTCAAACGAAAGTAGTAGACACGAATGCTGCAACACGTGGCGCGCTACCAGCACCGTCGGTAGCGAGCAACTGACTTCAATCCGACATCCGTCGCATAGCGCCGTGTACGAACACCAGCAAAATTGTATGGCGGGTACCCACAAGCCGTGCGCGTGCTACGCGCATGAGGCTCGAGTAGCTTGTAAGTAGCTCCATGTACGGAGGCACAATGGCCGACCGTGTTTAGTTTTGGTAAATGTGTTTTAAAGTGTTTTTATTTGGTGCAATCTGCTAAATTTTGAAATAGAAACATGAATTCAAAGTCACAACCGAAATTAAAATTTTAATTGTCATTTTTTTTGTTGTTGTTTTGTGGTCGTTAATAATTCTGTAATAATATTTATAATGCTTTTTTTTCCAGGACGATTAGTCATGTAAGGCTGGGCGGAGGTGACACTGATTCCCCAGTAAAGCCAGAAACTCATTTTAATGTCATTGAGCGCATCCAACACCCGGACTACCACCCGCCAGCAAAATACAATGATATCGCGCTGCTGAAGCTAGACAGGGAGTAAGTACTTCTTTATAATTCCTTGAAATAACAATACTTCTGCGCTCAAAAAGAAAAAGATGGAGAGATATGTAATAACGAATGTTGGACAGAGACAGACAGACATTTTAAATGATAAAATTGAAGCGAAAATTGTGAAAATGCTTAATAAAAAGTGACTCGTTTGAAATAGAGCAAAAATCTCGTGGAAGGCATTTTAAGTATCATTTAAAGAAACATTGTGAATTTTTTCACAAATATAACTTGTAAAATAATAAAAATAGAATTGTTTTTAATAATTTTCGGAGCATACTTTGCGTTTTTTTTTTCTATCAAGGGAATTTCATATAATTTGAGTTTCGGCGTCGAACATATCTAGATATTATCTTCAAAATTAACATATATTTTTTTAAGAGCTTAAAAACTTCAAATGTTTAAGGGAGCTATGTAAGAAATCGGTCGAAATTCGGATAGAAGCGGCTTAATGACTGATTAATAATAAATTAACATTTTTTTTTATTAAAAATATCAATTTTGGACTCATTTTATTTGAAAACGAAAGTTATGCCGCAAAATTGACTCCAAACGTATTGTGGATTCACTAGTTTCCCGCTTGCACCGCGAGTTTCCGGATACCGTGTATTTTTTTTTTTACAATGAATTCAGCATAATAGTCCCAACTGCTCCCGTCTGGAGCCAGTGAGACTATGGCATACCCAATTGGGGTATGTTGTGAGGCTTGAGGTAGTGGGGAGGGGAAGAGGAAGGTGGGAAGTACCTGGCTATTCAGATCTGGTCACCAAACACGGCTAAAGCCAAGTATATTTTTAGGTTTTCACGGCCAAAAAGTATTTTTGTTATTGTTTTTGGGGTGTTATGCCGTGTTTCGCTACCTCCTTCTTTAGCCAACGTTTCGGACAGCGTTACAGTGTCCATCATCAGGGCAGATGAGTAAATGATATTGGTGAGAGTGTTTACTTATGTGTGTCGAAGCGATACCGTGCTGCCAGCTCCATTTCTCTACGAGCTGGTGTTAGAAAAAATTCAGCATGGTTTTTTGCGTTTAGCTTTGGTGTAGCCGTCAATTACTGGATACCAAGAACTATTAGCTCCGTCGTCTCTGTTAATATTGATGGGGTTTTTATGGATTTCAATTGCCTCCGTAATTAGGCGTGCTCTGTAAGTTTTGGGTCTTCCCAGGACTTCAGGAACAAATCCAAAGTAATGGCCGGTTTCGATTAAGTGCTCGGCGATTGCCGATTTGTCAGGGTGGCCAAGTTTACAAGCACGAAAGTGTTCCGAAATCCTTTTGGAGATCGTCCGCTCTGTCTGGCCTACATAGACCTTGTCACATCCGGAACAGCTGAGTTTATATACTCCATCTGTTTCCAGAGGAAACTTAGTCTTTGCCGACCTCAGTGGGTCTTGGATTTTTGTCGTGGTTCCGAAGACCGTCTTGATGTTCTCTTTTCTCAACAGCCTGGCAATTCTGTCTGTTACATTATGGACGTAAGGCAGGAAAGCGCAGCCTTTTGACTCTTGTTCACCCCTGTCTTCGTTTCGTGCTGATTTGGCTCTTATGATTTGCCTTGTCTGCCTTGCTGGGTAGCCGTTACGCTCCAGTGCATCGGTGAGTTTGGTCAGTTCTAATCCGAGTTTTGGCTCCTCACATATTCTGGTCGCTCGGGTTACCAAAGTATGGATGAGACCTCTCTTCTGAGCGGGGTGATGATGCGAATCAGCGTGGAGATACCTATTTGTATGTGTTGGTTTCCTATAAACTGTGTGTCCTAAGCTACCATCCTCTTTTCGCATCACCTCCACATCCAGAAAAGGCAGGACTTTTTGGTTATTTTCCAGCTCCATCGTGAATTTAATTTTGCTGTGTAGTGAGTTGAGATGGTCCAGGAATTCGTTCAGTTTCTCTGTTCCGTGAGGCCAGATGGCGAAGACATCATCGACAAAGCGCCACCATACTTTAGGAACAGCCGAAGCTGTGTTGAGTGCCACTTCTTCAAACTTCTCCATAAAAAAGTTGGCTAGAACTGGCGACAATGGACTGCCCATCGCAACTCCCCGCGATCCAATAATCCATCGCAACTCCAACGCTGTCCGAAACGTTGGCTAAAGAAGGAGGTAGCGAAACACGGCATAACACCCCAAAAACAATAACAAAAAAAAACGGCTAAAGCCATTTCAAGCAACGTTTCAATTCTGAACGGTGGTCTTACACTTGGACGATATTGCGAGTAGCTTCCACTCTGGAACGTGCCGCAAATATATTATATATTATCTTACGAGGAACGACTCCAACAATTTCATTTTACAACCCTGGAAATAAGAAGACAATTTGCTGACTTAATATGTTTATACAAAATTATTAATGATAAGCTTCAAACCACTCATTGTCTGAGCAATATCATCATCATCAATCATCATCATCATCATCAATGTATTAATACTTGAAGCCAAAACTTTGTACCCCTTTTTACGAAAATTGCGCGGACGGAGGAGTATGAAATTTCGCACACGAGAAGGAGTGCAGAATGCTAATATTTTTTAAAAATTATGCATAAAAATAGATTAAAACAATAACAAAAACATTACACACACTACCATGTATTCGACACACACACTCGCGTCTTTACTCTATTGTTTATTGAGTCTATGGTCAAATTGAGAATAGATTAATATTGTTTGTCTTTAATATTATTTGTCTATGGTCTTACTGAATGTCAAACATAAAAAAAAACATTACAATTATGGTCGAATTTCACATTCGTTTCAATTTTCAATTCATTCAATCCACTGTCTCGAATGTGTTGTCTATATAATACCATTGAATGTGATCATGTAGATATTTATGCAAACAGTCTCACATATATCAAAAGGCAAATTAACAATCTTCTACCATGATTTATCATGGAGAACAATTATGTGACTGCTCTATTATCATTTTATTTTAATTATCTTTCTTTTTTTCTCTGCATTTATGTTTTATATTTGAAATTACTATGTTTTCTATTTTCTTTTGTACCCAGTAACAAGTAAACATTGATTATGCATGCTGTGAACATTTATAATTGGAGTGTTAATACCTATGTACTTCCCAATGGCAATTTTATAACTATAATCATTGTTAAAACTCTGTAAATGTTTCAAACAATAAATAAATATTTAATTAAATGAAGACATTATGAGCGAAACTCAATCGAAAATCTGGAAACAGAAAAATCAGAAAAAGATATTTACACCTCTGGGACTCGAACCCAGGACCTCCCTACTTTCCGGGTTTGGTGCTCTTATCTACTGAGCTAAGGTGTCGACATCCAATTCGGTCACCTTTAACTGTACCATACTTCGACTAAGAAATAAATAAATGAATAAATTGTGAAATAACACAAATTCATAAAATAAAATTTATTTGCCACGCCGGGATTCGATCCCGCGACCTTCGGAATGCGAGTCAAGAGCCTTACCGCTGGACTACGTCGGCCGTCGCGTCCGCGAAATTTATATATACATGTCGGCTACGACATGTATATATAAATTTTCAAAAAAATTCTTTAAGAATAATTTAAATTCTTATTTCGGTTGTTAGTCTGTGCTGTAACTCCGGTTCAATGAACACTAAAACGGATTCGCTTTGAATATAAGTGTCATTGTCATTTTAGAAATTGAAAGTGTTCGATTGAAAAATTTCAGTCAGGCGATAAAGTTGTAATTTTTCAAATTGGGAGGTGGGGATGGGTCCAACCAACATCTCTGACATGGGCTAAGTGATTCGCTACTTTTGGTGACTTAGCAGGGGTGCGGGAGAGACTGTTTTTTTTTAGAGAGAAATTTTTTAACCCCTGACAGCAGTATTTTCTCGGAACCTCATCCTGCACCGCAGTGGAATCGTACGTCCGTCCCTCTTGGACACACTAACCCACAATTTCCTACCCACCCCTCGTATCATTTTCCTTTCCAGAACTTCCTCTCCTAAAAAAAATCTCAAACAGTAGCCCCAAAGATGACATTGGCCCTGAGGGGAATTATTTTATTCAGGGCCTCCTGTGTGGAGCAAATGTTAAAAAAAAGTACTTTTCTTTAATTTTTTAACAAAAAAATATTTTTCAAAATTGGTAGCGTAATATCATATGCCTCTCACGGGTCTATGCTATTATTATTTACATTTTCTGGAACCATCTAATGCAGTGATTCCCAAAGTGGTCCAGTGGACCCCAAGGGTCCACCCGAGACCCGACAGGGGTCCACGTAGGCGCGATAAAGAAATGGGGGTTCACAAGTTGTAAGTGGGGGTCCACGAACTGGTTTCGATTGAGACCCATCCCGTGCCCCGTATCCATATCCCATCCCACCCCCCCTCTCATATCCCATTACGCCCCCTCCAACACAGCTTTGTTGTACCAGCTATGCATGAAATCTTAAAACGCCCAGCTAGGCAAGGGGGGCGTAATGGGATATGGGTGTACTGTAATGGGATGGGAACATACCCCCCCTATCCCATTACGCCCCCTCCGTCATGGCAAATATCATCTCAAATACTGGTTCATTTTGCCCCCGTTTGAAAAAGTTGTAGCGTCAGGGGGTCCACCGTGACCAGTAAAATTTTGAAAGTGGTCTACGAAAAAAAAAACTTGGGAACCTCTGATCTAACGTATAAAATGTTAACTTTGTTCATAATATAAAGTTTAAAGCAATCAAAATTTTGAAGTCAATAAAAAAATTCTTCTTTGTTTATTTTGTTCTTTAGACTTTATGTCCGGATTAAATTTTTCCCACAGGAAAAACTTAACCCTTCCACACACTTTTCCACAAATGATCATCTAGTCAATCCACGCCATGCAATTGCACTATATAAGTATAATAAATACAAAACAATACAAGAACAACATGTCAACCTACCAGAGACCAAGTGGGAAAATAATTCACCGACTCCAGATTTTTCCATATCAGAGGGTTCGGCTCGATAGAACTCCTAACTGGACCGATAAATCCTACTGATCCCTCAATATAAATATTTTAAAAATATATATTTTAAAACATATTTTTTTATTTGCGGTAACATTAAAATGCATCTACCCTAGATTGTCAATTTGTAGGCTGGACGTTTTCTGCGTAACATTTTTTTTTTTTTGTTAAAACGACCCATTCTCATTTGCAAAACGTCAATAATTGTACAAATTATTTGATTTCCTATTACTTCCTCCAGTGTACCATTCTCCAAGACAATAAGACCAGCATGTCTTCATACCGGAGATAATGTCAATGTTGGAAAAGCTGCTGTTTCTGGATGGGGAGCTGTTGAACGAAGTGGACGACAAAGCAACAAGTTATTAAAGGTAAATTTTAACTCTAGGTTCATTCGCCTTTTGTGTCTCCAAAGAACAAACAGTGGAAAAATATACTTGGGTCCTTCTTCTTTTTAACTTACATAAAGTTGTCTCCACCAGTTAGTGGAGAAAAATTCAACAGAATTATCAATATAATTATTTTATACTGTACTAAAGACGTAACGATTGTGTGCGTTTGAAAAATATGTGTTTATATTTTTGTAGTAAAAATTACGTGACAGAGTTGTAACTTCTCGTGATAGAAGTGTATTTCATACAAATCACAGTCGTCTTCTGCCACATAAAATATAAAACTATTTTTAAACTCCAAAACCTACCAAGTAACAGGTATTATTATTTTTAATGAAATTTTTAAAAATCTCAAAAACTTGTATCCTACAACTTTTATTTCGTACGTTAATTCTGTCACGTGGGTTCTCATTCGAAATAGGTATACACGCAGTTCGTGTTTGTCACCCCAATAGGCATTTTAGGCCTCCATCCCCCTTGCTACAATTTCCCCTCTGAAATCCAGAGAGATTCATTTATAGTAAAAACAAAATGTGACAGAGTGGTGGAAATGTCACAGAGTGGTCAAAGTTATGTAGGTTAAAAAGAAGAACAACACACCTTCCCTTACCCCTTACCTTACCATTTCTGATGCTCGTGAAATCGATAGATTTACAATATCGGATCGATATTGCAAATCGATCGAACTTCCGATGGTTGTCCCTGGCACGGTTTCACCGTTGTTAGCCGAACCGATATTAACAGGGAATAATGTATTATTTATTCATTTGTTTATTAAGGCCCTTTTTGGGGGCTTTGACACATGAATAATAAGAAATATGCAGTATTTATTGGTACATAATTGAATTGCCTCAGTAACAATATTTTAAATTTGTGTAAAGATAAATTGAAGATGTCCACTGACTTGGTACAATTATTTCCTTCCATTAGTATTCTAGGCAAAGAGGAATACGTGTGGTAGTTAGTTCGAGAATGTCTGCACTTAAATAAATCCTGGCTTCTGGTATTACATTGTGGTATCCAGAAGCTTATCAGTTCAAGTAATACCGGACTATCAACTAAATCATTTAGAATTTTATAAAAAAATACCAAGTCAGTGAAAATTCTTCTGTCTGACAATTTGAGCATATTCATCTTTAACAGAGTTTTATGTTCAACATAATTTTTGAAATAAACATTTAAAAATATAGAAAATTTGTTTTGTATTCTTTCAACAGCTTGTACATGTATATTATAATGTGGATTCCAGCTGATTTCTAACAAAGGTAAAATAAAACAGTTTAATACACTTTATATTGTAAAAATTTCTATTCATTCTAGTTATAAATCCCAACATTTTTAAGCCCTTATTACAGATTTCTGTTATGTGGTTAACAAATGAAAGATTTTATTGTAAAGTGATGCCTAGTTCTTTAATTTGCATTAATGTCTCAAGAGCATTGTTATCAATGTTGTAATTATAAATCAGTGTTTTTTTATTCGTGAAAATCTAACTATTTGACATTTGGATATACTGAAGTGAAGTCTATTTTCATTACACCAAATTAACAATTTGTTGATATTATCTTGAAGAATGTTGCAGTGGTAAATATTTTGAATAATTCTAAAAATTTTGAGGTCATCACCAAAAAGTAAGATAGATACATCATGAAATATTTTTTGTAAGATCATTTATAAACAAGATAAATAAGATTGGGCCAAGGTGTGAACCCTGTGGAACTCCACTTGTTGCATAATTTTTTTCTGACAGGGAGGATTTTATTCTAACAATCTGTTGTCTTCCAGTAAGATAGCTTTCAAACCAGGCTAATATATTGCAACGTATACCAAGCTTTCCTAATTTCCAAATGAGAATTTTATGGGAAACTGTATCAAAGGCTTTACTAAAATCAGTGTAAACAGAGTCTACTTGTACCTCTGGGATTGTCAACCGGGTCGCGTTTTCAAATTAACAGCACTTCATAGGTTGGGGATTCCTTCTTCCGTTCATATTCCTTGTATTCATAGAGCCTAAAGCAGTCATGGGCAAAGTACGGCCCGCGGGCCAAGTCTGGCCCTTCAGATTAGTCAATCCGGCCCGCGACATTGTTTTGAATAACCCTATTTTAAGCTCAGTCACAGTTTCATCTGTCACATACGCCTACATACTCTTCTAAAGAATAATCATTTTTTGTTAGATAATTTTTTAAGTTATCTGGCCCTTTCGTTAAAAAGTTTGCCCATACCTGGCCTAAAGCATGAATTTGTTGTCGAAGCATACTTTTTTCAGTATCTACTCTAGATTTTTATTATTTGCCCCACCCCAAATCCAAACCTGGCTACGCCCATGCTATCACCTTGTAACACCATAATACTATCACTTTGTAAAACTATCAATTTGAAAAACTTTAACACTTTATATATCTTTGGTATGCATGTAACAAAATAAAAGTGGTATTTAATAAGTTATTGTTTTATTTTAAATTAAAATTGTTTTGAATGTGGTTTCAAATATGTTTTTTTGAATTTTGTTAAATTGTATTTTTGAAAAAGACACGCACAAGCTCACAATATATTTTTTATTTATTTTCAGACAACCGTGGAGAAGTTCTCGCTTCAGGACTGCCAGGAGACTAATCCGCCCACCAAGATCAAGTTGAGGCGGGGTGTGGATGATGCCACCCAGATCTGCTACGGTCACCACGATAAGAAGCAAGACACCTGCCAGGTACGCCAAATTGTTTCTTAACACCATGTCCAGAAGGGTTTTAAGCCTTTGCTAATCATGAGTAGTAGTAGTGATAGCTTTTTGTTTGACAAGCCCCCAAAGGGCACTCAAACACCAATGGCTCGGAGAGCTTTGAAGCGAAGAATGGACGGTTACCTCGAAAGTATTTTCTCTTGGGGTAAGAATAACCTCGTCGAATTTAATGTTTCAAAGACCCAATCATGTCTGATTACGTCTAAAAGGGATCAAAATGATAATCTAGTCTCCTTCAACGGACGCAATCTCCCGAACAGGCCTTCCATTGTTATGCTTGGTGTAACTCTAAGTGACCAGCTCAGGTACGGGGGCTCCATCGAGGCCAGAGTTAAATTAGACTCTCAGAAACTGGGCGTACTGTACAGGACCCGCAGATACTTAAATAGTACACGGTTGAATTTGGCAGCCACCTCTGGTCTGGATCCCCAAAATACCTGAAAAAACCCCTCGACTCTGTGCAGAAACGGGCGGTCCGTTTGATAGATTCTCCTAACTTAACAAACGGATTGCAATCTTTAGAGCACAGGCGTCAGGTGGGAATGCTGTCCTTGTTCTACCGGTATTTCAATGGAAGATGCTCCGAGGAACTAGCGTCATTTATCCCCTCGGCACCGGTGCATAGTTGGGAAACACGCCAAACACGCGCCCAACATTTGTACACGGTTGACATTAGTCACATGAGAACGGGTCGTTTCTACGACTCGTTCTTGAGTTCAACAGCTCGGCTGTGGAACGATTTGCCGGCCTCTGTGTTTCCTCCCTCCTACGACATGGGTCTCTTCAAGACCCATGTTCGCTCCTTCCTCTCCTCAAAAACACCCTCCACACAGCATCTTCAAAGATGACATAGGCCCTGAGGGAAATTATTTTCCTCAGGGCCTTTCTGTGTGGAGTTATTGTAAAAAAAAAAATGTAAAAAATAGAAGTATTCAACGTAAAAACTTTGTTTTTTGTATTTCTTGGGCATTAACTATGTAACAATTTCTAGACATTTTGTTTTTTGAAGAGTTTTATTAAATGTACATTTGTTACTTAAATTTAATTTTTCCGCGACCGGTTTCGATACAACCGTATCATTCACGTTTTAATTCTGCTCGTTTGTTTTAGTTCCTGTGATAGCTACTGGTGTAAGAAATAACATTGTAAAATATGAGACGAATCGGCCGGGTAGTTTTTTTTTACCTCACACCATGCAGATAAAAGTAGTTTTGAAATAAATGAGTTTGAAGTTTTGCCCGGCCCTTTTACCTGCTAAATGGGCCGTAGAACTTTAAATATCGTCAATACCATTACTAAAATTTTACCATATATTCTTAAAAGATTACAATTTCGAAATGTTGAAAAAAATTTTTTTTTTAATTCTAGACCACCGGCTGCCCTAAACTTGGCTAATTATGAATGCTAGTGGTCGCCCAATAGTCGAAATTCGACCATAATTAATTTAATGTGTAATGTTTTTTTAATATTTTTTTTTGCATAATTTAAAAAAAATATTAGCACTCCTTCTATATATAAACTATAAGGTGAGAAATTTCATACTCCTCCGTCTGCGCAATTTTCGTAAAAAGGGGTACAAAGTTTTTGCTTCACGTATATTAATATACTGATATGTTGTTCAACATGTTTAAATGTAACCCCTTTTCCGAAAACTCTTTTCTTACTTTTTTTTTTTTTATATGAATACCGCACAAGAGTCCCAACTGCTCCCGTCTGGAGCCAGTGAGACTATGGCATCCCCAATTGGGGTATGTTGTGAGGCTGAAGGTAGTGGGGAGGGGAAGGAGATAGGGAAGAGGAAGGTGGGGAAGTACCTGGCTATTCAGATCTGGTCACTAAACACGGCTAAAGCCATTTCAAGCAACGTTTCAATTCTGAATGGTGGTCTTGCACCAGGGCGATACTGATAGTATCTTCCACTCTGGAAAACTCTCTTACTGTTCTCAAAGTCCATTATTTGTCTTTTGTTTGATATCTTCTTGATATGGTCCTTATTTTTCGTCAAATTGTTTTTTTATGTGTTGCCAATCAAAATGCACCACTGAACTCAAAAAGGCAGAAAAAATGCGAAATAGATCAAAAATTTTGCCTTCTACATTAGTATTCATTGATTTTGTGCATTTAATCTTATATACAAATTCGTCTATGAGTGAGTCTTGAGTATGTTGTGTGCCTTGAATGTGTGCCTATGAGTATGTAACATGTTTTACATGTTTCTGGTGTATTGTATGTCTTTGTATTTTAGTCACTTATAATGTTATTTTTCTAAATCTATTTTCTACATTGTGGTTTCTCGTTATATGTGTGTTATAGTCGTATACTTAGGGACACTGATTCATAGCATTAAAGATATTTTCGCGAATTAAAGCGATAAATACGTTCAAACGCGAAACCGCAGCGATTTTTACGACAAAACTCAACAATATGCGAACCAGGTTGTCTTAACACAAATAAAAACCCGTATAAGAGAGTTGTCAGAAGAGTTTTGTGAAACTGACATCTCATATGCTGAACCGTCAAGACAACAGCACTTATCTATTTGCTAGTAGTTACATGTCCTTTGCATAAATTCATTTTGATTGGAATTGGTGTTGCATCTATCAATATAGAAAAGGGTATTTTGTCTACTATATCGAATGGACGTGTGGAAATTTATTTTGTTTAGCAACTCCGGACAGTCAACGTTTGAATTAATAATTTTGTACATGAGCATCTGATCAGCGACAAGCCTCCTATTGAGTAAATTCGTGATTCGAAAATGTTTCTCGACTTAAGAGTTGTATATGTTGAATGATTTAAAATTGAGGAATCGCTCCTGAACTCTTTCTAACCTGTTAACATAAACAATATAGCGCGGGTTCCAAACCTGCGAACAGTATTCCAGGTGAGGAGAACATGTGAATTGTAGAGAATCAGATAAGTCTTTGTGTTTTTGAAAAATTTGCATGTTCTCAGTACATACTGTACAGGGCACGCAGATACTTTAATAGTACACAACTGCTAGCCCTGTACAAATCGCAAGTGCGCCCCACGGTTGAATTTGGCAGCCACCTCTGGTCTGGAGCCCCAAAATACCTGAAAAAAACCCTTGACTCTGTGCAGAAACGGGCGGTCCGTTTGATAGATTCTCCTAATTTAACTAACGGATTGCAATCTTTAGAGCACAGGCGCCAGGTGGGAATGCTGTCCTTGTTCTACCGGTATTACAATGGAAGATGCTCCGAGGAACTAGCGTCATTGATCCCCTCGGCACCGGTGCATAGTCGGGAAACACGCCAAACGCGCGCTCAACATTTGTACACGGTTGACATTAGTCACATGAGAACGGTTCAACAGCTCGGCTGTGGAACGATTTGCCGGCCTCTGTGTTTCCTCCCTCCTACAATATGGGTCTCTTCAAGACCCATGTTCACTCCTTCCTCTCCTCAAAAACACCCTCCACACAGCATCCTCAAAGATGACATAGGCCCTGAGGGAAATTATTTTTTCCTCAGGGCCTCCTGTGTGGAGTTAATGTAAAAAAAAAAAAAAAAAAAAAAAAAAAAAAAAAAAAAAAAAAAAAAAAAAAAAAAAAAAAAAAAAAAAAAAAAAAAAACAAAACCTAGACTTTTTGTTGCTTTGGTGACAATGTCATCAAAGTGTTTTCAAATGTAAGTTTGGAGTCCAAAATAACACCGAGGTCACGTGTATAATCTTCATTTGTTAACTGCGATCCGGAAATGGCGTAATCATGCAGTATTTTCACACGGTTACGTGTGAATGTAAGTTTGCAACATTTAGAAATATTAATAAAAAGTTTATTTCTGAGACAGTAATCCGTCAGTCGGTCAAGATCTGCTTGTAAACGCACAGAACAGTCCGGGGAGCTTATAGGAAGGTATATCTTCATAACGTCTCTTACTCGATTCAAGTATATTTCGAGTATAAAAAAACTTTAAATCGATTTTCTCGCAAACAAATTTTTGAAGTTTGTGAACATTATAACTCAAGACTACTTGACAGATCCTTTTCAAACTTTTGTACACTTTTTTTACACATAAATCAACAGGTAATTTTAAACAGAGTTTTTTTTACCATTTTTTTTTCCGTGTTATAATAACAAATTCACCGAAAATTTTAGCAAAAATCGCATTTTTGACTTCAACATGCTGCAAAAAAAAAATCGAAAAAAAACGCTTCGTCACTACCTGGGAAAAAATTATCACATTTTAAATGCATGTCGATTTTTTTGTTTAAAATGATTTGTTAAACAAGTTATGATGTTCACCGCATAACAACTTTTTTTCGAGACGCCTCCGGAAATTCGCTCTCACGGACTTATTTATTGATATTTTTAATGAAAATATTTTTCAAATATACTTCAGATGTCATAATATAACGTCTATATAAAATAATTAAACAAACATTATTCATATCACCAAAAAAAATCATGAAAATATGCCTTTTTCCGCCTTTAAAACCTTTCCACCCCTTAACGGAACAATAAAGTTGCTTTGTGAGAGAATATTAATTGTGTTTACTGTTAAAATTGGGCATTTTATTTAATAACGCTGTAATAAATGTGTATATTTTATTACTCTGTTCATAAAGCCATCATTTTCTTTCCAGGAAGATTCTGAAGGATCCAGTTAATAAAGTCATTTTTTTGTTTTTCTAGGGAGATTCAGGAGGTCCTCTCATGATTAACAACAGGAATAAAGTTGAATGCACCTATCTGATCATAGGAATTACGTCCAATGGTGTTATCTGCGCAGAGCCCGGCTATCCAGCCATCTACACTCGAGTCTCCTCATACATACCTTGGATTGAGAGAATCGTCTGGCCCTGAGGATGTCTTACTAAAACAAATCACTTTTCCAATGATGTATGTTAGCTCTCGGATGTCTCTAAAGTCTACATTATCCCTTAGAGGGCTGACAGGCCAACTCGTGACGGACCAAAACACTACAATGTGACTATAGTTAAGTCAAATACCCTATAATATTCAACAAATTGTAAATAAAGGTATGAAAACTATAGGATTTATATTAAGAACAATTTGAACCTTGTTAGAAGCTTAATAGAACGTAGCTCCATAGTCTGGTCGCCCTTTTCAAAATCCATATTCGTAATGTTGAAAGAATGTAAAAAGGCAAATTTCTACCTTTCGTTAATTTTAAACTTAACACCTATTTAGAGCATTTCAATTACCCGTCGTTAATGAATATTTTAAATATCGCAACTTTAGAAAACATATGAAAAATAAACGACCTAACCTTTTTATTAAAATTATTAAACTCTAAAATCATGAAATTAACAAATCTACTTGTACCCACACATATTTTTTGTACATACATCTCATTCCTACTATAGTTTGCATTCCACAATACAACGTTTATATAGTCTTGGTAATAAATACTTAATCATTATGGATGTATTTGACAATAATTTGAACTTGGCAAACTTCAAACGCCATACATG
Organism: Glyphotaelius pellucidus; assembly: GCA_936435175.1. Taxonomy (NCBI): domain Eukaryota; kingdom Metazoa; phylum Arthropoda; class Insecta; order Trichoptera; family Limnephilidae; genus Glyphotaelius; species Glyphotaelius pellucidus. The sequence goes on from OW386563.1 coordinate 14,398,977, forward strand.
CCAACTATTTTTTAAATTTTTAATTAATATTGTTGTTGATTTGAAGAATATTGGCAGATTATCGTGCCTCATTTATTTTATGTAATCTTTGTTATGTTTCTTTTATTTAAAGTTACCTGTATTGTGTCTTTATTTTCATTATATTTTTTAAAAAAAATAACTGTCCTGCATTATATGTAAAAGTCTTTGGGAGTTTAAATAAATAAAAAAATATTAAAAAAATATGCATTTTCCATTCACTTTGACTACAGCATGGTATACTAGATCTTCCTGGGGGCGTGACTTGTTCGGGTCGGTTTTGTTTCATACATTTTTATAGGAGTATGTTCTTTATTTTTTGTTAATAAAGAAATAGGTAACCTGCCTACGACCTAACAGTTTTTCGAACATTAACATGGATCATTGGCGTAGGCACGGTGGGGCAAGGTGAGGCGTTTGCCCCACCCTGGCTGGCCGATGCTTGGCCTCTGGTATGGTCGACCGAGTCGCGTTTTCAAATTTACAGCACTTCATAGGATGGTTTTTCCATATTCCGTTCATATTATTTTTAATCTTCGAGCCTAGGACATGAATGTGTTGTAGAAGCCTACTTTTTCGGTACCTACCTACCCTAGATTTTTATTTTTTGCCCCACCCTAAATCAAAACCCGGCTACGCCCAAAATGGTGATTTATTATTTCAACGTGAACACAAAATGGTACGTACAATTAAAACAGCTTTGGTAAAATAAACCGTAAAACTTTTATAATTAGACTTTTCATGGCATAATTTACTTTTTATGTGTGTAATCGAACGTTATTAAGGGGGTATTCTAGTCTAGAAGCACGAATTTTAGGTGTTTTTTCAGGTGCAACAAAAAAACCATTAATATTTTTACCAACTATTATTTTATCAAATATTTATTAAACATTAAAGAATCCATTAAAAAAGAGTCGAGCGAAAAAATTCTAAATTCGAAAAGTTACAGGGTGTTGAAGTGGGCGGTCTTAAAAAATGGCACGCCCTGGTTGACATGATTGCAACCCTCCCAGCATTCTAAAAAATAAAAATTAATTCTTAATCCAAACAAATGCGGCTATGGCCCGAACTAAGGATAAGAAAAAATAAAAATAAAATCGCAAAATGGCGGCTGTCTGAATTAAAAAAGCTGTTTTTTAACAGTTTTTTTGACTTTCCAATTTTTTTTTAAAATAGTAAAAATTGAAATTTTGTTATAGTTCTAATTCCCGCTATAAAGTAAAGTATAGAGAAGGCTCACACCAAATTTCAAGTAAATTGGTTTAGTAGAACTTGAATTATCGTGTCAACCGTCTCGAAAAAAGTGGTTTGGAGAAAACCGGGTTAAAAATTTTGTTCTATTTAGATTTTGGTTAGATTACCTCTAAACCGCGACATTAAAATGTTTATATCTTTTAAAATAATGCGAATTTCGAAAAATTCTTTTAAGGAGATATTTTTGAATATTTAAACTTTGGAAATGTGAAGAAAAAAAAATGTTTTTTTTTTCTAGACTAGAATATTGCCTTAATAGGCTTACAACTGCGTGGTTGAATTTCAGAACCCGGCTTCGAGTGCATGTCTGACGCCATGCCGTACGCGCCGCTTCACAAATAACATCTGTGTACGTGGACTTTCAAACAAAGCACTAGTAGTTCGGTTTCGAATCTAAGAATCCGTCACAAGATTTCGCCACTTTCGTCAGCAGGTCGAATGAGGACGTGTCCCCCTATGTATAACTGCTACGAATTTGTGAATATGTAGTATCTCTCCGGATATGGAAAGATTGACGGTAATACATAGTTGTATATTAGGAAATGGGTTTGGATTGGTGAATTGTGTATTTAATCTTGCCTTGGATTGACAGCTTGCAGCCTTTCCTACCACTGTAAGCTGCGATGCGTGTGTAAGGAGAATTTCGCCAATAATAATTCAATAGTGTTTATGCGGTCAAATTTATTTACAACTAGCTGGTACCCGGCATGCGTTGCCATGCCATTTAATAAATAAATTGTTTTCTCCTGCGTGTTCTTTCCCATTCGTCCCGTTCCTCTTCCGCCTCCCCTTCCTCTCCCGCGTCCTCTTCCCCTCTCGCGTTCCCACTCCGCCTCTTCCACCTTCCCTCCCCCCACTCCACTACTCCTTTCCCCGTCCCGCGAACCCCCCTTCTAAACTCCCCTCCCCCCTCCCAGGTTCCCCCTTCCAGATTCCCCTCCCCCTCCCGGGTTTCCCTCCTCCCCCTCCCGCGAACCCCCTACCCGAGTCCCCCTCCCGCATTTCATACATTCTTTCCCGGTACATTCAGTTTTCAAACAGCTCGCATGCCACCTTTTGCATATTTCATAATGCCAGAGCTCACCAGTAGTAAAATCCAATTTGGTGCAGTCGTTCGGAAGTCATGCGCGTAAATACATTTCGGCGATTCATTTTTTAGAGATAAGTATTACATACAATGCCCGAATTAAAAAAATCTATATCAACATGGTTTTCACGGCAACGATTTGTTTTGCTTTTCTTCTGACGTTAGCAATAACTCGCCATTTTCGACAGAAAACGTAAAACAAATATAATATATTAATATTTATAATTTCGTTACGCCAGAACTTACCAATATATATAGCCTATATTACTCGCATATAATGTAGCTTTCTATTGGTGAAAAAAAATCTAAGATCGGTTTATTAGTTTATGCGTGAAAGCGTAACAAACAAACACACGCAGTTTCACATTCATAATATTAGTATAGATTTAGAATTTTAGGGTAGGTACTTTCTATTACATAATTCAATTTACCAAATTCTGACACAGGCATTTAAATACAATAGCGAGTTCCCGGCATATGCTATGCCACTTAATAAAGAAAAAAATTCGCTCTACTAACCCTTTCCCGTTCGTCCCAGATGATGCCAGAACTCACTATACACGTATAGAAACCATCGCGGACTTAAACATCAAATCCCCAAAGTTTTATCGCAATCGGATGAACGGTTAGCAATGTATGATAGCGATGCCAAAACTCACAATCGTACATAGAAACCATCGCGGGCATGCGCACATCAAAACCCCAAAGTTTCATCGCAATCGGATGAACGGTTTAGCAACGCAAAACATCTCACACACAGACAGAAACAAACACATTTTCTATAGATCAGTAATTTTAATATCAAAAATGTCAGTTGAGCATTTTTAAATTTTTTTAAAGTTAACATTAAAAAATTTTGTATTTAAAAAATGTTTTCGTAATTTCTAATAATACCATTTATTTATGCGTATTTCATCACCTTTCAAAACCAGTATTTAGTTTTTGGATACGTTTACAAATATTCCATTTATTTGAATTTTTATTGCAAAGTCGATATATATCGAAACATTTATACCTTTTGACAAAATATGCCAAATTTTTGAGGGGTTAAGCTTTGAGCTTTAAGCTTTGAGATTCAAGCTTTGTGCTTTAAATTTTTTGAAGGGTTAAGCTTTGAGCTTCAACCTTAAGCTTTGAGCTTTAAGCTTTGAAGTTCAAACTTTGATATTTAAGTTTTGAGCTTTAAGTTTTGAGCTTTAAGCTTTGAGATTTAAGCCTTGAGCTTTAAGCTTCAAGCTTTGGGCTTTAAGCTTTGAGCTTTAAGCTTTGAATTTAAGTTTTGAGCTTTAAGCTTTGAGATTAAAGCCTTGAGCTTCAAGCTTTGAGCTTAAAACTTTGAGCTTTAAGCTTTGAGCCATAAGATTTGGGCACTATGCTTGAGCTTTAAGCTTAGAGCTTTAAGCTTTGAGATTAAAGCCTTGAGCTTAAAGCTTTGAGCTTTTAGTTTTGTGATTAAAGCCTTGAGCTTAAAGCTTTGAGCTTAAAGCCTTAAGCTTAAAGCTAGGAGCTTGAAGCTTTGAAATTTTGGCATTGAGCTGTAAGTTTTGAGCTTTAAGCTTTGAGCTTCAAGCTTTGAGCTTTGAGCTTTTAGCTTTGAGCTTTTAGCTTTAAGCTTTGGGCTTTAAGTTTTAAGTTTTGTGATTAAAGCCTTGAGCTTTGAGCTTTAAGCTTTGAGTTTTAAGCTTTAAGCTTTTAGCATTAAGCCTTGTGCTTTGCGCAAAGCTCAAAGCTTAAAGTTCAGAGATTAAAGCCGAAAGCGTAACGCTCAAACATTAAACATTAAATATTAAATATTCCACTCGCCTTTTTGAACGGTGAGCTTCTGAAAATAATAGAATCTACAAAGTATCTAGGACATGTCATCAATAACAAATTAACGGATGATGAAGACATCGACAGGCAGAGGAGAGTACTTGGCATAAAATGCAATATGCTCAGCAGAAGATTTCGGCTTTGCAGCCCACGGGTAAAAAGGACGCTCTTCCTAGCCTTTTGTACCACCCTGTACACGTGCGAGCTCTGGGCAAATTTCAAAAAAGGACCATGGAAAGGCTTCGGGTGCAATATAAAATGCATAATATTCTATTTTGAAACGTTGCATCATCAAAAATCAATTTCGCAATTAAATTACAATAGTGCGATAGATGATTCATGGCTCCAGAAACAGAAAATATTTCATTTTTACCGCCGGAGATGTGTCACACACCGATATTGCACCATAATTAATCACAAAGGATTTGCAATTATTTCACTTAATATAAGGAATATCCAGGACGGTGATTTTCCTCCGCTTCTGTAGATTTTACTGGTTGGACAACAATTTGTAAATTAGATTATTCTTTACAACTAGTGATAAACGTCGTATCTCCAGCGACCAAATGTTTTCAAAACTTTGAAATCAAAAGCCCCATTAACATAAATTAAAATAAATTATAAATAATAACGATCCGAGAATTGATCCCTGTGGTACTCCACGTGCTATTTTACCCGATTAACTCATTTCTCCAGCCAGTTCTACTGTATAATTAATTATGTTAATTCATAACACATATTTTAATGAAAATATCAAATTCATATGCAATTAATATCACGAAGCGTTTATATTTCGTAAGTAATAAATGATTTTGGGAAATAACAAATTTGATCGTAGGTTACTCATTTGAGTTTAAAATTGATATTGATACATTTATAGTAAATCTTTTTCAAAACTGAACGATATCATTCAACACCTTCAAAAATACGTTTTTTAAATGAGGCAGAATATGAAAATATGTTTACATTTACAATTAAGAAGATAAGAGTATTAAATTAACACAAATCCACGATACAAGTCTATAAAATTTTTAAAAAGGGAAAAAAAGAGAAAAATAAATCTGAGAAACTTCCCACACAGTCTTACATCTCGTCTTTCAGATTATTACTAAAATGGTTGATAATATTTGATAAATTTTCGATTTTTTTAAGTTTAAGTTATTCGAAAATCTAATAAAACTATATCAACTTATTGTTTATGTTAAGGCCCGTTTAAAATTGGAATAGTCTGTAATCCGTATTCGATAAGCCTTAGGCCGTAGAAGTTGGAAGATGGAAACCTGTGTATCCGTTTATAATAGACTAGCTTTTCCCCGCGGCTTCGCTCGCATGGTATTACGGGAAATTACTGTAGCGCTTGCACTTATCAATTATCTCCCCCCCCCCCACCCCACCCCCATTCCCTCCCTCATTCCATATATTCATTCCCTTACATTCAGTCTTCAAACATCTCGCCTGCCACCTAAATTTCATAAAGCTGTAGCTCAAAGAAAAAAAGAATTATCCAATTTTGTACATTCGTTCGGAATTTATGCGCTTACAAACATTTCGGATGTTTATTTTTATTTAAATATTTGGAAGTTCGTTAATATAATTAAAAAATACTCTATTTACCATTCAGTCTTTAAAATCGTTACGAATTATATTTTTAATATAGGAACTCTCATCTGACATTTATTCCAAGCTTGTCCAAAAAAAAAAAAAAAACGAATTCTAATATTTGAATTTTCTGCAGTAGTAGCTGACCAGTAGACTGAGTACCTACCAGCATAGAGCCCAAAAATATATCAACATTCCATGGAAAAGATTTTTTTCTGACGTTAGCAAAAACTCGCTTTTGTTAGCGACAGAAAACGTATAACAAATATAATATATTAATATTTATAATTTCACAACGCCAGAGCTTACCATCATATACAACCTGTAGTCTGCGCATATAATTTAGCTTTATATTGGTGAAAGAATTATTAAAGTCTTTATATTGTGTTATGCGTGAAAAGGTCATAAGCAAACTCGAGCAGTTTCGCATTTACAAAATTAGTAGGTATGTATGGATGGCAATAATCTGTTATTTTTTCTATAACCGAAAAGATAGTTTAACTTTATCTTTTACGGTTATGGATTGCAGAAAGCTTAGATATATGCTGAGATTTATGTAATTTCGATCAATACTCTATGGTACCTACTATTCAGTTTAGTTGAATATAATTTTGTGAACAAATATTAACGGGGAGAGATATTTAACCGAACTTTATTTATATTCGCTGAAGACGAAAGTGATCTAATATAAAAAAATGAATACATTCTAAAATCTAATATAATCTCCCGGTTGACAGTTGACATAGACAAGTTAAAGCAGCATAGTCACTTCTATGGGCGTATTCTATTCTATTCCTATTCCAATTATAAACGACCATCTAAAATATTACGGATTACGGCCCCGGCCTATTCTTATCGCTTATTCCTATTATAAACGGGCCTTTAGTCACTCATAGAATCATCTAAATCTTTAAATATAAAAATCTCGCGTCACGGTGTTTGTTCGAGTTAAACTCCGAAACAACTTAACCGATTTTTTTCGTTACTTTACCGATTTTAATGAAATTTGACATACTATGAGTAATTTGGATTTATTTGTAAGTTCCATAAGTTTCTAACAGATGGCGGTGTGAGTTAATTTATCGACACAACACTTGGTAATCTAGGTTGGGTAACCATTCAGTAGATGGCGTTGTGTTTCACAACAACGCGTGGCTGGGTCAGCTAGTATAAATGTAAATTTTTATGATGACCGGACAGTTCAGAATGAATTCGCCTCAACACCTCCTTTGAAAAATTCTTACAAGTAGTAAAAAAATGGTTAAATAGGTTAGGTTATGTGCTATTTTCATAGACATATGAATATTACTAGACCTGCCCTAAGTGATAAAAACGTAATATTTCCCCCTCTCCACACCGGTTCCATTTGGAGCCGGCTGGGCTCGCGAATGGCCTCGAGCGAATCTAAAACATGTGACGTCATCATTCATGTGTGAACCAGCGTCGAGCTCTCATCTAAAATGGTGGCTTGTTTTATGAAAACGTGTAAAATTGGAAGTGATAAAGAGAATAAACCCAATTGTCGTTTTACCTTCCATTGGTAAGCATTATTTTACTTTTTTAAGCTTATTCATATCATATAATAATTATTTAATTCACACAAAATTATAAAATAAAACATATGCGGAAACTTTGACTGGCCAACTAGGAATGGATCCTTTTTTATATTGACAATTTTAGTTCATATCATAATTTCATATTACATCGTTTTTAGTTTTAGTAACATAACGAATGTAGGCATTTCTCAAGTGTGCTCGTCGCTGTTTACTGGGGTAAGCAATCTTCCGAACAGACCTTCCATTGATATGCTTGGTGTAATTATAAGTGACCAGCTCAGGTATGGGGGCTCCATCGAAGCCAGAGTAAAGTTAGCTTCTCAAAAACTGGGCGTACTGTACAGGGCCCGCAGATACTTTAATAGTACACAACTGCTTACCCTGTACAAATCGCAAGTGCGCCCCACGGTTGAATTTGGCAGCCACCTCTGGTCTGGAGCTCCAAAATACTTGAAAAATATCCTCGACTCTGTGCAGAGACGGGCGGTCCGTTTGATAGATTCTCCCATCTTAACGAACGGGTTGCAATCTTTAGAGCACAGGCGTCGGGTGGGAATGCTATCCATGTTCTACCGGTATTTCAATGGAAGATGCTCTGAGGAACTAGCGTCATTGATCCCTTCGGCACCGGTGCATAGTCGGGAGACACGCCAAACGCGCGCCCAACATATGTACACGGTTGACATTTGTCACATTTGCCACTCGAGAACGGGTCGTTTTTTCGACTCGTTCTTGAGTTCAACAGCTCGGCTATGGAACGATTTGCAGGCATCTGTGTTTCCTCCCTCCTACAACATGGGTCTCTTCAAGACCAATGTTCATTCCTTCCTCTCCTCAAAAAGACCCTTCACACAGCATCCCAGATGACATAGGCCCTGAGGGGAATTATTTTCCTCAAGGCCTCCCGTGTGGAGTTAACAAACTTAGCCTAAACATAAAAAAAAACACATTACATACTGTTTGCAAATAAAAAAAATGTAAGTCTTAATATAAGTCTTGATAATAACCGCCTTGAAAGGGCTGATGTTACAAAATATCTTGGCCTTTTCATTGATTCACAACTCACATGGAATCACCAATTTAAACATGTTCTATCCAAAATTACTCCTATAACTGGTGTTTTATATAGACTTCGCGGGTTACTTCCTCCCTCTCTATTAAAATCGATTTACCATGCTATGATTCACTCACATCTAATATATCTCGCCGGAATTTGGGGATTTGCTACAAAAAAAATGATTTCAGAAGTCCAAGTCGTTCAAAATAGAGCCCTGCGAAATATTTTCAGTCTACCTTGGGACACACATGTCAAAGACATCTACAGAAACACCCAAATACTTCCTTTTAATACCATTCCCACTTTTGAAATAACTAAAACTATATTACAAGTAATTCAACACTCGGCACATTCCAACACTACACTCTATTACAATTGCGACGTACACCAACACAACACAAGAAATCACAACAAACTTCTTATATCAAAAATCAAATCAACAAAATATGGACTAAGATCCCTAGAATACATAGCTCACACAAAATATAATCAACTACCCAACGAGATCAAACGTGCAAGTCAATGTAAAAAGACCCAAACTAACATGCTCAAACTTCATCTTATTAATGACTATCTGAAATAATAATGTTGTGTATGTCCCCATCATATGTCCATTTAATACATACAGCTATATGTTTCATGTAATGCGTATCATTCCCGCAATGAGTTTATTAACTCCTGGGAGTACAATGCTTTATATAATATACTATATTCTGTATTGTATACTTTTGATAAATAAAATAAAATAAATAATGTAAGAAAAAAAAAAAGTAAATTATGAAACATTTGTAAAAGTGTCTTAACTAAATACGGCAGCAAAATATTCGACTCTGAAAACAAGCGAACTTTACTTTGCCGTATTTGGACTTAGCAAATTTGTTCATAACGTGGCGAGTAATTCGCGCTCACATGTCATAAAGTCTATTCATTCAAAGGTAGATTTTACTTTTCAGAACTAAATGGTGATATTATAATGCGTGATGCCTATATACTGTCAGATTGATTTATTAACGAATCACATATCATTACAGTCATTTTCCTCCCTTCGCGTCCCGCTTTAGTTGGTTTGTACCCCTCTCTTGTCTGTTATCGTCTAGTAATATTCATATGTCTATGGCTATTTAAAAAAAAACTTCATAACTTTTAATGACTTTTCAAAGAGGTGTTGAGTTGAGTCAATTCTGAGTTGGCATGGAACCATTTTTTTACATTAGTTTCAGTGTCCAGGAGTGACGGACGTATGAATACATTCCTCCCGGTGCAAGGTGGTGGGTCAAGAGAGTGCAACAGAAGAGGTCTGCCTCAACCTGCCTCTCCCGATGCGGCCCGCCACGCAGTAGGTGGGCAAACGCCTCCGTCGCCATGACATAGACTAACCTCACCCGTGAACCCGGGCGTACCTGCTAAGTCACCAAAAGTAGTCAACCCCCCGCGGGTTGACCTATTCCTGGGGTGTCGGTTATCCAATACCCAAATTTTAAGTTCTACACAGGGTGTTAGGGACTTAAGATACTTGACTTGTGATTCCTGACATGTTTGATGTTTTTTTCGACTAAAAACAAAAAAAAATCAGTAGGCATTAGACAATTGGGGTTGGGTGAGGGTTTATTTGGTCACTCAGTTGAGTTTTTGAGATTTTTTTTTGTTTGTTATTGAAGAAGTAGAGATATTTAAAAAGTCATTGGAGACCAAATTTTTTTAACATTTTTTGATCACAAAATAAAAATTTTAAACAAAAAAAAAATAACTTCATAGTGTGAAGGTTGCATTTTTTTTTTTTTTTTTTACAGTTAATACCGCACAAGAGTCCCAACTGCTCCCGTCTGGAGCCAGTGAGACTATGGCATCCCCATTCGGGGTATGTTGTGAGGCTAAAGGTAGTGGGGAGGGGAAGGAGATAAGGAAGAGGAAGGTGGGGAAGTACCTGGCTATTCAGATCTGGTCACTAAACACGGCTAAAGCCATTTCAAGCAACGTTTCAATTCTGAATGGTGGTCTTACACCAGGGCGATACTGATAGTATCTTCCACTCTGGAACGTGCCGCAAATATACTATATATTATTTTAAATGAATAAATTGTGAAATAACACAAATTAATCAAATAAAATTTATTTGCGCACGTCGGGTTCGAACCCGCGACCTTCGGATTGTGAATCGAGAGTCTTGCCTCGGGACCACGGAGGCCGTCGAAGATGGGTATCTATAATTATTGTTAACGTGAAGTATCGATAGACCGGCTGTGTGATTTTAAAGAGTGTGGTGCAGAGTTGAAAATGTCAAATTGTGTGTAGGTAGTGTGTGTTGAAAGTGTTTGATGCGCGATAAATGAAGGAGTTCTGCTTAGAATTAGTGTTGCACCGAGGGAGGCTAAGTATAATGTTTGATCTGGTTCGTCTGTTGGGAACTCGTATCTGGATCCGTTGTAGGAGTTCTGGGCAATCTACAACGGACCTGGCTATTTTTTGTAGAAAGAGTACAACAGCCGAGACCTTCGATGTTCTAATGATAGTATATTGAAATACGCCCTTGAATCTTGATGATTTAGGTAGATGCGATAGCTACGGAAATCTAAGTATCGTAAAAAACGATTTTGAACACGTTCCAGAATCTCCACGTATGATTTGTATTGCGGGGCACAAAACCGTAGTTAAATAAGAAATAATAAAATAGAGTACAACAATTTATTGATTGTGGCATTTGATTGAGAAATGACACCAGAGATACAATGACATACAAATTTCTATCGTACAAATAAAATTAATTCTGATTGAAAATATTTGATAGAATAGCCTTCTTGTACCTAGCTTCCGTGCAGTTAAATAGATCTGCCACATCTGCGTATCTATTACTACCTTCATGCAGCCTAAGTACAAGCGAATGTTTCGTATACTCGGTCCTGTTATTGTTGCATTTAAACAGGGCTCCATCGAGGCCAGAGTTAAGTTAGGCTCTCAGAAACTGGGCATACTGTACAGGGCACGCAGATACTTTAATAGTACACAACTGCTAGCCCTGTACAAATTGCAAGTGCGCCCCACGGTTGAATTTGGCAGCCACCTCTGGTCTGGAGCGCCAAAATACCTGAAAAAAACCCTTGACTCTGTGCAGAAACGGGCGGTCCGTTTGATAGATTCTCCTAATTTAACTAACGGATTGCAATCTTTAGAGCACAGGCGCCAGGTGGGAATGCTGTCCTTGTTCTACCGGTATTACAATGGAAGATGCTCCGAGGAACTAGCGTCATTGATCCCCTCGGCACCGGTGCATAGTCGGAAAACACGCCAAACGCGCGCTCAACATTTGTACACGGTTGACATTAGTCACATGAGAACGGGTCGTTTCTACGACTCGTTCTTGAGTTCAACAGCTCGGCTGTGGAACGATTTGCCGGCCTCTGTGTTTCCTCCCTCCTACAATATGGGTCTCTTCAAGACCCATGTTCACTCCTTCCTCTCCTCAAAAACACCCTCCACACAGCATCCTCAAAGATGACATAGGCCCTGAGGGAAATTATTTTTTCCTCAGGGCCTCCTGTGTAGAGTTAATGTAAAAAAAAAAAAAAAAAGGATTTTGGAACGAGTTGCTCTCGTGGGTACATAAAATTCAACGACTTTAGTTAAATCAGGACTGTCTATTCTACCAATTACAATTTTGAACATAAATATTAAGTCGGATATAATTCTTCAATAAATTTAATTCTTTCATCAAGTAATTATAGTGTATGTGTTCAATGGGATACCGAGTGTAAAATTAATGTGTCTTGGGAATTTGTGTTGAATTTTTTCGATTGAATCTGAATGTTTTTTAAAATGGGGGGAACAGATCGAGGAGTTATATTCGACTGGCAAATTTAAAGCGCCGATCACAAATATTCATTTTTTAAATTATTCAGATTGGTTTAGTATTTTAGTACCAAATTCAAAATCAAGTTTTTCCTCCCAATAATAGTAAACATGGAACCAAGTACGTCACAGCACTGCATACATTCATTTTAATCTTTCAACTTTTTTAAATACCAAAATAACTGCCTAGCACATTGAGAATTTATATTTAGATAATACATGATGTGAAAAAATTGGTTCCACTCCAGTTCGTTCAATTTGGCCTACAACGCTCTGATACCGATCGAGAGCTGTAAAATCTGGTCTACGTGCGTTGCACACCGTGTGTCGCTAGCGGAACACGTTTCAACGAAAATATATTTTTAGTTTCTACTTATATAAAAATCAAAATATGCTTGCTTGGCAGTGGCGTAACTATACCATCTGATGCCCGTGGTAAATTCATTGGATGGGGCCCCGCCAGTAAAAATTGTCACGTTGTAATTGAATTTTAATAATTTACTTAAGAAGTTTTCCAACAGTTTTACTAATTTCGGGTGCATTTTTGTTAAATATCTAATAATTTTTTTTTTCAAATGTTAATATCTTACTTTTATAATTTACTTTACTTTGCCTCTAATTGCAGGTTCATTAAACAAAAACCACGAAAATTCAAAGATACAAATGACCAATTGTCATAACATTCAAACGAAGGATGCGTAGTAGAGCCCTCCGTACTAAAAAGATAGAAGTTCGGGATTCCCCTAACACCATGCGTCGCTAACCCACCAGCGCCACGAAAAAATTGCTTTCTTGCTTAGCAAAATATGGGAATACCCCGAGCGTCACTAGCTCGCCGCGCCACCAAAGTACCGCGACAAAAAATTAAACAACCAATGGATTCTAAAATTCTAAAAATTGTGGAGGGCGACTTGGCAAGATTTTCAAGACCCGTCATTTTGACAAACTCTCAATGACGTACATAGTTCGCTAATAAAAATTCATTCGTAAATATCAGGTAAAAATTTTAGGAAATTTTTATTGCCAATACTGCAAAATTAATGTTTAAATATCTATAGTGCGTTTGGCATTCAAAATTAAAAATAAAAGTTATACAAATATCCGTTTTGCATGGTTGGAGTTTTACCGTGGTGACAGAGCCGCCCCGCGCAAACTCTGCTTGGCAACTGAGCTAACTGAGACAGACAGCGCGCTACGTTGCGAAATGAAAAAGGACAGCAATACTTGTGTCTCGTTTACGTCGAAAAGACGTAGATTATCTTTCTAGGGTCGAAAAAACACATATAAACCATTTAAAAATCAAAACTAAAATTAAAACAATTATTATGTTGAAAAATTAATCACAAGTATTAAATTTTTTTTAAATAATGTGAAGCGTAATTTTCAATTCAATCTTTAAAAAAGCTCGCCCCCCTTTCAAATACCCAATGTTGTACATTTACACGGGTAGTAAAAAGGGATATGGAATTATTTGACTTTATATCGGGATTCAATGCATTTTATATTTTAGGAGCGATGAACCAGAATTATTGTCTTGAACGAATGTGGTTAGTATGCAATAGCGCCTCTAATAGTATAGTTCTATGGCTTAGAAAAAACATCAAGTATGTTCCAAACATAAAAACGATTAAAAAATCCAGTTATTCAATTCCACCTGTGCAAAAATTATCGTATTGAAATGTCAGGTCAATATTAAAACATGTTTCGTTTTCAGTGGAAACAAGTTTTCAGTGTTGAAAGGTCGTGCGATCCTTGACTTTTCGTGATGTAAAAATAAATAAATTTCATACCAAAAATTGTGCTGCGCTGGTGAAGTAATTTTCAAAATTATGTTCATATATTATTGTGTTTTCGTGTTGGTTTTTCTAGCTTGTCGGTTTGAGGCTCAAAATATTGGTAAGTTCATCCTAAGGCCTGACTCCAGCGCCAAAAAAACATGAACAATCTCTTGAACAACACTATAAACGTTCTTCGTTTTCCGTCTCCTCCATTTGTTAAAACATGGTTTGAAAGATTGGTGTGAAGTTCGCGCGGTCACACACAATTTTGCTAGTGGCCTGTCGTAAGGACCTGTCCATGTGTACGCACTGAACACTTAACGTTTGACGTTTAGCATTTGCGTAAATGTTAAAATGCGTTCCAATGAAGAAGAGATGCTACATCAGGGAGAAAACACAGATATTTTCAATTGATGTTTATTTATAAGGAAAGATTTTCGACTAATATCGATTATTATGACCTAAAGTAGTTACTATTTAAGAATTCCGAATGCGTAATTAATTACGCATTCGAAATTCAAACGTCAAAAGTCGAGTTCTGCTAAGAAATTTGGCGATAAGATTGTAGACGAAATATAAAGGAGAACACGCAGATTTCAACTTAGACCTAACCTATTTACCTAGATTTTTATTAGGTATTTATTTATCAGGGATTAAGAATAGAAAACCTATTTTATTTGGTAAATTTCTTCCGTGTCTCTGAAACCGATTTATAAATTAACTAGCTGGTACCCGGCATGCGTTGCCATGCCATTTAATAAATAAATTGTTTTCTCCTGTGTGTTCTTTCCCATTTGTGCCGTTCCTCTTCCGCCTCCCCTTCCTCTCCCGCGTCCTCTTCCCCTCTCGCGTCCTCTTCCCCTCTCGCGTTCCCACTCCGCCTCTTCCACCTTCCCTCCCCCCACTCCACTACTCCTTTCCCCGTCCCGCGAACCCCCATTCCAAGCTCCCCTCCCCCCTCCCAGGTTCCCCCTCCCAGATTCCCCTCCCCCTCCCGGGTATCCCTCCTCCCCCTCCCGCGAACCCCCTACCCGAGTCCCCCTTCCGCATTTCATACATTCTTTCCCGGTACATTCAGTTTTCAAACAGCTCGCATGCCACCTTTTGCATATTTCATAATGCCAGAGCTCACCAGTAGTAAAATCCAATTTGGTGCAGTCGTTCGGAAGTCATGCGCGTAAATACATTTCGGCGATTCATTTTTTAGAGATAAGTATTACATACAATGCCCGAATTAAAAAAATCTATATCAACATGGTTTTCACGGCAACGATTTGTTTTGCTTTTCTTCTGACGTTAGCAATAACTCGCCATTTTCGACAGAAAACGTAAAACAAATATAATATATTAATATTTATAATTTCGTTACGCCAGAACTTACCAATATATATAGCCTATATTACTCGCATATAATGTAGCTTTCTATTGGTGAAAAAAATTCTAAGATCGGTTTATTAGTTTATGCGTGAAAGCGTAACAAACAAACACACGCAGTTTCACATTCATAATATTAGTATAGATTTAGAATTTTAGGGTAGGTACTTTCTATTACATAATTCAATTTACCAAATTCTGACACAGGCATTTAAATACAATAGCGAGTTCCCGGCATATGCTATGCCACTTAATAAAGAAAAAAATTCGCTCTACTAACCCTTTCCCGTTCGCCCCAGATGATGCCAAAACTCACTATACACGTATAGAAACCATCGCGGACTTAAACACATCAAATCCCCAAAGTTTTATCGCAATCGGATGAACGGTTAGCAATGTATGATAGCGATGCCAAAACTCACAATCGTACATAGAAACCATCGCGGGCATGCGCACATCAAAACCCCAAAGTTTCATCGCAATCGGATGAACGGTTTAGCAACGCAAAACATCTCACACACATAGACAGAAACAAACACATTTTCTATAAATCAGTAATTTTAATATCAAAAATGTCAGTTGAGCATTTTTAAATTTTTTTAAAGTTAACATTAAAAAATTTTGTATTTAAAAAATGTTTTCGTAATTTCTAATAATACCATTTATTTAAGCGTATTTCATCACCTTTCAAAACCAGTATTTGGTTTTTGGATACGTTTACAAATATTCCATTTATTTGAATTTTTATTGCAAAGTCGATATATATCGAAACATTTATACCTTTTGACAAAATACGCCAAATTTTTGAGGGGTTAAGCTTTGAGCTTTAAGCTTTGAGATTAAAGCTTTGTGCTTTAAAATTTTTGAAGGGTTAAGCTTTGAGCTTCAACCTTAAGCTTTGAGCTTTAAGCTTTGAAGTTCAAACTTTGATATTTAAGTTTTGAGCTTTAAGCTTTAAGCTTCAAGCTTTGAGCTTTAAGCTTTGAATTTAAGTTTTGAGCTTTAAGCTTTGAGATTAAATCCTTGAGCTTCAAGCTTTGAGCTTAAAACTTTGAGCTTTAAGCTTTGAGCCATAAGCTTTGGGCACTATGCTTGAGCTTTAAGTTAAGAGCTTTAAGCTTTGAGATTAAAGCCTTGAGCTTAAAGCTTTGAACTTTAAGTTTTGTGATTAAAGCCTTGAGCTTAAAGCTTTGAGCTTAAAGCCTTGAGCTTAAAGCTAGGAGCTTGAAGCTTTGAAATTTTGGCATTGAGCTGTAAGTTTTGAGCTTTAAGCTTTGAGCTTCAAGCTTTGAGCTTTGAGCTTTTAGCTTTGAGCTTTTAGCTTTAAGCTTTGGGCTTAAAGTTTTAAGTTTTGTGATTAAAGCCTTGAGCTTTGAGCTTTAAGTTTGGAGCTTTTAGCTTTAAGCTTTGAGCTTTAAAATTAAAGCGTTGAGTTTCAAGCTTTGAGCATTGAGCTTTAAGCTTTGAGTTTTAAGCTTTAAGCTTTCAGCATTAAGCCTTGTGCTTTGCGCAAAGCTCAAAGCTTAAAGCTCAGAGATTAAAGCCGAAAGCGTAACGCTCAAACATTAAACTTAAAGTTGAAAGCTCAATCTTAAAGCTCAAGCTTTAGGCAAGGTTTTAAGTTTAAAGGCCAAAGTTTAAGCTTAATATCAAAGCTCTAAACTTAAGTTCAAAGCTTAAAACTCATAGCACAAACCTTAAAAATAAAGCTCAAAGTTCAAAGCTTAAAGCTCAACACGTAAAGCTTAACATTTAATGCATAAAGTTGAAAGCTTTAAGCTCAAAAATCGAAGCTCAAAGCTTAAAGTTCAAAGCTTAAAGCCAAAACTCAAAGCACAAAGCACGGCTTGCGTTGCAATGCAAAGAAATCAATTGATTCTCCTTGAATGTCCTTTCCCGTTCACCTCCCGAGTCCCCTTCCCCTTTCGCGTTTCCCTTCTACCTTCCCCGCCTTCACATCCCTCGTTTTCCCACCCACGTACCCCACCTCTCCCGTTCCCCTCCCCCCTGCCTTTCCTCCTTGCCGCTAAAATATATGAAATACGCACATTTTCATTAATTCAAATTTAATAACGCCAGAATTTGCCTTTATCCTTTGCGGGCGTGCGCACAACAAATCACCAAAGTTTCATCGCAATCGGATGAACGGTACGGCAGCGCATAAAATACGAACAAACAAATTTTGATTTTTATATATAAGATAGGAAAGATTTGATTGTTTGTTGGTGTCCTCCCGTACGGTCCGTTCCCCAGTGACGCTTACATCGTATAATACTTACATTTTTAAACTCGTGATATCTTTGAAATGGGATGTCCGAATTGAATAATTCAAAAAGTTATATAAAGGCATTGAAGCAGTCTCGAATATAAAATAATTTATTTTGATAAGAATTAATACCAAGATACAAATAAAGAGCCTTTTCTAGCGGCGGCATTTCAATTAAATTTTTAAAATAAAAGAAAACTTATTGTGGCATAACTATAATAGTTAGACATATGCTGTCGCGACACTTTTTGTAGATAATAATGTGTTCTGCAAAGTCGTAGTACATTATTCTATTCTATCATCAATAGTTTTCGCAGCGCACGCGATGTAAAGAATATTTTAGGTAATTTTTTTACACCTTGGGTTACATTATTGGAGTTTTAGTGAGGATCCCTATTTTTTTTTAAATATAATATAGCCTATGTTACTCGGAAATAGTGTAGCTTCCCAACAGTGAAAGAATTTTTCAAATCGGTTCAGTAGTTTCGGAGCCTATTCGATGCAAACAAACAAACAAACAAACAAACAATCAAATCCTTCCTCTTTATAATATTAGTATAGATAGACTTAATTTACAAGTGAGTTCACGAAAGAAATAATCAACTTTTACGACAGTATTTTTTTACAATTTAAAGTCATAATTAGGTATTAGGCTCGCGCGGTTGACATAACCCCAAATCTCATTCGATTTATCTCCGGTACCAACCGCTCTGTACGGCTCCTGTAAAAATATGAACTTATTTCCCCCCCGCCGGCCCCGCCTGCCTTCCCGCTTCACCCACTTCAATTATATTAATATTCGTTATTATATTATAATTTTATTATCAAATTTATTTATAATTTTGTATTTAGGTATCATAATATTTTAAACTAGTGATTATTAAGCTCGCTCATTGCGCATAATTTCAAAAACTTGTTCGGTTTGATTCTGGGACATAACCCAAATCTCATTCAAATATACCTATCTGAGAGTATCATACTTGTATTTCCTATGAAATGTCTTAATCACACTTTTCTTATTGAATTAAAATTACTTGAATCTTTGTACATCAATCTGTCTCTTTACGAATCACATTTAGGAAGATCAAATCCTTGTACTACTGTACTACCTACTATAAAATGTTGCTTTTGATTTCCAAAATACACTCATTAAAGAATGTTTTATATACTAATATTAAAATATATTTCAGGATTAAACACATGTAACAAGTGTGCACAGTAATGTCCTTTGCGTGCGAACTCTATCTAAATTTCTTAATAATATAGACAATAAACAGTGTTAATTTCAAGCGACCTCCCAGGTAAGTAAGGTCCTGTATACATTTTTAGGAAGCATCGCGTTCATTTGTCGACATATTGTACATTTATTTTCATATGAACCGGTGGAGCAATTTTTGGCCATAAGTTGTTTTTAATTGTCTGTCTAGTTTGTAGGTTTTCTACATTTTAGAAATGTATTTAAGTTTGTACAGCGCCCTTGAAGTGATTTTTCACAAAAACGGCGCTATATAAATCATCCAAATATCATTATTATTATTGATCTCCGGTTCCACCGCTCGGTGCGGCTGCTGTAAAAATATGAACAAATTTCCCCCCGCCGGCCCCGCCAGCCTTCCCCCTTCGCCCGGGAGATGAATGTTTTCCGTCGCCTGTGGTTAAGTATGAACACAGGGTTTTTGAACACGAATTGTTTAAAGTTTTCAATGTTTAGGGTGTTGTTCAAGCTATTGTTCATATTTTTTTTGCGCAGGAGTCAGGCCTTTATTCATGTTTTTCCCATTGTCACATTTGAGACTGGGATTCATCGGCTCGACAAAGCGCTTCCAGGAGATCTAGTACGGTTAATCGATAATATGCTATATCATGTTGATAAATTGACTAAAATCGTCATCTTTGGTCAGTTGGCGTTATTTGCGAGCACGTTCAACACTTGATAAGAAATTTTTCGACAGACAATTGACTAAATTAATTATAAAATCCTATTATGTCTCATTATAGTATCAACAATATTCCTCTTAAAAAGTTGTCTCAATTCAAGGACCTAGGTATCGTATTTGATGAAAAATTAACATTTGTTCCACACATTAACCCCTTGAATGGCAGGAGACCATATTTGTCCCAACTGACATGCGTTACATATAAATCGCCGTAACTCCCTTGTTATCAAAGTAAGAACTATGTTCTAAATTGTGTTAGAAAGGCAAAACACCACGCTATATAGTATAATCTAAAAAATAACGACCACACAAGTAAAATTTACACCTTTATGAAACCAAAGTTTTGATTCGCAATTTGAAAAAAAAAATTGAAACTTTGATATTTTTTTAATAATTATTTTTATATTAAAAGACAAAAAACGAGGCAACAGTAACATCTGAAATACATTTGTGTAATAAAATATTTAGGTGTTGTTATTTTTTTTCGTTATCAGTAATTTTAGTAAGAAAAAACATGAGGTGAGCCATTTTTAAAATTTTTTTACGTTTGCACGAAAAATTTTTATATTTTGAAAAATATGTTTATTTTAAACTATAAAATTTAAAGGCCTATTCTACCTCCTTTTAAAAACAGTTTTTAATTTTGGAATATCATCAGAAATATTCCACTTATTTGCATTTTATTGTAAAGCGGAAATATTTTTACCATCTGAAAAATACGCCGAAATTTTGAAGGGTTTGAAGTTATTAATAAGGCTATGAAATGTTTGGGATTTATTTTAAGAACAGTAAAAGATTTTACGTCACTTTATCCATTTAAAATTCTCTTCACTGCCTTAGTTAGAAGTAATTTAGAATACATTTCAACTATTTGGTCCCCATACTATAAAACACATCAATTAAAAATTGAGAGAGTTCAACATAAATTTTAAAGATTCATTAATTTCAAACTATATATACCCATTAAACAAATTAATTATGATAATTTAATGAAACTACTTAATTTAACTGACTTATCGTGTAGAAGAACCAAGAGCGATCTGGTACTTTTATTCAAATTAGTTAATGGATCACTTGACGCACCTGACTTAACAAAACTAATAACATTCCGAGTACCAAATCGAGTACTAAATCGTGACACGAGACTTCCAGAACTATTCTTTGTTTATCCGCCAAAAACTAACTTTTGCATTAATTCCCCAATCCAAAGACTTCATAGGCTTGGAAATAAATTCAGTTCCGTTGATATTTCATAATTGTATCACACTTGAATGTAAAAGCCATTTTATGGCGTTGAAATAAATAAATAAATAAATAAATAAATAAATATTTTCATTTATTCTTTACCAAAATTTATATCAGAAATTTTTTAAATTCTGACATAATTTTTTTTATTATTATTCTAATATTTTAATTTCTTTTTAATTCTTCTAATAATTTTTAATAAGATGTTAAATAACTTATGTAACTATAATAACGTGTACATGTAAAAGCCTTCAAGGCGTGAATAAATAAATAAATAAATTCGTCATCTATGGACAGTTATCGTTATTAGTGGGCACGGCGAACATATGATTCCGACAGTGACCCGACAAATAAACCACCAACTGGAATAAACGCCACTTTTTACATATTCAGTTTTCTACACTCTAACATTCTTTAGGCGTAGCGCTTAATTGTGAGTTCGAAGAAAGGAACAAAAACCATTCGCTTCGTATAGATCAGTGATTCCCAAAGTGGTCCAGGTGGACCCCCAGGGGTCCACGGGAGACTCAACGGGGGTCCACGTAGACGTGATGAAAAAATGGGGGTCCACAAGTTGTAAGTGGGGGTCCACGAAAATTTATCTGCAGGCTTATTCTCTATCTTTTGTGGGATCATTATCGAGATAACGGACATGATCTCCTGACAGATTTGTAAGATTTTTACATATTTACTGTAACATATTTTAGTTTAGATCGTTTTAAACATGAATTCCTGCAAGAATGCATGATTATTTATTCATTCAATGTACGTTGTACATAGAAAAAGCAAAAATAAATCACACAAATCTGTCAGGAGATCACGTCTGTTATCTCGATAACGATCCCACAAAAGATAGAGAATAAGCCTGCTGGTTTCCATAGTAAAGAACAAAAATGTTGGCTTGACTTTACCTGTCAATGTAGGCAGATAGTACACTAGTATTTCGGTGAAAAATGGTCATCATATTAAGACCCATCCCGTGCCCATATCCCATCCCGCCCCTCATCTCATATCACATTACCCCCCCCCCCCCTCCCCCCATTGTGACAGACCACAATTCCAGCGTTATATTCAATATTCAGTACGACGCTTGTCGAGTTTTGGGAATATGGTAGAAATGTTGCAGCAGGGGGTCCACCGAAACCAGTAAAATTTTGAAAGTGGTCCACGAGAAAAAAGGTTTGGGTACCTCTGGTATTGATTCATGCGGCCATAAAAATAGTTAGTTGGAAGAAGGAAACAAATATACAAAAAATACAAGATACGAAACAAAATAGCTTGTTGGAAGAAGGAAACAACAGCCGGCGGCCTCCGTGGTCCCGAGGCAAGACTCTCGACTCACAATCCGAAGGTCGCGGGTTCGAACCCGGCGTGCGCAAATAAATTTTATTTGATTAATTTGTGTTATTTCACAATTTATTCATTTAAAATAATAGTATATTTGCGGCACGTTCCAGAGTGGAAGATACTATCAGTATCGCCCTGGTGTAAGACCACCATTCAGAATTGAAACGTTGCTTGAAATGGCTTTAGCCGTGTTTAGTGACTAGATCTGAATAGCCAGGTACTTCCCCACTTTCCTCTTCCCTATCTCCTTCCCCTCCCCACTACCTTCAGCCTCACAACATACCCCAATTGGGGATGCCATAGTCTCACTGGCTCCAGACGGGAGCAGTTGGGACTCTTGTGCGGTATTAACTGTAAAAAAAAAAAAAAAAAACAAAGATTTTTACGTTATTATTCTGACCTGGCCAACTACAAGATCCGAAAGTGAAGAAATAGACATGCTCAAACATTATATGTTTGCCCTGAGGAAGGAATGTTCGTTCCGAAACCGGTCGGCGTAAATAAAATATAAAGTGGTTTTAACAAAGTTATATTGTTTCATTTATTTTTAATGGATAACCACAAAGTTATAGTGTAATAATATAGTGTTATAAAAGAATAATAGAGTGTTCCTAAGTACGTTTTTTCTAACAAATAAAAAGTTTTTGTCATTACGAGGGGCGGCTGAAAAGTTTTGAGCCTAAGTACCCATGATCAACACTAATGAGTAGCGCTGCACACCACTAATTGAGGGTATTCTAAATAATATAAATACCAAGTTTCATGTCATTAGCATCATTACATTTTTAGTAATTGAACCTTAAACATCACCATGTCTGACTCATCAGCGCTTTCTACAAAATTGGAGTACAGAGCTGTCATAAAATTCCTCACAAAGACAAACAAAACGCCGACGGAAATATTTGAAGAGATGTCTGCAGTTTATGGGGAGTCAGCACCTTCATTTGCCACCGCAAAACGTTGGAGCCGTGAATTCAAACACGGCAGGGAGTCGCGGAAGATGATCCCAGGTCGGGACGCCCAAACACCGCCGTTACCGAAGAAAACATTAAAAAAGTGAAAAAAGTTGTTCTGGAAGATCGGCGAATCAAGTTGTGGCAGTTAGCTAAAGCCATAGGCATTAGCAAAAAACGAATCGGTGACAATTTGCATAATCATTTGCACATGAAAAAGGTGTGTGCGCGATGGGTGCCGAAAATGCTCACGCCGCTTGACAAGCAGCGTCGCGTCACAACTTGGGAGGAGTTTTTGGACATCTGTGGCGATAATCCTGACGATGTTTTTTCTCGCCTTGTTATTGTCGATGAAACATGGATTCGACAATACGATCCGGAGTCAAAACAAGAATCAATGCAGTGGATAGAAAAGGGAAAAAAGCCGCCACGGAAATTCAAAGTGGAAATATCGGCATCCAAGCTCATAGCCACTGTTTTTTTGGGATTGTGAAGGAATTTTGTTCATCGATTACCTTCCCAAAAATACTACAATGAACGGCAAATATTATGCCGCATTGTTGACAAAGGTTCGTCAAGTGATTGACGAGAAAAGGAGAGGCAAACTGGCAAAAGGAGTCCTGTTTTGCAAGACAATGCGCCCAATGCCAGAGTTGCAAGGCGTGCCCTCGCCGAAACAGGATTTGAAGAAATAAACCACCCACCCTACAGTCCAGACCTGGCTCCTAGCGATTATTTCCTCTTTTCCAATTTGAAAAAGGACCTCCGAGGACGGAGATTTTCAAGTGACGAGGAAATGAAGGCGGTCGTAAATGAACATTTTGAGGGCAAAGACGGTGAATATTTTTTACCGGGTTAAAAGCTCTTTTTAATAAATGTAGAAAGTGCATTGAATTAGAGGGAGATTGTATTGAAAAATAATTTTTTTATACATTTCTATCAGCATTTTTAATAATTCGGGCTCAAAACATTTCAGCCGCCCCTCGTATATATTGTATGTTAGTTCTAATTATTTTGTATGTAGTCTATACTAATAATTATAAAGAGGAAAGTTTTGATTGTTTGTTTATTTGTTTGCATTTAGTAGGCTCCGAAACTGAACCGATCTTAAAAATTCTTTCACCAATAGAAAGCTACATTATTAGTGAGTAACATAGGCTGTATATAATGGCAAAATCTGGCGTTTTGAAATTTGTATAAATGAAAATGTGTGTCACTTCTTCAAACACAGCAAACTTATTTTGTGGCACCATTTTAATTCAAAATTCATAATAAACTTAGACTTTAAACCACTTTTATTGTTTACAAAACCACCATGTTTCGTGAAATTAGCTCACTTCTTAAAAGAGTAAATATTAAAGTAAAACCCTGAAGAAGTGAGCTTAGCTCACGAAACGTGTTGGTTTTGTAAACAATAAAAGTGGTTTAAAGTCTAAGTTTATTATTAATTTTGAATGAAAATGTGTGTATTTCATATATTTTTGCAGGAGGGAGGAAAGGTAGGGGGAAGGTGTGGTTCGTGGAGAGGGAAGAGACGGGATGGGGGAAGGCGGGGAAGGTGGAAGGGAACGGGGACGCACGGGAAAGGATAAGAAGGGAGAGTCAATTTATTTCTTTGAATGGCATAGCAACGCATGCCATGCTAGTATGTGATAAATTGGAAGAAGAGAATAAATCCAACATATTGACATATCGTCGCCTCAGTTCTTATTTGTCCAACAGACCATTTTAGTTTTTGTTCAATCTCCACTTTAAAATTAAAAATAAAGTATGAAAAATGATAGTTAATCACTTAACTAAGAATTATTTTAACTAATGAGACCTTTACCTTTACGGAAATAGCCCTATCTAAACACTTACAATAATGTTTTATTGAAATAATGAAAGAAAACCTTTTCTTCATGTAAAATTTTCTAATGGTCTGTTGGACAAAAACGAACTAAGGCGACGATATATAGGGTGTTTTTTTTAGAGGTATACAAATTCAAAATGAAAAAAAAAAACACATTAAAATAATGTTAATGTCTATGATATTGGCTTTATTTAATAGATAATTTTATGCCATTATTGTTTAGGTATGATTTCGGGCATATGAGCGCCACGGCTAGCTCGAATAAAGTGCAATCGTGAAGTCCAATTTTCGACAACTTTATCGAGCAACTGGAGCCATATATCGGCAATACCACGGCGAATAAAGACTTCCAAATGGTCCAACGTCTCTGGTTTATCAGCATAGACTAGTGACTTCACATTCCCACAAAGAAAGTTATCTAATGGTGTGAGATCACACGATCGTGGAGGCCTAGATCCAGATCTTTCTGCAGAATCTTCCACAAAGCTGCGACTCATTCGGATTCTCCTCAACACTACTCTCCACAACAGCGATAACTTCTTCTGTGCGCACTGTTTGTCGTCTTTATGGACACTTTAGAGTGTACGTGGTGCGTAAACGATCCGTGGTCTTCCGAATAACTTGTTCGGATAGATGATTATGTCGACCGTAAAATGGACGTAGTGCACGATAAGTTTGGCGAACCGAACCATGATTTTCAAAATAAATTTGCACAATTTGCAAGCGCTGTTCAGACGTCAGTCTATTCATGGGGAAATGGCCAAACATACTGACTACAAATCAATTTTCAACTGTCAAATTGACAGTCTGTACAAGCAATGGTGCCAGTTTAAAAACCAAACCTCTAAAAAAAACACCCGTTACATATATAAATGAATATTATATATTTCAGCCAGGTCTATTAGTAAATAAATCAGAATTTATGTTTTTTTCGTTATCATTGATGCCATCACATGAGCCTATAAGTTGAAAGTAAATTGTTATTTTTTGGATTTATACCATTCTTCCAATCGGTGGTTCAATTGATCACCCGAAATGATATTCATTCTAAAATTACAATATTTCGTGCATTATTTTCCAATTTGAAATGTAAAATCGACTCCATAAATACCATTAATAATAAGATGGTGTGGTGTGGTCGATTTTCTTGTACGTACGCGCTTTTTTGACTTTTTGAAATATTGGCATACAGAGCTCCGGGCCAAAAAGGCCCCTTTCTCTTTCATCATGAATTTATATAAGTGGTTGTTGGAAAATTGATTGTTTTAGTTGTTTGTTAAAAAAAATATTTTTTTTTTTGCAAAGGTACATGGCTGCAATATGGGGAGGTTAAACTTTACGGAGAATTTGTTTAGGTTTTTTATGTGTGGTACGTACGTTTTCGTCGTACCGGGCGAGGCAGTTTCTGGACGCGTTCATGGGTGGGAATTCCCGCATAAAAGGTTTCCGCGAGACTTAAATGTGTTTTTTAATAAGGGGATTTCAGAGTCTATATGTAGTTGGGCTGCACTCATCCATCTGGGGTAGGAACGCGCTATTATACTCGTACGCAGTATATAGAGAAGCAGATCTTTCCTTGATGCTTTTTAATGAGTATCCATACTATTACTACTATAAATAATATTATAAATGCGAAACTGCTCTAGTTTGTTTGCTACGCTTTCAAACATTAATCAATAAAAATTCTTTCACCAATAGAAAGCTAAATTATATGCGAAGACTATAGGCTGTATATGATGGCAAGCTCTGGCGTTAAGAAATTATAAATATTAATATATTATATTTGTTATACATTTTCTGTCGCTAACAAAAGCGAGTTTTTGCTAACGTCAGAAAAAAATTTCCATGGAAACGATGTTGATATATTTGTGGGCTCTATGCTAGTAGGTACTCAGTCCCCTACCTACTGGTCGGCTACTGCTCCAGAAAATTCAAATATTATGTTTTGTGTTTTTTTGGACAAGCTTATGTTTTGGAATAAATGTCAGATGAGAGTTCCTACATTAAAAATATAATTTGTAACGATTATAAAGACTGAATAATAAATAGTGAAATTTTTTATTATATTTACAAACTTCCAAATATTTAAACATAAATAAACATCCGAAATGTTTGTAAGCGCATAAATTCCGAACGAATGAACAAAATTGGATAATTTTTTTTTCTTTGAGCTATAGCATTATGAAATTTAGGTGGCAGGCGAGATGTTTGAAAACTGAATGTAAGGGAATGAATGTATGGAATGCGGGAGGGGTATAATTGATTAGTGCAAGCGCTATAGTAATTTTCTCTAATGTTTTATAATTTTGTTATTCGGCGGTACATCCCCTCTGCACATCCCTTTGGGGTCGCTTAGTTATATATTTTGTGTAATTAGGTGTACCATATTTTCTCTAAAGCGACTGCACATCTTAATTTATATATTTATATTTCTTCTGTCCGTGTGTATGTCACTGAACTCCTCCTAAACGGCTGGACCGATTTTGATGAAATTTTTTGTGTGGGTTTATAGGGATTCGAGAATGGTTTAGATTCACGATTTGGTCCACCGGAAAATGTTATTTTGATATTTTTTTTTATTTCTAAGGAGTTGTTGATTTTGGAATGTTTTACATTGGATCCGGCAGACTGCGCTACCATCGCAGTATCGAATATTCAGTATTATTCTACTTTAATTTTAGTTTGTCCCGACAGTTGTGTACATGACAACGTCTGTCAGGTCCGCTATAAATAAATAAAATAAATTGTGGAACATTCCAGACACTCTCGAATGTTGTCCTGAGCGAAGCCGGTTAACCCAGCTAGTTGTATATAAGTACCTACACCGGGGAACCAATTGTCAGCGGATCAACTTTCATGGAACCGTTTTCTTTTAGGAGATGGGTGCACTTATGCTCTTACTGGAGAGAGTGGGACTTGCAAGACACTTGGTCAATGTCAGCAGATCCGGAAGACTATACGCGAAGGCATCGAACCACAGGTAAGAAAATGGAAATAAAATTACAATGGCATTGTTTCTTTTCTCTTTATTTCTTTTTATTTTTTTTTATTTTTTATTTTTTATTTTTTTTATTTAAACGCCCATAGGGCTTTTACATAAAGTGCAGTACCTGTTTTTGGTAAAGTATAGGAAATAACGTAATATAATATAAACATAATATAAATATAAGAAACAAAATAAAGATAACATAAGATATAAGAAACAAAATATAGATGACACCAAATATAAGAGTTGACACAAAGCAGGTAAAATAGAATATATGGTCACGTAAATTAATGTGAGATAGTTATTTTAATTATAAAGAGAAATAAGATAGGATTGTCAATTTTTATGTTTGTAATTAGCAATCTTTATTTTACATATTTGTTACATGTTTATCGAAAACTTGTATAAAGGTGCTATATAGTGCATGATATTAATAGCTTTATTTTAATTGTTCTAATATACTGAGTTTAAATTTTGACATCGATTGATGACGATAAACGTCTATAGAGGTATATTTATTACCGAGTATATGAAGTCTTTGCAAAGGAGAGTTGACAAAATAATTATTAGCAGAATTAGTAACAAAATAAAGCGCATTAGAGCGAGTATCGCGCGTGGGTATTCTCAAATTAATTTCACTGGTTAAATCGAGGGCGTCCAGTCTGCCATTCGATTATTGAAAAGACAAACTAAATCGCTCACGACGCGCCTTGACGTTAAATCGCTAATAACGTAACGTCAAAGAACACTGATCTAATTTGCATATTCAAAATTATCTGCAGTATTACTGACACACCTGCTTTGTTACAACTC
Organism: Glyphotaelius pellucidus; assembly: GCA_936435175.1. NCBI lineage: Eukaryota > Metazoa > Arthropoda > Insecta > Trichoptera > Limnephilidae > Glyphotaelius > Glyphotaelius pellucidus. The sequence continues at coordinate 14,427,754 of OW386563.1, forward strand.
ATCCAGTTTAACAGCCCTTCCCGTAGACTCGTAAAAAAGAATTTATTTATTTTATCAGGTTCTCCATAAAACAGTTACACACCAGAATATTATGGGAAAGATTACAAAATTTAAAGAAAAAAAAGTGTATGGGGGCAGTTTCACTATCTTGTGACGTATGTCAGAAGATAATTACTGAACTCTCTGTAGGTGACATTGAAGATGTCGATGTTCAATACAGATTCATTTAGCAGTTGAATTGCTCTGTTTAATGGCGCATTTTGATAGGAAGAAGTTCTCGCTTTCGGAGCATAAAAAAGTGCGTAGGGTTCTCCCACGAGTGTACGCGTTGGGTACATATAAGTAAATCTCCTTCAACATGGGCGGATTCAGTATAATGCCGGAGATTATATTTATATTTTTCGGCGGGCTTCTAATGTATTAAGATCGAGCATTCCTGATAAAAAAAACAACGATGGATACAAGAAAGGGTAGTATGTATATTCCCCCATATACAGGTAACGCATGAACCTTTTTTTGAACTCCTATTTCTAGGATATGGTTTTGTTCAGAGGGCGCCCAAATAAGGGAGCTATATTCCAAAATGTTGCGGACAAGTGCTTCGATATCATTCTCCCATATCCAGAATGTCGAGACTTGTTAACGCAAGTCAAAGCATTGAATTTTATGGTGTTAGCCTAAACGACCTTCGGCAGTCGATACGAAATGTGTAATTGTTAAAGTCTTTTAAATCCATCTTCAAGCTTTGACTTGTGGTTGTCTTCTATATGTTCTTTATATTATAATTTGTCAATGCTCTTCATTTATATGTACTTTCCTTTCATTTTTTTATTTTTTTTTTATTATTTTTTTTTATTTGTATCTATAGCAAAATTTGTACATAATGTATTTATAAATTGTATTATATTAAGGTATTATAAAGTTTTTTTTTCACAGTCCTCCTCACTAGGGTTCCCTGTTCTGAGGCGGCCTATAGTTTTTCCACATTTATATTTAGTATCCAGTTGTCTTTACATGGTCTTCAGTATGTTTGATAGTTCATTTTCACTTTGTTCTCTCAACCATATTTTTACTTTTGTTTTAAATTTATTTATTTCTGTTATTTTTTTTGTTTGAGTTGGTAGAGCGTTGTATAGTTTTGTCGCATTGAATTTCATATTTTTTTGTCCAAAAGATGTTTTCAAACTGGCTGTAGCTAGAATATTTTGGTTTATTGCCCTGGTTGTGTATCTATGTTGGACAGTGGAGTATTCTGATATGTTTTTTTTTTTTTAATTTTAAATAAAATATTTTTTGCATTGCAAGTTTTTGTATGTTGTTGACTTGAATGCTTTGAAACAATTCTTCTTTCGGAGTTCTAACCGGTAATTTCAAAATTGTCATTAGTACACCTTTTTGGGCTATATTGAGCCGGTCCATGTGAGTGCTCAAGGCAGATCCCCATCCAGTTATCCCGTTCTCTATTTGTGATTGACATAAAGCGTAGTACACTTTCTTAATGTCATTTATGTTGAGGATGTTACGGATGGCTCTAAAGAAGTAAATGTACCTGGTGAGTTTTTTTGTGATTACTTCAATGTTTCCGTTCCATCGGAGATTATCATCAATTTCAATACCAAGATATTTGATACTTTTGGAGTGTGCTATGGTAGGACAGTGGCATGATAAGCCTTGATTTTAATAGTTTTCTTGACATGTATGTAATTTGAGATTAAAGTCATCTTCTGGCTGTCCTCTGGCTGTTATAGAAAATGTCAGATATTTTGTTTTATTGACATTAAGTGTAAGGGAATTTCGCTTAAGCCAGTTTTGCAGTAGATCAAGTCCATGTTCCGCTTCTTTGTAGCTACTTCTCCAATCTTTTTCGTTGAATACAATTACTGTATCGTCAGCAAAGCTTATGATTTTTCCTCTCGTTCCTATGCTACCGATATCATTTATGTATATTAGAAATAATATCGGTCCTAGTACGCTTCCTTGCGGTACTCCATGGTTGATTAGAGAGGTTTGCTTTTTTTCTTGTTAATTTGAACGCTCTGTGTACGCTCCATCATATAGCTTTTTAATAAGTTTAGAGTTTTATTTGACATACCAATTTTTGAAAGTTTTGCAAAAAGGATTTTGCGATCTATTGTATCAAATGCCTTTTGTAAGTCTATGAAGATTTCCAGTGTTTTTTCTCCTCTGTCTAAACTTTTTATGATCATATCTGTAATAGTTTCTATGGCGTCACCAGTACTTAGATTCTCCCTAAATCCGTATTGTGTTTCTGATAATATTTTATTTTCTTCTAAGTAGGATAGGAGTTGTTTTTTTAATATTCTCTCCAATATTTTTGAAAATGTATTGAGTAGGCTTATTGGTCGATAGTTGTTTATGTCATTTTTACATCCTTGTTTATATATTGGTATTACAATAGCTTTTTGAGAGCTGTGGGGAATACGCTTTCAGTTATAGCCATGTTTACTAGATATGTTAGAGGTACGTTAAGTTCTTTACAGAGAAATTTTATTGCATTTGTTGTTATTAAGTCTTCCCCGGAAGATACATTTGATTTTAGAGAAGAAATTGTATTTTTGATTTCATCAGCTGTGATTTGTTTAAACTCGAGCTTTTTTCCTTGCTTAGGAGATTCATTTGTTTGTACTGCTTCGTTACATTGCGTAACTTGTTTTGCTAAATTAGATCCTATATTTATGAAGAAGTTATTGGCATATTCAAGAATTTCGTTAGGATTCTCAGCGTATTTCCTGGGGACATTGTTTATATTCAGCTCGTCAATTGATGTGGCGTTGGTAGATTTAGTACTAGTTATTTCATTTATTATTTGCCACATCATACGAGGATTTTGTTTACAATCATCTATTTTTTGCTTATAGTAAGTTTCTTTTGTATGTGTAATTACTTTTTTGCATAAATATCTTTCCCTCTTCATTATGCTTCTCATCCCTCATGGGCTCTGTTTGGATCTTCTTGCTACTTCCTGTCTCTCATCGTCTCTTCTTGGATCTTCTTGGGTCTTCTTGGGTCGTCTCGTTTCGTCTTGTCTCGTCTTGTCTAGTCTTGTTCTTGTCTCTTATTGGATCCTCTCGTCTCTTCTCGGCTCTTCTTGTCTCTTGGCTCCTTCTGCATATTCTTGGATCCTCTAGTCTCTCCTAGGCTTGTCTGGTCTCTTCTTGTGTGCGGTGAAGGTGGAAACCATATATCTCCTAATAACGTCGTTGCTGTAGTGGTGGGGTACCCTCCAATGATCTCTTCTTACCTATTCTTAAATCTTCTCGTCCCTTCTTTATCTTCTCCTCTCTTCTTGCTGTTTCTCGTCTCTTCTTGGCTCGTATTGGAACTTCTCATCTCTTCACGGCTATTCTTGGCTCTTCGTGGCTTTTCTTGTCTCTTTTTGGCTCTTCTTGGTTCTTCTTGCTTCTTCTTCGATCCTCTTGCCCCTTCTTTGTAGTTATTGATCTTCTTGCCTTATTATTAATCTTCTTTCGTTTTCTTGCATCTTTCACCTTCACGCCCCTTCTTGGCTTGTTTCGTCTTCTCTTGTCTCTTCTTAAATCTTCCAACTGCTTACCGACCCTTCTTGTCCATTCTTGTCTTTTCCAGTCTCTTTTTGTCTCTTCTTGACTCGTCTTGTTTCGCATTTTCCTCTTACTATTCAAATCCCATTTATCCCTTATCATTCGTATGAATACTTTTGTATAGAATAAGGAACTAACTTCTGAAACACACTAAAAGTACCGATTTCAAACTGAATAGAAAAAAATAAAAGCCGACTGAAAGCATGAAAATGATAAATCATATGAACATAAATAAATTCAATTACAATGAAGATAAACATTTAATAAAATGATACATACATATACTCCGTGTACGAACAAAGACATTCCTCTAAAATGCAATGAATAAAAACCGCTTGAAAACAAAAAACATAAACAATTCTGTAAGTGGAATAGATGTTTCTCAGATGCGAACCCACCTCCAAAATAAATGAAAAACTCAAGTATTCTACAGAGAGGTCGTTTCATCTGTAAGACGGTAATATTCGACTGAAATATTAACAAATGATTATTTAAACAAATAAATTGAAAAAATCTTATCTCTGTTTTCTTTGTAATCATGTAGGTGCCAGTTGGTATCCAAGTACCCAGTGATGAAATAAACCATAAACCACACGCGTTCAAGTAGGTGCAGCTATGTTATCAATCCAGATCACTAAGTGTCACTATGACCCTTTTTAACCAAAAACACTCTTGTTTTTTTTATGAAGTTCACTCAAACCCTACTGCAATGCTTGCATCACTTGAATTATCGGAACGCGTCTAATTTAGTCTGTGTTATGATTGAATAAAATCAAAGTGATTGAGTTATTCTTCAAAGCACAAACTTAAAACGAACGTAACTTCCCATCCGAGAGACATAAATTAATTTCGCGAACTGTATCAGAATTTGCAGATTGTTACGCGTGTGTATGAGAAATTTCAGATTTGTAACTTGAACAAAACTCTAGGTTTTTAAAAAGAAACCGGGGAGAAATATAAACACTAAAAAAGTGTTCGGCGTCTTCCCACTTTTGTCCACATTAGTCTTCTGAAGTCTTCTGGTTAAAAACTCCTTCTGTAAATTCTGTGACTTACACCCACTAATTTTTTTTAAATGTAATTAACAGGTGTGTGTAGCAGGCCACTCAGGCACCGTACCATCCGTGTGCTGTCCGACAGGCGAGAGCCCCAGCGAGACCATCATGACCCGTTGGAGTTTTCCGGATGATTCTTTTGTATTTCCGGATTTGGAGGTTCAGGAGGAACCTAAACCTAAACCAAAACCTAAACCTCAGACCGGGCAGTGCCCGGCCCTCCCGGAATCGGCGGTCAGGGTCAAGAAGAAAGGCCAGAAGTCGTGGGACAGTAAGTCGATGATATATTTATTTATTTTATTTATTAGTTTTATTTTAGTAAATTGTACATTTAACTGTACAATTTCCTAATTAATTATATCGTATCATATTTCAAACTATATTTTTTCTTGTTTTATGTATCTCCTACAATACATTTTGAACTTTCCAATTGGTGCGGCCTTTAAAGTTTCTGGTAGAGTGTTGCATAACTTCATCCCTTTGTAAACTGTTCTGCGTATTCGTTTTGTCCTTTTTTGTAGCCTGATTTCCTTGCAAGTCCTTGTGTTGTGTCTGTGAATGTCCTTGTTGTATATAATTTTGTTTGAGAAGTATTTTGGTAACATGTTGTTCACTATGGATAATTTATGGATAAATATCATCGTATGCAGGGTCACCATCTGTTTCACGGTTAGCCAATTTAGTTCCTTTAACATTTTATTTACTTTTGAAAATCTATATAGCCATCACTTGTTTGTTTTTTTTTTTAAAATTAACTCCACACAGGAGGCCCTGAGGAAAATAATTTCCCCCAAGGCCTGTGTCATCTTTGAAGATGCTGTGTGGAGGGTATTTTTGAGGAGAGGAAGGAGTAAACGTGTATCTTGAAAAAACGCATGTTATAAGAGGGAGGAAACACAGAGGCCGGCAAATCGTTCCACAGCCGAGCTGTTGAACTAAAGAACGAGTCGCAGAAACGACCCGTTCTCATGTGATTAATGTCAACAGTGTACAAATTTTGGACCGGTGCCCAGGGGATCAATGACGCTAGTTCCTCGGAGCATCTTCCATTGTAATACCGGTAGAAAAGGACGGCATTCCCACCTGGCGCCTGTGCTCTAAAGATTGCAATCCGTTTGTTAAGTTAGGAGAATCTATCAAACGGACCGCCCGTTTCTGCACAGAGTCGAGGGTTTTTTCAGGTATTTTGGGGCTCCAGACCAGAGGTGGCTGCCAAATTCAACCGTGGGGCGCACTTGCGATTTGTACAGGGTTAGCAGTTGTGTACTATTAAAGTATCTGCGGGCCCTAATATGCCCAGTTTCTGAGAGGCTAACTTAACTCTGGCCTCGATGGAGCCCCCGTACCTGAGCTGGTCACTTAGAGTTACACCAAGCATATCAACGGTAGGCCTGTTCGGGAGAATGCTTCCGTTGAAGGAGACTAGATTATCATTTCGATCCCTTTTAGAGGTAATCAGACATGATTGGGTCTTTGAAACATTAAATTCGACAATGTGTTAGTATGTCTGTTTGTTTGACTCTGGTTTTATGAGTACGTGAGGTGTCTGCCTCTGAATCATTTTTGAGATGTATTACTACTACCGCTGTTAACACTTCCTTACCGGACCAGGGGAACGCACCTACACTAACGAGAGTTTTACGCTGTATCTATGTTGTTTTTTAAACCACGTACTCAATAATTTGAGTAATCTTAGAAAAACTATTTGGTTATCGATTTACATTAAAAAAATTAATATCGCATTACTACTTTTCTTAAAATTAAATAGTTTATAACAAATTCCGGCGAATAATCTGTGCCACCCGCCCCCCTTCCCCTCTTTCGGGCGTACCCCGTCCCTATCTGCTGAATGTATCGGGATAATTCTTATAATATTATATAATTCTTAAGTTGTTAGTGGAAAGGACTAGATCGCGTTCGTTTACACTGCGCATCTCGTTTGCTCTTTTTACAATGCTATATTGTTCGCTTGCCGGTCAAAGATCATTTGGTCTGAGTCGTTTCCGGTGAACGCCAATCGCCAGTCGAGATTCGGAAACAAGGTGTTAAGTCGGCTATCGGCCCGCCTTCTCTGTTTTCTATGGAAAAATACACGTTATGGTCTAAATTCATTAGAATATTAATTATGGCTTTATTTATGAAACGATTTTGAAAATGACTACTGAAATACGATGATTATACACCCCTCTAATTATTATCATAACAAATTACAAAAAAATATGTCATTAACACCCTTTAATATGCAAAACAAATTGGGGTCCCGAGTGACCCCCCTTCGGGTCAAGTGTGATTTTTTTCGTTCCGGGACGAAAAGGTTAAAATCACACGTCTCATTGTAATACAAAATGACTTAGCATAACTTTTCGTCGCCTTAGTTCGAATTTTGTACAATAAATGATTTTGATTTTGATTTTGATTTTGAAAATTTGTCCAAAGTTTTCTTTCATTATTTCAATAAAACATTATGAAAGGTGTTTAAGATAAAGCTTTTCTGTAAAGGTAAAGGTCTCATTAGTTCAAATAATTATTAGTTAAGTGAATAACTGTAATTCATAAATACTCTATTTTGAATTTAAAAATGGAGATTGAACAAAAACTAAAACGGTCTGTTGGACAAATGAGAACTGAGGCGACGTTTTATGATACCATGTCAGGCCGGGATATATACAGAGTATAACAGCAAGTACCCGAAGAATTTTGTATATTTGGAGTAAAAAATGTACAAGTCATTTTGCTGTCCTGTGATTTTTTTTTAAATTTAAAAACAATAAAAATATTTTTCCGTCACACGTCGCAACTGGTATAACCCAGCGGGTCACGTGATAACCACTCCGTTTCGTTCTAGCAGCACGACAACATACGAAACAACGTGCGTATCACGTGATCCCGTCGCGATATGTAGGAGTGTGATCAGTGGCGAGGTGTGATTGAAATATATACGTATTTATGTTTTTAATAGTAAAAAATATATCATCGGACGTATATTTATGTATGTTTCGGATATCGGATGTATATTTATATATTTTCTCAAATGTAGGTATGTATTCAGTGTATATACATATATATTTATTATACACAGCAGGCTCTGAGGAAAATAATTTTCCCCAGGGCCTGTGTCATCTTTGGGGATGCTGTGTGGAAGGTTTTTTTTAAGGAAAGGAAGGAGAGGGGAGTTCTTGGAAGGAAAAAAGTTTGAGGGGTGGGTAGGAATCTGGGGTTCGTGTGTCCTGGTCATCCGCCTCCAAGACCTAGATAAACCTCACCCCATGAACCCGGGCACCCCTGCTAAATCACCAAACGTAGCGAACCACTTGGGGTGACCTATGGCAGAGGTGTTGGTTATCCAATAAAGGTTCCCGGGGCGGCGGTACCCATTCCCGCCTCCCAAATCGAAATATATTCTCACAAAAAGATTCTGCAGTTGTTTTTTGTCAGTGAAGATTATCTCCCGACAATGTATATCTTCTATTTATCTATCTTCTATGTATGTAAAAACCGAAATGTGTTTGCTTTTGTCTATGTATTTGAGATGTTATGCGTTGCTAAACCATTCATCCGATTGCGATAAAATTTTGGAAATTTGATGTGCGCATGCCCGTGATGGTTTCTTTGCATAATAGTGAGCTCTGGCATCATGAAATTATTTCCTACACAATTCGTCCCATCGCGATGAAACTTTAGTGAGTTGTTGTGCGCACGCCCGCGATGGTTTCTGTACACAGTGGTGAGCTCTGGCGTTATGAAATTATTCTATTCATCCGATTGCGATGAATCTTTGGTGCGTTATTGTGAGCACGCCCGCCAAGGTTTCTATAAATACTGGTGAGCTTTGGCGTCATGCGATTTAAATTAACAAATCGCAATAGGTGGCACGCGATCTGTTTGAAAACTGAATGTACCGGGGCTGAATGTTGGAACTTGGGAGGGGTGTTCGCGGAACGAGGGAAGTAGGAAAGGGGTGTGGGGAGAGTGGAAATACGTGAGGGGAAGAGGACGTGAGATAGGAAGGGGAGGCGGAAGGGGAACGGAATGAATGAGAAAGGACACGCAGGGAAAAATAATTTCTTTATTAAGTGGCATTACGTACGGCATTCGTAATTCCCAATTTTTCTCTTTCAAAACTGTACCAATTCAAAGGATTTTTTTTACTTACTATGTTAGAAGAAAATTTTCTAAATCCGTACTTTTTTTTTAATACATTGTTTATTAGTTTGTTTAGTGAAAATTTATTGACTGCGTTCAAACCAGGCATTTTTTACGATTTTTGCAGGGTCTTAACTCCTAAAAGATGTATCTTACCAAAAAAATTAAATCGTACCGACACGCTAGTGGTCGATAACTTAATTATAAAAGTAGCCCCCCCCCCAAAATTAAAAAAAAAACTCTAAAAAAAGAGCTGATGACCATGAAACGCCTGAAGACGAAGCTATACGTGAAATCCTATTTAGATACTATTTAGATTCATCTTTACGACGAATCGGTTTATATTATGAACATCAAAAAATATGCTACCGATAAATTGAATCTTTTACCTGCTTTTCTTTGTTTTGGAATAACAACAAATTTATTATTTACATCACAAAAAATATAAGGGTAAACCACTAAAAAAAATGTTTTTTCATGTCTTAACTATGAAGTAAAAAATTTTGAAAAATACCCCTTTATAGCTAAGACCATTTTTGAGGTTTTGTATGTTCTAACTTTTTTCATTCTTATAAAATTATGCACAAAATAAATAAAAACCACTTTTTCACTTACTCGCCTCGTGCAAATACGACGCGCGATTTTAAATTTTGTAGGCATGAGAATCGGAATATTTCTAGCGTTTATATTTCTCTTAAGGCCACACTTCCCGGCGCAAAAAGAAGAAGACGGAGAGATATTATGAAATTACGAATGTTGGACAGAGCGCGCTAATATTTTAAGTGATGAAATCGCAGCGAAAATGGCGAAAAAGCTTAATAAAATATGACTCGTTTAAAATAAAGCAAAAATCTCGTGGAACGTATCTTAATTATCATTTAAAGAAACATTGTGAATTTTTCACAAATATTACTTGTAAAATAATAGAAATAGACTTGTTTTAAATAATTTTCGGAGCATATTTTGCGATTTTTTTTCTATCGAGGGAATTTCATATAATTTGCGATTCGGCGTGGAACATATCTAGATATTATCTTCAAAAATAACATATATTTTTTTAAGAGCTTAAAAACTTTAAATGTTTAAGGGAGATATGTAAGAAATCGGTCAAAATTCGGATAGTGGACCTTTAAGGAGATATTTTTGAATATTTAAACTTTGGAAATATAAAGGAATTTTTTTTTTCTTCCTTTATTAGAATACTGCCTTTTTAAAGATATTTGCAATAGTTTCAAAATTCAGATAGGAATTTGTATGAACAAAAAGGCCGCCTGGTTTCCTCTGTGAAAACAATTTCGCACTATTGCTCTGTACAGGGCTTTTAGGTTCATTTGTAAAACATTTTTTTTTTTTTACATGAATACCGCACAAAAGTCCCAACTGCTCCCTTCTGGAGCCAGTGAGACTATGGCATCCCCTAATTGGGGTATGTTGTGAGGCTGAAGGTAGTAGGGAGGGGAAAGAGATGGGGAAGAGGAAGGTGGGAAGTACCTGGCTATTCAGATCTGGTCACCAAACACGGCTAAAGCCATTTCAAGCAACTTTTCAATTCTGAATGGTGGTCTTACACCAGGGCGATACTGAGAGTATCTTCCACTCTGGAACATGTCGCAAATATACTATATATTATTTTAAATTAATAAATTGTGATATAACACAAATTAATCAAATAAAATTAACATGCTGTTTTTTTTTTTTACCTTTCAGAGTGCATCGATTTGGCGGACAGTGTATGGCCCTGTTCGACCTCCGCAGGCCTCCTCTTACATTCACCAAAAATCCGCGTTAACCATTGTGGCCATGTAGCCACAGTGTTGATAGTTGGTGGAACCAAGGCAGCACCTGATGAATTTCCACATATGGTAAGTCAAACTATTTCGGTTTTCTGTGCTATGCGTTAATTAGTCTGTGCGTGAATTATGGTTCATTCAACTCAAATTTATTTTGAATTTAACCGGTGGCCTGCCGATTGCGCGCCCGGGACGCGTCCTAAAGCCGAATAAAAAAAATAAAAAAAACTTCTTGATATGCGATTTTAAACCTTATGTATAAAGAAAATGTATGAAGGACAAGGTCAGAATCGCTTGAGGCATTCTTGTTCTTGATGTAACAGATATAAGGAACCCACTCGAATTATTATTTTGGACAGCTTCTGTGACTTTCCAAATGACATTTCTCCCGGGATTTCAACTGTCGAACGGTGGTGAACGCCGGGGGGTCATGAAAAGATCGATAAACCTATCAATTTGTCAAATAAACGCAAGTAATATTGTTTGTAGGCATTGTTTATTGTTCAGGGAACGTGTTTCGGTAAATATTATATACGATAGCATAAAATAAATCCGCAAAATATTACGTCAAAAGTCAAAACATCGCGAAATTTACCCCTTTGCTCCATGGCATTCAAGGGTATTCTAGACTAGAAAAAAAAATTCTTCATTTTTCGATGGTTTAAATATTCAAGAAAATCTCTTTAAAGGGATTTTTCAAAATTCGAATTATTTTAAAGGTTAGATTTTAGTTTGACCGGTTTAGACGGAATCTAACTAAAATCTAAAAAAAGCAAAACTTTAAACGCCTGTTTTTCAAAAACCCTTTTTTCGATACGGTTGACACGATATCTCTAGTTCTACGAAACCAATTTAATTGAAATTTAGTGTGGATCTTCTCTACACATTATTCAATCGCCCTCATCAGAATTAAAACAAAATTTTAATTTTTATATATTTCAAAAATTCCGAATAGTCAAAAAAACGGTTATAAAACTGTCTTTTTATTTCAGACCAAGAAAAAATATTTTTACCTTTTCGAGTAACACATATCAGCATTTGTCTGGATTAAGAATTAATTTGATTTTAATTACTAGGAGGGTTGCAATCGTGTCAACTTTGGCGCGCCATTTTTTTGAGACCCCCCACTTCAACACCCTGTATTTTTTTGAATTTAATTTTTTTTAGGTATGTTTTTAGGTTTTCACGGCCAAAAGTTTTTTTTTTGAAGAAGGAGAAGGAGAAGGAGAAAGAAGGAGGTAGCGAAACACGGCATAACACCCCAAAAACAAATACCAAAAATAAAAAAAATTTGTGTGATTTTTTTAAATGCATTCTTTGATGTTTAATTAATATTTGGTAAAGTAAGAGCTTTAAAAATATTATTCTTTTTTTATTGCACCTGAAAAGATACCTAAAATTCATGCTTCTAAACTAGAATACTCCCTTAAATATCATTTTAAAATTGGGCTGATTGACGAAGAATTCAGTTTTTTTTTTTATATGAATACTGCACAAAAGTCCCAACTGCTCAGATCTGGTCACCAAACACGGCTTAAGCCATTTTTTTCCTTTATTTTCCCAAATTTTACATTTGATGTATACAATATTATCTATGCTAATATTATAAAGAGGAAGGATTTGTTTGTTTGTTTGTTTGTTTGTTTGTTTGTTTGTTTGCATCGAATAGGCTCCGAAACTACTGAACCGATTTGAAAAATTCCCGGGTAACATAGGCTATATTATATTTTTAAAAAAATTAGGGATCCTTACTAAAACTCCAATAATGTAACCCAAGGTGTAAAAAAATTACCTAAAATATTCTTTACATCGCGTGCGCTGCGAAAACTATTGATGATAGAATAAAATAATGTACTACGACTTTGCAGAACACATTATTATCTACAAAAAATGTCGCAACAGTATATGTCTAACTATTATAGTTATGCCACAATAAGTGTTCTTTTAATTTAAAAATTTAATTGAAATGCCGCCGCTAGAAAAGACTCTTTATTTGTATCTTGGTATTAATTCTTATCAAAATAAATTATTTTATATTTGATACTGCTTCAATGCCTTTATATAACTTTTTGAATTATTCAATTCGGACATCCCATTTCAAAGATATCACGAGTTTAAAAATGTAAGTATTATACGATGTAAGCGTCACTGGGGAACGGACCGTACGGGAGGATACCAACAAACAATCAAATCTTTCCTATCTTATATATAAAAATCAAAATTTGTTTGTTCGTATTTTATGCGCTGCCATACCGTTCATCCGATTGCGATGAAACTTTGGTGATTTGTTGTGCGCACGCCCGCAAAGGATAAAGGCAAATTCTTAAATTTGAATTAATGAAAATGTGCTTATTTCATATATTTTAGCGGCAAGGAGGAAAGGCAGGGTGGAGGGGAACGGGAGAGGTGGGGTACGTGGGTGGGAAAACGAGGGATGTGAAGGCGGGGAAGGTAGAAGGGAAACGCGAAAGGAGAAGGGGACTCGGGAGGTGAACGGGGACGCACGGGAAAGGACATTCAAGGAGAATCAATTGATTTCTTTGCATTGCAACGCAAGCCGTGCTTTGTGCTTTGAGTTTTGGCTTTAAGCTTTGAACTTTAAGCTTTGAGCTTTGATTTTTGAGCTTAAAGCTTTGAACTTCATGCATTAAATGTTAAGCTTTACGTGTTGAGCTTTAAGCTTTGAACTTTGAGCTTTATTTTTAAGCTTTGTGCTATGAGTTTTAAGCTTTGAACTTTAGTTTAGAGCTTTGATATTAAGCTTAAACTTTGGCTTAAGCTTAAAGCTCAAAACTTAAATTTAAAGCTTAAAGCTCAAAGCTTGAAGCTTAAAGCTCAAGGCTTAAATCTCAAAGCTTAAAGCTCAAAACTTAAAGCTCAAAACTTAAATATCAAAGTTTGAACTTCAAAGCTTAAAGCTCAAAGCTTAAGGTTGAAGCTCAAAGCTTAACCCTTCAAAAATTTTAAAGCACAAAGCTTGAATCTCAAAGCTTAAAGCTCAAAGCTTAACCCCTCAAAAATTTGGCGTATTTTGTCAAAAGGTATAAATGTTTCGATATATATCGACTTTGCAATAAAAATTCAAATAAATGGAATATTTGTAAACGTATCCAAAAACTAAATACTGGTTTTGAAAGGTGATGAAATACGCTTAAATAAATGGTATTATTAGAAATTACGAAAACATTTTTTAAATACAAAATTTTTTAATGTTAACTTTAAAAAAATTTAAAAATGCTCAACTGACATTTTTGGTATTAAAATTACTGATCTATAGAAAATGTGTTTGTTTCTGTCTATGTGTGTGAGATGTTTTGCGTTGCTAAACCGTTCATCCGATTGCGATGAAACTTTGGGGTTTTGATGTGCGCATACCCGCGATGGTTTCTATGTACGATTGTGAGTTTTGGCATCGCTATCATACATTGCTAACCGTTCATCCGATTGCGATAAAACTTTGGGGATTTGATGTGTTTAAGTCCGCGATGGTTTCTATACGTGCATAGTGAGTTCTGGCATCATCTGGGACGAACGGGAAAAGTGACCGAATTGGATATCGACACCTTAGCTCAGTGGATAAGAGCGCCCAACCCGGAAAGGAGGGAGGTCCTGGGTTCGAGTCCCAGAGGTGCCAATATCTTTTTCTGATTTTTCTGTTTCCAGATTTTCGATTGAGTTTCGCTCATAATGTCTTCATTTAATTAAATATTAGAATTTTTTTCACCAATAGAAAGCTACATTATATGCGAGTAATATAGGCTATATATATTGGTAAGTTCTGGCGTTACGAAATTATAAATATTAATATATTATATTTATTTTATGTTTTCTGTCGAAAATGGCGAGTTATTGCTAACGTCAGAAGAAAAGCAAAACAAATCGTTGCCGTGAAAACCATGTTGATATAGATTTTTTTAATTCGGGCATTGTATGTAATACTTATCTCTAAAAAATGAATCGCCGAAATGTATTTACGCGCATGACTTCCGAACGACTGCACCAAATTGGATTTTACTACTGGTGAGCTCTGGCATTATGAAATATGCAAAAGGTGGCATGCGAGCTGTTTGAAAACTGAATGTACCGGGAAAGAATGTATGAAATGCGGAAGGGGGACTCGGGTAGGGGGTTCGCGGGAGGGGAGGAGGGAAACCCGGGAGGGGGAGGGGAATCTGGGAGGGGGAACCTGGGAGGGGGGAGGGGAGCTTGGAAGGGGGGTTCGCGGGACGGGGAAAGGAGTAGTGGAGTGGGGGGAGGGAAGGTGGAAGAGGCGGAGTGGGAACGCGAGAGGGGAAGAGGACGCGGGAGAGGAAGGGGAGGCGGAAGAGGAACGGGACGAATGGGAAAGAACACGCAGGAGAAAACAATTTATTTATTAAATGGCATGGCAACGCATGCCGGGTACCAGCTAGTGATATAATAAGAACAATGGGAACCCACTAAGGCGCAGCCTGTGCGTGGGTAATATAGTGTAATAATTTTATTATTGTACCTAGAAGGAACAAACAATGGGCATATAAAGCAAAAACATGATTAAAATTTGTTTAAATAGCTATCCACAAAATGAGCATACAAACAGTGAACAGTAAGTGTATAGTGTAATATTAAGTGTAATAGTAATTGTATATTAAGTGAAGTAGTGTAATAATAATGGAATAGTGTAACAATAAGTGCATAGTGTAATAATAAGTGTACTGTTTGTGAAAAAACATAAAGTCATACAAGTAAAACAAACAACGTTTCAATATCTACATTGTCAAGCCATGACTTCAATTCCTTTGTGTATTGAGAAAGTTTAGTTATCATTTGAATATTTTTTGGTAAAAGATTGAATGTACGAGGTCCAATGAAACTGCTGTGAGTTTGCATTTATTTGATATTCGTTTGGGGGTTTAAAAAACATTATTATTTCTAATGTTGATTCTATTTTCATTTTTTTCGAATTTGCTTTTGTTTTTAAAGATATATTCCATAGTTTGCAATATAAATAGTTTACGGATACTGAATAGTTCAGCTTCTTTGTATAATGCATCTGTCGGAAATGTTCTGTTTCTATTATACATAACTTTAATAATATAATTTCAAGCAACGTTTTAATTCTGAACGGTGGTCTTACATCAGGGCGAGTATCTTCCACTCTGGAACGTGCCGCAAATATACTATATATTATTTTGGGTCTTCTTCTCTTTCATATTTTCCCTTAGATTATTCGTGTTATCTTCTTCTTCAATGAAATATTTATTTGTTCACAGGCATCTCTGGGACATGGAAATGCAAGCATCGAATGGCACTGCGGTGGTAGCCTTATCTCTGAACGTTGGGTGCTGACCGCAGCACATTGCTTAAAAGAGTAAGTTATTTATCAGTGTTAGCGCTAATTAGCACATTGGCTGCGCTCGGCTAATATTTTTGTGTTATTTTGGAACGAGAACATTGTTGTTCCATGGCGATTATTGTTCACCCCGCTCTCCCCTTCCCGCCTGCGAGCGAGTTCGCAATAACCCAAACCGGTGTAAATACGCCGCAGCGCATTCCTCGCATCATTGTTTGTTATTATTTCGCAAATAACGGGACAAGCTCTTCGTGAATTACACCAATCGCATAATAAACGCCACGCAAATTGAGTTACAAACAATGCGCAGTGAAAGCAATCAAATTACATCAATGATATTTCGCAATTAGATTTAAATGGTGAAATCTTTTTATATGCAGATGATACTGCAATTTTCTACCGGGGTAAAGATTTAAACATCTTACTAGAGAATGCACAAATAGACCTAGAAAAAATCAACAGTTGGCTCAAATCAAATATTTTAACAATGAACGTAAAAAAAAACAGGATAATGATCTTAAACTGTTGTGCGGGGAATTTACTGTTATATGAGTTTTATTATGTAAGGGGCCAATTGCTTGGTATAACGTTAGTTTGGGTGACATTTGCTACGCTCAAAATACAAGGGGGTGAATAGATAGGTATATCTAGCATCAGGTTCTTTACCACAAACTTCACGGATTCTCCGAGCGCCAAAAATCTGCGGTTGCAGATTTATGTTTGTGGCAGGTAGAGCATACACTCCAACTCAAGGCGGGGCATGAAATAAGGTCTCCAGCTTATTAGGGTATTTGAAATAAACATAGGTTTCACTTTGGAAATTAAAATATGACGTGTATTGTACCGAAAGCAAATGATAACAAGTAACAGAGTGACTCACCCCGAGGACCGAATGCAATCTAACCTAACTAACGTTCCCTGCACTTCCTAGTCGATCCGCATCTCATCACAACGGGATGGCTAGGATTAGCCTGATGACCAGCCTGATTGTCATCCTTCACTCTCCTCCGCGGCAAGGCAGGACCTCCTTCATGTAATGTGGATTTCCGGAGACGATCTGATCGTCATCCGAATTAGGGCCAATTGGAATTCCCTTCCAGCGAGGGTACAGGGCGCGCCAGGGAGCACGAAGGGACTTCCGAGGTATTACGGCTCGCGTTGATCTTCTTATCACCCAGCGGAGCGCATGTCCGGGGTATTTCGTGCAATAAAGGAATCGATCTTACAGTCGACATTCGGCAGGTGCCCGCAAGCGTGATCGGTTCGATGCAATTAAATAACCGATCGCCATGATATCTTGCAATGAATCATCCGGATCCGCGGATGAACTACATCGGCACATTAAACTTGGTTGCACAATGATTTCTCGATATTCGAGTAGGATGGAACTTTAGTAACACCGGCACCCGTTTGTTTTTTAAACATTACGTCCCTTTTATATATTCACATTAAAATGCTAATTGACTGTCCCAGCCATGATGTTGCCCAATCATCATCGAAGCGAGAGTGAGTCTCTTCTTCTTTTCTTTTGCCGGAACCGGAAAACTAACGCCCCCTCTCCTCGGTGTTGCCCGTCCCCTCGTTGAAAAAAAACCATAGTCACTAATTAAACGGGTACTTAATGGTTCGTGCTGCTACGGATCAATGTTATAAAGCAGTGTTCATATTTTAAAAATAAAAAAGATAATAATTTTAACACTGCTTCATAACAAGCTCAACCCGTAAAATAATTCCTCCTCATGTACCCTTAAAATTTGAAAAGGACGACCTGCAAATCTTGATCCAGGAAAAATATCTTGGGCTGTGCATTGATCAGCATTTGACTTTTAAACAGCATATACAAGGTATTAAAGACAAAATCATCCCCTTAATTAGTGTATTCAGCCGGCTATCACATCTGTTGCCAAAGAAATTTTAAAAAAGGTTTTTATTATAGTCTCGTACACTCACACTTAAATAATTTGATTGAAATCTGGGGAAACACATGTGAAACATATATAAATGAACTACAAGTAATGCAAAACAAGTTAATCAAAAAAATATTTCACTACAAGCCTAGAACATCCACAAAAAAGTATATATAGAAACAAAACTATTTACATTAAAAAAAAACTGTATGAATACAATACATGTCTCCTTGTATAAAAAATAAACAATAAACTCATACATACAAACACAGAATTCATTAAAACATCCCAAGTACACAAACACTTTACACGACAACACGATAACATACATTTAAATACCATCCACACTAACTATGGTAAACAATCCATTGGTTACGAGGGGGGCAACTTATATAATTGCCTCCCAAACGACATTAAAAGAAAAAAAGATGGGTAAATATAAAAAAAAAATGTTAATGTATATTCTTGATAAACAGAGTAATGAAATGGAGTAGCGATGTATTATGGTGTTTAGTTTGATTTAATGTATTTAATTATTTCTGGTTAATATGAATGAAAATGTAATTTTCTTTTTTACTAGAATAAAAAACATTAATAAAAAAACTCTTTGTGAAACGCTGGTAGAAAGCACACCTTCAATTGAGGAGAACACATTCCCAATTTTTTCCTGTGAGGAATATCCTTAAGCAATACAACATTATAAGTGCATAGTATTTTGCCGTAGATTATCATACTTCTAGCTGAAACAATCAGTCTAACGTTTTACAATTTGTTCTGTTTAACCCCTATAACAATGGGGTATTTTCACAAACCAGGTATACCGCTAAAAACATGTGGAAGATTTAAAGATTATTTTTCTGAACATGATTATAGCAATAAAAATGTTTAATTATAATATTTTCATTCATAATTATTGATTTCAAAATGCGCGTAAACGGAACGAAACGTAAACGGCCCATGACTACTTGTACGAATCATGACGTCACATGAGTCGCCGTTCCGAGGTTTGTCACCGTGTTACTATCAAAAATCTAAACATTCTCGACTTGTTCGGGGGTAATGGAAGGTTTAATTTCATATTTAAGATGATTGTGTTATGTTTCTACCGTTTTATATAATATTGTCTACTTGTAATGACGACAGTAGTATTTTTAACGGCGTAATCCGACAACTTGCTTAAAATAGACGCTACACTGAGAAACAGTAATTTTCTAAGCCCTAAATTTCGGGATTCTAAGACGATATGGTAATGAAAACATTTTGTTTACACAAACTCTCATATTATATACGTTATATACTGGTTTCAATACAAAATAGAGTTAATTCCGGCCCTTTTAAAATTAAATTGGAACCAAACAGCAGGTGTCAGTTCGTCACATAACTTCCCTGTCATAAAATGACGTTTAAAACTTTGGCCATTCTACAAGTAAATTTCCATATTTTAAGTGAATACAGCATAAAAGTCCCAACTGCTCCCAAACATCTGGAGCCAGTGAGACTATGGCATGCCATTTGGGATATTTTGTGAGATTGAAGGTAGTAGGGAGGAAAGAAGATGCGGTAGAGGAAGGTGGTGAAGTACCTGACTATTCAGATCTGGTCACTAACCATGGCTAAAGCCTTTGAAACAACGTTTCAATTCTGAAAGGTGGTCTTACACCAGGGCGATACTGAAAGTATCGTCCACTCTGGAATGTGCCGCAAATATAGTACATATTATTTTAAACGAATAAATTGTGAAATGCAAAACAACTTACTCAAAGACCGGTCAGTGGCTGATTTGGCATCGCATTTGGGTTCTCCATCACGACACAAGCAACATTATCCTGTTCTCTGTGTGGTGGTAGTAGGATATTTTCACATATTTTCAGATCATTCGTAAGTCAGGAATGTTTGTCTTGATTTAAAATAAATAAAAAAAATATTTTTTTAACGTTTATTATAAAATCTATATTGTGTATTATATACATACAAATATACATATTAACGCTGGGATTGCTAGTCGAGAGCCTTACCCCTCGACCACGGAGTCAGTCATTATTGTGTAGATATCCATCTTACGACTGTATACAAAGGTGTTTCCTCGTTAAAATTATGAATTTAAATAGTCAATAACAAAAGGTTTTTTTTGTAGTTTAAAATTTAAATCTGAAAAAAAAAGGCACGGGGGCTCCATCGTAGCCTCCTTCTTCTTCTTACTGTACTATATGGCCAATATATGCTGCAGATAGTACACAACAGCTGACCCTGTACAAATCGCAAGTCCACCTGTTGAATTTGGCAGCCACCTTTGGTCTAGAGTCCCAAAATACTTGAAAATTCAGAAATCACAAACGGGCGGTCCGTTCGATAGATTTCCCTCTCTAACAAACGGATTGCAATGTTTAGCGCGCAGGTTTCAGATGGGAATGGTGTCCTTGTTTTACCGGTATTTCAATAGAAGATGCTCCGAGGACCTAGCGTCATTGAACCCTTCGGCGCTGGTGTCAAACATATTAAACGCACGCCCATCATTTGTACACGGTCGACATTTTTTGTCGCCTTGGAAAGGGTCGTTTAAACATCTTATTTTGGGTTTTTCTTGTAGTATTTGTGAACGTGTACCAAACTATACATGTTTTGCAAGTGGGAAAGTATAGGATAAATATAAAGATATAATTTGAGCACACTGGAAGTCAATAAATAACACCAAGT
This sequence comes from Glyphotaelius pellucidus, assembly GCA_936435175.1. NCBI lineage: Eukaryota > Metazoa > Arthropoda > Insecta > Trichoptera > Limnephilidae > Glyphotaelius > Glyphotaelius pellucidus. The sequence goes on from OW386563.1 coordinate 14,448,256, forward strand.
ACAACTTACGGACTCACTACAGCCACCTACGGGCGGCGATCGCATGATGAGAGGCGCCTGTGACGTCACAGAGTGAACGGGGGCAAAACAGCGTTTTAGGGGCATTTAAAAACGCGTATTTTAAAACGTTATAGAAAGTTAAGTCGTCGTCATAAAAATAAAATAAAAATTTCGTTATCATCGTAATTTTTTGCTTAATTTTTTTCAATATTAAAAAAAAAATGTGGAAATACCCCATTATGGGAAATATTTCTCCCCGACGACGCACAGGCGGCCGAAAATCGTTATTTGAAATAAGGAACTCCAGGGAAAAATATTATCGCTTTAAAAAAATATGTTCATATAGACCAATAAACGCTGATTCTGAATATATAAGTTTTTTTTTAAATAATATTTAACCTAGAGTTTTAAAAAAAATATATTAAAAAGTCCATTTTAAAACAGTTCATTAAAACACCCTGTCAAGTTGGTATTATTGAATTTGGGAGGCGTGACGTCATAATTCTCCTGTCACCCTCAAATTTGTATTGAAGATACGGCAAGCCATCCAACATTCCGTATTATTGGTTTATAGAGATTTGGACAAATAATAGTTTTTGTTTTTATTGAAACATTATTTAGGCCTAAATAATTCAGTATCAAAAATAAAGAATCCCTATTAGTTTATCTATATTATTTAAAATATTCAAAAACTCTAACTGTACAAAAAACGATCATAATGCCCAGTAAAACGCTCCAATGCTGAAATTCAAAATGGCGGGCGTCGAACAGCTGATTCCAGTTCCCTACAAAATTCATGCTTCGGTTTCCTTAATATTGATTTCGATTCGTGAAGTTAAAAAAATAATAATTTCAAACAATTTTTATACCACTCTCCCGTAATAATATTGAAAAATCCATACTAATATTATAAATGCGAAACTGCTCGAGTTTGTTTATGACCTTTTCACGCATAACACAATATAAAGACTTTAATAATTCTTTCACCAATATAAAGCTAAATTATATGCGCAGACTACAGATTGTATATGATGGTAAGCTCTGGCGTTATGAAATTAAAAATATTAATATATTATATTTGTTATACGTTTTCTGTCGCTAACAAAAGCGAGTTTTTGCTAACGTCAGAAAAAAATCTTTTCCATGGAAACAATGTTGATATATTTTTGGGCTCTATGCTGGTAGGTACTCTGTCTACTGGTCAGCTACTACTGCAGAAAATTCAAATATTAGAATTCGTTTTTTTTTTTTGGACAAGCTTGGAATAAATGTCAGATGAGAGTTCCTATATTAAAAATATAATTCGTAACGATTATAAAGACGAATGATAAGAGTATTTTTTTATTATATTAACGAACTCTCAAATATTTAAATAAAAATAAACATCCGAAATGTTTGTAAGCGCATAAATTCCGAACGAATGAACAAAATTGGATAAGTAATTGTTTTTTTCTTTGAGCTATTATAGCATTATGAAATTTAGGTGGTAGGCGAGATGTTTGAAAACTGAATGTAAGGGAATGAATATATGGAATGCGGGAGGGGATGGGGGTGGGGTGGGGGGGGGGAGATAATTGATAAGTGCAAGCGCTACAATAATTTCCCGTAATACCATGCGAGCGAAGCCGCGGGGAAAAGCTAGTATAATAATATAATAAATATTATACATAATAAATAAATAATTACACCTAAATAACGTTTTACTTATTGAATAGTTTCATTACTTCTCCCATACAAAATGACAACATCTGTTGAAAATAACTAAAACTTTTGGGCAGATGACGTCACAGAGGCAGATGACGTCACGGTGGTTTTCGGGGGATCTTGAAAAATTAAAACTTTGACATTTATTTTAACTATTAAAACTAACTATAAAAATAAAAATATATATGCAGTTATTTAAGTTAGAAGGTCACATTCATTTAAAAAAATTTAAAAAATTGGACTGGAGTTCCTTATTCTGATCAGAAAAGATTACCTAAGAAAATATTTTTAAAAAAAACCTTTTTAAGGTTAGTTGGAATCAGATGGTTGAAGTATTCTATTTAAAAAATTTAAATTATTTCGAATTGAATTATTTCTACATTTTGAAATAGTGATACAATTAGATTTAACATAAAACCACTGGAACGCTTTTTGCTACAATATGACACTATTTAAAATTCTTCGAATTGCTTTGCTGCTAATTTTGGCAAATTTTTCCTTATTTGTAAGTAATTAAGTAGAAGTTTACGATTTTATAATATTTTTTTTATAAATCCTACGAATTTATAATAATCGACAAAAGATAGGTGAATTCATTGGCTATATAGATCTATAATCAGTTTGTTTGCCTCTATATTAAAATTCCAAGGAATGATTTTTTTTAATTTGGGCGGAAAATAATCAAAATGATCACCAAAAAATGTAGAGCAATCGGAGAAAAAAGTTTTAAATTGCGCTGTCGCTCCAGTGAATAAATATGATTAAACTGTAAAATTATCATAAGTTGTAAAAATGTTAATTTTTTAATATTATAAACATTAGTTCTTTTCTATTATTTATTGTCATTTTGTCACATAAATATTATATGACTAGTGCAGTTCTTGCCTATTTCGATATTTTTTCTATGGTGTTTTTTTTTTGGAGACTGGCAATTTTTTGGGCCAGACAAATCGTTTTTTGTTTATGGGCACTTTCTCCCGGGCAGCTTTTTGGGCGAGCTGCTTGTGAATTAGTCACTCACAATGTACGTGTTTTAATTTGACTAAATCATGTGAATCGAAGTTTACTTTATCTTAAAAAGGCGCGGGGTGTTTTTTTTTGTAACACGAGTAGTTCGTGTAAGTTATTATTTGTAGTGGATGATTTGTGAATCCCACTTTTTCCGGTATTGGCAGTTGGCCATTTTTGTGGAAATGTTTGGACATTAAATTGTAAAGTGATTAGTCCTCATTGTGGCTAGAGTGATATTCCTTTGTGACCCCGCGTCGCGAAATCTCGGATGGCTGAAGGTTCTTCCGAAATCCGAGGGTCTTGGAGACTGGTTGGGCCACGTGCTTTTCGGCTGGAGATGGTTGAGACAGCCTGAGGGTGGATATACATTTAAAGTTTTTTTATTCATTATAACGTATTTTTACAAACTAGTAAAAAAATGGCGTGAAACTCGGTGGAACTTTTTTCTAAACTTAGTTGAAGTAATGATTTCACTTGTTTCATAAAACGGATATTATATATTTTTATATATATATTTTTTTTTTTTTTACAATAATAATTACATTTATAATATTATTACCTAGGTGTACATAAGAATTAATTTTATGGTTCTACTACTCCATAAATTGAGCTCTAGGAGCTCGTGTTTATGGGAGGAGTATTTACATGCATAAAAAAAACACAATGTTCTGAAAAGTGTGAATACAATGATCAAAGACTTAAATGTCTTGAATGAAATAGATATACAAATACTTTTTGACATAGATATATAAAAATAAAAAAAACAATACCTTGTATTACCTTAACCCATTCATGACGAACTTTTTTTTTCTCGAATTTCGTGCTGTAATTTCACAGGGGGGTTGGTGTTGGAGGTAGAAAACGGACATTTTTTTCAGAATTTAAAAAAATCGTCTCTTGACCCCCCAGGAAGCTGGAGAAGGGTGAGATCCATATGGCACTTTCGGCAAATAACTAGTCGGATATTTATTTTTTCAACTTTATTGTACAGAAAGTAAAATTTTCAACAACATTAGTTGGACTTTGCGTCAAATTCCAACCTTGCACGTGATGCAACGGATATGCTGCTTGCTTTCACAAGATACACAAGACATTTTTCCACACTTGTTAGTTTCAGTCATTGGAATTGGCCCAGGGTAATGCGGGACGGAGGTATCATACTGCATCGCCCAGGGAAGAAAAATTCATCTCTCCTCTCCACTCCTTAGTTTCCCAAAGGTTCCACGACGGAGAGTTATCCTACCTTTGGTTCTCTAAAGGCCCCACAAGGGAAGAGTCCACTTCACCTTGGTTTCCCGAGGGCCCCAGGAGGGAAGAGGACTTCATCTCTCCTCTTCACTCCTCCGCGGTTCCCTAAAGGCCCCACATGGGAGGAGTTCACAGAGATGGCCTCATTTCTCCTCGTCACTCCTTCATGGTTTCCTGAAGGCCCCACATGGGAAGAGCATATCATCTCTCCACTTCACTCCTCCTTGGTTCCACGAAGGCCCCACGCTGGAAGAGTGCACTTCCCCTTGGTTCTCTGAAGGCCCCACAAGGGAAGAGTTCATGGATGTGGCCTCAGCTCTCCTCTCTACGGCTTCTCCTCTTGGTTCCTCCTGCAGGACCCACGAAGAAAGTCCAGAGAGATGGCCTCAACACTTCGAGGTTCCTCAAAGGCCCCTAGTTTTTGAATGGTCCAATTTTTTGTCCCACGAGTGACCAGGTCCAGAAGGTCCACTCCAGCATAGCCCCGAGTGCTGGAGTAAGGTCTAAATTTTCCGAGATGCGACCCTGTTTCTCGGAGGCACCGTTCGTGACACTGTTCCCCAGGAAAATTTGCCTGAGCACGGTAGCTCACACTTGGCTTGGCTATTGCAGCTTTATGTTTCCACTCCCTGAGCGATGGGTTCACCACACTTCCTACGCTCCATATGTCGAGGCCACTGCAAGATGAGTCCAAGTGCACATCTCCTAAATGCCCTAGATCAGGGTTCTCTGGATCTGAATCAGAATCGGACGTGCCTTTTCCCGTTTTGTGTGGACGACGCCCAACAATTTGGCAATTAGAAAAAAAAAGCGCTCAAGGGATATTGGCAATTATTCCGCCGTGATCTTCTTCAGCTGAATCTGCTCCGGACAAATCACTTTCATTTGGCGGCTTACCATACACATCCACTACTTCATCATCATCCAAATTCGTATCCGATTGTCCTTCCAGCAGTAACATCACTTTTTTAACAGTCAAACCCCTAAAAAACACAAAAACAATGAAATCTTTGAAAAGTTACATTTTATGTATAGTGAGATCTGTCGAAAGATCCATATGGAACCAAAAATTAATACCTTCAATTCACAGTACTCGTTTTGATACAATAATGATTATTTTTGGAACAAAGTATGTGTAAATAGGTAGAGAATTTTATTTTCTACAAATCATTTACCGTTTTAGGGAAAAAAATCCAACATACTACAAAAATATAATGAATTACTTACTTCACTTGTTTTGACATTTTGAAAAAAATGCAGTTTTTTTCTAACTCAGTAAAAACACGTCTGCCCACGTCGGCACACACAAACGAACTGAACGCAACCATGACAAACGTGTTTGTACATGCCTGTTGACTATATCAAACTGCATTTGGCACCGCTATTTCAACATATCGGCTTGATGTAACTAAAAGAGTGCCAATACTTTTTCGAGATCCATATGGCACCATCGTCATGAATGGGTTAAGACTGTGATTTAAAAAATAATTTCAAATGAATTTACATAACTGAATCTTCAATATCCATGTTGAAGACTTTCTAATTTTTGAGAGTAGCATAGCTACTCCGTCAACTAATCAGGCGCAACTAAGCAATATTGGCAGCGCGATACATATCTCAACCTTGGGCGCATGCGCAGACTATTGGATCGCGTTCACAAAAAAAATTACGGATCATTGTGAACTGGTAAATGGAGAACGTTTCAAAAATATTTATAATTAGTTTGAAGGCAATGCTATTACCTATTTTTGGCGCCGTAATTTCCTTTGGCCGTCCTTGTGCGACGTCATACATCCATAGTCTTTTTGGGAAATATGTCTCTCAGCCTGAAACGGGATTCATTAAAGTCATAATATTATCTTTTTTTGTATTGCGATAAGATATATGATTTAAACAGCGTTAGAAAAAAAGAACGCCACGCTTTTTTATTTTTATCAAAAAGTTTGCAATAGACCCTCCAGAAAATTTGGAAATGATTCTATGAAATTAATGATCTTTAGCATTTGAAAAATATTTGTCAATGTTTGCAAATCTATTTATACATATATATTGTATATATATATATAAATCAAAATATGTTTGCTTCTGTCTGGGTATATGAAATATTATCCGTTGCTAAACCGTTCGTCCGATTGCCGTGAAACTTTGGGGATTTGATGTACGCATACCCGCGATGGTTTCTATATACAATGGTGAGTTCTGGCATCAAGAAGTTATGTGTTGCTAACCATTCATCCGATTGCGATAAAACTTTGGGGATTTGATGTACGCATGCCCGCGATGGTTTCTATATTCAATAGTGAGTTATGCAACGCATCATGAAATTATGCGTTGCTAACCATTCATCTGATTGCGTTAAAATTTTGGGGATTTGATGTTTACATGCCCACGATGGTTTCTATATCACTGGTGAGCTCTGGTATTATGAAATTTGTATTTGCAATAGGTGGTACACGAGCTATTTGAATACTGAATGTAAGGCGGAGAAGGCGGAAGGGGTACGGGACGAATGGGAAAGGACACGCAGGAGAAACAGTTTCTTTATTAAATGGCAAAGCAACGCGTGCCGAGAACTAACTAGTTATTTATAAAATGTACGTTCAAGAATAGATTTAAATGAATACAATATATATATTCTTGTATACTTAATATCTATACATAATAGTGAGCTCTGGCATCATGAAATTTTGTGTTGCTAAACATTCATCCGATTGCATTGAAACTTTGGGGATTTGATATTTGCTTGCCCACGATGGTTTCTATATCACTGGTGAGCTCTGGTATTATGAAATTTGTATTTGCAATAGGTGGTACACGAGCTATTTGAATACTGAATGTAAGGCGGAGAAGGCGGAAGGGGTACGGGACGAATGGGAAAGGACACGCAGGAGAAACAGTTTCTTTATTAAATGGCAAAGCAACGCATGCCGAGCACTAGATAGTTATTTTTAAAATGTACGTTCAAGAATAGATTTAAATAAATACAATACAAGGCGGTCCGATTTTTGTGTTTTTTCTTTCTGTTTTGTTTTATACAACACTAGCTTTTCCTCGCGGCTTCGCTCGCATGGTATTACGGGAAATTACTGTAGCGGTTGAACTTATCAGTTATACCCCCTCCTCCCCACCCCCACCCCCTCCCGAATTCCATACATTCATTCCCTTACATTCAGTTTTCAAACATCTCGCCTGCCACCTAAATTTCATAAAGCTATAGCTCAAAGAAAAAAAAAATTATCCAATTTTGTTCAATCGTTCGGAATTTATGCGCTTTCAAACATTTCGGATGTTTATTTTTAATTAAATATTTGAAAGTTTGTGAATATAATAAAAAATTACAGTATTTATTCAGTTCATTTATTCAGTCTTTATAATCGTTACGAATTATATTTTTAATGTAAGAACTGACATTTATTCCAAAACAGAAGCTTGTCCAAAAAAATAAAACATATTCTAATATTTGAATTTTCTGAAGCAGTAGCAATCGTTTCCATGGAAACGATTTTTTTCTGACGTTAGCAAAAATTTGCTTTAGTTAGCGACAGAAAACGTATAACAAATAAAATATATTAATATTTATAATTTCATTACGCCAGAGCTTACCATCATATACAAAATATAGTCTGCGCATATAATTTAGCTTTCTATTGGTGAATGAATTTTTAAAGTCTTTATATTGTGTTATGCGTGAAAAGGTCATAAACAAACTCGAGCAGTTTCGCATTTATAATATTAGTATGGATTATGCCAAGCAAGGGTCTATTTTGAAAATTGAAATTGTTTTATTTTCAGAAAGGTAACTCACGTGCGACTGGGAGGTGGTGATAGAAGTAGCGTTCCACCACCGGACACTATGTTCTCCGTGGAGGAAATCGTCAAACACCCGGACTACAAATCTCCCAAAAGATATAACGACATCGCTCTGATCAAACTGGATAAAAAGTAAGATTAAAAAGGAAAAAGAACACAAGGAATATCAATTCAAGACAAGCATTAATGAATTTATTTTTTTTTTACATTAACTCCACACAGGAGGCCCTGTGGAAAATAATTACCCTCAGGGCCTATGTCATCTGGGATGCTGTGTGGAGGGTCTTTTTGAGGAGAGGAAGGAATGAACATTGGTCTTGAAGAGACCCATGTTGTAGGAGGAAGGAAACACAGATGCCGGCAAATCGTTCCATAGCCGAGCTGTTGAACTCAAAAACGAGTCGAAAAAACGACCCGTTCTCATGTGACAAATGTCAACCGTGTACATATGTTGGGCGCGTTTGGCGTGTCTCCCGACTATGCACCGGTGCCGAAGGGATCAATGACGCTAGTTCCTCAGATCATCTTCCATTGAAATACCGGTAGAACATGGATAGCATTCCCACCCGACGCCTGTGCTCTAAAGATTGCAATCCGTTCGTTAAGATGGGAGAATCTATCAAACGGACCGCCCGTTTCTGCACAGAGTCGAGGGTATTTTTCAAGTATTTTGGAGCTCCAGACCAGAGGTGGCTGCCAAACTCAACCGTGGGGCGCATTTGCGATTTGTACAGGGTTAGCAGTTGTGTACTATTAAAGTATCTGCGGGCCCTGTACAGTACGCCCAGTTTTTGAGAAGCTAACTTTACTTTGGCTTCGATGGAGCTCCCATTCCTGAGCTGGTCACTTATAGTTACACCAAGTTAAAGGTGATAAAGCAAGTTAGACCGCCTGGTTCACCTGAGTTATTTATAAGTTTTATAAGTTCTTTTAGATTATAGAAACACTTGAAACATGCTACAATATTTCACAGCCCGGTTCCCCATTCCCTAGCTAAAAAAGGCTGGAATGGCCTTGTTGTTATTCGTACGATCGTCAGTATAAAGGGCGAACAATTAGGGATAACTTTTTTGAGAAACAAAATGTTTTGTCATTTAAAATGTCAACAAGACCATTAGGGCCACCTGCTCGAGCCGTAGAAACCTGCATTACCGACATATGATTTGTAGATAATCAATTTATAGATAAAGAAACTACAGATGTCACTAACTGTATTAATGTATAGCTTTTAACACTGGTTAAGAGAGACCTTTTGACCTTTCTAGCAGGACTCTTCGAGATGTCCCGTAACTTCTGGATAAACTGACCCCTAGATTTCTACCTCTTACTCATACCTTTTTCCTCCTCAAAACTTCCTCTCCTTTCTTCCCCTAAAAATACCTTCCAGAATTATGAAAGATGACGTAGGCCCAAAGTGAAATAATTTTTTCCTGTGTGTAACATTAACAAATAGAGAGAGTCGTATTTTATTAAATATTTTTGCAACAGTCGCTTACGTAATATATTTTTGCAACAGTCGCTTACGTAATATATTTTCAGTAATCATCTTTTTCTTTTTGAAGACTTGTAACTCTCAGTAAATGAGATACTTAAGTGGAACGTTTGCGAGTTTTTCATACAAATCTTAAGGCGGCGCTATTCGGCTGAAAAAGAAGAAGATGGAGAGATGTGTAATTACGAATGTTGGACAGAGCGCGCTAATATTTTAAGTGACGAAATCGCAGCGAAAATGGCGGAAAAAGCTTTATAAAACATGACTCGTTTAAAATAGAGCAAACATCTCGTGGAACGTATCTTAAGTATCATTTATTTATTTATTTATATTTATTTATTTATTTATATACATACATATTTCAAAACGAAACAATACAAAATGATACTTTGTCTATCCAACTGGGAAGGATTCCCGTTTCAGGATAGGCAAATTGCATATTTTAGTTCATAATATTCTTAACTGTCCAAATAACTATTGAGAACATTAAAAATTGCATCTTGAGCGTAGGAATAGAATCTTTATGTCCTTGAAAGAGTCGCAAAGTTGCGATTATTCTAAGTTTGATTTGGAGAAAATTAATAATTGCATTCAGAAAAGTGAATGGTTTCTTATGAGAAATCGCAAGGTTGAGACTCTTTCCAGGTCATTACGGAGAACATTTACAGTTTTATAATTGAAAATATAGTATTTAAAGAAGCATTGTGAATTTTTCACAAATATAACTTGTAAAATAATAGAAATAGACTTGTTTTAAATAATTTTCGGAGCATATTTTGCGATTTTTTTCTATCGAGGGAATTTCATATAAGTGGAACTTATCTAGATATTATCTTAAAAAATAACATATATTTTTTTAAGAGCTTAAAAACTTCAAATGTTTAAGGGAGATATGTAAGAAATCGGTTAAAATTTGAATAGTGGACCCTTAAATTTGGATTTGAGATCAAAATACCCAACCAAACCGAAAAATTACTTTTGTAATCAAAAGGTATATCAAATAGTAGTACGAATATGGGCTATTTTATTTATTTTGGTTTTTAATTATAAGATATAGGCCATTAAAGATTTTAGTGTTTCATGATTTTAGAGGCAACTTGGGAAATTATTTGTGAGTAAATGAAAAACAATAAAAAATAATTTTACTTCATTTATCATAGAAATATGATGAAATATAAAATAAAAAATAAAAATCAAGAAAAAAAAACATTTTGGTAGGTCTAAATTTAAGATACAAATTATCTATTTACGGCGGAAAATAAATTGTTGTTTATACAATAAAATAAGTATCCAAAACAAATGCATTTTAACAATTTTTTATTTTATTTTTCAATTTATTTGTAAAATAAACATAGAAAAATGTTTTAATGTGTTTCATTTACTCTCAAATAATTGCCCAAGTTGTCTCTAAAATTATGAAACACTAAAATCTGTAATGGTCTATATCTTATAATTTAAAGCAAAAATAAATAGAATAGCTCAAATCCGTACTAGATATTTGATACACTTTTTGATTACCAAAATAATTTTCAGTTTGGTTGGGTATATTGATCTCAAACCCAAATTTAATATTTGTATGAAACTGGCCGAAATGGGCCGCGCATACGTTCCTCTTAAGCTATTATGTGAATTTGTCGATGGCCTACGATGTATATATTATTTGGTTACAATATTTTAAAACATTATGTTGTTTTTAAGTGTGCCTTTCACAAAGCAAATAAGACCAGCCTGCCTGCCCACTGAGGAAGCCCTTGACGTTGAAAAAGCGCAGATTAGCGGATGGGGAGCCACCGAAGAAGGGGGCAGTAACAGTGACAGTCTTCTCAAGGTCTGATTTTCATTTCAACTTATTTCATCTCAGTTCAACTCATTTCAACTAAATTCATCTCATTCCATATAAATTCATCGAATTTCATTTAAATTCATCACATTTCATCTAAATCCATCTAACTTCATCTGATTACAACTAAATTTATCTTCTTTCTAAATTTATCTCATTGTATCTGAATTTATCTCATTTCATTTAAAATTTACCTCAATTCTTCTAAATTTATCTCATTTCATCTGAAGTCATCTCATTTCATTTAAAATTTACCTCAATTCTTCTAAATTTATCTCATTTCATCTGAATTCATCTCATTTCATTTAAAATTTACCTCAATTCTTCTAAATTTATCTCATTTCATCTGAATACATCTCATTTCATTTAAAATTTACCTCAATTCTTCTAAATTTATCTCATTTCGTTTGAATTCATCTCATTTCATTTAAAATTTACCTCAATTCTTCTAAATTTATCTCATTTCATCTGAATTCATCTCATTTCAAACAAATTCATCTTTACTATCATTCATCTCATTTCATCTAAATTTATCTCATTTCGTATAAATTCATATTTATTATCATTAATCTCATTACATCGCATTTTTTCTCATTCCATCTATATTCATCTCACTTTTTCTCATCTCGATCCTTCTTATCTCATTTAATCTCAGATCATCTCAACCCTACTTACATAGTTTAATCTCATTCACATCTCATCTGATCTGATCTCAACTCAACTCAACTCATCTCATCACATCTTATTTCAATCCTACTTTCATCTTTTAATTTCACGCACATCTCATCTTACTAGTGATCGCCCAATGGTCGAAATTCGACCGTAATTGTAATTTGTTTTTTTTTTTTATAGATAATGTATTTTTTTGCATATTTAAAAAAAAAATATTAGCATTCTGCACACCTTCTCTATATAAACTAAAAGTGTGCAAAATTTCATACTCCTCCGTCCGCGCAATTTTCGTAAAAAGGGGTACAAAGCTTTTGCTTCACGTATTAATACTGAAAAAAAAACCATTGACCCTTTTAACTTCATTCACATCTCATTATTTAACTTCATTTATATCTCTTCTTATTTCAAATAATCTCATCATATCCCTTTTTATCTCTTTTAATCTCATTAACATCTCATCTCATCTCAACTCATTTCAGCTCGCCCCAGTTCATCTCATTCAGAAACACATATAAAAACATGGTATAGATAACGCAGTGAGAGATGGAAGCAATAAAAATGCTTAGAATTGATGTATTGGTGTATCCGTGTAGACCTCAAGCGACGCCCACTTACCCTCTGTCTAGCTTACGCGCACTTATTGTTACTAGTGTAGAAGAGAAGCAACGCCCGTAACACTGCATTTACAGGATGTCCTAATTGTTTGGTTCTTAATGTGATGTAAACATACAAGCAGCTACATATCGCAAATGAAATAATGACTAGTTTTTAAATTGTAAATAATAAATAGTTTTCATTATTTTCAATTCGAATCTTTATTAGTAGATTTACAGAGAGTTTGTATAGGGTGCAAGTATAATATTGCGACATCATGAAGTCCTAAAACAGGACGTAGCAAATCACTAAATGGACAAAGTCGTGAAATTTTATTCAGCGTGTTTAATTATTTTATGAAAATATAAAAAACGGTGGTTAATTTTTAATCGAATGACTTATATTATTTGACATCTAAGGCCCTCCGTTCATGGAGATACCTACAAACTACGTGATTGCGACACAACCACAAGTACCCTGCAGATACACTACTTTTTAAAGCTGGTTTCCGTACACGGCGCTACCCGAATTATACTGAACTTGATCATTTTTCACGTGCAGTCGTGGAGTTAACACCATGTCAAACGATGTCAAATGACTTTTTCTCCAACATTAATCTATGCCTTCTCCACTAAATCCTTTCTTGCGTATTCTGGTAATGTAAAGTTATACAAACACGCATTTTTTTTCCACTTCCAGAACAAATCTAACGTTGTTTTCTTGTTCAGACGCCATTTTTATCAAACGTCAAACGAAAAGTAGCAGACACGAATGCTGCGATGCGTAGCGCGCGATCAGCACCGTCAATATCGCGCAACTGACTTTGAACCGACAGTCGCCCCGTAGCGTCGTGTACGAACTCTAGCAAAATCGTATGGGGGGTACTCTCGAGTGGCGCGGATGCTACGCGCATGAGGCTAGAATAGATTGTAAGTAGCGTCATGTACGGAGGCGCTAAGGCAACTGGAATATCGCAGACTAGTATTCGACATCTTAATTAGGAGTGGCAAAGGAAGCAGAAGCAAAACCGTCATCATCGTCAACTCAACGACCATTCAGCACACCAGTGAAGAAACGACGCAGACTTTCAACCAAATCAGATGTAAAGGGTGTTTTTTTTAGAGGTATACAAATTCAAAATGAAAAAAAAACGCATTAAAATAATGTTAATATCTATGATATTGGCTTTATTTAATAGATAATTTTATGCCATTTATGTTTAAATACGATTTTGGGCATATGAGCGCCACGGCTGGCTCGAATGAAGCGCAAAATTTTCGACAACTTTATCGAGGAACTGGGGCCATATATCGGCAACAACACGGCGAATGTTGACTTCCAGATGGTCCAACGTCTCTGGTTTATCAGCATAGACTAGTGACTTCACATACCCCCAAAGAAAGTAATCTAATGGTGTGAGATCACACGATCGTGAAGGCCAGTACACAGGCCCATTACGTGAAATAATACGCTCACCAAATGACGCCATTTCCCGCGTTTTGGTGAGCGCATAATTTCACGCAATGGTCTTTGAATGGTTTGTGAATGTAATAAAAAATTACACTATTTATTCAGTTCATTTATTCAGTCTTTATAATCGTTACGAATTATATTTTTAATGTAGGAACTGACATTTATTCCAAAACAGAAGCTTGTCCAAAAAAATAAAACATATTCTAATATTTGAATTTTCTGAAGCAGTAGCAATCGTTTCCATGGAAACGATTTTTTTCTGACGTTAGCAAAAATTTGCTTTAGTTAGCGACAGAAAACGTATAACAAATATAATATATTAATATTTATAATTTCATTACGCCAGAGCTTACCATCATATACAAAATATAGTCTGCGCATACAATTTAGCTTTCTATTGGTGAATGAATTTTTAAAGTCTTTATATTGTGTTATGCGTGAAAAGGTCATAAACAAACTCGAGCAGTTTCGCATTTATAATATTAGTATGGATTGCCGTAATTTCCGTGAATTGGAGTCATTATCATTGGAAGTTTGTGATTTACAGCATTCTTGTGTAAATGGCTAAGAATTGTTAGCAATACCCTTATATTTTTTTTGTGAATACCCATTTGAATTGAATCCTGAAGATTATCACATTTATTAAAAAAAAATTGATAACTTTAAGTATTTCAATAACGATGTTGTAAAACAAAATAAGTTTTATGTGACCGACTTCAACACACTTTGGTTTCAAATTCTCAACTGTGAAATAATCATGAACGAAACACCCTGTATGAAAGATTTGCATCTGTGTGAGTACTGTGCTGAAGTCAACTAAAGTTGCGAGACCTATAACATCAATCGGTGATTTTTGAAGTACAAAAGAAAACATGAATATCTTTTTCAATAATTTTTCTTTGTTTCTAGGCTACCGTGTACAAATTTGATTCCGACAAATGCTCCAAGTCATACCCTACGAGTCGAAGGAATCTTGCGCGTGGTATTGACTACAACACACAGCTCTGTTATGGACATGAGACGCTCATGCAAGACACGTGCCAGGTACCACAAGACTCTATCGTCTAACATAAATACCTACGATATCAATTTTGCATGAAAAAAATACGACACACGCGGATCTAAAGCCTCGATTACATTGAGCGAGTTTACAAGCTTTGATAACTTAGCGCAGTGGTCAGCGCGCTCGCCCGGAAAGAGAGAGGTTCTGGGTTCGAGCCCCAGAGGTTTTTCTGATTTTTTTCATATCATATCATATCTTTTTCTGATTTTTCCGTTTCCAGATTTTCGATTGAGTTTCGCTCGTAGTGTCTTCATTTAATTAAAGAGTTTACAAGCTTCTAGCCGTCGAATTCTGCTAGTAAACTTGTTCAGTGTAAAATCTGTTAGTTAGCTAGTTAATATGATTACACTGAGCAAATTTACTAGCAGATGGTGAATTTGCCGGCTAGTAGCTTGTAAACTCGCTCAATGCAATCGAAGCTTCACTTGAAATAATGAAACTGTATCCATACAAAACTATGCTCTGGCATTCGAATTACGAATTATAATAATTCTTGTATCGTGTGGCGTAACGATGCTGTGGGTACCGCCGCCCCGAGAACTATTTATTTGAAACCTCCTTACCATAGGTCACCACAAGTGGTTCGCTACGTTTGGTGACTTAGCAGGGGTGCCAGGGTGCATCGGGTGAGGTTTTTTGAGGTCTAGGTGGCAAACGCGTCTGCCCACATACTGCATGGCGGGCCAGATCGGGAGACACTGGTTGAGAGCAATCTAACATTTGAAGTGGTGATTTCATACGTCCGTCACTCCTGGATACATTGACCCTCAGATTTCTACACAGAACTTTCTCAGGTTTCTTTCCATAAAAAGACCCTCCACACAGCATCTCTAAAGATGCCATCGGCTCTAATGGATTTTTGGCTCAGTAATTTCCATGTGTCATTGTTGTGCATGCTGTGTGAAGGAATTTTTTAACCTTCGTATAGTCGCGTCGAACGGCATAACACGTATACTCGCGCACGGTGTCTGAGACCGAGATTTGATCTCGTCTGTTTTATTTTAATTATATCCTTTTTAAGCAATATTGGTTTTTATTATAAAGAAGGGGGTATAATTGAATTAAAAAATTTATATATATATATATATATATTAAACTTTTTCTTTATTAGGTAGAAAGTGATTTTTAACTCGGCCTCTAAAGAGGCTGAGTTAAAAATCTGAATTAAAATTAAAAATCTTTTTAAAAAAAGAGCATAATTTCAGTACTCTAACTTTAATGACAAAAATAAACCTTTACATGTGTCAATTAAAAAAGAAACACTGAAATTTAATAAATGAAAGTATCAAGAATAATAAAATAATAAAAATTTAAATTGGTTTTCTGTAAAGTCTGTTTACGGACGATAATTTTACAAGATAATAACGATGGTGTAGAAGAGAGATAGATGCGTCACAAGCCGAACGCTTGTTCCGCGCTCTTGCTTGCACGCTCGGCTCAGGCGGAACGTGACAATGAGTCATTATTTTTCGACAAGACGTTATCACGTCAAAGAATAAGAATTTATCATTTTTAGGATTTTTGGTGGTAATTGATACTTACCTAAAAGACCGATATTAGTAAATAAGTGTCACACGCCCACTCAGTACCAATCCGCACTTAAAAACATATTACGAAGCTACTAAAAACCCCAAAGTTCCATTGTTGTTCATTTTTGATAAAATAACGAATTATTGATTTGTCGGTCTGAGAGACCGGAAGAGAGAGAGAGTATAGGAAGGTTAAAGAAAGTACGGTGAGAAAAATCTGGAAATGAAAAACGATGGGTAAAAATATGAGGTCATCGTCTCCAGGAGTGATGGACGTACACACTCATCCCTTCCACTGCGGTGCAAGGCGATGGGACTACAAAGTCCCGCATATGCATCACTTGAACCCGGACAACCCTCAAATCACCACACGTGCCGAACCACTTATTGTGAACCACGGCAAAGGTGTTGGTTATCCAAGAAATGGTTCCCGGGGCGGGGGTCCCCATACCCGTCTCTCCAATTACAAAATCATCATTTATTTGTAAAAGCAATAACATTTATTTTTAGGGAGATTCGGGCGGACCACTACAGATTTCCAACAACGCCAATGTAGAATGCACGTATCTCGTTATTGGGATCACATCTTTCGGAAAGATTTGCGGATCACCGGGCATTCCGGCAATCTACACTAAAGTCTCCGCCTTTGTTCCCTGGATAGAGAGCATCGTCTGGCCTGACTCTGACCATGACTCTGAATATGACTATAACTACTCTTAATTTACAATGTACTCGTAGAATGCACATAACTCTTTGTTGGGATCACATCTTCTGCAAATATTTGCGGATTGGGCATTCCAAGCTTCAATACTTCATCATGTTTTCACCCTTGTTCCCTGGATTGAGAGCATCATGATTCAGACGTATCTAACTATAATATATTTTTATTAACAATGTAGAATGCATTGAGATCACATCTGATGCAAATATTTGCGGATTGGGCATTCCAGGCATCTACACTAAAGTCTCCACCTTTGTTTCCTGGATAGAAAGCATCATGATTAAGGCGTATCTAAATATGTCGTCCATAAATCGACAATGCAGATTGCACAAATCTTGTTATTGGGATCACATTTAATGCAAATATTTGCTGATCGGGCATTCCAGGCATCTATATTGATACATTCATAAAGATGGCAGCCAATAAAAATATGCGTTAAGAAAAATGAAGATAATATGGGTGGTTCTTAGTCGAAGTATGGTACAGTTAAAAGTGACCGAATTGGATATCGACACCTTAGCTCAGTGGATAAGAGCGCCTAACCCGGAAAGTAGGGAGGTCCTGGGTTCGAGTCCCAGAGGTGCCAATATCTTTTTCTGATTTTTCTGTTTCCAGATTTTCGATTGAGTTTCGCTCATAATGTCTTCATTTAATTAAATATCATCTATATTGACTCTACCTTTATTCCCTGGTTAGAGAACATCATCATTCAGACGTATCTAAATATATTGTCCATTAATTGACAATGCAGAACGCACATATCTCGTTATTGGGATCACATATTATGCAAATATTTGCGGATTTGGCATTCCAGGCATCTATACCAAAGTCTCCACCTTTGTTCCCTGGATAGAAAGCATCATAATTCAGGCGTATCTAAATATGTTGTCTATTAATTGACAATGCAGAATGCACATATCTCGATATTGGGATCACATATTATGCAAATATTTGCGGATCGGGCATTCCAGGCATCTACACTAAAGTCTCCACCTTTGTTCTCTGGATAGAACTGTGGTGGTCTGCTAGACCACCATAGTTTTAATATAAAAAAAATAATGTATTTTTTCGTATTTTTCTAAAAACATTGCTAAATATTGTTTATATAACTCTAAATAATGTTTATATTTCTCTTACTACTTAAGTAAAATAAAATATAAGGATTTACACGTTTATTAATAATCATAAGCATTTAAATCACAGACGTCGATATTTTTTAATAAAAAATGGACCTTTGCCTTAATCTCAATATATTTTAATTAAACTGTTATTTTGTCAAAAAAAATTTTTCTGAAAGTTAAATAACTAGGTAAACTATGAAAACAGATAGAAAATAAATAATCAGCAGTTTTGTGAAAAACCACAAGGCATCAAGTTGTACGAACTATCAAATATTACAAACAGTCTGCACACAGGCTCGCTGAATTGAAGATACACATGTTTCGTGCAAGTGTCACATTTGTGAGCGGTCTTGCATTTTAGTTTAGAGGGACAGATATGACGGCGTTTTCTAGGTTGGTTACCCTCCATTTTCCTTACATTTTCCGGCGCATCTGACCCAAGAACTCTTTTTATCGACAAACGCAATTCTCTTGGAATGCGGCCGTGTTTTACATTTCTTCCTAGTGACAGTAACACTGTTATTTTCTATTCAGGCTGCCCGTTTCATGCCCAAGATGCCTGGTTGATTTATTGTAACATTTTACAGAAAATAAAAGAGGAAACCTATATCTCTGAAAAAGTACTGACGTGTGGTCTCCCACCTTAAGTTACCGGAATCGTACCAACCGACACTCATTCTTCACGAACACTATTGGGCAACTACTCGAGGGGTAGAGAAAAGTGCAGGATAATACTAATTCACTAACATAGCTACTAACTAGACTTCGAACGCTCAAGGTGTCTGCCAGACCACACGTCGGTACTTAAAGGTTAATGATCTAATTAAATTGCCTTTCTGGATGATTTTTCAATTGAAGCTTTTAAGAATTATGTTTTACGTATTTTGAATATAAAATTTTATGAAACATAACTGGTTTCGTTTTTTCAATTTGTCTCGGAACAAGAATATTGTTGGATACGACATTTTCCAGGGCAAGGGCTCAATTGAAAGTATTTGACTACTTAACAAACTATTTTACTATTAGAATAGCTATCTAAAAATGCTGTAATTAGTAGTTAATGATAAACAAATTTAACTTATTTGAAGAAAGGAATATCACAAAGAAACTGAGTCATGAGTTATTCTTAAGATTAAATCAGACAGAATTTTTTTTTTTAAGAGTATCTTCAAAATATTTTTATACAGCATTTATTGATTGGATTTTATCATTAATGTTTTTAATTTCTTCCGGTAGTTGATTGAAAATTTTTTTCCTTGTAAGTATAATAATTTTGTCTTCTTCTTTCGTATGGTGGGGGGGTCAGAGGGGGACATCTAGGTCTGCGAGCCAGTCTAGGGCCTCAGGCGTTGCCCTGTGGACCTCATCAATCCCGCCGGGGAATGAATGGAGCGGGCATTCGTTGACCACATGTTCGGTGGTCTGCACCTCACTACATTCACTCATCTCCGACTCTTTAAGGTCCCATCTATACATCATTTGGGCACAGCGGATATGGGAGCACCTTTTCCTATTGATGGCGGACCAGAGTTTGCGAGGCAATGAGAACCCAGGCTGTCTCTCATTGGGCTTGGCCGATTGCCACTCAAGCTTCCACCTATCTTCTGGGGTGAGTATGATTGGAGGAATATCTATCTTCTGGTGAGATGATTGGAGGAATCTTTCTCCTTTTGTCCAGAAAGGTTTTCAGGACTTCAAGCGGCATGCCGGGTGAGAGACGACATCATCTTGCAAAGGTATAGCGCTTTATTGCAGCGCCTTCTTGTACTCCCTTAGTGTTGCAATCTCTCGCCTGATATTTGGCGGGGTTATGTTTGCAAGTACGGGGAGCCGAGGGAGAGGAGTAGATTTTAACGTTCCACTGATGAATTTCATTGTTGCATTAAGCTGAACGTCGACCATGGAAGTGTGGGCGCTTCTAGCCCAAGGAGCACAGTATTCAGCTGCTGAGAAAACCAGAGCAATGGATGTCGTTATGAGCGTGTTGGCGTCGCATCCCCAGCTAGTTCCAGCTAGCTTACTGACTAAGTTTAGTCTTGTCCTGGTTTAATTTTTATGCAAAGTAAGTGTTTAATTTTGAAAAATATATTTATGCCTAGAACGGTTTTCAGTTAGAAGTTGAAACTTGTCTTTTTCTTTTATTGTAGATCCTTGAATGAAGGTACTTCTTTGAATTAATCAATCCGTTGGGTAATCGGAAGGTTTTTTTTAATGGGATTTTAATTATTAATCTCTGTAGAACTTCAATTGCGGAAAGATTAGTTTTATATGCGGATCCCCAACTAATGATACCATATTGTAAAGTAAAGTAGGATTGTACAAAACACAAAAATTTCTGATTGTTAAAAATATATATTTCAATTTTCTAGTTTTTTTTTTACAACTTGATGTATTTGTTACTTCCATTTCAATTTTTTATCGATTAAATATTTGATTGTGTTTATTGTTTTTAATTTGTGCAGTTTGGGATACAATAATGTTTATTATTTGCTTTAGAATTGTCATGAATGATAATTTCAATGGTTTTAGGGGTATCATTTGTGTGTATTGCAAATAGAATTACAATTAATATCGAAGAAACTTTTAAGAATATTTATGTTTTTGGTGCCTTTAAATGTTACGTTCTCCCAAGTTTTTTCGCTAATTATTAACCCTAGAGGCGCTATGAGCATTTTGCCGCCCCCTGAAAAAAAACGTTGATAATTCTAAAGAGGAATATAAACGCTAGATTCTCATGCCTTCAAAATTTAAAATCGAGCATCTATTTGCTCGAGGCAAGTAAGTGAAAAGGTGGTTTTTTATTTATTTTGTGCATAATTTTATAAGAATGAAAAAAAGTTAGAACATACAAAACCTCAAAAATTGTTTTAGCCATAAATGGGTATTTAAATTTTTTTTTTTTAGATTACTCCATAGTTAAGTCATGAAAAAACATTTTTTTAGTGCTTTACGCTTATTTTTTTTTGTTATGTAAATAATTATTTTATTGTCCTACTAGATCACTCTGGATTAGTGATACAATTAAATGGTTGCAATGTCGAAAAGGTGGCAAGATTTAGATACCTCTGCATCATTCTCACGGAGACTCTTGACCCAGATGTAGAGGTAAGTGCAGAATTGAGGCAGCAAGAACTGCATTCAGAAAAATGAAATCCCTCTTCTGCAATGACAACCTCAATTTAAAACTAAGGCAGAGAATGTTAAAGTGTTATGTGTGGTCAGTCTTGCTGTATGGATGTGAGACATGGACCTTGAAAGTAAATACCATGAACAGGTTAGAGGCTTTTAGAGAATGCTCAAGGTTCCATGGACCGACATGATCACTAACATAGAAATTCTCAGGCGGGCTAGAGCAGATAAAGAACTGCTCACATCAATAAGTCAGGAAAATTTCATATCTGTGTCACGTACTTCGAGGGGAAAAGTATCACTTGCTCCAATTAATATTGAAAGAAAAATAGAAGGTCGCCGAGGGCCTGGTAGGAGACAAATGTCTTGGCTACGAAATATACGAGAGTGGACCGGCATTAGAAGTGCGGAGGAGCTATTCCGGGCAGCACAATGTAGAGAGACATTTTTCAGAGTGATCGCCAACGTCGGGGGGACCTGATAGGGCACACGAAGAAGAAGATTGTAATTCCAATACGTAGAAAAGCTAGTAAAAACTTCAATTTATCCGTAGCATATTCTTTGATGTTTATATTGTAAACCGATTCGTCGCAAAGATGAATCTAAATAGGATTTCACGTATAGCTTCATCTTAAATCTATTGCGCATCAACTTTGCGCTTTTTATAGCCGTCCCTACTATCGTTCGCAACCCATGCCGAAAGACTGGATGCCATCGGTGCGCGGGGGGCTGCTTGAGAAAGAGGTTGTCTCCATCAAGTGTCGTCTGGCGGCGATTTGCTCACCGCGCGCTTACTAACGTAAGTAAAAAATGTGCTGAAAGATTACATTTTATAATTTATTTATTTATTTACGCCAATTTAGACTTTTACATATACATAACAATATTTACAAAATTATACTCGTAAATAGTGCAGGAAAATACTATTTAAAACACTTACACAAAAATAACATAATTTTTAGTTTTTTTTTCTGCAGACAAAATAATGTTAATGTGTTATCAATTTAAATAACTTTATCAAAATATTCCCCTACTTGATGAAAAAAACTTCAACGGGGTATGCTTCTATATTAAAATTGATGTACTAAATATATCAACAACATCAGAGTATTTGTTTACTAACTGTTGAATCCGTCGCATAGGAGTGTAATATTGGGAAGTTGATGTTGAATTGTTACAATAATATGGTAGGTACTGTCTTGTAACTGACCTGCCTGGAGTATGAAAAGAGATTACGCATAATAAATCAGGGGTATCAAACATTGAATTTACGATTTTATACAAACAGGTTAAATCGGAAATGATTCTACGATCAGATAATTTTATTAAATTTAATGAACAAAGTACGTTATCGTAATTTAGGCATTCTCTAGGAATGCCCATTTTAAAATTTACATTTCTTAAAAAATTATTTCTAATTCTTTCAATCGCATGCGAATGAACCTCATAATTTGGGGACCAAACCGTGGAATTATATTCTAAATGACTCCTTGCTTGTGACATATATAATGTTTTTACAGTATTGACATTATTGAAATCACTAGTACCCTTAAAATAAATACCAACATTTTCAAAGCTTTATTGGTTATTTCTATATGCTTGATAAAGTTGAGTTTCGTGTCAAACCAAATATGAAATATAATGAAACCAAAGATGGTGTTGATGTCGTGGACCAAATGAAAGAAGAGTATTCTGTTGGTACAATGATTCGCAGATGGCCAAAGTTTTGTTTTCAATGATGAATATTACCGGTATAAATAGCCAAATAATTTACAAAGCCAAAATTGAACGTGCTACCATCAATAAAATAATCCTGATCTGGGTACCAGGACATTAAGGTATTGAGGGCAATGAGCGGGCTGCTGAACTAGCAAGGAAAGGGGTGAAACCACAACTTGTGGGATCCGAGCCGGCCGTAGGAGTAGCAGCTTGCCACACAAAACTACATATTGATAGGTGGGTCAAATCCCAGCACTGTAAAGAATGGGAGAGGGCACCTGGAATGAGACAATCTAAAGTACTCATAAAAGGACCAGACCCTAGACGAACCAGGAAACTACTCGATATGGACAGAAACTCGCTGAGGGAACTGGTAGGACTACTAACCGGACACTGCCATCTCAGGAGACACATGCAGATATTGGGAGTGGAAAACACCAATAGATGCAGGAAACGTGAAGAGGATGAAGAGACTCCAATTCATTTATGGTGCCAATGTCCTGCCCTGGTGGGAACTAGGCTCAGATACCTGGAGAGACGTACAATAGAACCAGAAGACATAGCTACATATCCAGTGACAGCCCTGGTGAACTTTATTAAAGGGACTGGGTTGTTATTAAAGGATTGAGGTAAAATGGGAGCCTAAGTGCTCACAGAAACTACTTGTAAACCGTCTCCGCCTTTTGAAAAAAAAAAAGAACGCTTGACGCTACGCCGACAGTTGAAGGAGATTGCGAATATCGTGGTTAAGCCATATATGACCACAAGGTCTTCTGTAGACACCTTAAATATTCCTCTGAGGAACCAAATTGCTCGCTTTGTTCCTATAGTACAAGCATCATCTTCGAAGACGGAAGGTAAATGCAGCATTTTTTTTTAAATGAATACCGCACAAGAATCCAACTGCTCCCATCTGGAGCCAGTGAGACTATGGCATCCCCAATTGGGGTATGTTGTGAGGCAGTGGGGAGGGGAAGAGGAAGATGGGAAGTACCTGGCTATTTAGATCTGGTCACCAAACACGGCGAAAACCATTTCAAGAAACGTTTCAATTCTGAATGGTGGTCTTACACCAAGGCGATACTGAGAGTATCTTCCACTCTGGAACGTGTCGCAAATATACTACATATTATTTTAAATTAATAAATTGTGAAATAACACAAATTAAACGAATAAAATTTATTTGCCACGCCGAGGTTCGGAATGCGAGTCAAGAGCCTTACCGCTGGACTACGCCGGCCGTCCGATATATCCATCAAAGAAAAATTGGCGCACGAAAAAGGGTGTTGCGATGCTCAAAATTACTATGCAACGAACATTGCATATACTTATGTGAAGACTGTTTTGCCAAAGCATATCCTGTAGGTTTATAAAATATTAAATTTTTTCCCATTTTTATAAATATTATATAAGGATAATGTAGGATACCCATAGACATAATATGAATATTATATAGTACTAAGTGATAAAAGCGTATTATTTCCCCCTCCCCATACTGGTTCCATTTGTAGCCGGTTGGGCTCGCTAATGGCCTCGAGCAAATCTAAAAAGTGTGACGTCATCATTCTTGTGTGAACCAGCTTCGAACTCTCATCAGATCATTTTACGAAATAACACGGCAAAAATGGTGGCTTGTTCTGTGATGACGTGTCAACCTTCATCACCTGCTTACGTTTGCATCAAGAAAGAGACCAGTTGCTTCATAATTGTCAATGATAATAAATAACTTTTTAATTACGGAAACCAAACAAACATAGTGTTAAGAAGAAAAAGAAATCCTGAGTGGGCATGTCTAGTAATCTAAAAAAGTCTGACGATTCTCCACTTATGTTAAGAATTTGGCAGCCACCTCTGATCTGAAGTTCCAAAATACCTTAAAAAACCCTCGACTCTGCAGGAACGGGCGGTCCGTTTGATATATTCTCACATCCCAGCAAACCGATTGCAATCTTTAGAGCACAGGCGTCGAGTGGGAATTCTATTCTTCTTTTACCGGTATGTAAATAGAACCACCGTTATTGATCCCCTCGGCACCGGTGCATAGTTGGGAAACACGCCAAACGCGTGCCTAACATATGTAATGGTTGACGTTCGTCACATGAGAACCGGTCGCTTCTTCGACTCGTTCTTGATTTCAACAGCTCGGCTGTGGAACGATTTGCCGGCCTTTGTGTTTCCTCCTTCCTACAACATGGCCAATGCTCATTCCTTCCTCTCCCAAAAAAGACCCTCCACACAGCATCTCAGGTGACGTAGGCCCTGAGGGAATCCTGTGTGAAGTAAATGTAATAAAAAGAAAAGAACCATTTAGAACTGTTCACCATCATTGTCATTTGGGAGGTGGGCATGGGTACCGCCGCCCGGGAGCCATTTAATGAATAACCAACACCCCCACCATAGGTCACCCCAAGTGGTTCGCTGCGTTTGGTGAACTAGCAGGGGTGCCCGGTTTAATGGGGTGAGGTTTGTCTAGGTCTGATGGCACATGCGTTGTGGGCCATATAGGGAGAGACTGGTTGATGGATACCTTTGTACCTCTCCTGCTGGGCTCTCTCGACCCATCATCTTGTATCGCAATGGGAGGGATGGATTCATTCGTCTGTCACATCTAGACAACTCGGATTCCTACCCACCCCTCACACCGTTTTCCTTCCCAGAACTTCTTTTCACTAAAAAAACCTCAACGCAGCATCCCCAAAAAAGACATAAGTTTCAATTGTTTTCCTTAGGACCTTCTGAGTTGAGCCATGCATTGCACGATGTCAGGTGAATGTAAGAGAGACTGAACGCGCGCTAAATGGCATCATTTCTTCCCTTTCATATCTATACTATGGAAAACATTTCTAGTGATCTTGTTTATTCTTTATAGAGATAATAGAAAAAAGGAGATAAGCCATGAACGCCATGAACCTTTCTTAGTGGAGACCGAATGCCATTTTAATTTTTTTTTTCACGGTAAAACATGCATTATAAGATGAGCACAATTTTTACATTTTTGATTAAAAGAAAGGCAGTTTTTCATTGTAACTTACTAACTAACCATCACGCCGTTTCCCCGCAGGGGTAGGCAGAGAGGACGGACCGCCAAACAACTCGGTCCTGGCACACACTCTTTGCTTTACTCACATTCATACATCGTCTCATACATACTCTTCTATTATTCTGTCTTTTGACATGGCCTGACACAAGTATCTGATTCACTTGAACGTGCCATGTCTTCCTCGGGCGTCCCCGACTTCTTCTACCATTCACATTTGCGTCATATATTCTCCTTACACTACTCTCTTCGTTCATTTGCTCTACTTGCCCAAACCATCTGAGGGTCCCTTTCATAATTTTAATCATTATGCTTACATAGCCTTACATTCTTTGCGGATCTCCACATTTCTCACACGATCATACATGGTTTTATCACACATACGCCTCAGGGTTTTACATCACACATTCATTGTAAATAACCTTATTGTATATATAAAAAGTACGTACATATTTTTAAAGGCTCTAAAATAATAAAGAACTGTAGGTACTCGATGTAGGCTGGTGTATATTTTAACACAGGCGCCGTTTCTGGATGCATCGATACATTTCGGGTGCGATCCACAGCGCGACGTAGCGAAGGCTGATTGCTATAGAATTAAGGAAAAAATTTATATTTATATTAAAAAACCTTTTCTTTTTTATGGTGATGCACTACTAAGTAATGCAAAATTGTGTGTTTTTGGTTTGAACATTAGATGACTTAGAAATATTTTAGATGCTTTAATTAAATACTGCGAGTAGAACACATATTTGGCTTTGAAATAATCGAATTTTTTTTTTATTTGTCTTTTTATAAGCTCAGAAAAAAATAAAGTATCAGGCCTCTAAAAACTGCTTTAAAGTTGAAAATCTCCTACTTACGAACCTCTTTTCGGATGTGGTAAAATTGCATAATATAAAATATTAAATTCTTTAGAAAGTTATCGTAAAAAATTTAAATATTTGTGTCTGAGCTTCTCAAAATAAAATAAAACACGCTTTTTCGCGATGTTTTTTTCTTGAATAATCAAAATAGGTGTCTGGTTTCAAATGGAAAATTAAACCTTATCGCCATCTTCATAAAGAGTATTATTGTTATCCGTATTTTACACGATGTGACCAGCGTCGTTTTATGTTTAGAAAGTACACCTATTTCTTTATTAAAGTCAGTTACTCTGATAAAACGACTTGAATCGGATTATAAAAAAATTAGAGTGTGCAATTTAGACACGGTAGAAGTGAAACCTTCAGGAAACTAAAGTAGTCAAGGGTGCAGAGGCTACGGAGCACCGCACAAAGAGGAGACTAAATATACTATCTCATTCTCTCGCAGGCTAAATCCTATGGATGTATGTGCTTGTCTCTTTTTAGTGTCGCTTTTTTCGTTTCAGCAAGTTTCAAATCACAACGGTGCTAAATAAGTTTTCACTTCAAAAACATGCAGTCTGTAGTAATGGGGTCGGTTGTTCTAAACAATTTTAACTCGCTTCAATTGGGGAGGCGGGTTTGGGTACCGCTGCCCCGGGAACCATTTATCGGTTGACCATTTATTGGTTAACCATTTATTCATTTATTGATTACCAACACCTCTTCCATAGGTCCCCCAAGTTGTTCGGTATGTTTGGTGACTTAGCAGGGGTGAAGTTTATCTGGATCTTGGCAGCAAATAGCAGGGCCAGATTGAGGGAACCCATCAGCTTACACCGTAATTGAAGGGATGGATTCAAACGTCATACGTCATTCCTGGAGACACCGACCCTCAGATCTCTTCACACCCCTCATACCTATATCCTTCCCAGAATTCCCTCTGCTTCCTTTCCTTAAAAAACCTTCCACACAGCATCCCCTAAGATGACATAGGCCTGAGGGAAATTATTTTCTTCAAGGCCTGCTGTGAGGAGCTGATGATATAGTCTTAATTTTTTTTATATTACGAAAATTTTTGTTGGTGGCTTTAAAAAATAATGTGAACGTGATATTGAATTTTTTATGGCATTGATTTCAAAAATTTCCCCATTTTTTCATAAAAGAAATTTCCTCTCTTATTCGATGAGAATCGGACATTGTTCCGTTCCTTCTCACTTGTTTTAAATTCACGTCCTTGACTCCCCAGATTGTACATTCTGTGGTCCAGAAGTGGGAACTTTGATCACATGTTTTTGGTTGTCCCTCTCTAAATAAATATCCTCTCTTATCAAGCGTTATATAAACATACTTCCCCTCCATACAACATCTCATCTCTTCAAAGTCTGAACTCGACTCCAGTCTTCCATATAAATCTGAAATTTGCACTTTTAAATAAACACCCTTGAAGAGCAAAAGCCAGAAATAAATGAAAAAAAAAATTGTGATGTTGAATTTTTTTAAATTTTGAAATTATATTCCTGTTATAAACGTATTGGTAAATGATGAGAGAAGTTTTCAATTTTCAAATACACGGTTACTGACAAAAGTCATAGAGGCATAATCCATACTAATATTATAAATGCGAAACTGCTCGAGTTTGTTTATGACCTTTTCACGCATAACACAATATAAAGACTTTAATAATTCTTTCACCAATATAAAGCTAAATTATATGCGCAGACTACAGGTTGTATATGATGGTAAGCTCTGGCGTTGTGAAATTATAAATATTAATATATTATATTTGTTATATGTTTTCTGTCGCTAACAAAAGCGAGTTTTTGCTAACGTCAGAAAAAAATCTTTTCCATGGAAACAATGTTGATATATTTTTGGGCTCTATGCTGGTAGGTACTCAGTCTACTGGTCAGCTACTACTGCAGAAAATTCAAATATTAGAATTCGTTTTTTTTTTTGGACAAGCTTGGAATAAATGTCAGATGAGAGTTCCTACATTAAAAATATAATTCGTAACGATTATAAAGACTGAATGATAAATAGAGTATTTTTTTTATTATATTAACGAACTTCCAAATATTTAAATCAAAATAAACATCCGAAATGTTTGTAAGCGCATAAATTCCGAACGAATGAACAAAATTGGATAAGTAATTCTTTTTTCTTTGAGCTATATAGCATTATGAAATTTAGGTGGTAGGCGAGATGTTTGAAAACTGAATGTAAGGGAATGAATATATGGAATGCGGGAGGGGATGGGGGTGGGGTGGGGGGGGAGATAATTGAAAAGTGCAAGCGCTACAGTAATTTCCCGTAATACCATGCGAGCGAAGCCGCGGGGAAAAGCTAGTTTATAATAATTTGTAAGGCATTACTTTAATTTATGTTTTCAATATGTGTTTTTTACTGTTTTGTTTACTGTGTTTTTTTAATAACAATTAAAAAATGGATTTAAAAATGCAATGAGTGTTTCTTTTGTTAAAATTACCTTCGCCAACACATGGTTGAGATTTGTCACGTGATGTATCGGACGTTTATTTTTTAAAAATTCTGTATATCCATATTTATTTATAAATAAAATAATTCGCGGGGTCAAGTAGTCAGTATGAGACAAAAAACAAGGCTTGACCCCACCCTCTGTGTACATACCTGCACACCCCTTTTTTTAATTTCAACTATGTACTTGTGCAAACTTACAAATGTCAAATAAAATATCGGGGAAGCGTGGAGACCCAGGCAGAGATGGTACGATAGAGCGGCATTGCCCGGCGCAACAGTACGCCTGCACGTTCGCAGGCTCTAGTCGGTCCAGTTCTGAGAATTTCATCCGAATCCTCAGGATTGGGCTAAGACAAAGGACTGGCAAAGCCTCTAGCCGGCCAGTGAGTAATTTAAATAGGGACCCAAAACCTGTGTTTATCACATATCCAGAAACCTTCATCACTACGACATCTCCGCCTGCTCTTCTCTGCCTTCTTCGATTTACCACTGCAACTTGGACTTCTTCTTTCCTCTGGCCGACCTGCTCAACTGAAGACTCCACAGTACAATAGTTCGTACGCCTTTTTCAAGGCGCAGGTGCCCCCTCTACCTCCCTTCCTCCCCTTGCCTACAACCCTTCTTTGACCTTATTCCCTATTTTTGTCTTTCTTCTCATTTTTCCCCTTCCCCAGAATTTCCCTCGTTTTTCCCCACTTCTCCCTTTCCCCATATTCATGGGGTGAAGTTTGTCTAGGTCTCGAAGGTGGATGACCAGGACACACTGAACCCCAGATTCCTACCCACCCCTTAAACCCCTTTCCTTCCTACCCACCCCTTAAACCCCTTTCCTTCCTACCCACCCCTTAAACTCCTTTCCTTAAACCTTAAAACCCTTAAACTTCCTTAAAAAAACCCTCCACACAGCATCCCCAAAGATGACATAGGCCCTGTGGGAAATTATTTTCCTCAGGGCCTCCTGTGTGGAGCTCATGTAAAAAAAAAAATATATATTTTCCCTCGTTCTCCCCATTTCTCCCTAGGTGTCGAAGCGGCCAGCCGGCCCCCTCCCACTTCATCGTCTACGCGGCTGGCGACTACAGTGCCTGATCCTGTACGCATGAGAACGGATGGTTTCTGCGACTCGTTCTTTTTCAACAGCTCGGCTCCTACAATATGGGTCTCTTCAAGAACTATGTCCACTCCTTCCTCTCCTCAAAAGACCCTCTAAACAGATATCTTACAGAGATAAATTATTTTCCTCAAGGCCTCTTGTGTGGAGTTAATTAAAAAATAAAACAAAAATTCAATCTTCCAAACATTGATATTGACTAGTAGATATATAATAAGTGATATGTAAAGAAAACAATTGTTTAATTAAATTGACAAGTTTTTATTTAGAAATAAACAAAATACAAAATAAACAAAATTTAAAAAACAAATGTGATTTTATTTATTTCTGCAACATTCTTCAGCAAAATTCAAGCGTTTTATGCAATAAAATCTCATACAGAAGACTTATTTCCGACTTGACTATTGTTTTCATACAGTCGTCTTTTATTTAGCTCATATCTATTTACCAACATTTTTCTTTATTTGGTGAAATCAATATTAGTTTTCGGTGAGCTTAATAGATGTCGGTAATTTGGGATATATTAAATTTATTACCAGTAAAATAAAACGATTAGGTAACCCCTGTAGCAAAAATTTTAAAGTATTAGAGGAGGGCATTTCGCAAATTGAAATTTTGGATAGCGATAGCGAGGCCTTAAGAGCTTTACTGGTGAGGCCCATCAAAATTCGGACATTTTTGCCAGTCAGAAAGGGTTATAAAAAAACAACATTTTTTTAACAACATAAATTTGGAATTTTCACGAGAATTTGATTCCTTGGAACAAGCAATCTGCCTAGCAGGAACTAAATATGCATGTCTAACCTCAAGCCAATTCCTATTGCGAAAAGGGTATTAAAAACTAGAAATTTCAAAAAAGCAGAATATGTACAAATTTCTAACTATTTCAAACAGATTGACTGGTCATTCTTGGATAGCGATGCTGATATCAATGTACACCTTATTTTTTTTTACTCCAATGTTAATTCTGCAATTGAAAAATTTGTACCTCTTACGGCTTACAGGGAAACTCAATACCCAAAATGGTTCTCAAAACACCTGATAGACTTAGTTTACCTCAAAAAAATATCTCATAAGAAATTCAAACAAAGTCGCCTGGCTATCGATTATTCTGTGTTTCAAAAATTGAGGGGAGACTGCATTAAGCTCTCTGCAGAATGTTACAAAAATTACATACGTGATGTCGAAGGCTCTATCATGAAAGACTCAAATGTTTTTTGGAAATATGTTAAAAAAGAAAACGGTACTTGTATTATGTCCAAAATCTTCAGGAAACTGTTAATTTGTTCGCCGATTTTTTTAGTGGTGTCAATGCAAATGTAGATAACGGTATACGTCAATGCAAATGTAGATGGCGATATCTCTTGCTCTAATTTGGTTGAGACTCTTGATATATCTGACTGTACTGTAACCATGAATGATATTATATATCCAAGCTGAAGAGTCTCGATTCCCGCAAATCCGCAGGACCTGACAAAGTTCCACCCAGGTTTTTAGTTAATTGTATGCATACATTGTCGTATCCCATACATAAGTCATTTACAAAGTCACTCTCATCAGGTGTGTTCCCTGACCTTTGGAAGTTTAGTTTTTTGACGCCCATTTTTAAAAAAAGGAAATAAGAGCGACGTAACAAACTATAGGCCAATATGCACCATGTCTACATTACCCAAACTCTTTGAAAACCTGGTACTAGACAAATTGATATCCCAAATTAATCACACCATCTCACCGCTTCAACATGGATTTATCAAAGGAAGATCAACTCTTTCCAATTTAATATTATACACGAATGATATTGTTAATGCCCTTACTTCATCACATCAAACCGATTCCATATATACTGACTTCAGTAAGACATTTGATAAGGCAAACCACAGACTCTTTTATACATTTGCTGCCTTGAGTGGAGTACCACAGGGATCTCATTTGGGCCCGATATTATTTTGCTTATTCATAAATGATATAGTTAATATTGTTGGTAATGTTAAAGTCCTGTTATTTGCTGATGATCTGAAGATTTACAGAATAATTAGAAACGATGACGATCGCGCCATTCTGCAGTTGAACCTGAACAAACTATGTGTGGGTGTTCTGTCAATGATTTACAACTAAATATTGGTAAATGCCAGATTATTAGTTTTTACAAAGGTAAAAATCCCCTTAACTTTTCTTATGATATGAATGGCGTTAATCTTCTCCGTGTATCGCAGATTCGTGATCTTGGTGTTATATTCCATGAGAGTCTACAGTTCAACGTACACATCGATGAAATAACAAGCGATGCAATGAGAAAACTAGGTTTTATTTTGAGATTGGGGGCAAATTTTAAAAGTATGTCAACATTAAAACATCCTTATTGCTCATTAGTTCAAAGCAGATTAGAATACAATACCTCCGTATGGTCACCATACTACAAAGTTCATTCTCAATCATTGGAAAAGGTACAAAACAAATTCCTTCGTTACATCAATTTTAAAATGAAAATTCCAATCGAATTTATAAATTATAATTACTTACGCGCTGAAACCAAACTTCTTAATTTATCAGATAGAATAATTGGTTTATTATTTTTATACAAAATTATAAAATCTTTAATTAATAGCCCTAATTTGTTGGAACTAATTTGCATTAACATACCTGCCAGACAAACTCGTAGAAATGATATTTTTAAGTGCAACTTTAAACTCAATACTAATTACTATATTTACTCACTAATTCCAAGAATCCATAACCTTGCAAATAAATACTGCGAATTTATAGATGTATTTAGTGTTGACAGTTTTTAATGTTTCAAAAGTCAACTAATCTCGGTTTTATCTGCTAATAATTAACTTTTATTATATTTTGTTCTTTTCATAAAATCTTTTCTCATCCAAACTTTACCAGTAAAATATATACTTATTTTATTATATTTTTTCTCTTCTATTTAAAGTAATAAACAGACATAATTGTTTGTTTATACCCTAATACTAACTAGCTCATTATACATTACACTTTGTTTTATTTCAGGTCTTATTATTAATAATATGTATAAATATTTTAAGCTGAATTGTATTAGTTTTTTTGTAAGTACAGCTCGTACTATTTCATTTCTTTTAATTTATGTTATAATATTCTATATCTAACAAGTTGATTGCATTCTTATTTATTCTGTTTTATTGATTATGTAACATGTGTATTTAATATTGTGAATATAAATTTCCATCTATTCACGTAAAAGCCCACTAGGGCGTTAGTAAATATAAATAAATAAATAAATATCGACCTAAATAGACATAATAATACTTACACATATTTTTTAATGTATTCAGTTTTTACGTAATATTATTACTATATTATTTTTGCTGTTATAAATGTAACTTATCTAAAAAAAAATAGAATTAATGTACATAAAAATGCAATCCAATGTAAGAACATTAATAAAATTAAGTCGTCCTTCCATTCCCAGGCAAGAAATACATTCGACGAAACGTGCAGTGGACGATAATCAAGATTTCTAAAAAAAAAAAAATAATATATAAAAACTACAGATAAAACTAAAATCACACCAAATTTAATAGTGCAGGGAGAAATTGAAGTACAAATTTCAAGAAGTGCCCCGATTAAAGGCACCATTAAAAAAAAAATTAAAACCGTGTATATATTTTCCATAATATTTTGCAAATCTTGCAATACGTCTTGTACGATATCATAATACGTGTGTTTCCATTGGTGTATATAATAATGTGCATAATTTGTGATGGCACTGCGCACTCTCGCTTCATAGGGAGGCCAAGGAATCAGCCGGGATTCTTTATCCATCACCCTGACTCCTTGTTTTAATAATAAATATTTCCATTTCCATTTGTGGCTTTCTTTTTGAGAGAAGGAAAAGTGAGTCACCCTGCGCGTCCATCACAGTGACCAGGTATTTCCGTTCAACACGGCATTTCATGCCATTTAAGATCTTTCGAGCTTTCCAAAAGTCATCGTCTCTAACTGCTGCAACAAATGGTGTGATTTGTTTTCTTATCTCATCAATTCTTCTTAAAGCTTTACTTGTATTCGTTAACCGCTGTGTATTTGAACAATATTCTCTAAATAATTCGTCATCTCTGTCACCTCTCTCGCCTAAGAAAGCAGATAGCATAATGTCTAGTAGCAACTCGTGCGAGCAGTTTTCTACGTTTTTGGTTATTTCGTTTACAATATCGAGATACCCATTCTCCAATGCGATGTTCAGGGCGGTCTTCCCGGCACTGTCTTTGGCCGCTATGAAGTCAATGTAGTCTCTCTCAGTTGTCCTGTTGCCCGTACCACTGAGAAGTAATGCAAGGGTGTGCCTATTATTTTCTTCGGCTGCTATGTGCAATGGAGTTTTGTCGTGCTGATGAAACATTGGCACGGGAGATTCAAACCAATGTTGGTACATTATCATTACTTTTTCGAGTGCACTGCTCTGTATTGGTGATATTTCAAGCTGACTCTCTATGAACTTTCTGATTACTTTATAGCATGGCCAGAGCAATAATTCACGAAATAAGTTATTGAGCAAGCCTTTATTTTTGCGCCTGAGCCGTTTTAAGTAGAAATCTGCAAAGTACTTTCGTAATGTGCGGTGTACTCCAAGAGTTTTCAGTATTATATCATTTTCAGTGAGCTTAATACTTTCTTCGGTTTGCTCTTCTTGTCTGAGCCGTTGAAAGCAGAAGTCAGCGGAGAAGTATTCAGCAAATGTGCGATGAATGAAAATAAAAGTTCCATCAGTATTAAGTTGAATAAGACCTACTCTGCTAAGATCCACCAAAACTTCGTTGGACAGCATTTTCTTTTGGAAATATTTTTCGGTAAAGGGGGCATCGATGGTTTGGAACGCCAGGAAACAATGATTGTCTTTGTTATCTTTGCACACAATGTTCCGATTGGTAGGTGGCAGCATATTGATCGCAGTTTTTTGCTCCATGTATATCGTGTTTTTGACATTTATGAAACGTGTGTACAAGTCAAACAGATTTTTGATTTTTAATTGTTTCTTGACTTGTTTAGGAGACTGGATAGACTTAATGGCCTGCCGAAGGAATACTTCGGACAACATACGGATCTGAAGTGGAATGCCCATGAAACGCGCCACGTCTTCCCCCAGCACTCCCTCCATCTCTTCCCGCAGCTCTATAGCAAACCGGCGCAGACTCTGCATCTCCGGCTCTCCGTGCTCTGGAAGCTCCAAGGCTAGATGCGGAAGCCAGTAATTCACCAAATAATCATCTTGTTCATCTTCTGTCATATTTCTAATATCTGTGGAAAATTCGACCAAATAATTTTCGAGCTCTTTTTGCGCGTATGCCCGTGTTGTGACGATTGTATTACAAGTAGTGGAATTTTTTAAATACATCAGGAGATCAATAACTTTTTTCTTGTTTTCTTCCTCACTTATCTCGTCAAATGCGTCCACTAAAACATAAACCTGTATCGAACTCTTCGATTTCATACAATGTTTTAGTAGATTACGCGCCAATCTGTCATCGGTAGATAAACCTGATGAGTGTATCAAACATTTCACAACCGATTGCAGGTCTAGTATTTGAGGCAGTTCTGCAATAGCCAAATGCTTGTTGTCGATTCTCAACACCCAAGAATTTCGGATAAGCTTCGGCATGCAGGCCAGGCTGATGGTCTTTCCAACTCCAGGATCACCAGCAATGATTATCACCCTCTTCTTCATGTTGCAGAAGTCATCTTCCGCAATGGGGTTGCTGTAGTCCCTGGTAATGAAGGGGTGCAAGCCATCAAGAGAGCCGATGGAGTATTGCCAGACCAGACGCGGGGTGCCCTCAATCTCCAGATTTCGAAAGTAATGTTTGTTTAAGGATTCATCGTTCATTTTGTTTTCCATACTTAATTCCTGAGAAAAAATATGCGTAATGAAGTGTTCGCTTGAGACAAACAAATCCTCAGCTTCCATGGATAAATTAAACGGAGTTATAAACAATCTCTTATCTTCTGCATTTTCGAATATAAATAAATCCTGAGAGCCCGTGTAACGGACGAGTTCGTCTATGGATTTAATAATTATGCAACTATAGAACATTCTAGGAAGATAAACGCCGCTATTATAAACTTCGCTCAGTGTGAGGCCTTCCATCGATATTGTCAGCCAGTAGATTAGTTTATCTGGTTCCTCCCGACACTTTGCCAGAAAGAGTTCCCGTCCATCTATCTTACTGGTGAATACCCTTTCCCGCACAGCCTCCGCCACCTCCCTTCGGTAGTCCCGGCTGAGCCGCTCTGGACCGCTAATGACGACAAGCAGTGGTCCATCGGCCCCACTCCTCTCCAGTAGTGACGTGAGCTTTGCTTTGCTCACTTGCGTGTTCACTTTTGAATATAAAGCGTCTGATTGACAAACCTTTGGAAGATTGTTTTGTATTTTGGCCAGAAACTGGTGGTCAGTCGTGAGCTTCCTCAAAATTGGAGAAGTTATTCGGTTAATTCTGTTTCGGATACTTTCATCATTCGAATAACAATCATCGCCCAGCAAAACATCAAGGCTTAGCGTTTCTTCACCTATTATAATTGAATCTTTTGCAAATATCTCAGTTCTAGATGTAAGAGTTAGATCATTTAACTCAAATTTGTTCAAAACCTTTGTTTCAACAGGAAGATTGTATTTCAAAAAAATGTTTGAATCAACTGAATGTGATCGAACGATCACAAGCTTTTTGTGGCTGAACACCAATAAATTATTTAAAATTATATTTAAAAGACGATCGTTTGAACTTAAGTTATTTGATGTGGATTCAAAATTAATAATAAGTAGATTATTGTCTTGTTTAATCCTTCGAAGTCTACAACCTTCGCTGTATCAGGCATATCGTTCCAACCTAAAACTGTTTTACAGTTTTGATTCAAATATATTTTATCCAAAGCAATGTTTCTTATCCTTGATAATATATTGTAAACTCTGGCAGTTTCGAAATTTCCATCGCAAGTTTGAATTTGTAAAACACGTTGAGTAGATTGCAAAAACGACTCCAAGCCCAAGGTATCCTGACAGTCCAGGATATCGGGTAACGTTCGGAGGTATGCCTGACCAGCGATGTATAAGGGGGCTGACTTTATTTTCTCGTTTTGCTTATCCAGAGCTTTCATAATCTCTTCAGGAAACCAGCGCATTAGTTGCTTGGTTAGTTTGATCAACGTTTCCAACCCTTCCTTTGTTTCACAAGTGATTCTTCTAGTATTCATCTGAAATTTAGGGAGGTCTATTTTTGTAAGATTTTGCTGAAATACTAATTTATCGATTTCGGCCAATTTAAATATTGCATTGCTTTGAAAAAAGCTCCAATTTTGTAAAAAAATTTGCTCTTCTGCGGAAAATACCCCCAGGTGACAAGTGTTTCCAGTCATCAATTTGGATTTGTAGTGTGTGGCCGTTTCTCCCTGCTGTTTCGAGTTAAGTTTACTTTTTCGTTGATCTGTGGTAGTGCTAGCGATTTCGTCAAAGGATTCTGTACTCTCTTTATCTAAGAATATGTCAAGCCCAACCGGTTCAACTACTTTTTCTGCATCTGGTCGTAAGATGTGAGAATTACACTGACTCTCTAGGACGCATTGTTGTTTGCACTCAGTGACCCCTTGAGGCCAATCCTGTACTGCATATATTTTAGTCTCTTCCTCAAAAGCTTGAATAAAGATCTCTAAACTGTGGGTGTCCAAATTATACGTCAAACTGGATTTATTCGAGTCACGGGAGACGTGCAATTGATATAAACCTCCCACGTGTTTTTTCGTGCTGTTCACCAGATTAACTGCAGCTAAAAAGGTTGTGATGTCCAGGTATTTGACACTCAAGGAACGGTCATAACGTGAATCATAATCGTTGCGTATCTTATCCAGCATCTCCTTGGCACCAGGACTGTCCAAGGCCACAGTATGCGCATGGATACCTTCACTGGGGGAGATGATCCTGCGGAATCCTCTGCCCTCGCTCTTAAGATATTTGACGGTCATGGTGGTGACGCTGGCCAACCAGGCACCCAAGGAGTGCCCGGTTATGGAAAGAACAAATCGACTCCCGTATCGTTCATTAGTTTCTTGAATAACCTTCTTGATGTCATCTGTAAACGACACAGCAGAGCTCATGTGTCCGGTGTATTTGTTACAAAAAATACCCTTTCCGTCAATCCAGAGTGCTCCTAAATTCTTAAGTTCCGTCCCTCGGTGGGCTACGACAACCTGCTGCTCTGTGGGGCTCCAAAAAGCGCATCCGAAGTATCCGTTAGCTCGGGAATCGTTCCGTGCAGTGGTGAGCAGCTTCCATCCTCCGGGTAGGTCCAATTTCCCCAGGCAATCACCGTACGCCAGTTTGGCGAAGGCTGCTAAGACTTTCAGAGAGGGGTATGCCTCCGAAGTCAATTTACTTTTGTTATCTTTAATTGGAACGAAATATTTGAGTACTTTCCCCAAATCAGTAGAGCTGTAAATTAATCCTTGGTCGACCTGCATGTTGAGACGGGAAGTGGAGTCCTTTGAGAAATCTGCAACAAAGAATAAGCTATTTTATAAATTGCCCAACCATCACACATTGTCATTGTTTTGAATATTATCCCGCGTAGGTACATGTCTGATCTGTGTCGATTCGATTTGTCTTAAAATTTCTAGGAAAATTAGTGTGTCCTTTACAACGTACAAGTTAAAAGTGTTTTTTTACATAAAAATAAATTAAATTTTGTTTTTAAAGAAATTTACTTAAAATATTAAGTGTTAGCGCTCCCGGCATGCGTTGCTGTGCCACTTAATAAGAAATTGTTTCTCCCTGCGTGTCCTCTCCTATTCGTCCCCTTCCGCCTCGACTTCGTTTCGCGCGTCCCCTTCTTCTCAAATCCCTAAAGTTTCATCGCAATCTGATGAATGGTTAGCAATGCATAATTTCATGACACCAGAGCTCACTATTGCAAATAGAAACTATCGCTGGTTTGCGCATATCAAATCCCCAAAGTTTCATCGCAATCGGATGAATAACAACGCATAAATATACTCACATATACACACATGCGCATATCAAATCCCCAAAATTTCATTGCAATCGGACGAATGGTTTAGCAACGCATAAACATTTCTCATAATAAAATGTATAAACAAACAGAAGCAAACATATTTTGATCTATAAATATATAGATTCTGAAAGATTTATTCAATTCAATTTTATAATAAAAATTCATAATTATAAAAACAGGAGATATTTATTTAAAAAAAAAAACTTTCTTTTCGCTCTCTTGAACAAATAAAGTTTTTTCTCCAAATACGCAAATTCACTTTGTGGCGTCATTATTAATTTAATGAAAAACAAATAACTTTGTGTAACACCATTATTTCATAAACAATTATCAACATGTTTCGAAAACTATGTTTTCTTCATCAGGATAATAAGTTAATAAAAAATAACAAAAGACAAACAAGTATAGACTAATGATATCTGTATATGTGTCTTTACGAAAAATGTTAAATTCAAATTTATTATTGACAATAGAAATACTTAAATCCAAAAAATTATTTTTTGGATTTAAGTATTTATTTATTTATTTTAAATTTATTTTCGTATTAATACTTATATTTATAATAATTTATTTTGTTATTTAGACTTGTTTTGTTTTTAAAAGATTTTTTATTATGTTAATGTAATTTTTTTTTTTTTTTCCCATTCTAAAATAATTTTAATATTTTATTTTATATAATTGTTTTTTATGATGTATTTTAGGTAATTAATCACCTCTCCTTTATAATATTTTGTCTATGTGTTAATTAGTCTATACTTGTTTGTCTTTTGTTATTTTTTATTAACTTATTATCCTGACGAAGAAAACATAGTTTTCGAAACATGTTGATAATTGTTTATTAAATAGTGGTGTTACACAAAGTTATTTGTTTTTCATTAAATAAAGTTTTATTTATTATTTCAATATCTATTATTTCAATATCCACAAAGTTATTTGTTTTTCATTAAATAAAGTTTTATTTATTATTTCAATATCTATTTTACTTCTTTGTATAAGATTAACCAACACTTCCTTTTACGTTTCTCTTTTGTATTAATAATGTATTTAACCTTAGAATTTATGTATGCATTTATGTACCTCCTACATCTGTCTCAACACAGGCGTGTCCTAGTGAGACAGGCATTGAACAAGCTTCTGTTACTAAATTTTATACAGAGAGAAAAATAAATAAATGTTATATTTAATAAGTGAAGACAATTTTAGCAAAACTAAATCTAAAATCTGAAACAGAAAAATCAGAAAAAGATAGTCACTTCTGGAACCCAGGACCTATGACTTGCCGGGTCAGTGCTTTACCAACTGAGCTAATGTGCTAACCGATTCGGTCATATTTGACTGTATCATTCTTTGACTAAGAACTACAAACATTATTTATTTATTAATAAACGCCCTTTTTCGGGGCTTTTACATATACATATAGCATAGTTAGAAAAATACATATTTATTGTACACTAGCTGGTACCCGGCATGCGTTGCCATGCCATTTAATAAATAAATTGTTTTCTCCTGCATGTTCTTTCCCATTCGTCCCGTTCCTCTTCCGCCTCCCCTTCCTCTCCCGCGTCCTCTTCCCCTCTCGCGTTCCCACTCCGCCTCTTCCACCTTCCCTCCCCCCACTCCACTACTCCTTTCCCCGTCCAGCGAACCCCCCTTCCAAGCTCCCCTCCCCCCTCCCAGGTTCCCCCTCCCAGATTCCCCTCCCCCTCCCGGGTTTCCCTCCTCCCCCTCCCGCGAACCCCCTACCCGAGTCCCCCTTCCGCATTTCATAAATTCTTTCCCGGTACATTCAGTTTTCAAACAGCTCGCATGCCACCTTTTGCATATTTCATAATGCCAGAGCTCACCAGTAGTAAAATCCAATTTGGTGCAGTCGTTCGGAAGTCATGCGCGTAAATACATTTCGGCGATTCATTTTTTAGAGATAAGTATTACATACAATGCCCGAATTAAAAAAATCTATATCAACATGGTTTTCACGGCAACGATTTGTTTTGCTTTTCTTCTGACGTTAGCAATAACTCGCCATTTTCGACAGAAAACATAAAATAAATATAATATATTAATATTTGTAATTTCGTAACGCCAGAACTTACCAATATATATAGCCTATATTACTCGCATATAATGTAGCTTTCTATTGGTGAAAAAATTCTAATATTTAATTAAATGAAGACATTATGAGCGAAACTCAATCGAAAATCTGGAAACAGAAAAATCAGAAAAAGATATTGGCACCTCTGGGACTCGAACCCAGGACCTCCCTACTTTCCGGGTTGGGCGCTCTTATCCACTGAGCTAAGGTGTCGATATCCAATTCGGTCACTTTTAACTGTACCATACTTCGACTAAGAACCACCCATATTATCTTCATTTTTCTTAACGCATATTTTTATTGGCTGCCATCTTTATGAATGATTGCAAGATTCAACTCTAACTAAATGCAATCTAGATGGTGTCTGGATAAATTATTATCCATTTTAATTAATGTGCGACATCTATTGACTCTTCAGCAAGTCTGGGATGAATATTATTATTTATTATTTTAACTTTATGAGTAAAACCTCAAACTGTAATATTTAATTAAATGAAGATATTATGAGCGAAACTCAATCGAAAATCTGGAAACAGAAAAATCAGAAAAAGATATTGGCACCTCTGGGACTCGAACCCAGGACCTCCCTACTTTCCGGGTTGGGCGCTCTTATCCACTGAGCTAAGGTGTCGATATCCAATTCGGTCACTTTTCCCGTTCGTCCCAGATGATGCCAGAACTCACGCACAACATCTCACACACATAGACAGAAACAAACACATTTTCTATAGATCAATAATTTTAATATCAAAAATGTCAGTTGAGCATTTTAAAATTTTTTTAAAGTTAATATTCCATTTATTTGAGTTTTTATTGCAAAGTCGATATATATCGAAACATTTATACCTTTTGACAAAATACGCCAAATTTTTGAGGGGTTAAGCTTTGAGCTTTAAGCTTTGAGATTCAAGCTTTGTGCTTTAAAATTTTTGAAGGGTTAAGCTTTGAGCTTCAACCTTAAGCTTTGAGCTTTAAGCTTTGAAGTTCAAACTTTGATATTTAAGTTTTGAGCTTTAAGTTTTGAGCTTTAAGCTTTGAGATTTAAGCATTGAGCTTTAAGCTTCAAGCTTTGAGCTTTAAGTTTTGAATTTAAGTTTTGAGCTTTAAGCTTTGAGATTAAAGCCTTGAGCTTCAAGCTTTGAGCTTAAAACTTTGAGCTTTAAGCTTTGAGCCATAAGCTTTGGGCACTATGCTTGAGCTTTAAGTTTAGAGC
Source organism: Glyphotaelius pellucidus (assembly GCA_936435175.1). Classification (NCBI taxonomy): domain Eukaryota; kingdom Metazoa; phylum Arthropoda; class Insecta; order Trichoptera; family Limnephilidae; genus Glyphotaelius; species Glyphotaelius pellucidus. Next base: position 14,491,217 of record OW386563.1, read on the forward strand.
TTGAAGCTTTGAGATTAAAGCCTTGAGCTTAAAGCTTTGAGCTTTAAGTTTTGTGATTAAAGCCTTGAGCTTAAAGCTTTGAGCTTAAAGCCTTGAGCTTAAAGCTTTGAGCTTAAAGCCTTGAGCTTAAAGCTAGGAGCTTGAAGCTTTGAAATTTTGACATTGAGCTGTAAGTTTTGAGCTTTAAGCTTTGAGCTTCAAGCTTTGATCTTTGAGCTTTTAGCTTTGAGCTTTTATCTTTAAGCTTTGGGCTTTAAGTTTTAAGTTTTGTGATTAAAGCCTTGAGCTTTGAGCTTTAAGTTTGGAGCTTTTAGCTTTAAGCTTTGAGCTTTAAGATTAAAGCGTTGAGTTTCAAGCTTTGAGCTTTGAGCTTTAAGCTTTGAGTTTTAAGCTTTAAGCTTTGAGCACTAAGCCTTGTGCTTTGCGCAAAGCTCAAAGCTTAAAGCTCAGAGATTAAAGCCGAAAGCGTAACGCTCAAACATTAAACTTAAAGTTTAAAGCTCAATCTTAAAGCTCAAGCTTTAGGCAAGGTTTTAAGTTTAAAGGCCAAAGTTTAAGCTTAATATCAAAGCTCTAAACTTAAGTTCAAAGCTTAAAACTCATAGCACAAAGCTTAAAAATAAAGCTCAAAGTTCAAAGCTTAAAGCTCAACACGTAAAGCTTAACATTTAAAGCATAAAATTAATAATATTCCCCGCCTTCACATCCTTCGTTTTCCCACCCACGTACCCCACCTCTCCCGTTCCCCTCCCCCCTGCCTTTCCTCCTTGCCGCTAAAATATATGAAATACGCACATTTTCATTAATTCAAATTTAATAACGCCAGAATTTGCCTTTATCCTTTGCGGGCGTGCGCACAACAAATCACCAAAGTTTCATCGCAATCGGATGAACGGTATGGCAGCGCATAAAATACGAACAAACAAATTTTGATTTTTATATATAAGATAGGAAAGATTTGATTGTTTGTTGGTGTCCTCCCGTACGGTCCGTTCCCCAGTGACGCTTACATCGTATAATACTTACATTTTTAAACTCGTGATATCTTTGAAACGGGATGTCCGAATTGAATAATTCAAAAAGTTATATAAAGGCATTGAAGCAGTATCGAATATAAAATAATTTATTTTGATAAGAATTAATACCAAGATACAAATAAAGAGTCTTTTCTAGCGGCGGCATTTCAATTAAATTTTTAAAATAAAAGAACACTTATTGTGGCATAACTATAATAGTTAGACATATGCTGTCGCGACACTTTTTGTAGATAATAATGTGTTCTGCAAAGTCGTAGTACATTATTTTATTCTATCATCAATAGTTTTCGCAGCGCACGCGATGTAAAGAATATTTTAGGTAATTTTTTTACACCTTGGGTTACATTATTGGAGTTTTAGTAAGGATTCCTAATTTTTTTTTAAATATAATATAGCCTATGTTACCCGGGAATAGTGTAGCTTTCCAACAGTGAAAGAATTTTTCAAATCGGTTCAGTAGTTTCGGAGCCTATTCGATGCAAACAAACAAACAATCAAATCCTTCCTCTTTATAATATAAGTATAGATAACTGAACTGCCTCAATAACAATATTTTATATTTATTCAAAGATAAATTGAAGATGTCCACTGACTTGGTATAATTGTTTCCCTCCATTAGTATTCTGGGCAAAGAAGAATACATATGGTAGTTAGTCCCAGAATTTCTGCACTGAAATAAATCCTGACTTCTAGTATTACGAAGTGGAATTCGGAAGCTTATCAATTCAAGTAATACCGGACTATCAACTAAATCATTTAGAATTTTATATAAAAATACTAAGTCAGTGAAAATTCTTCTATTATCTTTGTTTCCTTAACGCCTATTTTTTATTGGCTGCTATCTATACGTATGATTGCAAGATTCTACCAAACTAAATGCCATCTAGATAGCGTGTTGGATAAATTCATCAATTTTTTATTTTAATATGCCATATCTATTGACTTTTCTGCAAGTCTAGGATGAAAATATTAATAATTTTTTATTTTTAACTTAATGAGTAAAACCTCAAACTGTATTATTTAATTTATGAAGACAATATTAACGAAACTCAATAGAAAAATCAGAATAAGATACGGTCACATCTAGGACACGAACCTTCTTCAATTTGGGGGGCAATTGTAAAGCCGTTCCGGGAACCATTTATTGGAAAACCTACGCCTCTGCCATAGGTCTCCCCAAGTGGTTCGCTACGTTTGGTGACTTAGTGCCCGGGTTTACAGGGTTTTGTCTAGATCTTGGCGGTGGATGCGTCTGCGTGGCGGGCCGGATCGAAAGAGATTAGATGAGGGAGGCCTTTTGACCTTTCCAGCGGGACTCTGTCAACCCATCGCCTCGCACCGCAGTTGGAGGGATGGATTCACACGTCCGTCGCTCCTGGACACACTAAACCCCAGATTCCTAACCACCCCTCATACCTTTTTCCTTTCCACAACTTCCTATCCTTCCCTTCCTCAAAAAGACCCTCCACACAGCATCCCCTAAGATGACATAGGCTCTGAAGGAAATTATGTTCCTCAGAGCCCTAAAGTAAAAAAAAGAACCTATGACTTGCCGAGTCAGTGCTCTACCTAGAGAGCTAATGTGTCCCTATCCGATTCGATCATGTCAGACTACATTCGGACTAAGAACTACCAACATTACCTACATTTTCTTAATGCATATATTTATTGGCATTTTATCTTTATGTACGATTGCAATTCGACATAAATTATATGGTATTTTAAGAAGACTTTGATGAAAAAAGAACTATGATCGTAAAAAAATAGACCGTCGCCGATTGCTCGAGATTTCCAGAAGATCATTTTTTTATTTTTCACCAACTTATTAAATCATGCCTTCGAATTTTAACATGGAGACATAAAAACTTATTATAGTGCTAAATAGCCAATGAACTAACCTGTATTTTATCGTTTATCTCACATTTGTAGGATTTATAAAAAAATAAAAATAAATCGTAAAGTTTATAACTGCGCGAATCCTGCGTGTTTGATACTTTGAAACTCCGTGAGAGGTACTTATTCGAGTCAACATAGAATATTTTCGATTTATTTTATGTTGCCTGTGGTATACTTGATAATGAAAGGTGCATATCTGTGGAAAAAAGACTTAATTTTGATCGTAAACATCTGATCAAAAATTATTTTTAAAATTTATTTTTAATCTTTTTAAATTAGTCTACAAAGTTCGGATTTGCGACATCTATGGTCAAAATAGATAAAGCATTTCAATAGCTTCGTTTTAAGTCCAAAATAACAAACGTGGGAGCAACAAATATATAAATATTTTTTAATTTTGCCGAATCATGGTATATTGGGCTTTTTTACCGAAAAACAATCGGAGACATTTAAAATGACGCCAATATATGGCAAAAATCGTTCCAGTGATTATAAACACATGCAAACCAAACATCATGTTTAATTTCTTCAATCTGCAATCTAAAATACTGCAAATTTGCGGGATAAAATATTGCTAGAACCCCGCGGGATGGCGAAATGCGGAAAGCAGATTGGGATATTGCAAACCCTAATGACAATAAAAAGGCCATAGACAAACAACAGTATTTTTTTTTTAACTTAATGAGTAAAACCTCAAATTATAATATTTTAATTAAATTAAGACTAGTATTTTATCTATTTGTGGGGTATTTTGACCTCAAATCCAATATGAAAGGGCCGCCCATCCGTTCCCCTTGAATAACTTGCTTTGTTACCTTTCAACATATTTTTTATATATATAAAAGAATAAAAGATAATTCATACCAAATATTTAAAAAATATATGCATAAAGTGTTGGCAATATTTCAATTTAGTATCCCTTAATAAAAAACCCACAAGTCCCATGGGATTACTAAAAATTATATCCCGCAATTCCGCGGGATTTGCAAACCTTACATAATTGTCAAAGTACTAAAGATGGAGTATTCAAGAGGTTAACAAATTGTTTTCTTATAATATTATCGAATCATTAAAACGTTATCAAGTTAGGCCGAGATAAGATAAAACTTGGCGATTCAATTGATAATTGCGTTTTGCTCATCGACATACTGGAAAATATTATTATTAGATAGTATATTAATCATTAATAATCGATATTTTGTTTAAATTACTAGATATAAAAAAAAATTGTCTTTTTGGATTATTTATTTTATATAAGGCTGCCTTTACATCATTGTAAGATTTCGATAGTTTCTCACAGGAGCCTTTGCATCTGTTGTAAGGGTATGATTGCAAGACCATCTTTCGATGAAATTTAAATTCTCAGCCTCTGGTTAATGGGCATTAAAACATTATTTCTGATAATTTAAAATTTCTTTTTTATAAAATTGCAAACCAATGTAGTAAGTAAAACCGTTATATTTTGCTTATGTTAGAAGTCAGCTGGAGTATAATTCTCCCGTCTGGAATCCACATTATAATATTCATGTACAAGCTGTTGAAAGAATACAAAACAAATTCTTGCGTTTTCTAAATTTTAAAATGGGTATTCCAGCAATTATGTTGAACTATAACACTCTGTTAAATGATATGAATATGCTCAAATTGTCGAAAGAAGAATTTTCACTGACTTGGTATTTTTGTATAAAATTCTAAATGATTTAATTGATAGTCCGGTATTGCTTGAACTGATAAGCTTCCGGATACCACAACGTAATACCAGAAGTCAGGATTTATTTCAGTGCAGAAATTTTGGGACTAACTTCTATATGTATTCCTCTTTGCGCAGAATGCTAATGGAGGGAAATAATTATACCAAGTCAGTGGATATCTTCAATTTATCTTTAAACAAATATAAAAAATTGTTACTGACGCAATTCAATTACGTACAATAAATACTGTTTATTTCTCATTATTCATGTGGAAAAGCCCCCAAAAAGAGCGTTTATATTTAATTAAATTATTGCACGCAACCATCGTTCATCACCAAAATCTTGTAACAATTTCAACTTGGTAATCAATGTAAATGTATCTAAATAATGAAATAGAAAAGTTCAATATAAGAAGGTAGTTTATTATTTAAAAAATTCTTACCAGAAGACGTTGATGATTCTTGCTTGACACGGAGCAAAGTCTATCACTCTAATTTATCGCTATTTTGAATTCTTTGATATTATCACGACTGAACACTGGGAATACAGACAGGCAGGTAACTATTTGTGAGGTTTTGGTTGAAATTAGTTTTGCACACAACAAGGTAACTCACAGCTTGACACAAGTAACTAATTTGTTGACTAAATACTGAAGAGGATGTTATATTTGTCGTTGAGCAAAAGTAAAGATCAGAAAGACACAAAGTAAAGTGTTCAGGTATTTGCAGTATCAGTAGTCTGTTACTAGCTTATCAATTGCTATCAATAGCCTCTGCTTAATCTTATCTGTGTCAAGACTTAAATAGATAAACGCCAGAGGAGCAAGCAGCTCCATTATTGCATTTCTTGATTTGAAATTTTCACGGCTAAAATTATTATTGTGATTTATTCTTGGGGTTTTATGCCACGTTGTCTTAGCTCCTTCTTTAGCCGTTTCTTTTTTTTTATGTTGTTTTTAATATTTTGGGAGGCGAGTATGGGTACCGCCATGCCGGGAACCATTTATTGGATAACCAACACCTCTGCCGTAGATCATCCCAAGTGGTTTGCTTCGTTTGGTGACCTAGCAGGGGTGCTCGAAGTCATGGGGTGAGGTTTGTCTTGGCGACCGATGTGTCTGCCCATTGCTGCGTGGCAGACGGATGGAGAGAGACTGGTTGAGGAGGTCTTTTGACTTCTCCAGCCAGAATACCTCGACCCACCGTCTTGCACCGCAGTTGAAGGGAATAAATCGGAACGTTTTTCGGCATTTTTCAGATCACACATATGTCTTTTTGAGAAGCATGGTTTTCCAAATTTACCAGTCACCCCCTACCGCTACTATATCTCCTTTGAAATCCCTCCCTTTGCCCCTCCCTCGTCCCCCACCCCTCCCCTGTGTGCCTTTTTCCAAGCGTCCTTGTTCCCGCCCCCGTTCCGCTACCGCTTCCCCTTCTCCCAGATCCCCACTCCTTCCATTCCTATTGCTAAACTATATGACATGCACACATTTTTCAAACAACTCGCGCGCCCCCTATCAATATTTCTTACATATTTCATAACGCCGGAGCTTATCATTATATATAGACCATCGCAGATTTGCACACGAAGTTTCATCGCAATCGGATGATTGGTAGAGGAACGTGTATGGGACAAACAAAGACACATTCATTTTTGTATTTTAAGAATAATGAATTCAGTGAACATAAAATAGAATTTTATTTAAAAACAAAAAAAAAATTACAGCACAATCTGATAATATAACCAACCTCCATCATCACCTTGTTAGAGTTCACTTTTTAAAAATTCTTCTTTGAAAACATTATGTTTTATATTATAAAAATATTACAGATGAAAATATAAAATAACAAAAAAATAAAGAACACAGGTTATCAAACATTTCTGAAAGAGAAAAAAGATTGAGAACCTCTGAATAAAATAACATATTATGGGGGTATTTCACCATCCTCCTCATAGATTATTCAAACGATAGCGTACATTTTAGATTAATTATACAGGATTTATATATTTAAAAAGAGTGAGTCTAATATTTGGCACTTAAACCTATGACTAATGGCTACATATAGGATAAGTTAGCTGAATTTTTTACCAGATGCAAGTATTTATTTTTTTATTTATTAATATTCGTTATGTGTGTGAATAAGCTAAGAGGAGGATGGTGAAATACCCCCTATGCATTGTATTTTACTTGGAGGTTATACATAAATGTAAAAATTTTTCAAATTTTATGCTTTGAACTTAAAAATAGGAACTGAAAAATAAAGATTGGCTTTTATAAATCCAAATTTTAAAATTTTAGATTATAAAAAATTGAATAAACAATTTGAAATAAATTTTAATATTATGTCCGCGTATGCAGACGGACCGTCCCACGGTATGGACCAAAAATGACCAGAAGCGTCCGCGAATTTTTTTTTTTTTTTTACATTAACTCCACACAGGAGGCCCTGAGGAAAAAATAATTTCCCTCAGGGCCTATGTCATCTTTGAGGATGCTGTGTGGAGGGTGTTTTTGAGGAGAGGAAGGAGTGAACATGGGTCTTGAAGAGACCCATATTGTAGGAGGGAGGAAACACAGAAGCCGGCAAATCGTTCCACAGCCGAGCTGTTGAACTCAAGAACGAGTCGTAGAAACGACCCGTTCTCATGTGACTAATGTCAACCGTGTACAAATGTTGAGCGCGCGTTTGGCGTGTTTCCCGACTATGCACCGGTGCGAATGAGTTAAACATCCAGTGACCGCCCTAAAACTCCGTCAGAACGCCTGGCCGCACAACACTCTCGATCCACGCCACATGAGAGGCCACCCTGGTGAACATGTGCATCTTGCAGTCCTGGTCAGGCCAGCACTTAGGGGTAGGCCACCCTGTCGGACCCGTACTGCTGCAAGGCAGAACCGCTGGTCAACTGGAATAAAATATCGATCAAAAGCTTGCATAAAATAAATCCTGTAATTATCCACGCTTAAATAACATGTGTTAAAATAACACATGTTCAAATTACACATGTTAAAATTACACATTTTAAAATTACATGTGTTAAAATTACACAAGCTAATTTTGACATGTGTAATTTTAAAATTACATGTGTTAAAATTACATGTGTTAAAATTAGCTTGTGTATTAAAATTACATGTGTTAAAATTACACAAGCTAATATTACTCCTACCAAAATTAAGCATATTAAAATTACACATATTTCACAAAAACAGCGTTATATAAATTAGCCAAATATCAAATATTATTATTAAAATGAATGTAAAAATTACACGTGTTAAAATACATGCGCTAAAATTACACACGCTATAATTACACACGCTATAATTCCACACGCTATAATTACACTAGCAAAAATTACATGACGAAAATCACACGTTTTCGTATACTATATTTTAAATTATGCACCTTGTAAATACACAAAAATTTCTTTTCCTAAACAGACCTATCAAACCTTTCCTAAACAGACCTATTAAATTTATTATATCTTCAAGAAAAAGATTTGTTACCAAGTTCTTTTTTAGGAACCTGCCATGTGATTCTGCGATGTTAAGCTTTCAGCGCTGTCGCCAACTTTGCAAATGTCAAATCCATGGTATACAACTTTAAACGTACATTTAATCATTTATACTTACGCATTTCGTGTTTTAAACTAGTTGAAGTCGGCAACAGCACTGACAGCTGACACATCAGCCAGTAGAAAAAGCAACTGCAAGCCATAGACAATTACACAAATCTGACGGGCGATTACGTAGGGAATTGATTTCGTATCCACAAAACATATAGAATCGCTCTTTTGGCTCTCTACCGCGTGTCCTTTGCCTTTCTTTGAATTTTTCACATTCCGTCGTCCTATTTGGCCATTCGGATCAACGCATTTCTTGCTTTGAAACAAGTATGACGAATTTTGAAATATACCTTCGAATTTTGGGAGTTGGATTTATTTGCTCCCCTCCCATCTAGATGAAACCCTAGTCTCTTATGGCAACTCTAAGCGTGTGGCCTAACTCACAGATGACCATTGGAATCATCAACAAATGGACTTGCAAAGTCACCCAATCATGAAAGGGCTAACGTTTTGAAGAGAACTACTGACTTCATATGAATGAGAATTGAGAGGAAAACTGAGGGAGATTCACGTCCAAAGCTAGAAGCCAAAATATTCAAAGGAGATGAAGAATACTTACCCCGCAAGGTCCTCCATTGCTTGTCACTTTGGTGCAGATGTGAGCTGATTCCTTTACAGATCCAGGATTCTGCTGGAATCTTCTTTGAACACTCTTCTTGGGACACCTTAGCCAAGGGGCACTGGAATTGCAAAGTATTTTATTTTAAACGTCCAAAGTACTATGCAGTACTTCTTATTTTAAGGAATTAAAGTGAAAATTACATTACACCAGCCACGTCTATCTGGATCCCCAAAGTACAAGAAAAAAATCCCTTGTCTCGTTTGAAAGTTTCTCTCAAACCAACAGATTGCGATCTTTTAAAACACAGGCGTCAGATAGGAAAGCTTTCCTTGATCTATCAGTATTACCTCACCTTGAATATGCTAGTGTCATTTGGTCTCCTTTCTAAGCTGTCCACATCTATCACATCAAATCCGTACAACATCGCTTCCTACGATGAATTGCTTTGAGATTAGGACTTGAAAGAGGCGAGTACTCGTATGATGAAATTGAACAAACTTTAAACATTTCTTCTTTAGAAAAACGTAGAAAGGACACTGATCTAATTTGCGTATTCAAAATTATTATTAGTGACACACCTGCTTTGTTACAACTCATTTAGTTCAACATCCCTTCTCGTAGATTCCAAAATAATGAATTATGGATATCATTCTCCTTTTTCCAGAATGTCGAGACTTGTTAACGCAAGTCAAAGCATTGAATTTTTTGGTGTTAGCCTAAATGACGTTCGGCAGTCGATACGAAATGTGTAGTTTTTAAAGTCTTTTATATCCATCTTCAAGCTTTGACTTGTAGTTGTCTTCTATATGTTCTTTTTATATTATAATTGGTCAATGCTATTTATTTATACATACTTTCCTTTCATTGTCATCTCTTTTTTTTTATTCATGTTATTGTTATATTATTAATGGACTATGCGTCCGCAAATAAGTAAATAAATATATGAATAAATAAATAAATTACAATGGAAGATGCTCCGAGGAACTGGCATCATTGATCCCTTCGGCACCGGCGCATGGTCAGGATACACGCAAAACGCACGCCCAACATTTGTAAACGGTTGATATTTGTCACATGAGAATGGGTCGTTTCTACAACTCGGCTGCAGAACGATTCGCCAGTTTCCTCCCTCCTACAACGTATTCCTCCTTCCTCTCCTAAAAAAAGCCCTCCACACGGCATCCCCAAAGATGACACAGGTCCTGAGGGGAATTATTTTCGTCAGGGCCTCCTGTGGATTAAAAAAAGTACTCATAGAAAGCTATCAAATTTACTTACTTTTGTTGTCTTTTTCTTGTGTGCCAAATTGTTTCACGAAGGCATCATTAGCGTTTTCTCCTTGCAGCTGGATGACTTCCAATACCACATATTGATCCTTGTCACTGGGGATTCCCTCCATCTTATCCATATTCTCTTCCTCGGACTTCGGGCAGGAACCGGCCACCGCTTTCGCCTGCGGACACATGGCAACCTGAGCAACACCTCACAAACAACATAGAACCTATTCCTCTTCATGCGTTCGCACTTACTTCTCACATTGTGTCTGTGATATCCCAGATATTAGTTTAAAAGGTTACCCATAGATAGCACCACACAGCACACAGCTGTCGATAATGCAGAGATTGAGACTATAATAAATACTATTGCAACCTCAAGGTCAAGACCCAGAATAATTCCTACCGCCTGCTAAATAAGCAATCAGATCCCATTTCTATTTATCACAGTCCAAAGTGTTTGGTTGAACCCAGAATTTATTTATTATCATTAAATTAATTTTAACCACTCCGACCCATAAGCGTGCTTACACGGCAATATAACAATAGCAGTCAAGTACAATAAGCATGTTTTCACGTCAATGCGTGTGTTCCCACAGAAATTGTTATAACTCTGTTGTTGTTCTAGTGACAACCCTAAAACAAAAAGTTGTAGATCCATATTGAATCAAGCTTCACATTTCTATTCAAAATTGTCCATATAAGTACATAAAAATACTTATTTTGTAGAAACAGTTTTCACCCGCCAAATCGCCTATGCGCCTTTTGACAGGGTTAATTCTTTATTAAATATTTTAGTAAGAAAAGGTAAAAAAGTGAGATTACGAAATTGTTGCCTATAGATTTATACAATAAAATAAGTGTTTTTCTTTACATAATTCTCGATTTTGGTACCGTTTTCACATAAAAACTTCATGAGTCATTTAAAAAAAAAATTATGTTTGCATTCTAAGGGCGGCTTGCACCAAAAGTTAAATTTGGTTTAAATATCAAGTTAAACACATTATTTGATTTAAGTCGACTTGGCGTCTTGGCGTGTCAACCACAAAATTTAAGTTGTTAAATGCATTTAAAGAACTGTCAAAGTGAAATACCCAAAAGGGGCCGTTTAACTGAGTTAAACATGTTTAGCGAATAAGTTCTGTCAAAAATTTTTAGGTTATTCCTTCGATTTCCGATTGTCTAATTTTGCTGAAATCTGTCTAATTTATTAATTTGTATTCACGATGGACATTTGGGTTTTGTATTCTGACTTCTGACGTTGACGAAGAAATTATAGATTTTATAAGTAGATCGTTTATAGTGAGAGAAGTAAATATCCACAAGAACAAATTTATTTGATACACTCTATAGTAAAACAATCTTTGTAAAAGAAATAATAAAAAATATTCAGATAATTGTTTTATTTTTAAATCTAACAATAAAATCTCTTTTTGCCTCATTTCATAGTTATGTTTGTTTCTTTTATTTTTTTTTTCTAATTCATTTTCTGGATCAAAATAAAATAATACATTACGCAACACAACATAACCTCAAAATATTTTTATTTTTGACACTCGTAAATTTAAGCACCCCCCACACGCACACTTCGGAGCAAACGTGCCCCTCGCCACTACAGGCCGCTGCGCAAAAAGTACGTGTGAGAGATGCTAAGGAACGACGTAACTGTTTTACCGACGTGTTAAACGGCGGTAACTGTTTTACTGACGCTTAACAACGTTTAACTAAATAGCCACCGCAACGGTGTGGTGCAAGATGGAGTTAAACGAATTTAAGTTAAATGTATTTAGTGACTTAAATTCGTTTAGTTAAATACAATTTAAGGTAAAATTAGCGATAGTTGGTGCAAGCCGTCCTAAATTTTAATATTTACAAGTGTTAATATTTATTTGTAATATAAAAAATTGAAAGCTTATTTCATAACCTTTCAAAAATTGTTTTTAGTATTCGGCTGCATTCAGAAATGTTTCATTTATAGAGCTTTAATTGCGAAGCGGAAATAACACAAAGTTTTTATAAATCTGATAATTCGGCAAAAAACTTGCGTAATCGCAAAATACCGGAGTGGTTATGAACAATATAGATTGAAAGAGTTAGGTTTGAATGATATGTATAATTTATTAGTGCTGTGGTTGTCACAGTGGAAAATATGGTGGAGTCAAGCAGATTTAACCTTGTAGAGGGAAGTCTATGAGGTAATTCAATCATTGACACTTTTTTTACATTTAGGATTTATTTATTTAGGATACACCAATCAGAAAAGCTAATGAGATTTGATTGTAAGAATAAGCAGTCATTAACATAGATGAGCATAGATGAATATTGGAGAAAAACACTGGCTCCTACAATCTGAGATCCGATGGAACAACAAGTACCTGATTTAAAGACTTAACTATATTTCTTATGAATAGTGTATCTAATGATGCTTCTCTTTTTTTAATTTTTTTATTTTGTTAATTTTTATCTTTTTATTTATTCATATGTAATTAATATTCATATATAATAACATATGTAATTATACCCTATATGGGATGTGTGGGATTGCACTCCCCTCCCCACATCCTGGAATAAAGACCTTATTATTATTATTATTATTATTATTATTAATATTGTCTATGATTCGGTAAATTTTCATGTCGTCTGCGAACATATAATAAAGACACGAGTAAATACATTTGTAAAGTTAATTATAAATATATGTTAAAACATTTTCGTAATCTTAGTAGAAAAATCTATCCACACGATTTTTTCCAAGTCATTATGAAATCCATACAAGTGGCCTAATAGATTTAGTGTATTTGCGAAGTTTGAAAGTGGATTTGTAATTGATAGATCAATTTGTGATATTTCGAGTCCTTATTCATTACTAAGAGGCGGAATGCGGAGGCAAAAATATTGGGAACGTATAGCGAGCAATATGCTGAAATAGATCAAAAAAACAAAACCAAAAGATCTTTTGTCTTTAATAGCTAAGTCTGTTGGCCCCATGAAACGAATTAAACTGGTCAAATAACGATAGTTTAATGGTTTTGCCTTTAAGGCGGCGCTATTCGGCGGAAAAAGAAGAAGATGGAGGGATGTGTAATTACGAATGTTGGACAGAGCGCGCTAATATTAAATTTTAAGTGATGAAATCGCAGCAAAAATGGCGAAAAAACTTAATAAAACATGACTCGTTTAAAATAGAGCAAAAATCACGTAGAATGTATCTTAATTATCATTTAAAGAAACATTGTGAATTTTTTCACAAATATAACTTGTAAAATAATAGAAATTGACTTGTTTTAAATAATTTTCGGGGCATACTTTGCGATTTTTTTCTAAGGAGGGAATTTCATATATTATCTTTAAAAATAACATATATTTTTTTAAGAGCTTAAAAACTTCAAATGTTTAAGGGAGATAAGTTTCAAGTAAAAGAATATCATTAATAGTTCTCCGGGTAGTAAATCTGGTAATTTTAAATTAGACATTAAAGTATTAGAGCAGATATCAATTAAAGGTGGTCTAAATTTATAGAAGAAACTTTCTTTATACTTTCTCCAAGCGGTGTAAGTTACTAGTATAAATAGGAGACCATACAGGAGATGCGTATTCTAGCTGCATTCTCACAAGAGAGCAGTAAAGCAGTTTCATTGACTTAACGTCATGTGAAAGAGTGTTATTATGTATCCGAGCATTACACATACTTGATTCTGTGAAAAGGATGGCCATCTGTCTGATTGACAATCCGTAGTTAACAGACTGATTGCCATCTCTGTTGCATAGACGCAAATGTAGGCAGGCTGAGTCTATTTAACATGTATTTTAATGGAGCTTGATCTAAGCTAGCAGCAATGATACACTCGACGGACACGAGTTTAACATCCGTTTATGATATTGGCATCAAAAGGGACGATTCTTCTACTCATTTTTATGTAAATCGGTTTGTAAGTAAAACGAGCTACCGGCATCTGTTTTTCCTCCTTCATGTAATCAGGGCTTCTTCAAAAAACCCTTCCTACCCTCACCTTAACCCGCCTCAAAACGCTGCCCAACCAGGTGGCGACACAGTTCCCCTGTCTTTACACTGTACAGACATGAGCGCTCTCGTGAGTGTCACATAAAAAAATAAAAAACTTGTGTTAAATTTTTTTTTGCTGATGCAACATCTCTCTTTCAGTCCCCGTTAAATAATGATTCTCGGCCCGTTTCAACTTTAGATCAAATTGTGATCAACGGTCAAGCATAACGATAATGTTGTAATGCTGATCAGCTGATCAGAAGTTGATCTGGATTTGTTTTAGGGGGATTGTGTCAAAACATCAAAATTGCAATGATCGTCGATTTGATGATCATTAAACTTAGGGAATTTTAAACACGCCAAAGTAAGATTAATGGTTAATAATTGATTGAGCTAAACGGACCGATTGATCATCAGTGAATTGTATCTTCTTCTGGCGGCCGAGCTTGAGCGCAAGGCTGTTCTCGTGCGCGGCTGAGTCGGGGTCGTGCGTGGTCATGTGGCGGATCAGGTTGCCCTTGTGACGGAACTGGCGCCCACACTCCTGGCACTCGTGAATCTTCTCCTCGGGGCTGGGCGGTACGTAGCTCGGGTTGTGATATAGGTTCTGGTGCCTCTTGAGTAACTGCTTTTGCCTGCAAATACTCAAATGTAGCAAAAAACAATTTTTCTTTACTGCCTTACACAGCCGTCTCCAGTTTTTTTTTTTGTATTTATATTAACTACACACAGGAGGCCCTAGGGAAAATAATTTCTCTCAGGGCCTATGTCATCTTTGAAGTTTCTGTGTAGAGGGTCTTTTTGAGGGAAGGAGGAGTGAGATTCGTAGGAGGGAGAAAACACAGAGTTCCACAAATCGTTCCACAGCCGAGCAGTTGAACTCAAGAACGAGTCGTAGAAGCGACCAATTTTTCAAGTGTACATATATTGAACGCGTGTTTGGTTTGTTTCCCTACTATGCAATGGTGTCGAACAAAGATATTGACATATAAGGAGATGGACTATCGGCAGTTTTTACTGGGTGGGACTGTGCTTCCTGGTGTCGCCGATATTTTTAACCAATACTTTTGCACAGTGGCACATGGAAGAGGCGAAACCGTCAGCAATCGTCTGAATCGACCTCTCCCTCAAAAAGTCGGCACAGAATACGGGAAGTCCGTAAGATGGCAGTTTGTTGACAAGTCCTCGGTGCCAAACCCGGTCCAAAGGCCTTAGAAATGTCCAGTGCAGATATGGCGTGTCTTACAATTTCGGCCAAATAATTCATCCAACCAATGAGACTAAACATCCGGGCATCCCGTGTTCGATTCCTCGGCTGGCTAAGTCCTCCATCACAACATAAGCAACATTTTCGGCTTTCTGTGGTGGTGGTAGGAGATTTTCATATTGTTGGGTTATTCGTAACCCGGGAATGTTTGTGTAATGTAATTGTTTGAGACAAGTCCTTGCAGACCAACAAAAGAAAAAAGGCAATTCTTCCTGCAATATTTTGACTGCAAAATAATGCACTTTCTTTTTGCTATATATAATGTTTTCGTAACCCAATTTATGGAACCAGTAATTTTGATTTCGGTGTCATTTTTAAATTCATACATTGTTGGTCGGATCGATTGGAATAATAAAAACTAAAATACAACAGCATAATAATCACCTAAATGTCTGGTCACACTTTTGACACACGAAAGGCTTCTCGTCAGTGTGGATCAGCACGTGAGAGTAAAGATGGCGCTGAGAGATGGAGGCGTACGAGCAAATGTCACATTTGAAGCACTTCTCTCCCTTATGAGTCTGAAATACAAATTTTTCACTTTAAAGAAAGAACTTGTTGACATATACAGGGTGTTTTTGTGGAAAGGAAGGAGTGAACTTGGGTGTTGAAGAGACCTATGTTGTAGGAGGGAGGAAACACAGAGGCCGGCAGATCGTACTACAGCCAAGCTGTTGAACTCAAGAAAGAGTCGTAAAAGCTGCCCATTCTCATGTGACTAACGTCAACCGTGTACAAATGTTGGCAGGTTTTTCCAACTGTGCACCGGTGCTGAAGGAATCAATTACGCTAGTTCCTTGGAGCATATCCCATTGAAATACCGATAGAACAAGGACAGCCTATGCTTATACTTTAAAGATTGCAATAGGTTTGTTGAGATAGGAGAATCTATCAAAAGGATCGCAAGTTTCTACACAGAGTCGGGGGTTTTTTTCAGGTATTTTGGGGATCCAGACCAGAGGTGAATGCCAAATTTAAAAGTGGGGTACACTTGCGAATTGTAAGGGTCAGCAGTTGTGTGGTATTTAAGTATCTGTGGGCCCTTTTTTTTACATTAGCTCCAATCGGTAGGCCCTGAGGAAAATAATTCAAAACACGCTCTAGAGTACAAGCTGCCGAAATGAGGTACTTGAGAGGAGTGGCAGGGGTTACTAATTGGGACCACATAAGAAACACGACAACCTGAGACAATCTGAATATTGAACCACTGCTACTCTTCATAGAAAAATCACAACTGAGGTGGCTTGGACACATACTAAGGATGACCGAATTCCGAGGAAAATACTGAGTGCAATTCCAGAGGATAGACGTCCAGTGGGCCGCCCCAGACACAGTTGGGCGAGGCAACTCCAGAAACTGTATGAGGAGAGGATGGGACTGCCATGGACGGAGGCCGAACAATCAGCACAAGACAGGGACGTATGGAGGAGCCTTGTCGATGCAATGGGTTCCCGACCCGAATAGGATAAGGTGAAGAAGAAGAAGAAGATTTTTTTAAAACTAATAATGCAACTGCACACAAAATGAAATACCTTGGCATGCATCTTATAGTTGTAGCGGTCAGGGAAAGACTTTGGGCAGCACTTGCACTTGAGTGAGATGTCGGAAGTGTGCAGTTTTTGGATGTGGAGGCGCAGGTCGGTCTTTCTTCCGCAGGTGGTGGGACACATTTGGCAAGGATATATTGGCTTGTTCCCGACTAAAATAAATAAAAGTCATAAATTCCAGTTATCTTAAACACTCGGGTATTTTGCGATTGTGCAAGTTTTTTGTCTTAAGGAATGATGTTCGGAGAGAGTACGGCTGTAGAAGTCAAGGGGATTTCCTCAACCGTTCTCTCCGGTGTGGCCTGCCATCAGCTGGTGGGCAGACGCATCCACCGTCAACTACTAGACAAACTCACCCCATGAACTCGGACACCTCTGCTAAGTCACCAAACGTAGCGAACTACTTGGGGTGACTTACGGTAGGGGTGTTGGTCATATAACAAATGGTTCGAGGGGGGCAAATGTTAATACATCTATTTGAATTTCAATTTTGTTTTCGTGAATGAAGGAATGAATGAATGAGTGCAAATCTTAGAAGTGGAAATTAACCCACTTCCCAACACCCGATCGAGTTGAAACTCGGCAGATAGACTTGTTGTTGATGATAATGCATTTTATCAAATTTTGATGGCACTCATGCACACACATAAGCACACAAACGCATTTCTTTGAAATTGGATGTAATGATGGCGCAACTGGGTCGTTCCGATCGATTAATTAAATTTCTCTGTACATTCCGATTGAAATGCGGGTTCTTGTGGATTATACTGTACAATTTACTGAAAGCAACAAAATAAAACTTACTATCGTGAATCAATTTATGCGCCTTCATGGAGTTGGATTGTGTGAATCGCTTGTTGCAGTAATCACATTCGTACGGTTTCTCGTGGGTATGCGTTCTCATGTGGCGCTTGAGTTTGAATGTGTCGGGAGAGGCGTATGTGCAGTGCTCACACTGAAAGAGAGGTGCTTCATTAGAAAAAAAAATGTTAACACAAGTTTTTTAATTTTATTTTTCATGTGACCTCACAAGACCGCCGCAGTGTAAAGACAAGGGAACTATGTCGCCACCCCGGTCGGGCAGCGTTGTTAGGCGGGTTAATGCAGAGGCTGCAGAAAGGGATTTATCAATGCGGGTTATGAAGAGGGTTGGATTACAAGGAGGAATAACCGTAGCTCGTTCCACAAACGAGCCAATTAGACAAAAACGAGTCGAAGAAATGACCCATTCTCATGAAGCCAACATCATCTGTAAACAGGTGTTACGCTCGTGTCCGTCGAGTTTGCACCAGCACACAGGGGATCAATGGTGCTAACTCCTTAGAGCAGGCTCCATTAAAATACCTGTAGAACAGACTCAGCATTTTTTAACATTAGCTCCACATTTCCAGAGTGATCGCCAACGTCGGAGGGAACTGATAGGCTCACGAAGAAGAAGAAGAAGCTCCACATAGAAGACCCTGAAGAAAATAATTTCCCTCACGGCCTATGTCATCTTAGGGGATGCTGTGTGGAGGGTTTTTTTAAAGAAGAAGAGGAAGTTCTGGGAAGGAAGTGGATACGGGTGGGTAGGAATCTGGGGGTCAGTGTATCCAGGAGTGAGGTGCGTATGAATCCATCCCTTCAACTGCGGTGCAAGGCGATGGGTTGAGGGAGTCCGGCTACTCTATTTGCAAGGAAGTGTTTCCTAGGATTGGATGCAAAAGGTGTTTTGTTAAATTATTTTTTTAATGTCCATGAAGATTTATATGAATTTTCTTTGATTATTAGAATTAGGTGGTGTACCGTTGTTTTCTTTCAATGACAATACAAATCTAAAGATCGGGAGTTTCAATGATACTTCGGTTCGTCAGGTTACAAGTCATGTTAATTATTGCCTTATTTACAATGAATATTTAACTGGACTTAATGTCCGTTCTAATGGATGCACCGTGTTATTCTGCCGCAGTGCAAATGGTCACTGAAGGTGCCCACCTGTCGATCGGATATCATCGGCTATCTTTAAAACCGTTCGGGTTTTGACAGTTGATATTCTCATACAGTACAACTTTACTGACCTCTGTTAAGACACATTAAAACTACCTATAATAACGACATCTGTTGAGAGACATTGAAACTATGTACATATTCAAATACACTCCAGCTACTTAGCAAAGAGCTCAGTAAGTAAACTGTTAGGGTGGGTGTGCTGGTGCAACTTGGAGGGCCCCATGCAAGCGTACCAGCAAAATCTACAGTGCATGCATGTTGCTTGAGTTCTCAATTTGGGAGGCGGGTATGGGCACCGCCGCCCCGGGATTCATCTATTAAATAATCAACATCTTAACAATAAGTCACTCCGAGTGGTTCGCTACGTTTGGTGACTTAACAGGTGTGCCCGGGTTCGCGGAGTGAGGTTTGTCTGGGTCTTGGTGGCGGTTGCACCTGCCCACCAGTTGCTTGGTAGGCTGGACTCTCTCAACCCATTGTCTTGCACTGCAGATGGAGGGATGGATTTATACAACTGATCACATTGACCCCCAGATTCCTACTCAACCCTCGTACCTTTTTTCATCCCAAAACTTCCTCTTCTTCCTTTCTCTAAAGTGACCTTCCACACAGCATCCCCAAAGAAAGGGATGGTGGCAGCCAGCGTACCTGATAGGGGCGCTCTCCAGTGTGGCAGCGAATGTGGCGCCGCAGCTTGGAGAGCTCCACGGATGCGTAATCACATTCGTGACACTTGTGCGGCTTTTCATGGGTGTGTCTATAGCGGACATGTCTGACCAGTTCACCTGCTGACACATACACTTCATTAGACACTGTACACTGAGCCCAGCATGGTGCTATCAGAGGAGGACAAGGCTTACCAAACATGGGATGATGCTTAGCTACTCTAATAGAGAATTCCAGTCCAATTTTTTTATTTTTTTTATGAATAATGACCTTCTAACTTAAATAACTGCATATTTATTTTTATTTTTATAGTTAGTTTTAATAGTTAAAATAAATGTCAAAGTTTTAATTTTTCAAGATCCCCCGAAAACCACCGAATCTAGTGTGACGTCATCATGACTAACTGAAGTATGAATCTTGTAGGGAACTGGAATCAGCTGTTCGACTCCCGCCATTTTGAATTTCAGCATTGGAGCGTTTTCATAGACATTACTGGGCAATACAATCGTTTTTTGTACAGTTAAAGTTTATGAATATTTTAAATAATATAGATAAACTAATAGAGATACTTTATTTTTGATACTGAATTATTTAGGCCTAAATAATGTTTCAATAAAAACAATAACTATTATATGTCCAATTCTCTATAAAGCAATAACACGGAATGCCGAACGGCTTGCGTCTTCATTTCTATTGATTTCTATACAACTTTGACCCAGGTGACGCGGCGCGGTGACGTCACGCCGCCAAAATTCAGCAATAGGGTGTTTTAATGACACGTTTTAAAATGGACTTTTTAATATTTTTTTAAAAACTCTACGTTAAATATTATGTAATAAAACTTATATATTCAGAATCAGCGTATATTGGTCTGTATGAACATATTTTTTTAAAGCCATAATATTTTTCACTGGAGTTCCTTATTATGAGAGCTAGCTATCTGTTATTCTTTTTGACACAGTTTTTTTTTTTTTTTACATTAACTCTTCAGAAATTAGGCATATTTTTCAGATGGTCAAAATATTTCCACTTTTCAATTGAATGCAAATATATGGAATATTTCTGAACGTATCAGAAAAACAAAAACTGGTTTTAAAAGGAGATGAAATACGCTTTCAAATGTTATAATTCAAAATAAACATATAAATTTTGAAATATAAAAATTTTTGCATGCAAACAAAAAAAAGTTTTTAAAATGGCTACCTTACGTTTTTTCTAACCAATATTACTGATGACGAATAAAAATAAAAACACATACATATTTTATTAGACAAATGTATTATGAACGTCATCGTTACCTCACTTTTTTGTCTTTCCATATAAAAATAATTCATCAAAAATTCCCAAAGTTTCAAAATTTTTTTTCAAATTGCGATTCAAAACTTTGGTTTCATAAAGGTGTTCATTTCACTTTTTTGGTGGTTATTTTTTAGATTTGAATATAAAGCGTGGTGTTTTGCCTTTCTAAAGGAATCAATGATGTTCAATTCTAAAGGAATAGTTCCTCGGAGCACCTTCCATTGAAATATCTTTAGAACAAGGACAACAATCCAGCCGATTGCCTGTGCTCTAAAGATTGCAATTCGTTTGTTAAAGTAGGAGAATCTATCAAATGGACCGTCCATTTTTGCTGCACGAGGGTTTTTCTCAGGTATTTTGGGGCTCTAGACCAGAGGTAACAGCCAAATTCAAAAGTGGTTTCCATTTAGAAGCAAAGCATAGATAAATAACAATGCATTCCATGTCCTCCAGACCAAAAATGTTTTATTAAAATGCAAACAACAAATTAAATTAATTTGGAAGGTGGATATGGGTACCGCTGTTAGCTTAGAAGGTGGGATATAAGAAAGCATAAAACTCACTGAATTGATGTAGAAGGCTGGATTGATGGTGTCCACAAAAGATTCTCATTTCACAATAATCAATTCCAATTAAAATGAATTTATACAAAGGACATGTAACTACTATAACAACAAATTTGCAAATATAGACACACGTGCTGACGTATTTACTGCTAGTTACTGTCGCTACAGAACTTCACTGTATAAAATTCTAGGTGCGAATAACAAATGAATTAATTGTATCTAATATTTTTATATTACTTGCGTGGCAACTTTCCCTTATCCCTCTCCTCCCCTTACCCTTCCCAACCCAATCCAAATATAATCACACTTATTTTAATGTTGTGTATTAGTTTACCATTTGTTGAATTCACATTTGTACTCTTATTATTTTTTTAAATATTCTAGTTTATATTCAGTTAGTCTTGTTTCTAAATACCTATCTGTGAACATTAATAATTGGTCTGTTTTTTTATCATCCTCTTATGTTTATTGTATTACTAAGACTGTTAATGTTCCTTAAATAAATAAATAAATAATGTTCAAAACTGTGCACAGATTGTAATAGGTATTAAACCATCAGTATAATTTTGATGTTAGTAAACTGGTAATTATTACTTGCATTCGAAAATACGAACAAAATAGAACTTAATCATAATAAATAATACACTGTTTGCTTGTTGAAGGTTGCCACTGCACTGGTTTGCAATTTCACCAAATAGGTAGAAGGAAGTATATAGGTAGGTAGGTGGGTATGTAGGAAGTTGTAGGAAAAAGACAAGATATATTCCAAACAACCGCAGCCACAGGAACCATTTATCTGATAACCAACACCTCTGCCATGGATCAACCCAAGTGGCAAGCTAAGTTTGGTGACTGAGAGTGAGGTCGTCCGGGTGCGTCAGCCCACCAACTGCTTGGCAAGCCGGATCGGATAAAACTGATTGAGGGAGATCGGATAAAACTATTGGAACATTGACTAGCACGACAGTGAAAGGGATGGATTCATACGTCCGTTAATCTTGGATACACTGACCCTCAGATTTCTAGCCACCCCTCATACCTTCTTCCTTCCCAGAACTTTGTCTCTTCTAAAAAAAGTCCGCTCCACACAGCATCCCCATCCTGAAGCTAACGTAAAAAAGGAATGTTCACCAAATCTATATATATAAAAATCCAAATATGCTTGCTTGGGTATATGTATTTATATGAGTATATGAGATGTCTATGTGTTGCTATATTAAGCACAGGAAATGTTTGAAACTTTCAAAAACTTTGTTTAAACCCCGGCGAAGGTTTCTGGATTATTACAACCACATGACAATACATCTGAAAAGTTTTTTAATCATTACAAATACACTTGCAAAACTGTTAAAAATGTCAAAATTTGACAATGACCTTTTGCAAAACAATGATTGTTAAATCGAAATTCAATTTTTGAAAATTATTTTTCGAATCAAGAATAATAGATATTTTTAATTGTTACCTATGTTAGGTACCAAATTTGGTTGAATGTTCTTATAATGTACAAAGATGAATATTTGTAATATATGAAAAAAAAAATTTAACAGGTGGCATGCGAGTTGTTTGAAAACTGAATGTACTAGGAATGAATATATGGAACGCGGGAGGGGGGTTGGCGGGCGACAGGAGAGCGGGAGAGGGAAGGCGGGGAAGGTGGAAGGAGAACGCGGAAGGGGACGCGGGTGGAGAACAGGGTCACACGGGAAAGGCATGCAGGGAGAAACAATTTATTTATTTGAATATGGCATTGCAATGCAAGCCTGGAACCAGCTGTACTAGATATAAACCATTCATGTAATTAAATTCGTGTTTAAAGCTTAATAATCTGTATGTAAAGTGTCAATTGGAAAGTACCATAAATTGATTGTTTTCTAACCTGAGGTGGTGAAGGCGCTCTCACAGAAGCGGCAGCGGTGAGGTTTGGTGCCGGTGTGCGTATTGACGTGGTTCCGGAGAGAAGCCAAAGTCTTGAATCCTTTCTCGCACACGGAGCACTTGTGTGGCCTCTCCTCCGAGTGAGACTTCATGTGCCGGAGAAGCAGGTACCTGAGGCCACAAATCAGCAGACTATAGTCATGCTACATAAAATTTATTTATATTAACCCCTCAGGCTTATTTTGTCAGAAGGCCAAAATATTTGCGCTTTACAATGAAATCCAAATAAATTTAATATTTCTGAACGCAAACGAAAACAAAATGTTTTGGAAAGGTGGTGAAATACGCTTTCATATTTTATAATTTATTTTTTTTGAAAAAAGGCAATTCACCCGAAAATGAGTGCTTTGTGATATTTTATAATTCGAAATAAACATTTACTTTTTGAAAAAAAAAATTAAATGGCTTACCTTACATTTTTTCTAACTAAAATTACTGAAAACAAAAAAAAAATAAAAACACACATATTTTATACAACAAATGTACTATGCCTAACGTTTTTATTAAAATTATTTTACTCTAAATTCGATTGTTGTGAGCTTCTGCAATTCATAAATCTTCATGTACCAACACAAACAACTAGACAAATATTAACATTTTATATACATCCCAACTATAGTTTGCATTCTCCAATACAGCGTTTATATAGTCTTGACAACAAATATCTAAACCATATGGATGTATTTTGTTTTGTTTTTCAATTTTTGCAAGCGGTCTAAATAATTTTTTTTTTGTTAATTATAAGCATTTGAATATTGTTAAACATAAGCATACGTTAATTATAACATTTTGTAATCACGCTTGAAGAATGTCTTGATTCTCGATTTTTGCAAGCGATTTAAACATCCACGTTAATTATAACATTTTGTAATCACGCTTGAAGAATGTCTTGATTCTCTATTTTTGAAAGCAATTTAAGACGACGCTTCCCGGCTCAAAAAGAAGAAGACGGAGAGATATGTAATTACGAATGTTGGACAGAGCGCGCTAATATGTATATATTTTTTTTTTTAGATATCAAAATTCCCATATGTGGGGTGCCATAGACTTATTTGTCTAGTTTCTAAATATATTCTTTTATTTATCTGATGAACCGTATGGATAATTGGTGACTGGACAACTCAGAATGAAACCAACTGAGAACCACCTCAGAAAAGTCATTAACCTTTTCCCCGCGTTGAACTACTCCGTTTTTTCAATACCCATATGCGGTACATGTTTTCAAATACCTATCCATCCAATTTTATGTCAAATTACACCATATTATGGCATGATTTATCATACTTTATAAACAGATGAGATTATTATCTACAATTTGAAACCAAATCTTCGTCTGTAAACACTCCTAGATGTTTATAAAAACAAAAACATTAAATTCCATACAAAAATTTACCCACGTTATCTTAAAGGCGGCGCCATTTGTCCGCGTGCTTGTACTCAGGACACTGCGTTGATAGACACAAGTGGTAACTCAATCACTTTTATTATTAATTCGTATAAACAAGTTCTAAAACTCAACACTTAAAAATAACACGAAACGAATAGATTTTGTCATATAATAAATATTTTTTTAATTATCTAAGCACTTAAGAGGAGTTTATGCCGGTCACAATTTTTTTGAGGTATGGTATTTTTTAAAACAGGGTTCGATACATAACGACACACCGCATTCTTTACACATGTATCTCGTCAATTGCATTTTATTATTTGTAAGTCGGCATACACGACATCGTCTGCGCGGTTTATTTGATTTGTCGGTTGCTGGAATCAATCCTGCCATATGCTTAGTGGCATGTTTAGGCAGAATCCTAAATGGACTGAGGTGGGCTGATGTTGTAGGCTGTGGTTTATATTTCTCAACAAGTTGCATTATAACCGCCAATTGAAAATCTGCTAACGGCTTTTTTATACCTGTCACTTGGGTGTGCAAAATAAGCGCATTCAATAAATACAGGTCAATTATGTGAAAAAATACTTTTTTGTACCATTTTATCGTCTTTCGCATACATGATAGACTGCTCAGCATCATGTCGCCTTTGTCAACAGTTCCCATAGATTTATTGTAATCGATTACACAGACGGGCTTGTGAATTGGTTGTTTAGTTCGGTGATTTATTTTCCCTGTTTCTTTAAATGTGTCATCGTTCAAGGTAGTTAGCATGTGTACATCCCTTTTATCACACCATTTTAATGCTAAAAGGGGACCGCGGCTTTTTGACTCAAATTCACCTTTTTTCAGATTTTTAAATTTGGGCATTTCCTTACGGTTTTTTTTTACCGTCCCACAGGCATTCGTTTTTTCCGAATGCAAAAACTGGAATAACTTTGGGCTTGTGTACCAATTGTCACACCACAAATTGTGCCCCTTGCCAAAATAATCATTCAGAAGTGTGGTTACAACAGCGCCGGTTATTCCCAAGTTCTGCTCATCCGTTATTTCCGTGCCTTCTCCACAGTAAATTATAAAATCAAGAATGTATCCAGTTTTCACATCACACAAAACAAACATTTTGATTCCAAAGCGGTGTAGTTTCGATGGAATATACTGTTTAAAAATAAGCCTACCCTTGAAAACAATGATGCTTTCATCTATGCATAGATCTTCATAAGGTATTACAGACTGTTTGAATAGTGTTCGGGTGTGATTTAAAACTAACCTTATTTTATAAAGACGATCTGTAGAAAGCGAATTTGAGTCACAGAAATGTAAATTTTGCAATAACAGTTGATATCGATCTCTACTCATGATCTGGCCAAAAATAGGCGAACTAAGAAATATATTTGTACTCCAATACTCTTCAATAGTCAAGTGTTGGTTTCTTGTCATTAGCATGGTTATTGCAATAAATAAATACATTTCTTCAATATTTGTGTCCTTCCATTTATGAATTCTTGAATTCGCACCAAATTCCTTTGTATTGAGAACAAAACTATGGTAGTCATGTATTTCTCTCACAATTTCGTTCATAATGGAGCGATTCAAAAAATGTTCAAAAAAATCACTTTCTGTTGAGTTTTCGTTAAATTGTACAGAAATGCCGGATTGAAAATCATCAAATTCGTGTACTATTGGAATATGAGGTCCTGACACCCAGGAGTGTAGCACTTCTTCCCGTACAGACTCATCAGCTTGAGTTTCTGCATCTGAAATTTCCGAAGGTACAAATTCATCCTCGGATATTTCATAATCAGCATCCAACATCTGCAGTATATTTTCAATTTCATCATCTTCCAAAATATGGGCCATGTTTATTCTTAAAGTCAATTTCAAACACTAAAAACTTATTGTGAACGTTTCCTAATAACTTTGAAACAGTACAAAAAAGAACACGAAAATAAACACGCACTTTAGTAACTAATTTATAACCAAAATAGACATGTTATAAAATTCTGATGATACTTAAATTAATCAAATTTTTATGTAAAGTCAAAATCACAGTTTCACAACACAAACAAACATTTAGAATACGTATAATATATAATAGTTTCACAACACAAACAAACATTTAGACTACGTATAAATATGTCGCGATCTAAAAATGTTATCGACGCTTGTTCAATATTTTCAATCGAAATTGCATGCGCAAACAGCGAATTACTACTAGCGCCATCTGTTGACTAAATTGTGAACTATGGCCCTCAAAGGCACGAGGACACATTCACTTGATTATCGATGTTTTTTACGAAATACAATTTTATTTTCGAAATATACCTGAAGATGTCAGCATCGTGATAGTTACACGAATGTCCTAGCGAGCGGGAAAAAAATCTGTGACATAGGAGCGCTGTGATATCGACAGTCGAAGTTAGCGTAACAAGGGCTGATACGGGCGCGTGTGAGGCATGGCTTTTTGCTGTATCAACTGTTGTTACGATCGCGTGGAAAAAGTTAAGAATGGTGAAAAACAGATATAAAAAATTGATTAAATAGGTTACGTTAGGTTAGGGTTATGGGCTATTTAAAAATAATTTTTTTCATAGCTTTTAATGACTTTTCAAAGAGTTGACTTTATTCTCAATTGGCACGGAACCGGTTTTATCGCTGATAACCACCGAGCAGTAATTTCGTCGGAGTGTCCTTTTGAAAGCGGCGTACACTGCAAACCATGCTTTAAATTTGTGCACAAAAATTTGTTTACAGTCTTCTGTATGTATATATTGACTCTAGAGTTTTAATTAAAAAAATTCATTGTTTGCTTGAAAATAATTAAGAAAAATTCACCCTTTTTCTGCCCAGGCACAGTGGGCTGCCTCTTTAAAGCTCGTTCACACAGAGCTATAAATCTGCGAGCAGATATCTGTTGAATTGCGAGCGCTTATCTTTTGTACCTTCACACGAGGCTATCAAATATTTCTTCCTGTGGTAGGAGAGGGGGTCAGTTGAATTAGGGAGCGGCAACGGAATGCACATTTTTTGTACTGAAATCTGTCAACTTGACATCTGTCATCCACCGGTCTAGGCAGCTCCGTAATTACAATGACCCCCTCTCCTGCTTTAGTCGGAGAGGGAGAGACTCATCTTCTGGCATATCGCCTCTGGAGCGGTTCCGTCGTAAGACGTGTACTGTCTATGATTGATCTGCGCTTAAAACCGCCAGGTGTGAACGGTCTGAAGGGATTGTATGGAGAGCGTTATTTGGCGTGCGATGATCTTTTATATTTGATAGCTGTGTGTGAACCAGCTCTTAAGGTCTATTCACATCTACCGCAGCTATGCTTTTTTTAAATTTTGTATATTCTCCACACAGGACGCCCTGAGGAAAATCCTCTCAGGGCCCATCTCATGTTTGGGGATGCTGTGTGGAGGTTCTCTTTAGGAAAGGAAGGAGAGGAATTTCTAAGAAGGAAAAGTGTATGAGGAGTGGGTAGGTATCTGGAGTTCAGTGTGTCCAGGAGTGAAGGACGTCCCTTCCACTGCAATGGATGGGGAGGGTCCGGCTGGAGAGGTCAAAAGGCCCCCTTCAGTAACCGGAATCCCTCGATACGGCCTGCCAACAGCAGGCGGGCAAAAGAAAAAGCAACCAGTCACCAAATATAGCGAACCAAAATGTAGCGTACGGTAGAGGCGTTAGTTCCAATAATTAAAAAAAAAAAAAACAGATAAATGTATAAATTCTCACTAATTTATACATGAATTAATAATTTGTCTAGTTCATTAGTCAGAGTATGCAGTTATATGTAGAAGTGTCCCATCTATCTGGTACAATACTGAGATTACTCATAAACACCACCAAATCAATTGTAATGCACAAAAACTTGTAGTGAAACATAAAATTGATATTTTCTGGTTCACTAGTAGGAAATTTCAAAATGTCGTACTAATGTTCCGGAAGGTTATGCCTCCCGATGTTATTTCATAGCGTACTAGCTGGAGTACTTGGCTTCACTCAGGGAGTTGTTATGAGATTGAACTGACGTTCGAACATACAACGGATCTTGCACTGTATATCCCTATGAATGGAAGCCCCACCCATTCAAAAAAGCCTTTGAATGTTCCAGAACATTTGATCATATTCAAGAGTGTTCTGGATTGTTCCACAATGATCTGAGATGTTCCGGGATGCTCCCGGATATTTTTTTTTTTTTACATCAGCTCCACACAGGAGGCCCCGAGGAAAACAATTTCCCTCAGGGCTTATGTCATCTGGGATGCTATGTGGAGGGTCTTTTTGAAGAAAGGAAGGAATGAACATCGGTCTTGAAGAGACCCATGTTGTAGGAGGGAGGAAACACAGATGCCGGCAAATCGTTCCATAGCCGAGCTGTTGAACTCAAGAACGAGTCGAAAAAACGACCCGTTCTCATGTGACAAATGTCAACCGTGAACATATGTTGGGCGCGCATTTGGCGTGTTACCCGACTATGCACCGGTGCCGAAGGGATCAATGACGCTAGTTCCTCAGAGCATCTTCCATTGAAATACCGGTAGAACATGGATATTCCAGAATGTGAAGGGTGTTTTGGAATGCTGTGGAATGCTCTCAAATGTTCTGGACTGTTTTAGAAAAGTCTAGAGGGCGAATCTTCCAACCCTTATATCTTCAAAAGCACACACACCCTTCAGATAAAAACGGGAACCTTCTTCATGGATGGGGGATAGAGCGCTACACACCATATAACTCCCTTGATCGTACCAGGAAAAATTTCTGAGTTTTAGCGGTACGCACATTTCTATTTCTTTTATAATATATATTGACTGCCGGCGTGGTCTAGAGGTGAGGCTTTTGATCGAATCCCGGCGTGGCAACTAAATTTTATTTGAATAATTCACATTTCACAATCAAATTGTTTAAAATAATATACAGTATATTTGCAGCACGTTTCAGAGCGGAAGATACTCTCAGTATCGCCCAGTTGTAAGACCTCCATTCAGAATTGAATCGTTGCTTGAAAAGGCTTTAGCCATGTTTGTTGACAAGATCTGAATAGCCAGGTACTTCCACACCTTCCTCTTCCCCATTTCCTTCCTCTTTCCCATCTCCTTCCTTTCCCCACTACCTTCAGCCTCACAGCATACCCCAATTGGGGATGCCGTAGTCTCACTGGTTCCAGACGGGAGCAGGTTGGACTCTTGTGCGGTATTAATATAAAAAATATTGATTAATTATGCAAAACATAGAAATGACTTATGGCGAGCATTCGAAAAATGCCTTCACCATTAACTCAAAACTTAGTATTTGGAGATGTCTGACTAATCAACTGAACAATCGACATGTTAAATTAATGAATTTACAATCAATGCTACATGATATCAAGTCCTAATATTGATTTAAAAGATAATGAATGTTTGAAATGACCTTTTAGGACTAGCATAGTTGCAATACGCGCACTTATGTGCAGCTGCCCCATACCGGGGCTTCTGGGATAACTTGACTATCTTCGACTTATCATCATGTTCGTCCATCATGTTGTGTGTAATTTCCAATTCCTCTGACTCTTCAAAGTCATACACCATGAGATTGGAATCCGGCTGGGAGCCTTTGACCCCACATTGTTCTGAAGCCTGCTCATCCGGCCGTTGAACAATGAGCACATATCTGACAACTCCGTTTGCAGTTTCCGATGGTACAACAGTCATCGTTTGGTATACCTGATCAGGGATCACCAACTCTTGGTTGCCAGACTCATTGTTTATTTTTATCTGAAAATAAAACATCAAACGTAAAAACCTCGGATAAACACGAGGGAACACATCATATTTCTATGGCCCGGTATATCAGTTGGTTACAATTCGATTTTAAATTCAAAAATTCGTCACAAGATTTCGCCACTTCCGTGGGCAGATTTCGTGTGGATGTGCCCCAGGCAAGTATAAATACTAAGATTTAGTGAACTTGCAGTGTCCCTCCGGATATGGAAAGATTGACGGTAATACTCAGTTGTATCGAGCGGCTATATATTACATGTGACGTCATTGCCTATCTCGGTTACTTTATCCCGGTGAATATCACTGGGTGACAGTGGATCTGAGGAACAGGCTATTTTTGGAACCAGTTCCTATTGGATTTATAAAGTAGTCACAAACATTAAACTGGGCGAAGCCGAACCAAAAGCCGCCTGCAGGGCGTAGCAGCAAAAACCTGTGGAGCGGTTTTTAATTGCTAGTCACCAATATTACGTATATTGTCTACGAAGAACAAATCTGCTGTCTACGTGAGAGGTATATCTATGCTCTCTACTGTGATCTTCACCGAGAAGTCTCTATTCGTCGGGAAATTGCGATGTTATGATCGCGATACATAGACATACAGTTTGTCGAATAAGAGTAGAAAACATAGGAGGGCGCCACTGTTGTTCAAATGGCAATCGAAAAATATAATCATGGTGGTAATCTAAAGCTGCGTGACCTGCATTTTATTAAGAATTAAAAAATGAAAAAAATATTTTTTCATTGCAATATAGACACCCACTGATCTCAAAATTAGAATTGCATATAGGTATATTATTATTAAACCTTTGCAATTTTGTGCTAACATAATGAAGAATAACGATATTGTAATAAAATATAAAATAATTTCCCTCAGGGCCTATGTCATCTTTGGGGGTGCTGTGTGGAGGGTTTTTTAAGGAAAGGAAGGGGAGGAGAGTTCTGGGAAGGAAAAGGGTTTAAGGGGTGGGTAGGAATCTGGGGTTCAGTGTGTCCAGGTCATACGCCTCCAAGACCTAGACAAACCTCACCCCGTGAACCCGGGCACCCCTCCTAAATCACCAAACGTAGCGAACCACTTGAGGTGACCTTTGGCAGAGATGTTGGTTATCCAATAAAGGTTCCCGGAGCGACGGTACCCATTCCCACCTCCCAAATTAAGGTTAACTTAAATTAAATTAAAAAGTAGCATGCACAGAGATATAGCCTCTAATAATACATACATCTTCATTGCCTTCAACGATGGTAACATCTTGACTGGCTCCATCATCGACAGCGGCTTCCATTAAGAGAGTTGATTGAGAATCGGAGTTTGCTTGGAAGTAGTAATGGCCCTGCTGGTCCGTGAAGTACAATCCTTGTTCATTTGCATTTTCTATACTCTCCTCATCAGCGGCTGGAAAATTCGAAAAAATGTTACCGCTTTCTAATTTATTTATTTTAATTTTATTTTATTTTTAATGTACATTTACAGTTTTACAAAACCATACATTTTATTTTATTAAGTAATAATAGCGTTTTTGAATTTTCGAATATTTAATAGAAAAATATCTATATCAGGGGACAGGTAATTTAGTAACAGAATCATTTTTCCGAGCAGCATTACTAATGGTAAGTTAGTTCTGCAACTCGGAACAACAAAAGTTCTGTGTCTGCGCGCTCTTGTGAAGTTGTCGGGGACATAAAAATCAAATTTTTGTATTATATCGGGAATACAGATGTTACCGTTTAGAAGTTTATATGCTGTTGTCAGCAAAGCAGTTTTCTTTCTATCGGCAAGGCTATTAATACCCAGCATGCCGGACAAAAAGGCTGATGGATATATCCAGGGATAATATCCCAAAAGATATAAATATCTCAGAAAGTTCTTTTGTACTCTCTCTATCATTTGAGAGTAAGTCAAATCTATTGGTCCCCATATTACTGAACCACTTTCCAAAATGCTACTTACTAAACTATAGTAGAGCACGCGAATCGCGGCCGAGCTGCAAAAATGTCTGGAGTTGCTTAGCACAAATCCTAACATTCTTAAAGCTTTGCTGCAAATCGTTTCTAATGTGCTTGTCTCGCACGAGCGCCTCTACAGTAATTATTTATTTGTTTTATTAATTTAATTTAATTTGAAGAAATAATTTATTTGTTTATTCATTTTCTTTTTCATTATCTCAACATAGGTGTATCTCCTGAGGAAAAAATTCTCTCAGGGCCTATGACATCTTTGCTACCTGGATACTGTGTGGAGGGTTTTTTTTAGGAAAAGGAAGGAGAGGAAATTCTGAGTAGGGAAAAGGAATGTAAGTAGGGATCTGGGGGTCAATGACAAACTTTACCTCATGAACCCGGGCACCCCTTAGGCTGCTTAGCCACCAAACCAAAGTAAGCAGATACTTTAATAGTACACAACTTCTAACCCTGTACAAATCGCAAGTGCACTCCACGGTTGAATTTGGTAGCCACCTCTGGTCTGGAGCTCCAAAATACTTGAAAAATACCCTCGGCTCTGTGCAGAAACGGGCGGTCCGTTTGATAGATTCTCCCACCATAACGAACGGATTGCAATCTTTAGAACACAGACGTCGGGTGGGAATGTTATCCATGTTCTACCGGTATTTCAATGGAAGATGCTCTAAGGAACTAGCGTCATTGATCCCTTCGGCACCGGTGCATAGTCGGGAGACACGCCAAACGCGCGCCCAACATATGTACACGGTTGACATTTGTCACATGAGAACGGGTCGTTTTTTCGACTAGTTTGACAGCTCAGCAATGGAACGATTTGGCGGCTTCTGTGTTTCCTCCCTCCTACAACATGGGTCTCTTCAAGACCAATGTTCATTCCTTCTTCTCCTCGAAAAGACCCTCCACACAGCATCCCAGATGACATAGGCCCTGGGGGAAATTATTTTCCTCAGGGCCTCTTGTGTGGAGTTAATGTAAAAAAAAAAAAAAAAAACAACATCTCTGCCGTAGGTCACCCCAAGTGGTTCGCTACGTTTGGGGACTTAGCAGGGGTGTCCGGGTACATGGGGTGAGGTTTGTCTGGGTCTTGGCAGCAGATGCATCTGGCCCACCAGATGCATGGCATGCCAGATCAGGAGAGAATGGTTGAGGGCATTCCTTTGACTTCTCCAGCCGTTCATGGGAGTGATGGATTCATGTGTCCGTCACTCCTGAATCCTACCCGCCCCTAATGCACTTTTCCTTCCTAGAACTTCCTCTCCTTCCTCACCGCACAGCATACCCAAAGATGACATAGGCCCTGAGGGGAATTATTTTCCTCAACCCCTTAAGGTGACCTGTGGTATTGGTTATCCAATAAATGGTTCCGGGGGCAGCGGTACCCATACCTGCGTTCCAAATAAAAAGAAAGAAAGTTTGTGGAGAGATAAAGAGAAATTTTGAAATCAAGATGTAATTGACCGTTAATAAAAGTTATATGAAAAATGAAGTGTAAGTATGTATTTTCGTTATTTGTTTTTGGAGTGTTATGCCCTGTTGCACTACTTCCTTCTTTAGCGTTTCGGACAGTATTCCAGTGTCCATCATCAGGGCAGATGTGTAATCTTAAGTGGTGAAATGTGTGCTTATGTACTTGGAAGCAATACCGTGTTGCCAGCTTCACTCCACTACGAGCTGGTATTACTCATCTGTGCTGATGATGGAAACGTTGGCTAAAGAAGGAGGTAGTGCAACACGGCATAACACCCCAAAAATATATAACGAAAATACTTTTGGCTGTGAAAATCTAAAAATGTATCTGTAAGTATGTAGTTAAAAAATAATTTATATGGTGCTCAGAAATTTATTAAGTTAGTTTTAGTGAAAAATGTCTTGTTAGGTAATTTTTCATAGTGGTTATAAGTTGTGATTGCACGAGTAATTGGCGAATTATTTGCTGCATTAGTATTGTTGGCTTCTATATGAAGCATAGTGTCCCTGGTACCTCTCGTTGGAACATGAAAGTATAGCACTCGTGTGAGACTAGCAATATTGATTCAACAATCTCATGGCAAGGAGTGAATCAAGGAAGTACCTACAGTTAAGCAAAAAAAAATCTATGATTTATTGAATTCGAAAAGCGCTTACCTTTCATTTGTATTTTGACTTCATTGCCGGCAATTTCTTTTTGCAGATTATCAAAATATTGCTGCAAAAGTTCACTGTTTCCAATGTTCTGGATCTTTACATTGTCTAAATTCATCTTGGAGTTTTATTGGCAAATAAAAAATTGCCAATATTTTAATAAACAGATATAATCATTTATAATTGTATTTTGATTGTCGCCCTGAAATAAAAACAAATTAACACAGATAGATTATTGATAGCAATGAGTAATTACTAGCGATCATGCCTATAATATATCTTAGTCATACTTTCCTCATTGGATACAATTCAAAGCCTTACATCTCAATCTGTCTCTTTCCGAGGGATGAATCACATTTAGAAAAATAAATACTCTAATCAAAATTTTTGTACTATTGAACCACCCTTCATAAAAATTGCTTTTGCTTTGCTAAACATGTTAAAAATGTTTCCTAAACCAGTGTATCGAACGTGTATGCAGCCAAATAACGCAAAACGGCTTTCTGACCGCTGCCGAAGAGCCCTATTTATGTCGCATCCCCTCCCTTCGCCCCTTCAGCTGTCCGTCGAAGCAAAAACTGCCAGCCAATCAACGCGCTCGTTTCAACTCTTTCTTTAAATGAACATTTATTTATGTAATTAATATTAAATTTACGCGAGTCCTGCCAAAGTTAACTCAAATAAAAATATATAAATTAAAAGGCTGGACTCGCACCCAAAAAGAAGATAAAATTAAGTACAGTGTAAACTCCATGTAACGTCACTCGATTTAACAACAAACTCTCTAAAGCGTCGAAATCACTCGGCTTTGGTTGATTTAGCTTGTCTTCCATACAATGATACACTCCATTTAGCGTTACACCCACTCTCAATAACGACAAGAATTAAATAATAAAAAGTTATTTTTTAGTTGCCAAAATTAGTCAAATCTGCGCAGATGTGTACGTTCTTTTGTCGCTTTATTATCCTAGCCCGTAATAAACTGTCGGTACTGCCCGTAATAAACTGATCGTCATAAACTGTCGGCATCATACATACCGAACTTTTTAAGAAATCCGTTCTTTTGTTTACAAATTGGGATTGCTTGTACCTGTAGACCGTTGTTTTCTAAGAAATCCGTTCTTTTGTTTACGAATTGGGATTGCTTGCACTTGTAGATTGTTGTTATTAGGTGTCATGGATTATCTATACGTTATCATATTCTTAGTTGCCCACAAACTTTCTAAACATGGCAAGTAAAAGAAAATCACTGTGTATTGACGAAAAAGTTTTACTGACACGCGCAATAGAGGCGGGAGAGAAGATAAGTGATGTTGGCAGACGCTTTGGATTTAGTCACTCTACCGTGTCCACGATGTGGAAAAATAAAGAAAAAATTCTACAAGCAAAGAAGGATGGAAAATCTTCCAAAAAATTAAAGAAACCTAAATACGAAGATTTGGATCAAGCTGTGCTATCATGGTTTCACCGACAGCGCCAGAATAATATGCCTTTCTCGGGGCCGATCGTGAAAGCTAAGGCGTAGAAGTTTGCCGAAGAACTTGGTTTACTTTCTTTCAAAGCATCAGAGGGATGGCTCGGAAAATTCAAGCAACGTCACCATATCAACTATGGTAAAATTAGTGGAGAAGCACGAAGTGTTGATACAAATGTTACTCACGACTGGATTAATAGTGTGGTCAAAATTGACAGAAAAATACGCCTCAAGTGAAATTTTTAATGCTGATGAAGCAGGAATTTTCTTTAAGTTGACCCCAGATAAAACTCTGAAATTTAAAAGGGAAAAGTGTGTTAGAGGAAAGCTCTCCAAGGAGCGTATTACAGTACTTGTGGCTGCTAATATGGATGGCACAGAAAAAAAGCTGATGGTAATAGGCAAATCGAAAAATCCGCGGTGTTTTAAGAACATTAAAAAATTGCCAGTGACGTATAAAGCTAATAAATCAGCTTGGATGATCAGTCAACTTTTTGAAGAAGAAGTGCGAAAGTGGGATGCAGAATTAAAGGGACGAAATTTTTTACTTCTTGTTGACAACTGCCCTGCCCACCCCCTTATATCAAACCTTCAAAACATAGAGTTGGCATTTCTTCCTCCAAATACAACTAGTGTGTTGCAGCCTATGGATCAAAGCGTGATTAAAAGCCTCAAGGGTCACTACAGAAATAAATTATTGATGGAGCTAGTCGAATCTGAGGGTAAAACTTCTATTAATATGCTGCAAGCAGTAATTTTTTTTATCTAAAGCCCGGGAAGAAGTGACACCCACAACTATACAGCGCTCTTTTCGACATGCTGGACTTTTTACAAATTCTATGAGTGATGAGGTGGACACGGAACCGGAGTTTGATAACGATGACGACCTTCCATTAACTGAGTGGATTCAACAGTTCAACATGGCAGGAAAATTTACAGAAAATCTTCAAACCTACATCGAAGTACTAGTGGCTTCGCTCACAGACAAAGAAATTTTAGATTCGGTGAGAAAAACTGAGGATCAAGAACAAGGAGATGAAGAAGATGAGACGGATGAGCCTGAGCCTCCGCCGAGCATTAAAGAAGCTCTGGAAGCAGCAAAATTATTGGAAAACTACTTTCTTTATCACCAAGATGCCTCAATATCGCACGATATGAATAAAATAAGTAAAAAAATACAACAAAATTACTGGTGCAGCAAAAAACATCAGACGAAAATAACAGACTATACGCAATAGCGTTAAAATAAAAATTGTTTTTTTATGTATGTAATTACTAACACTAGTCTGAAATAAACTTTTTCTTTTTCTAATACAGATTTTTCTTCTCTCCATTTAACGACAACTCTCTATAACGTCAAAATACACACAGTCCCTTGAGTGCCGTTATATAGAGTTTACACTGTATGTGAATATTCTCATTAAATAGATGTAAGGGTTTTTTCATACTGTTGTCAGGCTACAGATTCACTGGTGAACATTGTTCAATTTTTAGTAAATTTAATAAAAATGCTATGAAGACGTGGTTTATATGAGGAGCGCCAAAGAGAGTAATGTTGCTTACATAAATCAATTTTATCGTTTAATTCTCACCCGAGAACACACAAAGCTGCAAAGAAATTTTTTTTTTTTTACAAGAATACCGCACAAGAGTCCCAACTGCTCCAGTCTGTAGCCAGTGAGACTGTGGCATCCCCAATCGGGGTATGTTGTGAGGCTGAAGTTAGAGGGGAGGGGAAGGAGATGAGGAAAAGGAAGATGCGGAAGTACCTGGCTATTCAGATCTGGTCACTAAACACGGCTACAGCCATTTCAAGCAACGTTTTAATTCTGAACGGTGGTCTTACACCAGGGCGATACTGAGAGTATCTTCCACTCTGGAACGTGCCGCAAATATACTATATATTATTTGAAATGAATAAATTGTGAAATAACACAAATTAATCAAATAAAATTTATTTGCCACGCCGGGATTCGATCCCGGAATGCTAGTCAAGCGCCTTACCGCTGGACTACGCCGGCCATCAAATACACACCATAACAAGGGGTAGTTCTGACAAGTGCACCCCCAAACTGCGCACGGCCACGCTTTAGCGTATATATACAGCGCCAAAACCTCTCACACAAGTCACTCTCACACAAGTCACTCTCACACAAGTCACTCTCACACAAGTCACTCTCACACAAGACACTCTCGCAGTCTCATCGGAACTTTAATCATCGCAACATCTACTCTGACCGCTTCTTCTTCTTGGACCGCTTCTTCCCACCGCTTGAATTGCAATCTATAATCGCCTTTGACTTCCGACCTTGCACATTCCTTGGACTACCGAATCGACCACTCTCTTTTCTTGGATTTCAACCGGATCAAGCCCTGAGCGCACCAGCTTGCACCAGCACAACAGCTCGCCAACTAGAAACCCAGGATAATATAAAGGATACCCGTCCGATATAACCAAGATGAAATAATAGCATTTCCAATGACAATTCCCGATTCCTCTGCGTGTAAACTGTATCTAGGTTTCTCTAATAAAAAATAAACAGTGTTAATTATAAGTGACCTCCCAGGTAAGTATGGTCCTGTCTATTATCTGGCTGTACAGAATATAAAGATTAATAATATATGTAAATTTTAACTCAGCATCGTGTTGAGAAGCTCTTTGACACACAGCTATAAAACCGCGAGCAGATATCTGTTGAACTGCGAGCGCTTATCTTTTGTAGCTTCACACAACGCTATCAAATATTTCTTCCTGTGGTAGGAGAGGGGGTCAGATGAATTAGAGGGCGACAACGGAATGCACAGTTTTTGTACTGAAATCTGTCAACTTGACATCTGTCGTCCACCGATCTAGGCAACTTCGTAATTAAAATAACCCCCTCTCCTGTTTTCGTCGGAGAGGGGGGCACTTAACTTCTCGCATTTCGCCTCTGGAGCGGTTCCGTCGTAAGATGTGTATTGTCTATGGTTGATCTGCGCTTAAAAGCTGGTTCACATTGAGCTATAAATCTGCGAGCAGATATCTGTTGATTCGCGAGCGCTTATCTTTTGTCCTTTCACATGAGGCTATCAAATATTTCTTCCTGTGGTAGGAGAGGGGGTCAGATGAATTAGGGAGGGTCAACGGAATGCACATTTTTTGTACTGAAATCTGTCAACTTGACATCTGTCATCCACCGGTCTAGGCCGCTCCGTAATTACAATGACCCCATCTCCTGTTTTCGTCGGAGAGGGGGGCACTTAACTTTTCGCATATCGCCTCTGGAGCAGTTCCGTCGTAAGGTCTATGGTTGATCTGCGCTTAAACCGCTTAGGTGTGAACTGTGAACGGTCTGGAGAGCATTAAAGCTGGTTCACACACAGCTATCAAATATAAAAGACCATAGCACGCCAAATAACGCTCTCCATAATCCCTTCAGACAGTTCACAACTACGCGTTTTTAAGCGCAGATCAATCATAGACAATACACATCTCAGACATAACCGCTCCAAAGGCGAAATGTCAGAAGATAACTCTGCCCTTCTCCGACTAAAACAGGAGAGGGGGTCATTGTAATTACGGAGCTGCCTAGACCCGTGGATCAAGTTGACAGATTTCAGTACAAAAAATATGCATTCCGTTGCCGCTCCCAAATTCGACTGACCCCCTCTCTACCACACGTAGAAATATTTGATAGCCTCGTGTGAAAGGACAAAAGATAAACGCTCGCGAATCAACAGATCTGCTCGCAGATTTATA
The DNA here is from genome assembly GCA_936435175.1 of Glyphotaelius pellucidus. NCBI lineage: Eukaryota > Metazoa > Arthropoda > Insecta > Trichoptera > Limnephilidae > Glyphotaelius > Glyphotaelius pellucidus. Next base: position 14,531,016 of record OW386563.1, read on the forward strand.
GCTCAATGTGAACCAGCTTTTATAGCTGTGTGTGAATGAGCTCTTAATGCATTGTACCTATAGTATTGTATTAGTGATCAACGAACCGGTGGATGCAATCTGTTAGACATAAGTTGTTATAACGGTTTGTCTAGTCTGTATTTAGCAATAAGATAGAGCATTATATCGTATATATTTGCACTGCACCCTTGAGGTGATTTTTCACAAAAATGGCGCTGTACAAACCATACAAATATTATTATTTTTACTATGCAGCTTGGTGGAATACTTACTAAAGTTTGATTTTAAGAATGAAGTGAATATCTGAGCAAAATTAAAAATACGGCATAACCTAAAAGTTGTTTCTCTAATGTCAAACTGAGGTCTTGATGACAATACTGGTGGCCATTTTTTAAGTAAGGAAAGTTTATTTCTATTACTAATAGAATATGTTACATACAATCAAGAAACATGAAGGGAGACGTAAATAACACAACACCTCTTCAAAATGGTGGACGTATTGGCACCCACGGCACAGGCGACCAGGGGCCTAAATGCATTTGAAATCTGAACACAACACACGATGTTTTTTTTTAAGATTTTAACCAAACTAAAAATGTATTAAATCAAATATTAAACTCACTCAGATTTCAATCCAAAGTTTCAAATATCATAACGACCATATTACGACAAATTTCCACCGACTTCGATTCTACAAACCATAGATATCTACGGTTTGTAGAATCGGCCGGTGTTGTCATATAAGATGATAATTAAATAAAGTTCCCCTTCGGAAAAAAAAACGTAATTTATTCATCAATGTTGCTATGTGCATGGTTTTACCACGTTTTTTGACGTGATAACATCTTATAAATCGATGAACGCCGGCCGCATTCACTAAAAATTATGACTCATTGTCACGTTGTCATGTTGACACGTTCCGACTGAGCCGAGAGTGCAACGCGCAAGCGAGGGCGCGGAACAAGCGTTCGGCCTAAGCCTTCAGCGAGAGCGCGGAACAAGCGATAGAGAGGCACGATCGGCCTAAGCGTTCGGCTTGTGACTGTAAAATTCTGTTTAAAAGTTTTCTTATGACTTTATCACGTAAAATTATTGTCTGTAAACCGACTTTACAGGTAACCAATTTTTTTTTTTAAATTTCTATTTGCATAACTTTTTCAAAATACCATGTCGAAAAAGCTAAGGTTTTTTGTCGGTCAACAAAAGTGTGAATCTTTGCTTTGAGTGGGGTACGGTTTTTTAGCATATGGTGTCGCGTGGAGAAATTCTTAAATTAGGAATGTAGTTTTTGATATTTAAGTACGGGTAGGAAAATTCTATTTATTAGGTTTTTGATGCAAAGCGGAAATATTTTGACCTACTGACTGGTTGAAGTCTGAGGGGTTGAAGAAGTAGGTAGTCTTTCAAGAAAAAAAATTGATAATATGAAAGTACTTTTAGCTCCACAGGAAAAGATCACCGAAAATGGATTGAATCGACTAAAGAGCTGACTAACCCATTCTACTAAAATAATGGTGTTCGGACGCGTTTAGTTACTACTTTACTCTCCACTCGACTAAAATACTCTACCGATGCAAACGGGTCATTAGAGATGCAGCGTGGGTGTTTTTTTTTAAGGAAGGAAGGAAAAGAATGAGGGGTGGGTAGGAATCTGGTGATCAGTGTGTCCAGGAGTGACGGACGAATGAATCTATTTATGCCACTGCGGTGCAAGGTGATGGGTCGAAAGAGTCCTGCTTGTGAGGTAAAAATGTCTCCCAACCAGTCTCGCCACACAGTAAGTGAGCAGACGCATCCGCCGCCAAAACCTTGACAATCCTCACCTCATGAACCCGGGCAGCCCTGCTAATTCACTGATTGTAGCGAATCACTTGGGGTGACCCATGGCAGGAGGTAAGATTAAAAATAATTAAAAACAAAATATATATTTTTATCTAATCTCGATTTTCATTAATTAAAAATTAAACAGATCACTTGGTTTTTTTTTTAAATAATTTTTTACAATGATTTTGATAATCAATAAAATTGACAATCAATCAAAAACTGATATATCTGTTATTAATTAATAAAATTAAGTATGCAGGTTGTTGTAAAAAACCAATTGATTAAAAATTCCGTTTTTCTGTTCATGATTTATTGATTTTAATAACAACTTTTTTAACCACTCCGATTTTCATCCTGGTCGATTGATAAAACCCTATATCAATACAATATTGACTAAATCCGCCATCTATGATCAGTTTTCCATATTTGCGATCACGGTCCAACCATTGATAAATTTTAGCGCGGCCTCCATAGCATCAGATAAATTTCGGTTAACTGTCGATGCACGCATTTATATGGATAATGTCGTTCATTATGCAAAAATAGTGGCTTATTTAATGGACGTATTGAACTATCGAAGCTCTTAGAAAAGAAGGAGTTTAAGCGCTCCATAAACTTAATGCATCTAAGATGCAATTAATTAACGTTTTACAAATGAGATTTGTGAGACGTACGTGTGGTAAGACGTACGTGTGGATAAACGAAGAAATTAATGTATGGAGAATATACGATGCGAAAGTGAATGGCAGAATAAGTCGAGTAAGTAAAATAAGATGTATTAATATGAAAAAAATTACAAGTGTGCAGTCCATACGCGGTAGAAGTGAAACCTTCAGATAACTAAAGTAGGTAAGAGTGGGGAGGCTACGAAGCACCGCACAAAGAGGAGACCGATTATTCTATCTCATTTTCTCGCAGGCTAAATCCTGTATAAATATATGTATGTGTTTATCTCCTTTTAGTGTCGCTTTTTCGTTTCATCTAACTATTGTCAAATAAACGTTAATATTTTTATTCTTCTTGTTTTCTGACGCTTTCTGAAAAAAACATTTTGAAGTGAAACTGCTTTAGCACCGTTGTGATTTGAAACTTGGATGAAACGGAAATGACGCATTACAGTACCTAAGAAACGTCAAACTTCAAACGTCACTTTTCAAGGCTCCTATTGGTTGAGATACAAAAGGGAAATGACGAATTACAGTACCTAAGAAATGTCAAACTGCGCTCATTGACCCCTTTGATTATGATCTCACTTTTCAAGACTCCTATTGGTTGAGATATGAAACGGAAATGACGCATTACAGTACCTACGAAGCGTCAAACTGCGCTCATTGGCCACTTTGATTGTGATCTCACTTTTCAAGACTCCTATTGGTTGAGATATGAAACGGAAATGACGCATTACAGTACCTACGAAGCGTCAAACTGCGCTCATTGGCCACTTTGATTGTGATCTCACTTTTCAAGGCTCCCATTGGTTGAGATTGTTTTGGTGAAGTTCCGCTTCCACCGTGTGTGAACTGCACTCGATTTTTAAAAATGTTTTTTACGTACGTTTCTCTACCTTCTTAACAGGAGCTTGCACTAAAAACAATGTGTAATTCGATTTTGGTTATATATTAAAATAAAATAAATAATAATGTACAATATCATCAAAACAAAATAGGTTTTAAAAAACATATTGATTTTATTTTATTTACACATTTGTAAAAATCATTAACTTTGTGACTCGCCATAATTTACAATAAAAACACATAAATTTGTTGTAGACCACTTTTATTTTATAACACTCTACCGGTTTCGGAAACGCCTTTCCTTCGTCTGGAGAATATTGTAACTGATCTACGTAGACATAGAATATTGTCAGACACACAAATTTTAGGTGTGTGGGTGGGAGGTAAGCGAGCGGGTAGGGGTAATTGTGGGATTTCCGGGAAGAACAGAGCGGTTCACTGGAAATAAATTTAAAATGGGACTAAAAGATAAATTAATTTGATTATTCAAAATACTTCAATTATTATTTAGGGATTTTCTTATTTCAAGTGCTTCTAAATTATCTAATTTTTTGCTTTTATTGCTACGGTGAAGAATTTTATCCCATGTATCCTTATTTAATTAATTTATTAATTTATAATAATTTTTTATTTATTCATTTATTATAATAATTTATTTATTCATTTATAATAATAATTTATTTTATTTATTTTATTTTATTTTATTTGTATTATGTTATGTAGCGTAGGGAGTGTGGCGAACCCATCGCTCAGGGAGTGGAAACACAAACCTGCAATAGCCATCCCAAGCCAAGGTGTGAGCTACCGTGCTCAGGCTGAATGTCCTGGGGAACAGTGTCAAGAACGGTGCCTCCGAGAAACAAGGTCGCATCTCGGAGTATTTAGACCTTACTCCAGCATTCGGGGCTCTGCTGGAGTGGACTTTCTATTTCCCTGGTCACTCGTGGGACAAAAAATTGGACCATTCGAAAACTAGAGGCCTTTTGGGAACCTAGGAGTGCTGAGGCCACCTCTGTGGACTTTCTTCCTGGGGCCCATAGGAGGAACCAAGAGGAGAAGCCGTAGAGAGAGCTGAGGCCACCTCCATGAACCCTTCCCTTGTGGGGCCTTCACGGAACCAATGGGAAGGGCACTCTTCCGGCACGGGGCCTTTGGGGGAACCAAGGAGGAGTGAAGTGGAGAGATGATGTCCTCTTCCCATGTGGGGCCTTCAGGGAACCATGTAGGAGTGAAGAGGAGAAATGAAGCCATCTCCGTGAACTCTTTCTTATGGGGCCTTTAGGGAACCAAGGAGGAGTGAGGAGGAGAGATAAGTCCTCTTCCCTCCTGGGGCCCTCGGGGAGCTAAGGTGGAGTGGGCTCTTCTCTTGTGGGGCCTTTTGGGAACCAAGGGGAGGTGAACTCTCCGTCGTGGAGCCTTAAGGGAACTAAGGCGTGGAGAGGAGAGATGAAGCCCTCTTCCCTCGTGGGGCCTTCAGGGAACCGCGGAGGAATGAAGAGGAGAAATGAGACCTGGGAAGACACATTGTCGAACCAGAAGATATAGCTTCATTTCCAATGACAATCCTGGTGAACTTTGTAAAAGGGACTGGATTACTGTCAAAGGAATGAGGTAAAATGGGAGATAGCACAATGGGCCTACGGCCTAAGTGCTCACGGGAACTTTATTTATGTAAACCGTCTCCGCTCTTGAAAAAAAAAATATATATTGTGTTAAAATAAATAAATACAATGTTCAATATAATCAAAACAAAATTTAAAAAACGTACTAATTTTTTAAATTTTATTTTTGGCCCTGTTTTTCATATCGTACTAAATCGGATTTTTTTAAACGATAAATTTTATTTATATGTCATCAGTGGTGTTCTTAATGCACACCGAAAATGTTGTCTATATAAAAGTTACCGCACTTCTTTGTTTTCTAGCAATAGTTTTTGCGGAAGACAAACATTATGAAGGTATTTTTTTTATTTTTTTTATTTATAAAATACATGTTGCATAATTAAATCACCATACTGGGCTGTTTCGTGGATGGATATAGAGAGTGGTTACTTTTAATGAAGTCTAGTTGTAAACATACACATGTATATACATACACACATAAAAATACAACACACACATATACGCACGAAAAATGGACCACTTTTATTTTTCTGCGATTGATGGCGGTCCAAAATTCGACTACATTTTCCTACCATTCGTAAAACATTTATTGTAATTTTTTAAAACATTTCCATAGCCAGCCATTTATTTTTAAATGAAGCTATTGAAATGCTTTATCTATTATAACCATAGATGTCGCAAATCCAAACTTGGTAGACTATTTTAGAACGATATTAAAAATATTTTTTTATATCTTTTTACGCAGAATTTCTGATCAGCTGTTTACGGTTAAAATTAAGTCACTTTTCCATACATATGCACCTTTCATTATCAAGTATACCACAGACAATATACAGAAATCGAAAATATTCTATGTTGACTCGAATAAGTACCTCTCAGGGAGTTTCAAAGTAACAAACACGCAGGATTCGCGCGTTTATAAATTTTACAATTTTTTTATACATTTTTTAAAAATCCTACAAATATGAGATAAACGGTAAAATACAGGTTAATTAATTGGCTATATAGCACTATAATAAGTTTTTATGTTTCCATGTTAAAATTCGAAGGTATTATTATTTTTAATGTTGGCGAAAATTTTAAAAATGATCGTTTGGAGTCTCGAGCAATCGAGACAAATTTATTTCGCGTGGTCTCTCCAGTGTCTACGCACATGAATACATACATATATGTACACACATGCACACAAGCGTGCCATAATTTGTGAATATACTCATTTAAATGGGAAAATTTCGTAATTATATGAAAGACTGGAATCGAGTTCAGAAGAGATATTAAATGGAGGGGAGGCAATTTTAGATAAGGCTTGTTAGAAGAGAGAATAGTTTTATGGATAGAAACATTTATTTATTTTATTTTTATTTTAGTACATAAAACGGGCATGTCGCCCAAAAATGTACATACACAGATGCTTTAATTACAATGAAGGGGAGAGTTGGATAATGCCGCACGTCTGATAACTCCGCGCATCAACGTATTGCAAAAACTAAACGCTTCTAGTGCTATCCAGCGCTTAAAAATCAAAGCCCGAAGCGCCTACCCCTTCCCCGCGCACGACCAGTTTGCTCATATATTGCCTAAAGCCTCAATTGCATAGAGCGAGTTTACAAGCTACTATCTGGCAAATTCACTATCTGTTAGTAAACTCGTTCAGTGTCATCGTATTACTTGCTAACTAGCAGATTGTGGACAATAAACGAAAAAAGTTGAAAGGTGGTCAACTTTACTCGCTACTGCTGGTGTTTGCCTAAAGATGGCGGCCCACCAACAGTAGTATTCTGGTCTAGAAAAAAAAAAGTTTTTCTTCATATTTCCAAAGTCTAAATATTCAAAAATATCTCCTTAAAAGGATTTTTCGAAATTCACATTATTTTAAAAGTTGTAACCATTTTAATGTTGCGGTTTAGACGTTATCTAACCAGAATCTGAATAGAACAAAATTTTAAACGCATTTTTCTCAAAATCACTTTTTTCGAGACGGTTGACACGATATCTCAAGTTCTACGGAACCAATTTGCTTGAAATTTGGTGTGAGCCTTTTCTACACATTACTCTATGGCGGGAACTAAAACTATAACAAATTTCTATTTTTACTATTTTAAAAAAATTTGGAAACACAAAAAATGGTTAAAAAAATGTCTTTTATTTCAGACAGCCGCCATTTTGCGAAAAGTATTTTTTTTTTACTTTTCCTTAATTCGGGCTATAGCCGCATTTGTTAGGATTAATAATTATTATTTTTTTTTAGATTACTAGGAAGGTTGCAATCGTGTCAACCAGGGCGTGCCATTTTTTAGACCCCCACTTCAACACCTTGTAACTTTTTGAATTTTTTAATTTTTTCGTTTGATTTTTTTTATGTATTCTTTAATGTTTAATCAATGTTTGGTAAAATAATGGCTTGTAAAAATATGTTTTTTTTTTAATTGCACCTGAAAAAGTACCTACAATTCATGCTTTTAGACTAGAATACCCCCTTAATGTAATTGAGGCTTTACCTTGGAAAAGGCTAGCATTTCGTTTCGAAATTTGAAAAATTTTGAACAGATTTATTTGAAACTTTTATGAAAACAACAATTCTTGTGTCAATATTTTTTAATTTATTTTTTTAATTTCAGGAAATGCTTGCACTGTTTCACAAACAGGAGAGGCAGGAGAATGCATGGACTTCGCAAATTGCACGACCGCCGTACATTTAGCTGGAGAAGGTATTTTTCCACAGGTAAAGTCCAATTTAGCCCAAAAATTAAACACCAAAATAAATTTGAAGCTCTCTAAATCCGGCATCATCGATGAGGTTGTTAAAATATCATCAAAATTGTTTCAGAGAATTTGAACATACCAAATTTATATGTTTTTTACAGCAACAAATAAAGGATTAAATATATTAAGCTTCATTCTCCTCAATTTTTAAAATATTATATAGGGTTTTCCAATAAAAGGTGTTATTTCGATATTCAAAGAAAAATGCCATTTTTTAATATAAATGATCGGATGTTTATTTCATTATAAAAAGGAAGGTATGCTGTTAATAGTGAAAAATAACATCAGGCAAATGACCACCACGACCACGCTTACAGGACCATATCCTTTTCATAAAATTTTCCATAACCAAATCGCAAAGTGGCTGCACTATGTCCTCGATAGCCTCACGAATTCCATCTTTGAGGTCTTGAATCGACGCTGGGCTGTTGGCGTAGACCTTCTCTTTCACGTGGCCCCAAAGGAAGAAGTCGCAAGGTGTTAAATCACAAGATCTCGGTGGCCAATTGTGATCACCTCTTCGAGAGAACACGGTCCGGAAACTTTTCCCGTAAAAGATCAATGATTTCGTTGCTTGTGTGGCACGTAATGCCGTCTTGTTGAAAGTAAACGTTGTCCAGATCAATACCATCCAATTCCGGCCATAAAAAAATCATTAATCATCTCTCGATCGCTAATCGCTATTCAAAATAACACCTCTTATTGGAAAACCCTTTATAATTAAAGATATTCACGCCAAAAGTGTTGAGGCCACACCAAAGCTACACGCAGAAAGCCATTTTAAATATAAGTTCTCATGAAGCCAACGTCAACTTCTGTGAACGCTCAAATCGCAGGATCAAATCGGGATCAATGCTGCTGGCTCTTAGAGCAGGCTTCATTGAATTACCCGTAGAACAGAATTATCATACCTACATTGCGTATGTGCATTAGGCTGAGTATATACATACACACGAGCCAAACCTGCGAATAAACCCACAAAGTACTGAACCTTAAAAAATGCTCCTAACAAACATACTTATAAAAATCAAAACAATAATGATTGTTAATCAGTTGGAACGCCTTCCCTTGCACAGAATCTAGTAAGGTTTATCAATTATTTTGGGGGTGGTGGCGTACTTAAGCCGCCGCTATCCGAATTTCTACCGATTTCTTGCATATCTCCCTCGAACATTTGAAGTTTTTAAGGTCTTAAAAAAATACATGTTATTTTTGAAGATAATTTCTGTACCGTCCCCACGCCGAAACGCAAATTATAAGAATTTTTTTTTTACATGAGCTCCACACAGGAGGCCCTGAGGAAAATGATTTCCCTCCCTGATCTTTGGGGATGCTGTGTGGAGGGTTTTTTTAAGGAAAAGAAGGGGAGGAGAGTTCTGGGAAGGAAAAGAGTTTAAGGGGTGGGTACGAATCTGGGGTTCAGTGTATCCTGGTCATCCGCCTCCACGACCTAGACAAATCTCATCCCATGAATCCGAGCACCCCTGCTAAATCATCAAACGTAGCGAACCACTTGGGGTGACCTATGGCAGAGGTGTTGGTTATCCAATAAAGGTTCCCGGGGCGGCGGTACCCATTCCCGCCTCCCAAATTGAATTCCCTTGATAGAAAAAAATCGCAAAGTATGCTCCGAAATTTTTTATTTTCAAGCCTGTCTCTATTATTTAACAAGTTATATGTATGAAAAAATTAACTGTGTTTCTTTGAACGTTGTTTTAGACAACCCTCATGAGATTTTTGCTCTATTCTAAGCGAGTCGTGTTTTATTAAACATTTTCACAATTTTCGCATTTTTATTGTTTGAAATATTAGCGCGCTCTCTACAACATTCGTAATTACGTATCTCTCCATCTTCTTTTTTTCGAGCTAGGATACGGCGCCTTAATATTTGTACAGACTTAGCAACTGGTCACTGTTGAAGAATCTGCTCGCCCCATGCAAAGCTCTCAACTTCTTGGAAGCCAAATTTAATCTTTTCCTAAGCTTTTTTCTTCTCTGCGTCTTTTTCTATTTTCGATATCTTCCAGACGATTGAAGTTTTCTTGTGTTCTGTTCCAGATGTGTTCTTGTGAAAATGAAACTGTTTGTTGTGGTCCCGACTCTTGTCCCCCGCTAAAACCGGGTATCATCAACATTCAAGAAACCGGCTACAAGGCCTGGGATTGTAAGTTTTTAACCTTTCCTTTCCGCTGCGGTCAACTAAATTAATATAGTCCATCAGTAAGCACAATAATATCTAGGTACATTCAAGCGTTCCTTTAGCGAGGCCGCACACCAGACATACATTTGTGTTACGATAATGCTTAGTTCACACTGAGCTATATATCTGCGAGCAGATATCTGTTGATTCGCGAGCGCTTATCTTTTGTCCTTTCACACGAGGCTATCAAATATTTCTTCCTGTGGTAGGAGAGGGGGTCAGTCGAATTGGGGAGCGGCAACGGAACGCATATTTTTGTACTGAAATCTGTCAACTTGACATCTGTCATCCACGGGTCTAGGCAGCTCCGTAATTACAATGACCCCCTCTCTGTTTTAGTCGGAGAAGGGGAGAGTTATTAGGAGCGGTTACGTCCGAGATGTGTATTGTCTATGATTGATCTGCGCTTAAAAACGCTTAGGTGTGAACGGTCTGAAGGGATTGTATGGAGAGCGTTATTTGGCGTGCTATGATCTTTTATATTTGATAGGTGAGTGTGAACCAGCTCTAACTGTGGCGCCACATTTGAAACGCGAAAGGACACATCAGCGGGTGCAGTTTGTGGCGAGACTTTAGCAGTGCCACATGTATTAAAGATCGAACGCGTTCGTTTTTTGTGGCGCAGTGGTTTGAAAAATGAAAGACAATTTTGAATTTTAAGTGGAGTTTATTGCAGAGGTTGATAAAAACCCTATATTATATAACCATGGACTCACTGATTATAGCAATAGACGGATTACAGAAATCATCTGGACCAAAATCAGCGAAAAATTCAATGAAAACTTTTCTTCGTCGAATTGTAACTCTTGCTAAATTTTGTTTTGATTAAACGGGTGAACCCAATGACGTCTTTTTTTCTCATTAATTGCCACATCGAGAAATCCGTGTCGTCAGATGATGTCGACATTTTGTGTAAGCCACAACTGTGCGTCCGGTGTGCGTGTACGCGACACATTTACTCCAAGCCAAAATGTTGCATGCATATTGTGGCGACGTAAATGTAGCGTGCATTTAGCGTGTGGCTCCGGTCTGCGACTCTACTCATAGTGATTTTCCTTTTGAATCTCTTCCAATGTTGAAAATGTGACATTCGAATGCCTAATGAAATTATTAAAGATACTAATTTTGGTTGTGTGTCTCTGTAACTCCTGTTCAATAAACTCTAGAATTTTTAATCAAACAGTATTAATAACATTCGATAGCATATCTGAGGCCACGCCTTACTCGCCGCGCCAAAATAACATCTGTGTTGGTGAAATTTGAGGCAAAACTACCGTTGTAATTCGGTTTTTAATTTAAGAATCTGTCACAAAATGTCGCTACTTCCGTCAGACATGACATTGCCTAAATCCGTCATCTATGATTTAACATCTATGAGTTAACAATATTTGCGATCACAGTCAACAATTGGTAAGAGAAATTCCAACCGACGATTCACAAATTTTAGCCCGAATATTAATTAACGTTAATCAATATTACTGGCTTATTTAATGAATATATTGAAACAAAGATTTTTGTATTGAACGCGACTTTTTGGACGCGATCCATAGACTTTATAATTCAACTAAGACGCGACCAAATTATTCCTTTCGAATTTTTATAAACTTATGTGGCTGAAACATGACAATATTAACTAATGAAAAGATTAACTAATGAACTGCCGTTTAGTGTCAAAAAGTACATGCAGACTGCCAATGCGTATTTAGGTCTGCACAGTGTTGCCAACTCTAAGGATGGGCGTACGCTGAGACAGTACGCCCATCCTAAGTCTTTTTACGTAGATCTACGTACTTTCCTGCACACCTACTAACTTCAGTCCCAGAATCTACGCATTTTCTTTAAAATTGTCGAAATTTGAACCAAATAACAACAAAAAGCACATATTCCGTTACTTTACTCAAAATTGTGTAATTTTTTATTTTACTTTTGAAGTGAATACTTCTATAGCACGGCTGGGATTTGGATTTCGGATGAAACGGAAATGACAATTAGTGCACCTGCGACGCACCAACTGCGCTCATCGGCCGCTTTGAAAATGATGGCACTTCTAAAGGCTCCTATTGGTTGGGTTAGGTTAGGTAGGTTAACTTTTCATATGCAAGTTTTACCAATTCTACGTAATTTTCTAGTCTGACCTACGTCTTTTTCGAAATCCGAGTTGGCAATACTGGGTCTGCATTTCAATTCAACATTGCCAGATTATTCATATTTTTTACGTATTTGACTGGCATAGATATGCGCAGATCCGCCAGTGTTGCCAGCGTATATCAATTTCTAATTTATTCCCCACCAATATCGGTTCGGCTATCAACAGTGAAACTGTGCTAGGGATTTCGATATAAAATCATATAATCATGTATAAAATCACTCCTAACGATCTGATATTGTAACGTTATTGATTTCACTGTGCTAGAGCCCCTGGGCGTAAAATAAATTTATTTCAACTTATAATTATGTATAACCCCAAAGTGAATGCTAGCTGCGAAATTTTCATATATTTTGCTATGTTTTTTTTACAGCAAGCCAAAATATGCACTAGATTACAATAACCCCTCAACAGACAATCTTATTGGACTGGTGCAATTGACGAAAAGGTGAGAAAATATTATTTTTGGTTTTAACGTCACACGTTTCTTTATTTCATTTCCCTCTCCGTTTGTTTAAATTATTTTACAAGTTACATGTATGAAAAAATTCACAGTGTTTCTTTAAATGCTGTTTTAGACAACCGCCACGAGATTCTTGCTCTATTTTAAACGTGTCGTATTTTATTAAACATTTTCACAATTTTCGCTTAAATATTATCGATTTTAACATTAGCACGCTCTCTCTAACATTCGTATTTACATATCTCTCCCATCTTCTTTTTTTTGAGCGGGTATACCGCGCCTTAAGGGTCGATCCAGATTGTTCACGGATCTGCGCTAGCTAACACGAGAGACTAAAGGATATTTAAATTTTATTTCAGGGTGGTTCTATCGAAATTTGTCCTACCTGCCTGTCTCCACACTGGCACCTCCTTATCTGATGAAGGACTTATTCATGCGGCGTGGGATTGGGTTAGTCTTAAAGGCTTCGAAAAGGTGAGAAATTAGGCCACAATAGAGTTATGATACCAAGACCAGTGAATGTCAATGAGGCATGGAACTTATGTAAACTTCAGAACGATGTCCATTGGAAGGGACCCACCACTTTCTCAACGGCTGTGTAAGGAAATTGATTATTTAACCTCCTTAAGCTTCCCCTTCTGCCTCCCCTTCCCCTACCCCTATCCACTGTACTTTCCTTACCTTTCCTCCTCCCCTTTCCCTCTTTCCCCCGTCCCGCGAACCCCCTCTCTCCCCACGCATTCCTTTCAACCCTCCCGCGTTCCCCTTCAACCGTCCCCGCGTTCCCCTTCAACCGTCCCCGCGTTCCCCAACCATCATCCCGCCTCCCGCGAACTCCTCTCTAATGCGAATACCCACCTACTTCGTTTCCCTCCGCCCTTCCCGGATTCCCCTCCCTCTCCCGCTAAACTGCATGAAACATACATTCTTCAAACTACAGAATGAAACAAGTTCTTTGTTTAAAACCACTTTATTTAAATTTATATTCGTCGACCGGTTTCGGTCGAACTCGACCTTCTTCAGGACAATAAACATATAAACTGTTTAGTTTATATGTTTATTGTCCTGAAGAAATTGAAGTATTGTCCCGACCGAAACCGGTCGACGAATATAAATTTAAATAAAGTGGTTTTAAACAAAGAACTTGTTTCATTCTGTAAAATGTCAAGCCACAAAGTGTTTGCTTTCTTCGATAATTCTTCAAACTACTTGTGCGCCACTTGTAATAATTTTTTTATACAAAATTCGTAACACCAGAGTTAAACCATAAAAAATAGAAACCTTCGCGGGCGTGCGCACAACAAATCACCAAAGTTTCATCGCAATCGCATGAATAGTATAAGAAATAATTTCATAACACCAGAGCTCACTATTATACATAAAAACCATTGCGGGCATATGCACATCAAATCCCCAAAGTTTCATCACAATCGGATAAATGGCTAACGAAAGCATAAGGGACAAACGAAGAAACATTCATTTTTATATATTAACTGGAATTGCAACGCATGCCGGGAATTCTCTAGTGGTTGTATAAATAGTTAACTCAATTTTTTTCCCGATTCTTCGGCATTTTTATCTTAATAACCTTTTCCAAGTTTTCAACGTCCACTATAACTTGATGTAATGTAATTTCTCAAACAAAGATGTACTACACAGGTGTAAAATAATATATTTTGCAATTCCAGTGGCCCATGGATAGGGTGCCCTTTGAAGAGTATTCGGAGAAGGTCCCTGGCAGGGTAAAGGAATCAGCTCACATCTGCACCAAAGTCACAAGCAATGGAGGAAAGTGCGGGGTAAGTTTTCCTCATCTGAATCTTTTGGCGTACAACTTTGGACGTGGATTTCCTTCAACTTTCAAAAATTTTCTATCCCTGTAGACTCTTATTCATCCTAAGTCAGTAGATGTCTTCAAGACATTAGCCCACTCACGATTGGGTGACTCTAATTAATTGTAATAAGTTTTAATCCAGGTGTTGTTCCATCACGTCCCTTATAGTTTACTTACATATGAATCTAATTTGATTAAATGACATATTCACACAAAGAATAAACCGAAAAATAATATCTTATGCTGACGACACTGTCATAGTAATTGAAGGTGCTGACTGGAATACTGTGGATAATCTAGCGAATATTGATATTAATACACCGAAAAACTGGTTCGATAAAAATCTTCTCTCATTAAATACTGAAAAAACAAAATTTATACCGTTCTCTATTAATAAATTTAAATCGGATCCAGAAATAAAAATTGTAATACATCAGAGTAAATGTAGTGGAACTAATTGTAATCAAACATGTTCTACACTTAATTCAACTTCCAATATTAAATATCTTGGTGTATATATAGATCAACATTTTAAATGGAAAACACGTATTTGTGAACTTGTCAAAAGAATTAGGAAATTTATATATATATTTATCAGAATTAGAAATATTCTCTGACAAGAAAACCTCAAAAGAGTGTACTAGGCAATTGTTCAATCTATATTACAGTACGGTATTATAGGGTGGGGAGGAACTTATGATGTTATTTTAAATCCTCTGAAAATAGTTCAAAGATTGATAATTAAGGTTATCTTGAAAAAACCATCTACATTCTCTACTGAAAAAATCTTTTCTATATTCAAAGTATCTACGACAGACAATATATATAAAAAATATGCAATCCTACAGTCTTTTAAAGAAATACAGCTAAAAAAATAACAATTCAATATATCAGTAAGATTTCAAAACAATATCAAAATCCCAAAATTTAATACCAAGAACATCCAAAATACCTACGAGTATCTGTATACAAGGTGTCCGAAAACTCGTAGTACAAGCGGAAAACTGGTGAATCCACATCACCCAGATAAACATAAAGATTTTCAATTTAAGCATTTTTACAATTAAAATTTTAAAGATATTAAAAAATAAATAAAATCGGCTTTTTTGGGGTTAACGGTTTGACATTGGAGCGAAGATGCAACTCTAAAATTATTTATTTATGCTACTATTAATCTCTTTTCGTGTCCATAGTTTATTTATTTTCACCTTACTAATTTATTCTTCCACCTCTTCTAAAACTTCTTTTAAGCATTACAATATGGTTAATTAGCGTATTTACTTTGTTGCGTGGCAGTCCACCATTTTGCAACGGGGGCCAATAGGTAATTACTTGAAATTAATACGAACTCGCTCACTAATACTCACAACTTGACTTCATACTGGACCAATTTGAACAAATCTTGTGAGATAAATTGATAGCACAGATGGGTACCTACTTACATTATGTAGCAATGTTCCGTTTCCAATCACAAAACACACATTTAACATATCATAATATTCTGCGTTGTATATTCCACAATAATTAATCAAGCACTATTGTTTAGATATGAAAATAACACAAAAGTAATTCACAAACACACACTTTACATATAAAGTTTACAATTAACGAAAGGATTGTTGATATAAATCATGTCAACAGCGAACCGGCGTAAACTAAACTAATCTACCATAAAAAAGTCCAGGAATCCAGGGATCCCCTTTTCAGAACGGTGCGAAGCGTTGACATTTCTTGTTCGTCTGCTCTTTCACGTGTTTATTGAACCGAGGAAAAAGAGAGAGCTATTCTTTCGCAACGCAATTTGAACTACAACGTGCGTGAACATACAGTCAGCTGTGCATTAACCTCTGAGCTGCCGACTGAATTATTTTTAATTTTTTTTTTTTTTACAGTTAATACCGCACAAGAGTCCCTACTGCTCCCGTCTGGAGCCAGTGAGACTATGGCATCCCCAATCGGGGTATGTTGTGAGGCTGAAGGTAGTGGGGAGGGGAAGGAGATAGGGAAGAGGAACGTTGGGAAGTACCTGGCTATTCAGATCTGGTCACTAAACACGGCTAAAGCCATTTTAAGCAACGTTTCAATTCTGAATGGTGGTCTTACACCAGGGCGATAC
The DNA here is from genome assembly GCA_936435175.1 of Glyphotaelius pellucidus. Lineage (NCBI taxonomy): Eukaryota > Metazoa > Arthropoda > Insecta > Trichoptera > Limnephilidae > Glyphotaelius > Glyphotaelius pellucidus. The sequence continues at coordinate 14,547,498 of OW386563.1, forward strand.
TGATAGTATCTTCCACTCTGGAACGTGCCGCAAATATACTATATATTATTTTAAATGAATAAATTGTGAAATAACACAAATTAATCAAATAAAATTTATTTGCGCACGCCGGGTTCGAACCCGCGACCTTCGGATTGTGAGTCGAGAGTCTTGCCTCGGGACCACGGAGGCCGTCAGAATGATGGGAGATTTCAAAATAATGCATAATAATGCAAAATAATCCGGATTTTTTTGTTTATTTTCTTTTAAATAGTTTCTATTACTTAGGTACTGTGATCGTCACTAATAATTTACAAGAATTTGACCAATAAAAAATTCAACTTCCGACTCGATTTACTCGAAAACGAAAGCTCAAATCAAAAAAAGTTATATTACAAAATCGATTCCAAATGTGATGTAGATTCTCCAGTTTCCCGCTTGTACTACGAGTTTCCGGACACCGTGTATAGGTATAAATTATTTCAACAACTTCCCTTTAAAATTTAAAATTATCGAAAATATACACAAATTCCAAATTAAATTGAAAAATCACCTGAAACAACTGAGTCCATTTCTACTGTTAATATTTCATTTAAATATTGAAATTTATTTATTGTTATATCTCGGATTTTTCTTATATATCTTTTGTTATTAGATGCAATATTATTATTTACTTACTCAATGATAACATTTTCTTGAGCTTGAATTCCCTCACCAAACACAAGAGCCTTGTCTCTTTATGATGAGGAAACGCTATTATTATATTCATTTTACAACTCTGTTTAACATGTAAAAAAAATGTATACTTATTGTAAAAACAAACAAATATTAATAAATAAGAAATAAAATAAAATTTTAGTTTTTTTTTTACTTGAGCTCCACACAGGAGGCCCTGATGAAAATAATTTCCCTCGGGGCCTACGTCATCTTTGGGGATGCTGTGTGGAGGGTTTTTTTTTTAGGAAAAGGAGGAGGGGAGAGTTCTGGGAAGGAAAAGGGTTTAAGGGGTGGGTAGGAATCTGGGGTTCAGTGTGTCTTGGTCATCCGCCTCTAATAAGGGTATTAATGACATATTTTTTTGTAATCTGTTATGATAATAATTAGAGGGAAGTATATGCATCGTATTTCAGTAGTCATTTTCAAAATGGTTTCATAAATAAAGTCATAATTAATATTCTAATGAATTTAGACCATAACCTGTATTTTTCCATAGAAAACAGAGAAGGCGGGCCGATAGCCAACGTAACACCTTGTTTCCAAATCTCGACTGGCGATTGGCGTTCACCGGAAACGACTCAGACCGAATGATCTTTGACCGGCAAGCGAACATTATAGCATTGTAAAAAGAGCAAACGAGATGCGCAGTGTAAACGAACGCGAATTAGTCCTTTCCACCAACAACTTAGAAATTACTTGCTATCGCTTAGAATTATCCCGATACATTCAGCAGATAGGAACGGGGTACGCCCGAACAGAGGGGAAGGGGGGCGGGTGGCACAGATTATTCGCCGGAATTTGTTATAAACTATTTAATTTTAAGAAAAGTAGTAATGCGATATTAATTTTTTTAATGCAAATCGATAACCAAATAGTTTTTTCTAAGATTACTCAAATTATTGAGCACGTGGTTTAAAAAACAACATAGATACAGCGTAAAACTCTCGTTAGTGTAGGTGCGTTCCCCCGGTCCGGTAAGGAAGTGTTTAATATGTACATAGGTATATAGTTTCGTTATCATTAAAATTGTACAAAGGAGTTAATAAGTTTACATAGTGTAATAATGGTAAAACAGAAGAGTGCTTAAGGTACTTTAAAAGCAGTTATTGAGAAACGTGTCGGTATTTACTATGTTGATTTTATGAATAAATTGTTCGAAAGCAGGTTTTTCAAGAATTCGGCAAAATTAACGCAGCGATAAATAGTACCTACACATAGAAAAAATAAATAAAAATTACATGAGTTGCAATATCTTGAAAACTTATACAGATGAGTTCAACAAGTGTATAATGTGATAATAAAAAAGTGAAAAATAGTCCAAATAATGGTACAAAAAGTACAAGATAATATTAGTACAAAAGAGAGAGAGGACAAAAAAGTAAGTACTTATGTAATCTTTGTATACATATTAAATTTTGTTTTTATTGTGATCATGAATTTAATTTAATTTAATTTAATCAATAATATATTATTATTGCTAGGGCACCAAGATTTAAATAAAAATACAAGTCATTAATGTGAGTTAGTTATTATATTTATCAATTCAATTCAATATATTAATACGTGAAGCCAAAACTTTGTACCCCTTTTTACGAAAATTGCGCGGACGGAGGAGTATGAAATTTCGCACACTTATCGTTTATATGGAGGAGGAGTGCAGAATGCTAATATTTTTTAAAAATTATGCATAAAAATAGATTAAATCAATAACAAAAACATTACACACACTACCATGTATTTGACACACACACTCGCGTCTTTACTCTATTGTTTATTGAGTCTATGGTCAAATTGAGAATAGATTAATATTGTTTGTCTTTAATATTATTTGTCTATGGTCTTACTGAATGTCAAACATAAAAAACATTACAATTATGGTCGAATTTCGACCATTGAGCGACCACTAGTAACAATAAATACGAGAGGATTGTTGTTAATTGTGTTCTTATTTAGCTACCTTTATTATTCACATATATTGTAGATGTTTTGCGATAATTAATAATTTGATAAAGGTGCAATTGATTGATATTTATGGCTTTATTTTAAATGTTCTAATATACTGAGATTGAATTTAGACACAGATTGGTGACGATAAATGTCGATTGAGGTATATTTATTACCGAGTAAATGGAGTCTTTGGATAGGAGAGTTTATAAAATTCTACAGGCGGCGGAGTTCAACAAAGGAATCGAGGACCTATTGCCAAGGCTCACCAAGTGCATCGATCTTAACGGGGACTGTGTCGAAAAATAGGGGGGGTGTGTCCCTAAAATTTCCCATGCTTTTTCACTTTTGATTTTTCGATGAAAAATAAAATAAAAAATATAACATTGTTAAAAATGTATTATTTTGGGTAGTAATTTTAATATATAAATGACAAATTTTTTTTTCCGCCGTACATAAGTAATTTGTATTTTAAGTTTACACCCATCAAAATAATTTTTTTTCAATCATATTTCTTATAAATATAGTCAAATTATTTTTTTAATGTTTTTCATTTACTCACAAATAATTGCCCAATTTGTTTCTAAAATCATAAAAAATTAAAATCTTGAATGGCCTATATCATGTAATTTAAAGCAAAAATAAATAAAGTAGCTCAAATCCGTACTAGATATTTGATAAACCTTTTGATTACAAAAATAATTTTCCAGTTTTGTTGGGTATTTTGATCTCAAATCCAAAATTAAGGTTTGTATGAAACGAGGCGCGCATACGATTCCCGACGGGCATGGGTACCGCCGCCCTGGGAGCCATTTATTGAATAACCAACCCCTCTTCCATAGGTTACCCCAAGTGATTTGCTACGTTTGTTAGCTTAGGTGGTTAGTTTTGTTAGGGCAAGCATGCGGTGAGGTTTGTCCAGGTCTTGGCGGCGGATGCGTCTGCCCACCAGCGGCATGGCAGGCAGACATATATTTGTACACCCTCGTGGCCAATGCTTCTCTTGCCACTTTCAGTCTTTTGTGTACAATTTATTATGTTGTCTAGTACAATATTGTGTTTGTGTGTATAAGTCCATTTTGTATTTAGTAGATTAAAATGCGTATGTTATTTTCGTACAATGGTATGAAAGGTGGGTAGGAATCTGGGGGTCAATGTGTCCAGGAGTGACGGACATATCCATTCCTTCCACTGCGGTGCAAGGCGATGGGTCGAAAGAGTCAGGCTTTACACGTAAAAAGGTTTACCTCAACCGGTCTCTCCAAATCCAGCCCACCACACAGTAACGGTCAGACCGCCGCCAAGATCTAGACAATCCTCACTCCATGAACCCAGATACCCTTGCTAAGTCATCGAGAGTAGCGAATCACTTGGGGTGACCTATAGCAGGGGTATTAGTTATCCAATAATGGTTCCCGGGGCGGCGGTATCCAAATCCGCCTCCCAAATTTAATGAAGCAGCCGCAATGAAAATAGTCACGTATTAACTACGGAAGTAGGTAAACAGGTGTTAGGATTAAAAATAATCAAAAACAAAATACTTATTTTTATCTTATCTTGATTTTCATTAATTTAAAATTAAGCAGATCAGATAGTTTTTTAAATTACTTTTGACAATCAATCAAAAACTGACATCTCTGCTGTTAAGTTAGAAAAATAACTATACAGGTTGTTGCAAAAAACCGATGGATATGCAAAATGCGTTTTTCTGGTCATGATTTTTTGATTTTCATAAAAATGTTTTTAACCGTTCCGATAAAACCCTATATCAATACGATATTGACTAAATCCGTCATTCGTGGTCAGTTGTCAATATTTGCGATCACGGTCAACAATTGGTAAGAGATTTACCGACTGACGAGTGATAAATTTTAGCCCAGTCTCCATTGTATCAGATAAGTTTCAGTTATTTATTTATTTGTTTATTTATAAATAAACGCCCTTTTTCGGGGCTTTTACATATATAGCACAGAAAAAACATTTTATTGTACATAACTGAACTGCCTCAATAACAATATTTTATATTTATTCAAAGATAAATTGAAGATGTCCACTGACTTGGTATAATTGTTTCCCTCCATTAGTATTCTGGGCAAAGAGGAAAACATATGGTAGTTAGTCCCAGAATTTCTGCACTGAAATAAATCCTGACTTCTAGTATTACGAAGTGGAATTCGGAAGCTTATCAATTCAAGTAATACCGGACTATCAACTAAATCATTTAGAATTTTATATAAAAATACCAAGTCAGTGAAAATTCTTCTGTCTGACAATTTTAGCATATTGATACACGCATTTATTTGGATAATGTCGTTTGTTACGCAAAAATACTGGCTCATTTAATGAATGTATTGAACTAATGAAGCTCTTAGAAATGAAATAAGTAGTACAAGCGATCCGTAGACTTAAATAATGCATCTAAGACGCAATCAACGCACAATTTGGGAGGCGGGAATAGGTACTGCCGCCCCGGGAACCATTTATTGGATAACCGACACCTCTGCCATAGGTCACCCCAAGCGATTCGCTACGTTTGGTGACTTATCAGGGGTGCCCAGGTTCATGGGGTGAGATTTTTCCGGGTCTTGGCAGCGGATGCATCAGCCCACCAGCTGCATAGCAGGCGGGAGAGGGGGAGAATGGAACATCGCCTTGCACCACAGTGAAAGGGATGAATTCAAGTCCATCACTCCTGGACACACTGACCCCCAGATTCCTATCCACCCTTCATATCCTTTCCCTTCCCAGAACTTCCTCTCCTTCCTTTCCTAAAAAGACCTTCCACACAGCATCCCCAAAAGATGACGTAGGTCCTGAGGGGAATTATTTTCCTCAGGGCCTCCTGTGTGGAGCTAATGTAAAAATAAAAAAAATACAAATTATTTCGTTCGATCTTTGAGAAACGAAAATGGTTGAAATATGAATAAAGACCTCATTAACTAATTTACTCCCGTTTAGTGTCAAAAAGTAAATGTGGACTGCCAATGCGTATTTAGGTTAGTATTTCAATTCAACATTGCCAATTTCTCAAACAAATTCTCAATTTCTTTATTTAATGGCATTGCAACGCATGCCGGGAACTCGCTAGTAGATATAATATAATATTTCTCAATAATTATATTGTAACTATTTTTCTTAATCTTTAGCAAATTAATAGTCAATCTACTTCCCAGCGACATCCATGTGCGCAGTGAAAATGTAAGGGATATGTGAATGAAAACATTAGATTAACTTTTAACATTTATTGAAATCAACAGTTGGTAGAGCATGAGACAATCGTCTATTTAAAGATTATAGTTTAATAAAAACTCAGGACATGGTCCAGGGTTCCTTGAGGAGGAAGCTCCTGGGATTATGAAATATGCAAGTCACTTTTAAAAGTACTAGGAACCAGCGTTATGTGTAACATTATAATCTGAACAAAACTAACCTTTCAAACAGAATGTTGGGCGCCTGGTCAGTCTCAAGACATGACCATTTATAATTATAAACTCCTATTCAAACCAGTAAAAAGAAACTAACGCCAATCTACGAAATCAGCACGCCAGCCGGAGAACAGCCCCGTCCTTCCTTCCTCAGTAAAATCCGTGGAGTGGTCGCTCTTCCGTCTTCAACCCGATCTCCTCACTGTCTCGTCCGAAGTTAGCAACCAACACGCTCATAGAGTAAGGTGTTTTGTGAAGTCAACATACAAGTAAACGGGGTAACAAGTTAAACTGTTACAATGCCCCCCGTGTTGAAAGACTTGTGGCTATAAGTCCTGAGGTTCCCCTGACACCTCGAAGCAAAGCCTTGACTGCCGTCTCACTGGAAAAGTACGTGTAGTGAAGATGTTGTGATGATGGTAGATGGAAACCCAATAGCTTAGCAGCGGTAGGTATGTAAATTCTTGAAAGTGCTGTTGTGAAGAAGCATAAATTTCCAGTGCCATAGCGATGTGTATCTGTGTCCAATGTTTCCTTCAGCTTGAAACAGCATCCCAGACTTGAAAGTAGAGTGTTATGATGTTGACTTATTATCTTCAAAAAAAGTGACGAAGCAGCTTAGTTGAAAATTTTCCATCGTGCGGAGCGAGATGATACGCCATGATAATATGGTACATGGGCAATGGTGATTTTCCTCTTGAAAAGTCCCTCTGGAGTGACCCATATTCTTGAAGAATGTTGTGGAATTGCAAAGTTGAAGAATTTCCGAAGCACCGGAGCGAGGTGATGTGCCATGATAATATGGTGCATGGACAATGGTGATATTCGTCTTGAAAAGTCCCTCTGGAATGACCCTCTGGATGCCTAAACTAAGATACTGGTTTTCCTAAAGCAAGCTGATTAAAGTACTTAAACTGTTAACAGAAAAGCCCTTCAACTAAAGAAGTATCAATTTAACTAGCAGGCAAATATGCATCCTGACAAAATATTAAATATAAATAAAATTAGTTAAATCTCGTGACCTTGCCGTCCTGATTTTAATAATAACCTTATATGCATATAACTTGTATAGTAATCCTGAATTTAAATAGATAAATATTATTCTTCCATATCAAGAAAAAAACTTCATGTTACATGAGGAACATAGCCAATAATCAAACCATGATTTGACAACAAAGGTCAAATCTTATTAATTAGCCAAACAACAGATGGCAGTAACAAACTTTATAATTTAATCAACAATCCATTAAAGGATATACCAAGAATTAATTTATTTTAACTGCATTCCTCTATCACCAAATTAAACCTTTCTACTGTGACAGAAAAACGCAGAAAAAAGAAATTATTTATTGATTGTTCTGGTAATTCTCGAGCTCAAAGAATTATCAGAAGAATCTGCGAACCTACAAAATTTAAAAAAAACAATAATACCATTACAAAATACAAATTAAACAATAACATGAATATTAAATTTGTTATACCAAGGTTAATAATATCATAATATAGTAGTGAATAGTATAAATAAGAATTTTCATAAAAATTCATAAAATATCTCAAATTGTAAGCTTGATGAAGGCTATAATTTAAGTATTGCATATAACGCAAGAGATAATAAAATGACCAGAATATTGTAATATTATGATCAATGTATCATCATAATAATTTGCTTACAGAAGCAAGATCGCTAAAATAAGCGCATGTAACACTACAATTGATTAAAATTAAAAGCAATATAAAATATACCCATGTATGGTAATTCAATAAATAGCAGATCCCTTTTAGGTACAAACAAATATTCACAAATAAATACTAGCTCAAAATACTAATACGTATAACTGAAATCAGACGATGGTTTAACCCAGGGAGGTAAAACATCCTCTGAGATCAAGATAAACAAGACAAAACAGACTAATTAACCATAAAATATTTCAAATGTGTTTCGCTTGCAATACTGTGGCCACAGTTGTTGCAAGTGAAATTCATTTAACAGAGATAAATACAAAAAATAAATAATTCCCAATTTCCTTTTGTTCCATCAAATCTACTTGAAATAAATTAGATGATTATTTTTAACTTTTAAAATGTCTTTTAAATGGAAGGTACCTACTGTTCATGTCCGCTAGTTTGTACACCACTGGGGAAATTTTACCTATGATTTTACTCCTTAAAAGTTACAAATTAGTTACAAATTTCCTAACATCTGATGACATTCTGGGCCAATAAAATTTCATACAAATCCAATTTAAAGTTTTCATTACCCCAAAATGAGAAAAAAAAATCCAAAATATATGGAATCCAAATTTCTTAATAATATGCCAACAGAAACGAATCTACCCTCCTCTTAAGAACAAATCGATTAAGCAAAGGGTTCTTTCGTCTCCTGCGCTTGAAAGTAACTCGTCATTCGAAATCACTCACAAAAACGGTCAATTCAGAAGAATTGTGTGTGCAACTCAGAGGCAGGAAATGCACCGGCATGGAAACACACAAGAAAAGCAAACGAACTCAGAGGATTTTCCAGCAGGAAGAAATCATGGAACGTGCTCAAATACCGTAAACGCAGCAAATAAGAAAATCTCGTGAAACCATTCCACAGAGCATTTAAGCTAAAATTTAATGTTTAACCCGAGTTAAAAAAGCAAACGAACTCAGAGGATTTTCCAGCAGGAAGAAATCATGGAACGTGCTCAAATTAGAGAAAATATTTCCCATAATAACTTGCGGACATTAAATAATCCTGATAAAGAAATTCAAATATGTCCCATAAAATTGCACTTCAATCAATAGATCACTAGCTATGATTCCAACCAATTCTGAATAGGAATATCAAACAGAACCATTTATTAGGTTTACCGTATTGTGTCACTGTTAAAAAAAAACCAAAGATGGCAATAATCAATGTTTACCCAAAATTTTAAACCAAGTTTCTCAAAAGAAAATTGTATGTTATCTGAAACTATTTCAACCTTCCAATGAATCTATGTAATGATCAAAGGTAATCTAATATTAAAAAAAAAAACACCAAGTAGCTATAGAAGCTTCATAAATAAGATACGATATCGCATAAGTTCTTTAAAAACAATGTAATAGCCGAAGTTAAAGAAAAACTTTTATCAAGTTTAGTTAATTTAGCACCTAAATGTATCAATTTTAAATGAGAATTATTACCCAATATTGACAGGTGAGACCCTGAATCCAGGAGACCTGAGAGCATCAATCCCAGAACCGTGAAAGAGATGAAAGGACGGCCGTCCCTGGCAGCCATCCCTTCGCTCCTTGAAGTTCTTAGATCTTCAGAGAAACGTCTGACTATCTTAAGCCAATCTTGCCATGCCGGATCGATAGCCGCGATGCTGGAAGACGTCTCCTCCATCGACGCAATTATCGTCCGGCTCCTGCGTTTTTTTGACCTCCGGCAGGTACAGTCAGGTGACTTGACGCCTGGACGTCCACAGTGGAAGCATCGAATCTCCTCCCTAGAATTCACATTTTTGTTTTTGAAAGCAGTGTTTTTATAAGAAGGTTTATCGTGCTTGAAAAAAAGTTTTTTATTAGGCTCATTCTTATTCTCATGAGAAGAAGGTTGAGGAGGTATTGAATCTTTCCTCTGATCTGAACGGCAATCTGCAAGTTCAATCATTTTCCCAAGTATTTTAAGTGTGGCGATATCCGGAATTGAATTCAACGCCAACTTTTGTATGTACCTTGGTGCCATATTACAAAGCAAAATTTCCAAAATCTCATCATCAGGCAACTTTTTCTTAAGCCTTTTATTTTGAATTAATATCTTCGTAATGAAGGTACCAAGAGATTCTTTGGGTACTTGGAATGTTGTTCTTATCTGTGAAACAAGTCTACGATCATAATCTAACACTTCATATTCATCCTTCAGACCAGACACCAGTTCATCCCATGTTTTAAAAGAAGAGTGGTTCACTCTTAACCAATCAAGAGCAATACCCTCAAAAAGTTCTAACACTCCTAAGAAAAGTATGTTTTTACTTACAGAGCGGGCTAAGGCGAGTTCCTCTACACGTTCCAAAAATTCACGTACGCATGACTTCCCATCGTATTTTAAATTCCACTTATGCAGGGGCACCAGCGGGGCTGGAGAAAGTGATGACCCCTTCGTCTCCGAAACATCAGCGACCGGTATTTTAGGAATGGACATTTCTGAGTCTTTTGTCTGACTCCTTGTTTCAGGCATTGAAAATATAAGTACCTGTCAACTTAATGGAACAAAAGAAAAATACAAAAAAACATTTAATCACACACAAGACGAAAATGAACGAACAACAAAATACACAGTACATGCAACATTAACCTAAAATAAATAATTAAAAACCATGACTCCACGGATTTGACAATAATTTTCCGAATAATAATATATCGAATTCTTTCGAATATAATTCTGTAAAAATTCTTTCGTAATAAAATATTGTATTGAAAGAATAGTAAAAATTCTTCCGGAATTTAAGATCGTATTAAATATCTGTAAAATAGCATATATAAATAATTTAAAATTATTAAATTATGAGGAAAGGTGATCCTGTTTAACCCTCCGACTGGCATGTGACGGATTGACTTCGTGTTACGACAATAATGTTACACATCACAGATTACCTACACAAAAGATTAGAACAAAACTTGCAAATATCATAAGTTATCCACACGTTTAGGCGCCATTGTAACTATTTTTCTTAATCTTTAGCAAATTAATAGTCAATCTACTTCCCAGCGACATCCATGTGCGCAGTGAAAATGTAAGGGATATGTGAATGAAAACATTAGATTAACTTTTAACATTTATTGAAATCAACAGTTGGTAGAGCATGAGACAATCGTCTATTTAAAGATTATAGTTTAATAAAAACTCAGGACATGGTCCAGGGTTCCTTGAGGAGGAAGCTCCTGGGATTATGAAATATGCAAGTCACTTTTAAAAGTACTAGGAACCAGCGTTATGTGTAACATTATAATCTGAACAAAACTAACCTTTCAAACAGAATGTTGGGCGCCTGGTCAGTCTCAAGACATGACCATTTATAATTATAAACTCCTATTCAAACCAGTAAAAAGAAACTAACGCCAATCTACGAAATCAGCACGCCAGCCGGAGAACAGCCCCGTCCTTCCTTCCTCAGTAAAATCCGTGGAGTGGTCGCTCTTCCGTCTTCAACCCGATCTCCTCACTGTCTCGTCCAAAGTTAGCAACCAACACGCTCATAGAGTAAGGTGTTTTGTGAAGTCAACATACAAGTAAACGGGGGTAACAAGTTAAACTGTTACAATATAAGAAATCCTTTTTCCATTATTCCCGTTTTCTCCCTTCTATTATCTCCTCTTTTTTTAAATTCTCTATCATTCATATCTGTTATATGTTATATCAGAAACACTATCCTAAAATGTACTCTTTTGTCAACAGAACCAATTTATATTTAAAAATTAAAATATGTTTCCTTCTGTCTAAATATGTGAGATTTTATGCATTGCTAAACCATTAATCCGTTTGCGATGAAACTAGGGATTTGATGATAGGTGCAAGCGAGCTGTTTTAAAACTGAATGCACCGGAACTGAATGTTTGGAATGTGGGAGGGGGGGGGGGAACTCGGGAAGGGGGAAGGCGGAGAAGGCGGAATGAGAACGCGGGAGAGGAAGGAGAGGCGGAAAGTCAACGGGACGAATGGGAAAGGTTAGTTAGGTTAGAGAAATAATTTCTTTGTTAAGTGGCATAGCAACGCATGCCGCAACTCGCTAGTGTAATCAATAAAACAAGATGTAAGAATAAGAAAAAATCTATTTTCAAATAAATTTTATTAAAAAAAAAATAAATTTAAAAAACCTATTTTTTAATATTTTTTTTTACCCTGTTTTTCATTTCGCACTCAATCAGATTAGCTGAATTGTTAATTTTTATTTATTTGATATCATCAGTTGAAAAATTGGTGGTGTCCTTAATGCACGCTAAAAATGTTGTCGTATATTAAAGTTACAGCGCTTCTTTGCTTTTTATCAATAGTTTTTGCAGAAGACAAACATTATGAAGGTATTTTTTAGTTGATTATTTCTTTGTTCTTTTCTCATATTGATTTTGTCTATATTTGATAAATTACACGCGCACGGAGTTAATCAAGGGCGAAATTACACGTGGAAAGAATAACACATTCTGTAATAACACACTTCAAAAAAGCTAACCCGACATTCGCAATTATTTTCAATATGAAATTTTGCATGCACTTAAAAAAATGTTTCTGGCTTTGATCCGTTAAGCATGAAATAATTTGTGAATTTAGATCGGTCAGTGGCTGAGTTGGCATCGCGTTTCATCATGACATAAGCAACATTATCCGCTTACTATGGAGGTAGTAGAGGATTTTCAAATATTGTCATTTTTTTTTAAATTAACTCCACACAGGAGGCCCTGAGGAAAATAATTTCCCTCAGGGCCTATGTCATCTGGGATGCTGTGTTGAGGATCTTTTTGAGGAGAGGAAGGAATGAACATTGGGCTTGAAGAGAACCATGCTGTAAGAGGGGGGAAATACAGAGGCCGGCAAGTCGTTTCATAGCCGAGCTGTTGAACTGAAGAACGAGTCGAAAAAACATATGTTGGGGCGCATTTGGCGTGTCTCCGGCTATGCACTGGTGCCAAAGGGATCAATAACGCTAGTTCCTCAGAGCATCTTCCATCGAAATACCTGTGTAGAACAGGGTTAGCATTCCCACCTGATGCCTTTGCTCTAAATATTGCAATCCGTTCGTTAAGGTGAGAGAATCTATCAAACGGACCGCCCGTTTCTGCACACAGTCGAGGGTATTTTTCAAGTATTTTGAAGCTCCAGACCAGAGGTGGTTGCCAAATTCAACCGTGGGGTGCACTCTCGATTTGTACAGGGTTGGCAGTTGTGTACTAATATTGTCGAAGAGATGAGATGTTGAATGGTGGGTAGGCAATTTTAGACAAGACTCGCATTTTGCCCGTGAATTTGTTGATCTTTTGCAAGATTTTTCAATTGATTTGTCTCCAGACCATCTTTTTAAAAACTCGACCCAAATTTCAATCCAATCGCTCATTTAATATCTGAGAAAACACGTATCTTTCCCGACCCCAAGGCTCGCACATTGCCCGTGAATTTGATGATATTTTGCAGGATTTTTCCAATGAATTGTCTTTAGACCATCTTTTAATGACAAAACCAATATTTCAATCCGATCGGTCACATAATACCCGAGAAAACGCGAACCCTTTCCGACCCAAAGGTTCGCATTTTGCCCGTTAATTTGGTTATGTTCAACAAATGGAGGAATTTATTCGAATTCTTTTTTGAACCATGATTTACAGATGATATCCAAAAATGTATCTGTTCGTAAAGTAGCAAAATTGCAAATAATATATTGCCTTATCTTGGAAAAGGCTAGCACTTTGTTTCGAAATTGTTTTTATAAAATGTTCTCTGTTATTATAACTTTCTATTCCCTCAATACGTCATATTCTTTTTTTTTGTTTAAATAATTGTTTCCGACATATAAATATATCAGTGGCAGTCAGTCACTTTTTGTATAAGGGATGCTGAAGTACATACCTACCTTATATCAAATATAAATATCTATAGACTAGTCCACGAACAAGATTACTGACAAAAATAGTATGTCAAATTAGCTCTATAAATCATTTATGTTTCAAATCAATTATTACAGTTCTAAAATTAAATTAATTAAATAGATATTCGAAAGATATTCAACGTACGAATTGGCTTCAGTTATTCAAGCCAAACTGCCAAACTGTCAAAATGGTCGCGCAGACAAATCTAATACGTATCGAATTAAGGGTCCACTATTCGAATTTTGACCGATTTCTTGCATATCTCCCTCAAACATTTGAAGTTTTTAAGCTCTTAAAAAATATATGTTATTTTTGAAGATAATATCTAGATACGTTCCACTCCGAAAGGCAAGTTATATGCAATTCCCTCGATAGAAAAAAATCGCAGAGTATGCTCCGAAAATTATTTAAAACAAGTCTATTTCTTTTATTTTACAAGTTATATTTGTGAAAAAATTCACAATGTTTCTTTAAATGATACTTAAGTTACGTTCCACGAGATTTTTGTTCTATTTTAAACAAGTCATGTTTTATTAAGCTTTTTCGCAATTTTCGCTGCTATTTTACGACTTAACATATTAGCGCGCTCTGTCCAACACTCGTAATTACACATCTCTCCATCTTCTTCTTTTTCAGCGCCGTGCGTTTCAAGAGTGCAGCCTTAAATCCACGCGTTTTGATTTTGCTATTCTGTGCACTATGCCCATGCGCGTTAAAGTCGTTTTTTGCGCGTTGGATGCTCCCATGGAATGCGTATCCGGCTTCAGACAAATCTCGGCAGGCAGAACTAAATACGCTTGCGTGAAAATCAAACTTTTTCTAACATCGTGGACGCGGAATGAAGCAGAGAATCCGCTGTTGCTGGTATTGGTGCTTTTACGCGACGTTCGACGGACGAGTCACGCGAGCATCGAGAATGATATTATGCATATGTATTTCAGCCCGGTCCGCGCGTCGCGTTTTGTTGTTTTTGGCCACTGAGGTTGGGGCGGTGTCGGCATTTTACTGTTTACGGCTAGAAAAAAATAATTCGAAAACGTTTTTTAATGCGGAATAAATAAATAACAATTATTATTACAGTTATTATTATACGCTTAGAAAGGAAGAGAAGCGCCGCATCCACAGTTTGTATGGAGGGATGGCGCCTGATAATTACTAACTTTTTTCTTACACAAAACATACTTTGTTTTATATCAAATCTTATTTCAACCTGGGATATTATTTAACTATTACACGAGTTCACATTTCTTTTGTATTTCTTTTCACATACCTATTATCTCATTGTACATCTAAAAACAACCGTATCACTTCAGCGATATTATTTGTGTGTACTGTACATTCTTATTTTGTTCTGCTAATAGCTAAAGCCATTTTACGGCGTTTGAATAATTAAAAAAATTAAAATTAAAAATTTGATAGATATTTTACCAGATTTTTCAAATTGAAACTTTTATGAAATAAAGACTTTTGTGTTGATGATTTAAATTTTTTTTTAATTTCAGGAAATGCTTGCACTGTTTCACAAACAGGAGAGGCAGGAGAATGCAAGGACTTCACAAATTGCACGACCGCCATACATTTAGCTGGAGAAGGTGTTTTTCCACAGGTAAAGTCCAATTTCGCCACAAAATTACAATAAATTTGAAACTCTCTAAATTCGGCAACACCGATGAGGTCGATAAAATATCATCAGTTGTTTCAGAGAATTTGAACAAATCATCAAATTTATATATGTTTTATACAGTAACAAATAAAAGATTTAAAATGATTGGCTTCATTTTCCGTAATGAGAGAGACTTTAAATATTTCAACATTAAAATTCTTGTATGTTTTGAGATTTTCATGGCCAAAAATAGTGTCGTGATTTATTTTTGGGTTATTATACCGTGTTGACGGCTACACCAAAACTAAATGCAGAAAGCAATTTTAAATTATACTATAAGTTCTCACGAAGCCAACGTCAACTACCGTGAACGAGTGTTCCGCCACGTCCGTCGAGAATGGTGCGTGCATCGGTGCACAGGAGGTCAGTGTTGGTGGCTCCTTAGAGCAGGCTTCATTGATATACCTGTAGAACAGATTCATAAATACACAGCGTATGTGCATTAGGCCGCGTATATACACACCAGCCGAACCTGTATATAAATCCACAAATTACTTTATTTTTTTGGTTTTTGAAGCTTAACCTCTCCACGAGTATGAAACGGAAACGAAAAAATGCTCAGGAGAGTATTGACGAAACGTTTCGTCCGCAGCTATTATTAAAAAAACCGTCACATTTAATTTAATTATTTGACTTGAAGTGACTTCTATTGACATCTGCGCGTAGTTTGTTGATGTTTTGGAAGACACACCTACAATATCAACTTCACAGTTTTAGTTAAAAAAATATTTTTGCGTCTTTAGCGGTCGTCAGAGGAAGAAAGCAGTTTTTTGTATGGACATGCTTTTTGTCAATGTTGATTTATTTTTGTAGAATGATGTCGACGACGTTTTACTTCAAAATATATTATTATTTTTTGTTAATCTATGATAATTTATAAAAAAATTAACCAAAAAAAACTCACTCCTCACGTACAGTTTTGTTCGCCAAAAATCACTCGCGGAGAGGTTAAAAAATGCTCTTAACCTACAAAAAAATATATATTCGATTCGGCGTTGGAAAGGTTAACAATGGATTGTTAATCAGATTTAGCGCCTTCCTTTGCTCAGAATCAAGTAATGTTTATCAATTATGTTGGGGTTTCAGCCCAGAAGTGACTTCCAAATTCAATTGTCGGACGAACATAAGAGGTTGGCACAGTTTCTTGGAAGCCAGACTTACTCTTTTCCTAACCTTTTTTTTCTTCTATACGTCTTTTTCTATTTTCGATTTCTTCCAGCTTTTGTTCTGTTCCAGATGTGTTCTTGTGAAGATGAAACTGTTTGTTGTGGTCCCGACTCCTGTCCCCCGCTGAAGCCAGGTACCGTCAATATTCAAGAAACCGGCTACAAGGCCTGGGATTGTAAGTTTTTAACCTTTCTCTTTCGTGCTGTCAACTAAATTTATATCGTCTATCGGTGTGCACAAGGATTTTTTTATTTTGTTTATATCATGAAAAAAAAAATCTTTTTTAGTATTATTTCATCCGACATGCTAGGGATGTCCCTGTATTATGGCAGTTGAAGTTAACAGATTGGAATTAAACATTGTATTCGATTATATAATAAGGAACTCCAGTCCAATTTTTTAAATGAATAATGACCTAACTTAAATAACTGCATTTTTATTTTTATTTTTACAGTTAGTTTTAATTGTTAAAATAAATGTCAAAGTCTTAATTTTTCAAGATCCCCGAAAACCACTAATTTGAAATTTGGATCATAGCAAGGAAAATAGTGAAAATTTGAGTGCATTTTGTTTTGATAACAGAAGAAGTATTGGGACTGCCTGGGAAGCAAGTTGTTTATGTTTTTCGTGTACATAATCCTGTTTTTAAGTTTAAAAGAAGACATTTTACCATCTTAGATGAACATTTTATCGTTTTACTGTGGCGATAATTACTTCAATGTATCGTGGTGGAACTATATATTGGTGTCGTGTACTCCTTCATAGATATTCAGTGATAAATTGTCATTCCTTTTTCCTTGCATGCCTTGCTTTTTCCTACACATACCATCACCGAGTTCCAACAAACACCACCGTAATTCAATGACATCCTGAAAAAAAGAACAAAACGAATACGCAGAACAGTTTACTATACAAAGGGATGAAGTTATACAAGACTCTACCAGAAACTTTAAAGGCCGCACCAATTGGAAAGTTCAAAATGTATTGTAGGAGATACATAAAACAAGAAAAAATATAGTTTGAAATATGATATGATTTAATTAATTAGGAAATTGTAAACTTAAATGTACAATTTACTAAAATAAAACTAATAAATAAATAAATCCTGTAATTTTGACTGGTCTAGGCTAGACTATTCTGAAATGCTCCATATCTCTTGCAGATTGCATTAGCCTGGCCGACAGGGCGTACCCTTGCAAGGAGACAGAAAACGGATGGACTCGATTAGACAACTGCCCCCCTGTACCAGACAAGAACCAAACTGAGGCCATTTTAGTACCAGGAGAGTATCCGCACATGGTAGGATTTTATCGTTTTTTTTTGTGTAAATATACAAACCTATATTTACATTAGAAGGCCCTGATGCAAAAATTCCTCCTGGCCTATGCCATCTTTAGAGGGTCTTTTTATGGATAGGATGGTTAATTAGGTTCTGGGAAGGGAAAAGTATGAGAGATGGATAGGAATCTGAGAGTAAATGTGTCCCGGAGTTGCGGACGTATAAATTTATTCCTCCCACTGCGGTGCAAAGCGATATGTTGAGAGAGCCCGACTGAGAGATCAAATGGTATCCCACAACCAGTTTCTCCGATCCAGCCCCAATAACCAAATAGATGGACAGACGGATGTGCGCAAAGACCTAGACAAACCTCACCCCATGAACGGGCACGCTTTGTAAGTCACCAAACGTAACGAATCACCGGATAACTTAAGTCAGGGGTTGAATATCCAATAAATGACTCTCAAATTGAAATATAACGTAACTTATGAAGTCTAACCACAAACTAATTTCTTCTTATGAAAATATCCATAATAATTATTGTTAATTCAAATGTTGGTTGTTTTTCTAGGTTAGGTTGGCCTACGGTGATATAAACAACTATCCTGGTTGGTATTGTATCGGCTCCCTTATCAGCGATGAGTGGATCCTAACCCATTCTTGGTGCTTGAACCTTGCCCCGTGAGTCCTTGTCTTTATTTCAATTGTTAAATTATGGAAGACTTTAGGAGAAAGACAGTTAAGCTTTAACTTAGCCATTGAGGTGTTTTTACTGAAATAATATAGTTGGATTGGTTAGAATATCTTGTATCATAGTAAAATACATTTGAAATTTGATAGAATAGAACAAATATTGAGAAAAATACTTATCGTTAATAATATTAACCACATTAAATAATCTGATGAATGTAAGTAAGTCTAAAGTGATGGTATTTGAAAGAGAGAGTACGAAAACAATGTGCAACATAGTTGTGAATGATGAATACTTGGAGCAGGTGGATGAGTTTGTATATTTGGGAAGTATGTTTACGAGAGATGGAAAGAATGATAGAGATATCGAAAGACGGGTAAATACCGGTAACTCCATTAATGGAGGACTGAACGCCGTTGGCGCCAACAAAAATCTGTCAAAAGAAGCTAAGCTAGCCGTCCATAATGGAGTCCTGGTACCTACCCTGATGTATGGCAGTGAGGCATGGAACTGGCAGAGAAAGGATGAAAGTAGACTGAATGCTGTAGAAATGAGATCCCTGAGATGTATGTGTGGTAAAACCATGTATGATCGTGTGAGAAATGTGGAGATCCGCAAAGAATGCAAGGCTGATGTAAGCGTTATGAGTAAGATTAAGAAAGGGATGCTCAGATGGTTTGGGCATGTAGAGCGAATGAATGAGGAAAGGAGTGTAAGGAGAATATATGACGCAAATGTGAATGGTAGACGAAGTCGGGGACGCCCGAGGAGACATGGCACGACCAAGTGAATCAGATACGGTGGGGTGTCAAGAGTCAGAATAATAGAAGAGCATGTATGAGACGATGTATGAATGTGAACGAAGCAAGGAGTGTGTGCCAAGATCGAGTTGTTTGGCGGTCTATCCTCTCTGCCTACCCCTGCGGGGAAACGGCGTGATGGTTAGTTAGTTAGTTAGTTAGTTAAAATTCTTGAAATCGCCATGAACGGTACTGTATTTAGATATTAAAAATTGAAAATAGGTGTATTATTTCTGATTCTAACCTTATTTTTATTAGGCCTTCTCGTCTTAAGGGTTCACAAACAGTAGCTGAGACTTCTGTCACAATTTTTACGCAACTCACATTGGCTTGAGTGTGACACAAAAAATTCTGTATTTGGTTATTTATTTACTAGCTTTTCCCCGCGGCTTCGCTCGCATGGTATTAGGGGAAATTACTGTAGCGCTTGCACTTATCAATTATCCCCTCTCCCCCCACCCCCTCCCGCATTACATACATTCATTCCCTTACATTCAGTTTTCAAACATCTCGCCTGCCATCTAAATTTCAATTGCTCAAAGAAAAAAAGAATTATCCAATTTTGTTCATTCGTTCTGAATTTATGCGCTTACAAACATTTCGAATGTTAATTTTTATTTAATTATTTGGAAGTTTCTAAATATAATAAAAATTACACTATTTATTATTCAGTCTTTATAATCGTTACGAATTATAATTTTTAATGTAGGAACTCTCATCTGACATTTATTCCAAAACATAAGCTTCTCCCAAAAAACAAAACATATTCTAATATTTGAATTTTCTGGAGCAGTAGCCGACCAGTAGGTAGGGGGCTGAGTACCTACCAGCATAGAGCCCACAAATATATCAACATCGTTTCCACGGAAACGATTTTTTTCTGACGTTAGCAAAAACTCGCTTTTGTTAGCGACGGAAAACGTAAAAAAAATATAATATATTAATATGTATAATTTCATAACGCCAGAGCTTACCATCATATACAGCTTACAGTCTTCGCATATAATTTAGCTTTCTTTTGATGAAAGAATTTTTAAAGTCTTTTTATTGGTTAATGCATGAAAGCGTAGCAAACAAACTAGAGCAGTTTCGCATTTATAATATTAGTATGGATTACCCCAAACATTTTTTTGCAAAAATTCTCGGTTCTTTCCATGCATTTTAAATGTTCCTTTTTATTGTTTTTTTAACTCTTTCGTAAAAAAAAAAAATTGTTCTAAAATCTAGATAAAATAATATTTCCGATGTGGTTATTAGAAATTAACACCTTTGTTTCTAAATATTAAAATTTTGATACTGGAAATGTAAATTTTCTAAAAAATACATACCTAAGAATATTCGACTTAGGACGGGTTGTTTCAAAAAATTTGATGAATTCGTCAAATATTTGAAGTTGATTTTCACGTTCTGTGTAAGTTCTATTCAAGTTCTGTGATTATTTCAGTTTTATGAAGCAACCGGCCTATAATGATATAATAACAGAACTCGAATATAACTTATACAGAACGTGAAAATCAACTTCAAATATTTGACGAATTCATCAAATTTTTTGAAACAACCCGTCCTTAAAGTACTTAAAATAGAATAAGCTTCAAATTTTCAATACAGATTTCTTTTCATAAGAAAATTTGTAATAAAACTATCACTTCGCTTTTTATCACTATCGTACAATTTTATTTTAAAATTGGCGCGAAATAAATCTGTCATTTATGTTCGGGTATGTAAAATATCTGAACTACATAGCTCATATATTCCTAAGGCAATGAGAAGCATTGTTTCTTTTGCTTTCTAACATTAAAGAAATCACAAATGTTCACATGACAGGAAGAGAGATATCTAACTTTCAATAATGCACGGTCGCTCTGGGACAATCTGGGTCTCCTGTTATAACGACGTATGATGTTTTGGGACAACTTGAGTCTCCTGTGATTAGACAGGAAATCGCTAGATAAAGAGCGTGAAGCCACTATTGTTTCATGTAAACACAGTGGCGTAGCGTTGGTGTCGGCCGCCCGGGGCGGAGGAAAATTTTGCCGCCCCCCCCTATGTAGGTATTTTTTAAATTTTGCCGCCTCCCTATGTAGGTATCGCAGATTTTCAACCTTCCGCGGGGGGGGGGGTAAGAAGTCCTTTTTTACATGTTATAAATTTTGCTACAAATTTTTGCTCTCGCAACAAATTCATAACTGCTCTTGGAATTCAAGAATGGTATCCATGTAACAGGATTTCGCATCTCGAATTTTTACAATGTGTTTATAACACAACGCAGGTTTTAACTGACGGTTGATTTTGCGTAAGAGTTCCAGAATAAGAGTTACACACGGAACAGTCAATTCCTCAGAATTTTGCAGCGTATGTAAAGCTTGATTCGGTACACGATGAATCTGCAACTAATGTTTTTAATTTATTGTTATATTCAAAACCCAACACTGGTTTAAATCAAATCTCTATCGCGTGAATTACTACACTCAGAACATGGAAATGGTTTTTCCTTGATTTTTGCAGCACATTCATATGAGTCTGCAATTAGAATTTTATCACTGCGCTTCGAAAAAGAGAATTTTTTTCCTTCCAAATGTATCAGGAGATGAATCCACAATTGAAATTTTACATTCTGAAAACAAAACTGGTTTAAAGTAAATCTATCTGTATGCGGCGAATTAAAACTACACTCAGAACATGAAAATGGTTTTTCTTTGATTCTGGCAGCACATACATAGTCTGCAACCAGAATTTTTTAACTACACATGGAATAAGATGCTTGCGGTTTTCCTACGAATTACGAATTTTGAAGAACGGTTTGAAACAAATTTTTAAACTCCACTCGAAAGATAAGAATGATTTTCTTCGAATTGCGTCAGCAGATTAATGCGCTACTGGAATTTTGACAAATCATTAGTAACATGAAAATAATTTTTACCTAAGGGTGATTCTGCACGCGAGTCCTCAGCTTTAATTGAAACTACACCCAGTACACGAAAATGGTTTTCCTTATATTTTTACACATGGAACGCACGGATGGTTTGATGATCCATCGGAAAACATGATGATCCATCAAAGTTTCTTAGAATTGTCAAAGCATCGCCCACGGATCTCCCTCAATCTTTCTCACTGAATATTGGCCATAAACAGTCCAACCGCAAAATAAAATACAAAGAATTCTTGCAAGTCCCTACAGAAATGTATCCCAAGTGTACACGCCAAACTTTCGGGAAATTTATTTAAGTATAGTCGGGCTTTAAGTCAGTTTTAGGTCAGGCCTCCCCGCCGATGCCTTTCTCTGACGCACGCATGTTTTACACAACTTTCTCTTTCGCCTACGATCGTTGTAAAGTCATATATATATATACCTGCACGAGAATGGATCGTATCAAATTCAGGTCGTCATTAAAATTTGGCATGTACTATATCTAATCGCTATCTGGTTCTTTTAAACCAACGTATTATTCAATTATTATTTTTCGCAGGTTATCCTCCAAGTTAAATTTCTGTTCTTACGTCTATCGGAATATGTACCGAATTGACTGAAATAGATTAACGCCGAATCTTTTCTTTATTGGACCTGGGCGAATTTTACTCCTGTCCACAACGCGAGCTGTATCACTCGCTGAAAATAGCAGTAACGATAGCAGTTCGTGCTTGATTTGAAATGCAATATCTGTTCATACATATTCTGGCCACAAAGAGGAATTGGTCGGATTTGGCCTGCGGGCGTCCGCTGGTCTAGGGCAGTGTTCCGCATATTGTGTGCCGCGGCACGGTGGTGTACCGTAGTCGTAAGCTAGTGTGCCTCATTGTAACAAAGTAACATTGTGACGCTGTTAGACCAGCTTAGTCGATCCGACTATCAGATCGGTAATAAAATAGGCCAGGCGAACATATTCGCTCATTTAAATGAGATCAACCAAAAAAGAAATGCAAGAATTCAAATACTTTAACGTCATCAGATAAGATTGAAAGCTTTCGCGCTAAGTGTTATGGATCAGCCACGCCCAATGATATGTAGTAACGAAATGTTTCCAAAGGTCATGGCTTGCGATTCAATAAAAAAAGTGCAGGCTTTGATAATGAAACACTCGAAGCACAGGCTAGCGAAACACAACAGAAAAAATGAATTCTTATCTTCTTAAGTGATATCTGCAACCTATGGACTGGGTTCGAAATCCTTTCTCAGATAACATTTCCCTAGGACGCTTACCGAAAACGAGCAGGAAGAATTCTGAAGACAAAAACTGATCAGACATTAAAAGTAAAATTTTCCGAAATAGAGCTAGCACATATTTGGCTACGCATAAAAATGTGTATCCACTGCATATATTGCAAATTGGGGTTTTAAACTTCCACTACAATACAAAAAAAGAGAACCCCTGAGGAGGATTAATGAAGAGATGAGAGAAGCATTATCAACGATTGCTCCAAATTTTGATCGCCTGAGCTCAGTTAATCAGGCTTACATTTCTCCTTAAACATGTTCTCATATTATATTGATTTTAATAATGAATATTAAATGAACATTGTTTTTTTCTTTGGTGTACCTCTAATTTTTTTTTGTTTTGGTAGGTGTACCTTGATCACAAAAAGTTTGCGGAACACTGGTGTTTCTTCCGAATGCGATTTTATCCATTTAGTCTGTAAAATAATATCATTAAATTTGTAATATTCATTATTTTAGTCATTTAAGTTACGCGTAGTTTCTTCCTTTAAAATGTGCTAAATATGCAAACAAAATTTTATCTCACGGTTTCATGAATAAGGTCCGAACCTTGAATAATATGGCTGGTATCATATAAATACATTCCCTTACAAATTTGGGACAAATTCTTTTATTATTTGTAAAGTCGGCACTTGCAATAAGTACCCTCAAATAGCACCTACTTATGTTTATGACACTCCCAAGGAGAAGTGTTTGCTTTAGCCCTAAGTGAAAATAGTAATAAAACTTTGCAATATTTCTTAATCCTTACAATGTTAAGATTTTATTAGTGGCCCTTTCGGCGACTTTTAGGTAATTGTTTTATTATTTTCTAGATATTAGATTTTAAAATTAGTGTGGGAACTTCTCAAATATTATTTTTTCACCATTTTTATGTAACATGTTTTTCTGTAAGATTACTTTAAATAACAGAGAGAATGCGAATAGAGAGTTAGTATTGTTGTAACGGTAAAACGGGAAGGTACATGTTGTACCTTCGGAGTTATTTAATTAAACTCGAGCTGGGGGGTACAAAGGTGCCTATCTCCAGTAGAGTGTTGTAATTATTCTCGAGCTGAGGGGTACATAGGTGCCTATCTTCTATCGAGGGATCTAAAGCCTTCGATATTCGTCAGTGTGATGTGGTCTTGGAGATCAATATTGTCACCAGTATTGTATTTTTATTAAATAAATTGCGTTAAAGAATAACAAGAAATGTTTTCCTGCAAATTCCATCGAGTTGTGCTTTCGTACCACGATAGTAACAAACAACTGGTCTAGGGAGTAGGTATAAGGGGAAGGAGCGGTGTTCAAACAAAGTTATTTGATTCGACTTATAATTATGTATAACCGCAAAATAAATGCTAACTGTGGAAATTTAATATATTTCGTTGTTGTTTTTTTACAGCAAGCCAACCTTTGCAACTGTGGGCGGCTGGGCTTCCGGATCTCCCGATTTATCCAAGACTTATTCCATATACAGAACCATTTTGCATCCCGATTACAATAACCCCTCAGCATACAGTCTTATTGGACTGATACAATTGACGAAAAGGTGAGAAAATATTACTATTTGTTTTAACGTCACCAAAAAGTACGTGGACAAGAACCAGAGCTCTATTCCATGTCCTAGTTTTTTACCAAAGTTTTGCCATGACATGTCAAGAGTTCAAAACCATGGAGGGAAGAAAGGAGAAGAGGTGGTTATACGAAAATTTCCTAAAAAACTTTTGTCGCCAGCTTGCGGTAACAAAGTATGAAGTGCGGGGGATTTTATTTTATTTCGTCGGATTTTATTTTATTTCAATTGATTATTTCGGTGACTGGACAACTCGGAATGAAACCAACTCAGAACCATCTCAGATAAATCACTTAGAATGGTTATAAAATATATATTAAAAATTGGTTAAATAGGTTTTGTTAGGTTAGGGTTATCGGCTAATAAAAAAAAAATTGATAGCTTTTAATAACTTTTCAAGGAGGTGTTGAGTTGACTTTATTCTCAGTTGGCATGGAACCAATTATTTCATGTTATCTTTTTATTGAATTTTATTAAATTGTTAAATAGGGGTCTCTGTACGCCCCAAGTGCCCCGTGAGGCCCACTTTATCATTTAATATTTAGAAACAAATACTGTTTTAGTAAAAAAAAAAAATAATAAAAAATATTTAATCCAATGTAGAAGAGATGCTACATCAGGGAGAAAACACGGATATTTTAATAGATATTTATTATCAGGAAAGATTTCCGACTAATTTCGATTATTGCACGACCCAAAGTTATTATTTAAAAAATTTCGAGTGCGTAATTAAATACGTAGACATCAAAAGTCGAGTTCTGATGTGAAATTTAGCGATAAGATTGTAGATTGTATCAAGGAGAACACGCAGATTTCATGTTAGACCTTACTACTTACCTCAAATATTTATTAGGTATTTATTTATCAGGAATTAAGAATATAATACCGATTTGAAGTGGTCAATTTCTTACGTGTTCTAAAACCGATCTATAAATTAAAAGACTTTATTTACAAGTGAGTTCACGAAAGAAATAATCATCCATTATGACAGTTTTTATTTACAATTTAAAGTCACAATTATTATTTTGGTTATATAAATCTAAAACACACGCGGTAGAAGTGAAACCTTCAGAAAACTAAAGTAGACAAGAGTGGGGAAGCCTCCCACGAAGCACCGCACAAAGAGGAGACCGATTAAACTATCTCAGTCTCTCGCAGGCTAAATCCTAAGGATGTATGGGTTTGTCTCTTTTTAGTGTCATTATTTTTGACGCAAAATCGCTACGGTGCTAAAGACGTTTTCACTTCAAAAATTTTAACAATTTATGAAATTTTTGAG
This sequence comes from Glyphotaelius pellucidus, assembly GCA_936435175.1. Lineage (NCBI taxonomy): Eukaryota > Metazoa > Arthropoda > Insecta > Trichoptera > Limnephilidae > Glyphotaelius > Glyphotaelius pellucidus. The sequence goes on from OW386563.1 coordinate 14,573,818, forward strand.
GTCAGTTTTCACGTTCTGTATAAGTTCTATTCAAATTCTTTTATTATATCATTACAGGCCAGTTGCTTCACAAAACTGTAATAATCGCAGAACTTGAATAGTACTTTCACAAAGCGTGAAAATTAGCTAAAAAAATTTGATTGATTGTTAAAATTTTTTGAAACAACCCTTCCTTAGTGATTTCAAATAACTAATATAAATATATCTTAATATAATTTTTTTAATACAAAAAAAAAATTAGAGCGTGCGATTCACACACGGTAGAGGTGAAACTAGAAAATCGCTAGATGTCGCTTTCTTTTCTTTTGCCTGATTATTTTAAAGTGGTTTGAAGATTGGATATTAATTTCAGAAAAATAAAAATGTTTATTTTTTTTTCGATTTCATTGGATTCGATTCGATTGCTGGATGTCTGCCTCTCTGGGCCGCTTGGATTTGTCAGGTGCCTTAGCCGTTGCGCTACGGGAAGTTCGAGCCGAGGCGCGAATTAAGCTCGTTATATTAGAACTGAGGACCCATCAAAAAATGAATTTTAGTACGACGTAATGACGCACTTCTGTTTCAATCGAATTTAAAATCGCTAACGAAGTAAAGAAGTTTCACTTCAAAAAATACTCACATTTGTTTATAGGTTAATTGTATTATAAATGTTACCTACAATTCACTTTTATGTCGTTTCATGCAAAAATAATTAATAAAAAATTCCGAGATTTCATACATAATTTCTTTCAAATTGCGGTCGGAAACTTTGGTTTCATAAAGGTGTATATTTTTCATTATTTTGCGGTTAACTTTTAGATTTGAATATAAAGGTGGGTGTTTTCTCTTTCTAACACCGTTTAGATCATATTTCTAACCATGATAGTAAGGGAGACAACGATTTCTAACTAACTTGAAAGGCTAATAAAGGATATTTACATCATTTCAGGGTGGTTCTATCGAAATTCGTTCTACCCGCCTGCCTCCACACTGGCACCGCCTTATCTGATGAAGGACTTATAAAGACGGCGTGGGATTGGGTTGGTCTTAAAGGCTTCCAAAAGGTGAGATATTTGTTCACAATGGAGTTATGATACCAACACTACTGAAAGACAATGAGGCATGAAACTTATATGAGCTTCTGAACGATATCCAAAAATCAAAAAACCAAAACATTCCGACACCAGTGATGGATTTATACTTTTTGTAAATATCGGCCACTTCATTTGCGCCGCCCCATCCTCCTTCTGAGAAGTTGCCACCTATCATAATCACTCACTTGTAGGCTGCCGCCTCTAGGCCGCGGCCTATACGGCCTATTGACAAATCCAGGACTGATCGACACGCTAGTGGTTGATGTCTATATTATTTAAAAAAATATTTGCACTTGTTTCAAAATCCAGAGAGGAAATTGAGGGAAACTTTTGTATGGTCAATGCGCCGCCCGGTATCCCCTAAAGCATTTTCTGCAATGATATATATTTATTACACAACAAAATTTGGAGACAATGATGGCCGGCGTGGTCGAGCGGTAAGGCTTTTGACTCGCAATTCGAAGGTCGCGAGATTGAATCCCGAAGTGGCAAAAAAAAATTGTTTCATAAATTTGTGCTATTTCACAATATTCATTTAAAATAATATATTGTATATTTGCGGTACGTTCCAGAGTGGAAAACACTCTCAGCAACGCCCTGGTGTAATTCAGAGTTGAAACGTTGCTTGAAATGGTTGTTTGGTGACCAGATCTGAATGCCAGGTACTCCCCTACCTTCCTCTTCCCTAGCTCCTTTGCCATCCCACTACCTTCAGCCTCACAACATACCCCAATACCCCATAGTCTCACTGGCTCAGGCGGGAGCAGTTGGGACTCTTGTGCGGTGTTCATATAAAAAAATTTAAAAAGACAAACAAAAAAAACATAACAACAAATTATTAAATACAGAATAATGGAACACTGGTCTATGTGTGGTGCAACAATTGGTTTATAAATTATTAAACTTAATTTTTTTCCCAATTCTTCTATTAATTAGCTATTTTTGGCAGTAAAATTGGCATTTTCTTCTAGAGGTATCTTTTCCTAGTTTTTACCGTCCATGTTGATTTAATGTAATTTTCACTGTAATTTCTGAAACACAAATGTACTATGTAGTGCGTAGAAATTCTCTAAGCGCTTAAAGTGATATATTTTGCAATTCCAGTGGCCCATGGATAGGGTGTCCTTCGAAGAGTGTTCAGAGAAGATCCCGGACGGATTAAAGGACTCAGCTCATATCTGTACCAAAGTGACAAGCAATGGAGGAGCATGCGGGGTAAGTTTTCCTCAGATGAGTCTTTTGGCGTGTAGCTTGGGACGTGTATCTCCCTCAATTTTCGAAATTTGCCTATCCTTGTCGACTCATTCATCCGAAGTCAGCAGATCTCTTCAAAACATTAGCCCTCTCACGATTTGGTGACTTTATTAATAATAATAATGTTTTATTCCAGGATGTTGGATAGTGCAATCTAACATGTCCCATATATTTATAATTAGGAACTCCAGTGAAAAATATTATGGCTTTAAAGAAATATGTTTACATAGACCAATAAACGCTGATTCTGAATATATAAGTTTAATTAAATAATATTTAACGTAGAGTTTTTAAAAAAATATTAAAAAGTCCATTTTAAAACAGTTCGTTAAAACACCCTGTCAAGTTGGTATTATTGAATTTGTGAGGTGTGACGTCACCGCTTCCATAATTCTCCTGTCACCCTCAAATTTGTATTGAAGATACGGCAAGCCATCCAACATTCCGTATTATTGGTTTATAGAGATTTGGACATATAATAGTTTTTGTTTTTATTGAAACATTATTTAGGCCTAAATAATTCAGTATCAAAAATAAAGTATCTCTATTAGTTTATCTATATTATTTAAAATATTCAAAGACTCTAACTGTACAAAAAACGATCATAATGCCCAGTAAAACGCTCCAGTGCTGAAATTCAAAATGGCGGGCATCGAACAGCTGATTCCAGTTCCCTACAAAATTCATGCTTCGGTTTCCTTAATATTGATTTCGATTCGTAAAGCTAAAAAAATAATAATTTCAAACAATTTTTATACCACTCTCCCGTAATAATATTGAAAAATATAATAATATAATAAATATAATATAATAAATAAATAATTACACCTAAATAACATTTTACTTACTTCTTCCATATAAAATGACAACATGTATTGAAAATAACTAAAACTTTTGGGCAGATGACGTCACAGGGGCAGATGACGTCACGGTGGTTTTCGGGGGATCTTGAAAAATTAAAACTTTGACATTTATTTTAACTATTAAAACTAACTATAAAAATAAATATTCAGTTATTTAAGTTAGAAGGTCATTATTCATTTAAAAAATTAAGAAATTGGACTGGAGTTCCTTATTACAGCAATTTTTAAGTAAAGAAACAGTCTTGAGTGAACTCGGGCCCAGCGCTCACTCAAGAGTGGCGCTTGGTGCTGGAATGGCCAGTGAAATTTAAAAAATGCTTGTAATTTTTGTAATGTAATCTTATCATGTGTAATTTAGCACATGTACTTTTAGCATGTGTAATTTTAGAACATGTAAATTTTGAAACGTTACATTTTAGCAGGCGTAATTATAGTTTTAGTTTTTGCAGGTCTCATTTTTGGTGTAATTTTAGCAAGTGTATTTTTAGAATGTGTTAGTTTAGCACGTGTTATTTTAGCAAGTGTAATTTTAACACATGTAATTTTAAAACTTTTTTGTAGCAGGTGTAATTGTACAACGTTTAGTTTGTGCCCTTGTCATTATACCATGTGTATTTGGGCACGCGTAATTTTAGCAAGTGTAATTTATGCACTTAATTTTTAGAAGGTTTAATTTTAGCAGGTGTAATTACAGTACGTTTAGTATTTGCACGACTCATTTTAACATATGTCGTTTTAGCACGTGTAATTTTAGCACGTGTTATTTTAGTACATGTAATTTAAGCACGTGTAATTTTAGGACATTTCATTTTAGCGGATTTGTAGTACGCTTAGTTATTCCGTAACATTTTAACACGTGGTTTTTTAACACGTGTAGTTTTGGCACGTGTAATTTAAGCACATATAATTTTAGAACACCCAATTTTAGAACGTTTCATTTTAGCAGGTCTAAGTACGACACGTTTAGTATTTGCACGTGTCATTTACACATGTGTAACTTTAACATGTGTAATTTTAATTTTAGAAAAACGTTTCATTAGCAGGTTTGTAGTATGTTTAGTTTTTGCCCGTGACATTATAACATGTAATGTAATTTTAGCATGTGTCATTTAAACACATATAATTTTGGCACATGTAATTTTAGAAGGTTTAGCTGGTGTAATTATATACGTTTAATTTTGCACGTGTCATTTATACATCTGTTACTTTGACACAAGTAAATAGCACGTGTAATTTAAGAACGTGTAATTTTAGCACATGTAATTTCAGCACATATAATTTTAGAACGTTTCATTTTAGCAGTTGTCATTACATAACTTTTAGTTTTTGCACGTTTCATTTAATAATGTGTAATTTTAGAACATGCAATTTTAGAACGTTTCATTTTAGCTTGCGTATTTATAATATGTTTAGTTTATCCCCATGTCACTTTAATTTTAGGATTTGTAATTTTATAACATGTTATTTTAGCAATGTAATTTTAGAACGTTTCATTTTAGCAGGTGTAATTGTAGTACATTTAGTTTTTGCCCGTGTTATTTTGGCTCGTGCAATTTTAGCAATTGTAATTGAGGCACAAATAATTTTTGCACATGTTATTTTAAAACGTGTAATTTTATCACGTGTAATTTTATTACGTATAATTGCAAGCGTTTTATCGATATTTTATCGCAGGTGACCAGCGGTTCCGCCCTGCAGCAGTACGGGGCCGACAGGGTGGCCTGCACCTACCTGCTGAGCGGAGTGTATGCCTTCCCCAGCAAGGACTGCAAGACGCACGTGTTCACCAGGGTGGCCCCCCACGTGGCGTGGATCGAGAGCATCGTGTGGCCAAGCGTTCGGACAGAGCTTTAGGGTGGCCACTGCATGTTTAAAAAATGTTTACTTGCAAAGATTTAAAATAAACTCATTGAACTAATCTAACCACACCCAACCTAACCAGATCTATCCTAACTAACCTAACCCTATCAAACATAATTATTATTAGTTTATTTGTCCGTGGTCGAGAGGTAAGGCTCTCGACTACTAATCCGGAGGTCGAGGGTTGGAATCCTCATTATTTAATTAGTTGCCATTTTTTCACAATGCATTTTTTTTATTTTTTTATTTATTATAAATACAAAGTACTATATTATTACAACAAGAAATAAAAATATACAGAAAAAAAGAAAAGTCCCAATAAACTACTTTTAAGCAGTTTGTAGATGGGTTCTTTTACTTTGAAGATATAAACTTATTTTACTTTGTTATGCAGTTACAATTTTTGTGTCAGTCTAATACAAATTATTTCTTTCGGCAAGCCAATTCTTCAACATAATATTTAATTTACCATTTGTACATTTTTTAATTTCGGCAGGTAACATATTTAAGCAATTAGGTATCATGTAGTCCAGCGTTCTTTGTCCGTATTTGTTTAAATGCTTAGGTACAATTAGTCCTTCATTTAACATAAAACGAGAACTGTAAGTGTGGTCCAGTTTATTTATGTATATAGGGCTATTCATATGCTGAAATATAATTTTATACCACAGAATTGCTCTTACTGGGAGAATTTCGAGATTTTGGTAAAAGTACGGAACATTATGCCTTTGTTCGTATAAACTTTTATGAGCTAATAATTTAACTAATGAATTTTGAACTGATTGAACACGATTTACATTTGTTTTGCAGGAAAGTCCCCAAGCTGTAATTCCATACCTGATAATAGATTCAGCTAATGATAAATATATTATTCGAAGTGTGCATATTGGAACATAAAATTTTCTTTTACAATAATAAATAAACTTTCTAAGTCTTCAGCGAGAGTTCTTACGAAGGTCATAGACGTTCTTCTTCTTCATTCTCACGCGTTTTGTTTGAAAACGAAGAAGACAGATGATAACAGAACGATGACGTTACATACGATCTCTTACTGGGGCTAGTACATTGTACTTGCGACACGATTAGAATCCACCATTCAGAATTGAAAGATTTTTTGAAATGCCTTTAGCCGTGTTTTGTGACCGGCTCTGAATAGACAGTTTGCGTATTTGTGGCACAATTTAGAGTGTAACATACTCAGTATCGTGCTGGTGTAAGACCAATGAATGCTTGAAATAGACAGGTACTTACCTTTATTCCTCTTTTCCAGTTCTTTTCCTTCCCCATTACCTTCAGCCTCACAACACAGCATATTTGTGGATGCCATAGTCTCACTGGTTCCAGACGGTTGTGAAGAATCCACGTTTTAAAAAAATGTTTGTATATGTGTATATAATATATCAATGACCATGGCAACTCCCTCCTTTACCCGCTTCAGCAGCTCGCTCAATCATGTAGCTGATGCTGTCTTTTCACTGTAAAATCAGTTTTTCGATTTGTGACAATAACTGTATTCATTTTATATAATTTGGAATAAAACTAGTAAAAGAAAAAAAATTGTTTTTTTTTTATTGAAAACCCCAAAACAATCCTCTCAAACCAGTCTGTTTATATAAAAATGAATGTTTGTTTGCTTGCTTACTTGCATGTACGTATGTAAGTTTTTTATGTATTGCTATTAAGCATTGGAAATGTTTGAAACTTTCAAAATATCTTCTTTCGACCCTCGCAAAGGTTTCTGGGTTATTACAACCACATGACCTAACATCTGAAAAGATTCTTAATGATTACAAAAACTCTTAAGAAACTGTCACAATTTGATAATGACATTTTGCAAACCATCGATTGTTCATTCGAATTTCGAATAAACTCTTCAAATTATTGAATTTACTTTAAGTACTCACCTATGATACAAACCAAAATCGAATACTTTGATAGAATTATAGGTATTTTAAATAGGTAACCTATGTTAGATGCCAAATTTGATTGACTATTCAAGGATATAAAAATGAATGTTTGTAATATATGAAAAATTAAAATTTGTATAAAAAATTGAAATAGGTGGTTCGTCAGCTGTTTGAAAACTGAATGTACCGGGATTGAATATGTGAAACGCGGGAAAGAGAAGGGGGACGCGAGAGAGGGGTTCGCGGATAAAGCAGGAGAGGGAAGGCGAGGAAATTGGACGGGGAATGCGTGAGGGGAAGGGGACATGGGAGGGGAAAGGATAGCGGATGGGGAAACAGACGAATGGGAAAGATCACGCAAGGAGAAACGATTTTTTATTAAGTATAATAGCAAACGGAGAGACAATTTCTTTATTAAGTATAATTGCAACGCATGCCGGGAACTAGTTAGTTTAAAATAAAATTATTGTTTTAAAGTTATACATAGGTGCGGGTGACCCGATAGTTGATCCCCCAAAATTGTAATTATAAAATTATATTTTATATGTTTTCCTCGAAATTCGTGAGTGGATGAATCCACATCTGGAATTTCAAGGTTACATTCTTAACACAAAACTGGTTTTAACTGAAGAGTGAATCTGTAACTGAGCATATGTTGTGGTTATACGCGGAAGAAGGAAACTGTTTTCCTCCGAGTATTGCAACATGCGATGCAACACTAGAATTTAATATTCCACTCGGAACAAAGTTGGAATAGAATAAAATTTTATAACAGCATTCGTAAGTTAAAACTAACTTAAGAATTAAGCTGTTTGCGAGTTTATCTTTAACTAGCTGGTACCCGGCATGCGTTGCCATGCCATTTAATAAATAAATTGTTTTCTCCTGCGTGTTCTTTCCCATTCGTCCCGTTCCTCTTCCGCCTCCCCTTCCTCTCCCGCGTCCTCTTCCCCTCTCGCGTTCCCACTCCGCCTCTTCCACCTTCCCTCCCACTACTCCTTTCCCCGTCCCGCGAACCCCCCTTCCAAGCTCCCCTCCCCCCTCCCAGGTTCCCCCTCCCAGATTCCCCTCCCCCTCCCGGGTTTCCCTCCTCCCCCTCCCGCGAACCCCCTACCCGAGTCCTCCTCCCGCATTTCATACATTCTTTCCCGGTACATTCAGTTTTCAAACAGCTCGCATGCCACCTTTTGCATATTTCATAATGCCAGAGCTCACCAGTAGTAAAATCCAATTTGGCGCAGTCGTTCGGAAGTCATGCGCGTAAATACATTTCGGCGATTCATTTTTTAGAGATAAGTATTACATACAATGCCCGAATTAAAAAAATCTATATCAACATGGTTTTCACGGCAACGATTTGTTTTGCTTTTCTTCTGACGTTAGCAATAACTCGCCATTTTCGACATAAAACGTAAAATAAATATAATATATTAATATTTATAATTTCGTAACGCCAGAACTTACCAATATATATAGCCTATATTACTCGCATATAATTTAGCTTTCTATTGGTGAAAAAAATTCTAAGATCGAAGATCGTGAAAGCGTAACAAACAAACACACGCAGTTTCACATTCATAATATTAGTATAGATTTAGAATTTTAGGGTAGGTACTTTCTATTACATAATTCAATTTACCAAATTCTGACACAGGCATTTAAATACAATAGCGAGTTCCCGGCATATGCTATGCCACTTAATAAAGAAAAAAATTCGCTCTACTAACCCTTTCCCGTTCGTCCCAGATGATGCCAGAACTCACTATGCACGTATAGAAACCATCGCGGACTTAAACACATCAAATCCCCAAAGTGTTATCGCAATCGGATGAACGGTTAGCAATGTATGATAGCGATGCCAAAACTCACAATCGTACATAGAAACCATCGCGGGCATGCGCACATCAAAACCTCAAAGTTTCATCGCAATCGGATGAACGGTTTAGCAACGCAAAACATCTCACACACATAGACAGAAACAAACACATTTTCTATAGATCAGTAATTTTAATATCAAAAATGTCAGTTGAGCATTTTTAAATTTTTTTAAAGTTAACATTAAAAAATTTTGTATTTAAAAAATGTTTTCGTAATTTCTAATAATACCATTTATTTAAGCGTATTTCATCACCTTTCAAAACCAGTATTTAGTTTTTGGATACGTTTACAAATATTCCATTTATTTGAATTTTTATTGCAAAGTCGATATATATCGAAACATTTATACCTACAAAATACGCCAAATTTTTGAGGGGTTAAGCTTTGAGCTTTAAGCTTTGAGATTCAAGCTTTGTGCTTTAAAATTTTTGAAGGGTTAAGCTTTGAGCTTCAACCTTAAGCTTTGAGCTTTAAGCTTTGAAGTTCAAACTTTGATATTTAAGTTTTGAGCTTTAAGTTTTGAGCTTTAAGCTTTGAGATTTAAGCCTTGAGCTTTAAGCTTCAAGCTTTGAGCTTTAAGCTTTGAATTTAAGTTTTGAGCTTTAAGCTTTGAGATTAAAGCCTTGAGCTTCAAGCTTTGAGCTTAAAACTTTGAGCTTTAAGCTTTGAGCCATAAGCTTTGGGCACTATGCTTGAGCTTTAAGTTTAGAGCTTTAAGCTTTGAGATTAAAGCCCTTGAGCTTTAAGTTTTGTGATTAAAGCCTTGAGCTTAAGGCTTTGAGCTTAAAGCCTTGAGCTTAAAGCTAGGAGCTTGAAGCTTTGAATTGAGCTTTGGCATTGAGCTGTAATTTTTGAGCTTTAAGCTTTGAGCTTCAAGCTTTGAGCTTTGAGCTTTTAGCTTTGAGCTTTTAGCTTTAAGCTTTGGGCTTTAAGTTTTAAATTTTGTGATTAAAGCCTTGAGCTTTGAGCTTTAAGTTTGGAGCTTTTAGCTTTAAGCCCTGAGCTTTAAGATTAAAGCGTTGAGTTTCAAGCTTTGAACTTTGAGCTTTAAGCTTTGAGTTTTAAGCTTTAAGCTTTTAGCATTAAGCCTTGTGCTTTGCGCAAAGCTCAAAGCTTAAAGCTCAGAGATTAAAGCCGAAAGCGTAACGCTCAAACATTAAACTTAAAGTTTAAAGCTCAAGCTTTAGGCAAGGTTTTAAGTTAAAAGGCCAAAGTTTAAGCTTAATATCAAAGCTCTAAACTTAAGTTCAAAGCTTAAAACTCATAGCACAAAGTTTAAAAATAAAGCTCAAAGTTCAAAGCTTAAAGCTCAACACGTAAAGCTTAACATTTAATGCATAAAGTTCAAAGCTTTAAGCTCAAAAATCAAAGCTTAAAGTTCAAAGCTTAAAGCCAAAACTCGGCACAAAGCACGGCTTGCGTTGCAATGCAAAGAAATCAATTGATTCTCCTTGAATGTCCTTTCCCGTGCGTGTCCGTTCACCTCCCGAGTCCCCTTCCCCTTTCGCGTTTCCCTTCTACCTTCCCCGCCTTCACATCCCTCGTTTTCCCACCCACGTACCCCACCTCTCCCGTTCCCCTCCCCCCTGCCAAGTTTCATCGCAATCGGATGAACGGTATGGCAGCGCATAAAATACGAACAAACAAATTTTGATTTTTATATATAAGATAGGAAAGATTTGATTGTTTGTTGGTGTCCTCCCGTACGGTCCGTTCCCCAGTGACGCTTACATCGTATAATACTTAAATTTTTAAACTCGTGATATCTTTGAAATGGGATGTCCGAATTGAATAATTCAAAAAGTTATATAAAGGCATTGAAGCAGTCTCGAATATAAAATAATTTATTTTGATAAGAATTAATACCAAGATACAAATAAAGAGTCTTTTCTAGCGGCGGCATTTCAATTAAATTTTTAAAATAAAAGAACACTTATTGTGGCATAACTATAATAGTTAGACATATGCTGTCGCGACATTTTTTGTAGATAATAATGTGTTCTGCAAAGTCGTAGTACATTATTTTATTCTATCATCAATAGTTTTCGCAGCGCACGCGATGTAAAGAATATTTTAGGTAATTTTTTTACACCTTGGGTTACATTATTGGAGTTTTAGTAAGGATCCCTAATTTTAAAAAAAATATATAATATAGCCTATGTTACCCGGGAATAGTGTAGCTTCCCAACAGTGAAAGAATTTTTCAAATCGGTTCAGTAGTTTCGGAGCCTATTCGATGCAAACAAACAAACAAACAAACAAACAATCAAATCCTTCCTCTTTATAATATTAGTATAGATATAGACTACACCCAGAACACGAATATGGTTTGCCTCCTATTTTTGAAGCACATTGTCTGAAATTAGAATTTTATAACTGCACTTGGAGCATAAGAATGGTTTTTTTTTCGAAATGCGTCAACACATGAATCTGCCACTAGAAATTGATCCGTGAATTCTGAACACAAGATCGGTTTTAACTTAATATTAATACAGCATATATTGGAGTTCGCTTATGCTTATATGCTTGAAGTCCGCCTGCTTGAATTATAAATGCACTCAGAACAGTTAAAAGGTTTTCTTGCATACCGCAGCATATATTATTTTTAATATATTTGCAAAGTAAGCGACAAAAATAATTAAATCTTGTTTTGTTAATTCCCTTTTATCCCGTCTGAATGTGCATGAGCGCGTTTCGTACTAGGTGCTGTCAAATCGGAACAATCAATATTGTGGTACCTACCAGCCTGAAAAAGTTTGAAATTGTTATTGAGATAGGGGTTACAATTAAGATTCAAGTACGTAGGTATTTTAGAAGAAATTTTCGAAAAAAAGTTTTGATTTTTAAGACAAAATTAGAAACACTCTTTTTGGACACGAGGTCTACTAATGAACACAGAACTACAAGTTAAAATGTTTAAATATTAATATTTAAGTTAAAAGTTGTGACTTTGTGTACATTTACACATATTATGAGCAGCTTTAACTAGATAACGTTTTCTGGCCAGTATGAGTTCGGAAGTGTCTTATCAGGGATGACTTTCTTGAGGACGAGTAACTACAATCATCACACGAGAATGGTTTATCTCCCCCATGAGTCCCCAAGTGAAGTGTCAAGGAAGACTTTCGCGAACATACATAGCTACAGCTTGAACATGAGAATGCTTTCTCTCCAGTATGGGTCCGAATGTGATGTGTCAAGGTTGACTGGCGTGAACATACATAGCTGCAGCTTGGACATGAGTAAGGTTTCTCTTTAGTGTGAATACGCAAATGTCGCCTCATGGTAGATCTATCTGTAGATGAATAGTGGCATTTGGAACATGAAAAACGTCTGTCTTCAGCATGAGTTCGCAGGTGAAGCGTTAAAGATGACTTTGCTGAACATGAATAGCTGCAACTCGAACACGAGAATGGTTTCTCTCCACTATGGATACGTAGATGAACTATCAGGTGAGACTTGGAAGAGCACATTTTCTCGCATTCAGGACACACAAAGGTTTTGGCATATGTGGTTTCAGTTCCATCGCGTTTTCGTCGAATTTTTACTTTGCTCTTCGATTTCAAACCCATACCTGAAAGAGAATAAAACATTTATTTATACTTACGTGAAATAAAACCACTTAAAAACTCAGTTCATATACAAATAGGTACATAAAATTACAAAAAAAAATACTCAGACAAATGATACATAATATTTGCAATAAAATACCAAATTATATAAAAACTCACTCAAATGAAAAATGTTACAAAGAGGGGCAAGAGAACCAAAGAGAGATAAAGTAATACATAATATAATTTGCTTAAAATGTTTTTTAGCAATGGCAGGACATTTTGTCTGAAACCGAATAAATTTTCGACAAAAATATCTATTTCTGCACACTCTATCTTATTGCACACGTGGTAAGCGAACTATAGACGCGACAGGCCAAAAGCGAATCATTCTGTTTCCGATTGCCGTCAACTCAACTGCTCGCGAAGTGCTTCAATGTTCGCTTCCCATCTTCTGAATAATCATAAAGAATCTCTTATATAAATTATATGGTCGAATATTGTTTAATAAACCTATCAGGACAAAGTCTTGCCTATTTGGTTTACCACTGCAATTATTCGTAACCCACTTACAGTCGACGCATTTGGTCAGAGGGCTAAAATATGCTACATATTTCACTTTTACATGAATTTAGGTGAACCATGTTATGGCGTCTTAAAGACTGAATAACCTGTAATTTTATCCTGCACAACTATTGATAACATTATTACATAATTTATTGTTTTTTCTCAACAACAAAAAAAAATTATATCATGAAGAAAATTGACAATATTTGATTTAGAAAGGCAAAGAGAATCACAAATCCTACAATTATAATAATGCATGATTAAATAACTAAAAGTTTGTACCGTCCATTTGGAGAATTCTTTCAGAGCGTTCTATACATTCCTGTTTAACATCTTTATGATCGATATCTATATTCGTGCATGAAACATCAACTTGGTCTTCTTCCGAAGGTCCCGGTTCTAATTTTATGGTAACTTTCCGCTCAGTTGAAAGGTCCATTGTGCCTTTTACACCTGAAAACATAACACCTTGTCACTTCTCACTTTGCGTCGATCCTCAGGTGTTTGATCTTAATTTATGTAATACGAAAACAAATCGCATGATTATATGCAACCATTCTCATTAAGAAGACAAACTAACCATCAAGCCGTTTTCCGCAGTAGTAGGCAGAAAAGACGAGCCGCCAAACAATTCAGTTTTGGCAAACAATTCTTGCTTCATTTACATAAAAATAAATCGTCTCACACGTGCCCTTCTGTTATTCTGACTAGCCCGACTCGAGTATTTTTTTTTACATTAGCTCACAGGAGGTCCTGAGGAAAATAATTCCCCTCAGGGCCTATGCATCTTTGGGGGTGCTGCAGCGAAAACTGTTTTCTTTCACAGTGTTTCAAATACATTTTCAAGTTATTATTACAAAACTCAGAGAAACATAGCTGACGCAAATATATACGTGATCAAAGATCCTTTTTAATTTCTTATTATTTTACGTTTTCAAAAGAATATGGAAGAAGTATCTCAGGATTGGTGACAACTCTATTCAGAAAGGAAAAAATATGAAGTGCTTTCTTTACATAAAAATTTAATTAAATATAAAATCCTTCGTTGTAAATTATTGTAAATAGCTATTAAAAATAAAATGATAAAAAAATTATTGCAGTCGATAAATTTGCCGCAAAATCCAGGAAAACCATTCACGTGTTCTAAGTAAAATATAATTTAAGCTGGGGGACTGGTGAACTTCTACGCTTCCTCAGATAATACCACTCTTTTGTTCATAATGCAAATTCCAGTTGCCGATTTATCTGCTGACGCTTTTCGAAGGAAACCATCCATGTGTTCCAAGTGCAAAAATGGAAGGAAAACCATTTTCTTGTTCTGGGTGTAGTATCAATTAAAGCTGAGGACTAGTGTGCAGATTAACTCTTAGGTTAAAACCTGTTTCATGTTCCGAATGATCTGTCAACATTCTAGTAGCGGATTAATCTGCTGAGGCTTTCGAAGAAAACCGTTCTAATAATTCGAATGGAGTTAAAATTTGTTTCAAACCATTCTTCAAAATTCGTAATTCGCATATTTTGAGAGTAAAACTAATTAAAGCTGGGAACTCGCATGCAGATTCAATCTTAATTTAAAACCAGTTTTGTGATCAGAATGTAAAATTTCAGTTGTAGATTCTTCTGCTGACACATTTCGAATGAAAAAATTATCTTACTCGAAGTGCAGTTATAAAATTCTAGTTGCAGTCTATGTATGTGCTGCCAGAAAGAGAAACCATTTTCATGTTCTAAGTGTAGTAATACAGATTTAATTTAAGCCAGTTTTGAGTTCAAATAACAAGTTTCAGATTCATCGTGTACCGATTCACTCTTAATTAAAACCAGTTTTGTGTTCAGAATGTAAAATTTCAGTTGTGCATTTAACTGCTGGCACATTTCGCAGGAAAACATTATCTTATTCGAAGTGCGTTGGAGGGCTGTCCCACCACTTTCCCAACGGCGTTCAAAGTGCAGTTATAAAATTCTATTTGCAGACTATACAAGAAAATCCATTTTCACGTTCTGAGTGTTGTTTTAATTCGCCGGACAAAGATTTAATTAAAACAGTTTTGTATTCAGATACAACGACAAATTAAATAACAAGTTTCAGATTCATCACGTGTGAAGCTTTACATTTCAGTTGCTTACCAAACGCTGCAAAATTCTGAGAAAGTGACTATTCCGTGGGTTAACTATTATTTGGGGACTGTTACGCAGAAACAATCCTTAGTTAAAACCTGCCTTCTGTTCTAAACACAGTGTAAATTTAAGAGATGCGAAATCCTATTACATGGATACCATTCTCGATTTCCGAGAGCAGTTATAAATTTTTAGTAGAATTTATAAACGTGATTTTCATTGGAAGAGTACTCGTCACATGAGATTTAAAAAATAAAGTCGTAATAAAAAAGTAGGCGTAAAATGAAGTCGTAATAAAAAATAGGATCTCCACGTACCCCCCCCCCCCCCCCCGTATAAGGGGGCGGCTTAACCACGCTACGCCACTGATAAGATATACACCACGTTCGTTAGTAAGGCCGTACATCGATAACGCAGAGGAACACTGATCTGAGAAATACAACGAATTTTATGGTATCAATCTATAATAGCAGACTAGTCGGCTAGTGTTCCGTACAGTTCCGCAGGGTTATTCCGTGTTGCTGTCTGCAGACTGCCCTGGTGATATCCAACTTCTGGTAAGAGAGGGCATACAAAAAATAATTCATAAAACTCGAAATATTACATACCATATTACAATATTGCCGACGTGCCGTCGAAAAACTAGAAGGGGTTTTTTAAAACGTCAAATTGTTTGACCATAGACAAATACATAGAAGACAACATATTGTAGTGATGTATCTAGTATCTACCTACATGCATTCTGAAAAATCGAAATAAGTAATATTTTATGTAGGTGTCACACACTGCTTTAAAAGATCATCGCACGCACAATACCACTCGCCATGCAATCCCATACAGACCTGCCTCACGTTGCCGTAACCGCTGCTCACGCGATATGCGAAAAGTTATGCTAAGTTAATGACCCCCTCTCCGCCGTTAAACGGGAGAGAGGGTCATTTTAATTACGGAACTGCTTAAACGTGCGGATGATAGCTATCAAGTTGACAGATCCAGCGCAAAGACACAATATTTTGCGATAGCTCCTTAATTTACTGATCCTTTCTCCTACCGTAGGAAGAAATCTTTTATAACTTAGTGTGTCGGTACAACAGGTAAGTGCTCGCGCTTTTAACGCTGAGTGTGGCCTCACAGGAGTCCCAAATTATTCAGTGTGGAGCCTGTGAGGCTATGGCATCCCCAATTGGCGTATGTTGTGAGGGTGAAGGTAAGTGAGGAAGGGAAGGAGGTGGGAAAGATGAAGGTGGGGAAGATTAATGTGAGGAAGCTTACGATTTACAAATCTAAGCTATAACTGAAAAAGAAAATGGTTATTGCTTATAATGAGTAAGTATGTATCTAGATAAGCTCGACTTCCGTGAACAAAAAAAATTGCAGTCAGAACATGAGAATGTTTTTCGTTAAAATAAATGCGCATGTTGGAGATAAATTTAGTAAATAGTCACAGTAATAACACGAGAAAGGTTTGCCTTTAGTATGAGTTCGTATGTGCCTAATTATGTTCGAGTTTGCGAACGCGAATAGTTACAGTTGGAACAACAGAGTGGTTTTTCATTCGTGTTCGTAAGCTTAATGTGTCTATTTAAGTTCGATTTGTTTGAGCATAAATAGCTACATTTAAAGAGTTTTTTGGAATAATTCTACACAGGAGGCCCCGAGGAAAAAAATCCCTGAGGGCCTATATTATCTTTGGGGACGTTATGTGGAGGGTATTTTTAGGGAAAGGGAGTTCTTAGAAGTAAAAAGGTAAGAGGGGTGAGTAGGAATATGAGACAGCGTCCAGAAGTGAGAGACCTATGAATCCATCCCTCTAATTGCCATTCAAGGCGATGGGTTTAAAGAATCCGACTGGAGAAATCAACCTCAACCAGTATCTCTCGATCCAGCCCGCCACGCAGCAGATATCTGCTGCCAAGATCAGGACAAACCTTAACCCATTCGGGTACCCCTGCTAAGTCACCGAACAGTAGCGAACCACTTGGGGTAACATATGGCAGAGGTATTGGTAATCCAAAAAATGGTTCCCGGATGATGGTAAGGCTTTTAAACATGATTCTAATTATTGCTTTGTGATTTATTTTAAGAGGTTTGAGATAAGTATCTGCTCCTCCTCCCCATACTGATATACCATACGTTAGAATACATTGACAAATTGCAAATTACGTATTTTTTATTTGATTTAAGATATGATGTCTCGTATTGTTTTGATGAAGTATGATAGTTTTCGGATTTTTTTGTTAGTAAATTAATATGGAGATCCCATATTAATTTACGAAGTTTATCAGTTGGACTATTTATGTAGATGAAAAATAGTACGGGACTCAAGTCTGCAGAAGTGTGATCAGTGGCAAAGTCCTTTTTTTTCTTTTCTTAATTGAGAAAAAAATCATCAGACAGTAAAACAACGTCTACATTTTTACTCCAAATATGCACAGGAACACCGTGTATACAGTATTTGTTGAAACTTTCTCAATAATGACAACAAGCGGTAAAACAGGCTGTTGGTAGTGTGTATGTACATATGCATCAATACACACAATGCTTATGTAATATATTGTTGTATGAAATAAAATACATAACGAAACATTTGATATAATTTTTTAATTGGTCCCAAATTTAACATTACATAAATAATAATAAACTTTACATATTATTTCTGAATTAATAACTTGCCATTTCCATGAAGAGATAGGCAGAGAGGATGGAAAACCCTTCACATACAAGCACTTCTATCCTAGCACACACTCCTTGCTTCATCCACAATCACGCATTCATAAATCCAAAATCATACATTTGTATACTTCATTGTACATATACCTATATATATTTATACATTTATTTTTACATCAGTTCCTCACAGGAGGCCCTGAGGAAAAAAATCCCTCAGGGCCTATGTCATCTTTGGAAATGAGATGAGATGCTAAGTGGAGGGTCTTTTTAGGGAAAGGAAAAAGAGGAAGTTCTGGGTAGGAATAAGGTATATATATTTATATATATTTTTTTAATATGAATACTTCACAAGAGTCCCAACTGCTCCCGTCTGGAGCCAGTGAGACTATGACATCCCCGATTGGGGTATGTTGTGAGGCTGAAGGTAGTGGGGAGGGGAAGAAGATGGGGAAGAGGAAGGTGGGAAGTACCTGGCTATTTAGATCTGGTCACCAAACACGGCTAAAGCCATTTCAAGCAACGTTTCAATTCTGAATGGTGGTCTTACACCAGGGCGATACTGAGAGTATCTTCCACTCTGTATGAGGTATGAGGGATAGGTAGGAATCTGGGGTCATTGTGTCCAAGAGAGACGGACGTATGAAATCATCCCTCCCACTGCATTGCAAGGGGATGGGTGGAGAGAGTCCGGCTGGAGAGTTTAAAGGGTCTCCCTCAACCAGCTTCTCCCGATCCGGCCCACCACGTAGTAGGTGAGCAAACTATCCGCCGCCAAGACCTGGATAAACCTCATCCACGAACCTGGGCACCTCTGGTAAGTCACCCAGAGGTGTTGGTTACATAAATTATAAATAGTTTCTGCGGCACAAAAATACTCACACCTGCCCCAAAAATTGAAATAAAAATATATTATACAGTGTAAATATCTCTATTGCAAAGCACATCAAACTTAACAAGTAACATCACAACCCTCAGACTAACAACGTCTTTACCATTAAACCACGAGGCATTCCTTTTCTAACAAAGTAAAAACTAAATAAAATATTCATTCTTTATACCGACGGTGCGAAGGAAAAATTGCTAAGATGCCATTCGGCTTTGATATTAAAAATTAACCTATATAATAAGCTTTGTTTTGTGTTTGTGTCCATCAAATCAAGTTTTCTAGAGTTTTTCAGAACACATGGTTCTAATTATTGCTTTGTGATTTATTTTAAGAGGTTTGACATAAGTATCTGCTGTTCCTCCCCATACTGATATACCATATGTTAGAATATTTTTATATTAATTTGACAAACTGCATTTTTTGTTGATTTAAGGGGGGCGATACATGTAAAAAAAAAAGTCAAATTCTTTTTTTTGCATAATAATAATTTTAATATAGTCAAAATAATATCTCAAAAATATGCCTGTAAATTTTTAGAATGAAATTCGCATTATTTATCGACTAAAAACTCATTTAAGTGCTCCACTTCAAATCAAAGACAAAATCAATGACCAAAGGGTGAGTCGAGAAAATCGCCACAGCTCTTTGACGACGAAAAAAACTTGTCAAGCATTTTAAGAAGAACTTTAGAAAAAATACGAGTGCTACAAACGCGCCGAAGGACTTCTGTATGGCCCTGGAATCCCTGACTAGTTGGTAAGTCGTTTTAATCATAGTGTGTGTCAAAACTTTACACGTGTTTTACTCCAAACTCCTTTTTTTTAAATTGGCGGGCAAGATAACTCAAAAATTTCTAAACCGATTCTTATGAAATTTGGCACACGTCTTCTCCATGGTATTAGTTTCTAGTTGAGCTTCAAACATGCCAAAAAATTACCATTTTTGACCCAAAAATCTCAAAAAAAGGGTGAAAAATCGAACTTTTTTTTTCTGAGGCGTGCCAATTTACGATTTTTTTACTTTTTTTATTTTTTTGTTGGTTCAAATAGAAAATACATGTTTTATGAACACGTTCAAACCAAAAATTTTGATTTCAGATAGCTGTAACAGAAGCTAAAAATCCCGCCGATTGATGCCTTCGCCGCGAGGGTCTCAGGAGATTAGTTACTACGGCGGCCATTTTGAAAAAAATAAAAAATAAAAATCTGATTCTTGTATTTTAATATATAATGAATAAGCGTACTGAATTTAAAAACGATTCATTTATTCCTTCCTTTTTATATAAGCCTCTGAAAAACGGTCAAAATTCAGGCGGTTACATGTATCGCCCCCCTTAATGATGTTTCGTATTGTTTTGATGGTGTACGGTAGTTTTCGGATTTTCACTCTAGAAAACTTGATTTGATGAACACAACACAAACAAACAACTGTACAGGTTTATATTCAGGTCAGTGGTTGAGTGGGCATCACGTTTGGGTCCCGTCGTCCCATCCGGGCGTCGCGTGTTCGATTCATCGGCTGGCTAAATCCTCCATCACGACTCAAGCAACGTTTTCGGCTTAATATGGTGGTAGTAGGAGATTTTCAAAACACTCTTGGGTATTCGCAACCCGGGAATGTTTGTTTTTCTTTTAAAAAAAATAAAAAATAAAATATTGTACACACTAGAAAACATGATTTGATGAACACAAGCACAAACAAACAATGTCACAACCGTATGTCACTTTAGCCATTTTTCCTTTCCAGAACCGATATTTTCCCAAATATACAGCGTTTTAAGTGTCATACTCGTACTTGCAAACTTCAAAGATGATCTAATTGCTAATTGATCCACTTTTTTTACGTTAACTCCACACACACACACACACTTGAGGAAAATCATTTCTCTCAGGAGCTGTCTCATCTTTGAGGATGCTGTGTCGAGGGTCTTTTTGAGAGGAAGGAGTAAGCATGGGTCTTGAAGAGATTCATGTTGTGTAGGGAGGAAACATAGAGTCCCGCAAATCGTTCGACAGCCGAGCTGTTGAACCCAAGAACTAGTTGTAGAAACGACCCGTTCTCATGTGACAAATGTTGGACAAGCGTTTGGCGTATTCCCCGACTATGCACCGGCGCCGAAGACATCAATAAGGATAGCATTCACACCCAAAGCATGTGCTTGTTAATTTAGGAGAATTTATCAAACGGATCGCCCATTTCTGTACATAGTCGTGATCTTTTTTCAAGTACCTTGGGGCTCCGTATCAGAAATGGTTATCAAATACAAACAGTAGGGCGCCTTTGCAATGTACAGGGTCAACAGTTGTGTACTACTAAAGTATCTGCAGGCCCTGTACAGTACGCCCAGCTTCTGAGAGGCTAACTTGATTCTGGCGTCGAAGGAGCCCCTAGCCTGAGCTGGTCACTTAGAATTACACCAAGCGGATCAATGTATACTGAGGCAATTGAAGCGATTGACAATTGAGACTTCCCATTGACGGAAGGATTGACAAGGCCACCTGTGTGAAGGTAATGTAAAATAAAAAATAAAAAAATTGAAATTAAAAATGTGGACTCATAACATGTAATAAATCTCTTCAAGACCAAAGCTCACTCTTTCCTCTCCTCAAAAGACTCTCTACACAGTATCCCCTAAGATTACATAGGCCCTTAGGGAAATTATTTTTCTCAGAGCCTCCTTTGTGGAATTTAAGATAAATCAAGATGGTGGGAGGAATTCAAATACCTATATAAAATAATTACCTTATTTTTAACCTGAGAATGTACTTCTATCTTTTTAAAAAATAATTTGTAAGCTAAACGATAAAATAACATGTTTAAAATTTTAAAATTACACAAATATTCAACAATACTACAAACTCCATGTGAGTAACTCGATGTTGCCATACTAATGCAAAAGAAATAGTTACACTTTAATATCTGGATTTATTTACCAAAAGAATGCTAATTTTTAAAATATTCGCAAATTGAAACATAACACAGTTATTAAGAATTTAGAAAAAATTATTCTTACGAACTAAATACAAAAACGCATTAAACAAAACTTTTATTCTACTATAACTTACTTAGGACGGAGTTTTACAGAATTTGAACAATTCATCAAATGTCAAAGTTGATTTTGACTTTCTTCAAGGCACAACCGAGGAACTGGCTAAGGGGCGCGGAAGCCCTGTCTCGTTAAGGTTTGACCGACCGCCACAAACATTCTTGCTGGTACTGCTAGACGACAAGAGAGGGAACCCTTTTTTGACACTTCCCTTTCTTGCAGGTGCTTGCAGCATACGCAAGATACAATCCCTCGCGAGCATCCTTCGTCTTGTTTTCTGTCATCTTTCCATGCCCTTATATATGTTTTACTAACACCATTGTATCATGTTTAGTATGTAAGCACTTGCATACTGCTTACTAACACTGTATGCAGGGACATTGGAGGTCTAGATTCGTTCAAAACTAAATGTAGCTTCGTTCTTTCAAAAAAATTAGAGTCCTTGCGAGAGCCCTGAAGGAGTAACCATCTGTTACTTATACCAGGGCGGGTATGTGGTGGATAACCTCCAATGTTCAAATTCTGGGAAACAACCCGTCCTTAGAAATCATTCCTCAACCGAAAAAAACTTCAAGCAAAAAACCCGTTTTTTATCAAATTATCAAGGTTACAAATTCATTTGCAAAATTATCACAATATTAAGCTGCAACGGCAAAATGTTATCATATAAAGCTACAAAATTACCCCCTAGGCTGCAAAATTAACCATCAAGTGGCAAAATTATTGGTAAAGTTATGCAATTAAATAAAAGAGTTACTCGTTTTCCGCCACAATAAGGAGACCAATCAAGCATGAAGTCAAGAATTTCTGCTAACAGAATGACGTCCTTATTTGCATCCAAAGATATTTAAATATAAGAGATGTGCTATCGGCAGTTTTTACTGGGTGGGACTGTGCTTACTGGTGTCGCTGATATTTTTAACCAATACTACTGCACCCCTTAATAAAATCAACTTACCAACTAAGTAACTAATAACTCAACTAAGATTTCCAAAAGATAATTTTTAAATTTTTTGCCAACATTAAAAAAATCATACCTTTGAATTTTAACATGGAGACATAAAAACTTATTATAGTGCTGTATAGCCAATAAATTAACCTGTATTTTACCGTTTATCTCATTTTTGTAGGATTTATAAAAAAAATATTAAAAAATCGTAAAGTTTGTAACCTCGTGAATCCTGCATGTTGTTACTTTGAATCTCCGTGAGAGGTACTTATTCGAGTCCACATAGAATATTTCGATTTCTGAATTTTGTCCGTGGTATACTTGATAATGAAAGGTGCATATCTACGGAAAATGACTTTATTTTAACCATAAACAGAAATTCTCGTCAAAAAAATTTTTAACGTCATTCTAAAATAGTCTATGAAGTTCGGATTTGCGACATCTATGGTCGTAATAGATGAAGCATTTCAATAGCTTTGTTTCAAAATAATTGGCCGGCCATGAAAATGTTTTACGAATGGTAGGAAAATGTGGTCCAATTTTGGACCGCTATCAATTGCCGAAAAATAAAAGTGGTCCATTTTGAATGTGATCGCTCAAGTGGCTAAATTCTTTATTCAAACTAGGACCATTTGACCGTAGTCTGCCGACAGTCAGGCGGCCATTATAGCATATCTCCTTATATTTCAATATCTTTGTTTGCATCTTATAAAAAATATTATTTAATTTAGATGTTAGTAATTTAATAGCGGCAAAATTACCCACTTAGAGGCAATGTTACCAATGAAATGGATTATTTTAATATTTTCATTATTTTGCCTTGAAAAACTGCACAATCCGAAACGGTTCCAGCTGGCTACAACGTCATTATGATAAAGAAAACAAAATATGTCTGGTAAGACGGCTGTCATCAACATTGCCCGGCGTGACGACAATGCCGCCGAATTCATAAATAAAAATGAACATGTCGTTTTGCGGCAAATCGAAAATGGTACATATTAAATTATTAAAATTTAAAATAAAATAATATACATACATTCATTATCAACAATTAAAACAAAAACAAAAACAAAAAACAGTAAAAATAACTTATTAAGGAATAAAGTTACATTAAAGGGAAAAGTTATCGATTTAAGGGAAAAGTTATGCACTAACACATTGACAGAAATTTGCTAGCAACAGAGGTTTGTGTTTTGTATAAGTTGATGAAATTTAAAAAAATAAACTAATGCAATATAAAATATGAAATACTGCAATATAAAATATTCCTGTCTATTTTGTCATTTTTTATTTTTTTTTTTTTTATAAAGAAAGACAAACATTCCCGGGTTACGAATAACACAACAATGTTTGAAAATCTCCTACTAACACCACAGAAAGCTGAAAATGTTGCTTGTGTTGTGATGGAGGACTGTCATATCACTTCTCCTCAAAAATGACATCAATAGAAGTTTTGTACGTGAATGTGTTAAGGAACAATTTACCCATTGTTGCAAAGTATGAGGTGTTAAGATTCAAATGGGCAAAGTTACCCAAGAGGGGCAAAACATTGCATTAGGAGGGAAAGTTACCAACAAATGCAAATGTATTGATTAAGGGGCAAAATTACTCTTTAACCCCTTAAATGCCACGGAACCAATGGGTAAATTTCGCGATATTTTGAATTTAACGTAATATTTTGTGGGTTTATTTTATGCTATCTTATGTAATATTTACCGAAACACATTCCTTGAACAATAAACTATGCCTGGAAACAACATTACTTGCGTTTATTCAATGAATTTATACGTTTTACTATGTTTTTCACAACAACGGCGCGAGAGCAAGGCAAACCAATCTCACAGTTCAAAGGCGGCAAAAAATCTAAGCCGGAGATCATAAACAATTCCATAGAAATTATTAATATATTATTATGAAATTATCATAGGGTTAACGGTATCTTTTACCTTATGAAAATGAATGCCCCAAGCGATTCTGACCTTCTTCATATGTTTTCTTTTTACATAAGAGTTAAAATCGCATTTCAAAATTAAAACTTTTGGAACATTTTGGCCGGACGCCTGCGCATGAGTGGCAATCTACTGGTTTTAATGGGCAAAGTTACCCAAAGGGGAAAAGTTGGCAGTTAGGGGGTAAATTGGAAAAACTTTGGCACAATGTTATACTATGACGATATGTTGATTGGACTAGGACGAGGAATGGCTGATGCTCTGGATGACTCCAAGCAGCTCACGGTAGAGGAAACACGAGCGAGAAGTCGGCTTGCAGATCTCCCGATGGTCCAATGACACCCCGAATATGCTGCCCACTCCGGGGTCTGCAAATGAAAACAAAATCATTTTAGATCCAGGAACTCCACGAGCAGAAGGAGTACAAAGTCACAAACAGGTACGTTGAACTTACCGGCTGATTGTAGCGGCACGATCCTCAGGTAAATGGCTCCCATTAGGGTCCTGCGCGTCTCCGTGTAGGACAGGATAGCTGGAGGCTCCCCCCCGCCACGCACTGCCCCGAGGAATCTCTCGTGCAGACGGAGCACAAAATCACTCTCTGCAACCAAGCAAAATAGTAAGTTTATTATAAACTGTGGTGTTATGTTATTTCCTTGGATGAGCAATACTTTTCAGATGATAGAGATTTTCAAAAATACTCGGTTCTTCAGGTTACGAGTCATGTTTATTATTGTATTATTTACAATGTTGACCCAACTATACATGACTCCCTTCTACCTACTTTAATGTACCTTTTCTTTCTCACTAATGTGCCAATATTACCTACATAACATTTTGGAAGTATTGAAGTAAACCGTGCAATTATCACCTCCTGTGATATCTCGGTGACTTTAATATCGATTCCTATGGAAATTTGTATATTGATCAACTCAGTGATTCCTCGATGCCATAATATCGAATCTCACAAAAACGGCTGTTTAAAAATTAAGGTAAGTCAGATTACTTCCAAAAGTTCACCAAGCTAATCGCATAGTTGTGTCACGTTAAAAACCATATTTTTTTTACCACAGTTCATTGATTGGCAGTCAATTTATCGGCGGCTACATACAATGAATATTTAGGTGGACTTAATGTCCGTTTTAATGGATGCTCTGTGTTTATCTGAGATATCGTCGGCTATTTCCGTAACCGTTGGGGTATTAGACCCGAATGGGCGACAGTTGACTTTCTCATACAGTACAACTTTACTGACCTCTGTTGTGACACCTCAAAACTACATATAACTACTTGTACTAACAACATCTGTGAAAGACATTCAAACAGCATACATATTCATATGCATCACACAAGTGCTAGAGCAGACCAGTGAAAAATCACGGATAGTTTGAATTATTGACAAATCAGTTCCAACTGAGCCCTTATGCGGAAAAAAAGTGTTATGTTAAAAAGTTTTGAAAGAGCCTTGATTGAACTTTGAATATTGGTTGTTCGAATGTACTAAAGAATTCATAACCTGCACTTTCACAGATAGGTAGCAAAAATTTAATTATTAGAAAAATCTAATTAAAAAAAATTAAAAAACATCCACATATTTTATAAGGCAAACGTATTTTAAACGTTAACTCACTTTTTTGTTGTTTAATGTAAAAATAATGAATAAAAAAATGCCAAAGATTCTTTTTTTTTTAAATTGCGGTCGGAAACTTTGGTTTCACAAAGATGTACACATTAATTATTTTGTGGTTAACTTTTAGATTTGAATATATAATGTGGTAGTTTCTCTTTCTAATACCGTTTAGATCAAGACAAGAGGTTTCGACCGGTCAGTGGTTGAGTGGGCATTGCGTTTGGGTCCCACCTGGGCGTCCCGTGTTTGATTCCTCGGCTGGCTAAGTCCTCCATCATAATAAGCAACATTTTCGGCTTTCTGTGGTGGTAGTAGGAGATTTTTAAACATTGTTGGGTTATTTGTAACCCGGAAATGTTTGTTTTTCTTTTTAAAAAAATTTTAAAAATCACGTTTCTAACCTTCGTAGTAAGGGAGTAGGGAGACATAATGATTTCTTTGAGACCTACATGAGTTGTTCCGAAAAGCGCATAAATTAGCCTTAAGGGTTAAAAAAAATAATTTCCCTCAGGGCGTATGTCATCTTTGTAAATGCTGTGCGGTGGTTAAATAATGGTTAATTCAATCAAATAGTCACCGTGTTGAATCTCTTCCAGTTCTGAAGATACCCTGAGCAAGAAGGGCAGTTTGATGTTGGCCAGGGGAGAGCCGCGATGGGGCACTGAATAGAAGACAAGCGCGCGGCTGCTAAGGTAAATTCGCGCCCCCGGAGAACTGGGGCCCAGGGTGCTCCATGATTCGAACCCTGGAAACGGATTACAAATATCATTAATGACAATAACATTCATTTTACTTTCAGTATCGCCCTGGTTAAAGACAACCATTTAGAATCGAGAAGTTGCTTGAAACGATTGCTGTTTGAAATTCAACTTACAAACATAACAAAAACAATATATAAAGATAATACGCAGATAATCAATGTAGGATTATAAAACCTATTTCTTTTTTTACATAGCAGGCGCGGATCCAGCCCTCAAAATAGGTTGTGGTCACAGCCACCCGAAAATCGGCAAAGTCATGAACGACTTTTGAATTTGATTATTTCCTTTTTTCTGCGCATCAGAACTTTGGCCTTAGGAAAGGATATAATCATTGGAGGAAGTCAGACCCGATTTTGCCCAATTAAATAGTTTTGATTAAATTCCAAACCAATTTCAATCAATAATTTTTTTTTCTAGTAGCCAGTAAGCTAATATAGGGACACTAGACTGGGTAAATAGGTATCTTGACGCTGTAAGTATGACCAGCAAGTGAGATGCACCAGGCGAGACTTAATTAGGTTACCAATACCATTTCAACTAATAAACCAATTTTGATAATTTTTTTACATCTTCAAAGGATATAAAATTAAATTAAATGCTCGGAAACATTTTACATTAAATAACTTTATGTAGATGCTTACTTAAATTACAAATTCAAATTTACGTTTCTTTTTCGCGAAAACGTTGATAATTTCATCGATATCCAGGTTCACATCTTTGTGTATATTTAGGAGAGCCCGGATAATATTTCCTGTGCCGTTGAGGCACGCAATCAAGATTTTATTCTGCGAAGAGTAGAAAACGATCTCTCTGTGGTAGCTAAGCTGATCGGGAAAGCTGCCAGTATTAGTAAGAAAATCTTTATGTTAGGGTACAAATCTTGGTCGCATGCTTCAATGAGATGAGCTACCGAGTCTGGTATGGCCGAATTGTTTTCACATTTTCTTTTCCATTTGGTCATCCAGAGTCGGTATTCATTTGTAACAGTTGATTCACTATCGTTAATAGGCGGTAGGTACATCTGGACCACTTTTTGGCCTATCAATCTCAATAGACCCTGAAAGTGTGATGTTACAAGTCTATTAGGGTCGTGGGCATGCCCACCGTGCCCAAAACGGTGGATCCGCCCTTTTTACATAGCTCCACATATGAGACCCTGAGGAAAAGAAATTCCATCAGGGGCTATATACGTCACCTTGAGGATGTTGTGTGTAGGGTCTTTTAGAGAATGGAAAGAGAGGAACTTCTTGGAAAGAAAAAGGTCTGAGAGATGGGTAGGAAGAATCTGGGGTCAATCCAGGAGTGACTGACGTATGAAACATCCCTCCCACTGCAGTGCAAGGCGATGGGTCCAGAGAGTCTGTCTGGAGAGGTCTAGGTTAGGTCTCCCCCAACCAGTCTCTCCCGATACGACCCGCTGCGCATTAGGCAGGCGAATTCATTTGCCGCCAAGACATATAAAAACCTGGGAATTCCTCCTATGTCACCAAATGTGACGAACCACTTGGGGTAACCTAATTATGACAGAAGTATCCAATATATAGTTCCCAGGGCAGTGATACTAATAAAAAAAGTGCTTTGAGCTGTGTTAAGTTAGGGGATGCAGAAAGGGATTTATCAGTGCAGGTCTTGAAGAGACCCAGACATTTGAAGAAACGATCCATTTTGGATCCGACATCAACTGTTATCATATGGATGTTCCTAAAGATATTGAAATACAAGAGATATGCTATGATGGCCGCCCAACCGTCGGCGGACTACTACCTAAAAGGCTTAGTTTGAATACGTAAAGAATTCTTTTTTTTTTTTTAAGTTTTCTTTATTCATTGAATTGTTTGTTACATTAATTTTAGAATTTTTCGACTACCATGCTAGGCACATGTCCGTGTTGTGGTGGTCGATTTTCTATATATTACATTAACATATAAGCAATATAAAAAATGTGCGAGAATATAAAAAATATAAAATAAATTCGTTCATTTAGTTGACTTTTTAAGGTGTACAGTGGTATTGGTTAACAATATCGGCGACGCCAGGAAACACAGTCCCACCTAGTAAAAATTGCCAGTAGCACATCTCTTATATTTCAATATCTTTGGATGTTCCACTCGTATCTATCGAATTTCACTTACGTTCACGGAGGTTCATGGTGGTAATTGGTTGATTTGTGACTATTTCAATACCCGAATAATTCAAGTTTATTCTTAGGGAAGCAAGGAGTAAGAGGGGGTAGTTCTTACCATCTGCAAACATCTGTTTGATGAACAGTCCCCCCTTGGAATGGCCCACCCATACGATGGGTCGAGAGCCGGCCCCGTGAGCATTAAGCTGCTGGATCATATCGGCAGACCTCTCACGGAGAGAACTCCTGCAACACACGGTATTACATTAATAATAATAATAACAATAAGATAAGAAGATTATTGTAATTTTTTGTCTTCCAAAGCTCTATTCTAAACGTATATAACATAAGTCAAAGCAATGAAATTTATTTATAAGCCCAGAAAAAATATAGTACAAATACTTGTGCCTTGAAAAGTAATTTTAAGTAACCAGAGTAGTAAGGAACCAGAGAAAATGAATCATTCTTAAAAATACAAGGAATATTAGCAGACTTTACTGACCTGTTGTACGGCTTAATCCAAATAGGTCTCCAGAGGTACTGGTCTGTTGTGTAACTCAGTGAGATGACCCTGGCTCCGGGATGGTCCAGGGGGATCCAGTCCCTCGGCCAGCAACTAGACAACATCTCTTCCAACTCCCCTTCTCTCTTCAACGACTTTTCATCATTCTTCTCAGCACCACAATTACAAAAGCCGTTGTTGAAATGGCGGTCGAATCTACTATCCATATCGCTGCTGGAAAACTCATCATTTTCGTTTCCCGATTCGAAAACCGAACTGTCAGATTTTGAGCTGCCATCGTTTAAGTTGATGAACTCAATTCGGCCATCTTCAAAGTTGTGCAGCATTTCGTCTTTTGGACGATCGTGCAAGAAGTTCGGTTCGGAAATTGCCGTTTTGATATAACTCTCATCGCTAACTTCATAGGGTGCATCCAAACCATCAGAATCGTCGTTAAAATATTGAAACTGTTCGAGAAAATCGTACGTCAACTGGTCAAGTTCTTCGTTTACAATCCTCTCTTCTCTGCTTTCCACGGAGTCATTGAATCTAAAATGATTGTATTCTGGATTTACATTGAAGAAGTCATTGTCCAATTCCACGTATTCATCAAAGGAACTTTTGTTGCTTGATGAAGATTTAGTTTCTGATGTGTCATCGTTCAATTTTCTCAATTTGCTGGTATCACTGTCCATAATTATTTCTTCTTTTCTCAAATTCAGCGTTGTGAATGCTTTATTAGCATCATGTCTCCTTTTCATGCAATTGCTTACAGGGACATAATCATCACCCTGAGAAGAATTCGATTCTGAAAAATCATGGTTTGCCGGATCTAAGTCAATGTAAAATAATAGTTCATCTTTTGTACATAGTTCAACACCAGTTTCTTTAAAATCTATCTTAACTAATTCCCGTATAGCGAAGCAATCTTCACATTTGCCCGATCCTAAAATATTAATAGTATTTTTTCTGGCACATTTATCACAATTACTGCTATCCATTGAATGGATGTTGTCGGCTAAACCTAAGGTATTTTTATCACAGTCCACCAACCCATCTTTGTCGTGTTCGATGTTACCTGCGATCAAAACATCTTTCTTACAGCTAATATCACAAATTATTGCAGACGCATCACAGTCTATCTTAGTACAATCACTACTCTTTGAATTCTTAGTCAAATTGCTTGGTACGACTGTTGCCAGACCAGCGTTATATTCTTTAACTAGTTTATCACTAACTTCTGTATGGTCAACTTTGGTTTTGTTAGTTTCCCCACTCAAATCTTCAACTTTGCCACTTATGGCAAGATCACAACTACTTTTAACACTTAATTCTAATGGAACTCTTTTATAATCTAGATTAATTTTAACGTCTTTGAACTCCTCAATATCTTCGGTAAGCTTTTTATTATCGTTTTCACTTTTATCGTCATGTTTTTCGGTAACATTAAAATACAACACATCGTCATCTGAGTCGCTTGAATCATTGCATTTTCCGGATGTTTCCTTCGCTACTATGCTTGCAGTTCTTTTTCTGTGAGTTCTATTTGGTGGTAATTTATGGCTAGGGCTTTTTCTCTTATCTGATCTTGCAGACTGGCCAATGTTTTGGTTTTGTTGTCCCGTTCTGCGTCTTTTTCCAGGACTTCTGTCAGTTTGGCAGTTTGCGATTGGGTTGTGATCGGTAGTGCCGCAGGAGCCAGGGGCAGACATGGTTCTCTTAGGTTTCCGAATGGAGAGGTGGCAGCTGGCGCAGATGTCTTCTTTCTGATCTGCTTCTGGAGGATGTTTCCGCAGGGATACTTTCTGGACTTCCCGGTATTTGGAGTGCCAGTCTCCTTGCCGCCAGGTTTTCACTGTGGACCCTGGAAATAGATTTAATGAACTTATTAATACATTTTACAGAGAACTGGACTATTCTTAGGTTTTGTAGGTGCAAAATACTGAGTTTGACTGGTAACATAGAAAGAATGCCAGATTACAGGGTGCCGAAAATTATGACCAAGTGGATTCCCCAGAGGTTGATAGATTGTGAAGAAGTGGACGGGAATGACTGAGAACTGGAGATGAACAGTGAGGGACCGCAGCCAGTGCAGAACATTTGTGGAGGATATGATTTGAGATTTTTTTGAGGGCCAAAAGTATTGTGATCTATTTTAGGGTACTATGTCGTGTTGTGCTATTTCCTTCTTTAGATAATCGTTACAGTGTCCATCATCAGAGCAGACATGTAGAAGGTCCAATCTTAGCATAATAGTAATAGCACAACACTCCCCTGAAGAGTGACTCAAGATGCCATCAACTGGATGAAATCTCAGCATCCCTCCATGACCTCCTCCAACTATCCCCAACTATACAAAGATGAAGAAGAAATGAGCACAGTATTAAGTGACTGCTGTGTTAAGTGACTTGTTTGATGGTGAGTAACTCGCCACTTGATTGATCAAAAAGTGTTCATATTGCAGTAGAGGAAGATGAAGGGGCTTCAACGCAACAAGGTAAACAGACTAATTAAGGCGCCGTATCCTCGCCCGAAAAGGAGAAGATGGAGAGATATGTAATTACGAATGTTGGAGAGAGCATGCTAATATTTAAAACGATAAAATTGAAGCGAAAATTGTGAAAATGTTTAATAAAACACGACTCGTTTAGAATAGAGCAAAAATCTCGGGGGGTTTTCTAAAACAACATCCAAAGAAACACTGTGATTTTTTTATACATATTACTTGTTAAATAATAGAGACAGACGTGAAAATAAGAATTTCATATACTTGGCGTTTCGGCAAGGTATAGATATTATCTTAAAAAATAACATATTTTTTTAAGAGCTTAAAAACTGCAAATGTTCAAGGGAGATATGCAAGGAATCGGTAGAAATTCGGGTAGCGGCGGCTTAAGCTGATTGTATTGAATATTTAAAAGAGGTGGAAGAAAAAATTATTGAGATTAAAGTAAAGAAACTATGGATACGAAAATGGATTAATAGCAGAAAAAATAAAATAATTTTAAAGTAGCATCTTCGCTCCAACGAGACCAAATTACTAGCCTAGTCCAAATGGACCTTAAGAGGAATGTAAACGCTAGAAATATTTCGATTCTCATGCCTTCAAAATTTCAAATCGAGCGTCTTATTTGCACGAGCCGAGTAAGCGAAAAAGTTGTTTTTATTTATTTTGTGCATAATAGAGAATTCCAGTCCAATTTTTTTTTTATGAATAATGACCTTCTAACTTAAATAACTGCATATTTATTTTTATTTTTATAGTTAGTTTTAATAGTTAAAATAAATGTCAAAGTTTTAATTTTTCAAAATCCCCCGAAAACCACCGAATCTAGTTGTGTGACTAACGTCATCATGACTAACCGAAGTATGAATCTTGTAGGGAACTGGAATCAGCTGTTCGACTCCCGCCATTTTGAATTTCAGCATTGGAGCGTTTTCATAGACATTACTGGGCAATACGATCGTTTTTTGTACAGTTAAAGTTTTTGAATATTTTAAATAATATAGATAAACTAATAGAGATACTTTATTTTTGATACTGAATTATTTAGGCCTAAATAATGTTTCAATAAAAACAAAAACTATTAAATGTCCAATTCTCTATAAACCAATAACACGGAATGCCGAACGGCTTGCGTCTTCATTTCTATTGATTTCTATACAACTTTGACCCAGGTGACGCGGCGCGGTGACGTCACGCCGCCAAAATCCAGCAATACGGTGTTTTAATGACACATTTTAAAATGGACTTTTTAATATTTTTTTTAAAACTCTACGTTAAATATTATGTAATAAAACTTATATATTCAGAATCAGCGTATATTGGTCTATATGAACATATTTTTTTAAGGCCATAATATTTTTCACTGGAGTTCCTTATTTCATAAGAATGAAAAAAAAGTTAGAACATACAAAACCTCAAAAATAGTCTTAGCCATAAAGGGGTATTTTAACAAAATTGTTTCTTATATTATTACTTCATAGTTAAGTCATGTAAAAACATTTTTTTACTGGTTTACGCTTATATTTTTTGTTATGTAATTAATAATTTTATTGTAATTCCATTACATAGAAAGGCTAGTAAAAGCTTCAATTTATCCGTAGCATATTTTTTGATGTTCATAATGTAAACCGGTTCGTCGTAAAGATGAATCTAAATAGTATCTAAATAGGATTTCACGTATAGCTGCATCTTACGTGACAGCGCTATTGAGGGTTTTTTTTTAATATTCATTAAGTAATCGCAAAATACAATGTAACATTTTTAATCAAAACTTATGAATTTTACAGATACGAGTGATTCGCGAAAATAAGTTATAAAGTTTATCAATTTTTCGCGTGTTGGTCTGTTATCATTTAATAATGTATTATGTATTTTATTATCAGATAGGATTAAAATTAAATATTATGGAATATGAAAATAAAGCAATTAAAATTCTCTTATCAAGATTAAGATATCATTATCTTTGGAAGGTCAGGACGTGCAGTGACATATTCAAAAAAAAAATCTATTTGATTTAGTGCTAACACGCAATTGGCGGTGGAAAGATTAAGATTTAAGATAATATCGAGACAAAATGATATTGACGTTATTATTATTTTAATGATGAGATTTTTTTATTTATGTGATTACTGCATAAGGGGCCATCCATAAATTACGTCATCAATTTTTTTACCCCCCCCCCCCCCCCCCCGTCTGTCACACATCGTCACATTTGTGAGACCCCCTCCCCCCTAGTGTGACGTCACATATTTTGCAATTTTTCATTTTTTCGCTTACATTTAAGTTTTGGATTTTAATAATTTAGATTTTTACCCACCATACCCCTTGTCCCACTTCTCTACTCCCCCCCACCCATATCTCCCTTAAACATTTGAAGTTTTTAAGCTCTTAAAAAAATATATGTTATTTTTGAAGATAATATCTAGATACATTCCACGCCGAAACGCAAATTATATGAAATTCCCTCGATAGAAAAAATCGCAAAGTATGCTCCGTAAATTATTTAAAACAAGTCTAATTTTATTATTTTACAAGTTTTATTTGTGAAAAAATTCACAATTTTTCTTAAAATGATGCTTAAGATACCTTCTACGAGATTTTTGCTCTATTTTTAACGAGTCATGTTTTATTAAGCATTTTCATCATTTCGGCTTCAATTTTATCATTGAAAATATTAGCGCGCTCTGTCCAACATTCGTAATTACATCTCTCCATCTTCTTCTTTTCGAGAGCGGTTACGGGGCCTTAAGGTGTGACGTAATTTATGAATGGCCCCTAAGGGTCCCAAATGCTCCCAACCGTCTGGAGTCAGTGAGACTAGGGCCTCTCCAATAGAGGTGTGCTGGTAAGCTGAAGATGATGGGGAGGAGTAGTAGATGGGGAAGTACCTGGCTCTTCAAATCAGGTCACCAAACAAGACTAAAGCCATTTCAAGCTACTGAATTATAGTCTTTCACCAGAGTTTGGATAGGTTAGATAAGTTTAGGTTAGGTTTGAAACCATTATATTGCAATTCTGTGCAATAAATTGTCCAGCCATTTTCTCTGTAGAATTCGTGTATGAAGATGACGTCCATCTCCTAGAGGTCTATCTAACAAGCTTCTCGTGCTAGGTACAAACGAAAGTGCTGCCATCTATAATTATTATGATTATAACAGCGTGATAACCACACCGTGGACTCCATATATAAAGATGAAGTCCACCTCTTAAAAGTCTGAAGCACTCCTTGCGCTAGCAACAAAAGAAAGTGCTGCCATCTTTAATAATTATAATTTATTATAAAAATCATCCTCAGCATGGAATTCATGTATGAAGATGACATCCACCTCCCAGAGGTTTAACAAGTTCCTCGTGCTAGCTGCAAACAGAAGTGCTGCCATCTATTTATTGTTTGAAACATTTACAGAGTATTAACAATTATTACAATAATAGATTTGCCTTTGGTATATTACATAGATATTAACACTCCAATTAGAAATGTTCACAGCATGATTAATCAACGTTACGTTGTTACTAGACGGAAATGCTTGTAGTGATAACAGAAACAATGATAATCAAAATGAAATATAAAACATAGTAGTGTCAAATATAATACATAACCTGCAGAGAAAGAGAAAAGAGAAAGAAAGAAAGAAAGGGTATGACAATAAAGCAGCTATATAATTGTTCTCCACGGAGTGTCATGGCAGGAGTGTCATGGTATAATAATTTTAACAGTATACAGTAGCGATGAGTAGGTTTAGCTTGAGTGGGTCCTTGTACTCGAGTTCTTCGCGGGAAGCGGATCCTACTCGTACTCCTTTTTCAAATTGACTGCTCTCAGAGAACCGAGTTAAGAGAAAAAGTGAACGAGAGAAAAGAGTCAACAACACAGACCCAAACCCCGAACTTGGAGCCGGACTCTCGGATCCGGACCTGGAGCCGGAAACCAAATGCCTCTGCCGGCGTTCGTGGTCCGTGCCACTCGCGAGTCGTGGGGGTTCTTGTCTGGGTCCAAGTTCTTGTGCGGGTTCTATCTGGGTCCGGCTCTGGTCGAATCCAGTCCGCACCAAAGAACTCAGACCTGGAACCTGCTCCTAGAACTCGAGTACTCTTAAAAGGAAGAGCACCTCGGAGGCCTCTGGCAAAATGCAGAATACGCAGAAGGACTACCTCTCTCTCCGTACTAGCTACAAACAGAATTGCTGCCATCTATAAACATTATAAAAGTGTGCAGTCATCCTCACCATGGAGTCCGTGTATGAAGATGACGTCCACCTCCCAGAGGTCGGGGGGAGGGATGTACAGCATCTCGCATATCACCTTTCCTTCTCCGTCAGCCTCAACGGCCACCTTCAGCGCAGAGCTCGGGTCGGCCGTACTCCGAGACTCATTCTCCAGGGCGGGCACTGAAATGCAAACAATCACGCACATTGCTAATGTCAAAACAACGAATATATAATAATAATAATAATAATCCAATCTCTCTCTGTTGAAATAGGTCAACTTTTACATTTTTTTACAATAATAGGAAACTGGGCAATGTGTTCCCCAATTTCCTCTCTGAATTTTGATCTTAAAGCAATTTTTTTTTTAAATAACATTTATTTATTTATTTAATTAATATAAACGGTAGATCTCTGATCTCCAGATTCTTACCCACCTCTCACACCTATTTCCTTCCCAGAACTTCCTCTCCTTCCTTTGCTTAAAAAGACCCTCCACACAGCATCCCCTATGATTACACAGGCCATGAGGGAAATAATTTTTCTTAGGGCCTCCTGTGTGGAGCTAACGTACAAAAAAATTATCTCTCCCGATCAGTTGTGGGCAGATGCATACGCCGCCAAGACCTGGGACAAACCTCACCCCGTGAACTTGGACACCCCTGCTAAATCACCGGCTGTAGCTTGCCTCTTGGGTCGGAATTTGCGTAGGCGTCTGCGGCTCTTCAGGCAACAATTGCAATTTCACCTCTACTCAACCAGCCTTTTAAGACGGAGCCGCTGAACGATTATTTTTTTGCATTTTAAAACTGGTTTTAATTTAATTTAATAAGGAATCTACGCGCGAGTCTGTTTATAGAAACATTTAAACGGACAGAAGTGTGATACCCCCCCCCCTCTCCTTCCCCGTTCTAATATGGCTCTCTGATCCTTGACAAATTGGCTCTTTTCACTTGGCAAACTGCCGGCCCCTGACCTATGGCAAAGAACGGATCTTGGGACGGCGTTACCCATACTCGCCTTCCGTTCCTAACAAGTATACTGGTTGGAGATCTTAAGCCACTGCTATCCGATTTTTTACCGATTTCTTACATATCTCCCTTAAACATTTGAAGTTTTTAAGCTCTTAAAAAAATATATGTTATTTTTGAAGATAATATCTAGATACGTTCTACGCCGATACCCAAATTATATGAAATTCCCTCGATAGAAAAAAATCGCAAAGTATGCTCCGAAAATTATTTAAAACAAGTTTATTTCTATTATTTTACAAGTTATATTTGTGAAAAAATTCACAATGTTTCTTTAAATGATACTTAAGATAACTTTCACGAGATTTTTGCTCTATTTTAAACGAGCCATGCTTTATTAAGCATTTTCATAATTTTTGCTTCAATTTTATTATCGAAAATATTAGCGCGCTCTGTAATTACATATCTCTCCATCTTCTTCTTTTTGAGCCGGGAAGCGTCGCCTTAAGGTAATGTTTTATGCTCTGAAAGTGAGAACTTCAGTTTATCAAAACATGCCAATCATCAGAGTGGCTGCGTTGACCGTTCATATTCTTATATCACTTACACTTGATTGTTTAGTAACTATTTTTGCAATCCTTTCCTAGAGTCATAGAATGCTCTTTTCAATATAATAATTACCTGACACAAATTGAAGAAATGCTGGCAGTCTGGTCCATAGGGCTAGCAGGGCGGGTAACAATCGGGCCAGTCCGCCACGCAAAGCCGCCCAACAGACCAAGCTGGGAGCTGATACTCTGTGCCGCCTAAGGACAAACAAGAAAACAATATTAGAGAATGCTGTGCGTGAGGATGTTATAATCATATTGGGTCATTTCAGGATCGTCACCGCCACTCCAATTTTCCTGATGAAGCAGGTTTCTCCAGTCCTAGCGATCCTGTGTTGCATGGAGAGCCGCTCCGGACATAGCTGATACCTGTTCATTCCAAAGCATTCCTCTGCTTCTTCTGACAAACACTTTGCCAAGAGTTTCAAGAGGTACGAATTCTTGGTTTAGCAAGCAACTAGGGTTTATAATCCCGCAATCTCGCGTTGAAATCCCGTGGGATTGCGGGATTACAAACCATAGATGCAATATTCATTGTTCAACAATATTTTGTATAACAACTAGGGTTTGTAATCCCGCAATTTCCGGTACCGCAAACCCGCAAATCCGCGGGATCAAATACGGCTGAAATTCCGCGAGATTGCGGGATTACAAACCCTAGTTGCAATATTTATTGTTCAACAATATTTGATCCCGCGGATTTGCAGAATTGAAAATACATTCTGTTTTGATTTGCGAGGCTTCTTAAAATACTTATTGCTGCATGTAAACACGCGAGCCGAACCACGAATTATTGGAAAGGAACGAAGCAACCACAAACGGCGCGAAACGGTACGGTGACTGAACAACTCGACAATACGCAACATCATCACCTCCTTTGAAAAGTCATTAAAAGCGATGAAACATTTTTAACAAAATAGGTTAGGTTAGGTTATGGACTATTTTTAAATATTTTTTTCATAACTTTAATGACTTTTCAAAGGGGTGTTTAAATGCCATTGTGTTG
This sequence comes from Glyphotaelius pellucidus, assembly GCA_936435175.1. Lineage (NCBI taxonomy): Eukaryota > Metazoa > Arthropoda > Insecta > Trichoptera > Limnephilidae > Glyphotaelius > Glyphotaelius pellucidus. Next base: position 14,612,700 of record OW386563.1, read on the forward strand.
AATTTTTCATCATCATCTTCATCCCTTTATCCAATTCGAGTCGGGGACCCATTGCATCGACAAGGCTCCTCCATACGTTCCTGTCTTGAGCTGACTGTTCGGCCTCCGTCCATGACAGTCCCATCCTCTCCTTACACAGTTTCTGGAGTTGCCTCGACCAGCTGTGTCTGGGGCGGCCCACTGGACGTCTACCCTCTGGAATCGCACGTAGTATCTTCCTCGGAATTCGGTCATCAGGCATTCTTAGTACATGTCCAAGCCACCTCAGTTGCGATTTTTCTATGAAGAGTAGCAGTGGATCAATGTTTAGATCGTCTCGGATCATTGAGTTTCTTATGTGATCCCATTTCGTAACCCCTGCCACTCCTCTCAAGTATCTCATTTCGGCAGCTTGGATTCTAGAGCGCGTTCGTTTGCTTAGCATCCATATCTGGTGTTGAATTTTTATTTATTTAATTAATTGCCGGCAACCCGGACGTTGGTTGAAATAACATTATCTTACACAACATGTAAGTTACCCGCCTCACTAGACGAAGTTTGTTCTGAGGCGGGTACTGGAAATTCGTGGAATTTTCACGCACGCACTGACCCCTAGATTCCTACCCACGCCTCTTATGATTTTTATTAAGGGGTATTAAATTGAATGATGCCAACATTTATTATTATTTTTTAATTATTTGGTGTCACTTATCTTTGATTTTGTTTATTTATTATAAAAAAGACATTTAATATGTAACATTTATAGGTCTTTTAAGAGGACTTTTCATATCAATCATCTCTGTTACTTGTAATAAGTATTATAAAAAGCTATCATAATAAGTATTTCTTTGTAAAAAAACTTTTTTTAATTAGAAATATATGAACGCATATAAGAAACAACCTTTTAAAATAACTATATTATGTCCAAGATTATCTGTGACAGTTTCCCTTGATTAACTTTTTTATTAGAAATGTATGAATTCACATAAGAAACAACCTTTTAAAATTACTATTTAATTGCCAAGATTATCTGTGATGGTTTACCTTGATTATCTTTTTTTTTCGTTAGAAATGTATGAACGCATATAAAAAACAGCCTTTCAAAATTACTGTATTACGGTCAAGATTTTCTGTGACAGTTTCCCTTGATGAACTTTTTTTCATTAGAAATGTATCAATGCATATAAGAAACAACCTTTTAAAATTACTATATTATGGTCAAGATCTGTGAAAGTTTCCCTTGATCAATTTTATTGATCAGTGATCGGTGACAGTTTACCTTGATCAATTTCTCTTGATCAATTTCCGTTGATCATTTATCTGTGACAGTTTCCCTTGATCAATTCCTTTTAAAATTACTATATTATGGTCTAGATCTGTGACGGTTTCCCTTTGATTAACTTTTTTCATTAGAAATGTATGAACTCACATAAGAAACAACCTTATAAAATTACTATATAATGGCCGAAATCATCTGTGACGGTTTCCCTTGATTAGCTTTTTTTCATTAGAAACTATTAGACCCAGCCACACGTTGCTGTGGCTAACGAAACACAACGCCATTACCCAACCTTTAAAACCAATCTGTTAATTTGCCATCTGTCAATTTGTCATCTGTTAATTTGCATACGTATGCCCGCTTGCCAGCCCGCTGCCTTTTTTTATATATTTCAACCAATTTACACAAAACCTTGACAAATTATATACCTAAAAACTTCCTCATGAATCACTCTATATATTGGTGAAAACCGCATGAAAATCCGTTTCGTAGTTTAAAAGATCTAAGCGTACAGACATCGGTAGCGACATTATGTAATAAAGATGTATAAGAGACATATAAGAAACAACCTTTCAAAATTACTATATTATGGTCAAGATTATCTGTGACAGTTTCCCTTGATCAACTTTTTTTCCTTTTTTACAAAATTATTCACAAAAGAAATAAAACCGATTTTGCGTAACAGTCGACGGAGTTTCTAAACTCCGTTTGCCAAGCGATTTTTTCGCCAATAACTTATATTCGTGGGGATATAAGACACACATTTATTTTAAACTTGTGTATTCCTCTTAACTTTTACCAAATTAAGTGGTGTCATGTAGATCCGGCTTCAACCGATTTAAAGTGTAAATCTTATAACAAACTGACCTCGATGCAAATACTCGAAATAATTGGATTAAATCCCTAGGCATATTTGACCTTAACATTTATTATGTAAGATGGATTTATGGCTTCCTCGCTGTTGCACACTTCAGGTGTTGAGGCTTAACATCTAAAAATAACTAGGATTTTCTCGTCATATGAAGTGCTTAGGCCGCCGCTACTCGAATTTCTACCGATTTCTTACATATCTCCCTTAAACATTTGAAGTTTTTAAGCTCTTAAAAAAATATATGTTATTTTTTAAGATAATATCTAGATACGTTCCACGCCGAAACGCAAATTATATGAAAGTTCCTCGATAGAAAAAAATCGCAAAGTATGCTCCGAAAATTATTTAAAACAAGTCTATTTCTATTATTTAACAAGTTATATTTGTGAAAAAATTCACAATGTTTCTTTAAATGATACTTAAGATACGTTCCACGAGATTTTTGCTCTATTTTAAACGAGTCATGTTTTATTAAGCATTTTCGTAATTTTCGCTTTAATTTTATCATTGAAAACATTGGCGCGCTCTGTCCAAAATTCGTAATTACATATCTCTCCATCTTCTTCTTTTTGATCCGGGAAGCGTCGCCTTAACTGCCCTCCACATAAGCGACCTATTTAATGAAGGTATGATCAAGAATTCTTAGGTAGCTTTAATTTTTTTTAAATACTTCTACAAATATCGCATGTTGAAAGCTCTCCAGACTTATGCTATACTCTCAATATGCCAAAGTTTTTTTTTTATTTTTTTTTTTTAAAAGAAAGATAAACATTCCGGGTTACGAATAACCTGAGAATATTTGTAAATATCCTACTACCATCACAGAAAGCGGAAAATCTTGCTTGTGTCGTGATGGAGAACTTTAACCTTTATTGAATAACCAACACCTCTGCCATAGGTCATCCCAAGTGGTTTGCTACGTTTGGTGATTTAGCAGGGGTGCCCGGGTTCATGGGGTGAGGTTGGTCTAGGCCTTGGAGGCGGATGACCAGGACACACTGAACTCCAGATTCCTACCCACCCCTTAAACCCATTTCCTTCCCAGAACTCTCCTCTCCTCCTTTTCCTTAAAAAAATCCGCGATACAGCACCCCCAAAGATGACATAGGCCAAACGCTCTTGTGAGTAACTTATCAAAAACTTACATAAGTCGTAAGTTTTACTTACGAGTGTAAAGCCAGCCTTACGTAATCTAATTATGATACCAAAGTTATCTAATACCTTACATTGACGTAATGCTCGTTTATACGGACCTTGTACGATAAAGTAAAAAGTAAAGCCCGTATATAGATGGTAAAAAACGTATAGGTCGGGAGATATAGTGCCATGGTCGTTGACATTGGCAACGTTCACTGAAAATATACATAAACCATAGGTTCTAAACCTTTTTTCTAGAGCCCCCAATTTTTTTATATTTATGGGGGGGCTCAACTGTATAATTCGATCAAAAATTTATTAAATTATTTGTTATTTTATTTATCAAGTTAAAAAGCAATTCTTTTGTATTTTATGCAAGTATCGGATTTCTACCTTCTTGTATTCACGATGTAGTGTCAATTCTTAATAATAATAATAGGGATACGTAAGATGAAATGTATGGTATATACAAGAAAAAAATAAAATTTTCATATCATCCAATTTAATGTAGATCTGAATGTAATGGAATCTGTCAATTCAATTTTCATCCACTTCCGAATTGAATTTTTTATAAAAGTTGCAGAGTATAAGATTCTCTTCAAATTTTGTCTGAAATAAGTTTTTATACGCTAACTGTTTTTAAGATAGAGGGCTCAGCAATATATGCCGTAACACAAGGTTAGTAGTTGCTGAGATTCACCCGTGGCACCATGCACTTGCACTATGGCATATACGGGTGAGCGCTCTATCTTAAAAACGGCTAAACGTATAAAAAATGTAATATTTAATTAAATGAAGACACTATGAGCGAAACTCAATCAAAAATCTGGAAACAGAAAAATCAGAAAAAGATATTGGCACTTCTGGGACTGGCATTAAAAAATCATACATAAAGATGGCAGCCAATAAAAATACGCGTTAAGAAAATGAAGATAATACGGGTAGTTCTTAACCGAGGTATGGTACAGTTAAAAGTGACCGAATTGGATATCGACACCTTAGCTCAGTGGTCAGAGCACTCGCCCGGAAAGAGAGAGGTCCTGAGTTCGAGTCCCAGAGGTGCCAATATCTGTTTCTGATTTTTCTGTTTCCAGATTTTCGATTGAGTTTCGCTCGTAGTGTCTTCATTTAATTAAATATTACAATTTGAGGTTTTACTCATAAAAGTTAAATAAATAAAAAAATAATAATAATATTCATCCCAGACTTGCAGAAAAGTCAATAGAAGTCGCATATTAAATAAAATGGATAAAAATTTATCCAGACACAACCTAGATTGCATTTTGTTCGGGTTTGAATCTTGCAATCATATATAAAGATGGCAGCCAATAAAAATATGCGTTAAGAAAATGAAGATAATATGGGTGGTTCTTAGTCGAAGTACAGTTAAAAGTGCCGAATTGAATATCGAAACCTTAGCTCAATGGTCAGAGCACTCGCCCGGAATTTAATTAAATATTACAATTTGAGGTTTTACTCATAAAAGTTAAATAAAAAAAATAATAGCATAAAAAATTGTTTAAAACAAAATGTGTAGAAAATTTTATACTCTAAAACTTTTATAATAAATGAAAAATACAATTCGAGGCAAAGGAAGCGAGATATTTCCAAAACACTGATTTTTGCGACCTTTGACCTTGAATATCTAAGGACGCTCACACGTGACCGTATGAAACTTTTGAGACAACATTTAAAATGTCAAAATAAAGGTTTACACAAATTTTCAGCTTATTCCGTTTTATTCCGAGGTGAAACCCCTAAGGTGACTGCACTACAAATCAAACGAATTCCAACGCACACGACTTCATTCGACGACATTGTAGCAGGCGTAGCAGGAATATTAGGAATTCTGTAGCGACGGGTGAACACGGAATGAAACAAAAATGAACATTCACCCGAGACGGTGCATTAGATGCGACCGAATTAATTCTGATTTTTCTGCTCATTGAAGGCACTAGTCGTCCACTTTCCTTCTAACATCAGTGTTTACTTGTGATGCAAATTACGAACAGATCTAGGATGTAATAAAAAACCTTAATCTACTTTTAACTGTGAATATTTTATTAAAATTTTTGGTGAAAAAATATACAGATTTACATACATAAATATTAACTTATTTTTTTATGTTACGTGGGATTTTGAACCTGAGATCGTAGGTCCAAAAAAGTAGGCTGGTAAAAAAGTGTAAATTTTTTTTAATTTGAACTTTCGTTTCGAGTAAATCGATTCCGAAGTTGGAAATTTTCAGGTAAAATTTGAAAAAAAAAACGTTGGCTAGGGAGCATAGGGCATTTAGCAATCATTGAACCAGTGCAAACGATTGCTGGATATTTCTCAAATGAGAACTGGTCGTTTTTGTGACTCCTTCTTATGCTAGACAATTTTGTTGTGAATGTTGTGTTTCCGTCCTCCAATTAAGGAATTTTGAAGACTCGGGTTAGCTCATTCCTCTCTTAAAATTCTCTTTAAAATACCATCCACATGATGCTCCACACAGCATCCTCAAAAACGGCTTAGGAGTCGTCCATTAATCATGTAAGGGCTCAAAAATTAATGCAAATTAAAGACTTGGGCATCACTTTTCAATCAAATCTTTCATTTGTTAACCACATAACAGAAATCTGTAATAAGGGCTTAAAAATGTTGGGGTTTTTAACTAGGCTAACTAGAAACTTTAACAATATAAAGTGTATTAAAATGTTATATTTTGCTTATGTTAGAAGCCAACTTGAGTACAATTCTCCTGTCTGGAGTCCTCATTATAATATGCACGTACAAGCTGTTGAAAGAATACAAAACAAATTCTTACGTTTTCTAAATTTTAAAATGGGTATTTCAGCAAATATGTTAAACTACAACACACTTTTAAACGATATGAATATGCTTAAATTGTCAGACAGAAGAATTTTCACAGACTTGGTATTTTTATATAAAATTCTAAATGATTTAGTTGATAGTCCGGTATTACTTGAATTGATAAGCTTCCGAATTCCACTTCGTAATACTAGAAGTCAGGATTTATTTCAGTGCAGAAATTCTGGGACTAACTAGCATATGTATTGTTCTTTACCCAGAATACTAATGGAGGGAAACAATTATACCAAGTCAGTGGACATCTTCAATTTATCTTTGAATAAATTTAAAATATTGTTATTGAGGCAGTTCAGTTATGTACAATAAAATGTTTTTTCTATGCTATATATGTAAAAGCCCCGAAAAAGGGCGTTTATTTATAAATAAATAAATAAAAGTGGGGGAGGGGTTCGGAAAAATCACGTAAGATCACAAGGAGGGGGAGGAGATATAATGAGATATCACTTGTATTTATTTTTCGTTGAAAGCGCGATTTCTAAACCAAACAGCGGCGCGTGGCCTTGACTCGCCGTTGCCAGGCAACGATGTCCCCGCTCCAGTAAGTCTGTGATTTTGACGCCGAATACATGCGTAAATCGTTGCCGCGTATGTTTTGCCTTCAAACAATGGAACAATGTCTAAACTAGGAGATCTGTATAAAGACCTATTTGCAGAGTAAAAGGAAAAAACTAGTGTAGCTCAGAAAGAATACAAAAATTTACCATAAAATACTTTGTACTAAAAAAATACGCGTGATTTTGGGTATGGGGGGGGTAGTCTAAAACCTGACTACTTATCACCTAGGGGGGGGTTAAAAGTTGCTTGCTTGAAGGAAACCCGAGTTTTCAAAAGGTAGATGTATCCTGTTTTTTCAAAATGTTAAAATGAATATAAAAAACTCTCGTTTTATCTGTTTTCCATTTTTTTAACAATTATAATAGTGAACGCTTTTGTAATTGCTGTCACGATTCACGCTTACGGTACCGTGACGGCAAAAAGGGTAATAAACATACGTTCCTTATCGCTATAATGCTGCAGCTCTTTCAAAAGATGAGACACACAATGTACGTAGGTCTGTGTTTTGCAAAGGAAAAAAGTGATCATTTTCTTGCATCTCTCTCACACACCGCACCGTAAGGTCTCCGTAGACCCCTGCAATACTAGGTAGTAATCGTGACGATAATTTTGAATGTATGGAATATAGTAACAAGGATAATATTGAAGTGAGTGAATTCCAAAAATTCAAAAACGTCAAATGTCAATGCGCTGATGGTTTTGTTTTTGTTCTTAAACTGCTGCAGTTCTTTCTTACACACTAAATAACAACAGCCGAAATGAGATAAATGGTGAACATATGTCTGCATCCCCCAAAGGAAATATACAATCATTATCATACATCTCCCTCACACGTATAAAGAAAACGAAACGCAAGGAAAAAGTAGTACTTTGGAGGAAACACACACGTATTTTGTGTTTCTCACCATTATTTAATGTGTAAGAAAGAGCTGCAGCATTATAGCGGTAAGGAATGTATGTTTGTTGCCTTTTTTGCCGTCACGGTACCGTAACCATGAATATAAAAGCGCTCAGGTATGAGTTATCGTGATTTATTTTTGGGGTATTATGCCGTTTAGCGCTACCTCCTTCTTTAGCCAACGTTTCGGACAGCGTTAGAGTGTCCGATCATCAGGGCAATTGATGTATAATCGGATTTTTTATTACACATCTGCCCCGATGATGAACACTGTAACGCTGTCCGAAACGTTGTCTAAAGAAGGGGATAGAGCAACACGGCATAACACCCCAAAAATAAACCACGATAATATTTTTGGCCGTGAAATCTCAAATCGTAACATTCAGTACGAATTTACATTATTTGTTTTTAAAAAGTACATAACTATGAAATTAATATTTGTTGTTGTTATTAAATAAGAATTCTTCGTGCAATGAACTCAAATTCAGATAACAAATATGTGATAAAGCATACAATGAACAGGGTTAGGCAAAATACATGCTTTGCTGTAATTAAAATACAAATTACAAAATACTTTTTTGCATGTATTTAAAATATGAAATACAAAATACAGTATTTCAACCATTTTTTTTTATTTCAAATACAAAATACAAATCACAAAATACATTTGGTTTTGGTAGAACCTTTGGTTCCAATAAATTGTCGTAAGTGCCCTTATCTAAGGGTGCGTTTCCATAGAAGCAAAGCTGAGCAGAGTGAAACAGAGACGTGCAAAAATTGACCAATCATATTGCTCAGAAGACACATCTCATCTCCGCTTAACTTGTAAAGTTTTGTAGTTTTGACGGAATTTGATCATCCATTATTGATCAATGGGAACTTCACATAAATTCACTTGTAATGAGAATCCGGAAACAAATATATATTTTTAAAACGATTAGAAACATTATGTCACCTAAACTATTAAAAGATGTATACTTTTCCCTTTTCCAAAGCATTTTAATTTATGGTATATCGGCATGGGGTGGAGCCGCAGACACTTACATTAAGCTGCTTAACACAGCTCATAAATCACTTATTAGAACTATGTACAAAAAACCATATCTTCATCCCACTGAAAATCTTTTAATTCAAAACAAAATACTTGATATCAGGAAGCTATTCATAAAAAAAATTATACATATAAATTGCATAAAATCATCACCTTCCCAAATATCTCACTCCCAGAACACTAGAGCTAAATCTAACAAACATTTACAAGTGCCAAAAATAAAATCCACTCTTGCTAAAAAACATGAATCTTACCTCGCACCTTCCATATTCAACATTTTCTTAAAAGAAACACATAACTCAAACCAATAGAAAACGTACATATAAAAACTTTAACACGTGGTTATTAAACAAAAAAAAAGGGATTGCATTAACAAACTACTTGCAAACTGAACGTGTTAATTTTTTATACGTTGTATATTATTATTTAAACATATATTAAAAATTAAAAAAAGAACTTTCATACTGAAAATGTTCAATTACTTTATATTTGTTTGTAATTTTTTTTATATTTAGTTTATTATATGTAGGTTATCTTTTGCATTTTTATTTATGTTTTTCTTTTGTACTTTGTATTATTATTATTTAAGTTTTTCTTTTGTACTTTATATTTTTATTTATTATATTTTGTATTTTTTTGCTTTAATCTATACTGATATATGTAATTATAGATACTGCTACCCGGCTCAGAACAGAAATTGTCTAGGAGTCGGGTAGCGCACATATATGTAAATGTAAATAACTCTTGATATTAATAAACGCCCGGGTTACCGGTACCTTAAAAAAAAATATCAATTAACTCACGTCTTCATGAATAAATACCGCGAAACGATGAATTGACGAAACAATTGACAAGATACTTGTTTTGACGTACAGTGTTGCCAACTCTAAATATTAACATATATTTCTTTGAATTCTAGCGTTTTATTCTACGTATTATCTATGTATAACAGTTTATTTTTTATTGTCATTAAGATCGCTAAATGAATTTGAAAATGTATTTTGAAGCCGTAAGTATTTGAAATACAAATTACAAAATACATTTTTAGGAAGTAATTGAAATACAAATACAAAATTAGTTGTAAAAGTATTTGTATTTCAAATACGTCTTTCAGTTACAAGTAATTCAAATACTGCCCAGCCCTGCCGATAGATACATCAAAATTTCTTTCGCATTCTACGCTTATCACGTTAGTGACTTGTAGCCGAGTGGACAGAAGCGATTAGGTTCGACACTGATTATTCATGACAGTCAATAATAGTTGCCCCCCGGCATACTTGTATACAACTAGCGAGTTCCCGGCTTGCGTTGCTATGCCACTTAGCCACTGGACAACGGTGCAATTTAAAACTTTTTCTCCGATTGCTCGACACTTTTTGTTTGAATATTTTCCGCCCAAATTAAAAAAAATTATACCTCAGAATTTTAATATGGAGACATACAAACCGATCTTATAGATCTGTACAGCAAATGAATTCATCTATCTTTTGTCGATTATCACATATTCGTAGGATTTATAAAAAAAATATTATAAAATCATAAACTTCTACGTAATTACTTACAAATAAGGGAAAATTTGCCAAAATTGGCAGCAAAGGAATCCAAGGTATTTTAAATAGTGCCATATTGTGGCAAAAAGCACTGCAGTGGTTAAGAACGAAATTGTTTCTCCCTGCGTGTCCTTTTCCTTCCATCTCCCCTTCCTCTCCCGCGTCCCCTCCCCCTCACGCGTTCCCACTTTCCCCTCTACCGCCAACCTCCCTCCCGCGGTTCCCACCCCTCTCCCAGTACAGGTACATTCAGATTTTCAAACAGCTCGCGTGCCACCTATTCCAATTTTTTTTACAAATTTTCTATCAAATTTGGTATATAACACAGGTATCTATTTAAAATAAATATTAATTTTGATAAGCTACAAAGTATTCGATTTTGGTTAGTACCGTAGATGAGAATTAATTCAATAATTTAAACATTTTCATAGTATAATAATTTTATTATAATTTCAATACATAGAAAAGCTAGTAAAAGCTTCAATTTATCCGAAGCATATTTTTGATGTTCATAATTTAAACCGATTCGTCGTAAAGATGAATCTAAATAGCATCTAATAGGATTTCACGTATACATAGCTTCATCTTAACCAGAGATTCCTGACATTATTTGGAGTAAATATGTAAATGTAATTTTGGTCTCCGGTGACTTTTTTACTTTTTTTTTCAAAATTGTTTCTTCAAAATCAAACGAAAAAAAAAATACTTCCTCGCGTCGTAACTGGTCACTCAGCCGAGTAACCCCCCAACACCCAATATTTTTATATGTTTTTGTAGAAAAAAAAAATCAACGAAAAGTCACCAAAATTTCATTTACAATTTTTACTCCAAATAATGTCAGGAATCACTGGTTAAAGTGAGTCAAGTACGTTCTTTAAGTGGGACGTTAGCGCGGCCCTTTTCGGGCTGTTTCATGCAAATCTCAAATTTGGATTTGCGATCAAAATACCCAACCAAACTAAAAAAATATTTTTGTCGTCATAAGGTAAATCAAATATCTAGTACGGATGTTGGCTACTTTATTTATTTTTGCTTTAAATTGTAAGATATAGGCCATTAAAGATTTTAGTGTTTCATGATTTTAGAGGCAACTTGGGCAATTATTTGTGAGTAAATGAAAAACAATAAAAAAATATAAATCATTTTGACAGGTGTAAATTTAAAATACAAATTACCTTTTCACGGCGGAACAAAAATTTGTCGTTTATACATTAAAATTACTATCCAAAAAATGCTTTTTTAACAATGTTATTTTTTCATTTTATTTTTCATTGTATTTGTAAAATAAAGACAGCAAAACAAATTTTTTATTGCTTTTCATTTACTCACAAATAATTTCCCAAGTTGCCTCTAAAATCATGAAACACTAAAATCTTTAATTACCTATATCTTATAATTTAAAGTAAAAATAAATAAAGTAGCTCATATCCGTACTAGATATTTGATATACCTTTTGATTACAAAAATAATTTTTCAGTTTGATTGGGTATTTTGATCTCAAATCCAAATTTAAGATTTGTATGAAACAGCCCGAAATGGGCCGCACATACATTCCTCTTAACACCCTGTATATATGTACTGTATATATGTACAAAATATTCGACTCTGAAAACAGCCTAAACATGCCTATATACTGTCAGATTGATTTATTCACATATCATCACAGTCATCTTCCCCCTTCGCGTCCCGCTATAGTTGGTTTGTTCCCCTCTCCTGTCTGTTGTCGTCTACTAATATTCCGTCTATGAACCGTCCAATATCTTACCCCACCCCAAAAATCCAATACCCACTATTTTTATATGTTTTTGTAGAAAAAAAAAGAGTCAACGAAAGGTCACCAAAATTTCATATAGGTTCTTTTTTTACTCCAAATAATGTCAGGAATCACTGGTTAAAGTAAGTCAAGTACGTCCTTTAACACCCTGTATATAATCTTCTAGTCAAATATATTACAAATAGATAATTGATCGCATGTCTGTATTCAAAAAGATTTTTTTTTGATTTTGTATAATGAGTTCCAATTATACACGTATGCACAAGAAAATAATTATGTTAATTGTTTCATTATCTTAGATTCGACATTGTGCGATACTATCGTAACAATGCTTTGTATTTGCTGAATATATATTTATCTACTAAGATAAGACATGTGTTGTGTAAGATAAGAATTTATCTATCGACTTTGTAAGATTCAAAAATAGTATAGAATACAATCAAATTACAAGAAGAAGATATAAATCGAACCGCAATAATTCACTCGTAAAAAACTAATTATTTTTACTGCAATACATCTTTGCGCCGGCTAGTAGCCAACTTAAAAGAGAAAAAAAAATTGGTTTGAATGAATATTCATGAAATTTTTTTAAAGTTATCACGAAAAAGCATGACTCATTGTCACGTTGTCACACGTTCCGCCTGAGCCGGACGTGCAAGCGAGGGCGCGGAACAAGCGTTCGGCCTAAGCGTTCGGCGAGAGCGCGGAACAAGCGATAGAGAGGCACGATCGGCCTAAGCGTTCGGCTTAAGGCGACGCTTCCCGGCTCAAAAAGAAGAAGAGATACTTTACTTTTTTTAAGAAGCGCTTAAAAAAGTATATTATATTATAAATTATTTTTTAAGAAGCTCTTAAAAAAAGTATATGTTATTTTTTAAGATAATATCTAGATACGTTCCACGCCGAAACGCAAATTATATGAAATTCCCTCGATAGAAAAAAATCGCAAAGTATGCTCCGAAAATTATTTAAAACAAGTCTATTTCTATTATTTTACAAGTTGTGTTTGTGAAAAAATTCACAATGTTTCTTTAAATGATACTTAAGACGCCTTCCACGAGATTTTTGCTGTATTTTAAACGAGTCATGTTTCATTAAACATTTTCACAATTTTCGCTTCAAATATTAGCGCGCTCTGTCCAACATTCGTAATTACATATCTCTCCATCTTCTTCTTTTTTGAGCGGGAAGCGCCGCCTTAATTTACATACAAATCAAATCCACACCGCCCGCTTGCCAACCTGCTCGTCCAGACATTTTCCTTTAATTATATATTTCAACCAATTTACACAAAACCTTGACAAATTATACATCTAAACCTTCCTCGTGAATCATTTAAAAATCGCATTAAAATCCGTTCAATGGTTTTTGAGTTTATCGCGAACAGACAGACAGACGCGGAGGAGGACTTTAATTTATAATATGTAGAGATAAGAGAATTAATAAAAAACAATTGAAACATGTATTTTGTTAATTGCACGTGTATACAAGATAGATTGAGAGTACGGGGTACAAAAAATTTGTAGTAAGAGTCAAGGGGTACGCAGGCTCAAAAAGGTTGACAACCGCTGGTATAGATAATTGTATCCATAACGACCACGTTTGATTACTCAGTGTTACCTTGTAACCTAGTTTTTGTATATTATATAATTGTAAAATAACCTTCCTTAAAACGACTTGCCTATCTATGATTGTATATTAATATATCTTACTATCATCATTACAGTGTGAAAACGTTGCTTTTGCACTGATGAAGGACTTCTCTATCGGGCGCTTTTATTATAAACGTGATGATTTACGGTACCGTGACGGCAAAAATGGCAATAAACATACGTTCCGTAACGCTATAATCCTGCAGCTCTTTCTTACACATAAAATAATGGTGAGACAAAAAATGAGACACACAAAGTACGTGTGTACTGTGAGGAAACAGATATATCTTAGGGGGCTATCTATAAATTACGTCACAAAATTTCATGATTTTTTGACCCCCCCCCCCCTCCCCCGTCCCTGTCACACATCGTCACATTTGTGAGACCCCCTCCCCCCTAGTGTGACGTCACATATTTTGCACTTTTACACCTAATTTTTTTTGCGTTTTAATAATTTAGATTTTTACATATGATTTTGGATAATAATTATACATATAATTTTAGATATGACGACATACCCCTTGTCAAACAAAGTCATACTTCTACTCCCCCCCCCCCCTTAAGGTGTGACGTTATTTATGGATGGCCCCTTATTACGGCTCAGCTACGGCGACGGGAATTGCTTTTCATTTTCTTTATACGTATGAGGGAGATGTATGATAATGATTGTATGTTTTCTTTGGATGGGTGAAGACACAAGTTCACCGTTTGTCTCATTTTCGACTGTTATTATTAAGTGTATAAGAAAGAGCTGCAGCATTATATGTTTGAGAACAAGATCAAAACTATCAGCGCGTTGACATTTGACGTTTTTCAATTTTTGGAATTCACTCACATTTCATTATTATCTTTGTAACCATATTCCATACTTTCAAAATTAACATCACGGTTAGTAATATTGTAAGGGTTTACGGAGATTTCACGAAACGGGGTGTGAGAGAGATGCAAGAAAATTATTACCTTTTTCCTTTTGGAGGAAACAGACCTACGTACATTGTGTATCTCATCTTTTGAAAGAGCTGCAGCATTATTGTGGTAAGGAACGTACGTTTATTGTCTTTTTTATGCCGTCACGGTACCGTAAAAGCGCTCATTGCCTCCCACGGTACAATGAAAACGTCCGTAGGTACCACACGTAAAAACCCAAGCAAATTCCCCATACAATTTACCTCCCCATATTGCAGCCATGTTTCCTTTACAAATATTAAAAACAAACCCTAACGGCCGTTGTTACTGAGGCTGATATGGGTACCGCCGCCCCGGGAATCATTTATTGGATAACCAACACCCTGCCATAGGTCACCCCAAACGGTTTGCTACTTTTGGTGACTTAGCAGGGGCGCCCGGATTCATGGGGTGAGGTTTGTCTAGGTACTGACGGCGAATGCGTGTAACCTTTTGACTTCTCCAGCCGGACTCTCTCAACCCATTGCCTTGCATCGCAGTGGGAGGTATGGATTTTATGCGACAGTCACCCATCTGGATACACTGATCCCCAAATTCCTACTTACCCCTCGTACCTTTCTCCTTCCCAGATGTTCCTCTCCTTTCTTTCACTAAAAACTCTCCACACAGCATCCCCAATGATGACACAGGCTCTGTTAATTTTTTTTTCTCAGAGCCTTCTGGGTTGAGCAAAAAAATCACTGTGTAAAAGAACTACATAACGATCTTCAGTCAAATTAATGCAGCAATCGGGGAAACTTTAAAAGATAATAACCATTACTCGGAAATTAATAAAATAAGAGCATAGATAATAAAAATAAAAGCAATAAATGTTTTCATCAGTACCTACCTATCTAGAAATGATATAAATACCATCGTCTATAAGTGGAATGACCACAGTTTGATAATGCCTTCAGAGGACGAAACAGCTGTCACGCATAACAATAATTACATCATATTTTCAACAACCCTATTAATGTAAACTCATAATAAAAGAGAAATTGGCCTATTTGGCCCTGAGCTCTGTGTGCCAATATGATAAAAGTCAAAGCTTTGAACCCAAAACAGTGGACCTATCAGATTCTAATCAGTCAAAATTCTAATCAGTCAAATAATGCGCTTTGTTGACTACAATATGCCTAATCTGACTTCCGTTGGTCACACTAGGCAGATAAAATATCTGTAACATTGTTTGAATAAATTGAACAAATCAGGTTTTGTTTTTGTTTGGTTTGTTGCCGAAGATACAAGATTTCTGCATAATTAAATTATGTTAATATGGCAGAAAACAACTATTTTTTCGAATACCTGTTTTTTTTTAAGCCCGAGCTTCATCAGGGTCATAAATATAAACTATCAACTCTACTATTCCGAGTTGTGGCTGAGTAGACAAATGCGTCGGTTAATAAACTTTTTTTTTCTCTTCTATATAACCAATGTACAATAACTGTTAAAATTTGAAAAAAAATACATATAAAACTTTATATTACAACACATAAATACTTGTCACACATAAACATAAATAAACACGTAAACACCTCAGCACAGGTTCTCCTAGTGAGGTGTTCACGAAACATACAACAATACCTATCCACAGTTTCACCTTCACAAACCTACCTTACACCCAACATAATAAAATTACAAAGGTAAATACTGTAATGTATAGAAATAAATAAAATAAAATAAATAAAATGCATCGTCTACTAGTTTATTTATTTAATATCAACGGTATAAATACACCATAAACAATACGTCACAACTAAACACAAGCATAAGAAAAAGGTAAAAATAAAAAAAGCAGAGTGTGCAATTCACACGCGGTAGAAGCGAAACCGTCAGAAAATTAAAGTAGACAAGAGGGGGGAGATTACAAAGCAATTTTTTTTATCAATGTGAAGGATGATTTTTTTCCATATTTTTGTCGTCCAATTCCAGTGCACCTTTCCCTATAAATTTGGTCATCTTATTAGTATTTGTGTTTTCTTCTTCGGAGTCGCTAGATGTCGCTTTCTTTTGTGTTTTCTTTCGCCTGTTCATTTTGGAGTGGTTTGAAGATTAGATATTGATTATACAAAAATAAAAATATATATATTTTTTTTTTTATTTCGTAGGTTTTGATCCTGCAAAGGTTCGTCAGGCGCTTACTACAACAAAGGAGACTTGCGTGGGACCGTGGATTTATCGTGCTATATTGAGACCGAGTACCCAAGAATTAAACAAATGTTTTATTGCTATCTCATTCTCTTGCAGGCTAAATCCTATGGATGTATTGGCTCTTTTTAGTGTCGCTATTTTTCATTTCATCGAGTTTCAAATCACAACGGTGCTAAAGAAGTTTTCACTTCAAAAAAATGTCTATAAAAATTATTTTCATAGTAGGTTTTGACGATTCTAAAGACAGCGGCGATGCGGGTCTCGTAATTTAACGGCGTGTATAGTATAGGCCGTGCGCGACAATATACAGGCGTCTGATGGGAATGCTATCCCTGTTCTACCGGTATTTCAATGGAAGATGCTCTGAGGAACTAGCGTCATTGATCCCTTCAGCACCAGTGCATAGTCGGGAGACACGCCAAACGCGCGCCCAACATATGTACACGGTTGACATTTGTCACATGAGAGCGGGTCGTTTTTTCAACTCGTCCCTGAGTTCAACAGCTGGACTGTGGAACGATTTGCCGGCTTCTGTGTTTCCTCCCTCCTACAACATGGGTCTCTTCAAGACCAATTTTCATTCCTTACTCTTCTCAAAAAGACCCTCCACACAGCATCCCAGATGACATTTTTTTTACATGAGCTCCGCACAGGACGTCCTGCGGAAAACAGTTTCCCTCGGGGCCAATGTCATCTTTGGGGATGCTGTGTGGAGAGTTTTTTTTTTAAGGAAAGGAAGAGGATGAGAGCTCTGGGATGAAAAGGGGTTTAAGGGATGGGTAGGAATCTGGGGTTCAGTGTGTCCTGGTCATCCGCCTAGACAAACCTCACCCCATGAACCCGGGCACCCCTGCTAAATCACCAAACGTACCAACCACTTTGGGGTGACCTATGGCAGAGGTGTTGGTTATCCAATAAAGGTTCCCGGGCGGCAGTACCATTCCCACCTCCCAAATTGACATAGGCCCTGAGGGAAGTTATTTTCCTCAGGGCCTCCTGTGTGGAGGCTGGTTCACATTACGCTATCAAATATAAAAGATCATAGCACGCGAAATAACGCTCTCCATACAATCCCTTCAGACCGTTCACACCTAAGCGTTTTTAAGCGCAGATCAATCGTAGACAATACACATCTCAGACGTAACTGCTCCAGAGGCGATATCCCAGAAGATAACTCTCCCCTTCTCCGACTAAAACAGGAGAGGGGTTCATTGTAATTACGGAGCTGCCTAGACCCGTGGATGACAGATGTCAAGTTGACAGATTTCAGCACAAAAAATATGCGTTCCATTGCCGCTCCCTTATTCGACTGACCCCCTCTCCTACCACAGGAAGAAATATTTGATAGCCTCGTGTGAAAGGACAAAAGATAAGCGCTCGCGAATCAACAGATATCTGCTCGCAGATTTATAGCTCAACGTGAACCAGCTTTTAATGTAAAAAAAATTTATTATAGAGATTGTTGATCTGTGCGAAAAATTATATTCATACGGTTTAGTAGAGAACTTGATTAAGACTTGAACAACCAAAGCTCGTAAAAAACAGGTTTCCACACACAGTGCAAATTATAGACGATTTCTGATGGCCTTGATTCTGTCTGCGGACATTAAATTTTTTAGCAAACATTTGACGGTATTATTTTGTGGCCCAACTCATTTAATTGATAAACTTAATCGTGCCATGCCGTTGAGATTCGAAACGTTACTTGAAGTTGCTTTATCCGAATTTGGCCAGGTACTTTCCTCAGGTACACTCCCTTCATTAATTTTAACTCCCTTAATTTCTGAGATTTCTTTACCTGAGGGAGTACGGATAATACCCGTGGCTCTACACTACCGACTTTCTCTTGGGCGTGTTTGGTATGAACCGTCTACGGGTCAGAAGGGATATGCTCATTATTTTTTTTCATTTTTTTTTTATATTTACTCCACACAGGAGGCCCTGAAGAAAATAATTTCCCTCAGAGCCTATATCATCTGGGATGCTGTGTGGAGGGTCTTTTTGAAGAGAGGAAGGAATGAACATTGGTTTTGAAGTAGGAGAGAGGAGTAGTCTTAATGTTGTAGGAGGTAGGGAACTCAGAGGCCAGCAAATCGTTCCACAGCCGAGCTGTTGAACTCAAGAACGAGTCGAAAAAACGACCCGTTCTCATGTGACAAATGTCAACCGTGTACATATTTTTGGCGTGTCTCGCGACTATGCACCGGTGTATCAATGACGCTAACTCCTCAGAATATCTTTCATTGAAATACCGGTAGAACATGGATAGCATTCCCACCCGACGCCTGTACTCTAAAGATCGCAGTCCGCTCGTTAAGATGGGAGAATCTATCAAACGGAACGCCCGTTTCTGCACAGAGTCGACGGTATTTTTCAAGTATTTTGGAGCTCCATACCAGAGGTGGCTGCCAAATTCAACCGTGGGGCGCACTTGCGATTTGTACAGGGTTAGCAGTTGTGTACTATTAAAGTATCTGCGGGCCCTGTACAGTACGCCCAGTTTTTGAGAAAATTATAACACATTTCTTCAGACTGATTCGTGGACGGTTCCCCGTGGTTATCTCCGTCACCGACAGCATAGACTGTTTTAGCTCCCGGCTTGCAGAACTAACTTGCCAATGGTTATGCCAGTCGGGAGAGCAGTCTTGTTGTTAAATAGAATCACTTTGAATATCGATATGTTTAACATCAATGAAGCACAATTTAGACAGCAAGCTTTATTGCTGTTAGTCTGATTGTGCTTCATTGATTTTTAAATTGTTCATTGATGTTTAAATTGTTTAAATTATTTAAATTGCTTAAATACGCTTTAATCTTAATATTTTCTCTATTTTAAAAACGATTTGAAATTTTAATTTGGTTATTTTTTTAAAGTGAATAAAACGAATTGAATTGTAAAATTGAATTCATCGTCACAACATACCCCAAATAGAAATGCCTTAGCCCAACTGATTCAGGACAGTTGGGACTCTTGTGCGGTGTTCACATAAAAAAAATCGTATTCAACAACAACAGCCGCCCCGGGAACCATTATTTTGTTGGATAACCAACATTTCTGCCGTAAGTCATTTCAAGTGGTTCGCTACGTTTTGTAACTTAGCAGGGGTTCCCGGGTTCCTGCGTTGAGGTTTGTCTCAACTTTGGGTCTTGGCGGCAAATGCGTCTGCTCACAAATTACGTGGCGGGCCTTATCTGGGACTTTGGTTAAGGAAGAACTTTTTTGCTTTCTCGGAACATCGCCTTGCACTACAGTGGGAGGGATGGATTCATAATATGTCTGTCACTCCTGGACACACAGACCCCCAGATTCCTACCCTTCGCAGAACTTCCTCTCCTTCCATTCCTAAAAATACCTGTCACGTAGCATCCCCAAATGACAAAGGCCCTGAGTGGAATTATTTTCCTCAGGACCTCCTGTGGTCCTCGCCCAAGAGTCCCAACTGCTCCCGTCTGGACCCAGTCAGAAGTCAGTGGGGAGGAGTATGAGATAGAAAAGAAGAAGATGGGGAAGTTACCTGACTATTCACATATGATCACCAAACACGGCTAAAGCCATTTCAAGCAACGTTTTTATTCTGAATGGTGGTCTTACACCAGGACGATGCCCAGAGTATCTTCCACTCTGGAACGTGTCGCAAATATACCATTTTTAATGAGTAAATGGTGAAATAACCTTTCGGATTGCTAGTTGATAGCCTTACCCCTCGACCACGCTGGCCGTCCTACCATAAATTAAAATGTTGTAAGAATAACACAACGTTGTTATATCTAAATATATAAAAATTAAAATATGTTTGCATGGGGATGTTTGAGTTCGGAAATGTCTATGTATTGCTATATTAAGTGGAACGTTTGCGCGGCCCTTTTCGGCCCTTTTCGGCCCTTTTCGGCCCTTTTCGGCCCTTTTCGGCCCGTCTCACACAAATCTTAAATTTGGATTTGAGATCAAAATACCCAAGCAAACTAAAAAATAATTTTTGTAATCAAAAGGTATATCAAATATCTAATACCGATGTGAACTACTTTATTAATTTTTGATTTTAATTTAAAGAAATAGGCTATTAAAGATTTAAGTGTATCATGATTTTAGAGGCAACTTGGGCAATTATTTGTGAGTAAATGTAAAACAAACAAAAAAAAAATTAATATATTTATTATAGAAATATAAAATAAAAAATAAAATTTAAGAAAAAAATCATTTTGATAGCTGTTAACTTAAAAAAAAAATTACCTTTTTACGGCGGAACAAAAAATTGTCGTTTATACATTAAAATTACTAACCAAAAAATTAAAGATATATATATATATATATATAAAAAGGTTTTGATTGGTCGTTCTTATAATATACAAAAATTAATATTTTAAATATGTGAAAATGAGAATTTGAATAAAATTGTAATAGATGGCACATGAGCTGTTTGAAAACTGAATGTACTGGGATTGAATATATGGAACGCGGGAGGGGGTTGGCGGGAATTTGGAGTGGAAACGCGCGAGAGGAAGGGGTTGGGGGAGAGGAACGGGACTTATAGGAAAGGACACGCAGGGAGAAACAATTTCTTTATAGCAACGCACGCCAGGAACCAGCTAGTTTAAAACTAAAAAAAGACATTTCAACATTTTATAAATGTTTTTTTTTATCAGCAATTTAAATTACGATTTGTTGTTATTTATTATGAAATTTGTATAATTGACTGTAATAACAATTTTGATTGCCCGGCTGACCTGACCTCTTGACCTCTTTATAGTAAAGTGATAATGTTTGTGATGCAACTAAATAAATTCGGATGCCTCATAGCAACGTGTTTATTTACAATATTAATGAATTCCTTGTTCCTACGATTGTGACATTTTCAAAATTGTGAATGATCGAGGGGTAAGGCTCTAGATTGGCAGATCCGGAGCGAGTTAAAATCCTGGTGTGCGCAAGTAAATTTTATTTGATTTATTTGTGATATTTCACAATTAATTCGTTTAAAATGATAATATACAGTATCTATATTTACGGCACGTTCCAGAGTGGAAGATATCATCAGTATCGCCCTGGTGTGAGACCACCACTCATCAAAAATCACAGTATTAAAAGGTTGCTTGAAATGGCTTTAGCCGTGTTTGGTGAATAGATTTGAATAGCATGGTAATTCCCCACCTTTCTCTGACACACCTTTTTCCCCTTCCCACTGCCGTCAGCCTCACAACTTGGAGATTGCTACTGTCTCACTGACTCCAGGCGGGAGCAGTTGGGACTCTTGTGCGGTATTTACTTTTTTTTTTAAATCCGCCGCCGGAGCAGAGCAAACCTCACCACATGAACCCGGGCACCCCTGCTAGGTCATCAAACATATATTGTCACTTGGGATGACCTACGGCAAAGGCGTTGGTTATCCAATAAATGGCTCACAACATACCCCAATTGGAGATGCCATAGTCTCACTGGCTCCAGACGGGAGCAGTTGAGTATCTTTTGAGGAATTCACAAACAAAAAAGCTGAATTTAGAAACCAGATCTAAATAGACAGGATCATACAGCGCGCGTGCGAAACCGGGTGGCAATTAATGAAACTTACGTAAAGGCAACGATGTGCTGAGCAGATATCGCCATGTTGTCTCGTTCTCACCTGCCGGGGACTGCGTGCGTACGAGGGGGAAGGGGCATCATAGGGTTCACGTTATCTGAAAGACAAAGAAATAATTAAGATCTAGTAAAGAGTAAGAAATAATTACACAGGACATTAACTACAAAAGTCAAGTATTTCTCGAACAGACCCCAAAGCCAAAGGCCTTTCTCAAGAACATCCGAAAAACTCTTAGAACCAAAAACCTTTCTTGAAGCTATCGACAAGGCTCCTCCATACGTCTCTGTCTTGTGCTGACTGTTCGACCTCCGTCCGTGGCAGTCCCATCCTCTCCTCACACAGTTTCCGGAGTTGCCTCGCCCAGCTATGTCTGAGGCGGCCCGCTGGACGTCTACCTTCTGGAATCGCACATAGTATCTTCCTCGGAATTCGGTCATCAGGCTACTACGAATAGTACATGCCCAAGCCACCTCAGTTGCGATTTTTCTATGAAGAGTAGCAGTGGTTCAATGTTTAGATCGTCGAGTTTCTTATATGATCCCATTTCGTAACCCCTGCCACTCCTCTAAAGTACCTCATTTCGGCAGCTTTGACTCTAGAGCGCGTTCGTTCGCTTAGCATCCATATCTGGTGGCAGTAGGTGAGCGTCGGGCGATATACCGTTTTGAACACTGCCATCTTTGTGTTGATACTGAGCTCAGCTTTCCTTATCACTGAGCTGCAGAGAGGACGCAACACACAGCTTACCGCTCTAATTCTTCGATCAATTTCTCAGTCTTGCCGTCCATCGCTGGAGAATTCAACCCCAGAATTCAATTTGTTTTGTACAAAAAATTTAAATGATATCAAACCTTTGTTAACGTTTTAATGATAATTAAGTATGTACTGAACTGTCAACAGTGTGTTGAAAGTCACCGATATGTTTTATCGTTATTTTATACGGAAGTAAAAAGTCATTTATTGTGTAATTTAATGATAAACGTCTGAACATGATAAGCTGTCAATTAGTGTCTAATATTTTAACAACGATATTAAAACTGGCGCGGACACGTGAAAAATACCGGAACAGTCTGATTTCTTGATAAACTATTTGAAAATTACAAGAAAATTATTTTCTGTTAATAAATTGATTTGATATATTATTTCACAACAATATATTTTTGTTCAATTCTGTTATGGAAAGAACACATAGACTGGGCAAACTATTTATATAAAAATTAATATATGTTTGCTTGCTTGTTTGTTTGTTCCTTATGCGTTCCTAAACCATTCATCCGATTGCGATGAAATTTTGGGGATTTGATGTGCCCGCATGCCCGGGATGGTTTCTATATATTAAGCTGAGCTCTGGCGTTATGAAAGTTTCCTGCAATATTCATCCTATTGCGATGAAACTTTGGGGATTTGATGTGCGCAAGCCTGGGATGGTTTCTATATATAAAACTGAGCTCTGGCGTTTTGAAATTTTTTCCTGTACTATTCATCCTATTGCGTTGAAACTTTGGGAATTTGTTGTGCGCATGCCCGGGATGGATTCTATATGTAATAGTGAGCTCTGGAGTTATGAATATTTTTTCTGTACATTCATCCTATTGCGATGAAATTTTGGGTACCCATTTGATGTGTGCATGCCCGGGATGGTTTCTATATATTAAATTGAGCTCTAGCGTTATGAAATTTCTATAAAAAAATGCAAAAGGTGGCGCGCGAGAGGTTTGAAAAAAATGAATGAATTTCATATAGTTTAGAAGTAGGAAAGGAAGGAGGAAAGGAAGGGGAAGGGAAGGGGAGGCGGAATGGGAACGGTTGTGAATGAGATTCATAAGTCCCTCACTCCTTAACAGATTTTCCTCAGATTCCATAATACCTTTTTCTTTCCCACAACTACCTCTCCTTCCTTTCCCTAAAAATACCCTTCACACTGCATCCCCAAAGATGATATGCGCTGAGGGAATTTTTTTCCTCGTGGCTTTGTGGAGCTAATGTAAAAAAAAAACATATAATATGATCTAATTTATAACAAAGACCGATTAAAAATGACTCAGTTTTGGTGAGTGTTCTTGTTATGGTTCTGGCCTTTATCGTATAAACTGGGCTCGTCAGAAACAGTACGCATATAAAAAATCACGTGCGCATTTATTAGACATTTTTTATGAATAGTACATTTAAAAAAAATATATTCTTTCTAAAGCTAATTTTAAATGAACCTAAAAAGTGTAAATTTTATAATAGAACTAGCTGAAGTCCCCGGCGATGCCCGTACTTTACACGAGGTTTTCGAAATCAAATGTAGACAGTGACCTTCCTTTTGTTTTGAAGGTCACATGTGCCAAATTTCATCAATCTCGGAATAAAACTGTAGATTTGCATACAAATCAAATCCACACCGCCCGCTTGCCAGCCCGCTCGTCCAGCGCAGACATTTATATATTACTAGCTGGTGTACCCAGCGTTGCAATGCCATTTAAAGAAATAAATTGATTCTCCCTGCTTGTCCTTTCCCGTGCGTCCCCGTTCCCTTCCACCTTCCCCGCCTTTCCCCTCCCAAGTTTTTCCCTCTCCGTGAACTCCACCTTCCCCCTGCCTTACCTTCCTGCCGCTAAAATATATGAAATGCACACATTTTCAATTATACAAATTTCATAAGAGCTTACCATTATATACAGCCTAAGTTACTCGCTGATAATGTAGCTTTCTATTGGTGAAATAATTTTTAAAATTGGTTTAGTGGTTTAGGCGTGAAAGCGTAACAAACAAACACACTCAATATTAAGTTAGGATATATTTCAACCAATTTACACAAAACCTTGACAAATTTTATACTTAAACCTTCCTCATGAATGACTCTATTGGTGAAAACCGCATGAAAATCCGTTCAGTAGTTTTTGAGTTTATCGCGACAAACAGACGCGGCGGAGGTCTTTGTTTTATAATATGTAGAGATAAATAAATCTGTTTACATAAACATGAATGTGTCTTTGTTTGAAATTTTGGTGATTTGCTGTGCGCACATCCGCGAATGTTTTTATGTAAAATGGTGACGTCTGGCATTATGAAAATTTGTATACAAATTTTATAATAGATGGCACGCAAGTTGCTTGAAAATCGTGTGTACTTCATATAGTTTAGCGTCCGGGGGGAAGGCAGGAGGGGGAGAGGAATTCAGGAGGGGGTAGAGGAACGTAAGAGATGGGGAAAGAAGAAAGGAAACGCGGGATGGGAAGTGAACACACAGGGAGAAACAATTTCTGTCTTTGAATGGAATTGCAATGCACGCCGGGTACTCGCTAGTAAATGAAATAAAAATAAAATTATTTGTAGATGCTAAGCGAACCAACACGCTCAACTGAGGTGGCTTGGGCATGTACTAAGAATGCCTGATGACCGAATTCCGAGGAAGATACTAAGTGCGATTCCAGAGGGTAGACGTCCAGTGGGCCGCCCCAGACACAGTGGGCGAGACAACTCCAGAAACTGTGAGGAGAGGATGGGACTGCCATGGACGGAGGCCGAACAATCAGCACAAGACAGGGACGTATGGAGGAGCCTTGTCGATGCAGCGGGTTCCCGACCCAAATAGGATAAGGGGATGAAGTGACGATGATGATTTGTAGATAGATCATCATTATCATATATTTAATTATTACATTAACGTTTCACCGGCGCTCACGCACTGAAGGTCACACGTTGTAAAGACCAACTTGCGTTCATTTTTAAAACACTGAAATTTTTTATTATAAGTTAAACACTTTACTTCAACGAATTTGTTTAGCCCAAAGATAGTGAAATGCAAGATATATGCTATGATGGCCGCCCAACCCTCGGTGTACTACTACCTAATGGGCATAGTTTGAATACGAATAGAATTCATTCATTAAGTTGATTTTTTAAAGGTGTGCAGTAGTATTGATTAACAATATAGTTTGAATACGGAAATAATTCGTTCATTTAATTGATGCTTTGAAGGTGTGCAGTAGTATTGGTTAACAATATAGTTTGAATATGGAAAGAATTCGTTCATTTAGTTGATGTTTTGAAGGTGTGCAGTAGTATTGGTTAAAAATATAGTTTGAATACGGAAAGAATTCGTTCATTTAGTTGATTTTTAAGGTGTGCGTAGTATAGCTTAACAATATCGGCGACGCCAGGAAACACAGTTCCACCCAGTAAAAACTGCGGATAGCACATCTCTAATGTTTCAATATCTTTGATTTGGCCTAAGCTTCGTAAAGGTAAATTAAAAACGGTTGTGAAATTTATGTTTCACTGAAATCACGAAAAAAAACTAGATTAAAACATTAAGAACGGGTTAATTTTCTAGTTTTTGATTAAGCCGCCGCATTCCGAATTTCTACCTATTTCTTACATATCTCCCTAAAACATTTGAAGTTTTTAAGCTCCTAAAAAAATATATGTTATTTTTGAAGATAATATCTAGACGCTTCCCAAGCCGAAACGTAAATTATTTGAAATTCCTTCGATAGAAAAAACATTCGCTTATTTTAGAAGTTATATGCATATATGGAAAAAAATCACAGTGTTTCTTTAAATGCTATTTTAGATGTTCGTTAAGAGATTTTTGCTCTATTTTAAACGAGTCGTGTTTTATTAAACATTTTCACAATTTTCGCTTCAATTTTATCGTTTTAAATATTCTATACTCTCCAACATTCGTAATCACATATCTCTCCATCTTCTTCTTTTTGAGCGGGTATACGGCGAGCCTTAACAGTCCCCAATTATTGTCTTAAGTGATTAATTATTAAAATAGTTCAAAATAACAAATGTCCTGAAAAAATTCTTAACAGAAACTAAAATTAAAAAAAAAAAACACGCACGTTGTTCTTTCAAATGGCAGTATTAAATGACATTTCGTGTATTGTGATGTGTTGCCCGGTACAGTGTAGGCCATAGATTCTCAACTTTTTTTGCCCACCGCCCCCTTTGAGAATATTTTTTTTCTAGCGCCCCCCAACTGCTTTTACATACCATCTGTCGTTGTGAATCTGAAACAGCTATTGTCACGATTATACTTACCACAACGGGGGGGGGGGGGGGCGTAATGGGATGGGATGGGTTTCTCTGGGTCTCCCGAAAGCCAATTTTTTTTACATACTATCTGTCGCGAATCTGAAACAGCTATTACCACGATTATATTTAAACGTATAATTACACTGTAATATTACGTAATCGTAAGATAGGATATGATTCCTATCCTATTTCTGAGAAGAAGATGGTTTCAATTAGAACAATTAAAACGCATGCTTTATTATATAGAGAAGTATTTTTATTAACGTTGAAAAGACACTGAATTTATAACATATCTAATGAGAAAGTTGAATTTGATGCGTTTTAAGAAGTTTGTTTATATTAGGCTCGATTTTACTTAAAAACAAATTTAAGTCGCCGCGTTCAGTAACATGGAGCCTATTTCTCTTTTTAATTGCCAACGTTGCTACGGCACTAAATACACGTTCAGCTAAATAGGACGATGGGAATGCTATTGAAATCATTTAACAATCGACCATAATCCTGGGTATTTTTTAATTCCAATCAAAAAATAAATAATTTCGTATTATCCAATTTATTTTTATTTTTATTTATTTTATTTTTTATTTTTTTATAAAAATACAAAGCATAAGGAAGCTCTTGACTGTCCAACTAGGAAGGACTCCCGTTCTAGGACAGTCAAATAAGGGAAAGGAAATAACATTTGGGAAACAAAAGAAATATAAGGCACTCGTAAGACTTAATTATCTACTGAACCAGTAACAATTTTGTTATTTTTGAATACTAAAAAAACAGCATACAAGAGAAACGGAAAATGAAAATAAAATAATAATTTTGGATACAGAGAGATACATACCATTAACCATTTTATTATTATTGGATACAAGAAAAACAGCAGAGAAAATCAGCATGAAAACAGTAAATAAAAGCAGATTAAAATTTTGGGAACAAAAGAGATGTACAGGGTGCTCGTAATATATAATTCTCATATAACATTTTTTAATAATGTTTCTGACTCCGTCCTGCCTAAATCTATCAACCATTTTGTTATTTTGGGACCGAAAGACGACATTTCACACAGTTTTAGTTGAGAAGGGATTTTGTTGTATAATTTTGGTCCCAGGTATGAGAATATTTTTTGATAAGCCGCTGTGTTACTTGTTGGGATAGATAGGTCATTTCTGCCCTTACTTCTGGTTTGATGTTTGTGTTCGACTGTTTCCATTTTATATTTGTTTTTATGAGCATAAATTATTATCTTTCTAATGTAACACTGTCGAACATCTAGTACATTAAATTCCATGAAGAGAGCGTCGCTCGAATATCTGAAAGGTTTTTTCATAATGACGCGTAAAATAGATTTCTAGCTAAATAGATTAGGCTTAGCGTAGCGTAGCAGGACCCCCCCCCCCCCCCATCCAATACAGCCAATTTAATGTAGATCTGAATGTAAGAATCTTTTTGTTCAATTTTCATCCACTTCCGGAACTATCGAAATACGTAAATTTTCGCACACGTGATAAAAATGATTACAATACACACAATAACAAAAAAATAACCAATATTAAAGTTTACTTTGCTTCATTATTATGTAATTAGCGTGTTTGGTTTATCTTTTTCGACCATATTTTTTTACCTGCCAACGCCCCTCAATTTTCTCTGGGCCTTCTACCGCCGCCTTGAAGGTCTCGAACGCCCAAAAGGGGGCGTTATCGCCCACGTTGAGAACCACTGGTGTAGGCTATCACAGCAATAGATATAGCTATAGCAGCAGCAATAGATACAGCAGTAGATATAGCTGTGGGCAGTGGGTAGTGAGCACATGTCCCGCACATTAAGTAGATGTAGGCAGTGGCAGATTGAACGATTCTGGTCTTCGTGTCGACCTTGAATATGTTGCCATCTCTAGTTCGTAGTTACATTCGTTACGCCAGCAATCAAAATTGATAGAATGTCGAGAGGTGAATGGATGCAGATTTTCTAAAATTCTTGCAATGACTATCACATTACCAACAAATACACGTTGTCTGTGCGTCGTAAAATTTGGGTCAATGAACTAAAAATTTGCTTTGAATTTCAAGAAATAAATTTTTGAAGAGGTGACATTTTCAAATTTTGAAATGATTGTGAGAACTGATTTGACGGCCGGCGTAGTCCAGCGGTAAGGCTCTTGACTCGCATTCCGAAGGTCGCGGGATCGAATCCCTGCGTGGCAAATAAATTTTATTTGATTAATTTGCGTTATTTCACAATTTATTCATTTAAAATAATATATAGTATATTTGCGGCACGTTCCAGAGTGGAAGATACTCTCAGTATCGCCCTGGTGAAAGACCACCAATCAGAATTGAAAAGTAGCTTGAAATGGCTTTGGCCGTGTTTGGTGACCAGTCTCCTTGCCCTCTCGACTACCTTCAGCCTCACAACATACCCCAAATTGGGGATGCCATAGTCTCACTGGCTCCAGACGGGAGCAGTTGGGACTCTTGTGCGGTATTCATATAAAAAAAAGAAGATTTTTGAAGTAAAACTTCTTTACGCACGCTTGACTTGGGGAGTAAGCTGCTGAATGCGTGACGAGAGCGTTACGAAAATTTTCGGGCGAGTTGAGAGGGAGATATAAGTTAGTGAAGATAGAAAGAGAGGGCGTTACGTTTCGTTTATGATTGTAGGGGCAAGAGAGAGAGGTGCGAGCACACATTTTCTTTCTCTCTTTCTCTCATAGCCAGTTACGTTTCGTATATCTAAGATACAGTGCAGGCCTATTGTCTGTATCACACTGTAGGAGCAAGAGAGAGCAGTGAAGTTTTACTTCTGCCTGTGTTTTCTTTGGACACATTTTGCGGAAAGTCTTTTAAAGGGAAGGAATGAAGAGATGAAGTTCTGGGAAGGAAAAAGGTATGATGGGGTGGGTAGGAATCTGAAGATCAGCGTGTCCAGGAGTGACGGACGTTTGAATCCATTCCTCCCACAGCGAGGCAAGGGGATGTTTCGAGAGAGTCAAGCTGGAGAGATCAAAAGATCTCCCCTCAACCCCAACCAGGCAGACGTAACTGCCGCCACGACCCGGACAAACCTCACCCATAAACCCGGGCACCCCTGCTAAATCACCAAACCACTTGTGGTGACATCTGGTAGAGGCGTTGGTTCATCCAGGCGTGGTTGGTTGATCCAATAAATGGTTCGCGTGACGGCATTACTAGTTTCAATTATAATTTGCAGGGGTCTGCTCATCCTTAATTAGTCATTCAAATGCCATTTTTTTGAAAATTAAAAAAATCATTGAACTGGAATATTTCCAAGCAATGAACAGGGATTCATTTGTCTTATTTGGGGATGCTGGGTGGAAGATGTTTTTAGGGAAAGGAAGGAGAGGAAGATCTGGGAAGGAAAAAGGTGTTACCGGGTGAGTAAGAATCTGGTGGTCACGATGGGTCGAGAGAGGGTTGGTTATTCAATAAATGGTTCCCGTGGCGGCGGTATATACCCATACTTGCCTCCAAAATTTAACATAGCATTACTTACTGGATTTATTTTTCTCAGTGTTTATATCAAAGAGATTCACAAATCCTACAATTAAAGGTAATATCCCGTGATTTTTCATACTTGCACAGCGACATCCACGGCAACCTGCCTCGCATTAATCTAAAACTAATTTACCTATCTCATGTGATGTGCGAATAGTATATCTAAGTAATAATTGTAAATATTCTGTGGTTCTAAATAAATGTTTGCTTAGATGTTTTTGAAATTTTCAAAAATTCGCCAAATCAACTGACAAATCTAATATTTGTGGCATTTTTTTATATTTAATTCTGACTGGATACAATTTATACATGGTGTACGGAAAATAGTGGTATAGTAAGCCCCAAACTTTGATGGCAACCTGACGTTGATACAGAAATCGTCGCAATAGGCGAGTTTAAGGGCCCGCCCACGCCTTTCTCTGTCGCACGTATATTTAACGCATCTTTCTCTTTCGCTTATTAATGAATTAATTTGTATAATTTCACAATTTAATTATTTAAATTATATAAGTGTATATTTACGGCACGTTCCAGAGTAGAAGATACTTTCAGTATCGCCCTGGTGTAAGTCCACCATTCAGAATTGTAACGTTGTTTGAAATGTCTTTATCAGATTTGGTGATCAGTTCTGTTATTCACATTAATAATATAAAATTGTGTGTAGTTCACACGCGGTAGATGTGAAACCTTCAGAAAACTAAAATAGACAAGAGTGGGGAGGCTACAAAGCACCGCACAAAGAGAAAATCGATTATTCTATCTCATTCTCGCAGGATAAATCCAATAGATGTATGTGTTTGTCTCTTTTTAGTGTCTCGTTTCGTTTCATCGAGTTTCAAATCACAACGGTACTAATGGAATTGCAATACAGAAAACATATGAAGTATTTAGCAGGGGTGCCCGGGTTTATGGGGTGAGGTTTGTCTAGGTCTTGGAGGTGGATGACCAGGACACACTGAACCCCAGATTCCTACTCACCCCTTAAACCCTTTTCCTTCCCAGAACTCTCCTCCCCTTCCTTTCCTTTAGAAAAACCCTCCACACAGCATCCCCAAAGATGACATAGGCCCTGAGGGAAATTATTTTCCTGTGTGGAGCTCATGTAAAAAAAAAAAAATACTCGTGGGAGATCCCACGCACTTTTTTATGCTCCGAAGGCGAGAACTTCTTCCTATCAAAATGCGCCATTAAACAGAGCAATTCAACTGCTAAATGAATCTGTATTGCGCATCGACATCTTCAATGTCACCTACAGAGAATTCAGTAACTATCTTCTGACATAGGTACTACGACACAAGATAGTGAAACTGCCCCCATACACTTTTTTCTTTAAATTTTGTAATCTTCTCCATAATATTCTGGTATAACTATTTTATGGAGAACCTGATAAAATAAATAAATAATTTTTCACTTTAAAAAATACATCTTTCGACCCCTAGGCCCCAGACGCATTTTAAATATCGTACCTACCTCGCTTGTTACGTAATTCTAATTTAAACTGTGCCTATTTTCAGCTGACCACGTATTGCGGTCGGTTTGACACGTTATATGAAAATAGAACAAAATCCGAACTTAAAGAATATTATCTAAAACCAATCGTGGATACTGAACAGACGGTGACCCGACAATTAATCCCCCGACAATTGGCCCCCAATTTTAATTTATGCAAAATTATAATTTTTTGTGCATTGTTTAACAATTTCAAACCGAAAATCGACTTAAAAATGCCTTTAATAATAATTTGGTATGAATATCAAACAAATTCATCTACAGTGTCAATTTTTAGTGCTTATACGCTGGTATATGAGTTGTTCTTCCTTTTAACCTACATAACTTTTCCACTCTGTCACATTTCCACCACTCTGTCACATTTCCACCACTCTTGTCACATTTTGTTTTTACTATAAATGAATTCTCTCTGGATCTCAGAGGGGAAATTGTAGCAAGGGGGGAAGGTGGCCTAAAATGCCTATTGGGGCTAACAAACACGAGCTGCGTGTATACCTATTTCGAATGACAGTCCACGTGACAGAATTAACGCACGACAAAAAGTTGTAGGAGACAAGTTTTTGAGATAAGATTAAATATTTTATTAAACATCATTAAAAATAATAATCGCTGTTTCTTGATAGGTTATATCTTTTGGAGTTTAAAAATAGTTTTATATTTTATGTCGTCATATCATTTTTTGTAACATTAGAGAATATACGCAAGTCGAGGTGGCAGAATAGAAGACAACTGTGATTTGTATGAAATACACTTCTATCACGAGGAGTTACAACTGTGTAACGTAATTTTTACTACAAAAATATAAATATATTTTTTTAAAACGCACACAGTCGTTACGTCTTTAGTACAGTAGATTTTAAAGTAATTATAAAATAATAATATTGTTTATTCTGTTGAATTTTTCTCCACTAACTGGTGGAGACAACTTAATGTAGGTTAAAAAGAAGAACGACCCATATGCAGTATATAGACAAGTAGTTTATCCTTGATTCATTTAACTTACCAAGGTCATGCCAGTCGCGAGAGCTTTCTTGTTGTTAAATACAATCACTTCGAATATTGAAATGTTTGACATCAATGAAGCACAATTTAGACGGCAACCTTTGTTGCTGTTAGTTTAAATCTACTTATCTTATCAAGAGTCCCAACAAGCTCCCAACCGCCTGGAGCTAATGAGTCTATGGCGTCCCCGATTCGGGTATGTTGTGAGGCTGAAGGTAGTGGGGAGGGGAAGGAGATGGGGAAGAAGAAGGTGGGGAAGTACCTGGCTGTTCAGATCTGGTCACCAAACATGGCTAAAGCCATTTCAAGCAACGTTTCAATTCTGAATGGTTGTTTAAATCAGGGCGATACTGAGAGTATCTTCCACTCTGGAACGGGCCGCAAATATAATACATAATATTTTAAGTGATTTAATTGTGAAATAACACAAATTTATTTGCCTCGCCGGGATTCGATCCCGCGACCTTCGTATTGCGGGTTAAGAGCCTTACCGCCAGACCACACCGGCCGATTGTCAAGATCTTGGCGGCCGATGTGTCTGCCCACCTGCTGCGTGGCGGGCCGGATCGAGAGAGACTGGTTGGAAAGAGAGGACCTCTCCAGCCAGAATCCCTCGACCCATCGCCACCCGGTTGAAAGGATCATATATCCATCACTCCTGGACACACTGATCCACAGGTTCCTACAAACCCCTCATACTTATTTCCTTAAAAAAAACCCATACAGCATCCCCTAAGATGACATGGATCCTGAGGGAAATTATTTTACTCAGGGCCTCCTGTGTAAATAAATAATAAAAAAACGACTTCCAATGGGAAAGAACACGAAGGGAGAAACAATTTCATTATTTGTGTAGCATTGCACAGTATTGCCCTGGTGTAAGACCACCATTTAAAATTGAAACGTTGCTTGAAATGGCTTTAGCCGTGTTTAGTGGCCAGATCTGAATAGCCAGGTACTTTCCCACCTTCCTCTTCCCTATCTCCTTCCCCTCCCCACTACCTTCAGCCTCAGAACATACCCCGATTGGGGATGCCATAGTCTCATTGGCTCCAGACGGGAGCAGTTGGGACTCTTGTGCGGTATTAACTGTAAAAAAAAAAAATTGCAACGCATACCGGGTACTACTTGCTAGATGCTGGGTTTTCCAATAAGAGGTGTTATTTTGATATTCAAAGAAAAATGCCATTTTTTAATATAAATGATCGGATGTTTATTTCATTATAAAGAGGAAGGTATGTCGTTAATAGTGGAAAATAACATCAGGCAAATGACCACCACGACCACGCTTACAGAACCATATCCTTTTCATGAAATTTTCCATAACCAAATCGCAAAGTGGCTGCCCTATGTCCTCGATAGCCTCACGAATTCCATCTTTGATGTCTTGAGTCGACGCTGGGCTGTTGGCGTAGACCTTCTCTTTCACGTGGCCCCAAAGGAAGAAGTCGCAAGGTGTTAAATCACAAGATCTCGGTGGCCAATTGTGATCACCTCTTCGAGATAACACGGTCCGGAAACTTTTCCCGTAAACGATCAATGGTTTCGTTGCTTGTGTGGCACGTAGCGCCGTCTTGTTGAAAGTAAACGTTGTCCAGATCAATACCATCCAATTCCGGCCATAAAAAATCATTAATCATCTCTCGACAGCGCAATCCATTCACTAATAACACCTCTTGTTGGAAAACCCTTTATAATATTAATTCATCTTCACTCTATCTATAATTTGAAATGATGACCTAGAACATCCAAAGATGAAAGTCAGGAACATTGGAAAAAACGCTGGTCGCAACAGGAATATTTGAAACGAATCGGAAATCTACATAAAATATTCAGTTGTTTACAATGTGGCGGACTGTGAACAGGTTGAGGCTTTTTGCAAAAGTGTAGTTGCGCAGTAGATCGACGCGTTTGCGCACTGGTGCAAGAAATAATACAGGTACACACTATGTAATTTACGTCAGGTGGATTTTGACAAGCTAGCTTAACTGTATAAATTAGTTTTGCACATAGACATGTAAATTGATAGACCAGCCAATCAGGGACACAGGAAAAAACAAGTTTTCTGTGACCGTTTTCTTTCTGTGATTTGTCGAAAAATGAATCTCCTCGTGACGGCCTCCGTGGTTGAGGAGTAAGGCTCTCGATTAGCGATCCGAAGCCCGCGGTTTCCAGACCCGGCGTGTGCATTTGTACAGCGCCCTTGAGGTGATTTTTCACAAAAGCAACGCTATACAAATCATCCACATATATATCATTATTTTAATATTTACGATTCCAAACAGATAAAGTTTTATCTATATGTAATATTTTTCAATAATAATATTAGGCATACCTAGAGCACTATTTTCATTTCTTTTATTATTTTCTCTTTCGTATTAATAACTTTTGTTTTTTTTTGCTCTCTTTTTTATGTGAATACCTCTCAAGAGTCCCAACTGCTTCCATCTGGAGCTAGTGAGACTATGGCATCCCCAATTGGGGTATGTTGTGAGGCTGAAGGTAAGTGAGGAGGGGAAGGAGATTGGAAGAGAAAGGTGGGAAATTACCTAGCTTTGGGATCTAGTCACCAAACGCGGCTAAAGTCATTTTAAGCAACGTTTCTATAATGAATGGTGATCTTCCACCAGGGCGATTCTGAAAGTATCTTCCACTGGAATTTAAATTTATCTGCTTACGCCGGGATTTGAACCCGCTAATCTCTTGATCTTGCCTCTCAACCACGGAGGAGAATTTCATTTACATTTTTTACTAATATTTTAATAATATCACAAAACCGGAAATATGTATTTTTTAATCAACTTTTAGACGTATTGACTCTTTTCCACAAAAAATTATCAATTGATTTCGAAAGACTGTTCTTTTATCTAGTAAAGATATTTTTTTAATTTTGAGAAAATTTGTTTATTTTTAGTACAATAAGGTTTTACCGTAGGTCGTTGGCAGACTTGTTAAATTTTCAAACAAAATTTTGTATTATACAACATACATTTCAAGTCATATAATCATGCAGTAAAATAAATCAATAAACTATTTTGGAAACCTACTTTCCAGAATTTTAATTTTAGTTCAAATAAAATCAAAAAAAAAAGATCCGCGCCCTTGTTTTGTGACGAAAATACTTCAGTTTGACAATTTATTTACGGTCTTACAACTCATATATTTTTTTTTTAAATACATTCTTATTTTGCTTAGACATTATTGAAAAATTATAAATACTTATGATCAAACAATAATTACATAAAGTAAACAATTTTAATTGTTTTATCATCACGAGTTTGAACATTTTTGAATGTGGGTATTTATTAAAGCAAATTTGGAATGAAATAAAATCGACATTGAGTCATAATGTTAAAATGCTCTATGGAGAATAATTAATCTTTCTCATCGGAACCGCCCTGTACCGTTGCAAGGGTACAATTTCAAGATCATCGTTCGACGAAATTTAAATTTTCGGCCGCTGGTTAATGGTTCTTAAAGTAAGTCAAATACGTCCCTTAACACCCTGTATAATTCGTTACAAAACTTTTTTTACACTCAAAAAGGTTTTAACACCATATATATAACTCGATCTTGGAGCACACTCTTTGCTTCACTCACATTCATACATCGTCTTATACACACTCTTCTATTATTCTGACGCACGACTCAAATATCTGATTGATACGTTCTGCGTCATATATTCTCTTTACACTCCTTCCTTCATTCATTCGCTCTACATGCCCAAATCATCTAACCGTCCCTTTCTTAATCTTTCTTATTACGCTTACATCAGCTTTGCGTTCTTTCCTTATCTCCACAATTCAAACACGATCACACAAGGTTTACGCACGTACGCCTCAGGGATCTCATTTACACAGCATTCAATCTTCATCCTTACTCTGTCAGTTCCATGCTTCACTGCCATACATCAGGTTAGATACAAGCGCTCCATTGTGGACTGCTAGCTTCGCTTCTTTCGACAGTTTTTTGTTAGCGCCAAAGGCGTTCAGTTCTCCATTAATGGAGTTACCTTAAAAATTAAGATTAATAAAGAAAAAAACATTAGAATTAACGATCCAGAATTGGAATTTTAAAAAATTTGCAGTTCTGACTCCTGATACGTAATCCGGGGCCGTTCCGCTGTTCACCCATCGTTTAGTGCAGGGCCTCTATTTGGCCCTTTAGGCAATCTGTCTAGGCCAAGGACATGCAAAGGTACGCTTAGTTGTTGACCGTTCAGCACGTGAATACATATTCCTCGTGTATTACTGTTTTCCTGCACGTGTTGGCTACAGATAATAATTTCATCGATAAAAATAAATCAATAAAATATACACTTGTTGAAACATTGTGTAAATTTCTTCGATAAAGTAAGCACAAAGTAACGTGAAAAGAATTTATTGTTCCTGCTGATGTTTATTATATGTACTACTGATATATTTTTTATTAGTTTTTTTTACAATAGCTCCACTTGGGGGTTCTGGGGAATATTTTTATGATGAATCTTTACTATGAATCATTTTACAATATAAATACGACACGATACGATTGTACAACCTCAGCCATTAGCACTCCTGTCCCGGTAAGACCGGTACACCAGGAGGCACTGATTTTTTAGAACTTGGAACACATGCTCTGAGGTTAGGAAGGAGGTTGGAGTTTAATCGACCGGTATACACGGCTACCTAATAAGCCAATATTGGAATTTGGGAAGGGGAGGAATAAAGGAATGGATTGAGCTTTACATTTTTTTTTTCTTCTCTTTATGTCTTCTTTCTTCTTGCCTCTTCTCGGCTCTTATTGTCTATTTCTGGCTGTTATTGACACTTCTTGCCTCTTCTTGGATCTTATCTTCCTTTCTTGACTCTCCTTGTCTCTTGTTTCTTTTTGACTATTTTTGCTTTTTCGTGGATCTTCCGATCTCTTCTTGGATTTTCTTGACTATTTTTGACTCTTCTTGTCACTTCTTGGATCTTTTCGCTTTTTCTTGGCTTTTCCTGTTTTTTCTTGCTTCTTCTTGTTTCTTCTCGTCTCTTCTCGGCTCTACATTCCTCATATTGTCTCTTCTTGTCTCCATTTACATTATAAACACACGAAAAATATGCTTTAGACAAATTGAAGCTTTTCCTGTTGTTTTGCTTGGGTAAAATTAAAATAATATTGTAAATTACTTTATAAAAAATATAAGTGTAAACTACTAAAACATGAATTTTTTGATTGGAGATGTATGAATTCATGTAAAAAACAACTTTTTAAGAATTATATTTTAAGGCTAAAATTATCTGAGTCAATTTCCATTGATTGATATTCTGTATACATAAAAATGAATGTATGTGTGCTTGCTTGCTTGTTTGTTTGCCATTTATTAAGCACAGGAAATATTTGAAACTTTCAATATATCTTCTTTCCACCCTCGCGAATGTATTTGGATTATTACAACCACATGACAATACATCTGAAAAGTTTTTAATCTAATAATAATAATTACCTGTGGCACTAACTAAATTCGAGTACTTTGAATCTAATAAAAAATTAACAGTATTTTTAATAGGTACCTATGTTAGGTACCAAATTTGATTTTTTTTTTTTTTTTTTATATTAACTCCACACAGGAGGCCCTGAGGGAAATAATTTCCCTCAGGGCCTATGTCATCTTTGAAGATGCTGTGTGGAGGGTGCTGTTGAGGAGAGGAAGGAGTGAACATGGGTCTTGAAGAGACCCATATTATAGGAGGGAGGAAACACTGAAGCCGGCAAATCGTTCCACAGCCGGGCTGTTGAACTCAAGAACGAGTCGTAGAAACGACCCGTTCTCATGTGACTAATGTCAACCGTGTACAAATGTTGAACGCGTGTTTGGCGTGTTTCCCGACTATGCACCGGTGCCGAGGGGATCAGTGACGCTAGTTCCTCGGAGCATCTTCCATTGTAATACCGGTAGAACAAGGACAGCATTCCCACCTGACGCCTGTGCTCTAAAGATTGCAGTCCATTTGTTAAGTTAGGAGAATGATTGTTCGATTGATTGTTCTTATAATATATAAAACGAATGTTTGTAATGTATGAAAAATGTAAATTTAAAAAAATGCAATAAGTAAGCTGTTTGAAAACTAAATGTACCGGGACTGATTATATGGAACGCGGGAGAGGGTATGGGAACGCGTCAGGTTCGCGGGTCGGGGGAGCGAGAGAGGGGAGAGGGAAGGCGGAGAAGGTGGAGGGGGAAGGGGACATGAGAGAGGAACGGAACGAAAAGGAAAGGAAACGCCGGGAGAAATTTTTTCTTTATTAAGGGTCTACTATTCGTGAACACAGCGCTGAAAAAGAAGAAGATGGAGAGATATGTAATTACGAGTGTTGGACAGAGCGCGCTTATATGGTTAGTCGTAGAATAGCAGCGAAATTTGCGAAAAAGCTTAATAAAACATGACTCGTTTAAAATAGAGCAAAAATCTCGTGGAACGTATCTTAAGTATCGTTCAAAGAAACATTGTGAATTCTTTCACAAATATAACTTGTAAATAAAAGAAATAGACTTGTTTAAAATAATTTTCGGAGCATACTTTGCGATTTTTTTCTATCGAGGGAATTTCATATAATTTGCGTTTCGGCGTGGAACGTATCTAGATATTATCTTCAAAAATAACATATATTTTTTTAAGAGCTTAAAAACTTCAAATGTTTAAGGGAGATATGTAAGAAATCGGTAGAAATTCGGATAGCGGCGGCTTAAGTGGCATTGCAACGCATTCAGGGATCTCGCTAGTTCGATATAAAATCATTTACAAAATAAATTAAAACCACTTAACTCGAAATCTTGACCTCTAGACTCCGTTTGCCAAGCGACTTTTATGCCTATTGTCTATATTCGTGGCGATATAAGGCACATTAAGAATGCATACATGTCTGGCTTGTGGCTTCCTGTTAATGGGGAATATGAATCAGTTTGTAAGTACAGTGCACCCGTGTACACCTCACGGGTGCACTGTACTTACAAACTGATTCATATTCCTCATACACCTCATTACAATCATTATTTTAATGGAAATGAAGTACATTCATTATATTATTATACGAGGGTCAGTCAAAAAGTAATGCCTCCTATTTTTTTTCTCTTTTAATTAGTCAAGAAATAAAAAAATGCAGAATTAATAATAAACTTAGTTTTTACCGCTCTTATTGTTTACAAAACCAACATGTTTCGTGAGCTAAGCTCACTTCTTCAGGGTTTACTAACTATTTATAAA
This sequence comes from Glyphotaelius pellucidus, assembly GCA_936435175.1. Classification (NCBI taxonomy): domain Eukaryota; kingdom Metazoa; phylum Arthropoda; class Insecta; order Trichoptera; family Limnephilidae; genus Glyphotaelius; species Glyphotaelius pellucidus. Next base: position 14,653,272 of record OW386563.1, read on the forward strand.
TAATAGATAAAAACAATAGTCATAGATATAGACAACATAATTATAAATAATAGACATAGTCAATGAAAAGAGAAAAGAGGGGCAATAGGGAACAATTTACAAAGAAAACAGATTTAATATTGGGTCATTTAAAAACAATTTTTTGTAATTAATAATATTCAAATTCGCATTCACACTCTTTCTGATCTCTAATATTTCTAATTTATCCAACTGAATGACATTAAAATTAGAATGTAGCCAATTCCATTATTGAAGTCAAAAGTGTAACTAGTCTCCAACAAATGATCGGCGAACTCTAAAAAACTGTTATTGTTTTAAGATTTCATATGTTCTTTAATTCTTATTTATAAAAGTGGTAAAAACTAAGTTTTTTGTTAGTTTTGAATTAAAATGATGCCACAAAATAAGTTTGCTGTGTTTGAGCAAATAAATAATGCAATTACAAAGTTCGAAAACCACACTATTGAGGATTAATTTATCACTTTTCAATATAATCTCCATCCATTTCCAAAGCTTTGATCCAACTTTAAACAAGGGCAGGTATCCCAAGTGGTAAAAAGCACGGTCCTGCTTCCTAAAGCCTCAATTACATTAAGCGAGTCTACAAGCTACTAGCCGGTAAGTTTAAAAGCGGGCGAATCGACGAGTGAGATTGTCACAATGACACACAATGCACTGATGTCTACTCGCTCAGTAGCGACAGTAGCAGCTAAAATAACGACTCAACGAAGCAATTCTGTCGACATTTTGTAGAAAACTTGAGTTCGTAGCTAGCGCCACACGCTAGCCAGTAGCGAAAATAACGACTCCCGAGTGCGTACTAATTTTGACAATTACGAAATCAGCTGTTGGTGTTTGTTAAGTTGACCACGTTTCTACTTCTTTCGTAGATTGTTCACAATCTGCTAGTTAGCTATTAATACCGTTACACTAAGCGAGTTTACTAACAGATAGTGAATTTCCCAGTTAGTAGCGTGTAAACTCGCTCAATGTCATCCGCCATAGCTTCTGTTGGGCGAAATACGTGCTATAAGCTTTTTAAGGGTTGTGACGTATTGGACAGAATTTATTGTGCATCCCTGCTTAAAAAAATCAACCATGATCAAACCCCCGCATCCCTGAACACTGTCGCCATAACTTTCCCTGCCGATCGCACATTTTTGAATTTTCTCGTCCTCGGTGACAAATGCCTCTTTGATTCAGATTCCATGAAACCCAGTTTTCGTCTCCGGTCACAATTTTTGTGCAGTTGCATAACCGCACACACTTTTCAGTCTTTCGTGAAAGCGAATAGGCGTTTCACCTTCTGCATTCAAGAATTCAATCACAAAACGCTGACTAATACGAACATTGATATCGGCCATTTTGCAAGCGACTGCAATGCTGCCACCTGTTGACGAAGAAAGTTAGTATTGAAGTAGATTGTAGATGAATGTTTGAGGAAAAGCGCCAAATTCAATTTTTTTTTCATTTAACTAACTTTATTTAATTAAAAACTAATAGGAGGCACTACTTTTTGACTGACCCTAGTTTATTTATTTACGGCACGTTTGTCGCGCAATTAAAGTTGACTTGAACAGCACACACTTATGATTATTGATATTGGTGCATATATAGGGTGTGAAGGGAGTACTTGACTTACTTTAAACAGTGATTCCTGACATTATTTTGAAAAAAAAATGTAAATAATTTTTTTGTCTCCGTTTTTTTTTCTACAAAAATTTTTTAAAAAATTAGGTGTTGGACTGTTGGGGACGGGTTAAGAGGTTGGGCGGTTACTCGGATAAGTGACCAGTGACCAGTGACGAAGTGCGAAAGAATTTTTTTTTTGTTGAATTTGAAGTAAAAAAAAATGTATTTTAATGGTGGTCAAAAAAGACACCCGAGACCAAATTTTAATTTACATTTTTTATCCCAAATAATGAATAGAAACATTATTAATTATTACAATAGTTGCAACAGAGAGAAGTAATTAATGTTTTCTATTAATATCGAAAATGTTAGGATTCATTCTTAGGACATGTAAAAAATTCAATAACCTTAGAACAATGAAAATCCTATATTTTGCTTATATCCGCAACTTACTAGAATACGCATCACAAGTTTGGAACCCGCAATACAAATCATACGTGGAAAATCTAGAACGTGTTCAAAATATGCTCAAATTAACCGAGTACCTCAACTTAACCGATCCCCCCCCCCATCCTACCCCCTCCCTATTCCCACCTAAATAACTTATAATAATTGTTTCTTGTAATATGATTTTTATTATCTGTCATATCACTTGTATATAATACCCATGTGGAAACCTGTAAATGGTATAATTATTGTGACTTAATTACTATTGCTCTGATATTAATATAAACTGTTGGTCTCCCAAATAAAATAAAATAAAATAAAATAAAACATTCCTAATTTAAAATTAATGTGACGTAAGAATTACGATCACAGCGATCCACTTAGGGTGACTTGTGGACCGGTACCATACCTGCCTCAAAACCCTCAGGGAAAGTATTCTGTGTGGAGTTAATGTAAAATAAAAAAATTATAATAATTCGTAAATAAAGTTACATTAAAATATTAAAATAATAAATGATTAGACACTTGGACAGCCCTGTTTCTAGGGCCTTCGCAAGGGCCTTACGAAACATACGTATAGATCAACTCTCACTTCCCAGTAGATGCCATATCCCAATACATACCAATGTTACATAACCAGATTAGAAAAACCTTGAAGAAATGCTCGCTCAGTCTAAAAACTGTTGGTCATTTCAGAAGCGAATTTCTTTCCTCATAAAACCCAACCACTATCATCAAAAATATCTGTACAGTGGGCACAATTTTAATTAACTGAAATAAAACAATAACTTTGTTCGATTTTTGAAGTGAAACTTCTTTAGCACCGTTGAGATTTGAAACTCGGATGAAACGAAAATGACGCATTACAGCACCTACGAAACGTCAAACTGCGCTTATTGGCCGCTTTAATTATGTCACTTTTCAAGGCTCCTATTGGTTGAGATATGAAACGGAAATGACGCATTACAGTACCTAGGAAACGACAAACTGCGCTCATTGGCCGCTTTAATTATGATGCCACTTTTCAAAGCTCCTATTGGTTGAGATATGAAACGGAAATGACGCATCTACGAAGCGTCAAACTGCGCTCATTGCCCGCTCTAATTATGATGTCACTTTTCAAGACTCCTATTGGTTGAGATATGAAACAGAAATGACTCATTACAGTACTTACGAAGCGTCAAACTGCGCTCATTGGCCGCTTTAATTATGATGTCACTTTTCAAGGCTCCTATTGGTTGAAATATGAAACGAAAATAACGCATTACAGTACCTACGAAACGTCAAACTGCGCTCATTGGCCGCTTTAATTATGATGCCACTTTTCAAGGCTCCTATTGGTTGAAATATGAAACGAAAATAACGCATTACAGTACCTACGAAACGTCAAACTGCGCTCATTGGCCGCTTTAATTATGATGCCATTTTTCAAGGCTCCTATTGGTTGAGATATGAAACGGAAATGACGCATTACAGTACCTACGAAACGTCAAACTGATCCTTTCCCCCCTTCCAATCCCCTTAAAAAGCAAAATTTTGATACTTTTTGATGAAATTTTACATACTTGACGTTCAAAATTATAGAAAAATCAACGTTCATCTGATTTTGAAAAAATATGCGTAAAGCCCGGGCATCGACGAAGACTTTCTACTCGGAGAGTACCTACTCGATAAAGTGGTGGCGTTGAAATAAAGTATTTCGTAACCTAATTATAGAATTAATCTTTTTCTCTTTAACATAATATAATTGCTGACTGCGAAATGATGTGTTTAACCTATTGTAATATCATTATTACGTAACGAAGGTCGCTTACAGCGCGTAACTAAACGTAAATTAATACAATATGGTCACTTCCTCTGCGTGAAGGTCACAATGAAACAATGCAAGACGTAAACAATAACACAGGAAACACAATAGCTTTAACACCGAATAGAATACCTCAAGAGGGTTATCTGCACCAACTCTTGGTAAAACTAAAGCCACTACTGTCGCAAATTTACATAAAATAGACCACTTTCTACTTTATAAGCAAATGAAGTATTTAATTAAATGAAGACACCATGAGCGAAACACAATCGAAAATCTGGAAACAGAAAAATCAGAAAAAGATATTTGCACCTCTGGGACTCGAACCCAGGACCTCTCTACTTTCCGGGCGAGCGCTCTTGACCACTGAACTAAGGTGTCGATATCTAATTCGGTCACTTTTAACTGTACCATACTTCGACTAAGAACCACCCATATCGTCTTAATTTAATTAAATATTACAATTTGAGGTTTTACTCATAAAAGTTAGAATAAAAAATAATAATATTCTACTTAGACTTGCAGAAAAGTCAAAAGATGTCGCACATTAAATAAAATGGATAAAAATTTATCCAGACACCATCTAGATTGCATTTAGTTCGGGTTTGAATCTTGCAATCATACATAAAGATGGAAGTCAATAAAAATATGGGTAATATTAATTAATCGGCCGATAGAAAAAGCAAATAACAGCCGTAGAAAATAACACAAATCTGACAGGACATCTCGCGGGAGAACGATCTCGTTCTCACAAAAGATAGCTCTTCAGGAGGCCCTGATGAAAGCAATTTCTTTCGGGGCCTACGTAATCTTTGAGGCTGCTGGGTGGAGGTTTTTTTTTAAGGAAAGGAAGGAGAGGAAGATCTGGGAAAGAAAAAAGTATGAGGGCGGGTAGGAATGTAAGGGTCAATGGGTCCAAGAGTGACGGAGGATGGGGATGCCAGTAAGACTATGGCATCCCCAATCGGGGTATGATGTGAGGCTGAAGATGGTGGGAAAGGGAAGGAGACGGGGAAAAGGAAGATGGGGAAGTACCTTGCTTTTCAGATGTGGTCACCATACACGGCTAAAGCGATTTCAAGCAACGTTTCGATTCTGAATGGTGGTCTTACACCAGGGCGATACTGAGAGTATCTTCCACTTTGGAACATGCAGCAAATATATTTTGCATTTTTTTAATGATTAAGTTGAAATAAATCAAACACACCAAATCAAATATACTTGCGCACACCGGAATTCGAACCCGCGGCCTCCGAGCCTTAGCCTTATAAATGAGAAGTTGGAACTTTAGATTACATATTTTTTGGTTGTCCCTCTCTAAGCAAATATCCTCTCTTCTATCAAGCGTTATCTAAAATTGCTTCCCCTCCATTGAACGTCATCTCTTCTTATGTAGATTTTACACCATCTCTACAATTTGGGAGGCGGGAGGCAAGAACCTTTATTGGATAACCAACACCTCTATCAGAGGTCACTTCAAGTGGTTCGCTACGTTTGGTGATTTAGGGTGCCCGGGTTCATGGGGTGAGGTTTGTCTAGGTCTTGGAGGCGGGTGACCAGGACACACTGAACCCCAGATTCCTACCCACCCCTTAAACCCTTTTCCTTCCCAGAACTCTCCTCCCCTTTCTTTCTCAAAAAAAACCCTCCACACAGCATCCCCAAAGATGACATAGGCACTGAGGGAAATTATTTTCCTCAGGGCCTCCTGTGTGGAGCTCATGTAAAAAAATATCTGTCTTTACATTTGAACCATCGTAGATATAGCCGGCGTAGTCCTGCGGTAAGGCTCTTGACTTGCATTCCGAAGGTCGCGGGATCGAATCCCGGCGTGGCAAATAAATTTTTGATTAATTTTTGCTATTTTCACAATCTATTCATTTAAAATAATGTATAGTATATTTGCGAGACGTTCCAGAGTGGAAGAAACTCTCAGTATCGCCCTGGTGTAAGACCACCATCCAGAATTGAAAATGGCTTTAGCCGTGTTTGGTGACCAGATCTGAATAGCCAGGTACTTCCCACCTTCCTCTTCCCATCTCCTTCCCCTCCCCACTAACGTCAGCCTCACAACATACCCTAATTGGGGATGCCATAGTCCCACTGGCTCCAGACGAGAGCAGTTGGGACTCTTGAGCGGTATTCATGTAAAAAAAAAAGAAATGAAAATAGAGATAAAGATAGCAATCGCGTAAAGCGAAAAATTTTGTATTTGAGTTCTATACGGGAATCGGGCTGAAAAAAGAGATGGTCTAAAACGTACAAAAGTTTGAACTCGACTCCAATCTTCCATATAATTCTGAAATTTGCACTTTTGAATAAAATTAATACACATTTAAATTTACCTTTCCTTTCTCTGTTATTTTAAATGATGGCCTAGACCACTTGAAGGGTGAAAGCCAGAATAATTGAAAAAAAATAATTATTTATTTTGTGATGTGCTACTTTGGCCTACTTCTTGTACACGGACCCACTTCGATCGTAATATCTCTACAGTATACAGTGACTTTTACTTACGTTTAAATTTGTTTTCCACTCGGTGTCGCATCAACATTACATAGTTTAATGCACATAATAAAAACAACTGCACTGATTTGTCATTCAAAACCTCACGAGTCACTCACTTTAAAATCAATACTGATAAACAAGTCAAAAACGTGACAAATTCACTCGTAAATGCAACGCTTTATTATTAAAGATATGATATTACACATAGTGTCATTGTTTAAACATAATTTACAGATAATGTTATCAAACCACTTTAAATTCAGTTATTCTATTTTATGTTCGAGCATTTTACGATGCGAGTAGTTATTATCTATTGCGGAATTTTCAAAATTATTTCTTGAAGTTTATTAAATTTGTCTGTAAAGCACTATTTATTGTATCAATTTGATGACAACATGTTTTTTATTATTTCATTGTATCAAAATCATCACTTTGTTGAGAATGCTACAAATTAACTTTTCTATTATTTACCGAAGTCCAAATACTGCGCACTATTTCGACTAACAATGCGAAATTCACTGAAAACATCGATAATGAATATTATTACAGTATTTTTACCACATCGCAAACCGTCGCAAAGTACAATTATTATTCAATATTCATCATTTATTACGATACAAATAGATCAAAATTCATAAACAACTTCATTTTCAGTTGCACATGCCTACTATTGCAATAAAAACGGTTCGCAATGCACACAATAATTAATTTTGAGCACTTTTCCAATGTAAACAGTTCGAAATTTAAACACTATTTCCTGTGCAACACTTTTCCAATATAAACAGTTCAAAATTCATTTATAAAATTATTCGCGCACTTTTCCAATACAAGTTGTTTATAAACTGTTAGAAATTCAAAACGCGACCAACTTTTCGAACACTTTTCCAATATAACTTTATAAAACTGTTCGAAATTCAAACTATCGAACACTTTTCCAATACAAATAGTTGAATTAATAATACGCGCGAAACGACGATTTTTCTACAACAGTTTATTCACGTGCGTTTATTTAACCTATAAAAGCAAAAGTTGTCGAATCTAAGTGGTGTTTTGTGTCGTAAGAAGTGTGTATCTAGTCAAGCGAGTTATCTACGTACTGACAGACAAAATAGCAAATTTTGTAGGCCACCGACCCATTCCACTATCACAGAGCGTGTGTTGTGTGTTCGTGACTCGTATTGTGTGAGTGTAATTTGTAATGCGAATAAAATCAAGCCCAGCAGTACTCAGCAATAATATCAACGCGATGTCTGAACGATTATATTGTTATTAATGTTGAATATCGCGGGCAAGTGGGAGCTAGTTACGATCCGCACGAGGTTCACGCGTGTTGTGACTGTCAACTAGATGCCATTGAGGAGAATTGCCTAAAAACGTTTTTCCCTCTGATAAGGTGACAAATTTCCCTCGAAATTCCCCAGATATAAGATATCACCTTGATTTTACAAAATGTCCGGGTGCATTAAATTCGGGAAGTGATTCTACATGATAGTACAAGTAAAAAAATTAATGACTTTTTGGAATTCCAACGTTTCAAGCAAGTTTTTAATTATAAAATTTTTTTATTGAAAAATATTTTTGTAGGAGCAAGAAGCGATGAAATTTCAAAACAAGTTTTTTTTTTAATATTTTTGATTTCTATCACCTCTTAAAGTTTGTGCGTTTTACCCCCGGAAATTCCACATAAATACTTATTTTTAATTTTTAAGGGGAAGCCACAAGCCTAAAATATATGTATTCTTAGTTCTTAGTGTGCCTTAATTTGTCACGTATAGGTACGGAGTCTAAAGGTTTTCATGCGGAAAGGCGGTTTTTAATTATTTTGTGAATGAGAAAAACGATAAAAATTCCTTTTAATGGTGTACGTTTATATATTTTTATTTTAATAATTAAAAAAAAAAATTATTCAATATAATGGAAAAGGTAGAAAAAGCTTAAATTTATCGTAATTGCCTTCGATCAATAAACTCAATCGAAAATCTGGGAACAGAAAAATCAGAAAAAGATATTGGCACCTCTGGGACTCGAACCCAGGACCTCTCTACTTTCCGGGCGAGTGCTCTTGACCAATGAGCTAAGGTATCGATATCCAAATCAGTCATTTTTAACTGTACCATACTTCGACTAAGAACCACCCATAGTTTCTTCATTTTCTAAACGCATATTTTATGATGATGGCAGCCAATACACACAAAAAGTTTACATTAGAATATTATTGTGGCCAACTATAAGCAATATAAGCATACCGCCCAGCTGTAATTATTAATATTGGAGTAACTATATTTAGTGCTCTTTTTAGGATTATATTACTATATTTTAATAAATTTATATGTATTTTTTTTTTAAATTCCATTATTATAAAACTGCACATCTCGATACAGGAATGCCCTAGTGAGATGTACAGCTTATGTTTTTATGTACGCTTTATATTTCATTAAATAAATAAATATATGATAAGTAATAACAATGCAAGCAATTCTGGTCTATCAATTTTATGTAGCTTTATTTATTCCATATCATATTTATTTATTTATTCATTCATTAATAATTTTATAATTATCTTTTCTTCAAAATTCCCAAATTCACTTTGTGGCACCATTATTTAATTTAATGAAAACAAATAACTTTGTGTACACCACTATTTAAATAACAATATCAACATGTTTCGAAAACTATGTTTTCTTCGTCAGGATAATTCAGGACGAAAAAAACATAGTTTTCGAAACATGTTGATATTGTTAATTAAATAGTGGTGTACACAAAGTTATTTGCTTTCATTAAATTATAATTATCTATTCATATGTCTTCACGCCCAAATTTTCTTTATTACCTTGAGATAGGTAGGTTTGAGAAGGTAAAACTGTGTGTGGGTAATATTGTATGTTTCGTGAACACCTCACTAGGAGAACCTGTGCTGAGGTGAACCTGTGTTGACGTGCTTATGATTAAGTGTGACAAGTATTTATGTGTGTTGTAGAAAATTAGTTATTTAATTATTATTTTTTTTTATACATTTTATTATCGCATACTTTGATCTTATCCATTTGTCTTACAATTAAATTCAATTCAATTTATCCACTTTAAAAACATAACAAAATAAAAATCTCAAATCGTTTTTAAAGTAGGGAAAATATTAAGATTCAAGCAAATTTAAATATCAATGAAGCACAATCAGACTAACAGCAATAAAGCTTGCTGCCTAAATTGTGCTTCATTGATGTTAAACAAATCGATATTTAACAACAAGACTGCTCTCCCGACTGGCATAACCATTGGCAATTTAGTTCTGCAAGCCGGGAGATAAAACAGTCTATGCTGTCGGTGACGGAGATAACCATCGGGAACATAGAAACTAATTTTTCGAACCGTCCACGAATCACAATGTGTCCCGAACTCCATCACATTACTGCGTCGTGTTAAAATCCCTCATTGATATTTTTTCCCAAGATCTGGGGTAATTTCCTCGCCGTGTTGCATCACTGTTGTCTAGCGAATGTTGAGGAAGGAGGGGTAGTGTGTGTAGTAAGATTGTATGATAACGAGTTTAGTTATTTGGAACATAGATGTCGCAAAGCGCCGCAATTCTCAGACAGGCGGAGCAGCGGTGCGCAACACACGTTTCCGGGTCAATTAAAAATTATAATAATATTGTAATCAAATCGTACTTTATTTATTGGTACATCTATGCATGGTGTCTGGAAATTAGTAGTAAAACCGGGAACTTGTGAATTTGCATCATATTTGGAGTCGATTTTGTGGTTAAACTTTTTGAAGTGAAAACTTCTTTAGCAACTTTGTAATTTTTAACTCGATGAAACTAAAAATGGCGACACCAAAAATAGGATTTATAGGATTTAGCCTGCGAGAGAATGAGATAGTATAATCCGTAATCTCTTTGTGCTGTGCTTCGCAGCCTCGCTACTCTTGTTTACTTAAGGTTTCACTTTTTTTTTTAATTTTAGGTATTTTTTTGGTAAAATAAGAAAAAAAAATGCTAGCTACGCGTTACTGAAGTAAAACCAGGTAGAGGTCGAATTCACGTCAAAATGAAGCATTCGAAAGGAACGTATGGTTTGTCAATTAAGAGTAGAAAATATTAGCACTTTTGTTAAGGTACCTACTTAATGACATAAATTTGATTAAATGATATTTTACAAAGTGATTTTTTTTTCATTTAATTTAACATAAATTTGGATTTAACAGTAGATAGAAAGGAAGAATCACTAATGGTGAGTTTAGTTACACTACTTTTAGATCTGAATGAGTTAAATATATTCAGATCCAAAATCAGAGAAATTATCTAAAGTCCGCTAGTGTTAAATGAAAGTGAACAATTTCTAAAAGATGCCTTATATTTTATGAGAATATCGTTATTCTTCATTATTTTAACACAAAATTGCAAAGGTATGATATACCTTTATGCAATTCTAATTTTGAGATTTCAGTGGGTATCTATATTGCAATGAAAAAATAGTTTATTCACTTTAATGCCTTTTTAATTTTTTACAAAAATGTAGATTACACAGCTTTACATTTCGACCATGAGTTAAATTTTTAGTATTGCCACTTGAATAACAGTGGCGCCCTCATTTGACAAACGTGGTAACTTGCTTCTTATAATATCGATGAGTGATGAAAACCATTCTTATATTATTGAAGGGATCTTTACAATATAATAAAATATTCACATTAATAACGTAGTGTCAACATGTACCTACATCGTTGATTCAGATGTATAAATTTTGATTTGTATACATCTGTTGATCATTTGTTCATTCTTTTGTTGATCCAAAATAAAAAAGCGAGAAGTACAAGAATTTTATTTATTTATAAGCACATAATGCTTGCTTGTCCAGTCGAAAATGTGTAATTTAATTTGGCATTGCATCGCATGCCGGGTACCATCTAGTAATTTATAAAAAAATGTACACAGTTTCATATATTTTTCAAATTGCGGTCGGAAACTTTGGTTTCATTTTGGTGAACGTTTCAATTATTTTGTGATTTTCTTTTATTTAGATATGAATATAAAGCGTGGTATTTTCTCTTTCCATTACCGTTTGAACTATTTCTCACCGTGATAGTAAAGGAGACACAACGATTTCTATGAGACCGATTTATATAATTTGTTCCGAAAACCGAACAAATTAGTCTGAGGGGTTTAAAATGTTTGATTAAATTCACCAAGAGTAAAGATAATAATGCTTAATTCGAGTACATGATTATATATATAGTATATTTACAATTTGGGAGGCGGGAATGGGTATCGCCGCCCCGGGAACCTTTATTGGATAACCAACACCTCTGCATAGGTCACCTCTCAAGGTAGGTCAAGTGGTTCGCTATGTTTGGTGATTTAGCAGGGGTGCCCGGGTTCATGGGGTGAGGTTTGTCTAGGTCTTGGAGGCGGATGACCAGGACACACTGAACCCCAGATTCCTACCCACCCCTTAAACCCTTTACCTTCCCAGAACTCTCCTTCCCTTATTTTCCTTAAAAAACCCTCCACACAGCATCCCCAAAGATGACATAGGCCCTGATGGAAATTATTTTCCTCAGAGCCTCCTGTGTGGAGCTAATGTAAAATAAAAAAAATGATACGTCATCATCACGTCATTCTGTGACTACGTTTCAGGTAATACGTATTTGTGAATCATAAATAGGTTCTAGTAGTTAAAAGAACCCTTCTTTGACCTACATACGGACAAAGGGACCGCATTGGCGCGTGCCATTCATAAAAGATATCATCACTTCAGGGGTTGTCATTTGTTAGGTTTAACTACAATAGGGAATATTTTAAAGCACATGATTTTGCCTTTTGTTCGCGAGAATGGAGAACTGCCCGGAATTTGAACACTGCTCTGATTTTCATATAATTAATTTATTTATTTGAAAATGAAATTATTTCTTCAAACTTTGCAAACACACCTTTTGACATCATTTTTAATTAACCTCTCCACGAGTATGGACGAAACGGTTCGTCGAAGCGAAAAATGCTCAGAAGAGTATGGACGAAACGTGTCGTCCGCGGCTATTATTCAAATACCGTCATATTTAATGAAACTATTTGACTTGAAGTGGCTTCTATTGACATCTGCGCGTAGTTTGTTGATGTTTTGGAAGAGATACCTACAATACCAACTTCACAATTTTAGTATGATAATTCTTTTTGCGTCATTTAGCGGTCGCCAGAGGAAGGAAGCAGTTTTTTGCATTTTTGCAAAAAAATTATATTTGCTTAAATATAAAGGATCCATTCCAAATTCCTTGCAAAATCGGCAACAAAAAACAGCGTGCGAGCCGACTGTTTTTGACCACTGTTTTCATTCCGACCGTAGCTATTTTAAAATGCCGACAAATGCGTCCGATATCTTCGGCCATCTCCGGAAAACCTCGTGCATCTCCGTCAGAGGAGATAATTCGATCTATTCCTCGACCCGTGTAGCGACTATATCATCAGGAGAAACTAGCTGGTGACAAAACTATTTTTAGATCATAAATAGCGATGGAATGAATATTATACTAAAGTTACTAGAACATTTCTTAAGAGTTTCAAAATAAGGTAAAAATATTTTGAAATCAATTATAAAATCGAATTTCAAATCGATAAAAAGACGAATTTTCTTTTGGATTAGGTCCACATAGGAAGCCTAAAAGAATTTCTTTCGGGGCCTATGCCATCTTAAGAGTAATATAAACGCTAGAAATATTTCTATTCTCATGCCTACAAAATTTAAAATCGCGCGTCGTATTTGTACGAGGCAAGTAAGCGAAAAAGTGTTTTTTTTAATATATTTTGTGCATAATTTTATAAGAATGAAAAAAAGTTAGAAAATACAGAAAACCTTAAAAATAGTCTTATCAATAAAAGGGTATTTTTTTTTAAATTGTTTCATAATTAAGTCATGAAAAAACATTTTTTTAGTGGTTAACGCTTATATTTTTTGTTATGTAAATAATAATTTTATTGTAATTCCAATACACAGAAAAGCTAGTGAAAGCTTCAATTTATCATTTTTTTTTAATATATGTAATAATGTAAACCGATTCGTCGTAAAGATTAATCTAAATCGTATCTAAATATGATTTCACGTCTAGCTTCATCTTAAGGTTTGCTGTATGGAGGGTATTTTTAAGGAAGGGAAGGATAGGAAGTTCTGGGGAGGAAAAGGCTATGAAGGGTGGGTAGGAATCTGGGGGTCAGTGTGCCCAGGAGTGTAGGACGTATGAATACATTCCTTCAACTTCGGTGCAAGTCGATGGGTCGAGGAATTCTGACTGAAGAGGTCAGAAGATCTCCTCAACCAGTCTCTCTCGATCCGGCCCGCCACGCAGTTGGTGGGCAGACACATCGGCCGCCAAGACCTTGACGAACCTCACCCATTAATCCGAGCATCGCTGCTAAGTCACCACGCGTAGGGAACCGCTTGGGGTGACCTATAACTAACGCAGAGGTGTTGGTTATCCCATGAATGGTTCTCGGGACGGCGGTACCCATGTCCGTCTCCCAAAATGCAGTAGTATGAGTTTATTCCCAAAATGAACATATTAAACATTTCTTCAATAATCGCTAAAAATCTTTTCAATTTAACCCTGGATTGCTAACGCATTTTTTTTACATCAATAAGCTAACCATTCGAATTTTTTATGTAACTAACTAACTAACCATCACGCCGTTTCTCTGCGGGGGTAGGCAGAGAGGACGGATCGCCAGACAACTCGATCTTGGCACACACTCTTTGCCTCATTCACATCCATACATCGTCTCATACATGCTTTTCTATTATTGACTCTTGACATGGCCCGACTCAAATATCTGATTCACTTGGTCGTGCAATATCTTCCTCGGGCGTCCCCGTATTCGTCTACCATTCACATTTGCGCTATATATTCTCCTTACACTCCTTTCTTCATTCATTCGCTCTACATGCCCAAACCATCTGAGCGTCCCTTTCTTAATATTATTCATTACGCTTACATCAGCCTTGCATTCTTTGCGAATCTCCACATTTCTCACACGATCATACATGGTTTTACCGCACACGCGCCTCAGGGATTTCATTTCTACAGCATTCTGTCTACTTTCATCCCTCTTCTGTCAGTTCCATGCCTTGCTGCCATACATAAAGGTAGGTACCAGCACTCCGTTATGGATGGCTAGCTTCGCTTCTTTTGACATTTTTTTGTTGGCGCCAACGGCGTTCAGTCCTGCATTAATGGAGTTACCTGCATTTACCCTTCTTTCAATATCTCTATCAGTCTTTCCATCACTCGTAAACATGCTACCCAGATACACAAACTTTTTGATGTACATTCTTTTAAATCATCATCATCATCTTCATCCCCTTATCCTTTTTGGGTCGGGGACCCATTGCATCAACAATGCTCCTCCATACGTCCCTGTCTTGTGCTGACTGTTCGGCCTCCGTCCATGGCAGTCCCATCCTCCCCTCACACAGTTTCTGGAGTTGCCTCGCCCAGCTGTGTCTGGGGCGGCCCACTGGACGTCTTCCCTCTGGAATCGCTCATAGTATCTTCCTCGGAATTCGGCCATCAGGCATTCTTAGTACATGCCCAAGCCACCTCAGTTGTGATTTTTATATGAAGAGTAGCAGTGGTTTAATGTTTAGATCGTCGAGTTTCTTATATGATCCCATTTCGTCACCCCTGCCACTCCTCTAAAGTACCTCATTTCGGCAGCTTGTACTCTAGAGCGTGTTCGTTCGCTTAGCATCTTTCTTTTAAATCATTTTTTTTAATTAGGTTATTATTATTTAGGTTATAATTTAAACAACATAATAATAAAAACATATCTTTAATCGAGTCAGTAGTACCTACTACTAAATCACATATCCAAAATGGCACCACTTTTATTATATAAATTTCATCTTACAACTGAATTTCTCTCTTCATACATTTCATCGTGGTCCTTTTGGCAGCAACGGGCTCATGGGAAAACGTTAAGGCGCCTTATCCTCGCTCGAAAAGAATAAGATGGAGAGATATGTAATTACAAATGTTGGAGAGAGCGCGCTTTTATTTCAAACGATAAAATTGAAGCGAAAATTGTGAAAATTTTTAATACAACACGACTCGTTTAGAGTAGAGCAAAAATCTCGTGGGGGTTGACTAAAACAATGTTCAAAGAAACACTGTGAATTTTTTCATACATATAACTTGTTAATTAATAGAGACAGGCGTGAAAATAAAAATTTTTTAGGAGCGTACTTTGCGAGTTTTTTCTATCGAGGGAATTTCATATAATTTGCGTTTCGGCGTAGGGATTATACATATAGATATTATCTTCAAAAATAACATATATTTTTTTTAAGAGCTTAAAAACTTCAATTTTTTAAGGGAGATATGTAAGAAATCGATAGAAATTCGCGTAGCGGCGGCTTTTTTTGCATGAACTCCACACAAGAGGCCCTGAGGGAAATTATTTTAATGTCATCTTTGGGGAAGCTGTGTGGAGGGTTTTTTAAGGAAAAGGAGGAGAGGAAAGTTCTGGGAAGGAAAAGGGTTTAAGGGGTGGGTAGGAATCTGGGGTTCAGTGTGTCCTGGTCATCCGCCCCCAAGACCTAGACAAACCTCACCCCATGAGCCTGGGCTTAAGACTTAATTAAGAAAATTCGCGAACAAAACATTGAGTAATTTTCTTTTCATGAAATATAAAATAAGGTATTGTTACACCTTTTGATTAAAATAATAATTATATAGTTTGGTTAGGTACTTTAGCTTCAAATCCAAATTAAACCCATTTATTTATTACCCATTCATTTCATAATTTGGTAGGCGGGTATGGGTACCGCCGCCCTGGGAACCATTTATTGGATGACCAACACCTCTGCCACAGGTCACCCCAAGTGGTTCGCTACGTTTGGTGACTTAGCAGGGGTGCCCGGGTTCATGGGGTGATGTTTGGTTGGGTCTTGATGGCGGGTGCGTCGGCCCACCTTCTGCGTGGCGGGCCGGATTGGGAGATGCTAGTTGAGGGAGACCCTTTACAACCGGTTACCGTTGTCCGGGCCGCTCGGTAGTACAGGGGCCCGACCCTCAGGCTCACGACTGAGGGTGGGCTGCCCCATCAACGAGTGAAAAAACTCCGCCGCTGCTGTTGTGCCGGTTCGTGACCGGAGGGGACCCAGCAGCAGCGTTTGGGGCGCATTGGGCGACCTCTCCAGCCGGACTCTCCCTGCCCATCGCCTTGCACCGCAGTGGGTGGGTTGGATTCATACGTCCATCATTCCTGGAAATTCTGATCCCCAGCATCCTACCCACCCCTCATACCCTTTCCTTCCCGACCTTCCACTCCACACACACAAAATAAAAACAAAAATAAAAATGAACTTACAAACTTTCAAAAATAACTTTTCAACAACGGCGAGAAGCAGGAGTCCCCGGTGCAGGCCAAAACTGTTGGTGAATTTCACCAACATTCGCGGCCTGCACAAAAACTTAAACTCTGTCCACCACCAACTTCTCTCCCAACGTCCTAACCTTCTCTTCCTCTCCGAAACGCAGATAGCCGAGCCTCCAGACGCCTCCTATCTGGACTGCCCGGGCTTCATCCTCGTAGGCAAATTTAGACCCAAGGGAGGTGTGTGTCTCTACAGTCGAGCTGACGTCAACTGTGTGCGTCTGTTGAATCTGGAAATCTCCAGATTCGACGTAATGTGGGTGCGCGTCAATCTTGCCAGTACGGTAAGGTTTTATGCGTGTTTATACCGCTCACCTAACCTTAGCGAATCAGACACGTCCGAGCTCTTCAAACATTTAAGCAACACTATTGATGACCTCTTGCCCCGCTTCCCTACGGCAGAGTTTGTGGTCCTGGGGGACTTCAATGTTCATAACGAACCTTGGTTGAAGTTCTCGGGATCAACAGACTCGGCTGGACGACAAGCGGAGTCCTTTGCCCTTTGCCACGGACTGGAGCAAATGGTTCAGGAGCCTACAAGGGTTCCTGATGTCCAGTCTCACCGCTCTAATCTGTTAGACCTGTTTTTAACCACTGTGCCACACGGTTACAAGATTGACGTCACAGCGCCTTTAGGATCGTCGGACCACTGCCTGGTGACGTCATCAATCCCCGTAACCTTCAGACCGCCAAACGAGAGGCTGAAAAGAAAAGTGTGGCACTATAGGTCTGCAGATTGGTTCGGTCTGCGGGCACATTTTAATGCTTTCCCGTGGTCAGCTGTCTGTTTTCGGACTTCGGATCCCTCAAGATGTGCCCAGGAAATTGGTGAAGTCATCACGTCCGCGATGGATGGCTTCATCCAATCCACTATTAAGGAAACTGGTGTGGGCTCAAAGCCGTGGTTCAGTCGACAATGCTCTGAAGCAGTGCGACGAAAAAACGCGGCTTACCGAGCCTACAACACATCTCGAACGTCCGAAAACAGAATATTATACAACCAAATTGCAAAGGAAAGTAAGAGAATCATCAATAGGTCGAAATTCGAGCACGACCTGCAGGTCAGCAGAAAGCTGGCTGCCTGCCCGCATGGTAGCAGAGCGTTCTGGTCGCTTGCGGGCTCTATAGGTCGCAATTTCTGCAAACCCAGTCTGCCACCTCTTACCAGACCTGACGGCTCTCTAGCAAATACCGCCGCCGAAAAGGCTAACTTATTAGGCAAAATGTTCGCGGAAAACTCGACCCTCGATGACCAAGGTGCTATCCCGCCGTCGGTTCCTCACTGCGGTTTTCGTATGAAAAAGCTGAGGATTCGGCATCGGGATGTACTCCAAGTCTTACGAGGGCTTGATGTTAATAAAGCTAGTGGGCCTGACGGAATACCTGCCCTGGTATTGAAGAGGTGCGCTGCAGAAATAGCTCCAATTTTGACGAAGCTTTTCAAAATGTCCCTGAAGTCTGGGTCTGTGCCCTCTGGTTGGAAAAAAGCGATCATTCACCCTATTCCAAAGAAAGGTGACCGCTCTAATCCGGCCAACTACCGCCCCATAGCGATCACATCTGTTCTGTCAAAAGTGATGGAACGTGTGGTCAACGACAAACTACTCACATACCTCGAGAAGAACAAAATTATTAACGACCGTCAATACGGATTCCGGCGGAACCGCTCGTGCGGTGATCTTCTCGCGTATGTGACACATGTTTGGGGGCGGTGCCTGGAACGCTTTGGTGAGACCCAAACCGTTGCACTGGATATTTTCAAGGCCTTTGACCGGGTTTGGCACCGAGGGCTTGTCAACAAACTGCCTTCTTACGGACTTCCCACTTCCTTGTGTACGTGGATTGCCGACTTTTTGAGGGAGAGGTCGATTCAGGCGGTTGCTGATGGTTTCACCTCTTCCTCGCATTCGATAAATGCTGGCGTCCCACAGGGATCGGTTCTGTCTCCGACTTTGTTTCTGTTGCACATCAATGACCTCTTGACATGTGCACCGATTCATTGTTACGCGGATGACAGTACAGTCCATGATAGCTTTTTGTTTGACAAGCCTCCAAAGGGCTCACAAATCCCAATGGCTCGGAGGGCTTTGAAACAAAGAATGGACGGTTACCTCGAGAGTGTTTTCTCTTGGGGTAAGAATAACCTCGTCGAATTTAATGTTTCAAAGACCCAATCATGTCTGATTACGTCTAAAAGGGATCGGAATGATAATCTAGTCTCCTTCAACGGAAGCAATCTCCCGAACAGGCCTTCCATTGATATGCTTGGTGTAACTCTAAGTGACCAGCTCAGGTACGGGGGCTCCATCGAGGCCAGAGTTAAGTTAGCCTCTCAGAAACTGAGCGTACTGTACAGGGCCCGCAGATACTTTAATAGTACACAACTGCTAACCCTGTACAAATCGCAAGTGCGCCCCACGGTTGAATTTGGCAGCCACCTCTGGTCTGGAGTCCCAAAATACCTGAAAAAAACCCTCGACTCTGTGCAGAAACGGGCGGTCCGTTTGATAGATTCTCCTAACTTAACAAATGGACTGCAATCTTTAGAGCACAGGCGTCAGGTGGGAATGCTGTCCTTGTTCTACCGATATTACAATGGAAGATGCTCCGAGGAACTAGCGTCACTGATCCCCTCGGCACCGGTGCATAGTCGGGAAACACGCCAAACACGCGCTCAACATTTGTACACGGTTGACATTAGTCACATGAGAACGGGTCGTTTCTACGACTCGTTCTTGAGTTCAACAGCCCGGCTGTGGAACGATTTGCCGGCTTCTGTGTTTCCTCCCTCCTACAATATGGGTCTCTTCAAGACCCATGTTCACTCCTTCCTCTCCTCAACAGCACCCTCCACACAGCATCTTCAAAGATGACATAGGCCCTGAGGGAAATTATTTCCCTCAGGGCCTCCTGTGTGGAGTTAACATAAAAAAAAAAAAAAAATTTAATCACAGGGAACCAAATTTGTCCCAGGTCACGTAGGTCTTATATAAATCGTTGTGTCTCCCTTACTGTCACTCCACGAGAAAACTCCACGTTTTATAATGAAATCTAGAATTTAATCAAGAACATTTTAAATGTGTACCTCCATGAAACCTAAGTTAGGAGCCATCCTTAAATTACGTCACACATTAAGGAGGGGGGGGGGGGGAGTAGAGAAGTGTGACATTGTGACAAGGGGTATGGGGGGGGGTCATCAGTTCTGTGACATTACATGTAAATTATTAAAACGCAAAAAAAAATTAGATGTAAAATTGCAAAATATGTGACGTCACACGAGGGGGGAGGGTGTCTCACAAATGTGACGATGTGTGACAGGGACGGGGGGGGGGGGGGGGGGGAACTCATGAAATTCGTGTGACATAATTTATGGATGGCCCCTTATCGGTAGCAATTTGAGAAAAATTTATTAAATATCAAAAATTTTTGTATTCATTATTTTTTTCATGTAACGACAAAAATATGAGGTAATAATAACGTTTCTACTACATTTGCCTAAAAATATATTTATTTTGTGTTTGTTTTTCTTTTTTTTTCGTTATCAGTAATTTTATATAGAAAAAACGGTTCCATGCTAACTGACAATAAAGTCAACTCAACACCTCTTTGAAAAGTAATTAAAAGCTATTAAAAAAAATATTTTAAAATAGCCCACAGTTTTACATTAACGTTATGCGCGTAATATAAGTAATACGTGTGTTGGCGCCTAGTACCTCGCCTAAGCGCTTAACGATTCGGGGTGAATTCGCCTCTTTTGAACAGGCACTTTGTGCCGTATTGCCCCTTTTGAACAAGCACTTAGTGCCGTATCGCCCCTTTTGAACAGGCATTTAGTGCCGTATTGCCCCTTTTGAACAAGCACTTAGTGCCGTATCGCTCCTTTTGAACAGGCACTTAGTGCTGTATCGCTTAGTGCTGTATCGCTCCTTCTGAACAGGGTCTTAGCTCGCACCCTCATTGCCCGGTCGAGATCTCGAAGCATTTTTCAGCTCCGCTTCTAACCTAATCTAATTTCCTGAAAACGTTTCATTGCCTGAAACTTTACAGTACAACTCAACTGAAAGTGTTAAAGCTTCACCAAAAATTACATAGATGTCATTCCAAGTATCGTAATCTAATTAAAAATATTATTATTTTCCAGGTTCACAACTCAAATGAAATTGTTAAAGCTTCTTAAAAGTTTTCATAGATGTCACTCCTGGTATTGTGATTTATTTGCTAAAAATAATAAAAATAAAAGAATTTCCAAGTTCATTTTCCGACAAGGCTATCTTTAGAGCTTCAAGCAATATTCGCTAGATGTAGAAAAATAGGGAATTTTCTTGGTAGGTAATTACAACAGTTCGACACTTTTGTTGTATTGGGTTCTACTTCACTTTACCTTGTTCTGATTTATGATTATCTATTTTTTTGCCAATTTCTGATTTTGAGGTTGAATCTTGTGTAAAGTATTTTAATTTAATTTATTTTAAAGGAAAATATTTAAATATGACATATACTTATCATTTTAGCATATACATACAGATAGAACCATATGCAACCAGCTAGGGCGTAATAATTCAACGCACAAGGTTCTAACTACATTCCCCTTATGCCGTTCCAATATATTAGAGCCACGTTCCCATTCAATATTTTCTTTAAAATAGGTTAAACTAAAATCCTTTTCACAAGATTAAATCCCAAAATCAGGAACTGTTAATCAGTCAGATCTATTTGTTCACGTGGTTGGCGTGGCCCTAGTTTAGAATTGAATTAGGGAAATGTAATTAGAACCTTATGCAATGAATAATTATTCCCTATCTGGTTGCATCTGGTTCTATCTGCACGTGTAGGTATGTTCTAAAGGTGAACGGAGAACACAGAATAAAATCAACTCAGAACCTTCTTTGAAAAGTCATAAAAAGTGACCGATTAAAAATATTTAAAAAAATTGCAAGGCGGCGCTTCCGCGCTCAAAAAGAAGAAAAGATGGAGAGATATGTAATTACGAATGTTGGACAGAGGGCGCTAATATTTTAAATGACAAAATTGAAGCAAAAATTGTGAAAATGCTTAATAAAACATGACTCGTATAAAATAGAGCAAAAATCTCGTGGAAGGTATCTTAAGTATCATTTAAAGAAACATTGTGAATTTTTTCACAAATATAACTTGTAAAATAATAGAAATAGACTTGTTTTTAATAATTTTTGAAGCATACTTTGAAATTTTTTTCTATCGAGGGAATTTCATATAATTTGCGTTTCGGCGTGGAACGTACCTAGATATCATCTTCAAAAATAACACACATTTTTTAAGAGCTTAAAAACTTCAAATGTTTAAGGGAGATAATATATGTAAGAAATCGGTAAAAATTCGGGTAGCGGCGGCTTAAATAGGTTACGTTAGGTTAAGGTCATTGACTATTTTAAAAACATTTTTAATGACTTTTCAAAGAGGTGTTGAGTGGACCTGATTCTGAGTTCGCACGGAAACGTTCTAAAATGGTAAGATATTTTCCTTTAAAATATTATGTTTAATTACAATATTTTACAGAAGATTCGACCTCAAAAATCAGAAATTTGTAAATAAATTATAAGAAATCTTAGAACAAGGTAAAGTGAAATTAGAACCTTATCCAAATGAGGGGACGAAATATTGATAATTAAACAAACAAAAATGAGTTCTTGTAAAGAATATTTGTTAGCTATGACTTATTAAATAAAAGTTCAAACATTCTTCGGAATATTATTTTTGAAAATTGGTTAAAATATAAACGGATCAATACATTCCGATTTTGCTCTGACGTCATTCGGTGCCCATACAAGGACGACTAGAGTGCCTACCTAAAGGCCTGGGCCCGCGATCAAGTCAGTGCAAAGTTTCCAATTTGAGAGGTGGGTATGAATGCCGCCGCCCCGGAAACCATTTATTGGATAACCAACACTTCTGCCTTAATGGTTCGCTACGTTTGTCTAGGTCTTGGCGGCGGATGCGCCTGGAAAACAGCTGCGTGGCGGGCTGAATCGGGATAGACCGGTTTGGGAGTCACTCCTGGACACACTGACCCTAGATTTCTACCCTCCCCTCATACATTTCAATTTGGGAGGCGGGAATGGGTACCGCCGCCCCGGGAACCTTTATTGGATAACCAACACCTCTGCCGTAAGTCATCCCGAGTAGTTCGCTACGTTTGGTGATTTAGCAGGGGTGCCCGGGTTCATGGGGTGAAGTTTGTCTAGGTCTTGGAGGTGGATGACCAGGACACACCAAACCCCAGATTCCTACCCATCCCTTAAACCCTTTTCCTTCCCAGAACTCTCCTCTCCTTCCTTTCCTTTAAAAACCCTCCACACAGCATCCCCAAAGATGTCATAGGCCCTGAGGGAAATTATTTTCCTCAGGGCCTCCTGTGTGGAGTTCATGTAAAAAAAAAATACATTTTCCTTCCCAGAACTTCCTCTCTTTCCATTCCTTAAAAAAAAACTTCCACACAGCATCCCCAAAGATGACATAGGCATTGAGGAAAATTATTTACATCGTGGGCGTCCTCTGTGCGGTTAATGTAAAAAATTGCCATCGAGCGACGGCAATTTACAAATTGTTGTTGATACTCGTTTTACTGCTGATTTGCGTGTTGTTTTAAAGCAAGCATATTAAATAAACAGAGTTATTCGACTATTTTAAACAGAGATAGTTTACTTAGCGCTGCATTCATTATTTGGCGGTCATGCGCCCAGGCCTGTTCTCTAGTCGGCCTTGACGCCGATGCCCGGGATACGACACGAGCGCCATAGCGGACGAGATTGACAACTACTGCGTGACGTCATGAAATGCAAAATCTTTTTTTGCAACTTATTGAGAAGTCAAAATTAAAAAAGAAAATTATATATTTATATCACTAAGAAAACTTGCTTTAAAAAACATTAAAATGTGATGGTCCTTTCTGTACAAAAATTAATTACAGAATTTAACTACAATGAATAAAATATATTTCATTTATTTGTCTGTAGCACACATGGATAAATAAAATAAAATATCCACTGGAGCGACCAAGCGAAATATTTGCCTCGATTGCTGGAGATTACCAGAAGATCATTATTAAAATTTTTCGCCAACATTAAAAAACATACCTTCGCATTTTAACATGGACATAAAAACTTATTATAGTGCTATATAGCCAATTAATTATCGTGTATTTTATCGTTTACCTCATATTTGTAGGATTTTAAAAAAAAATGTTAAAAAATCGTAAAGTTTATAACCGCGCGAATCCTGTTTGTTTATTACTTTGAAACTCCGTGAGAGGTACCTAATCGAGTCAACATAGAATATTTTCGATTTCTGTATGTTTTCCGTGGTATACTAGATAATGAAAGGTGCATATCTATGGAAAAATGACTTCATTTTAACCGTAAACAGTTGATCAGAAATCCTGCCTGAAAAATATTTTTAAATTTTATTTTTAACATCGTTCTAAAATACAATCTACAAAGTTCGGATTTGCGACATCTATGATCATAATAGATGAAGCATTTCAATAGCTTCGTTTTAAGACCAAATAAGCCATTTAAAATGGCACCAATATATGCTAAAAATCGCTCCAGTGGATATACATGTTATGCTGCCACTCTTACGCACTAAATGACAACAGTCGAAAATGAGACAAACGGTGAACGTACGTCTGCACCTTCCAAAAGAAACGTACAATCATTTTCATACATCCCCCTCACACGTATAAAAAAATTGAACGCAATGCCTGTCGCAAATAAGTAGTACTTTGGAGGAAACAGACACGCGTATTTTGTGTGTCTCACTGTTATTTAATGAGTAAAAAAGAGCTTTTTTACATTAACTCCACACAAGAGGGTCTGAGGAAAACAATTTCCTTCAGGGTCTATGCCATCTGAGTTGCTGTGTGGAGGGTCTTTTTGAGGGGAGGAAGGAATGAACTTTGGTCTTGAAGAGACCCATGTTGTAGGAAGGAGGAAACACAGAGGCCGGCAAATCGGTCCACAGCCGAGCAGTTGAACACAAGAACGAGCCGAAGAAGCGACCCGTTCTCATGTGACAAATATCAACCGTGTACATATGTTGGGCACGCGTTACGCGTTGGGCATCGGTGCCGAAGGGATTTATTTTTTTATTTTATTTTATTAATCTATAAACATAGGGTTTTATATAGGGTTTAATTGATGCCTGTCTCACTAGGATTTACCTGTGTTGAGACAGGCTTAGAGGTACATATTTAAAATTATAGGAATATTTTAAGTTACATACAAATTCAATTGAATACTATAAAAATGGAAAGGTGATTGGAAGTGTGGGTAAATACTTTAAAGAGAGTTATGTAAATGTAGGAAGAGATGATGTACAGTAAATGATGATGTATAGTAAATCCTGTCAAATCTATTTATGGGATTGATTAATTAATTTGACATGATTCTATTTTTAAATCAATGACGCTAGTTCCTTGGAGCATCTTCCATTGAAATACCGGTAGAACAAGAATAGCATTCCCACCCGACGCTTGTGCTCTAAAGATTGCAATCCGTCTGTTAAGGTGGGAGAATCTATCAAAAGGACCGCCCGTTTCTGCACAGAGTCGAGGGTACTTTTCAAGCATTTTGGAGCTCCAGACCAGAGGTGGCTGCCAAATTCAACCGTGGGGCGCACTTGTGATTTGTACAGGGTTAGCAGTTGCGTACTTTTAAAGTATCTGCGGGCCCTGTACAGTACGCTCAATTTTTGAGAGGCTTACTTTACTCTGGCTTCGATGGAGCCCCCATATCTGAGCTGGTCACTTATAGTTACACCAAGCATATCAATGGAGGGCCTATTCGGAAGATTGCTTCCGTTGAATGAGACTAAATTTACATTTCGATCCCTTTTAGATGTAACCAGACATGATTGGGTCTTTGAAAAATTGAATTCAACGAGATTATTTTTACACCAAGAGTAAACATTCTCGAGGTAACCGTCCATTCTTTGCTTCAAAGCCCTCCGAGCCGTTGGAGTTTGTGTGCTCTTTGGGGGCTTGTCAAACAAATAGCTATCATGGACTGTACGTAACAACTATACGCGTAACAATGAATTTGTGCACACGACAAAATGTCGTTGATGTGCAGAACCTGCAGCATTATAGCGATAAGTCCAATGTGTGTTCTGCTCGCAGTATTAATTAAAGCATCTAGAATACTTCCAGACTGTCAAATTTTCAAACTATAAACACATGATTTAGCATTTCTTTGCTCTGAAATGCCTAACGAACAGAGCATGACAGATTAGAAAATTATTTCATATTCTTTATTGTACCTGTTTTAGCGTGGATTTTTGAAGGACGTGTATTTAAGCAGATGTTTAAGTATTGTTATTATGTATTGTGTTTAGATTACGTTTAGTGTTAGTACAGTTTTAAAGCGGTAGGTTACGTGAAAGGCTACGTGATTTCCGTCACATACAGCATTTATCATCTACGCAAAAATCACGTGTTTTGGCAACATTCAGTATAAGCCACGTTCGCTTTTTTAACGACATTTTTACGATCGCCTCGAAATTCTATTTTGGTTTTTTTTTTTATATAATGTACGTGTATTACATGCATTTTTTGTGAATACCGCACAAGAGTCCCAACTGTTCCCAACCGCCTGGAGCAAATGAGGTGTGTAAAAGCAAAGGCAGCAATCTCCAAAATATCGGAAAAAAGTTGTAAATGCAGTTGCATAGATAACCTAAATTCAATTTTCAAATCTGGTTAGTTACAAACTCAGCTTCCTCCCATCAAAATCAGAGTTTGAAAATATGTTTCAAAGGCAAAGATATCAGTGTTTTTTTGCCTTTTTTCAAAAAAACGATGGAGATTGCTGCCTTTGCTTTTACACACCTCAAATGAGACTATGGCATTCCCAATTATTAGAGTATGATGTGATGCTGAATGTAGTGGAGAAGGGAAGGAAACAGGGAGTTAACATTCCAGAATGGAAGATACTCTCAGTATCGCTCTGGTGTAAGACAACGATTCACAATTAAAACGTTGCTTCAAATAGCTTTATCCATTTTTGGTGAACAGATCTGAAAAGCCAGGAACTTCTCCACCTTCCTAGTATTTCTGAGTCGAAGTATGATACAGTTAAATATGTCGAATTCGCTCAGGATAGAGCAAAGCCCTGACAAGACTAAGATCTGTCACTCTGTCATTCAGAAGCGAAGTCCAACGAGCATGCGTTACAGTGTGGCAACTAAATGAAAAATTGCAATATTTAAAATCAAATTAGAGTAGTTCCTGCAAAGAGAAGAAAATTTGAAACGGCTCATCAGATCTGGTCACTAAGGACGGCCAAATCCATTTCTAGCCACAATTTGATTCTGAGTGGCGGTCTTTCCGCAGAAATGTACGAAAAGAATTGCTAAATTTGTAAAAGATTGACCAATTATGTCTAATAGGAACTTTCTTAGCAGGTGGGAAATTTAGGAAGCGTAAAACTCACTGCCGTTAATGTAGCAGGCTGGGTTGATGGTTCCACATAAGAATTCACAAAAAAATGTTCCAAACTGTGCACAGATTGTATGATCACCATAAGTTATAATTTGAAGTCTTTTCACACACAGATACTTTACACTTCGAAAATACGAAAATAATAGAACTTCATAATAATACACTGCTTGCTTGTTGAAGGTTGCCACTGCACTGGTTTGCAATCTCAACCAAGTGGGTAGAAGGAAGTAAGTAGGTATGGACGTATGTAGGTATGGGCCTATTTAGGACAAAGGACAGGAATATTCTCAAACAACGTTAGAAGCGTTTTCTTTAAAATAGCTAACTTTGGGCGTACGGACACGCCCACCACACTAATGCGTGTTTTTTTACATTAGCTTCAAACAGGAAAGCCAGAGAAAAAAAATCCCTCAGGACCTATATCATCTTTGAATCTTTGGGGATGCTGTGTGGAGGGTCTTTTAGGGAAAGGAAGGATAGGAAGTTCTGTGAAGGAAAAAGGTATGTGTCTTGCAGTGGCGTAGCGTGCCTTAGAGGGGCCCTGTATCAAAATTAGTTGGGGGGCCAAAATGAAGGGTAAAGATTTCTCACAAAATAAACAAAAGCCCGGGGGCCCCGTATCATTTATACGG
Organism: Glyphotaelius pellucidus; assembly: GCA_936435175.1. Taxonomy (NCBI): domain Eukaryota; kingdom Metazoa; phylum Arthropoda; class Insecta; order Trichoptera; family Limnephilidae; genus Glyphotaelius; species Glyphotaelius pellucidus. The sequence goes on from OW386563.1 coordinate 14,681,192, forward strand.
GCTGATACCGCGGTAGCTACGCCCCTGGTGTCTAGGAGTGACAGACGTATGAATTTAACCCTCCCGCTGGGTTGAAAGGCGATGGGTCAAGAGAGTCCGGCTGGAGAGGTCCAGGTTAAGTCTCCCTCAACCAGTCTCTCTTCATCCGCCCGCCACGTAATAGGTGGAAAACGCATTCGCCGCTAAAACCTCACAACACAAATCTGGCACCCATGCTAACTCACCAAACTGAGCGAACCACTGGTGATGAACTATGGCAAAAGTAATATTTAATTAAATGAAGACATTATGAGCGAAACTCAATCGAAAATCTGGAAACAGAAAAATCAGAAAAAGATATTGGCACCTCTGGGACTCGAACCCAGGACCTCCCTACTTTCCGGGTTGGGCGCTCTTATCCACTGAGCTAAGGTGTCGATATCCAATTCGGTCACTTTTAACTGTACCATACTTCGACTAAGAACCACCCATATTATCTTCATTTTTCTTAACGCATATTTTTATTGGCTGCCATCTTTATGAATGATTGCAAGATTCAACTCGAACTAAATGCATCCTAGATGGTGTCTGGATAAATTATTATCCATTTTATTTAATGTGCGACATCTATTGACTCTTCAGCAAGTCTGGGATGAATATTATTATTTATTATTTTAACTTTATGAGTAAAACCTCAAACTGTAATATTTAATTAAATGGGTTCGAGTCCCAGAGGTGCCAATATCTTTTTCTGATTTTTCTGTTTCCAGATTTTCGATTGAGTTTCGCTCATAATGTCTTCATTTAATTAAATATTACAGTTTGAGGTTTTACTCATAAAGTTAAAATAATAAATAATAATATGGCAAAAGTGTTGATTATCCAATAAATGATTCCCGGGTTGGCGGTACCCACACCCGCCTCCCGAATCGGACTAACGATTAATTAATTTAATTTTTTAAAACAATCTTATAAAAATAATAATTTAAAAAAGAATTAGAGTGTCCAATACACACGCGGTAGAAGCGAAACTTTATCAAAACAATCTCGACCAATAGGGCAAAAGTGAGGTCTTTTCCGCTTCACATTTCAACAAATTGCCTAGCCTTGCAAAATGACATCATAATCAAGGCGGCCAATGAGCTCACAGGCTTGATGCGTTGAAAGTGCAGTAATCGTCATGTCCGTTTCATCCGAAATCCAAATCACAGCCGTGCTATAAAAGTTTCACTTCAAAAATAGAGTTACAATATTTTTTCAAAAAATGGAAATGGAACAAACCGGTTCTTCTTTCAGACTGACGGCTCATTTTCCAGTGAGATTTTCGTGTGTACTTTTGAAATTATTTAGTATACTCAAAAATAGAATTTTCCTAACAGATGTTTATTTTAGAAACCGAGACACGTCGCGTGACGTTACAAAACTCAATGTCTTCCATGCCCCTTTATTCATTCACGTATATTTGGCCCAAAAAACACAAACAAGAATCTAATTCAGTTCTCGTTATGTAAACGACCAGAGTAAGTTTTCTCATAAATGGGGCAGATGTTTTTTTAATGTACTGCACTAATGTATTGAGGAAGGCCTGTGTAAAATGGGTCTGTTGTTGACGTGGCTGCAAAAAAACACCGAAATTGAAAATAATTTAATAATTTTTGTTTTTTCTCAAAATTAACTCAATTTTAATTAATTTTTTTTTACATTAACTCCACACAGGAGGCCTTGAGGAAAATAATTTCCCTCATGGCCTTGTCATCTGAGATGCTGTGTAGAGGGTCTTTTTGAGGATAGGAAGGAATGAACATTGGTCTTGAAGAGACCCATGTTGTAGGAAGGAGGAAACACAGAGGCCGGCAAATCGTTCCACAGCCGAGCTGTTGAACATAAGAACGAGTCCAAGAAGCGACCCGTTCTCATGTGACAAATGTCAACCGTGTACATAAGTTGGGCACGCGTTTGGCGTGTTTCCCGACTATGCACCGGTGCTGAAGGGATCAAAGACGCTAGTTCCTCGGAGCATCTTCCATTGAAATACTGGTAGAACAAGGATTCCCACCAAGGATAGCAGTGCCTGTGCTCTAAAGATTGCAATCCGTTTATTAAGTTAGGAGAATCTATCAAACGGACCGCCCGTTTCTGCACAGGTCGAGGGATTGACGCCAATTTTGACGATTGACGCTAAGAAATTTAAACAAAAGAAATACACATTTCAAATTTACAGTTAGGTAGACGGGTATGTATATAGCCGCCACGGGAACCAATTATTTGATAGCAAACACTTTTTTTTTACATTAACTCCACACAGGAGGAAAATAATTTTCCTCAGGGCCTATGTTATGTTAAGGAATGCCATGTGGCGGGTGTCCAGGAGTGTGTCCAGGAGTTACGGACGTATGAATCCATCCCTTCAACTGCGGTGCAAGGCGATTCAATGGGATTCTGGCTGGAGAGGTCAGAAGACCTCCTCAATCAGTCTCTCTCGATCCGGCAAGCCATGCAGCAGATGACCTTGACAAACCTCACCCCATGAACCCGGAAACCCCTGCTAAGTCGCCAAATCACTTGGAGTGACCTATGGCAGAGGTGTTGGTTATCCAATAAATGGTTTCCGGGACGGCGGTACCCATACCCGCCTCCCAAAACCCCTGTCATAGGATACACCAAGTGGTTTGCTACGTTTTGTGATTCATAGAGTGAGGTTTGTCCTGGTCTTGGCGGCGAATGCGTTTGCCCACCTACTGCAAGGTGGGCAGAGACTAGTTGAGGGAGACCTTTTCAGCCAGACTCTTTCAACCTATCGTTTTGCAACGCAGTGGGAGGGACATCCGTCACTCCTGGACACGTTGACTCCCCGATTCCTACCCACCCTCATATATTTTTCCATTTCAGAACTTCCTCTCTTCTTTTTGCCAAAAAGACCCTCCACACAGCATTCCCAAAGATGACATGTACTCTGAAGGATTTTTTTTTTGTAATTTTGATAACGTAAAAAAAGGGTTAAATTTTTAAACAATTAAACTTTTATTCAAAGCAAATCCGAATTATAGAGTTCATTGAACAAGAGTTACACACAGATAAACACCTGAATTTTGTTTCGTGACTTCGAAATTTTCAAATAATATATTTAAAAAATAGGCTTTTAAGGTTATATTATTATCTTAACTAGAGAGCAGAAATCTATCGTCGTTTACATCATGAGCTCTTGAGCTTTGATTCATCAATCTGTCTGTCAAAAACAATCAATGACTGAGTTCATCGAAATTGCTCAGTTATCAAAAATAAAAAAAAATAATTTTAATAAAATAATACTGTAATCAATTTTGTAACAAAACTCGCTGTTCGATTACATGTAAATATATATTTTATCAATAATTTATACATGCGTCGAAAACCCGGGCAAAGCCAGGGGAAAGGTGAAGGATAATTACGTAATTTACAAATATACTGACATCTATCAAATAAAACAAAAACACAGCCTTACAAAACATCCCCTTGGTTTGAATCTTCACTAAAACAGATCTTGATTTAAAAATATCCCTTATTTTCAAACAATATTTAAATACATTAATATCACATCTATCATATTTATAGAAAAATAAAACACTGCTGAATAATGTAAATATCTACATATTACTTTTTTAAATAAAATCTAAAACAAAGTTGTTTGTAAAAACAACCTCTAAAGAAAATGATCAAAGGTTTGAAGCTTTACTAAAAACGTTTCTTTTTTTAAATCCTTTTAATAATATTAGAGTCCTTTTTAAATGTCAGAAAAATTCTAAATAATTTATTTGGAATCTATATTTTTCGTGCGAATGTTTGGTCGTATGTTGCAAAAATGCGATCTTTTGGGGTGGTTAGGTGGTCTGAAGGGCGTTTGGAGGTCATTTCGACTACCAGCTACGTGCCGTGGGCGTCCTTCAAATGCCCTTGTGAGGGTTACGTTGGTATTATGTTGGAAAATATCGATCGTAGACCATGGTACACTACGCCTCATTTGGGGTGACCATGATTTGAACACAACTTTAGGATAATAATTGTTTTAAAAATAATTATTTATTAGTTGTAGAGAGAAATGGAAAAAAAAGCAATGTCAATTTTATCTTTTAAGTGAGTGAAATTATTGTTAAAATCTTTAGCGTTCTAGTTAATAATTTCTTGTTAGCTAGTATGTATGATTATACTGAGCGAGTTTACTAGCAGATAGTGAATTCACCGGTTTGTAGCTTGTAAACTCGCTCAATGTAATCGAGGCTTAAGTTGTTTTACACAATTTGAAAGTTCTATTCAAATTCTGTCACTATTTCATCGTAAGCCGATTGTTTAACAGTACTTGGATGATAAAAATAGATCGTGAAAAGGACTTTCACAATACTTGAATATTAACTGTGAAATTTGATGAATTGTCGAATTTTGTGTAACAGCAAGTGGGAGGCGGGTATGGGTACCGTCGCCCCATGAACCATTTATTGGATAACCAACACCTCTGCAATTGCTCACACAAAGTTGTTCGCTACGTTTGGTGACTTAGCAGGGGTGCCCGGGTTCATTGGCTGAGGTATGTCGGTGTCTTGGCGGCGGATGCGTCTGCCCACCAGCTGCACGGCAGGCCGGATTGGGAGAGAATGGTTGAGGGAGTCCCTTTGATTCTCCAGACGTACTCTCTCGGAACATCGCCTAGCGCCGCAGTGGGAGGGATGGATTCAAACGTCCGTCACTCCTGGACACACTGACTCCCAGATTCATATACACCCCTAATACACTTTTCCTTCCCAGAACTTCCTCTCATTCCTTAAAAGAGGACTGAGGCCCTGAGGGGAATTATTTTCCTCAGGGCCTCCTGTGTGGAGATAATGTAAAAAAAAAGAAAAGAAAAAGTGGGAAGGGATTTATTAATGCGGGTTTTGAAGAGGCCCGGATTATACGAAGGAGGAAAACAGATGCCGGTAGCTCGTTCCACACACGAGTCGACTTACACAATAACGATCCGTTATCGTGAGATAACAGGTGTTCAGCTCGTATCCGTCGTGTTTCATATACGTGTGCCAGGGATCAATGCTGTTAGCTACTTAGAGTAGGCTCCATTAAATTACAGTAGAACAGACTCAGCATGCCCACAATGCGTCTGTGAATCAGAAATGACAATAGCTCTGCTAACAACGCATTGTCAATCCGACGAACATTCTCCCTTGCACAGAAGCAAGCAGGTTTACCAAATTTTGTTGGGCTCCAGCCCAGAGATGGCTCTTAATTCAATTGTTGGGCGTACTTGAGATTTGTACAGGGTTAGCAACTGACCACTATTGAAGAAACCCCATATAAGTAACATTACATTACTTTAAACATTTCTTCTTTAGAAAAACGTAAAAAGGACACTGATCTAATTTGCATATTCAAAATTATCAACAGTACTACTGACACACCTGCTTTGTTACAACTCATCCAGTTTAACATCCCTTCCCGTAGACTCCGAAATAATGAATTGCTGTTCCTCAATCAACATTCTACTAATTATGGATATCATTGTCCTTTATCCAGAATGTCGAGACTTGTTAACGCAGGTCAAAGCATTGAATTTTTTGGTGTTAGCCTAAATGATTTTCGGCAGTCTATACGAAATGTGTAATTTTTAAAGTCTTTTAAATCCATCTTCAAGCTTTGACTTGTAGTCTTCCATATGTTTTTTATATTATAATTTGTCAATGCTCTTCATTTATATGTACTTTTCTTTCATTGTCATCTCTTTTTTTATTCGTGTTATTGTTATGTTATCAATGGACTATTTGTCCGTAAATAAATAAATAAGTCTCCCAGTTTCTTAGAAGCCAGTTTAATCGGGTTTATTTGGAACCCATTCTTACTTCAAGCATTTCAATGGAATCTTTATTGGGAAGAGTGCTCCCATCAAATTGCACCAGACAGTCACTGATGTCTCTCCTTGCCAAAATCAGACACTCTTGGGTTTTTGAGACATTGAAACTGACCAGATTGGCCTTACCCCAGGTACGAACCTTCTCCAAGTGGTGCTCAAATTTTTGTCTCAAATCTTTCCGAGCTGTTCGGTCATCGTAAACGAAAAGAGGCATATTACGCTTCTGTTCTGGTGACAAGTTTGTAAATATTAAAAAAAATAACATGGATATTTGAACAATTGTTTTGAAGCTTCATATTTTTTACTTTATAAATGCGAAACTGAAAAATTCTTTCACCAATAGAAAGCTAAATTGTGTGCGAGTAATTTAAGCTGTATATAATGGTAAGCTCTGGCGTTATGAAATTATTAATATTAATATATTCTATTTATCGTACGTTTTCTGACGCTAACAAAAGCGAGTTATTGCTAACGTCAGAAAACAAATCGTTGCCGTGGAAACGATATTAATATATTTGCGGGAAATCGTAGTTAATATCTATCCATCTATATAAATAAAAATGAATGTCCGAAATGCTTCCGAACGACTGCACCAAATTGGATAATTCTTTTTTTTATTACAGGTGAGCTCCGGCATTATTAAATTTAGGTGGCAAGCGAGCTGTCTGAAAACTGAATGTACATGCGAATGTATGGAATGCGGGAGGGGGGGTGAGGGGGGATAATTGATAAGTGCAAGCGCTACAGTAATTTCCCCTAATACCATGCGAGCGAAGCCGCGTGTAAAAGCTTGTATAAATTTAAAAAGCGATCAAGAGTGTTTTTTTACGGCGTTTTCCCCAACGTTTCGATCGATCAATCTGAGCCTACGATCAGCTAAGTGATTTGTTTAGTAACGCTCGATTCGCCTCACCACGAAGTCGGAGAGTTTCGTGGGGAAGAGTATATTTGTGAATTTGAGGGGTGTTGAGCCAAAATTTCGGCTTAACAGTTGATCAGTAGGATTGGGAACAACGGCTGTATTCCTTCCAAATAGGAGATTCTGTGCTGAGACGAACTAGAGTTTGGAAAGAGGGCTATCAGCGACTTGTATGGTAAAACTTTAAGATTTGGTTATGGTTTTTTAGTAGCTTATTTGACGATGTATTTCAAATATCAGTTGGTTGTTTTTTTCTGATAATTTCTTAAGACAATGTTTGAGGGAATAAGGGCTAGTTGTTTCAACACAGAAAGTGAAATATAAATTGAAAGTTTTTCATTAAACGCCGATTTTAGGGGTTATTCAGTTAATATTATCAAATTGCAACAAGCTGATAATCTTAAAAAAATGATAGTTGTCCTGTTCTGCTGATCATAAATTGTTCAAAGGCTGAAACGGGCTTAGAATCGGCAATCAACGGGGAACTTTCAACTGTCAACAAAATGAATCATAGATATAGGAATATATAGACCTGCCCTAAGTGAAAAAAAAGCGTATTATTTCCCCCTCCCCATACCGGTTCCATTTGGAATTTGGAATCGGCTGGGCTCACGAATGGCCTCGAGCGAATCTAAAAAATGTGACGTCATCATTCTTGTGCGAACCAGCGTCGGGCTTTGATCGGAACATTTTACGAAATAATACGGCAAAAATGGTGGCTTGTTCTAATGAAAACGTGTAAAAATGGAAATGAAAAAGAGAATAAACCCAATTGTCGTATTACATTCCATAGGAAAGCATTATTTTACTTTATTTTAAGCTTATTCACATCATATAAAATGATCCGTTTTAATAACCATCTATTCACCATAACAAATGTACGCGTTTCTCAAGTGTGCTCGTCGCTGTTTATTAGGGTAAGTAAATTATGAAACATTTGTAAAAGTGTCTTAACTAAACACGGCAACAAAATATTCGACTCTGAAAACAAGTGAACCTTACTTTGCCGTATTTGGACTTCGCAAATTTGTTCATAACGTGGCGAGCAATTCGCGCTCCCATGTAACAAGGTCTATTCATTCAAAAGCAGATTTTACTTTAAAGAACTAAATGGTGATATTGTAATGCGAGAGGCCTATATACTGTCAGATTGATTTATTGACGAATCACATATCTCACAGTCATCTTCTTCTCTTCGCGTCCCTCTGCATTTGGTTTGTACCCCTCACCTGTCTATTCTTGTCTAGGTATATTCATATGTCTATAAGCTGAATGGATATATGATGACATGTTACATTATTTGAATTTATGTGAAACAAACCAATTAATGTATTTGTTTTGCTTTTTTTAAGTGGTTGGACACTCTGTTTGAAATTTGTTGGTTTCAAAACCATCTCTTTGGCAAAACCATTAGCAACTTTGGCAAAATTATTAGCATTTCTTTTCTGCGCGATTTTGTGCCCAGGAAACACTTTCCATTTCGGAAATTGCGGATACGTCCCTGGATAACCGAGGCATGTCCATAAAACTACTAATTTGTGAGGTGTTTCCAAGAATAGTCCAACGTGCATCGATTACCTATTAAAACCAGGCAAAGCAATAAACATTCTATAGCATGGAGTCTCTCGCTTATAGAAGTTGCACCTTCAATGTCAATTTTATTCACACATGTTTTGCATAAAGTGTCACATGTTTTCTTTTGATTTCATCATCTTGTTTATTTTTAAGCCTTTTTTTTCGCCGCGTGCAATATTTGTTCAGATGATGAAATTATTTCACTGTCCTTACGTCATCATCATCAGTGAAATTAAATCGCTGACTTCCTTTCTCATTGTTTTTTTTCGTTAATGTGTATTTTTTACGTTAGCTCCTCACAGAAGGTCCTGAGAAAACAATCCCTTAGGGCCTGTGTCTTCTTTGAGATGCTGTTTGGAAAGGAAGTTCTGGGAAGAAAGGGTTTGAGGGCTGCGTAGAAATCTGGGGGTCAGTGTGTCCAGGAGTGACAGACGTATGAATCTATCCCTCCCACTGCGATGCAAGATGTTGTTCCTAAAGAGTCGTGCTGGAGAGGTCAAAAGGTCTCCCTCAACCATTGATCCAGTATGTAGTAATGTCATCACCCCACCAAACCTCACCTCATAAGCCCGGGCACTCCCGCTAAATCACCGGGACGATGGTACCCATATCCGCCTCCCAAATTAACTATTGTCTATATTGCACAAGAGTCCCAACTGCCCGATGAGCCAGACCACGGCATTCCCAATTGGGATATATTGTGAGGCTGGAGAAAGGGCGGAGAAAAGGGAGTTGAAGAGGTGGATGCTGGCTATGCATCTGGTCATCAAACACGGCTAAAGCCATTTAAAGCAACTTTTCGATTCTAAATGGTAGTCTTTCACCAGGGCGATACAGAAAGTATCTACCACTCTTTAACGTACTGCAAACATACAAATATTATGTTTTTAATAAATGTGTTGTGAAATAACACATAAATCAAATAAAATTTATTTACGCACGCCAGGATTTGAACCCGCGACCTTCTGATATGTAGCCAAGGATCGTAACCACTCAATCGCAGAGGCCGCCAAATACGGCCAGTTCTGAATTCATGAAATATAATACATGCTTCTCAAGCAAATCCAACTCTGTATTTTATGCTTTCTTTGCATAATTTAATTTTAATTTCAGATATTATATCTGAATCTGAATATATTTGATTTGAATGACGTGTTATTACCTTGGAAATTAGATGTTATGATATCTTTGAACTCTGTTGCATAATATTGTCAAACAATTCTAGAAAACGGTTCCATCTATCTGCCAATCTATCCATTCTGGAAGACCTAGTCATCCGCAATAAGCCATCAACATTTTGCTTAGATCAGAGTTCTACTAGTAAAATTAATTCGTTCCTTTCGAACCAATGTATGGCTATCAGCGGTGTACCACAGGGGTCTCGTTTAGGTCCAATTTTGTTTTCACTATTTATAATAACTGCCCTGATTTAATTTACCTCATTGAATTTCATGTACCTGCCAGAGCTATTCGTTTCAAAATCCTATTTAAATGTAATAATACTACACTACCAGTACTTCAAACACTCGCTTGTAACTAGATTGCATCGATTTAGTAATAGATACGCAGATGTGGTGGAGCTCTATTTAAACTTCACGGAAGGTAGATGCAAGAAGGCTAAGCTATGAAATCTTTTCAATAAATATTGATTTAATCTAAGTCTCCTTTACTTATACATTATAATTTGTGTTTTTTTTTACATGAATTCCACACAGGAGGCCCTGAGGAAAACAATTTCCCTCAAGGCCCATGTCATCTGAGATGCTGTGTGGAGGGTCTTTTTGAAAAGAGGAAGGAATGAACTGTCTTGAAGAGACTCATGTTGTAGGAAGGAGGAAACACAGAGGCCGGCAAATCGTTTCACAGCCGAGCTGTTGAAGACAAGAACTTGTTGGAGGAACGCCCCGTTCTCATGTCAGAAATGTCGACCGTGAACATATGTTAGGCACGCGTTTGGCGTGTTTCCCCACTATGCACCGGTGCCGGAGAGACCAATGACGCAAGTTCCTCGGAGCATCTTCCATTGTAATACCGGTAGAACAAGGATAGCGTTCCCACCCGACGCCTGTGCTCTAAAGATTGCAATCCGTCTGTTAAAATGGAAAAATCTATCAAACAGACCACCTGTTTCTGCACAGAGTCGAGGTTATCTTTCAGGTATTTTGGAGCTCCAGACCAGAGGTGGCTGCCAAATTAAACCGTAGGGCGCACCTGTGGTTTGTGCAGGGTAAGCTGTTGTGTTCTATTAAAGAATCTGCCGGCCCTGTACAGCAAGTCCAATTTTTGGGTGGCTAACTTTACTCTGGCTTCGATGGAGCCCCCATACCTGAGCTGGTCACTTAGACTTAGTATGTACTTGTATCTCTTATTTTTATTTTTATTAGAGCTTTTATTTGTGTTATACTCTCAATAATTTTATTATCTTCTAAACTGTGACACGCAAGCGTTGTGTATGGTATATTTTTACCCTGGATATTAAAAATAAATAAAACTTGTCCTCAGATTATTTAAGTATTTTCTCGCTTTGGAGAAGAGTCAGAACAAATTTCTGAGATTTCTCTACCTGGCTATTACGCGTGCCTTATTCTAGTGACTTTCTCTTGGGTGTGCTCGGAATGAACCACTTATGGGTCAGAAGGGATGTGCACATCGCTTCACATTTCTTCAGACTGATTTGTGGATGGTTCGAAAACTTGACCATCGTGGAGAGCTTTCTATGTTCCCTGTGGTTATCTCTGTCACCGACAGCATAGACTGTTCTCTCTCCCGGCCTGCCTGACTAACATGCTGGTGGGGAGTTGTTGTTAAATATAATCACTTCAGATATTAAGTAGATTTTAAATAGCAAACTTTGTATAAAAACTGCGTTTAAATACATACATTTCTTTTCTCGCCAAACTGAGAACTCCATTCTAGAGAAACTCATGGTCACTGGCAAAGTGTTTGGCAGGAGAAGCAGAGAAACGTCACCGATGTGTTGGAGTGATCAAATATTACAGGAGGCCTTTGGAAGGCCTTTGGGAGGCTTTTGGGGTCCTTGGCTCTCTACAAGGATTGGAGAGGTATTTTTGTACCAAGGTAATTGGATGATATCTCACAATACTCAGCAATTTGGTAACAGTTAGGACTCTTCAGCACTAATCGCATTAAAAAATGTATGGGAGATCAAAGAACTTTGTCATTCAAAACACCTTCCATTGACACCGATAAAACAAAGGCAATACACCCACATGTCATCTGTTCTACAGTAATTGCGATCCATCCATGAAGACAACGTTGAATTAAATTATAAAACCAGTTGGTGAAACAGGTGATAAAAACACCGATTTAAGTATTTGAAGCCTTCATAACATAATAATGTTTTTAATCTTGCGCACATGATTTCATATAGAATTACTATCGGAAGATAGCTAACAATTTGTAATCTGCTTATCGCAAAACACACATCCAACCACATGTTTTATCTGCGATGCAATGGTATATTAAATGTAAGATTGGCAATTGTCGAACCTATCGGTACAATGTTAAGAGGAATATAAACGCTAGAAATATTTCGATTCGCATGCCTTCAAAATTTAAAATCTAGCGTCTTATTTACACGAGGAAATTAAGCTAAAAAGTGGTTTTTATTTATTTTGTGCATAATTTTATAAGAATGAAAAAAGTTAGAACATACAAAACCTCAAAAATAGTTTGGTATTTTTTAAAAATTGTTTATTGTTTTTCTTCATAGTTAAGTCATGCAAAAACATTTTTTAGTGGTTTACGCTGATATTTTTTGTTATGTTATTAATAATTATATTGCAATTCCAATACATAGAAAAGCTAGTAAAAGCTTCAATTTATACGTAGCATATTTTTTATGTTCATAATGTAAACCGATTCGTCGTAAAGATTAATCTAAATTATATAAAAATGAATGTGTCTTTGTTTGTCCTCTGTGCGTTCCTAAACCATTCATGTGTTTGCAATGAAACTTTGGGGATTTGATGTGCGCATGCCCGTGATGGTTTCTATACATAATAGTGAGCTCTGGCGTTATAAAATATTGACTACATTTTTTATCCGATTGCGATGAGTTTGTGAGTTGTTGTGCGCACATTCGAGATTTTTTGGCTTTATTAAATTTGTATAAAAAAATTACAGTAGGCAGCGCACAAGTTGTTTGAAATATGTGTATTTCGTATCGCATCATATACAGAAATGTGTATTTCGTATAGCATCATAAACAGAAACACCTTGAAGATCTAGATCTCAAAAAAGGTGCAGGCCCTGATAAAATCCTCCCTCTCTTCATAAGCAAATGTGCGCGCAGCCTGTCTAAACCACTATTCATAATTTTTAGTCGCTCCCTTGAAGAGGTAATAGTGCCTAACACCTGGAAAACAGCTTTTATATCTCCTATCTTCAAAACTGGCCAAAAATCGGACGTCGAAAATTTTACACCAATATCAAAGTCCTGTTTTTCAAAAGCGAGGGTCATGATATATTTTTGTACCACTGGTATGTAATGTTATATCAATTAGAATGGATTACTTCATGCACCCATATCCGTCCATACATTTGATTATTGAATTTCACTTCAAAATGTCATCGGAGTTTTCCTGGAAATCAAAATACTACCTCCACAATTTAATGTCGAACAAAATATTGAACACTATTTATTTTTTTAATAAAAAAAAATTACACAAATATAGTAAACCATTTGAACGCTTACCTCAAACTCCATATATGCACACCGAAGAATTTTTTTAACCGCATCCTGTGTAGTCCTTGTGCGTGCATGACGTAGATACTAATAGGAAATAAAGTAATATAACATTTCATATCATTATTGATATGAAATGTTATATTATGATAGGTAAAAAGATGTGGAAAAGGAATGAGAGGGGAAAGGTTATTTTGAAAAGTACTTACCTGGTTTGTTTTTAAAATTAACTCCACGCCTGTATCATCTTTGGGGATGCTGTGTGGAGGGTCTTTAGAGGGAGGAAACACAGAGGCCGGCAAATCGTTTCACAGCCGAGATGTTGAACTCACGACCTAGTCGTAAAAACAACCCGTTCTGTGTGACTTACGTCAACTGTGTACAATTTTTTGGCGCGCTTTTGGCGTATTTCCCGACTGTGCTGAAGGAATATCAATGACGCTAGTTTCTCGGAGCATCTTCCGTTGAAATACTGGTAGAACAGGGACATCATTCCCAGCCGACACATGTGCTCTAAAGATTGCAATCTGTTTGTTAAGACAGTAGAATCTATCAAACGAGTCACGGGTTTTGCTCAGTTATTTTGGGGCTATGGACCAGAGGTGGCTGCCAAATTCAACGGTTGGACGCCATTGGGATGTGTGCAGGGTTAGCAGTTATGTACTATTAAAGTATTTGCGAGCCCTGTACAGTACGCCCAGTTTCCGAGAGGCTAACTTAACTGAATGGAGCCCCGTACCTGAGCTGGTCACTTAGAGTTACACCAAGCATATCAATGGAGGGCCTGTTCGGAAGATTGCTTCCGTTGAAGGAGACTAGATTTTCATTTCGATCTCTTTTAGACGTTATCAGACATGATTGGGTCTTTGAGACATTAAATTCAATGAGATTATTTTATCCCAAGATAAAACACTCTCGAGGTAACCGTACATTCTTTGCTTCAAAGCCCTCCGAGACGTTGGAGCTTGTGAGCCTTTTGGCTTCGATGGAGCTTCCATACCTGGAGCAGACCTAACCACAGATTTTTTTTCAGGGTTATACTGAGAGATAAAAATCTAAACATTTTTTTGCACACGTAGAGTGGATGGTCAAAGAAATATGTCAGGGAATATATGATGTGCAAGTGGAAGACAGAAGTAGTCTAGGACGTCCAAAAAGGACATGGAAAGATAAGTTTCCGTTAAAATTGTTTGAATTTCAAACTTCTACAAAGTAATGATCTTTTAAGTATTGATTATTTAGCCTTGAACATCAATAAGTCATTTACGACTGTTCTTTGAAAATAAGCACTGAATAGGCAGCAGCTAGAAGTATGCTTATGAACATTTATTACATAACACCTTTCGACTGCAATCCAATGAAATTGACTGTGTGTTCCATAACAGTTGATCCTCCGATAGTAACAGTTGGCCCTTCGGCATACTTATATACAATATGCAGTCGTTTTAATATTTCTATACTCCAATGTAAACTTGTATCCATTAAAAAATCCCATTCATCATACATAAAATAACGATTTGACAAAAAAATTAGATCATTAATAATTCATATTACTTGTAAAGTTTTTCCCTGAACAATATTGAAGTGAGCAACAAACCCATGGTAATTAGTCTGCTAAAATTATCAAAATTCTTAGAAATTCGACAGTAACAAATGTAATTAATAACATTGATTAAAATCCTTTAGACCACCCCGCTTCCCCTCCCCCATTTGTTTTGTATATAAATCGTACCTACACTAGGAATAATTTGTACCAGTCTGAAGATGGCTCTAGCGAGCTGAAACCGGTTACGGTCAATAAAATTAAAGTGGAAAAAGTTTTATATTTGATGTATTATAATATATTAATAAGCAGTCGGTTTAGAGAAAATACGGTAAACCTAATTACACAAAACATAAGGAAGTGTCTCCGAAGGGGTGTACAGAGAAAATGTACCGCCGAGTAACAAAAGTTTAAAACATATTTTCATTCTAATGCAACAAGAATTAAACTAATTGTACATATGCTGTATACATCAGTGTGTAGGGTTCACAGGGTTGTGGTTTGTCCAGGTCTTGGTGGCAGATGCGTTCGCCCACCAACTGCGTCGCAGACCGGATCGGGAGAGACTGGTTGAGGGACACATTTTGACCTCTCCAGCAACACTCTCTAGGAACATCACCTTGGATTTTACTGGATAAACTGACCCCCAGATTCCTAGCCACCCCTCATACCGTTATCCTTCCCAGAACTCCCTTTCCTAAAAAGATACTCCACACAGCATCCTCAAAGATGACTTGGGCACTGAGGGGAAATGGTTTCCTCCGGGGCTCCTGTGTGGAGCTAATGTAAAATAAAATCAGTATAAAAAATCGAAACAATAAATAAATTTATTATGTAAGATATTTTTAAAGTCGATTTAAGGTTCGAAATTGGTAAAAATGAACATAGAATGTATAATATATGAATACCTCACAAGAGTCCTAACTGCTCCCGTTTGGAGCTAGTGAGACTATGGCATCCCCAATTGGGGTATGTTGTGAGGCTGAAGGTAGTGGGGAGGGGAAGGTGATGGGGAAGAGGAAGGTGGAAAGTACCTGGCTATTCGGATCTGGTCACCAAACACGGCTAAAGCCATTTCAAGCAACGTTTCAATTCTGAATGGGGGTCTTACACCAGGGCGATACTGAGAGTATCTTTCACTCTTAAAAAAAAACTTTCGAAAATTTTAACGATTGATTCAGAATATGTCAGCGAAAGTTTATGTAATTTTGGAAACACCGTCACGCCCACAATTCACAGCTTTCGCTCATGTCTTCAGTGGTAATAACTATTACTGTAAACAATACAAAATAAATCTACAATGTCGTAAAAACATATTTAAATTTCCTTGAAAATCATCTCATTTTGTTTGCCGATGTAATTTACAATACACACGGTTTAAATCAATGTATTTATTATATTCATATTAAGACAGTGTTAAAATTTAACTTACGCCAAAAATACTTTAAAATGATTAAAAAAAATTATTTTAAGAACTTTTATTGGTATTAAGTATTTTACGTGAAAAGTGTCCCGCGAATTGAAAACGCTTGGCCTCCATTACGCAAAACACAAATTGTCCTTACGCGCCCGCTCAGTTTCGTAGCAGACTCCACCGAATCGACATCGCGCTTAACCCTCGCCAAAATTCACCGGTTTTCCTCGAGTTTTTTCCCGATTTAATACAAATATCGATTGTTTAAAGTGACGATTTGAGAGCTGAAAAAAATCTACAAGAAGGAGAAAAATCGTAAGTTTAAGATTCTGTAAAAATAGTTTAAAAATTGTTAGTATTAAGATAGTTATTAATGTTTTAATATGAATGACGATTTTAAATGTTGCAATATGTCGATTGTTGTTTAAGCAAAATATTCATAGGTGTCTCTAGTGCAATTTATGAATTTCTTAAACTTGGTTCGATTCTGGAATATTATTTTTATTGCCGAAATTTCAACTTAATCACTTCTATGGCAAACAAATCATTTTGTTTATAACTTTTCTGTAGTAAGTTTTTTTATTGTGTACCTACTTTTAAAATTAAATCGCTTGTATTGTGATGAAATAAAGATCAGTTTGAGTGGCTATTGAAAATGTTGGCATTACCAAGTAGAACAGATTTAAACAAAAATGAACTCACGACGACTTGAAAAACAACGTCTCATTAAAATATATGTTCAAACATTACATAGACTTGACGAATTCGTAAATAGATTTTTTTATTATTATTTCATTAATTTAATATCTAACATTATATGAACAATTCATAACGTAATCAATTCTATACCAACATATGGTGGAATGTTTCATAAAAATGTAATATTATTGAAAAATCTGTTTTATAGTTTAATTTTATATTAAAATACGATTTTTAAAATTGAAACAAAATTTACAAATAGAAATACAAGTATGATTCCATTTATAATCCATTAATTCAAAATTACGTAGAAACAAATTCATAATAATAGTATTTATTTAAATAGTGCATTTAAAAGTTTAGAATAGAAACTTTCAAATATTTGTAATTTTGGAATATATTACTTACAAATATTTGAAAATAATATATTCCAAAAATTTATGAACCGTTTTTCTTGCATATTTACGAAAGATTTTTCAAAGTTTGTTTCGATTTTTTTAATTAAATTTTTAATAATATTCCATTTAACCTATCTAATATATAGAAACAATTTAAAACATTTTTCCACTATTTTAATATTTGAGCGTTACAATTTTTAGTTCATAACGACCAGAAATTCAAAAATAAGAAGTAAAAAAGATTTAAAATTGTTTCAATACATCATTGTAACGGAAATCCACCACGAATCGTCATTATCAAAAATAAAAATAATAATTTATTATTTTAAAACAATATTTTAGATTAAAAAATCTAAAAACGCATCGCATTTTTTTAATAATTAATTCTAAACCAATAATGTAGGATAGAAGAGTTTTTAATATCTCAATAATTGAAGACAACTTAAGTGACTCTAAAACGAAAATTTTAAACGAAAAATCCGAAATAATATTTGATCGCCTATTATAATTGTTTTTTTACTCAAGTTATTACAAAAATTTAAAAAAATAAATTTTATATTATTTAAATCAAAAGTTTATACTATATCATTTTAATTTTTAGTTCTTACAATCAAACCGCCTACAATTTTCCTCATTACACATAATTTCTGAGAAATAAAATCATTTTTTAAATAAATAAATGTTTATAGAAAAAATGTGGTTATTTAGTAAACGTTTACAGAAACGTAAGTAATATTTTTTTTAATATTGCCATATTTTTATTCTTGTGCGTAAAATGTATATAGCATTTTCCTGTTTGTATAATACAATATAAACTATGTTTAAATTTATTTGAGAGTATGTATCGCCCTGGTGTAGGACGACCATTAAGAATTGAAACGTTGCTTGAAATAGCTTTAGCTTTGTTTGGTGACCTGAATGCTGTAGAAACGAGATGCTTGAGGCGCATGTGTGGTAAAGCCATGTACGATCGTGTGAGAAACGTGGAGCACCAAAGAATGTAAGCGTAATGAATAAGATTAAAAAAGAGACGCTCAGATGGTTTGGGCATGTGGAGCGAATGAACGAAGAAAGGAGTGTAAGGAGAATATATGACGCAAATCTGAATGGTAGAAGAAGTCGGGGACGCCCGAGGAAGACATGGCACGACCAAATGAACCAGATACTTGAGTGGCGCCATGTAAAGAGTCAGAATAATAAAAGAGCATGTATGAATGTGAACGAGGCAAGGAGTGTGTGCCAAGACTGAGTTGTTTGACGGTCCATCCTCTCTGCCTACCCCTGCGGGGAAACGGCGCGGATGATTAGTTAGTCGATTAGTTGTTTGGTGACATGAACTGATAGCCAGGTACTTCCACACCTTCCTCTCCCTGTCTCCTTCCGCTCCTCACTTACTTTCATTCTTACAAATTATGGTGATCTGAATGGTGATCTTACACCAAGGCGATACTGAGAGTATCTTCCAATCTTGAACGTAAAGCAAATATGCTATATAAAATTGGAATTGTTAAATAACACATATTTGAACCCGCGTCCTCCGAATTGCTAGTCGAGAGCCTTGCCCCTCGACCACGTAGGCCTAACAAATGTTTGCTAAAACCGACAAATTGATCACCCCAATTGGGATGTCATTATCTCACTGGCTCCAGGTGATTGAGAGCAGTTGGGACTCTTGTGCGATATTCACACTTAAAAAAAACGAGTGAAACATTTAAAATATTTGAACTAAAACATTTTTTGATACCGTTGTCAAAAAATTTATCTGATTTCATCTTGGCAAGTCACTATATACCTTGCAATGTTTCATAGTTTACAAACCTGCAGATAGTTTTAATTCAATTTAACTAAAAGGAAAATTACCAAAACTTAAAATACAAAATTTTTTATATCCGTCGAAAGAATACGAAAAAACTAAGACCCAGTTGTTTCACAGAAATTCAAATCCAACATTGTCACCAAACGGCCATTCGACACCAATATGTTTTTTTTACATTTAAAAGGTTACCGTTAAATGTATGTATTCTTAGTAAGCCTTATATCGCTTGGCAAACGTAGTCGAAAGATCATAATTTCAAGCACAAAAGTGTTTTTTCTTTATTTTGTGAATAATTTTTCAGGAAAGAAAAAATTTATTCAAGGGAAACTGTCACAAATATTTTAAACTATAAAATTATATTTTTTAAAAGTTGTTTTTTACTTGCGCTCATACATTTCTAATGAAAAAATAATTTTTTTAGTAGTTTACGCTTCTATTTTTAATAAAGTAATTAACAATTTTATTTTAATTTTGTTCAGCGAAAACGATAGTAAATGCTTCAATTTATCTAAAACATTTTTTTATTTATTTATAATATAAACCAATTTGTTGTAAAGATTGATCTAAAATAGTGACTTAGCGTTGATTTTCGCCGTTTCCCCCAAATTTTAATAAACTGTTATGCTTGTAACAACATGATAGTTGTCCTCTTTTTCTGATCACAATTTGTTCAAAAGCTGAAACGGGCGTAGAAATGACATTTAACATGAACCTTTCAACTGTCAAAAAAACAAAATGGCGCTGATTGACCATTTGACGACTTATTCACGCGTGAATTTCTGCAAAACAACCGGGCCTAAGTTTACGTGAGGACAAAAAATTTGGCAACTTATCAAAAAATAAATTATTACCAAAACTTAAATACTGCGTTATGTTCACGTCCAATAAATTTCATTTTTTGAGTTTAAAGTGCTTGAAAAGGTCATTAAATTCTTAAATGTAAAAAAATATTGTATTAAATATTTTGAGATTTAATTTTAGAACAAACAGCGGCTGATTGCGACAGAATTTTCTCTTTGGAATTATTTTAGGTTCGAATTTCGAAATGTCGCAGAAAATTTAATTAGATTTTCTTTCAATTAAATTTATTCAACAGTTTTAATTGCCGTCTCTTTTCTCAAAAAGTAAATTGGATCATTTTTATCGCGCTGTTTTAGTTAAGTTTTTAGTTCAAGGACAAATAAAGCAAATTTGGGAGGCGGGAATGGGTACCTTTATTGGATAACCAACACCTCTGCCACGGGTCACCCCAAGTGGTTCGCTACGTTTGGTGATTTAGCAGGGGTGCCCGGGTTCATGGGGTGAGGTTTTTCTAGGTCTTGGAGGCAGATGACCAGGACACACTGAACCACAGATTCCTACCCACCCCTTAAACTCTTTTTCTTCTCAGAACTCTCCTCCCCTTCCTTTCCTTAAAAAAGCCCTCCACACAGCATCCCCAAAGATGACATTATTTTCCTCAGGGCCTCCTGTGTGGAGCTCATGTAAAAAAAAAATTCACACACCATCGGTCTCTCGATTTTGACGGCCTCCGTTGTGGACTAGCAATCCGGAGGTCGCAGGTTCAAATCCCGTTTAATTGATTAATTTGTGTTATTTCACAATTCAATCAATTAAAATATTATATAGTATATTTGCGGCATGTTACAGAGTGTGGTTTACTCTTAGTATCGCCCGGGTGTAATACACCATTCAGAATAGAAATGTTGCTTGAAATGGCTTTAGCCGTGTTTGGTGACCAGATCTGAATAGGCAGGAACTTCCCTACCTTTCTTTTCCATCTCCTTCCCTTCCCCACTACCTGCAGCCTTACAGCATACCCCAATTAATAGTCTCGATGGCTCCAGACGGGAGCAATTGAGACTCTTGTGTGGTATTCAAATAAAAAAGCTTAACAAATACTTACAATTATTTGTGTAGTTAAATAAATACCGACCAATAAAATAGATTTCGAAATGTTGTAAAGATTTTTCGTAGTAAAACTAGAGATATCTTAAATACAGAAGAAAACTGTAATAATATTATTTTTATCAGTAAAAATACAAGAAAGTCGTAATAATGTACAAAAACTACCTGCGGAAGATAAAAATGAATTCAAAGAATTTCGGCGCCGAAATGCTAAAGTAACTTTCCCCCAAAGAAAAACAACATGAAAAGAAAAATTCGGTATTTTTTCTACCAAAAGAAAGACAACATTCCTTATGATTTTAAATGGATAAAAAGGTCAATGTATAATGTACTTAGGCAGGTATCACATTCATAGATTACTCTATAAAAATAAATATATTTTTAAAACCCCTCGGGTATTTTGTGCCATTTACAGTACGCAGTTAATCGTTAATAGTAGATTTTTTTAGTGCCCTTTACGGCACAAACCGAAACGAACTCATCAAATTCGATGTACCTTCTTTTGTATTACGATAAGAAATGTGATTTAAGCTATTTTAGAAAGAGGCAATACCATGCTTTGTATTTGCCTTTAAAAGTTTACAATAGACAGGTTTCAAATAGTTGTTTTAAATTTTTGTTATTGTTTTTGGGGTGTTATGCCGTGTTTCGCTACCTCCTTCTTTAGCCAACGTTTCGGACAGCGTTACAGTGTCCATCATCAGGGCAGATGAGTAATGAGCTTACTCATCTGCCCTGATGATGGACACTGTAACGCTGTCCGAAACGTTGGCTAAAGAAGGAGGTAGCGAAACACGGCATAACACCCCAAAAACAATAACAAAAATACTTTTTGGCCGTGAAAACCTAAAAACAGTTGTTTTAAATTTTATTTTTATTTTATTTTCATATAATTGCATATATAGATGGGTTTCAAATAATTGTAATATATTTCTAAATATTAGCATGAATATGACAGGTATTTGAAAATTAATCTTAACCGGGAATATTTCTAAATAAATCATGATCTAACAGATATTCGAAAATTAATATTAACCGGGAATATTTCTAAATAATTCATGCATCTGACAGGTATTCGAAAATTAATGTTAGTCAGGAATATTTCTAAATAAATCATGAATCTTACAGATATTCGAAAATTAATGTTAACCGGGAATATTTATGAATAAATCATGAAGCTGACAGATATTCGAAAATTAATGTTAATCGGGAATTTTTCTAAATTAATCATTAATGTAAGAGGTATTCGAAAATTAATGTTAACCGGGAATATTTCTAAACAAATCGTTAATTTGACAGGTTTTTTATCGTTATTTGTTTTTGGGGTGTTATGCCGTGTTGCGCTCCCTCCTTCTTTAGCCAACGTTTCGGACAGCGTTACAGTGTCCATCATCAGGGCAGATGAGTAAGCTCATTACTCATCTGCCCTGATGATGGACACTGTAACGCTGCCAAAACTTTTGGCCGTGAAAATCTAAAAAACTTATTCAATTTGACAGGTATTCGAAAATAAATGTTAGTCGGGAATATTTCTAAATAAATCGTGAATCTGACAGGTCATCGAAAATGACTTGATGACAAAATCTCAAATTACCTGAAGGGTTAATTATAACAAAAAAATCTGGAAAACTAAGGACGGGTTGTTTCAAAAAATTTGATGGATTCATCAAATATTTGAAGTTGATTTTCACGTTCTGTGTAAGTTCTATTCAAGTTCTGTGATTATTTCAGTTTTGTGAAGCAGCTGTTCTATCACGATATAATAACAGAACTTGAATAGAACCTACGCAGAACGTGAAAATCAACTTCAAATATTTGATGGATCCATCAAATTTTTTGAAACAACCCATCCTTAGAATATTCATACAAGACAAACGTAAAATTCAATGTGTCTCTTGTACGCTTAAAATAATAAAAAGGCATATATAATATAATATTATATTATGCTGTTTCTCGGTGACACTTCGAAAGAAAATTGCAGTGGTGTGTCAGTGTGCCATAAGTACCTAAGCCAAAATTTTCGTTTGTAAAATTGATTGAGCATTTTCGAATTAACATAAAAATGATCATTTTTAACGGACCATCTGAGGCCTAGGAGGCGAAAGGTCTTTAAATTTAAACTGACGACATCTGTACAATAGATCGCAATTCTAGTTCTTTTATTTGTTTAGTGTTTTCAACACAGCTGAAACTCATTTTGATAAAACATATTATTATTACAAACCCAAATTCTTAGAAGCAAATTGAAAATTGCTTTTAGAGACCTTAAAACTCACCTTTAGAAAAGTTGGACTTCTTGCTACGTTTAATTATAGATAACTAACTGACAAACCATCACGATATTTCTCCGTAGGGGTGGGCAGAGGTTTAAATACGAAACAACTCTGACTTTAACAAACTCTCTATTAAAAATTTTCTCTTCACACCACTCATTGTCTGAGCAATATTCATATTAAAGTTCCTAATAGACGTAATTTAAGGAGTCAAAAAATATTCCATCTTGAATTATTTAATAACAATATTGCACACTTCAATCCTCTGTCTCGAATGTGTCGTCTATATAATACCATTGAATGTGACCATATAGATATACAGGCAAACAATCTCATATATTTCAAAAAACAAATTATCAAACTCCTACCATGACACTTCGTGGAGAACAGTTATGTAGCTGCTTTATTGTCATACCCTTTCTTTCTTTCTTCTCTTTCTCTGCAGGTTATGTATTATATTTAACACTACTATGTTTTATATTTCATTTTGATTATCATTATATCTGTTATCACTACAAGCATTTTTTTCCGTCTAGTAACAACTAAACATTGATTACTCATGCTGTGAACATTTCTAATTGGAGTGTTAATATCTATGTACATCCCAACGGCAATTCTATTATCGTAATAATTGTTAACACTCTGTAAATGTTTTAAACAATAAATAAATAATTCATTGAGTTCAATTCTTAGATGCAAATGAAACTTTTTCTGTATTTTCTGTTTGACATTTTTGTTTTAAGTATTTTTATAATATTTCTTGTACCAAAGAAAATTGAAATCAAATGATTGTGGAGAGTCGTGTCAGTGGCAATATTTTTAATGTTTTGAATATTTTTTTTTAGATCGAAGCCTTTTTTCCTTTCAAAACCTTCGTATAATAAAGGAATCCATCCTTTTCAATAACTAACTATCTAACCATCACACCGTTTCCCCGCAGGGGTACACAGAAGAAGGACCGCCAAACAACTCGGTCTTGGCCAAAGTTTTGAAATACAAGAGATGTGCTATGATGACCGCCGGACTGGCGGACTCCTACCTAGTGAGAGTAAGGAGCATAGTTTGAGTGCGGAAAGAATTCGTTAAGTTAGTAGATTTTTTGAAGGTGTGCAGTAGTATTGGTTAATATATTTTTTATTATATTTAATTAAAATTAAATTTGATAGTTTTACTATCAAGTTTTTGTTATGTATTTTAGTTACAGCTGTTTCGGTTTTCAAGACTATTTTCAAACTGTGGACAGATCCACTGATAGGCGACTTATTTATAATATTTGAAGTGTAAATTTTTGAAAATTGATTTCTTACCAGTTAACCCAATTTGCTGATACACACTAATTGAGTGTGTATTATGTAGGGTTCGGAATTTCGGAATCTGTCCACAGTTTGAAAATGGTCTCGAAAACCGAAACAGCTGTAACTAAAACACATAATAAAATACTGGCAGAACTTGATAGTAAAACTATAAATTTAATTTTAATTAAATATAATAAAAAATTAAATGCAGTTTTACGAATTAAACACAAAAACAATTAATTAATTGGTTAATATAGTTTAACGGAAAGAATTCATTAATGAAAATATTTGCTTAAAAAATCACTAACGAATTTGGAAAGGAAAGTACATTTTTGAAAACGTTTGATTAATTTCAGTTCAGTTTGAATAATTTTCACTTCAGTATTTGACTGCCTCCGTGGTCCCGAGGCAAGACTCTCGACTCACAATCCGAAGGTCGCGGGTTCGAACCCGGCGTGCGCAAATAAATTTTATTCGATTAATTTGTGTTATTTCACAATTTATTCATTTAAAATAATATATAGTATATTTGCGGCACGTTCCAGTGTGGAAGATACTTTCAGTATCGCCCTGGTGTAAGACCACCATTCAGAATTGAAACGTTGCTTGAAATGGCTTTAGCCGTGTTTAGTGACCAAATCTGAATAGCCAGGTACTTCCCCACCTTCCTCTTCCCTATCTCCTTCCCCTCCCCACTACCTTCAGCCTCACAACATACCCCAATTGGGGATGCCATAGTCTCACTGGCTCCAGACGGCAGCAGTTGGGACTCTTGTGCGGTATTTCATATAAAAAAAAATAAATAAATAAATAAAAAAAAACACGCCCACAACACACTTCTATTGGTCCAACCATTCAGTGGCCAATTGCCTTGTATTTGTAAAAACGATTATCGTATCTAAAGTTAGCCTTTTCGAAGTTCAAAGTGTTATTGATTTTTAAAACATATATTGGTTTTGTCGACGAGGCGCTAACCGAAAACAAATTTTCCAATTTCATTTTAACAGTATCTACCAAAGCTTTTTTCAAATCAGCGCGTGATATATGCGTGTGATCTTTGAGGCGCGTGTGTGGTAAAACAATTAATTTCCATTAAAAAAATAGAAAGAATTAGGTACTAAAATTTAAATTCAAATCTATGGTAACTTTTTTTTACAATAGCTCCACACAGGAGGCCCTGAGGAAAATAATTTCTCTCAGGGCCTATGTCATCTGAGATGCTGTGTAGAAGGTCTTTTTGAGGAGAGGAAGGAATGAACATTGGTCTTGAAGATACCCATGTTGTAGGAAGGAGGAAACACAGAGGACGGCAAATCGTTCCACAGCCGAGCTGTTGAAAACAAGAACGAGTCGAAAAAGCGACCGGTTCTCATGAGAGAAATGTCAACCGTGTACATATGTTGGGCACGAGGGATCAATGACGAGGGATCAGCATCTTCCATTGAAATACCGGTAGAACAAGGATAGCATTCAAACCCGATGCCTGTGATCTAAAGATTGCAATCCATTTGCTTAGATAGGAGAATTTATCAAACGGACCGCCCGTTTCTGCACAGAGTCAAGGCTTTTTTTCAGGTATTTTGGGGCTCCAGACCAGAGGTTGCTGCCACATTCAATCGTGGGGCGCACTTGTGATTTGTACAGGGTTAGTAGTTGTGTACCTGCTATTAAAGTATAATTCTCTTCAAGTTGTGTTACCATTTCATTTCTGTAAAACAATTGTCCCAAAATGACATAATTTTAAATGAATAATATCTTAAATAACACGAATTAATCAAATGAAATTTACTTGCGCACGCAGGGATTCGAACCCGTGACCTCCGGTTTGCTAGTCGCTAGCCTTGTCCCTCGACCTTGACGGAGCGGTCAAATTCGAGAGGCCGATGAAGTGTGAATGTCAATAAAGCAAGGAGTGTGTACTAAGACAGAATTATGTTGCATACTATCTTCTCTGCTTACCTCTGCCGGAAAGGATTGATTTTTAAGCCGCCGCTACCCGAATTTCTACCGATTTCTTACATATCTCCCTTAAACATTTGAAGTTTTTTAGCTCTTAAAAAAAAATTTATCTTTTAAGATAATATCTAGATACGTTCCACGCCGAAACGCAAATTATATGAAATTCCCTCGATAGAGAAAAAATCGCAAAGTATGCTCCGAAAATTATTTAAAACAAGTCTATTTCTATTATTTTACAAGTTATATTTGTGAAAAAAATCACAATATTTCTTTAAATGATACTTAAGATACCTTGCACGAGATTTTTGCTTTATTTTAAACGGGTCATGTTTTATCAGGCATTTTCGCAATTTTCGCTTCAATTTTATCACTTAAAATATTAGCGTGCTCTGTCCAACATTCGTAATTACATATCTCTCCATCTTCTTCTTTTTGAGCCGGGAAGCTCCGCCTTAAGGAGTGTGTACTAAGAAAGAATTGTATTGCAGTCTGTCCTCTCTGCTTACCTCTGCCGGAAAGGATTGATGGTTAAACATTATTGGTAATCAGTGCTATAAAATGACACCGGGAGAAATAATGGTGCAGTACATTATTATGAATTTTTTTTAAATATCCTATTAGTGACCCAGAAAACACCAACATTTTGTTTAATTCACTACAAGTTTTAGTGCCCCCAACTGCAGAGTTATGTGTGTCGATCTTTGTCTACGTGTCGTTTATGTTATGCGTCAGAAAAATACATTTCTTTACGACATTTAACGTTTCTAAGTCTGTTTAGAGGCGACAAGATAACGTCATCTGAATTATGTTTGTTGGCAATAATTCTTAAGCGGTGATAATGAGGCATACGAGACTAATTTAAAAGAATTTCTAATGAATGAAACTCATTTACTTCGTGTCTGAATTTAGTTTTTGTTTTTACAAGACAATTCATTTTGTAATTAATTTTTTTTCCGTAATGTTGATAATCGTAATCATTATATTCGCAATCGTGATAATCGTAACCGTAATAATCGTAATCGTCATAATCATATTCATTATAATCGTAATCGTGATAATCTTTATTTTAATGGCGGACCATCCATAAATTACGTCACACGAACTTAATGATTTTTTGATCCCCCCACCGTCCCTGTCACACTTTAGAGACCCCCTCCCACCTAATGTGACGTCACATATTTTGCAATTTTGGTAATATTTAAAAGTTTTTCGTTTACATTTAAGTTTAGCGTTTTAGTAATTTAGATTTTACATGTGACGTCACAGAGCTGATGAGCCCCCACCCCCCATACTCCCTGTCACACTTCCTTAATCCCCCCTTCTCCCTTTAAGGTGTGGTAATTTATGGATGGCCCCTAATCGTAATCGTGATAATCGTATTAGTGGCAACCGTGATAATCTTTATTTTAATAATCGTAATCGTGGAAATCATAATCGTGGTAATCGTAATCATAAATCAAAATCGTGATAATCGTAATCGTGATAATTGTAATCGTGATCATCGTAATCGTGATAACCGTAATCGTGATAATTAAAATCATGAAAATCGTAATCGTGGTAATCGCAATCTTGATAATCGTAATCATGATAATCGGTAGGTGTGTTAATTGTAATCGTGAAAGTCACAACCGCCATAATCTTAATCATGCGCTGTGTGGACTTACGGCAACGATTTGATTTACCCTAAAAACCAGACGTTTTACAAATTAGCGGTGAGCACCAGATTTTTATTTTTCTAGACGATGAATTAATTATTTTAGTAAAATCTTAAATATTAGTAATACGTTCTTCAGAATAATGAACCCGGCGGATTTCTAGGACTGCTAGGGCGACTTCGACCGTACGTCCGTCCAATACGCCGTGCCGCGGGCATACATTTGTTTACACGCTTTCTTCACTTACGTCGTCAAGATTTAAGATTCCCACATTATTTGTCTTCTTCTTCTTTTCTCTGATAGGACAAATTCAACAGTAGGTCCGTCCAATACACGGGTTGCGAGTCGTAATTTGTAAACACGCTTCTTTACTTACGTCGTTAAGATTCTGAATATATTTCAGGGTATTGTGTCGTCTTAAGTGGCATTGCAACGCATGCCTGGTATTTGCCAGTAAAAAATAAAACTTACTAATCAAATAATGTTACCAGGTTTTATCAACATTTAAAAACTGGCAACCTTACGCTCCATAATGGCTTATCAAAAATTTGATATCTATTATCAGGTTGATAAGGTATCCAATTATGCGAGTTAATCTGATAAAGCCATTTAAGCATTCGATTTTATCACAAATACATGTGATCAATAATTTATGTGCTACATATTTAACATTACGTAAGTTTAACTTGACAAATTATTCATTTTAAATAATATAATATACAATTACTTGACTTGCCCAAATGAAAACTTTAAAAATGTTGTTTCTACGTATTCAAAAAATGTTACACGTTTAAAATATTGTATAATATTTTAAAAAATAGTCGTCCTTTGTAATAAATTGAAGGATATATACTTTGTCGCTTGTCCAAATTTGTAAATGAAGCATCAGTACCAATTTTATTAAAGTTATCATGGTGATTTTGTGTCTTTTATGTTAAACTAGCGTTACGAGACAATTAAAAAAAGGGCAAAATCCGTCGAATGTCAAAAGGCGTCCATCGTGCGTTATC
Source organism: Glyphotaelius pellucidus (assembly GCA_936435175.1). Taxonomy (NCBI): domain Eukaryota; kingdom Metazoa; phylum Arthropoda; class Insecta; order Trichoptera; family Limnephilidae; genus Glyphotaelius; species Glyphotaelius pellucidus. Next base: position 14,710,215 of record OW386563.1, read on the forward strand.
GGCTGTCAATTTTTAGTGATTTTCTATGGTTTTGTACGTCTTGTCTATCTATGCCTATGTTGTGTGTTGACGTCAGTTGGTAAGGATTAATTACCTACTTAAAAACACGTTAATTTATTAGTTACTAGCTTTTCCTCGCGGCTTCGCTCGCATGGTATTACGGGAAATTACTGTAGCGGTTGAACTTATCAATTATCCCCCTCCTCCCCACCCCCACCCCCACCCCCTCCCGCATTCCATACATTCATTCCCTTACATTCAGTTTTAAACATCTCGCCTGCCACCTAAATTTCATAAAGCTATATATAGCTCAAAGAAAAAAAGAATTATCCAATTTTGTTCATTCGTTCGGAATTTATGTGCTTACAAACATTTCGGATGTTTATTTTTAATTAAATATTTGGAAGTTTGTTAACATAATAAAAAAATTACACTATTTATTATTCAGTCTTTATAATCGTTACGAATTATATTTTTAATGTAGGAACTCTCATCTGACATTTATTGCAAAACAGAAGCTTGTCCAAAAAAAAACAAAACATATTCTAATATTTGAATTTTTTGGAGCAGTAGCTGAACAGGGGGCTGAGTACCTACCAGCTAAGAGCCCACAAATATTTCAACATCGTTTCCATGGGAAAGATTTTTTCTGACGTTAGCAAAAACTCGCTTTTGTTAGCGACAGAAAACGTATAACAAATATAATATATTAATATTTATAATTTTATAACGCCAGAGCTTGCCATCATATACAAACTGTAGTCTTCGCATATAATTTAGCTTTCTATTGGTGAATGAATTTTTAAAGTATTTTTATTGGTTAATGCGTGAAAGCGTCATAAACAAACTCGAGCAGTTTCGCATTTATAATATTCATTCATACTATATATATATATAGCATATAGTATGGATTATAACTTCTTTATAAGCCTAATTGGTGTTCATAAATAATTATCCTTTTGTCGTATTAATTTGATATACGATTCGCAAAATTTTCTGCGGCATTTTGTCCATACGAACGTATTTCTCAATTTCCTCTCTAGATTTTGTTACGTGTGAAATTGTTTTTTTTATCTATACTAATATTATAAATGGAAACTGCTCGAGTTTGTTTGTGACGCTTTCACGCATAAAACAATAAAACAATTTTAAAAATTCTTACATCAATAGAAAGCTACATTATATGCGAAGACTGTAGGCTGTATATGATGGTAAGCTGTGGCGTTATGAAATTATAAATATTAATATATTATATTTCTTATACGTTTTCTGTCGCTAACAAAAGCGAGTTATTGCTAAACGTAAAACAAATCGTTGCCATGGAAACGATGTTGATATATTTGTAGGCTCTATGCTGGTAGGTACTCGGCCCCCTACCTACTGGTCGACTGCTGCTCCAGAAAATTCAAATATTAGAATAATATGTTTTTTTTTTTTGGATAAGCATGTTTTGGAATAAACGTCAGATGAGAGTTCCAACATTAAAAATATGATTCGTAACGATTATAAAGACTGTATAATAAATAGTGTTATTTTTTATTATATTTACAAACTTCCACAAATTTAAATAAAAATAAATCTCCGAAATGTTTGTAAGCGCATAAATTCCGAACGACTGGGTCAAATTGGACAATTTATTTTTCCTTTGAGCTCTAGTATTATGAAATTTAGGTGGCACGCGAGCTGTTTGAAAACTGAATGTACCGGGAATGAATACGGGAGGGGGGGGGGGGTCGGGAGAGGGAGGGAGGGGGGATAATTGATAAGTGCAAGCGCTACAGTAATTTCCCCTAGTACCATGCGAGCGAAGCCGCGGGGAAAAGCTAGTATATTATATTATGTAGATCCCGACCATTACCCGATCCCGAACGCTTGTCTGTGCGTTTTGCTTTTTTTGGCAAGTTACTTCTTATAGGAGTTAAGACCTTCCGAAAATCGTTGAAATTGCCTGTTTGAACGCTATTAACAGACGTTCGGTATACAAATTAGACAATGCATTTTTTAAAGGGAAACATACAGTTAGGGTATTATCTTCTAATATAGTTAAAAAATCTTAAAATTCGATTCGGTTTTTGTTATATTGGAATGGGGAGGAGATCTTTGTGGGTGGATTATTCCCTTAGAATAATTACACTCGTGGTCCGAATAACAGATATATTTATTGATACACGAGATTCACAATACGTTAGATGAAACCTATGAGCTAGCCTGTGATTGAGAGAGCGAGTCCCTAGCTGACAATAGTACCCTTTACACACAGAGTTCGGAGCGGGACGTGCCCCGCGCCACTTCAGGCCGCCGCGCAGAAAAGTCTCACAGTGAACTGCGCTGTAAACCATTATCTTACTTTCGATCTTTACTTTTCTGCGCGGCGGCCTGAAGTGGCGCGGGGCACGTCCCGCTCCGAACTCTGTGTGTAAAGGGTACTATTGCTTTTTAATGCTTCCGGCATCTGCCGTCTCGCTCTAACACCTGAGTGGTCAGGTTGGCCACTAAAATACTCTCACAGTTTTGGAGGAGAAAAACAGGGAATACAAAAACTGTATTTAGATAATTTTATTTAGGAATTATCAGCCTTAGGTACAGTTGTCCCTTTCGCTCAGTATTCGGGGGAGTAAGAGCATCAGCGACAGCAACAGTTTGGCGAAATGCTTCTACATTTGGCGATGCGTGTTAAATAGGCCGTCTACGACACATTTTGACAGTTTTCTTAAATGCTGTGTCCCGTAACGCGCTAACGAGCTAAAAACTGAGCTTGTGTTAAAACATCAACTCTTAAAAGTAGTCATTGGAACTAATTTGTTCAGAATTCAATTGTGTTGTGACCAGATCTGAATAGCCAGTTACTTCCCACCTTCTTCTTCCCCATCTCCCACCCTTCCCCACTACCTTTAGTCTCACAACAAACCCCAATTGAAAATATCATAGTCTCACTGGCTCCCAATGGTTGGAAGCATTTGGGACTCTTGTGGGGTATTACACTGATGATTCATGACATCTATTTTCTTTCAAAATGGTCAATCACGTGTCAAACATTGTGTATTCAATATTTAAAACCAACTTCACGGCATGTCGACTCTGAAAACAGCAATCAGTCAAAAACTGTATGACAAAGAAAATATTCGATTACAAAATATTTGTTTTGTTGGCGATGTTGCTTTATTTGAGATACTTGAAATTTTCTCAGATTCTAGCATATTTCTAATATTCATATTTCTAATTATTGTCTATTTATTTTAGAAACTGTTTTATGACAAGTCTATGATTGCGTTTTTTTGATTTTTGTTCTAGTGTTTCGAAATTCGGATATATTTGTCAGTAGGTAAAATACTGCCGCTTTGCAATAAAATCCAAATAAACGGAATACTTAAAACTGTTTTCGAAAGGTGATGAAATATGCTTTCAAATTTTATTATTAGAAATAACCATGTCATTTTTTAAATGCAAAAATTTTCAATGCAAACTTTGAAAAGTTTAAAAAATGGCTCACCTTAGATTTTTTCTAACTAAAATTACTGATAACGAAAAAAACATGAAAACACACACATATTATATTAGACAAATAAATTATAAACGATATTGACACCATATTTTTGTCGTTTTATTTGAAAATAATTTTTAAGAAATTCACAAAATTTTATAATTTTTTTTCAAATTGCAGTCCGAAATTTTGGTTTCACAAAAGGGTACATTTTAATTATTATGTGGTTAATTTTCGGATTTGAATATAAAGCGTGGTCTTTTCACTTTCCAATACCGTTAAGATTGTACTTCTCACTACGATAGTAAAGAAGACACAACGATTTCTATTGTACATTTATATTTTTTACGCTATTTACATGCATTTTGATTGGTTTAGAAAAATTAATTGATGGATATGTATTTTCTAAATAGATTTTGGAAATGCTACTAATCAAATGATTTTTTTTTGTGATTACCACACTAGAGTCCTAACTGCTCCCGTCTGGAGCCAGTGAGACTATGGCATCCCCAATTGATGTATGCTGTGAGTCTGAAGTTAGCGGGGAGGGGAAAGTGATGAGAGAAGTATCCAGCTATTCATATCTTTTCACCAAACATGACTAAAGCCATTTCAATCAACGTTAATTCTGAATGGTGATTTACACCAGGGCGATACTGAGAGTATCTTCCACTCTGAAACGTGCCGCAAATATACTACGTATTAATTAATAATAAATAAAATTTTATAATAATAATTAATTAATAAAAATTAATATTAATAATTAATTAATAAAATTTTATATTAATAATTAATTTATTAAATTTTATATAATAATTAATTAAGTAACAAATTGTATTAATTAAATTATTTTTATGATTTCAACTGAAAAATCCTCAAATGAAATGTACCTACATAAGAAAATGTCGCGTGCATAAGTTTTTCCTTCTAAACAATGTAATTCATTTTGCATTCCAGTTTCAATTTATGGCATACTTCAAGTTGTTTTTTTTTTTAATTAAATTCCTTCCACGACATGCGATGGTTCATTCATAGAGAATACAATCCCGGGATCCCGAATCCCGGGGTCCCGGCCCATTTTCGATCCCGAAAATACCGGGACTGCACTTTGGCTAATCTCCGGATTTTCGGGATTAACACAATCAGGTCTAGTTTGCATTCCGTAATCCGTTGCGCCTTGACTTGTCCGGAAGTAATGCGCGTACAGACATTTCGGAGATTCATTTTTATTTATATAGATAGATTAACTGCGACGCCTGAAATAAAATTTCCCGCAAATATATCAACATAGTTACCAAGACAACGATTTGTTTTGCTTTTCGTCTGATGTTATCAATAACTCGCTTTTGTAAGGCACAATAAACGCATGATAAAGATAATAAATTAATATTTATAATTTCATAACGTCAGAGCTTACCATTATATATAGCCTAAATTACTCGCATATGATGTAGCTTTCGATTGGTGAAAGAATTATTGAAATCGGTTTAGTGATTTAGGCCTGAAAGCGTAACAAACAAACACACGCATTTTCGCATTTATAATATTAGTATAGATAAGTTGACTTGTGTAACAAACAATATCAATAAATAATGTTTAAGAACTTACTTTCTATGCATTTATTTTATTTTATCCCAATTATTAACCACATTTCCGGAATAGTACCGGGATCCCGGGATTACGCATCGAAAATCCTGTAATCTCGGGATTTAAAAACATGCTCGGGATTGTATTTTCTATTCATTTAATAAGAACACACACATGGTGATAAAAAAGGTTTTTACAAACGTCATTTCTATATCTTTGCAGATCCTATGTGATTCTATACAAGAGGTCGTGTTCAAACAGATTATTGAATTTGTATTTTAAACGATCTTCTTCTTCTTCTTATGGTTGAAGAGTTAATTAATGATAGCTAATTAGTAATTAGGGACGCTGAGATTATTTTTAGCATCCGGCGTCGCGACGTGTGGCGTCGTTGTTATAGCCCTGTTAAACTGGCAGAGTTGTTACTTTTTTCGATAATTTCATTTAATATTAAATATGTAATGTATTAAATATATTATGTAATAAATAAAACATTGTTATTCAATATGTTGTGTAAAAAAATAATATGTGTTAAATATATTCTTACGCATTAAGTGGAACGTTTGTGCGGCCCTTTTCGGCCCGTTTCATACAAATCTTAAATTTGGATTTGAGATCAAAATACCCAACCAAACTGAAAAATTATTTTTGTAATTAAAAGGTATAACAAATATCTAGTAGGTATATGAGCTACTTTATTTATTTTTGCTTTAAATTATATATTTATTTAAGATATAGGCTATTAAAGATATTGGTGTTTCATGATTTTAGAGGCAACTTGGGCAAATATTTCAAGTCTTAATTTTAATTTTTTATTTCATTATATTTCTACGATAAACATAGTAAAACTATTTTTTTATTGTTTTTCATTTATTCACAAATAATTGCCCACATTGCCTCTAAAATCGTGAAACACCAATATCTTTAATGGCCTAGGTATATCTTATAATTTAAAGCAAAAATAAATAAAGTAGCTCACATCCGTACTAGATATTTAATATACCTTTTGATTACAAAAATAATTTTTCAGTTTGGTTGGGTATTTTGATCTCAAATCCAAATTTAAGATTTGTATGAAACGGGCTGAAATGGGCCGGGCATACGTTCCTCTTAATTAGCGTATTTACTTTGATGCGTGGCCGTCATCATGCAACGCGCGGTTCACCAATGAACTCTTTTTGAACGTAATGCGAACGCTTTTCGGCGAGTCAAGTAGCAAGTTACTCGCTGCTGGACTAAACTACTCTCCAAATGCGAACAAGTCTAATAGATGTAAAAGCAGTATGTATTTGTGTTCGCTGAACACATAATGCATTTTTCCAATATCTCCAACAATGTTTGCTTTGTTAAACAAACTAAATGTTATAACCATAAACGTGCATAGCCTGTTTGTATTAACCATGACATCAGAAACATATAATACACATATATTTACTCGAGCACTTTTCTACGGAAATCTAATGAATAACGTACTTAAAAACAAGGATTTTCCCCTAGCACAAGGAAAAGTAAATTATATAGGTGTAATAATATGGTTGTTAAAAGGACAATAATGTTAAATTAATGTTTTGTTAGTATGGGTCCCTTTTTTTACATTAACTCCACACAGGATGTTTACTAATTTCCCTCAGGGCCTATGTCATCTGGGGTTCTGTGTGGAGGGTCTTTTTGAGGAGAGGAAGGAATGAACATTGGTCTTGAAGAGACCCATGATGTAGGAAAGAGAAAACACAGAGGCCGGCAAATCGTTCCACAGCCGAGCTGTTGAACTTAAGAACGAGTCGAAGAAGCGACCCGTTCTCATGTGACTAATGTCAATCGTGTGTATATGTTTGGCACGCGTTTGGCGTATTTCCCGACTATGCACCGGTGCCGAAGAGATCAATGACGCTAGTTCCTCGGAGCATCTTCCATTGAAATACCGGTAGAACAAGTATAGCATTCCCATTCCCGACGCCTGTGCTTTAAAGATTGCAATCCGTTTGTTAAGTTAGGAGAATCTATCAAACGGACCGCCCGTTTCTGCACAGAGTCGAGGGTATTTTTCAGGTATTTTGGGGCTCCAGACCTGAGGCGGCTGCCAAATGCAACCGTGTGGCGCACTTGTGATTTGTACAGGGTTAGCAGTTGTGTACTGTTAAAGTATCTGCGGGCCCTGTAAAGTACGCCCAGTTTCTGAGAGGCTAACTTAACTCAGGCTTCGATGGAGCCCCCATATCTGAGCTGGTCACTTAGTCACTAGGTTAGAAAGGAAGAATAATAGAAAGGATGCTAATAAAATGTAATGCAAACATGTAGGGTGACCATGTGTTGAAATTTGATTTGAAATAATACCAGCTTGATCAAAAAGTTTTAGGTCCGGCCACCGTGTGACGCTGTAAGTCACCCGATTGGAATTCTTTTGATTTTGTTAGGTTACCACATCTGTCATTGACATTTCCATTCAAATTTCAGCATTATAGCTTGACGTTTCTAAAAGTTACGCCGTACTGAGTACCTCTACCTTTGTGCGCGTTTTCGATTTTTTATAAGCCTGAAAATGGTCTAAAGTAAAGGTATTTGAAAGAGAGAGTACGAAAACAATGTGCAACATAGTTGCGAATGATGAATACTTGGAGCAGTTAGATGAGTTTGTGTATTTGGGAAGTATGTTTAAGCGAGATGGTAAGACTGATAGATATATTGAAAGCAGGGTAAATGCAGGTAGCTTCATTAATGGAGGACTGAACGCCGTTGGCGCCAACAAAAAACTGTCAAAAGAAGTGAAGCTAGCTGTCCATAATGGAGTGCTGGTACCTACCCTGATGTATGGAAGTGAGGCATGGAACTGGCAGAGGAAGGATGAAGGCAGACTGAATGCTGTAGAAATAAGATCCCTGAGGTGTTTGTGTGGTTAAGCGTGGAGATCCGCAAAGAATGCAAGGCTGAAGTAAGCGTAATGAGTACCTAAGATTAGGAAAAGGACGCTCAGATGGTTTGGGCATGTAGAGCAAATGAATAAGGAAAGGAGTGTAAGGAGAATATTTTCAGAACTAATAACTACCAATCACGCCGTTTCCCCGCAGGGGCAGGCAGAGGGAACGGACCGCCAAACAACTCGATCTTGGCACACACACCTTGCCTCGTTCACATTCATACATCGTCTCATACATGCTCTTCTATTATTCTGACTCCTGACGTCACCCGACTCAAGTATCTGATTCACTTGGTCGTGCCATGTTTTCCTCGGGCGTTCCCTACTTCGTCTACCATTCACATTTGCGTCATATATTCTCTTTATTCCTCATTCATTCGTTCTACATGCCCATCTGAGCGTCCTTTTCTTAATCTTACTCAATACGCTTACATCTTTGCATTTTTCGCATTCTTTGCGAATCTCCTCATTTCTCACACAATCATACATCGTTTTACCACACATGCGCCTCAGGGATCTCATTTCTACAGCATTCAATCTACTTTCATCCTTCCTCTGCCAGTTCCATGCCTCACTGCCATACATCAGGGTAGGTACCAGCACTCCATTATGGACAGCTAGCTTCGCTTCTTTTGACAGTTTTTTTGTTGGCGCCAACGGCGTTCAGTCCTCCATTAATAGAGTTACCGGCATTGACCCTTATTTCAATATCTCTATCAGTCTTCCCATCTCTCGTAAACATACTTCCCAAATACACAAACTTATCACCTGCACCAAGTATTTATCATTCACAACTATGTTGCACATTGTTTTCGTACTCTCTCTTTCAAATACCATGACTTTAGACTTACTAACATTCATCATTAACTAATTCTCCATACATACTTCGTTCATCCTAGACATGAGAGACTATTGATCTTCTATACTGTTAGAAATCAGCACCTCATCATCAGCGTAAAACGGGTAACATAAACACTATGACTTTAGACTTACATTCATCATTAACGCACTCTTCATACATACTGCGTTCGTCCTAGACACGACAGACTGTAGATCTTATATACAAGACAACTGGATCAAGACAAAATAACATCAAAGAACTAATTAAATATAGGTGGTACCTTCGTAGACCACAACTAACCACACGAGACGTATGAAAAAGTCACCCTTAATTGTTAATCGAGTCATTAATTAGAGGCACTCTGTTATTCATATAGACAAAACTCGATCAATGATTGTGGCGCCTGTCCCACTGGTTAGATAATCAACAGAAGTGTGCTGTGGGCCGGTCCGCGTGCCGAAGTGAGCTCACTTTTACCTTACCTACTCTTACTGAAATCAAAGAAATATTGTTTACAAATATCAACGTTTTTTTTGGACTGTATACCATTTTCATCGACCTCTCTGGGAGGTCTATAAATCGGCTAGGTCAGTTTTCTTGGCGACACAATACCCTTAAATATAGTCAGAATCTAACGACGCCGACGTAAAGCCTCCATAATATAGAGCGAGTTTACAAGCTACTAGCCGGCGAATTTAAAAGCGGGTAATTTTACTCGCTCAGTAGCGACAGTAGCACCTAAAATAACGAATGCAACTCTGTCGCCATTTTGTAGAAAACTTGGATTCGCAGCGCTAACCAGTAGCGAGAACAACCGGGCTGCCGCCCGAACTAATTCTGACAGACGAAATCAGCTGTTGATGGGCCGCCATCTTTAGGCAAACACTAGCGAGTAGCGAGTAAAGTTTTTTTTTTTTTTTTTTTTATATGAAATACCGCACAAGAGTCCCAACTGCTCCCCTCTGGAGCCAGTGAGACTATGGCATCCCCAAATGGGGTATGTTGTGTGGCTGAAGGTAGTGGGGAGGGGAAGGAGATAGGGAAGAGGAAGGTGGGGAAGTACCTGGCTATTCAGATCTGGTCACTAAACACGGCTAATGCCATTTCGAGCAACGTTTCCATTCTGAATGGTGGTCTTACACCAGGGCGATACTAATAGTATCTTCCACTCTGGAACGTGGCGCAAATATACTATATATTATTTTAAATGAATAAATTGTGAAATAACACAAATTAATCAAATAAAATTTATTTTTAATAAAATAAAGTTGACCACCTTTCAACTTTTTTCGTAGATTGTCCACAATCTGCTAGTTAGCAAGTAATGACACTGAGCGAGTTTACTAACAGATAGTGAATTTTCCAGATAGTAGCTTTTAATGAGTCTAGTTTTTGGACTGCTAATTCGTGGTTCCATTGTATTAGGATTGAAATTAAAACACTTTTGCACTTTGTTCCACTTATTTATTTTCACAGGCACCGGTTTCATCCTACTACGGACATTTTCAGACTGGTAGTTAAAATTATTATGTTACGGCATTTATACAAACTTAGGCAGGGGTACAAAACCTTGTCTCTATATAATGAATGTTTTTCTTTTTGTTAATTTAAGGTATTATAAGTTATTTTGTTAATTTAGGGTAAATATAGGTATTTATAAAGTTTATTGTTAAAATTATGAATGATGTTACATAGTAAATAGATATTTTTGATTCATATGAATTTATATAATTGAAAAGATTTGTGATTACTGATATTTATATCAGTGGAATTGGAATTAATTAATATGTGATCCTTGAGCGAACCCCCATTTTTAGAGTATTGTGACGCCTTAAAAATGGTTTAGACATACATCTAGAGATTATCTGTTCGGTGGCAAGAGTTCGGTAGCCAATTAAGTGTGCGTTGTTCTGTTTTTTCCAAAAAAACAAGCTTGTTGACCATATCAGAGGCTGAACGGAGCTAGGCTATTAAAAATGTCTAAATTGATTATCCGATTCAGTTTTGCAACTGGGGATTGTTTGATGGGGGTTTCTTTCAAATATCATTGTTACCATTTGAAATAATACAATTTGGGAGGCATATGGTACCACCGCCTTGGGAACCACTTTTTATGAGATTACAAGAGTCCCAACAAGCTCCCAACAGCCTGGAGCTAGTGAGTCTTTGGCATCCCCGATTCGAGTACGTTGTGAGGTTGAAGGTAGTGCAAATAGTTTGGGAAGAGTTAGATGGCAAAGTGCCTGGCTATTCAGATCTAGTCACCAAACACAGGTAAAGCCATTACAATTCAATGGTGGTCTTACACCAGGGCGACACTGTTATCTTTAATGTTTTAATCATGTCAATCAAATAGAATTTGCTTGCGTGGGGATTTGAACCCGCGACTTTCGGATTGCTAGTCGAGAGCCTTATAGGTCACCCCAAGTCGTTCGCTAGGTTTGGTGACTTAACAGGAGTGCCCGGGGTGATTGATGTTTGTCTACTACTACTTGTCTACTGCGTGGCAGGCCGGATCGGAAGATACTGGTTGAGCGTGACCTTTTTACCTCTCCAGCAGGACTCTCAGAAGATCGCAGTGGGAGGGATAAATTCAAACGTACGTCACTCCTGGACACACTAACGCCAGATTCCTAACCACCCCTCATATCTTTATCTTTCCTAAAAAGACCCTCCGCACAGCATCCCAAAAGATCACAAAGCCTCTTGAATGGAGCTGATGACAAAAAAATATTAGTCAATGATTTTTTAGTTATTTTTCATTAATTTAAATAAATATAAATACTTTCCAATACACAAGTACCGCGTATGTCACTATAATTAAAATGAAATAAAAATTTCGAATTTTAAAACGACGCTGACGTAAAACAATAATTTTGCTTGCATAAATTTTCCTTGACTCCAGTCAAATTATCAGGGATAAAAAATAATACATTTAAGCCAAGATAAAAAAAAACATTAAGAATTTTCTGACAACTGTGGTAAGGAACATTCTATTTTCAAACATCTCAAAGTTAATATATAAAAAAATATCATTTTGACTATAACAAAATATTGTAAATTGATTTTTATGTTTTCCATTCTACTTTATGTCAATATTTTTTGCTAAGGTCTTGATTATTTCATTCATATAATTCTAATGTAATAATTGTTTTGGTAAATATTATGTCGAATTTACGCACGATTTTTGCAAAGTGTTAAAAGTAAACTGCTTTTTTCTATGAATTTTGTCTGAGCAAATAATTTGACATAATGTTTGTGGTTTTAATACATATACTAGCTGACCCGGCCACACGTTGTTGTGGACGTGGAATAGACTGACGTAAAATCGAAACACAGCGCCATTTACTGGATGGTTACAAACCAAGTTAAGCAAGTATTGTTTGATAAATTAACTCACACCACCATCTGTTAGAAACTTTTTTTTTAATTTACCGTACAAGAGTTCCAACTGCTCCCGTCTGGAGCCAGTGAGACTATGGCATCCCCAATTGGGGGTATGTTGTGAGGCTGAAGGTAGTGGGGAGGGGAAGTAGATGGGGAAGAGGAAAATGGAAAGTACCTGGCTATTCAGATCTGGTCACCAAACACAGCTAAAGCCATTTCAAGCAACGTTTCAATTCTGAATGGTGGTCTTACAACAGGGCGATACTGAGAGTATCTTCCACCCTGGAAAGTGCCGCAAATTTACTATATATTATTAATTGTGAAATAACACAAATTAATCAAATAAATTTTATTTGCCACGCCGGGATTCGATCCCGCGACCTTCGGAATGCGAGTCAACAGCTTACCGCTGGACTACTTACAAATAATTACAAAACGTTGTCCCATAACAAACATTTAATGAATATTTAATTTATAATTATAAATATTGAGGTCAATAATCGAAATAAAACTATCCTTTCTTTTAAGTTGGACAAAATTCACAGTACGCCAAATTTCATCAAAATCGGTTAAGTAGTTTCGGAGTTTATCTCGAACAAACATCGTGACGCGAGATTTTTATATATAAAGAATATTCACCGTGATTTATTTTTGGGTTATTACGCCGTGTTACGCTCCCTTCTTCTTTAGAAACGTTGGCTAAAGGTGGAGGTGGCGCAACACGGCATAATAACCCAAAAATAAAACACGTTAATACTTTTGGCCGTGAAAATTTGCCTTGGTTTCTAGGTTATGTTTTAATATAATATTATTTTAAATCAGTGCTTTACGAAAATGTACATCGTTTAAAACACTGTACCTATTTATATTCAAAACTTTGTTGCTTAAAATGGCTTTAGGTATGCTTAGAGACAAGTCAACAGATCTGTTGCTCATCTAAAAGAAGTATGGATAGGCAATAGACACTACCCTGCTATACAGGCCGATTCAAATATTTGATTATTTTGATCCTGTCTTGTCTTCCTCGACGTTCCCGACTTCTTCTACCATTCACTTCCACGTCATAATATTCTCCTGACACTCCTTTCTTCGTTTATCCACACTACACGCCCAAACAACTTACTTAAACAGCGTACTTTTTGAAGTGAAAGCTTCTTTAACACCGTTGTGATTTGAAACTCGATGAAACGAAAAATATAAGAAAAAAAAAATCGGTCTTCGCTGTGTGCGGTGCTTCGTAGCCTCCCCTCTCTTGTCTACTTTAGTTTTCTGAAGGTTCCACTTCTACCGCGTGTGAATTAAACACTCTTTTTTACATTAGCCCCACATAGGAAGCTCTGAGGAAAAAATCCGTCAGGGACTATGTCGTCTTTTTAGGAAAATTAAGGAGAGGAAGTTCTGGGAAGGAAAGGGGTATGAAGAGTGGGTAGGAATTTGGGGTTAATGTGTCCAGGAGTGATGGACAGGATATGTCAAAAGATCTCCCTCAACCAGTCTCTCCCGATCTGGCCTGTCCCGTAGTTGGTGATCAAACGCATTCGCCGCCAAGACCTAGACAAACCTCACCCTATAAACCCGGGTACCCCTGCTAAATCACCGAACGTAGCGAACCACTATAACATAAAACAGACAGCTCATATCAGCCTTGCTTTATTTTCGGATCACCTCGTGTTTATCCCAATCGTACATTGTACGTTTTATCGCATTTTTACAGCATTCACATTTTTTCTTCCTTCCTCTGTGCGTCATTTTTGTAAAAGAGCAAGACATGCTAAATGGTGAGATTTTCAATATTTGATTAAAATTGTCAAGTTTTTCCTGTCAAAATGTGTTTCCTGCCATCTGTGTAGCATTTTCCTAAGCTCTCGAACTAAACTGTTTCAGAAAACCGTCGCAAGATGTCTCTGCAAATGTTCAGCGCCGCCGTCGCCAGGGGAGCCGCCTTCGCCGCGGTGAGGAACTCCGCTAAAGCCGCCCAGCCGTGGAAAATCATCGCAGTCAGGGAAATTCAGGTGAGGATCTTAGCTAAATCTTGTTTACAATCAATAAACGTACCTCAAACTAACGAAAGAGGAACAAAATAAGACATTTTTATTAATATATTTATATTTTCATTATGTATGTAAGGCTGATGTAATCGTAATGTTACGAACATACAAGCTCATTAGTAGCACAAAAGCATGCTACTATCGAGCATTTGCGACTTAGTGGCATGTATGTCAGCGACGGTGACTTGAAAGTAGGTCCCCTGACAGTTGGCTCCCCGAAAATCCAATCGAAACCCAAAATATAATTATTTTATGGAAAAACGCTTTTTACAAGTTATGCTTTAAAATGTTAAGAATAATCAATTGTTTGCGCGGGTACATACGCAATATGAATATGAATGAATAGTTTTATCAATAAAAAAACTCAAATCTTTCAAGAAAGGCTAAAAAATTCAATATTGGATTGAATCACCGATGCAATATTTGTTAGCCTTCCTTGAAATATTTGAGTTTTTTTATTGACAGTTAGTTGCGTTAAATATATTCAGATCTAACATTAGAGACATGATCTAAAGCCCGGGGAACGCTAGGTACTTAAGGTGAAGCTTTACGTGAAATCCTATTTAGATTCATCTTTACGACGAATCGGTTTACATTATGAACATCAAAAAATATGCTACGGATAAATTGAAGCTTTTACTAGCTTTTCTATGTATTGGAATTACAATAAAATTATTATTTACATAACAAAAAACATAAGCGCAAACTACAAAAAAAATTTTTTTTCGTGTCTTAACTATGAAGTAATACAAGAAATAATTTTAAAAAAATGCCACTTTAATTTATTTATTTCCAGACTTCATCCAGGCGATTGGGCGACGATGGTCATATCAGCGGATTCTCAGCAGCGGGCATCAAGAAACATTACGCCGTAAGTTATTATTTTGTCATTAAATAACTAGTGCAGACCCGTGAAAAATCACGGGATATTATGGTTAAAAAATTGAAAAAGACAATTAATTCAAATATTTTTTTAATATTATAGGTAGGTACCTACTTTATCGCTAGGTTTAATTATTTTATTCATACAAAATGACACTTATATTCGGAGCAAATTTGAGTTCATTGAACCAGATTTCACATTTTACGGGACAACAACCACGCACAGACAACCGAAACTATAATGTGTGATGAGCAATATTATAATTTCGGTTGTGATGTACGTAACGTGAAAATCTTACACATATACCATGAATTTATGCCGCCATTTTTACAATAGTTGGTAGTGTTTTTATGGTCAACCTGGTTGCCTTCCAAGGAGGTTCTATTCACGCCCGTAGCATTTTTTTATGTACGTTTAATATTAAATATTTTTTACATATCCCGTGAATTTTCACGAGGAATATAATAAGAGCAAATAATAGCATGAACACCTTAAAACATTGGTTTGATACAAATCTCCTTTCATTGAACACTAACAAAACATACTACATACACTTCTCAATTAACAAACTAAAAACACTCCCCAACACTAAAATAATTATCCACAATAACAAATGCAATAAAATCACATGTATCCAAGGCTGTTCAACGTTGAAATCAGTATCAGAAATTAAATATCTCGGAGTGATAATAGAACAACATATGAAGTGGAAGAGCCATATCTATGAATTGGTTAAGCGTATCAGAAAGTGTATATATATATTCATAAGATTAAGAAATATTTTAAAACCCAACAATCTAAAAAGAGTATACTATGCACTAATCCAGTCATTAATTCAATATGGAATTATTGGATGGGGGGGTTCATACAACAATATTCTTACCCCGATCAAAGTGATCCAGAAGCTAATCATTAAAGTAATCCTAAAGAAACCCTCCACATATCCAACAGAAACGCTTTTCGCAGATTTCACGGTGCCTCGAGTGGAGAATATCTTCAAGAAAAATGCAATTATCCAAATTTACAAAGATAATATCGTCAAAAAATTTGAAACCCACCAATCAAAAAGATATCAAGACAACATCAAAATACCAAAATTTAATACCAAACTAATGCAAAACAATTACATCTATTTAGGAATAAAGTATTTCAACAATCTTCCGATTGAAATAAAAAAAATCAAAGACATCAATAAACTGAAACTCAAACTGAAGCAACACTTCATCAGGAATAATTAATTAAATAATTACCTGTTTTTCTCTTTCTTTCTATTTATTGGCAATCTATATTTATTTCTATTTAATTTAGATTTTTCTAATTTCTCTAAAGTGCACAATATTTTAGTATGTAACTATATCCCATTGTATGTACATCTTCACATATAGATGATCCAGAAGTTTCAATTGTTCCCTTATATACTTACCTATTGCATAATGTCATTCTATTTCTGTCATAATTAGTGTAACTCGCTCATCAAGCACAAGAACTAGCTTCTTCTTTGGTGAGACTGCAATTTTAAAGAATCTCTGAACCAATATGTAATTTATATTAACCCACTGTAAACTTATATATCTATATTAAATAAAAAAAAAAAAAAAAAATAAAAAAAAAATATAAAAAAAATACCTTCAAAATAAGAGGAAATCTACGTGAAATTTAAAAAAAAACTACCTTCATTAATTTTTCCCACTCCTTAGATCAGTACTAAATCTGATTTCGAAAAACCCTGCGTAAAGCCCGGGCAACGCCGGGGACTTAAGCTAGATTACTAATCACAGGCTTAACCTATTTCAACTCGTCCATTTCGCATTTCGTCTGTCTGTAAATATGTTTGTGTGTTCTGATGCGGTCAATCATATCAAGGGTAGCCGTGTTTGATAGTACCTTTTTATTCCGCCAGGGCTCGCTAATGCGTTCTGCAGCGCGAGCTGTCAAATCATTACGCGTAGTCTACTGTTTACAAAACTATCAGTATTATCTTCTTCTTCTTCGTGTGCCGTATCAGGTCCCCCCGACGTTGGCGATCACTATGGTAAATGTATCCCTATCTTGCGCTGCCCAGAATATCCCCTCCACACTTCTAATATCGGTCCACTCACGTACATTTCAAGAAAGAAATTTGTCAAGACATTTGTCTCCAAGCCCTCGGCGACCCTCTATCTTGCCAGTATTATAATAAAACGAAACAAATAATTTTAAACAAATACTTTTTATTTCATCAACAAAAATACGGAAGGTTAGATATTTATTTCTTAAATCAACGAGGCGTTGAAACTAGCTGGCAAAATTTTAATTACAAAGACAAAATTAATAACTCACAAAACAATAAATTAACTAAACAATATTATGTTAACTAAACATAATGTTAAGTATTTATTAACATTTCTAAACGTAATGGGACTTTACACAAAAATCAAACAAAATTAAATCCTATGATATATATAAGGGGACCTAAAAACTAAGCAATAAAACTTTTACATTTGAATTTAAGAAAATTATTTATAGTTCAGTGTTTTTTTTAATTAGCGGCCATCCACACCGGCGACTATTTTTAACAAAAAAAATTGCGCAATCTATGTAAGATATTAGCAATATATCCAAAAAAATCTTTATTGCAATTCTGCTAACCAAAATTTATACGTATGACTTATTCTAAGAACTCAATATCAGCATTTTGTTTTTCTGCGATCATAGAATTAGGGGGTATTTCACCATCCTCCCGATGCTTATCCATACGATAACGAATATTAATAAATAAATCTCGCAACACGTAAAAAAACTCGGCTAATTTGTCCTATATATAGCCACTGTTCATAAGTTCAAGTACAGAATGGAAAACTCAGGGGGATTTCACCATCCTCCTCAAAGATTATCCATACGAAAATGTACATTTTCGATTTATTAAACACGATTTATTTATTTTTTTATAAGAAAAACTCTATTTTTATAAGTTTGAAGGTTATTCCCATCAATGTTATTTTTCATAATATTATCAAACTCCTACCATAACACTTCGTGGAGAACAGTTATGTAGCTGCTTTATTGTCATACCCTTTCTTTTTTTCTCTTTATCTGCAGGTTATGTATTATATTTGACACTACTATGTGTTACGTTTCATTTTGATTATCATTATTTCTGTTATCGCTACAAGCATTTCCGTCTAGTAAAAACTAAACATTGATTACTCATGCTGTGAACATTTCTAATCGGAGTGTTAATGTATCCATACTAATATTATAAATGCGAAACTGCTCGAGTTTGTTTATGACCTTTTCACGCATAACACAATATAAAGACTTTAATAATTCTTTCACCAATAGAAAGCTAAATTATATGCGCTGACTACAGGTTGTATATGATGGTAAGCTCTGGCGTTATGAAATTATAAATATTAATATATTATATTTGTTATACGTTTTCTGTCGTTAACAAAAGCGAGTTTTTGCTAACGTAAGAAAAAAATCTTTTCCATGGAAACAATGTTGATATATTTTGGGCTCTATGCTGGTAGGTAGTCTACTGGTCAGCTACTACTGCGAAAATTCAAATATTAGAATTCGTTTTTTTTGTTTGGACAAGCTTGGAATAAATGTCAAATGAGAGTTCCTATATTAAAAATATAATTCGTAACGATTATAAAGACTGAATGATAAATAGAGTATTTTTTTTATTATATTAACGAACTTCCAAATATTTAAATAAAAATAAACATCCGAAATGTTTGTAAGCGCGTATAAATTCCGTACGAATGAACTAAATTGGATAAGTAATTCTTTTTTTCTTTGAGCTATAGCATTATGAAATTTAGTTGGTAGACGAGATGTTTGAAAACTGAATGTAAGGAAATAAATATATGGAATGCGGGAGGGGATGGGGGGTGAGGTGGGGGGGAGATAATTGATAAGTACAAGCGCTACAGTAATTTCCCGTAATACCATGCGAGCGAAGCCGCGGGGAAAAGCTAGTATATATTTATATATATATATACACCCCATTGGCAATTCTGTTATTGTAATAATTTTTAACACTCTGTAAATGCTTCAAACAACAAATACATAAATCATTGAAGAAAGTTTGACAGAAGTTGGCAATGGCGGAATTGGTAAACGCGCACGTCCCGGTTAGACGAGAGGTTCTGGGTTCGAGTCCATTTGCTATTCTTATCTTTTTCTATTTTTCTGTGTCTTGTTCTCTTTCATATTTTCGTTTAGATTATTATTGTTATCTTCTTCTTTATTTATTTATTTAAAAAGTCTGAGTTTACTATTTGGTACTTGAATCTATGAGTAGTGGCTATATTATACTATTGAGTTAGCCGAGTTTTTTTACCTTTGGGAGTATTTTTTATTTATTTATTAATATTTGTTATCGTATGGATAAGCGTCAGGAAAATGGTGAAATACCTCTCAATATATTTTTTTTGTTGAATTCTATTTTTTTAATTCCAGAAATAACTAAAATACAATTCGACTGCAAACAACTTTTTTTTTATTTACATCATAAATACACTGAGTTTTTTTGTAATGTTTTTTATTAATAGCATTTTGATAATAATATTTGGTTACAATACATCAATTCCTAACTAACCATTTTTTTGAAAAATCGCAAATATTTAACATTTTCTAGACTTTTCTACACACTACCATTTCTATTGACTTGACTAAACACTACAATAGGCGATTACATAATGAACTTATCTCGAGAAAATCGACCATACTTTATATATTTCGAAATAATCGAAAAAAGTCGATATATTCATATTAGCAAACTTTTTACACAAACTAGGGAATTTAATTTTCAATTTTATAGTTCCCCATTTCATTTATTTTTCTGCCTCCTAAAAAGGGAGAAAAACAACCCATTAAACAACACAAATATTATCACACAGTTGAATATTTTTACATTAAAACTCTTCTATTTCTTAAGCTTACATTAATAAAGGTACACTTTTCGATAAGAATCGCCGTTTTAAAACGGCTCTGCATAATGTTATGGCGTCCAAACAACTCCACAACGATGTTATTATAGTATAATAAAATATTGCAGAAGCAATACTCAATCGAAATAAAACGCGCAGCATTTGCATGGCTGTATAGCCTCTTTTAATCTAACCTGAGGCTGGAAATAGCGACTGACGAAGTAGCGCCGACGAGCTGGACCGACGATCCTCGTACGCAGCGCGTAGCGAAACGCGTGGCACTATTTCCAGCCTAACAGTGTTCCTCTTCATTTTTGCGCCATTTCGGGATCCCACGTAACTCTACCTACTGCGTTAGGTTGGGTTAGTTCAAGAGGGGTGTATGCACAATGCTTTGGTGAGCATATAGACAGCCACGTAAAAATCTTGAACATTTTTCAATTGCATTTTTAATCTGTATAATAGTACTTTACGCAACATTGATAAGCAACCAACAAAAAATAATTACATTGATTATTGACAGAGTTCAAAACATAAACTAACATTAAACAGTTTTTTTTTTTAATTAAAAGTTTTCAATTTCCATATTTTCAAATAATATGGGTTGCGTTTTGCAAAAAAATTGGCAAAAATATTAATGATTTTAGTGAGTCCACAAAAATGCTGATATATATATATTTTAAGCGTGCTACTTAGCAGTTTTTATTCAGTGTCAACTATAAACATTCATTTGCTGATTACGGGAGTGCTAGCCAACGCTACTAATTACCGATGTTGATTAACAGCGTTGCCAATTGCTCCACGATCGTCATTCTATTGGTAACTGCTCCAAAATCTTGCTAGATAAATTTTGTATGCATATAGACATTGTATAACACTTCATTTTAGCGGGTACTCATATAACACTAACGGCCGTTGTTCCCAAACCTTTTGATCAACTGTTGAGCCGAAATTTCGGCTCAACACTCCTCAAATGCACAAATACGCTCTTTCCAACGCAAAGCTACAGGCGAATCGAGCGTTACTAAACAAATCACTTAGCTGATCGAAGACTCAGATTGATCGATCGAAACGTCGAGGATAACGGCCGTAACAAAATGATAAAACATCTAAATTTCTTGTTTAATAAAATACTTTTAGTTCTACCAAAATGTCGCTACGATCAGACTTTAAAAAGTAGCACTTTTTTATCAGGGATTCTGTAAATGTCTTTCCTCTCGAAATTACGGTTAAATCTACGCTACTTTGGGAAATATATTTTTTTATGATATGAAATTTGTTTTTAAAATACCTCGTCATCTAAATTCGTAAGAATTCTACATTGGCACTTGAAATTGTTTTTTTGTTGCTAAGGGAAGACACAAATGATATTAATTTATACTATGAACATTAGTAATCTTATGAAAGAGTAGTACAAAAAATACATTGTTGAAATGAAATATCGTTTGTAATATTTCAATAAAGTGTAAAAAAACAAGTGTTTGTGGCACAAAAATGTGAGGTTACAAAAATTCAATTTTTTCCGAAAGTCTGCAGTTCGTGGTGTCAACAATTTTAATGCACGACTTTTGGAAAGTTATAAATTGCTTTAATGTTTTGAATTTTTACTTTTTTTCTTGCAACGTTTTGACTAGAACATTGCCATAAACAGGAATTATATTTAAATACATTTAAAAATGTGAGGTTACAAAAATTCAATTTTTTCCGAAAGTCTGCAGTTCGTGGTGTCAACAATTTTAATGCACGACTTTTGGAAAGTTATAAATTGCTTTAATGTTTTTAATTTTTACTTTTTTTCTTGCAACGTTTTGACTAGAACATTGCCATAAACAGGAATTATATTTAAATACATTTAAAACGGCTCATCTCATTTTTTATGAGACTCTTGTTTTTTCGGGTGAGGAACCCAATTTCCCCGTCTTTGACAATAAAATACTTTAATTTTTAATAAATAAAAAAGTCTGTACGTATCTTAAAATAATTATTTCTATTTTTAATCAATCCAGTGAAATTTAGTCTATTTTAGATAAAATACAAAAAATTAATGAACTATCATTTCATATTATAATAGGTAATTTAAGACACTATTTTGTTCTGATCATATTTTCTGTCAACAAGGCTGAATCATTACACAAATCTAATGACGCCTAAAGCAGGGTGAAACAATTATAGTAAAAAATTAAAGGAACATTAGAAAAAAGTTTCATCGAAATTTTTACTAATACTTCGTATATTCATTTATTACAATGGAAATGAACCTTTTTCGAAATGTCAACATTCACATTTGAAAATCTATTTTATGTTCAGTTAAATGTATGGAGTTTAGCAAACTTTATAGTTTTATCAACTATTATTGTGTGTAGCAATAACTACTGTGATCAAATTATCGCGCTCATACGCCTAATCCCCGCTTTTTCTTACTAAGAGAAACGAATTTATCTAAAAAGGTACCACTTTTTCGTCAATGCAGCTCCATTCAATTGTAGAAGCTGCCCCAAAGGGGAGATGTTTTTATTCTCGTGGCAACGCGGATTCAGAACAATTAACTATAGAATTTTCAGATGAGAGGTTAAGCTTGACTCCCAAAGTTGATGGAAAAAACGGCGTAACTCAACTTTTTGACGTGTTTTTTGTACACGTTGCGTTTCTATGTCTTCTACGGTGTTTTATTTTATTATTTTGATTTGAAATCTGATAAATGATTTATTTGATAGGTACATTAAAGAACACCTTTCCGTGCAATAATCTCGTTCACAAAACGCCAACAGATAACCATATCAAATCATCTGTTTTCGGAAAGTACCAAACAATGATTTTCGAACACGGTGTATTACATTTGCTATTAACATTTTACTGCTTTTGTATTTCGTGACCAAACTGCAATTTTAAAGTTACATCATTTTACTTTGATGAAGTTAAATGTTACACCATTTTACCACGGTGTAAAGTTTTAAAGTTTCATCATTTTAGAACACGATGATAGATGTATTATGTGACCACACTACAATTTTAAAGTTACATCATTTTCCTTTTGAATTATCTTAGTGCTGCTCACACTATATTTTCTAATGTAAATATATTATGATATTTTCAATGTAGAATCCCAATCAGCCTGTCCTTCAAAAAAAAAATAAATAACAAAATATTATTTTTCGAAATGACAAAATATTTACTTCTGTTATTTGTGGTGGTCTAAAAATTCTAGATTCTACAATTTAATTTGAAAGGCGTTTTTTAAGCAACTACAACAAACACATCACTCAGGTTGGAGTGTTTTGAGGAAATTTTGATGTAATATTGTCATCAAGGGGCCAGTCCATGCCATTTTGTAGTTTTCGACATTTAAACCGTGGCGGATACATATGGGGGGCGTGGGGTCGCCAGCCCGCACGCTATTTGTTCGTTTCTTTCGTCATTCGACTCTGAGTCGTGTTATCGAGTAGTTGTACTTTCTTATGTAGCACGCGCGCGCGTCCGCGTCATCGCATCTTATACGTTTCTGTCTGGCACATGGATAGCTAACCTACGAGAAAAGTCGCGGCCATTCTAGTGATCTCGATACGTTAGCGTCCCCCCTTGAGTTTTCCTGTATCCGCCACTGCATTCAAAGGTCCCGTTAAGCCCTCAGGCCTCTGACACGTTCTATCAGTAGGTTAGAACATTTCCGCTTTGCAATAAAATCAAAATAAATGGAATAATTATGAAAAAAATATCCGAAAATTAAAAACTATTTTTGAAAGGATGAAAATCGCTTTCAAATTTTATTATTAGAAATAACCACGTTTTAAGCTTTAGCTTAAGGGGGTATTTCACCATCCTCCTGATAACTAATAAATAAACAAATAAATACCAGCAACAGGTGAAAAAAATCTGGGCTAACTTATCCTACATATAACCACTATTCATAGGTTCAAGTACCGAATAGTAAACTCAGACTTTTTAAATAAATAAACCGTATATAATTAACCAAAAATGTATATTATCGTATGGATAATCTATGAGGAGGATGGTGATATACCCGCTAATTAAGTAAAACAACGTGACAATAATTGCACTTTCTGCCACACAAATTGTTTGAAGGCTAAAACGGCTGACGTTTAACCCCTCAGACTAGATTGTCTGCTTTTTAGAACAACTCATGTAGGTCTCATAGACCATGTTGCGTCTCCCTTACAAATCTTTAAGTTACAAATATGATCTAAAAGGTGTTAGAAAGCGAAAAAAAACACACTTTATATTCAAATGTAAAAATCAACCCCAAAATAAGTCAAATGTACACTTGTATGAAACCAAAGTTTCAGGTTGCAATTTGAAAAAAATATTTTAACTTTGCGATTTTTTTATTCATTATTTTTAGATGGAACAACAAAAAAGTAACAATAACATTTGTCTAATAAAATAAGTGTGTTTGTTTACATCATCAGTAATTTTAGTTAGAAGATCGTAAGGTGAGCCATTTTTAAACCTTTTTTATGTTTGCATTCAAAATGTTTATTAAAAAAAAAAATTATTTCTAAAAATAGTATTTTTTTTAAATGATTGAAAACGTATTTCATGACGTTTCACAAACAGTTGTCGGACACGTTCAGAAATATTCCATTTATTTGGATTTTATTGCAAAGCGGAAATACACACAAATTCTGACAGAATACGCCAGAGGCCTGTGGGGTAGTCTCTAAAAAACAAAATGATGCTAACTGATTATTTGATGACTTGTTATTGAACACGTGAAGAATATAATAATAACGTGAAGAATGCCAAAAGTTTGTATAACGGGAATAAGGCACAGCTTACATATTGTCTCACACGGGGCACATTTTGAATTTCACATTTTACAAAATATAATCTAGATTCTAGCACTTTAAAAAAATCCAAATTAAACATCGCTACGTTATTTTAATGTTACTAAATTTTAGATTAAAAAATGAAACTATTGTTTAGGTACTAGAAAATTGTTTCGACAAATTATAAACATACTTTTATTCTATTTTAAATACAGGTATAAGAGTATATTAATTAATGTATGCCATTTTAAAAAAATGCTCCGTGATTTTTTTTTCTTTAACCTCTCGAACGATGGGTGTTCAGTTATCGGTTTAACCATTCCATTCAATTAACCCGTCAGGCTAATTTGTTCGCTTTTCAGAACAACTCATATAGGTCTCATAGAAATCGTTGTCTTCCTTGCCAGCACAGTGAGAAATATGATCTAAATCAGTGGTTCCCAACCTTTTTCTGAACCGGGACCACTATTGCATTTATATTTTTGAAAGGAGTAAAATGTATTTTATGTTTGAATGCAAATTTTTCATATTTCTAAAATCTCACCTTTCAAAAACAATGTTAAGTTTTCGGATACGATCAGAAATTTTCCATTTATTTGGATTTTATTCCAAAGCGGAAATATTTTGACCTTCTGACAAAATATGATCGAGGTCTGACGGGTTAATATCATTAATCAAAATATTTATGTGGAACAATTGTTGGATGATTTCTATAGCGCCATTTTCGTGAGAAAATCACCTCAAGGGCGCTTAACATATGAACTGCTTATACCTCAGTTTAAAACCAATTAATCCACCTAGATTTCACCGTTTTTCCCATATTTCTAGATTCTATAAATTTTGGCACATTATGGCAAGCGATACTTAAGACGTTTTGCAAACTTGCCGTAATATGCCAAAAATCGTTCGAGTGGCTAAAATCTCATTCTTACTAAACCACCAAAGTTTAAAAAAAATAATTACAATAACTTCTCTCAAATATTTAAAAATGAAGGTAAGTACATTTTTAAAATTTTTCACAATTTTTTTCCTCGTCCAAATATCAAAATAATTTCAATACTTCTCTTTTTTCTTCTTCCTTTAAATCCACAGCGCCTGCCTTTCTCATTCTCAGGTTGGGTCCTACTCAAACCAAAAATAAAGCACACACGAAATTAGAAATAATGTAAAAATACTTTTATAAAACAGGTCAAATCTAAATCGCGTAAAACCAATAAAATAATAACGAGGAAAAATTACTAATTCACAATTTTTTTAAAAGGTGTTTTATGTTTAGGTAGTAGTATAGCTACTGCAAATAAAATGAAATTTGAAAAAATATTTATTTTACTTTAAAATTTACATGTTTCTAATTTATTATAAATTATAACAAAGACATTGATGAAACAAATTGTTAAAGAGGGAAGGATGTTGAAAATCGAAAAATAATGGCATTATTTGAACCTGTGTGTCTTTGGGGATGTTCTGCGAAGGAAAAGTTATAAGGAATATGGTGGTGTGACCAGGAGTAACGGATCTATGATTCTGTAACTCCCTCTATGCGCAAGGCGATGTGTCGAGAGACTTCGGCTGGAGAAGTCAAATGGTCTCCGTTAACCGGCCTCTCCCGATCCACCAAGACTTTGGACAAGTCCAGCAATGAACCCGGACACCCCTGCTAAGTCACCGGGCGTAGATAACCACTTGGGGTGACCAACGACAGAGGTGTAGGTTATCAAATAAATGGTTCCATACCCGTCTACTAAATTGAAAGGTTTTAGCATAGAAGTAGATCTAACCGGCTGCTAGTTGAGCGTGCAGCAAGGTCTTAACAGATTTTTACAACTATTGTAATTTTTTATGCCATTCATTTTTATTAGGGATGGTGAGAGCGCAAACGAAATATTCTTAAGTTGGAATATTTCACAGAAATTCAAATATAACGTTGTCATCAAATGGCCATTCGGCACGGTAATGCGCGTTTTCATACCGCGACAAAATATCCCCGACTAAATATCCCTGACAAAATATCCCCTAAAACTATATCTACTAAAACCTAACCTAACCTAACAAAAAAATGGGACAAAAATGATACAGATATCCTGTAAAGACGATAAATTATTGTTCAAAAATAGTAAAATGGGACAAAAATAATACTCTTTAAAGGATGTCTGTATTATTTTTGTCCCATTTTCTGTTAGGTTAGGTTAGGTTAAGCTTTAGTAGATATTTTGTTTGGGAATGTTTTGTCCGTAGGATATTTTGTCGGCGGATATTTTGTTGGAGGGTATTTTGTGGGGTATATTTTGTCAGGGATATTTTGTCCCGTACATTTTGTCAGGGATATTTTGTCCCGTACATTTTGTCGGGGATATTTTGTCAGGGATATTTTGTTGGAGGACATTTTGCCAGGGATATTTTGTCCAGTACATTTTGTCGGGGATATTTTGTCAGGGATATTTTGTCGCGGGATGAAAAGTCGCGGAACTATTCAGCACCATTTTCTTTTTTTCAACAGTTGAAAGGTCCCTGTTAAGTGCTGATTCTAAGTCCATTTCAGATTTTGAACAAATCGTGATCAGCAGAAGAGGACAACTATCATGTTATTAAGCTTGTTAGCTTGATAGAAAGCCAAAATGCACCTAGAGTCAGCATTTAAAGTGAAACTTTCAAATGTGAAAAAAACAAAATGGCGCTAAATAATCATTTGATGACTTTGTCACATGTGAATTTCTGCGATAGTCTTACTCGTCTTTCACTGACAAAACAAAACTTAAAACAGCGATAAATAAGAACACAAAATTATTTTTTATTCATAGTTATAATTATTATTAGGTTCATCGTCAAATGATTGTTTTTTTTTTGTTCATAAATACACTAAACTACATAGTGATACACATCAATAAACTAATCACACGGTGTTTGAAACAACTGATTGCTTATGGGGTTACTAACCGTTTGGTCAAGTTTACTAACCTTTTGGTAAGTTTTAAACTAACCGCTCCGGTAAGTCTGACAACTTACCGAAAAATTACTTTGCAAAAAGTATCAATTTTTAATTGAAACTAGACTTTCCAAACTTCTAAAAAATACATAATACAAATTGCCAAAAAAGATTCAATGTCTTTTGCAGAAAACAAAATATTTCAACGCTTGGTGTTTCTAAAATGTATTCAAATATCAAACTGCATCTACATTTGGACTTATTCAGTTTTTCACCAAACTTGAACAATTTATCATGTTTCTAAAATAATATTAAAGTTCTGTGGAAAGATCTGTTATTATTCAAGTAACTGCTGTGAAAAAACTGGTACATAATGCAATGAAAACAGAACTTCATTGACTTTGAAATTTGATGAATTCTTCAAGTTCTTGCACTAAACGTTCGGAAGAGCCAAAAAACTGAACCAAATGCAGCGTTGCCATCTTGGAATTTCCGTTCCCGCTAAAACCTAACGTATCATCGGCCAGAATTCCATCACACCATCAAGTCACAGTGTTATTATTAGTGACACAACCATATTATTATTGCATCCAACCTTGGAAGTGGGATCTCTAGAGAATTTCAGACATAAAAATTTCGTATCCATACATATAAGCTATCTATATAATTCTGTTAGACACAAAATTCTCCTGCTTCGGGAAACTCCAATCTGCCAGATTTGGCGGGAAATCCGTCAAGTTGGCAACGCTGTGATGGGATAAAATTTGAGGGTTTTGACTGTTTTCAACAGATGTCACTAATCAAAGGAAACCGCTTACCGACATTAATTTTGAAGTTTATCAATTTCTTCCCTTTTTGTTCAACAAAATAAGATTAGTGATATTGCAAAAAAAATCTAAAATTTAAATGGCATTTGTATCAGTTTTTTTATTTTTTAACATGGCACTAAAGTCGGACTGCCCGAAAGCAGTAGGGCTATGCAATCCCCAATTCAGGTACGTGTGTGGTGAGGCTGAAAGAGAAGGAGACGTGAAACAGGAAGGTTGGGAAATTTTATTTTTTTTACATTAGCTCCACACAGTTAGTTTTTGCATGTCATCTTTGGGTATGCTGTAGGGAGGGTTTTTTAGGAAGGAAGGAGAATAAGTTCTGAGAAGGAAAAGGGTATGAGGGGGTGTGTAGGAATATGTGGCTCAGTGGGTCCAGGAGTGACGGACGTATGAATCTATGACGTGCAAAGCATTGTTGCAAGAGAGTCTTGCTCGAGAGGTCAAATGTCTCCCACAACAAGTCTCTCCCGAATCTGTCTGGTGGTCAGACGCGTACGCCGCCAAGATCCGGACAAACCTCACTCATGAACCCGAGCACCTCTACTAAGTCATCAAACGTAGCGGATGACCTATGGCAGGGATGTTAGTTAACCAATAAATAGTTCCCAGAGTGGCAGTACTCCAAAATTTGGATTGTTCGTTTAATTTGTCAATTCTATTTGGCATTGTATGTATTTTTTGCAAG
This sequence comes from Glyphotaelius pellucidus, assembly GCA_936435175.1. NCBI lineage: Eukaryota > Metazoa > Arthropoda > Insecta > Trichoptera > Limnephilidae > Glyphotaelius > Glyphotaelius pellucidus. The sequence continues at coordinate 14,739,497 of OW386563.1, forward strand.
GTTAAAGTCACATTTCAAATTTAATAAACAATCACCTTTTTCTTAGATAATATATAGAAAGGTGACACAATTAATACTTTAGATACAAGATAACTCTGGATTTATTCAAAGTACAAACACCTAAGTAAAACATACATCAGTCAGCTACATGGTGCACTCTCTAACTGGCTAATCAAATGTCTAAACCAAAAAGTTGTGTGTGAAATAATTAATTAAAAATTCAAAATTTTTCAAATTCAACTTATTTTAAATATGAAGCAAAACTAGATAAATACATAATTTTAAAAAAAATTATTATTTCAACACCATCTTGTAATTTAAAAAAATCCATGTTGAAATGGATTAAAAAACTACATTTTGGGTGATTTTTTTTTTAGACAGAAAAAAGCATATATAAAACATAGAATGTCATTAAAAAATGGAATGTCGTAAAGTGATCTAAGTTATGTTTAGAAATACAAACATATTTTTGTACAAAACTTTAAACTACAGTTGCAAACTATTGCTAACCACAAAATACAGTAAAACCGCTGATTGTTATTAATAAAATTCAAATATGACTAGGATAGTGTTACAAAAATCTTACATATCTAAATGTGTAGAAAATAATTTTAAATCTAAGATATCTAAAATTGTAAAGGTGGCCCAAACAAAAAATTGGTAATTTGTTTTTTTTTCGTTTGACTAAATAACGACTAGAAAAGCGAACAAATTCACAAAATATTAAAACTAATTTAAATTATTGATGGATAAAAAATTAAATTGAGATTTTTTAAAAATATTTTTAAAAAATGTATTTATTTATTTTTACATAAAATTTTTAAATACATTTTTTTGCTCATTTATTTTGGCAGTCACGGTAAAAATTATGAAAAATATTATGAAAACACTCGCTTTATATCACTAAAAAAAATGTTTTAAATAATCGAAATGCGTCAGTCTAACGAGAAGTTCTATTTTGTACTTTGGGAGAGCGCAAAACTTATTTGAAACATTTTTTATAAATAAATTACAAGTTTTATTTTTCAATTATGAAGACAATCAAATCCATATAAAAAGAATACCTTATTTTTGTATTAATATTTTTCAATTTATAAATGTTAACTGATATTTTTTGTTGTTTGTAATTTCGATTTTTTTTTTTAATTTCGCACTCAGGCGGGGGCCACTCATTGTGACGGCCCTGGAATATGTTATGAAAAAAGTTTAAAAAAATACGTACTGCTTTCGGACGATTTTAACTTTTCTTCATTAAAAAACAAGTGTGATCATTTTGTACATATTTTTACCGCGTCCACTTTCTAAAAACGAATATTCGGTGATATTTTATTTGACAAAACAATACAAAAATACAGGCAAATCATTTTAAAGAGGACACCCTTGAATGTATTTGCACACCGATGGTATCAAAAAAAAAATTTAACTAGTTTTAAACACACGCCCGCAGTCCCCTCTTACCCCACAAATGCCCAAAGATACTGGGTGAGTAGCGAAGTTTATTAATTCCATATTTATTGGTGTATCAATGTAATATATCTCTGAAGAAGGAGATAATACTAATATATATAATAAACTAAGACACAGAAAATTAAAAAAAGTAACGGGCGCAACTGGACTCGAACTCAGGATCTCTTTTCTTACCGGGACACAGCGCTTTAACTAGCTCGCCGTGCCACAAATAACATCTGTGTATGTGGAATTTCAAACAAAGCTACTGTCGTAATTCGGTTATGAATTCAAGAATTCGTCACAAGATGTCGCCACCTCCGTTGGCAGGACGCAGGGGACGTGAATTTGTGAATCTGGAGTATCTCTCCGGATATGGAAAGATTGACGGTAATACTCAGTTGTATCAAGCGGTTGTATATTACAAATGAGGTCATTGCCCGTCCCGGTGACTAGCCATCACTGGTTGACAGTGCATACGAAGAACGGGCTAATTTTGGAATCAGTTCCTGTTGGATTTATAAAATGGTCACCAACACTAACTGAGTGAGGCTGAACTAAAAGCCGCCCGCAGGGCCTAGTCTAAAAACCTGCGGAGAGGGTTTTTAACTCCTAGTGATTTATTTTTTCCGTTATCCATCTGGTACTACAAGCAAGGATTTCTTTTAAATAATTTACCTGTACATAATTACAATAATAGTGGCTACCAAACTAAACCAAGGAAAATACAAAATACTTCTCAGTTACAATAAATAAACTGTGTTACAAATTAATATAGAGTATAATTATGACATCAAAAACAGGGTTGCCAAAAATGATTAATATTTTGTTTACAAATCTTACATAAGCACTGTTTAATGTCACTAATCTAAGCGTACCTATGAATCAGTGCTATATCTATTTCTACCCATTGAGAATTACTAATCTACAAACATTATTGTTTATTATTTATTACATACTTTAAATACACCAATCACAAATCTACTGTTGTTTGTTTATAGTTATATTAAAGTATCGGTTATTCTAATATCTGTGCTTTAATAGAACACCATGCAAAAGTAGAAATTATTTAGATTTGTTAAAAAAAAAGATTCAATTTTAAAACTCCATTGTTTTAAGTCGGTAACGTAGATTTCTGCATTACATTTTAAAAATACATTAACAACCATATTACCAGTTGTTAATTTCACCATATTTTTGGTTGAAGTCTTTCGAAGCTATGAGGATTTTTAAAATTTTGGTCTTATGCCAAAATAATGATTTTTAAATAATTTTCTTGAATTTTTATTGAGTTATTTTCAATCCAACGTATTTTTTTTATTTATATACACGTGGTTCTCACTCATACTGCAAAAATTTAGGGATTGATTGTGTTCGAAAACTAAGATAAAATGTGTGAATTTTATTAAATAAATATTTTCAGTTGATAAGAAGTTCGTGTAAACATACCTTTGAATTCCATGTCTCATAAAAGAAAATCAATTGGAAAATTGCTTTGAATGCCAAAACAGCTGTTAATCTGCAGCTGGACACAAACTAACAGAACTTGTTATTAAAATATTTAAAAATTTCATAATAACGACCACAAAATGTAACGACGTTGCTTACTATGCTTGGAAAACTTTATTTTCATGCATTAATTTATCCCTTAAATTTTTGCAATATGTGCGTGTGTATATGTATGTGTATATATGTTTGCCAATCCACTTTCGGTGATACTTAAAAATTTCAAAATCTACTCTTTCACAGATGGCGATAGTTTAAATATTTTAGGAAATAACACTTTTTTAAGTAACGCTTTGAAATATTAAGATGAATTGATTGTTTGCGCCTGTACACACGCAATATGAATATGAATAAATAGTTTTGTCCAAAAATAAACTCAAATCTTTCAAGAAAGGCTAACAAGTGCATGGGTTCATGGGGTGGGGTTTGTCCGGATCTTGGCGGCGGATGCGTCTGCCCACCAGCTGCCTGACAGGCCAAATCGGGAGGGAATGGTTGAAAGAGTCCCTTTGACTTCTCCAGTCTTACTCTCTCGAGACATCGCCCTGCACCGCAAAGGGAGGGTTGGATTCATATCACTCCTGGACACGCTGATCTCCAGATTCCTAACCACCGTTAACACCTTTTTCCTTCCCAGAACTTCTCCGCCTTCTTTTCCTAAAAAAAAACCCACACAGCATCCCCAAAGATGACATCAAGTCCTGATCAAGATCCTGAGGTGAATTATTTTCCTCAGGGTCTCCAGTGTGGAGCTAATGTAAAAAATGTTTATGGACAAAAATAATTATTCATATTCACATTACGTATGTACAGGCGCAAACAATTAATTCATCTCAATATTTTAAAGCATAACTTGCAAGAAGTGTTTTTTCCATTTATATTCGCGCCATCTATGAAAGAGCAGATTATGAATTCTTTTGAGCATCACCTTAATTACATGTAGCACAGTCATAGGCCAATCTTTTCGTGTTAAAAAAACGGCAATTTTTCAAATTAATGTTTTTTTTTAAGAAAAAACCGATTTATTGTTTGTATTGCAATATATTTTCATTTGTCACATAATTAAATTCTCAGTGAGCTAATCGCCAGTTTACTCACAACCTTCAGATTATTTATTAATAGTTTAGAAAGAAGATTAAATACGATAGTAATTGAACCTTAAACATAGTAATAGATTAGTCAAGTATGTATATTCTACGATTAGGAAACGGGCGGTCGAAAACGACAATTTTCAAAATAATTGTTAGTAATAATTTTTAACACGAATAAAATTCTGACAGAAAAGTTGTTAATACTGAACATGGTAGATTTGTAATATAAATCTATAGAAAAATTACTATTGTTGAATATATGTTATATTAAATATCAGAAAATGTGAAAATTACTCTTCAAAAATGTCAGAATTTTATTTTTCTTGAAGACACAAAAGACTCTTTCGTCACAGATTTCCGAGCTACGGCAAACCCCCTACGGAATGTAGATTGAATTTTTTAAACGTTACATCATTTATATTACAAAAATATATATAGTTGGTATATATAAATTACATGTAGAAATATGAGTGTTTGTAAATTTAATCAAAATTTACAAATTACAAATATATTCATAATTATTATTATGTATTTTACAATTATTGCTGTCAATATATTGGTACTTACAAATTCTAATGGCGGTCAATGTAATGGTACGGGGCTAGTTTTATTATTGTCCAATTCTACTGTTCTGGTGGCTAAATGTACCCCTTTATAAAGTACAACCCTAATCAATCAATACCATCTGGAAAAAGGCCAGTCAACAGCAGCGCCCCTGGCGGTAAAAGTTGTTAAAAAATATCGTAGACCACTTCATTCCAAATACGCGTTCTAGTTTATTTTCACAAACCACTTTTTCATTGACTTTACAAATTTTAAATCTACACTGTTAAAATTACACAGCCCGGTCCCCTTCATTTTTGTAGGATCTGCTTGGTTTTTTTTTTTTTTTTTTACGTGAGCTCCACACAGGAGGCCCTGAGGAAAATAATTTCCCTCAGGGCCTATGTCATCTTTGGGAATGCTGTGTGGAGGGTTTTTTAAAGGGAAGGAAGGGGAGGAGAGTTCTGGGAAGGAAAAGGGTTTAAGGGGTGGGTAGGAATCTGGGGTTCAGTGTGTCCTGGTCATCCACCTCCAAGACCTAGACAAACCGCACCCCATGAACCCGGGCACCCCTGCTAAATCACCAAACGTAGCGAACCACTTGGGGTGACCTATGGCAGAGGTGTTGGTTATCCAATAAAGGTTCCCGGGGCGGCGGTACCCATTCCCGCCTCCCACTTGTTAGTTAGGAAGGAGGAGAATTCAAAGAATCCCACAGACTTAGCAAGGGAGAAATCTGTGAAACTTAGTGATTAGTTCACGTAAACAAAGCTAGGTTTCAGTTAAGTACCGAACCAAAGGCTTTTAGAGTTTTTATTGCATAAAGGGTAATGATAGCTGTTTAATGCTTTTAACAAATACAAATATGTAAGTCAGACGTAATAAATTCATTGCTTTTTATTTATTTAATTAGTTCGATTGGGTTCCCCTCAGAGCCTTCATCAACGTTAAGATATGTGATTACGGTACTTTTAAGAAGATTAAAATGTTGTAGGAGGGAAGAAACGCACATTGCCCCCAAGCCGCTCCATGGCCGAACTGTTAGGCACAAGAACAAGGCATAAATGACCCATTTTCACATGACAGATGCAAACTGTTGGACACTTGTTCGATGTGCCTTTCTAGTGTCGAAGGGATCAATGATGCTCTTACTATGGAGCACCGTGCTGTGTTAAATTAAAAGATTTCCCACCTGACGTATATTTTCTAAAGTTTGCAATCCGTTCGGTTAAGATAACATGAAAATCTATAACACGGATGTTCATATTTGCATGTAGTCAAGAGGCTTGGCCAGTTGTTAGGATGATCAGTAAACTCATGAATGTTGTGAGTTAGGTTGGATTGTAAGGGTTCCTACCAAACTCAACATTTAGGATATTTTTTGCTAGGTGTTGAAGTGTTTCATTAGCTATCTGTAAAGGGGTAAATTTAAACTCTCTATTCGCTGCATGTTCTCTCCTCACTAATCCAAGTATTGCAATGCCAGCGTACCATTAGATTTCCCACCCAACACTTTATATTCTCAAACACGTACTTAGTTCATATATAAATGCTGTGAAGCCAAATGTTTAGCCGCGTCCTTATCACACCGTAAACAATTCATTTCACAATCCGAATTAAAACGTATTATTCATTTATTTTAAGTTATAATGGAAGATTTCATAATTTTATTGAGTTCAACATCAGATTTGCTTGAGGTAAAATAGAGAAGCGGCAGAGAACGCTTTACTAATATAACTAGTAACATCTACAGACATTAGGGTATGTTTTGTTAAATTTAGTTTCTAAAGCGAAAAAGTGCCACCAACGTTAGATAATCAATAATTACATACAATATAATATACAATATTGTTATAGAAAATACCACAAGATTTTAGAATATTTAAATACGAAGACAATGCATATCAGAGGCTACGGTAAACAAATGTCCAAAAGTCCTAGCAGAGTACAAACTATCCGTAATTAATATGGGAATACCATATTTAATAATAATTATTATCTTTCCACCGATGTAGAACACATCAGACAAAGTGATCGTTCGCAAAAAAACGTTATAACTTAATCAAAGAGCTTTTAGACAGAATCAGAATAATTTCAAAATAAAAGTAGTCCCAAAATGAATCCTTGATGAAATCCCTGACTGGCTTGAATTTGGCATGATTTTCTTTAGAGCCAATACGCTATCATCACGTATTTAAAAGAACGTATTTCTGTAGTCTAAAGTTTAAAAATAAAATAAGAATATCTTTACAAATGGAATTCTGTCCAAAAGCTCTTCAATCGTATCTACCAAATTCGTCTTTTTCTATCCAATGTTTGGCCTTAAAATAGTCGTCCTGTGCCACAGTCAACAATTTTGACAAATTGGCTAGAAAGTTACCACCGACTGGTTTTTTTTCGTTTGCTTGAGCTGGATTTGCAAATAAGCGAATGATCAACAGAGAATCTGGTATATTCCACTTCGGTGGTCATGTTGTATGCATTTCACTCGAGAGTCCAGTGTGTTCATGTCTTGTTTCTTTGTTAATAATTCACAACCTTAGCTACGTACATTCTTTAAAAGTGCCAACACTCCATCAAGGGGATTCCAATAGCATATTTAACAGCTGAATTTAAGCTAAAAATAAAAGCTAAGATGTCAAAGTTTATTTAAAACTATTTCCCAATATAACTCGAATTCAGGCAGAAGGCTTTAATCAGTCTAAATCGTCCAATAAAACAATTGTGATGGTTTCGTATGGTCTTTCAGCCCTATATGGACAAAATATTGGCATACTCCGGTTGCCACAAATACTGGGCTAAAGAAAATTGTCCAATTTAAAAACACATCATGGATTTACACTTGTGTCTTACTCTTTCTCCTACTTCTAGGAGAAAGTTTCGCACAGTCTATGTTGTTAAGTCCCTGGCCTTACATTTGAGTTATTCTTCGTCAGAAAAAACCATTATAAAGATAAAGTAAGAACATTTGCAGCGTTAACATTATTTTTTAAGTTTGCATCACAGTAGATTCTGTCGATTGAATTGCCGACCATGCGAAATTACTGAAAGCGGATAGCGGTTTTGGAATCTCTCCCGAGCTGGAGTGTTCGTATGACAACTGTTTTGTTTCAAATTATTCCAAGGCACGGGCTCCGCACCCAAATTACTCAAAAATACTGTTTTAGTCAGAAACACTACCAAAAAAGCGCTGTCAAGTTTTTCTAAGCAAAATTGTACATACAAAAATAAGTAGTATATTATTAACCATCATGTTTGTGAATGTTACTTTATAACGTTTAACGGCTTCTATTTTATTATATGATTCATGCATATTTTCAATTGATTTAAAGAAGTACGTATTTTGGCCTAAAGCAGATTCAGTCGTGCCAACATCTCTCCAATGAAATTTTTCATTTTTGACAAAATCTAATATGAAAATTTTACACCGCCCATATCAAAAGATATTTTAGCAGAACTGTAAAAATCAATATTGTGTCCAATACCTTTGCTTCTTTTCCATTCTATAATGTTCTGGTAGCGTAGGTACATCCATTTCCGTGTTCAGAAGGCTATGTGATATTCAAAACCAATCCGGGATTGAAGAACGACATTTGTCTGTAGAAAGTGTCCATTTTACATTAAAATTGACACGGTTAACCATTGGAGCGTTTTTGGTAAATTTGCAAATACCCTCAAGTGTTCGCTGGCGATTTTTTTGCCAATTTGATCTGAGTATGACATCTTGTTTACATTTTTGAGAGGAAGATGAACCTAAAATTGAGTCTCAAAACCTTCCTAAAACTGCGAGTGAGAAACAAAACCCGCTATATCATTCAAGAAGTTACTATCAAAACCCGCTCTACAAGAATTCAACCAATGACGAGCAGTTATTTTGCCAAGATGGCGGGTTTAGAAATTGTGTATTAAAATCCGCTATATCCACGTTTACGCTAGAGATGTGACAGTTTTTTGCGGTTTTCTCCGAATCAGTGAAAGTTGATATAGCGGATATAGAAATTAACCGACTCATGTAGAAGTCATAATATTTGATTTTCTCCAAAAAGATACTACGTACGCCAATTTTAAAGTAAATAATATACAGAATTCATGCAATCATACATTTTATGAATCCTAAAAAATTCGCGATAAGCACTTAAATATAGGTGCATTCAATAGCTCTCTAACAGTATAGGCAGTTTATATGTCACCATATTAAAATTCTGAGATAAATTTGAAAAAGGACGGGAAATATCCGAAAAAATTCCCGAGGAAAAATTTCAATGTTGAAATCTCCAATGGTTATGACGAATATCGTACTACAAACTCTAGCTGATTTCTAGACGATTCTATACCCTACTGAAGGCGGAAACTTGGATTCACACTAGTAAAGTAAAACAAATAATAGTTTAGAAGATTTTATCAATTATTTAATGAAGATATACATCTAGTAAATGCATTTATAACTATGTCAAAATAGTTCATTCATGACATATTATTTGTATTTGTTATTTTGAGTGAAGTTGATCAAAAGGCATTATTTTCACCAGCACAATTTTCGAGACAGTTTTTTATACTGGTCGACTTTCGTTTATTTTATTTATCAATGTATTTGTGAAGATATCCTCTCTTTGTCTAATTCTAAAGTAAGTATATGATTTTAATATTAAGTTAATTTTACTCGATAAAAGTGAGTCTACTTTGCATTATTTATAGAATAAGTAGATTAATATCTGGGCCTTACCAACTAACAAACGTGTTTTAAATTTTACACAACTGATAAACAACCGTTAATGTACTAGGGCAATGGTTTTCAACCTGTGGTACGCAATATCGTGGCACGAATGCAGGTTTTAAACCTCGGCTCTACCTATGTGAAATTATGCCAAACTTTGTAAAACTTTGCTTTCCAAAGCAAGCTCAAGGGTCACATTAACTGTATGTTAACATTGTATATTTTTTTATTGGCTTGCCAGAAGCTCTAGATGCTGCTCTTGTGCTGTGGCTGCCGTGGGAACATGTTTCAATTGCTTTTTCTTTCTAATTTATATTTCTCTTTAAATGCTGTCTCTCCGCTAGCTTCAAGAACGAGAACAAACTGCCTCGGATGAGAACACTTAAAAATTTTTTTGGTATGTATAATTGTATGTTGTACCGTGTAGGGACAGTCGGGGGCTTTTAGAATCATTTCAAAGTAGCTTCGTTTAAAAAATAAATATAGAGTCTTGATGTGAGAACCGATAGAGAGACCAATCTGGTCCTTAAAACGGTTCGGGAAAGTGGTGGGTGCCCTCGACTGTATATTTTTTTATACAGGGTGTAACAGGAAATCGGGCTTCTATTTTAACTACTGTTACAAGAGAAACTTTTTTTCTTCAAATATTTTTGAGGTTATAAAAATTCATCCTCTCAATACACTTTGGAGTTTGTTATGTACGGAGAGCATGAATTTTTTCTCCCCAAAAAAAAGACGTGGAACAAAATTTGTTCAACTTCGCAGGTAGAAACACAGATTAAAAATGTCCAAAGTCGTGTTACTCTGTATAAAATTGCATTAAATATATTTTTGTGACTTAATTATTAAATTCATGCAATAAGGGGCCATCCATAAATTACGTCATACGAATTTCATGACTTTTTGACCCCCCCCGTCACATTTGTGACACCCCCTCCCCCCTAGAATTTCATGATTTTTTGACCCCCTCATACCCCTTGTCAAACTTCTCTACTCCCCCTCCCCCTTAAGGTGTGACGTAATTTATGGATGGCCCCTAATGAGAGTATTAAAAAATTACATATTAAATGTCTTTCATTACACTTGTACACAAGATAAGACAGAGGATACGGGGTACAACAGATTTGTAGTAAGAGTCAAGGGGTACGCAGGCTCAAAAAGATTGACAACCGCTGTACTAGGGTAAATGGTCGTTTATAAGTTGTGTAAGACTTAAAACATATTTATTAGTCAATAAATATTTGAAACAATGTTAAAACAAAATTACACGGGCGTGAATTTCACGTGCCAATCACGCGACTTACATCAAAAAACCTGTTTTTGAATAGGTATGTTTTTAGGTTTTCACGGTCAAAAAGTATTTTTGTTATTGTTTTTGGGGTGTTATGCCGTGTTTCGCTACCTCCTTCTTTAGCCAACGTTTCGGACACTGTAACGCTGTCCGAAACGTTGGCTAAAGAAGGAGGTAGCGAAACACGGCATAACACCACAAAAATGTTTTTGAATAGGTTTAAATTTTAAGAGTGTGCTAAATAAATTTCGTAAAAAAAAAGTTAGGTTAGGTTAGGTTTTTTGGCGTTTGTAATTCCCTCGTGTAATTCCGTCCAAGTAAAATTTGGTAATTTTTATTTTAAAACGTGAAATACATGCCTGTGTAATTTCATCGTGTAACCATTTGAAATATCTCGTCTCATTCTAACAATAATTTATTAGTGAATGATTTATAGGTATATTTTCAAATTTCAACTAAGTACAAACCTTTTCGTAATAATTAGCTCAAATAATAAGCGATGTTTATAAACGAGCCAAGACAACGAAAAGGAATTTAGAAAAACTGCATTTCGTTCAAAATTCCACAAAACTAAAATTAGGGATTCTTGGGATTGGAGAAAAGCTAATTTACATAATATTGAAATTAAAATTATTTTCTACTATTTAATATGAACAGTTTTTTTGTTTTGTTTTAGCACTGGCTTGAGTTTTCAAACAAATATCATGTTTTGGCACTCATTTCGGTGTTTTAGGAATTATCTTGGCATTGTGTTTTGTTTAGCTATAATATTATAATGATAAACCACACTAGTGTTGTTATTGTAATAAGAAAAAAAATCAGGTGGGTTAATATATGGCGTAATTTGTTTTTCTACTCAGCTCACTATTTAGGGCATCTCAAGATGTACACGATGATGCACGAATAACTCGTGTATCCCTTTCCGTTGCAGAGTTATGACTGATTCTTTGGTCGTGCAGAGAATTTGAAGGCTTTTATCTGAACCCGTATGATATTTTATATGAACCCCTTGCTTGATGACGTATGCGTACTAACAAGCAAACGGGCGATGGTTAGTTTTAGAATATACATGCCGCTCGGCGCCACAACCCTTGGGCCACGTTTATTTTTAAATATTTGATGACAACATTTCTTCGCTAGCTCTGGGTATAGGATCTCAGTACGGTAAACTTTTTTTAAATATTTTCATGTGAAAATGATACAAAGTAAAGGGTTAAGATTAATGTGCAACGCATATTGCAGCTTCATTTGTCTGACAATGACGCCTAATAGAGACCATTCACAAATCGAAAAAACTCTAGAAAGAGCATAAGTTCTTCAATTTCTACGGGTTTTGCGATAGAAACATTCAACATTTTTGTATTTTCCGTCTCTTTCGCGACGAATGAGAAATAGAATAATGTAAGAATTTAAAAGAATAAACATTCTTTGCTGATGACTCACAACGACCCTCTTCGGGGTTGCCAGTATTTATGAATTAATTTTCCCTAAAACTAGTGACTATTGAACTTGAGTTGCCTAATAATATATTTTGAAACTATTTATAATACTAAGGAATGCAATAATTCTTTGGTACGTCTCCACGCGTGTTTTATTAATATTTATTAAATAAATTGATTAAAAATGATAAACATAATAATAATTATTATGTCCACCTTTTCTTTGACTAGATTAGTGTTGATTTAATGAGATCAATTAATTAAAAACTAAACAAATTAAACCTGAAATAAATATGTATAGACTTCGATACACACAAGTTAAAGTATTAGAAGAGATAATATACAAGCAAAAAAATTCATGTTAATCGTAATATGCTCGGTGCACGAGGAGTGCTTCCTTTTAAAAGAACTCGAGTTCTAGGAGTGGTTCCAGGTTCATAGTTCTTGGTTCGATCTGGGTACTGGGATGGCGTGTGCAGAGATTCACGATTCCGGTCCCGAACTCGGATCCAGTTCTGAACCAGGACCCGCACCAAGGTGCGGGGGGATGCGGGTGCCGGGAAGCCACACTGCCAAGCGCTGGGCAGAGGCATTCGGGTCCGAATCCGAATCCGAGTTCTCTGGGAGTAAAAGCTGGTTAACATTACGCTATAAATCTGCGAGCAGATATCTGTTGATTCGCGAGCGCTTATCTTTTGTCCTTTCACACGAGGCTATCAAATATTTCTTCCTGTGGTAGGAGAGGGGGTCAGTCGAATTAGGAAGCGGCAACGGAATGCATATTTTTTGTACTGAAATCTGTCAACTTGACATCTGTCATCCACGGGTCAAGGCAGCTCCGTAATTACAATGACCCCCTCTCCTGTTTTAGTCGGAGAAGGGGAGAGTTATCTTCTGGGATATCGCGTCTGGAGCGGTTACGTCCGAGATGTGTATTGTCTATGATTGATCTGCGCTTAAAACGCTTAGGTGTGAACGGTCTGAAGGAATTGTATGGAGAGCGTTATTTGGCGTGCTATGATCTTTTATATTTGATAGCGTAATGTGAACCAGCTTTAATTGATTTGAAAACGGAGTAAGAATGGGATCCGCTTCCCGTAAAGGACTAAGGAACCTACATATTGCTAGTTGGAACTCAAGACAAGGTGGTAAACAGTAGAGAAGCTGTAGTGAAAAGTTTTAGGGAGTTGAACCCATATTTTAGTATTAAATAGCTGGGTTACCCGGCTTCGCTCAGGACAACATTCGAGAGAGTTCTCGAATGTTCCACAATGATGTTTCAGATTCCATATTCCCGAACGTTCCATGGCATACTCCATCACTCCTTCCAGAACTTTCTAGAGTTCTTATGGAACCTTCTAGAATTTTTCGCAAGACTATTCTAGAAATTTCAAGAGGGCGAAACTTCCAGCCCTTATATCTTCAAAATCACGCCCTTTAGGTAAAAACGGAAACCGTCATCCTGAAGGAGGGATAGAGATCTACCACATCATATAACTCCCTTGATCGTACCGGGATTTTTCTGATTTTTGGCGAGCCGCACGTTTTTTTACTTTCTTTTATAATATATATTGATTATTTTTCTTGCGTAGAGTAAACTGAAAATATCTGTTAAAAAAACATTCACCTAGAAAACATATTAAAACCATTATTCATGTTTGGTTTGAGGTTTATACAGGAAAGGAATGAGATAGGATAATGATGCCAAAACTAAAGAAACACACTAAAATCATTCAGCAATAGCTCTCATTGAAAACATCAACCAAAACTACACCAACAGGCATAACAAAACACAACTCTGCATTATTGTATTGTGACTACTTTGTTTAAATCTGTGAAAGAAAAATACAAGACATATTGCGCAGTGGCGGTTCGTGAGCTAAAGTGCTAAGATTGAAAATTACAACGTTATTGATGTTGTAGCTGAAAACGATTTTTTTTTTTTTAATTTCAATATTTTGTACGAAGATCTTCAGGATTCTTTCAGTGAGCGGGTGAGCCCCATGAAAGGTCTTCATACAAAAAGGTGAAATTTGAAAAAAAAATCATTTTCAGCTACAACATCAATAACGTCGTATTTTTAAATCTTAGCACTCTAGCTCTCTGAAATTCACGGACCGACACTGGAATTGCGCTACATTCTAGTGAATACTCTCAAGAAAAAATAACATTATCCCACCACAAGTAGTTTAGTGTAATAAGTTAAAAATTATCATTTTTAAATGCAATTGTATGCAGCATTTTTTGTTTTAATTATTGATAGAACATAGTAACTGAAATAACATTTGAAAAGTGTTATAATTGAATTACTTCACTGAAGTATTTTCAAAATATTTTAAGAAATTGACTGCTTTACTGCATTATTATGATATAATATGGTAATGCATCAATGGTATGCATAAATATTTTTTTATTTGAAATGCTCAAGTATTAAACTCGTACAAAGTTCTTACATTTACCAAAATATAATAACAGCACAAAATTGAAAATTTTTAAAGCATTACCATATTAATATAACATCATTATTGTAGCGTCCCAAAAATTAAAAAATATAATTTAATACATGTATTTAATATTTGTATCCAATCCCTTGTGATACACATTTTTTTAAATCAATTTGATAAAGAAATTCGTAAATTCAAACACTGATATCTCAAAACTATACTTTTCGACTTAATATACTAAAGTACTCATGGTGCGTTATATTTGATCACCAATCTGTAAAATGGTCGCTAGATTTATGGAAAGTGATAAAAAAAAAATGCAAAAGTTGGGCGCCAATATATCCCATACAAAATACAAAAAAATTCTTGGAAATTCAAGAAGGTATGCAATATTCTCTAAAGACTGCTGGGCCAACGGTTTTTGGGCAGTATATGAATCAAACGTGATGAATTTGATATTTGATATTATACTATCGATATGTAAACCGGTTTTGGAATTGTGTTTGCTAATAATTGATGAATTTTAAAGGCGCCCACTTCCCACCATTGATTGCAATTATATCTCGTACAAAGAGAAAAAGGCGATGGTTTTCTTTGTGAGATTATAGAGAAACGGTTGCCCCGCCTTTTTCATGCAAAACTTAAATTTGGATTTGTGGCCAAAGTACCCAACCAAACTGAATTATTATATTTTTAATCAAAAGATACAGTAAATATCTATTTTGTGTTTTAAATTATAAAATACAATATTAAACAATTAAATTTTTCGTGATTTTACGGGCAACTTTGGCAATCATTTGTGAATTAACTATTTTATTATTAAAAACATTGTTTTCTCTATGTTCTACTTAAATATGATGAAATATTAAATAAAAAAAAAAAATTATTAAAAATATCATTTTGATGGGCATAAATTTAAATTACAAATGACCGATTTACTTTGAAACACTAATTTGTCAAATATATATAAATAAAATTTCTCCCCAAAAAAAAACGCTTTTTACCAAATTTATTTTTTTATTTTACTCTTCATTATATCAACACATTAATTAGGCAGGCAAAGTTATTTTTTAATAATTATAATTAACTTTAAAAAATGTCAAATTTGCCTCTAAAATCACGCAAAATTGAATTCTTCAATGACTTATATTTTATAATCTAAAACTTAAATAAATAAAATGGCATACATCCGTAATAGATATTTTGATTTAAAAAATAATTATTCAATTTGGTTGGGTATTTTAGCCTCAAATTCAAAATTAAGTTTTTGCATGAGGAAGGCAGCACTGCTGTTTTCCTTAACAGTAGAGTAAAACTGTAAATTTTTGCCCGTAAGTTTGGTGAAATAGTAAATATCTGTTCATGAACCTCGATTTAAAAAAAATACTTACCTCTTCGATTTCCTCGCTAGCCTTTTGCTAATGGAGTTGTGAAATTTGATAAAATTCCTCGGTTTCTTTCGCTTTTTGAAAATCATGATGGTTCAAATTATCTAGAGATATCTACAGTGCACTACATTTTAAGACAATTCTGTATTTTAAACTACTTTTATACAATGAAATAATAAATATTATATTATATTCAACTATGAATCCCTTTTTGGGAATTTGTTAATGTTTTAATTAATGTGATATCAGCTCTGTACACCAATTTTTCATTGGAGAATAATAATAATAATACCAAACACAAGATACGAGTAAAAACACAAATACTATCAAAAGGAAAGAAAAACACAAATTACTTATAATACGTTTTTTTATTAATAATGTGATGTTTACAGCCAAACATTTCATTAATACACAAAATAAAGAGATAATAATACTACAGTAGCATTTACACACACAAAAAACGATAAAGTATTAAAGAAAAGAGTGGTGCTGGAATTAAAAGGATTAAAAGAGATACATTAATAAGAGGAGAACATCGTCCCACTGAAAGTAAACTCGAGTGAAGTATGGCGCCCAATCCACGACACCAAGTAATAAAGAAAATACACAAATTGTGCAGAAAATCATAACTAGCGACGAGTAGGACTCTCCGCGTTTATTAATTTGATAAGAAAAATTTAAAAATGGCATCAGAACCAAAAGACAAGAAAGAAATGATAAAAAAATCTAAAGTGAGAAAACCCAAACTAAATGTTACACTCCTACCGAACAGCAAACATTATTAATATTAATTATAGTACATTTCAACAAGACTACCAAACGCATCATGATTATTATTCAGAAAGTTACGGCTAAGTTTTACAATATTGAATTTTGTTATTTTTTTTTTTACACATGTATAAATTACAAGCCAAGCGGTTGCAAAATTATTTTTATCGTCGACTCTAGCAAAACACTGCCGTGGATGTTTTAATAAGTGCAGACAGACATTTTGATAATACGCAAGCGGCAGTGACGTAATTTGCAACCACCTAAATTCCTAAAACATGCACAATTTTATTCAAATATAATACACACAACAGCGTTTTTTAAATATTTTTTTTTTTGCAAAGGGAACCAGATTAATGGATACATAATAACCACAAGAGAAACTTTTAAATTTTAAACTAGAGACCTTTCTCCTAATGTTAATTAAATATTGTATAGAATTGAAATATTTAATAATAAATTTATGTTTATATGCAGATGATAGTAGTAAGTTAAGAGGTAGAGATATTAATTCTAACTGTCTTTAAATTTCACGACAGTGTTTTCTTTTCACAACATTTTTTTCATAATATTTTATTACATTACCGATAGTATATATATGTATATTATATTCCAAGCTTTTTCAATTCATAGTTAGGACAATATTCTAACGACACGGAATCAAACTTTCAATTTCTACAAAACTAAGAAAAAATACAGTAATAATAATTATTGTGATATCAATATGCATATTTAAGCAACGTGCATCTTGGAAACTACTGCAATGGAAAGGTATCTTTTAAGGGATGTTTTGGAAATGGGAAGAAGAAATCTGCACCATGTTTGAATCAATCAATCAATCGATACACAAGAAAACCACATACCTAGATAAATGAATGGTTCAATATGTAATTTAGGTAGAGTTTCTTTTAATACATAATGGAGTGCTCGCTCAAATTAGCATTTTGTACCTTAAGTTCACGCGAAGTCTCGTACATGTGTTGGAAGAAAAAACATGTTATATAATGGTGATAGATTTTTAGGTCATCGAGCCGTGCTTCGCTTACTGCTCATTCGCCCAATGTTTCAGACAGCCGGTTGTGGTGTTCATCATCAGGGCAGATGATATCGTGTTGCCATCACGAAACGTAATTTATTCACTTCTACACAAATAAACACTCGTTATATCACAATCTACACATCTCCCTGATGGCGGAAACATTGTTTAAAAGAGGAGGCAGCGTAACTTGTTTCGGTACCGCAAAAAACTATCACTACAATACTGTGTGTGGGCCGTGAGATTCTTACATCTATGTAAGTGTTCATATTACATCATTTTTCAATTGTAACAATAATAAATATCTTGTTGTTCAAATAAACATTAGTTCCTAATCACCAAATCCAATAATAAAGCTTATATTTTTCAGCCAAAGATAGTATAATAATAATAATAAAAAGATGCGTTAATTTCACGCACAGCAATGCAAATTTGACCACAGCCGAACAAATTAAAAAAAAAAAAAAAAAAAAAACATAATAATAATACTGATAAATGATAAACTTCTAATTTTTTTTAAATGCCTCCCGTCGACCAAAATGAACAAGGTGATATTTGAAACTTAACAACTTGGTAGCTGTTTGCAGCTGCTGGGAGACAATCTCTAGTCTTCTATCTATTTTATCTAATCAACTAACATACCATCATGCCATACGATTTAGTTGTCGTCTACATTGACCAAGTTTTCTCTAGACAGGGCTTAAATTAACACCGAAACCAAACATATTGGTTTAAGAAAGCATGTATCAAAAAGAAAGATCGAAAGAAGCATCGCTTTTTACCTTTTGTTGGTCTGCACGGAGCAAATTTGTATTCCAGCAAGTTTGTCCCAACTCTCAATAGACTGACCGTGAAGATCATTTTTCAAACACGAATTTGAGGCAGTTAGAGATATATTTGTCTCTCGCAGACTTTATCATCACATACACCTTATAAATAGCTTCAAGGTGGGGCATTTAAAGTAACATTTATTTCTCGTCAAGCGACAAATTACGACTACATTTTTGCCACAAAATGAACGATCTTCGCCAGTTTTGCATACACTTTTCGTAGATTATTCAACAGGTTTATATCAAGATGGGGAGTTGTCTTGTGAAATTACTCTTAGGTGGTGTTATTTTTAGATAGAAATTAGACGTAAGATTATATATCGATGGTCATTTACCGTAAAATATTACTTACAGATTTGAAATATATTTTAAAAGAGCATAAAAAAATAAAAACAGCACAAGTCCATATAGGATGTGAGGCTGAAATGAAAACACGTGGTTTTGTAAATATGGTCACCAAACACGGCTAAAGTCAGTTTAAGCAATGTTTGTTGTTGATTTTATGGCATGATGATATGTGCTAAGTGATTAAATCGACGCCTAATCATAAAATTCAAGCATACCGCTATTTGCGCATTTAACCTTTTGGTGCTCGACATCACCCCGGCAAAAACACACAAGGACAGCTGAAGGTTAAATGTCGCGCAACAAGACTCGCAGTAAACTCACAAGTGAAAGTATTTACCAACAAAATGAAACATTTCAAATCTACAGATGGGTCTAAATAATATATACGTATTAATAATGTCTAACTACAAACAGCTTACAAGTTTGGGATAACAAATATAACAGTAAATTGTGCGACTTTATTAAAAAAAGGGTGTTGGTTTTTTTTACAGTAATTTAGTCACAGTTTATTATTAAGCATATTTAAAATCAAATACCCAATTCACCTATCCATCAAATTAGCTAGTGTTATTTCAATGTAATTACGTTCATTCGATTAGGAGACAAAAATAATAATAAAAATCAAATACATACTAATTCTGCAATTTAAGGAATTTTAATCTGTTTTTTTTTTACCTCAACTATATATATATATATATAGCGGTTGGAGATATTTTACAAAATGATGAAACAAAAATGTATAAATTTACATTTCAAGTGGGTGAACAATGGATTGTGTTATTTTTTGTAAAATATCTTCCTTCCTCTCTATAATTCCAGCAAAATACTTTCCGAACACAAAGATTAATGTAACTAAATCAAAATATTACTGTAGGCGCTATGATCCAACTATGGCTAGTAATTATAATTCAATAAATAATGATCATTGAATGTAAAAAGTACCATATAATATATGTTATCTATACAGAGAGAAAAGTTAAGTTAAAGATACTGCAAGGTCCAAATATAAGAAACATTAACACCTCTAAATTAAAAAAATACAAATCTCGACTTTCGTACTGTGCTTATTTTTTTGTTGGTTTGAATAAAACTCACCATATGTTTCGGCTGCGCGACGTTCTCGATTGCACTGACTGTACGTTTTAATACTGTGATGTCCTCGTTGGCACTGTACACTCCTCCAAAGTGTCGGTAAAATATTTAAAAATAAATAATAAATGTTAAAAAAAAAAACGTAGAGACATTTGCATTAATTTACACAATCTTTGGATGAAAAACACTGCAAGAGTCTTGAAGAAGTGTATGAGAAACATATTAAATCGATATGAAAATGTATGAATCATGGTTATGAAAGGATGTATGGTTAATTAATGTGTCACTTATTTATCAAACACGATACAATAATTAAATAGTTTAAATCCAACAATATTTAAAAATACATTTATAATTATTATCAAGAAATGTAGGATAGGTTCATTTGCTGAAATTGTCACGTAAAATTGAGCAATGATACATATTGTTTGGGTTCACTTCAAATACAAAAAAAAATTAAGTACAAATAATAATAAAATATCTTTCTCCAGATATTTAAGTTGTTGTAATCAAGGATACATGCAAACGTTTAAAAAAAAAACACAATAATAAGTTGAATGAGATCCTCAATATTAAAAACTAAGGCTAAGATAAGAGAGGGTTAGTTTATGTTTAAAGTAAATCTAACAATTGGCTGCGCTAGTTACAAACTAAGAATTAGAATTAAAGTCAACTAAACGAAACTCTGCAAATTAAAAATAAACGTTTCAAATTTGGTGGGAGAAGCAGTTTTGTGTTCTATCTTATAAATGGACGAAATAATGGGAAACCTAAATGAAATAGTTACGTACTTAAACAAACAAATTAATATATACACATTTTGTGTTTGGAATCACAAACTGCGCCAGTCTGCGCAAACTACATATCTCGTCTATGGATGGGTGTATGCAAAAATTTTTAAGAATCCAAGTCCAAAAATGCGAAATATACATAGACAATGAATCTACATACGCCATAAAGCATTTTCTAGATGATTTCAAGACCTGATACAAGTGACACAGGAGAAGTAGTCCATCGTAACTATCAGGGTAATAGCCAGTCAACTAGCATGAATTGAATACATACTCGGAACCCTCCAAAGAGGTCAGAATCATCAGGACGGTAGGGAAAGCCAAACAATTTGGTGGCAAGTTTAGACTGACCAAGACATTTATATAACAATAATGCATTTAGGCAAATCTAGAAAGGCTGAGAGAGAAGGATTTTTGAAATCAAAAAGAAATAGATCAAAAAGGCCAAATCTACGCAAGAGCTGTTATGGGCCACATCAGAAGGTGTAATAGGGACCATTATAGATGAATTTTGGGTTGAAGATCATAGTAAACAAATTAATAGTCGAATAGCTTTTCAAGTCTAATTATTGTTTTGTTGCAATCCTGCTAAAAAATAGCTGCACACCTTTGTAAGGTGATAAAGACAAGCTTCACATTTAAAAAAATAATCAATTTGAATTTTGCCAAATTTTGGATTTTTGTAAAAATGAAAATCGCGACAAGAAACGGCAATAATTTAAAATAAAACAAAAAAAAAACTTATTCAAAACAAGAATCAAATGTGGCAAGAAGTGTTTTCAATAATAATACGACAAAATATCTAAGCCATTTTTTTTTCACTTTGGCGCAATCGATTAAAAAGTTCTTTAACACGAGATTGAAAGCAAGTAATTTTTTAATTGATACCAAGAAATTAGGTGACTTAAGAGATTGAAATTGATTATTGTGTTGGTTTTTAGCACTGAATGTACCTTCAAATAGAAATGCCTTCCATTTGATTGGAAACCAATATCATCACTGCCTTGGTACCTTTTGACTATCAGATCAAGACAGCCAAATACAAAGTGTACTCTGTTTTTCTTACATGGGGTGACATTGTATAATTCCATTCTATTTGACTTTGAATTTGAACTGAGAAGATGAATTTCAGAATTTCGAATCCACGTCCGATTGGTCCGACTTTGGATCACGAAAGCCGCTCTGATTGAATTTGGCTTGACAATTTGAAATTTTCAAATTTTTCAAATTATAGAGAGCTCGGATACAACAATGTTTTGTTTTTGAAATAATCACAAAATAAATATTTAGCCGCATTATTTATCACATAGGGAATACCAAATAATTTAATACTAGTATTTTTATAAAGACGTAGGAACTTTTAAAACTATTTTGACGACAATCTTGACATCGTTTCGTGGATTTACAAAAATTTATTTGCAAATCCAACAATCTCATTTTAAAAACCAAAAAGGGGAGTTTTTTAATTATCTTTTTAAACACTTTAAGATCACGAGGTTTTATTTATTTTTTTGTGTTGTTCTTTTAATTCGCAACTTAAAGGAACAATTGTTGAAAAGCGAACCACGGATAATAGAGACAGAAACCTTACAGGTAAATGGATCCAACTCCAAATAACATTAATACTGAAATTATTATTGCAGAATTCACATAATACTTATTCATAGTGATATCATTTACTTATTACACTTTTAATACAAACATTCCATTATTGCTTCATTTTATCGAGTTAAAAAAAAAAAAAAAAACAGAAATTTTAAATAATTATTTTCGAAAAAATCTGGAAGTTCAAAATTTCCAGAAAAAATACAGGAATGATAATACAAGATTTAAAAAAGTGTGAATAGTAAATTAAATAATGAACCTACGTGTTTTGTTAGCATCATCGGGTTTTTGAAAGAACATTTTTTTCATAAAATTATTTTCTAAGATCTTTCAAGGAACTTAATTTCTATCTATCAATAACTATACTTAATGAGAATATCATGTTTCATCGTAAATTAAAATTAAATTCTACGCACGAATAGTGTTTTAAATATGCAACAACAAAAATATTTGAGACGAAATGTCTTTTCTTGCCGAAAATCACCGAAATTGATTTTAAACAATTTTCAGTGAATTATTTAGTATAAACGCATGGCACAACTTTATAACTAAAATGTCAAATAATAAAATTAACCTTCTACGACTATTTTATAATAATAATAATTATCATTAATTAATCGTACTTTCATAATATTAAAATATCTTACCAATCACATGGATTACAAAATAATACTTAAAAGTCAAATTATTATTGACTTGAAAAAAAAAATTGACATTATTTTTCAGAAAAAAAAATTGTAAACATTTTTTTTTTGCATTTTGAGAACCAGCGTTTTTATTAATAGGTGGGTTTTTTACAACTTCTTTAATCAAAGTGGTCTGAAAAATAATGTCACGTTATTTGAGTAGAGTATTATAATGATAGTATTGTTCTCGTTCCAGCAGGAATTCGAATGCAATTTTTTTTTGTTTCTACGTCTAATTAAATGTAATTTAAGTACACAAAAACATATTTTTATACAATAATTATTATCGACCATTGCGTAATTCTATCACAAGCGTATTTCGAAAATTGCTTCTTCAAATACGACCACGACACAGCAGCACGTCGAATCTGGACCACGGCAAGAATTATCAGGCTAGCAAAACCTGTTTTGAGTGTTACAAGACTAGCAAATCCCAAAAAAGGAGTTACAAGGCTAGCAAATCCAGTTAAGGGATTTTGAAGTCAGTACCATAGTTCATTTGAGAGAGTTACAAGACTTTTAAATAAAGATTTACAAGGCTAGCGGTTTCTATTTAGGGATTTACAAGACTACGAAATCCCATTTAAGGAGTTACAAGGCTAGTAAATCACATAAAGAGTTACGAGGCTAGTAAATCACATAAAGAGTTACGAGACTGGTAAATCACATTTAAGGAGTTACAAGGCTAGTAAATCACATTAAAGGAGTTACAAGGCTAGTAAATCACATAATGAGTTACGAGGCTAGTAAATCACATAAAGAGTTACGAGACTGGTAAATCACATATAAGGAGTTACAAGGCTAGTAAATCACATTTAAGGAGTTACAAGCATAGTAAATCACATTTAAGATGTTACAAGGCTAGCAAATCACAATGACATAGTAAAATAATACTTAAATGATAAATCATATTAGATTGATTGCGATTTTGGAATTTATTTTAGATAACATTTTTATGTAATCAAAAAATTTATCGTAATAAAACACATTTTTCAATGTGGCCCAGATCCGACCCGACTCATTCAATACACTCTTGGTATTATGACTCATACATAGTAAAAAATAAAATAAAAACTTGGAATAAAGAATCTACACATTATATAGATCAACGTAAACTGAGCAATATGCTTGTTAAATCCTAGGAAAACTGAAAAAAAAACACACACATTTATGTGAATACTGTATTAGATCACCGAAAAATCGCCACCGATCAGTATTTTATAACGGAAATTGGATTCACATTTCCAAAATTCGACGTTTTTCAAAAATAATAAATAAAATTTGACTTCAACGCTTTTGAGTCGAAACGAAAAATACATTTTTAAAGGAACTTAACGGTGGTTGAAAAAAAAATCACTCTTTTTGAGTTGTCTTAAATTAATTTTTAGAATCAATTAATTAATTTATAACACACGAAAGACAACTTCAACAGCAACCACTGCTTTACCCACGCAGCATCTATTCATATCAACATAATATTAATACTTGTCATTTTGTACTCTCGAATTGTCTTTCGGTCGAAAATCCAAAAACAAAAAAGTCACCGGCACAAGCAATCAAATACTTGAAAAAAGACTGGCAATAAGCGGCATATAAAACTAAAGAGTGGGTAAAGCTAAGACATTCACCATCAAACAGGGAGACCAAAGACCCTGGATGGTTATTACATTCACTCAACCATGGATCAGGCCTTCCTCAAAAGCCCTCGGGATGGTTTTGCAATCATTCACCATCGATCCTAGAGACATCTTCAAAAGCCCTCAGATGGTTTTACATTCATTCACCATCGATCAGAGATATATTTTAATGTCCTCAGATGGTTTTGCATTCATTCACCATCAATCAGAGATATATTCAAAAGCCCTCAGACGGTTTTGCATTCATTCATCATCGATCCTAGAGACATCTTCAAAAGTCCTCGGATGGTTTTACATTCATTCACCATCGGTCAGAGTAATGTTCAAAGGTCCCTGGATGGTTGTCGTGTGTTTATTTGTAGTGTTGAGTGTGTGTTGTGTATAGTGTTTTAGTGTTGTCACGTTGGGGTCTAGACGTACATGCCCATGCCGTACATGGATGCCCAGTCGATGCCCTGGAAGCTGGACATGTCCACGCCGGCCAGCTGGTAAGGGTGGTACGAGGGCGGGGCGGCCTGCTGGGCGGGGGGAGCCTGCTGCTGCGGGGGAGGCTGAGGGTAGGGCGCGTAGCGATAGGCGGCCAGGGCTGCGGCGGGGTACAGCAGCTTGGGGTAGGCGGCGGCAGCGGCAGCAGCTGCGTGTGCTTGTGCCTGGGCTTGCGCAACGGCTAAAGGAGCCGGAGGTGGTGGAAGCCTGCCACCCAACACTGCAGTTCCTACCGTAGCCAATCGCTTCCCTAGAAGGCTAGCGCTGGCTTGCACCGCTTCTTTAGGCTGAGCCTTCTTGCATTCTACCTTCTTGTTCTTGATGGTGTGGAAATGGATCTCGCAGACGCGGTCCACCACATCTTCATTCTCAAATGTCACGAAACCGAAGCCGCGGTGACGTTTAGTCTGTTGATCCATGAGCATGACTGTCTCTTCTACCTTACCGAACTGGTTGAAGTAGGCCTTGACTTCTTCCGAAGAGGTGTCTTGGCTGACGCCGCCCACGAAGATTTTCTTGGTCTTGTTGGCCTGTTTGGGGCGGTTTTTGGGCGTGGCGTGCTTCGGGTCGATCTTCTTGCCGTCCAGAGTGTGGATGGGCACCTTGAGCACGTTGTCCACACTGTGGGGCTCCGAGAAGGTGATAAAGCCAAATCCGCGGCTCCTCTGCAACACAGAACCAAACACAAAAGGGGATTAGCGGACACTACGGTTGGGAGACCCTTCATTACCCTATCAGTCATCATCCTCATACACCCTCAATTTCGTGAGAGATGAACGAAATCGTAGCCACTAAATTTCACAATAAAAATAGAGCGCCGTTTTATAGAATTAAGAAGCGAAAACAGAATCATAGCTTTCATTGCAATTTTCAGCGATTTAGAATATTTATGCAAAATTAAACTAAACTATACAATCAACCTTTGTTTGCAAAGCTTGTTTGATTTCTAAATTATATTAATTAGATCATATTCAATTTGAAAATGTTAAAAGCCACACATTTCTCTGCTTGAATCTTTCCGCAAAATTAGCATTTCGGGAATTGTACAAAATTATTTGTAATTGACGACACTTTCCACATTTGGTAAAAGCCCTGTTGGCTTTCCAACCTGGAATATTTGGACGATAACAATTATTACCATCACCGAGACTCAGGACCGCTTTGGTGATTGAAGGGCGTGACATCACTGCTGTCTTCCGAACAAACTCATAGTTTTGGCGGCTATTAAATACGCGCAATTCTCTACACAAAATAATTCTGCAAAACGACGCGACAGACAAGATTAGTTAACCTCTCACGAATCGGGGTAAAGACAAAATTTTGATATTATTTAAATTAACAACAATAAATCAATAATCGATAGTCGTAAAAGACCTAAACCAAATATTATGTACCTATTGCAACAATTCAAGATCTATGTATTAAGGTCTGGTGCGAACTATTTAATATCAACCCAAATAATCAAATTACCCAACCGAAAGCTGGTGATTGCCTATACATAATGGTTATCAATTTACTTATTACGTTTTTACGCGTTACTTACCAACCTATTTTATATATCAATTGTATTGTAACTTAAACCTATTAACAGAACACTGGTGCTTTAGTAAGGTACTTTACAAGTTAAATATTACTTATTTTAAAGCAAATTTAAAAAAATGTATTTAAAATAATGAATGTTTGAAAGCTGGTGGATGAATAATTCAACCGCGGAGAATATAGAGTGATAATAAAATAATTTTAATTGCTAATTGTACTTTAATTAAATCATTAGTCTAATCAATAATTAATAAATCTAAACGCCTTTTTAAAACACAAGAGTTACCACTGGCTTTTAATCTGGTCTTCTATGGCAACTCCAATTAGGGAATTTGTGAAATGACTAAATCATACTTTTATACATTCTTCTATGGCAACTTTGATTCAATGATTCCGTGATCAACGGGAAAATATTGAGAGCATTCGCAACTCCCGAACCCATTAGAAACAATAAAAATATATATATATCGATGCTGGAAAGGAAAAATGGCAAAGGCGCTATATAGCTGTGATTTTAAAGATGAACTTAAACATTAAGCTGCTTTGTTTGTTTGTGCTTGTGTTCATCAAATCAAATTTTCTAGTTTTCTAACATGTGAAAAACTCTAGAAAACTTGATTTGATGAACACAAGAATGAACAAACAATATAGCTTATTGTATAGGTTCATCTCTAATGTCACAGCTGTATGGCTCTGAAGCCGTTTTTTTTTTCCAGCATCGATATAATTTGTACTTCGCCGGGATTTGACCGCGTGACAGAAATAAAATTATCATCGTACGGACGAAATATCGCATATTAAATGGGACTTGAGCCTGCACATCTGAAATCGCATGTCGTGTATTACACGCTGTTGAATCGTGAAAAAAAATACGATTTTGAAATTTATATATTTAGTTAGAAAGATTTTATAAAATATAATATTAAACAGTAGAGCCTTGATAATCCCAACTAATGAAAAACAACGTCTGTTCAGACTAGTTCGAGTATGTTAGATAGAAAAATTACTTTGCCAACCAAACAACTGTTTGCTTAGATAAATTGTATTTAAGGAACTTCTAAATCACAAAACACATTTACTTAGGACGGGTTGTTTCAAAAAATTTGATGGATTCATCAAATATTTTAAGTTAATTTTCACGTTTTGTGTAAATTCTATTCAAGTTCTGTGATTATTTCAGTATTGTGAAGCAACTGTCCTATAACTATATAATAACAGAACTTGAAAAGAACTTACACAGAACGTGAAAATCAACTTCAAATATTTGATGAATCCATCAAATTTTTTGAAACAACCCATCCTTAGTCATTAATTGATATATTTAAGAAGCAGTTACTTTGTGTAATTTATAATAAAAAAATAAAAACAATAACTTAGTAAACACCACTTTTAATTTTTAAATCCTTAATGCCGACCGGGTTTCGCTACAACCGTAACTTCTTCAGAGCAGTATACTCTCCTGGAATCAAAAATTTTCAAATTTTGTAAAATGTTTTATAAACATACATATTATGTTTTCATAATGGGTTACAAAAATGGAACGAGCTCCAGTGGAGGAGGTATAGGCAATCCTCCACCTCCTTCACTGGAGCTCAGCCCATTTTGCAACCCACTGTGAAAACATAGTATATTATAATGCATGTCACAAAACTTGTAGATTTTAGTAGAGTATTTTACTGCCCTGAAGAGGGCACGGTTGTGCAAAACCTGGTTGGTGTTTACTAAGTTATTGTTTTATTTCGATTTACTGAGTTATTGTTTTATTAAATGATCTATATTCTGGCAGGTTATATTTATTGACCAAGAAAAAACTTTTACGCTACAACATCTCTGTCATTTTGGCGTAAGAACCATGTTTATAACCTGTAACTCCATGTGACGCATATGCAACACGGTTTAGCGTGGACACGGCGCAAGAGTTCTTAAGTATCTACAGAAAAAAAATTGCATTAGCGGCCTCTGTACGAGGAGAGAGGGGCCGTTCAGTAGTTCGGAGTATAGCGACATTCGGATTAACCCGGGTACAGATTATCAAGGCTCTACTGTACTAACCTACTTGTTTTTCTAAATTAAAATATTTTTACATGACATTGAGTTAATTAAATTAAAACTCAACGTAACAAACCCTTGAAAGACCCAATATAATTTTCAAAAGGGGTACAAATTAATAAGACAATCAATTAGGTACGAAAATAGCTAAATCTCTTTTAAAGACACTATTTGTCAATATTTTAACCTAATTTATTTATTTAGAAGGGGTTCTATATTCATAATATATTAAATAGGTAACGGAATATACAAATATTTTACATCAGGTAACATTAATTAAAAAGGATTTCTGCAAAATTCTAAATTACATTAGTTACATATACGCCTGTAATTTGTTATTCGAAAAGATACATCAATCATAATATACGTTCCTAAAACAGAATAATATGTTGTACGCTTAATTATTATTTTTTTATTACTTGTTAACCTTTAAATGCATGGGATGTAACATTAGTGTAACAGTTGTGTTACATTTCCTTACAAGGGAGACAATTCCTATACAATAAGTATTAAGTTTACTCTAAACCAGCATACACATAAGTTATATTATAAAGACTACCTTCTTCCCAATGTCTTCAAATGTTACACAACTAGATGAGTTATTTAATTATTTATGGTTCGATATGTCCTTAACTTGCAAAAAATACTTAAAAACCTCGCACAAGGCCGAAAATCACAATAACAATTTCCATTCAATTTCAATCTTATTTTAACTCTCTCGCAGTATTCACAGCAATTTTCACCAATCTGAGCGACCGCTAATTTTTTTTTTTTAAAAGAAAGACAAAACATTCCCAGGTTTCGAATAATCTGACAATATTTGAAAATCTCCTACTACCACCACACTAAGCGGAAAGTGTTGCTTAGGACTTAGCCAGCCGAGGAATCGAACACGGGACGCCTGGGTGGGACCCAAACGTGATGCCAACTCAGCCACTGACCGGTTTAGATGCCGATAAAGAGCGTAATTGTGTGAAGTTACGTTTATTTTAAGGGACTAAACCCTGCCAAGTGATTAACTAAGGATAACTGTTCCTTAAGTCGTCCGTTGAGGATTTTTTCTCTAAATTAAGATTTAACATTCAGTCTTAATCGGTGAAAACTGCCGTTAAAATCAAAATTTTACAACATGCTAAAAATCATTATCAGTGAACATTTTTCTAAACATCAAATTTCCAATAAAAATATTACACAAAAAACAATACATATCGATATTTATTTTTGGGGTATTATATTGTATTCGCTAACTCATTCTTTAGCCAATGTTTCAGACAGCGTTACAGTGCCCATCATCAGGGCAGATGTGTGATCTGATGATGGACACTGTAACGCTCTCCGAAATGTTTGCTAAAGAAGGAGTTAGCGCAACACGGCATAATACCCCAAAAATAAATAACGATAAAACTCTTGGCCGCGAAAATCTAAAATCAATCAAAACATTAGATAGTTCAAGAAAATCTTAACACTTTTAGAAATGGATCATGATATATTATTTATTTTAGAAAATTCAAATAAATGATTTGTAGCTATTTATAAAATTTGGTTGAAAAAAAATGCGTTAGAGTAGAGAAAACAGGAATTGAATTTCGAATGGAAATTAGAGGGAATTTCGGACCTTAACTAAAAATGAACAAAGTTACGAAGGAAGTCCAAACTGTCAGCAAATGTACAAAACTAGAAATGTATCAACTGTTGTGAATGTTACAACTAGATGGCAATTTTAATTAATTATTGGTTAAAGAGGAATTTTTACTAGAGACGGGCATAAATGAAACATCATATTTCGGAACGATAAATAAAAAAATAATTGCAAAACTCATATTTTGATAAGAAAATGTGTAAGTGAATTTCATTCTGTTGAATCAATGAATCACTTAAAAGAATCGATTCCATCGATGGGTTTTTCTTGGGTAAAAAAAAATGTTTCAAATAAATTTTCAACAATTTTAAATTCCATGTATTAAATGTATGGAATTAATAATTTAGAGTAGAAATGTAGTGCAACAAAACGATTTTTTAAATAATTTTTTTTTATGTATCAATTATGCCCATCACTATATCAGATATTTACAACAATGTTACAACAGACAAACTCTTATTGCGAGTCGTAAAAAGAAAAATATATAATAATATATATTATACCAGCTTGCACATCTAAGTATCCCAAAGGTGTCCTTCGAATTTAATTAAACTAGAAATTAATTAATAATAATAATTTTGTTAATTGGTGTAACTTACAGAGATTTACGCTTTAAAATACGAAGGTTTTCGTTAAGAATACACCCGAAGTTCTAAGGTTAAGAATACAGTGTTACTAATAAAGTCTACCAGTTAGGTACTAATTCCTTGCCTTATTTCGCCTTGGAGACTCGGGCCGTTACATTTTCCGAGGGTAACCTCGTTGCGACGAATTTCCAAAATCATTTGTATGAAACCTTAAACACATTTCAATGGAAAACTAGATAATTTCTATTACATAAGGTCTGTTTTTGTATGGCAATTGTCAATCACTAATCAGTTACCTGAAACCTAGAGGTGTTGGATATCAAATCAAAATAGAAAAGTTGGATATCAAATCAAAAAACCTCTCAGAGCTGTGAAATAACATTAGTATTTTAAATAAAATGATACGACATGTTAAAGATTACCACAAGTTCATTCAAAGTCTTTCATTCTTTCCATGTTTTGTTTCTGCCTACATTCTTTTTTGTGTGGAGGGTCGTTTTAAGGAAAGGAAAAGGGTACGAAGGGTGGATAGGAATCTGGCGGTCAGTGTGTCCAGGAGTAACGGACGTACGAATCCATCCCTCTCGCTGCGGTGCAAGGCGATGGGTGGAAAGAGACCAGTTGGAGAAGTCAAAGGATCTCCCCAAACCCCGATTTGGCCTGACATGCAGCTGGTGGGCAGGAGAATCCATCGCCAAGACATGGACACACCTGACTTGATGAACCCGGGCATCCCTGTTAAATCACCAAACATAGCAAACCATTTGTGGTGACCTATGGCAGAGCCTCCCAAATGATGATTGAGGGTAACAAAAAAACTCGGGTGTCTAATTACAAGTGGGAATTCCTCATTACCATGGAATTGATATCCCGGGCTCACATCCATTAAAAACAAACTTGGAACTAAACACACCAAGTTAGTTGTGATATAGACAGAAAATTTCGGCAGATCAACCAAAAGAATCCTGCTTAAAGTTCTTCTTCCATGCTTACTTACACAACATCTTTAGTGTCAGCAAGTAATCTCTTTTACTATTGGTTCGTATGACTTTTCTCCTCTCAATCGAGTTACCCCGTGTTACATTCATCATGCCCAAGTGCCCTGTTTCATGTCTTCCATTCATCTTCTGGTGTATTGCAACTCTAGGTCAATGAACGAGTATCGGTGAACGCTTCCACGTCTGATGCTGTACCGAATTCATTGAACTCGAGAAGCCAAAACTTCATTGGGGTTTTCAGGCGGTCGCGCGTTCAGATCATGTTGGGGTCACCACTGTAGGAGTCAGACAGTTGTGGCTTCGTACTATGCATCAAAAGGACTGTAAGTATGGAGCCTCGGCCATAGTCTGACTTCTACATCCTTAATCTGCCTGACAATCTTCATTTTCGATTCAGTAGCATTTGTTACCTGAATAATCTAGACAACAGGTCAAATAATCATGCTCCTAATTAAACAACAATGTTCATTCTTTTCTGTTCTACTGCAACATTCTTCCAACCCATCTCCATCAGAGTCGTCCAGTTCTGTTCATTCTTTCTGACGCATTCGTCCCTTGGTCTAAGCGACGTTCTTCCTCCATCCATTAATCTTGGTGTTTGTCGTGCGGTGTTTATGTCTGTTTACCTGAGTGACGGGGTCCTTCATGATGAGTACGTCAGTGACGCTGCCGAACATGCCGAAATACTCGCGCAGCTTCTCGCTGGACGTCTGCCAGGAGAGGCCGCCCACAAACAGCTTGCCGGGGGCCGGGTCGGCGGGCACGGGGGCCGGCAGCCCTGCGGGGAGCCCTGCTCCGGGCACTGTGAGCGCCCCCAGCTGAGGGGCACCGGGTTGTACGGGCAATGCGCCGGAGGCACCCACAGAACCCGAGGGGGTGGAACGCCCGGAGGAACCGGAGTGAGATCCACCTAGGAAATTACATCATAATCAGTTTCAGAAAGTCAATTAACTCTTTGGAGCAAACTAAAAAAAGCAAATCAGTGGAGTAATCTACAGATGAAGACGTTTATTGTCACTAGGGAAACTACATCACACTTTCATTAAACTTTTAAGTCTCTCGGTTAACTAAGGCATGCGCAAATAAATTTTATTTATTAATTTGTGTTATTTTGCAATTCATTCTTTTAAAGTGAATTTTAAAGGAACCCCCTCCCCACTCGATAACGTAAGCACACCACCGAGCAACGGACAATAGTCTATTTTTAGAAAAAACAAGCACTTGGCGCCACAACCCTTGGGCTATGAGATAATTTTAAATATTTGGTGACAACAAAGCGTTTCATCGCTAACTCTGGCGTTTTCATGTTAAAAGGAACTATTTTTATTTCTTGGTCTATGTAACAATTTAACAATTATGTAACAATTTCTAGACATTTTGTTTTGAAGGTTTTATTTCACATGTACATTTGTTACTTAATTTTTATTTAGCTGCTACTGGTTTCGACATATCCGTGTCATTCACTAGCAATCTTAAACAATAATAAAAGGACCTACATTGCGGCTTATTAAGGATTGAGCGGATTAAGATTTGAGCAAGGCTCTTCGTCCATAGTGAGGATACGAACCAAAGTATAATAGACTCACCGTTAGCCTGCGCCTGAGCCTGCGCTTGGGCCTGGGCCTGAGCCTGGGCCTGGTGGGCCTGTGCCTGCGCGTGCGCCTGAGCGACGGCCTGCGGGCCCGCGCCCATGACGGGCACGAGCGCCTGCTGCAGCGCGTGGTGGTGCAGGTGGTGCAGCGGGGCCTGCTGCTGCTGCTGCTCGTGGTGGGCGTGGTGCTCCAGCAGGAGTCCGCCGCCGTCCAGGGGGCCTACTGCACCCGCGGCTCCTCCGCTGAAACAATGCAACACAAACATATGTTAGAATAGGTGATTCTTTCAATGCGGTGAAACAATGAGCTAAGTCATTTGTTTAGTAACACTCGATTCTCCTGTTGGTTGGAGAGTTGCGTTGGGAAGAGCGTATTTGTGCATTTGAGGAGTATTGAGTCAAAATTTCGGCTCAACAGTTAGATCAGTAGGATTGGGGACAACGGCCGTTACTGTTAATAAATGTCAAAAGTCAAAACAAATACAACCTTAAATGTCAAATCAACTCGTTGGGAGGCGTTCCACCATCGCCATCTTTCTTTCAAACATGCCACACCGATCTGGACAGGGCATAAAGTTTTTTTTTTTACATTATTTTTTTTTTATTTTTTATTTTTTTTATATGAAATACCGCACAAGAGTCCCAACTGCTCCCGTCTGGAGCCAGTGAGACTATGGCGTCCCCAATTGGGGTATGTTGTGAGGCTGAAGGTAGTGGGGAGGGGAAGGAGATAGGTGGGGAAGTACCTGGCTATTCAGATCTGGTCACTAAACACGGCTAAAGCCATTTCAAGCAACGTTTCAATTCTGAATGGTGGTCTTACACCAGGGCGATACTGA
Organism: Glyphotaelius pellucidus; assembly: GCA_936435175.1. NCBI lineage: Eukaryota > Metazoa > Arthropoda > Insecta > Trichoptera > Limnephilidae > Glyphotaelius > Glyphotaelius pellucidus. The sequence continues at coordinate 14,773,880 of OW386563.1, forward strand.
TAGTATCTTCCACTCTGGAACGTGCCGCAAATATATTATATATTATTTTAAATGAATAAATTGTGAAATAACACAAATTAATCAAATAAAATTTATTTGCGCACGCCGGGTTCGAACCCGCGACCTTCGGATTGTGAGTCGAGAGTCTTGCCTCGGGACCACGGAGGCCGTCAGGGCCATTATGCCCCACAGGGCCTGTCATTTTTGGGGATGCTGTGTGGAGAAAGGGAAGATTTTTGAGGAAAGGAAGAAGTGAACATGGCTCTTGAAGAGACCCATGTTTTAGGAAGGGAAGATTGCAACCTGTTTCTTAAGATAGAGGAATCCATCAAATAAATAGCCCATCTCTGAATAGAGTCAATGGTTTTGTCAGGTATTTTGAGGCTCCAGACCAAAGGTGGCTGCCAAATTCTACTAGATGCTAGTCGTGTGTAGTAAAGACGTGTCTCCTCTTGTTCCAGGTCATTCCCATGGTGGTGATTTGCGTGGGAGCAGTGGTGGGCGTCATCGGCTACTCCATGTACTCCGTGTCCACAAGGACCGATCTCACGTAAGTACAAATGGACAAACGATTACCAGACACCCTCTATACGCTTTGAATGCTCGAAGACTACGACAGATTTCATAGAAAGAAAAACACTTCCTTGTTTTAAAATAGGTAAAGTTATATTTTAAACGCCACCAGTTTTTCAATGAAAGTTTTGGAGTGAGTATGTACTGAACAGTTGGGTCGACGGATTGCCAAAGGCACCTGAGAGTTGCGCGAGCACCTTTAGTATGGCAGCTGGTAGCCGCAAAACTACTTAGAGCCTAGATAAGTAGGGACGTTGAGTCCAGTTAATACTCAGTGTAATATTTATGATAACTTAATAAATCAACCAGTAATCAAAAAAACGTAAAACTTATTTTGATACTTTACACATTTACAGTTTTGTTCTTTTTTTCCCTTTATTTACTGCTTTGTTAAATTTATAACTTAAGAATTTTTCGACCACCATGCTAGGCACATGCCCATGTTGTGGAGGTCGGTGATTCTATAAATCATCCGAAATAAAGGGTCCGCCATCTAAAGTTTTTTTTTTCAACTAGTGCTTATTTCGTGAATGGTAACACTTAGCTCATGTCTGATTTGACAGATAATTAGTTTTATCCTTCCGCTGAGCGAATATGGTTGTGTATACGCTTGAATCATGGTAATGTTGCAGAATGTGTGCGAAAATTGCGTACGGTTTTTGGAAGAAGAGAAGCACCGTCAGCTCCGTATGTTCGTTATCTTGTGAAAAAAGTGAAAGAAACTGGCATCCTCATCGATAAACCAAAGCGTGAAAAGCCAAAAACAGTGCGTACACCCGAGAATATCGATGCTGTGGCAGAAAGTGTGCGTGAAGCGCCATCAACATCAATTCACCGTCGTTCTCAACAATTGAACATTTCGGAAACATCATTAAGACGAATTTTGCATAAAGACCTTGGTATGACGCCATACAAAGTCCAATTGGTTCAGGAGTTGAAGCCAACTGACCGGAAGGATTGTACTTATAAATAAAAAAAGAAATTTGAGAAAATATTCAGTAGTTTTTTTTTTATAGCATTTTCAAAAAAAAAAAGTTATTTGGCGGACCCTTTACATGTAAATGCATCTTTAAACAATGAATCTTTAAACAATAACAGTTTTTCAGAGTTCGCCAATCATTTGTTGGACTCTATTCATACTTTGACTTCAATAGTGGAACTGACTTGCTACATTCTAATTTTAATGGCATTCAGTCGGATAAATTAGAAATATTAGAGATCAGAATGAATGCAAGAGTTCAAGATTGTGAATGCAAATTTGAATATTATTAATAATAAAAAAAAAAAAATTAAATGGCCCGATATTAAACCTGTTTCCTTTGTAAATTGTTCTCTATTGCCCCTCTTTCCTCTAACCATTTTACATTTCCATTGACCATGTCTATTATTTATAATTGTGTTGTCTATGTCTATGAGCATTGTTTTTATCTATTAAATATAATTATTTAGTAAACCCCGAAGAAGTGAGCTTAGCTCACGAAACATGTTGGTTTTTAAACAATAAAAGTGGTAAAAACTAGAAAAATATAGATGGATAGAGTCTAGGGATTTGAAATATGGAAAGTTCAATATTAAACAAGTGTTTTTTTTTTTATTATTTTGCAGATTCACCAAGCACGGCCCCCGTTCCGACCACATTGACCTGAAGAACCCATCCCTCTACAAGGTAGGCACTTTTCTTTAAGCCGCCGCTATCCGAATTTCTACCGATTTCTTGCATACCTCTCTTGAACATTTGAAGTTTTAAAGCTCTTAAAAAATATATGTTATTTTTGAAGATAATATCTATACGATCCCCACGCCGAAACGCAAATTATATGAAATTCCCTCAATAAAATAAACGCAAAGTACGCTCCGAAAATTTTTATTTTCAAGCCTGTCTCTATTAACAAGTTATATATATGTATGAAGAAATTGACCAGTCAGTGGTTGAATGGGCATCGCGCTTGGGTCCCACCCGGGCGTCCCGTGTTCGATTCCTCGGCTGGCTAAGTCCTCCATCACAACACAAGCAACATTTTCGGCTTTCTGTGGTAGTAGTAGGAGATTTTCAAACATTGTTGGGTTATTCGTAACGTAACCCGGGAATGTTTGTCTTTCTTTCTTTAAAAAAAAAAAAATTTAAAAATTTAAAAAATTCACAGTGTTTCTTTGAACGTTGTTTTAGACGGTGACCGGCCAACTCGGAATGAAACCAACTCAGAACCATCTCAGATAAGTCATTTAGAGTGATAAAAAAATATAAATAAAAAATTGGTTAAATAGGTTAAGTTAGGTTAGGGTTATCGGCTAATTTAAAATTATTTTTTTATCACTCTAAATGACTTATCTGAGATGGTTCTGAGTTGGTTTCATTCCGAGTTGGCATGGAACCGTTTTAGACAACCCCCACGAGATTTTTGCTCTATTCTAAACGAGTCGTGTTTTATTAAACATTTTCACAATTTTCGCTTCACTTTAATCGTTTGAAATATTAGCGCGCTCTCTCCAACATTCGTAATTACATATCTCTCCATCTTCTTATTTTCGTGCTCGGATACGGGGCCTTAATTGTTCGCAATAATAGGAAGTCAGACAACATCAACGGCAATCATATTTTTAAGCAACGTTAAAACAATGCATGTTTCCCACGTAAAAAAATATTATTATTAAAAAAAAAATCATAAAATCGAGGTATGTTCCCCATGTGACAAGTCCAAAATAATCGAAAAAATTATTAATGATTGATTACTTTGGAAAAAAAAACGGTAACAGATTAAAATAGAACATGATGAAAGACTACGTTAGGTTAGGTTAGGTTGGGTTAGGTGAGAAATGCAAGGCTGGTGAGGTGAGGATCCGCAAATAATGCAAGGCTGATGTAAGCGTAATGAGTAAGATTAAGAAAAGGACGCTCAGATGGTTTGGGCTTGTAGAGCGAATGAATGTGAACGAGGCAAGGAGTGTGTGCCGAGACCGTTTGTTCGGCGGTCCGTCCTCTCCACCTACCCCTGCGGCGAAACGGCGTGATGGTTGGTTAGTTAGTTAGTTAGTAAACCGGAGCACGATGCCCGTGTGATACTTCGAAGGTCACGTGACTTATTTTAATGATTTGACTCCGGGAGTTTTGTGCGAACGACTTGGCGAACTTTGACCTCTGTTTCGCGACCCTGGCAAGGTCACCGCGAGGTCAACGCGGGGTCACGACCCAGACTGGGTCAGGACCCTGAGAATCGAGATGTTCTAATAACGAATATATTTTAGAATAATAGCTATTGCAACACTGGGGAAATTAATAACAGAAATTTTGTGAAGAGTTCTTGCCTAAGGGTGGGGTGTTTCAAACCCCGTCACTTTTGACGAATCGAATACTTGAGTCGTTGTCAAGAAAATAACCTTTGAAAAAAAAAGGTAATTTTTTTTTTAAAGGTCCCCGTTAAACGCTGTTTATAGGTGCATTTCAGCTTTCTATCAAATTGTAATAAGCTGACAAGCTTAACAACACGACAGTTGTCCTCTTCTGCTGATCACAATTTGTTCAAAAACTGAAACGGAGTTAGAGACAGTTCGTCGCCTTAGTTCTTAATTGTCCAAACGAACATTGTAGTTTTTGTTCAATCTCCACATTAATATTAAAAATAAAGTATAAAAAAGATAGTTAATCACTTAACTAAGAATTATTTAAACTAGTGAGACCTTTACCTTTAAGGAAATAGCTCTATCTTAAACACCTTTTATAATGTTTCATTGAAATAATGAAAGAAAACCGTCTCCCATAAAATTTTCTAATGGTCGTTTGGACAATTAAGAATTAAGGCGACCAGTAATTTAGTTGTTCGGCAGAATTTGAACAACTCATCAAATTTAAAAGTTAATTTTCAAGTTCTGTACAGATTTTATTCAAGTTCTGTTATTAATCAGCATTTAACAGTTATTTCACATCACTGAAATAATAACACAACTTTCACAAAACTTCAATCAATTTCAAAGTTAATTTTCAAGTTCCGTGAAAGTTATATTGAAGTTCTGTTATTATTTCAGTTATGTGATACAACTGGCCGATAATGATGTAATAATAACAGAACTTTAATATAACCTTTACGAAATTGGATAAATTACTTTGAAATTTGATGAATTGTTCAAATTCTGTGAAACAACTGACCCATAGAATTGGCATTAACGAGAACCTTTCAAGTGTAAAAAAAAAACAAAATGGCATCGAATAAAATTTGATGAGTTTGTCACACATGAATTTTTGCGAAACAACTGGCCCTAAGTGAAATAATTTCATAAGATTTAGGGTCGATTTTTTCACTGCCTTATCCTGCCGGGACTACCCGTGACGGTGTGTAGGTGGTCTGTGGGACGGGTAGTAGGGTAGGAGAAGGGGGGGATGCTGCACCCTAAATCGATACGGACAGACGTGTTGTAACACTCGACCGGCCATTATATCGTTAAACAGGGTGACTACAAAATTCTAAACAGGTACAACTTTATTTTATAATTAAATAACACAAACTCAGAACATTCGTCAATAACAAGCAGATAATTTTCCGAAAACTTTTTTTAATGTTGCTTGTCCGCGCGTTTAATTCACAAAGAACTAAGAAGTTTATCTATTTATATTACGTAGTTATTATTGACAAAACTTATAAACGTATTTTAAACACTTTTTAAAATTATTAATTTGGATGCGTAGTCGAGAAATCCATCCCTCGACACCGGTGCATAGTCGGGTAACACGCCAAACACGCGCCCAAAACTTGTACACGGTTGTCATTTGTTCTTGAGTTCAACAGCTCGGCTGTGGAACGATTTGCTGGCCGCTGGGTTTCCTCCTTCCTACAAAAGATCCTCTACGCAGCACCAAGATGACATGGGCCCCAAGGGAAAATATTTTCCTCAGGCTCTCCTAGTTAATGTAAAAAATAATAATAAAAAATACGAGTGTGCTTTAGACCACGACTGAAGTAAAACTTCTATGAGAGGAAGAGAGAAAGAAAATGTGCGCGCGCACTGCTCTCTCTTGCTCCTACAGTGTGATACAGACAATAGGCCTGCACTGTGTCTTAGATATACGAAATGTAACTGGCTATGAGAGAAAGAGAGAAAGAAAATGTGTGCTCGTGCCCCTACAGTAATGTACGAAACTTAACTCACTCTCTCTCTCTTTTATCTTCACAAACTTATATCTCTCTCTCAACTTCCAATCGCCTCGCCCGACACTTTTCGTAACGTAATTCGACACTTTTCGACCGTAACGCTATCGTCACGCATTCACCCGCTTACTCCCCAAGTCAAGCGTGCGTAAAGAAGTTTTACTTCAATAAAATAAACATTTACAGTGATTGGAGACGATCAGTGGTGAGAGCAGTCGCCCGGTTTGCAAATTGACCAATATGTTAAAATCTCATACTGTAAAATCTCTTTTCTTATAAAACAAATATTACAGAGTTACGAAAAACGAACAATCCGATCATATTTGAATTCCTTACAATTCCATAATTACAGTGGAAAAATATTGCTTGTGCAGTGATGGAGATCGGAGAAGCAAAGGATCGACCCGCGACTCTTCTAATCGCTCTAATTTTTTTTTTGGATTTCTGATAAAATTCGGTCAAAAAAATCAACCCGTAAAAATAAAGATTTTTAACTATAATTTTTATATTTTATTTTGTAGTGAAAAGATACGGCACGACATAGTCACGCCGTATCTTCGACCGGATAGTAGCCAATTTCAGAGAAAGGCGTGTGTGCGCGACTGCCACGAAAAGTTGACAGAACGCAAAAATTGTCTTCGACAATGAGCTTCTGCCGAATTTCAACTTGATTGGATGTCGTGAAGTGGGTTAATTTTCACTTCCTAGGTTCCTATATTTAAAAACAATTACACGTATAAAATTTTGAGTCGGCGAGTTCGATTCAAATAATTTTTTAGGAAGATTCGTTAAAAACATGAATTTTACAATCATACACCGAGAGGTGACAGATATTTCGTGTTAACACTGTACGCTGCACGTCGCTACTATTGTGTTCACTATGAGTTGGCAGAAGGGAGTGGGAAGCGGAGGAGGATGGGGTGAAGTGGACGTAAGACTAGTGTCTTGTCGGCGGGGAGCCTGGCAATACAGACACAGTTACAATCAAACTAGATAGATGCCTACTACCTACCACACGTAAGAGGTAGCACTAATTGAAAATATAGTACCTAAATGAGAAAAATGACTTATGAGGATTCCTACTCCAATTTCCATTGTGGATAATGTTCTTCCACTCTTCGCGGTTCTGCGTGGAGAGCCAAGGACACCCTAGTACCAGACACCAGTTATACTTGGCTACTCCAGCGGATTGGTGACCTTCTTCCGCCAACCTTTGCTAGAGACTATGAATTTCTCCAAATTGGAGTTTAGTTTTGCGGGCAACGTGACCAAAGTGTCTTAAAGCCTCGATTACATTGAGCGAGTTTACAAGCTACTAGCCGGAAAGTTTAAAGGCGGGCGAATCGGCGAGTGCGATTGTGATGACGACACACAAAACTGTCCACTCGCTAAGTAGCAAACTAGCTAGCGAGACGAAACCACGTTTTGCTATCTTTTCTGGGTGTTCTAGCGTTAAAAATGAAGCTTTTTTATTATTTATTATTTATAATATGTTTTACATGGTGTACATTAATAATAATACATCTTAGCTTTTTTACTCATCCATTGAAAGCATTTGCTTGTGTATGAAAGGGGAGTGTACATTATTGTTGTTATTAGGTAATACTTAAATAATTCAATGTACATGTGTGCTGTAGTATTTATTCTGATAATATTATGTATTTAAAAAAGTAAGAAAGTAACCATATTATGGGTATTTGTAAGATCAATTAAGTGGCAGTAGTTTTTTTCTTAAGAATATTTTTTAAATGTTTCTTGACAGAGTAATATTTGGGTTTTATCTTAATTTTTCTGATTTCTTCCGGCAGACGATTGAAAAAAGTTCTTCTCTGGGAAGTGTAATAATGTTGTGGAAAAGACGTTTTTAGTTTTGGGCATAGAAAAACATGTTTAAGTCTCGACGAAACGGAAGAACAGACTCAGGCATGATGAATCTATTCTACGGGTATTTTAGTGTAGCCTGCTTTAAGAAGGTAGCAGCATTTAGTTCAGATGCACCGTGCGTGAAACTCAACAAACAGGTTGTTGATTTTGGCTTTGTGAGATCGGGTCGTTTCTTCGACTCGTTTTTGTGTAAGTCGGCACGCATGTAAAACGACCAATCGGCATCTGTTTTCCTCCCTCATTATGTATGTAATCCGGGCTTCTTCAAGACCCCCATTAATAAAACCTTTTCTACATCCCCTACCGTAACCCGCCTCACAACGCTGCCCAACCGGGTGGCGACTTAGTTACCCTGTCTTATGAGGTGTCACATAACTAGAGAAAAAGCTTTCTCAATAGTAAATGAAGATTAATTTGGGAATCTGTACAGAATAAAAAAATATTACAAATTTCAAATATTACACAATAAAAATAATCACATTATAAAATATATTCTTCTTAAGTACTTTATTGCTTGTCTTTATTTTTCTCAACACCAACAATATCAGTTCCAATTTTGAAAATGTCACTCCAGCGCGCAAGGAAAATATAGGAATATATATATATTTTTATATTGTCCGTTGACACAAATAAAAATCATTTAATTATAATTCCGAATATCTTTTAAATCTAAACTAAATGATACCAATTAATTTTGTCCCCACCCCCCTCCAGGCCGGCGATCCGAACGTTTCCGAATGGTTCCGGAGTTTACCGAAGCTCGCGAGCTTTGCCACAAAGCTGCGCGTGGATTAGCTTTTCCGGGGAAAATCTACGCAGAAAACCGAACACAGCCGAACGTAAAACCGAAGACTGCCGAAGTAAATGCCTAGGGTGGTTTTCACAGAAATAAACAAAATATATGAAAAAAAAACATTTTATAAAAAAAATATATACATACTAGCAGTTGCTGCGACGTGAAATGGAAACACAACGCCATCTACTGGATGGTAACCCAAGTGTTGCTACGATAAATTAACTCACACCGCCATCTGTTAGAAACTTGTGGAACTTACAAATAATTACAAAGCATAGTCCTGCAACAAACGTTATTTAATGAAAACTTAATTCGCAAAAATAAATATTGAGGTCAATAATCGAGATAAAAACTATCCTATCTTTTAAGTTGGACTAAATAACATACAGTAAGCCAAATTTCATCCAAATCAGTAAAGTATTTTCGGAGTTTATCTCGACCAAACATCGTGACGCGAGATTTTTATATATAAAGATATAACACAAATAAAATTTACTTGCGCACGCCGGGGCTGAACACGCGACCTTTGAATTGCTAGTCGAGAGCCTTACCCGTCGACCACGGAGGCCGTCGAAATGGCTTTAGCGTCGCGTTTAGTGACCAGAATAGCCAGGTACTTTCCCTTCTTACTCTTTCATACCTCCTTCCCATTCAGTCTTACATACACCCTAATTGGGGATGCCGTAGTCTAACTGGCTTCGGGCGGTTGGGACTCTTGTGCGGTATTCACATTTAAAAAAAATCAATTTTTTTTTAATCTTGCTAAACTTCCGCGAAAACTTGGCGAATATTTTTTTGGGGCGATTTTGACGTTCCGAAGTTAGGGGAAATCTCGTTGCTAAGAGCCAGAGGGTTTGCCGAACGTTTCCGGAGATTGCCGAGCGGCTCCGAAGCCAGAAGGGGGTGGGGGGAGGGAGGGGAGGGGAGACGGGGAGGAGAAGGGGCGGTGAAATCGACCGCGGCCGTAATGAGAAGTAAACGGGAAATATTGTCAAATTAAATAATGTTTGGGGAGAACAGGAAATGATAGAAATGGAATATTATGTATGTAGAGGCAGTGTGAAAAATGTACATTTTTTGTTACACGTCACCACTGAACTAGAAATATCTCTAGAAATGTGATATATGCAAATACCGCGATGTGAAAAAAAATATTTCCTCACCTTTTCGAATGATTTCCAAAAGACATACGGTTTCAGACATACTCATGAAATACGTGCCAAAAATCTGAGCAAATAATTTCGACATTTCGACAACCATAAGACAGAGTTAAATTACTCTACTTTTTCCTGTTTTTATTTTTTTAACCACTCCGACCCCTAACTTGTTTACACGACGAAATAACAATAGCAGTCAAGTACAATAAGCTTGTTTTCAAGCTAACGCATGTGTTCCCACAGAAATCGTTACAACTCCGTTTTTGTTCTAGTTACAACCATAAAACAAAATAAGAATATCTATGATAAAACACGCCACACATCTCTATTCAACTAAAAAATACTTATTTTGTAGAAACAGTTTTTCACCCGCCAAATCGAATACGCGCTGTTAGACAGTGTTAATTTTTTATTAAATATTTATGTATGAAATGATAAAAAAGTGAGGTGACAAAATTGTTTCAAATTGGTGACATTTGTACGATTAAAAAGTGTTTTTTTACATGATACGTGATTTTAGTACCGTTTTCACATAAAAACATCACGTGAGTCATTTTAACAATTTTTTCATGTTTGCATTCTAAATTTTAATATTTGCAAATGTTAATATTTATTTGTAATACTACAATTAAATATTAAAATTTACTACACTGTATCCTTCTTGACAATATCAAGGAGGATACAGTGTTTCTACTTAGGTCGACAGAATAGCACTTAATCCCAAACATGGGAACACCTCAGCACAGGTTCGCCTAGTGAGGTGTTCACAAAACACTATTTGCATACAGTTACACCTATTTGCATACAGTTACGGATCTTTAACATGTTTTTTTCTTATTACTAACCTATTATCTATGTAAACTATGTAATTATTTGTAAAGTGTATGTACAAGAAGAGAAATAAATAAATAAATAAATTTGAAAGCTTATTTCGTAACCTTTCAAAAACAGTTTTTAGTATTCGGCTACCTTCAGAAATATTTAATTTATTGAGCTTTAATTGCGAAGCGGAAATAACACAGCATTTTTATAAATCTAACAGTTCGTTTAAGACAAAAATTTTGCACAATGGCTTTAGATCGGAGGTCGGCTTTAGATCGGTTTAATTAATGTTAAATTAATGATGAGAAATTTTAATAATTATTGGATAATCAACACCGCTGTCGTATGGCCCAAGTAGTTCGCTACGTTTGGTGACTGAACAGGGGTGCCCGGGTTCACGGGGTGAAGTTTGTCTAGGTTTTGGCGACGGATGCCTTTACCCACCCACTGCATGGCGGAAGAGACTGGTTGAAGAAGGTTTTGACCTCTCCAGCAATATTCTCTCGGAATATCGCTTTGCACCGCAGTGTAGATTTATACACCCGTCACTCCTGGAAACTATGACACACAGATTCCTACCCACATCCCTTATACCTTTTTCCTTCCCAGAACTTCCTCTTCTTCCTTCCCTGAGGGGAATTATTTTCCTCACAGCCTCCAATTGTAATCTAAATTCTTTCGAAAGCGAATAAACACATTCATTGACCTGTCTAGGGCCTAGGAGTCGAAAGGTCTTAAAGGATGTCTTTACAATACTTACAAGCCACTGATACACTCCAGGAAGCCAGAGCCACGAACCAAAAAATAAATGTAATAGTCATTACACATTTCGCAGCCTTGAAGCTAGCTTACCTCCCGTAATATATTAATCATCTAAATTTATAAAATGATACGAAAAAAATAACATCAAATGTTATGCTGGTTTAAGGAACTCAATTTTCTTTAAATTTAACTGTTATTTTTTAATTGGAACTATTGTACCAACTGATTTGTCGAGAACTCAGTTTATCCCGTGATTTTTCAGGGTTTGCGCGCTAGTATTGTAATTTTTTTAATGCGAAATCTCCAAGCTCTAAAAGAATGCAAAAAAATCAAAGCGTCCTTAATTAAATTATCATAAATAATATAATAAAAGCGAGGAAAAATCGCCCCCAAATCTCGCTCCGCCCCTTCCCATTAGTGCTCGCGTCGATAGCCCCTCCCCTCAGTCCCCAGTATCCCCATACCCCGCCGGGGGGGGAGGCAGGGACCCCAACAAACCAACCAACCCCTTCCCATTGCAGCCAACCGCCACCACCCTGGAGAATACAGGGGCGAAGTCGGGTATTTAGGAAAAGAAAACTAAGTTTTTTTTTAAACTTTTGATATACTGGCATATAGAGCTCGGGCCAAAAAGGTCCCTTTCTATTTCATCATGAGTTTATGTCAATTGGTTGTAGAAAAAATGATACCATTTAGAGTTTGTCAAATATTATTGACTAAGTTATCTATCAATCAACAATGCTTCTTTAGTCGTTTCCTCGTTGCAGAGGATCGTAACTTTACTTCCAATTTATTGTCCTGATGAACCAGATTCCAGGTATACTCTAATTCCGAGTGTACTCCAAGAATACCCTAATTCCGGAGATAGCTGATACTCGATCACTCCAAAGCATCGGTCACAAGGCATAATCCTCTGCTCCTCCTCCCAAACACTTTGCCAGTGATTATCATCGTTATGGTGAACTGTAGTTCTTTATTTGCCAGTTCCACGTCTTACTGTATACCCTACAGTTATTATTGTCATTAAAACTCTATTGTGGACTGCTAGGCTGATTACCTCTAGGAATATTTCATTAGCGACTTCTGCATTAAGTCCTTCATTAGTGTAATTTCCTGCGATCATCATTCTGTCGCCACCTCCACCTAACACCTTTGCCACCTCTCGTAAACATAAAAATATATTTCCCAAGTATACCTAGAAATTTATATAAGGATTCGCAATTCACGACGTGGTTAATAGCAGAGTTCCACCGTGGACTATAAACCACACCTTTACTAGCAACTACCGCATTACATCCTCCATTCGTTACCCATTCTCGTCAACAAAGTTTCCAAGTACAGAAAGAAACACATCCACTTGCTCCAAAAATTCACCATCCACATCTGTAACATAACACGACAGAGCTTCACAGTGACTGCTACTTACAGTCCTTCGTTAAATGAAACTCTTCCATTCGTCTTCCAGTCTCTCGTGAACAAGGTTTCCAGGGACACAAACTAATCCACTTGCCCCAAGAGTTCGCCATCCATAACAAAGTAACACAACACAACTGAGACTGCTACTTTTAGTCCTTCGTTAAATAAAACTCTTCCATTCGTCTTCCGGTCTCTCGTGAACAAGGTTTCCAAGTAAACAAACTCATCCACTTTCTCCAATAATTCACCTTCCACAACTCTAACACAGCACCACAGAACTCCACTGTGATAGCAACTATCAGTCCCATGTTAAAATACACTCTTCCATTCATCTTCCAGTTTCTTGTGAACAAAGTTTCTAATCACATCCAAGAATTTGCCATCCACAACTGAACTCCACTGTGACTGCTATTTTCAGCCCTCCGTTGAATCTTTTCCATTCATCTCCCAGTCTCTCGTGAACAAAGTTTCCAAGCACAGAAACTCATCCACTTGCTCCAAGCATCCACCATCCACGACTCCTCGATTCACTCTCTGTATAGAATCTTAACTTCTCGGCTAGGTTCGGTCCTGGTGTAGGGGGTTTAATTTGGGGTGTGTTGAGGGTGGTAGGAGGTTTCCCACCCTATCGAAGGGAGGGGGTGGCGTGCGCGCGCCTGCCGGGTCGCCTGTAGGGGGGGGCGGCACCGCCGGGCGCGCTCGCTCAGTGCGGGCCCGCCGGTCGCCATGGCCGCTATATTGTCCTGTCACAGCAGTACTGTTCTAGCGCACCCCCGCCTTACTGCTGGGTCGGGACATGACAGCGGCTGAGGCGACACCCTTCACGGGACCCTTCCACCACCATCAGCACACCGGGCCACCGACCAAAGTGATACAAGGATCAATGTGAAACTAAATCATAACTGTTTCTCCTAGTTCTAGAGCGGATCAAGCGAATAACAAGTGAATTGTTTCCTTCAATCATTCAGCGCAGAGGACTCACGCGACATTCGTTTGAGATATTACAACAAAATGGTGTATTTATGAATATTATGTAATCCAATAGTACGAAACAGTGCGCGCGATCTTTCTAGTTGTAATAAAGTGACCATCGCTGTAAAAAAACGTCGCAAATTCGTCCAATTTACAAACAGAAACTTTCAAGTAGAACGAAGTTCATCAACGTGACTCCAAAATTTTCGGTAACTTGTTGGTTTTTCGTCAGTAATTTCGGTTCCAATCTGAATTTGAAAGACTTCGAAATAAACAAACGCGTAATTTCAATGTATTTGGACGCCTGAAAATCGATCAACGTGTCGGCGTTTGATTGAGCAACATTTTGACTGTTTTCAAAGACTCGTCTCTTTACGGTTTGGTTTAGTCTGGACGGGTTCAGACATGGCCTGAAGGGTGTGTGTTTTGAGGGTGTGTTGGGTTCCATCCCTTGGCCCGAGTTAGGGGCGTAAGGAAAATGGCGATAAGCGCGATCGGGCAGGGAAGAGAAACGCACACGCGTCGTGCCACCAAATCGATACAATTTTACGGGGTCGACGACCTCCTTCGGCGGTACAAGTCGAAATTCTCTACCCCTGTAACATCTACATTAATAAAAACAAATAATCATTCCTTACAACAGAATAATCAATAAATCTCTTTTGATTGCAAATTTTCAAACTGATTTTCACAGCATTCGTGCGTAATTTTTACTACATAAAAAACCGGACCACAAATTTTTGATTGATGTATTTTGAACGCCACAGCTGTTTTGCTAAAGGTACAAAAATAAATGTGTACATATTTAAAAATAGAATATCTACTTTACAAGATACAAGATACAAAAATAAAAACGTGCCAGCCTGTAATAAACCAACGATTTTTTTAATACAAAATACCGTTGAAATTGTTTTTACACTGCTCTCAAATAGCCTTTGTGTCTAAAATGCTCTAGAATCGTCAAATTTTCGTCTATCATTCGGTTATATCGATCCGATTTTCAAGGAAACGTTTCGCGTTGTATTAAAAAAAAAATACAGGCAGATAACTTCAAAAATAATTTTAAAAAAACATCGTATCATATAGACAAATCAATTCTTTAAACGTTCAGTATTGTTTCGTTACGTTTAGCAGAAAAACGAACTGTTTTTGCGAGTGGTTTTCGTCAAGGGTAGAAAACGCGTGCATATCCATTTAGGGGCGGCAACTCGGCGCCATTTTGTTTGCAATTTCTCTAATATTTTCCGCCAAGACCTAACCTCCCAAACCATCCGTAAAATACAAAAAACGTCACTACAATGCTACAATAAAATCATATCTCATTAAAGAAAAAAGCAAAAAAAAAACAGATTAATTTATTTTTAAATGTTTCCACTAAGGCAATATTTTTTTTCTAATAAGTGTGAAGTGATATCACGACTTTTTAATTTGTTATTTTTTAACTAGTTTATTTCTAGTGTGTTTTAGAGATGCGCGCGCACAGCTGTTAAATATAATAATGTGACCTGCCGGCTCGCTGTGCGCACGCGCGTCCTCTGATTCAATAACAGGTCCAGGGGGGAGGGAGACGGGGAAGGGGAGGAATCTACCCCCACCCACCCCCAGTGGATACTAAGTATATATGGGGTGGATTTATTACTATCAACCTTAGCGTTGTATTCACTCAACGTTGGTAGTATACTCGTGATGTCATCGCGGAACCTTTTAAGTCAACGTAGTTTTTTTTTAGAATAACAGAGGAGCATGTATGTCGATGTATGAATGTGAATGAATCAAGATTGTAGGGCAGGACAGAGTTGTGCGGCGTTTCATCCTATGGGGCGATGGTTCCTTGAAATTTTCTTTGAAAACAGCAACTTTTTTATTACATTTTTTATATTAGTTCCACATTAGTTGAAAACAGCAACTTTTTTTACACATTTAGTTGACGGCCAGCATGGTCGAGGAAGGCTCTTGACTCGCAATCCGAAGGTCGAGGGATCGAATTGAACCTCACTCATTGAAAATTGAAAATTAATATTTTTTTTGAGGAATCTGAAAATGTATGTCATTTTTTACCATTATTTTGTACTAAAAATTTTGCAATAAAAAAGTAGTTAAAAAAACGATACTTTTTAGGATTGAGGTTCAAATAGAGCGCATTTATATAAAGAAACTATGTGCTGAGTTTGGTAACGATTAATCAAAAACTGTAGGAGCTAGAGTTTACACTAATTCGAAAAAAGGAGTTTTGAGAAAAACGCGTTTGAAAATAAGAGTGGCAGTAAAATAGTAGTAGTTCGACCGAATCACACTCAAACGCTTATAACTTTTAAACGGCGTGGAGTTTTGATTTGAAATTTTCAGAATATATTTTTGAATAGTTTTACTATCGATTTGTCAAAGAAAAATTTTTTTTGTTGAAGTCTCTACACCTATTTCCCCCCTTAAGTTATTTCAAAAATAAAAAAATTAAATATTCATCCTAGACTTGCAGAAAAGTCAAAAGATGTCTCACATTAAAAAAAAATTGGTATATTTATCTTGCAATCGTACATAAAGATGGCAGCCAATTAAAATATGAGTTAAGAAAATGAAGACCGAAGGGTACAGGGTCGAATTACCCCATTGGTTAGAGCAGAACCCCGGAAAGTTCTTAAGTTCTGATTTTTGTATTTCATATTTTCGTTTAAAAGTCGCTAATATTGTCTTCAATAATATTTTTTTATCAATTCTATTCATAAGCATGAAAGATAAATTTATTTTGACATACACACACCCATAGTGGGGTCTATAAGCTTACTATGAAGCAAATATAAACATCAGATGTTCAAATAATATGGAGTTAGGATTATAATATAGGAGAGGGAGAGATCAACGGAGAAAGTTCATTGAACTTCCCAATCAACCCTCTTTAGAAGGGTAGGAAAATTGTAATATAATAATAACGCGGTGTATAACCTTTACGTAGTGGAATCCTAAAGCTTATCGATGCAATCAATTCTGGACTATCAAACTACATAATTTAAAATGCTTTTATTTTTGACCGGTCAGTGACTGGGTTGGCATCGCGTTTGGGTCCCACCAAGCAACATTTTCCGCTTACTGTGGTGGTAGTATGAGATTTTCAAGTGTTTATAACCCGGGAATGTTTGTTTTATTTTAAATATTTATTTATTATCAATAGTCTTAGTAATATAATAAACATAAGAGGATGCTAAAAAACAGACCAATTATTAATGTTCACAGATAGGTATTTAGAAACAAGACTAAAAATGTAAACTAGAATATTTAAAAAAAAAAAACAGAACCAAGCAGCAATTAAAAAAAATAATAATAGTACAAATCTGAATTCAACAAATGATAATAATACACAACAATAAAATAAGTGTGATTATAACTGAAATAGACCGCAAAATAGGTATTTGGTTTGGGAAGGGTAAGGGGAGGAGGGATAGGGGAAATATAGAAACAGTCAATGAAAATTGTTCTGTCTGACAATTTAAGCATATTCCGTATATTCACATCATTTAAAAAAGAGTGTTGTAGTTCAACAAATTACTGGAAAAAAAAATCTCTCGTATTTCAACATAAGCGAGCGTTAACGGTAAACTTTTAAATGCAAAGAGAAAGTTGGTATTAATTATTGTTATCAAGTTTAATTTTTAAAACTCAATTTGTATTTTTTTTGTATATTATAAAACAGTTCATTTATAGACATATTCTGCTGTGTAATTGTGACAGCTCTTTCACTTTCTGGTGGCATTATCCAAAAATTCAAATAGTCCGAAAGCTAGTTTGAAAAATGAACAAACAAATATAATTCTCTCGCCACTCTTAGATATGTTTAAGCCAAGTTAGAAACCATAAAAATACTTAATTGTACTGGAAAACAGAAAGCCCTAAGCAATCATTTGGAAATACATATATTAACGACTTTTAGTCAAATTTAAACAATGTAGTAATTGTGGAAACTTTAAAAAGAATCGTTAATAAATTCTGACATTTTACTATGAAATCAATAATTAAAGTAAAAATAATATAAATATATCGTCTGTAATGGACTAATCACAATTTGATAATGCCTTCAGAAGGCAAAACAGCTGTCACGCGTAATAATAATTAAATAGCAGAATTTGAAAAATAAATTAACTAATAAATAAAATAATATAAACAATGATAAGGATATTTTAAAATATTTTCCATAACAGGCACAGGCAAGCTCCTAGTATAGATAGAGTGACGTTAGCATGATATTTCGTAAATGATCATAATTTTTATTTTTTATTAGTGAATACAGCCAAGCCCATGGAATTAAATGACAGAGGCGTTCGTGTCGGAACCTATCCGAAACAAACAAAAAACGTACTAATAATTTAACTTTCTATACGTCGGCCTTTTAATTGAATTAAACCGCACCCTCGGGCGGGGGGCGGTGTGTGAGTGGTGTGGAGGGGAGGGGGGCGGTATGCGAGGGATGGTGAGATATGTGAATGGGATGAAACGTAGGTATTATTGATTGTGTCAGGATTCCAAGGGATAAGCAGCGATGAAGCAGCCCCTAATGTTGCATTAGCTGTTGGTATTTTTCAAAATAAATAAATCAATACAATTATATATATCATACTATGTATCGCCCTGGTGAAAGATTTCAAACTATTATTCAAAGTACTCCAGCACCGGTGCACAGTCTGGAAACAAATCAAACTAGCGCAACAATTGTCATACGAGAATGGGTTTCCACAACTCGTTCTTGAGTTCAACAACTCGGTTGTGTTTTTTCTGGTGCATTTGTGCATCAACACTTTTTTGTATGAATATAAGAGTCCCCAACAGCTCCCTTCTGGAGCCAGTGAGACTATGGCATCCCCAATTGGGGTATGTAGTTGTGAGGCTGAGGCAGGGCGACACTGAGAGTATCTTCCACCTGGAACGAGCCGCAAATATAGTACATATTATTTTTAAATAATGAATTGTGAAATTCATTAGTCAAAGAGTCATGGAAAAAACTAGATTAAATAGGTAATTACGTTGTTAGGATATGGGTTTTTTTTTTCATCGCTTTCAATGACTTTTCGACTTTTCAGAGGGGTGTTGAAATGCTACTTTGTTGAGTTATCATGGAACCGTTTATTCTTTCTCCTATAACACGGGATTTGTAGAGACCCATCTCCACTTCTTGCTCTCCTAAAAAAAACACTCCACACAGCATCTCCAAAGGTGACAGGCCCTAGAGAAATTATTTTTATGTGTATAAGAGTCTCAGCTGTTCCCATCTGGAGGCAGTGAGACTATGGCATCCCCAATTGGGGTATGTTATGAGGCTGAAGGTAAGTGGGGAGGGGAAGGAGATGGGGAAAAGGAAGGTAGATAAGTACCTGGCTATTCAGATCTGGTCACCAAACATGGCTAAAGCCATTTGAAGCAACGTTTCAATTATGAATGGTGGTCTCACACCAGGGCGATACTGAGACTATCTTCCAATCTGGAACGTGCCGGAAACATACTATATATTATTTTAAGTGAATTAATTGTGAAATAACACAAACTAATCAAATAAAATGTATTTGCCCACGCCGCGATTCGATCCCGCGACCTTCGGAATGCGAGTCAAGAGCCTTACCGCTGGACTACGTTTACATTACTTCCTTCAGCTTAATGGGTACCCATAAATTGCAAGAAACATAACAATATTGTTCTTTCGGTGACCGGACAACTCAGAATGAACTCAACTCAGAATGAACTCAACTCAATACCTCCTTTGACAGTCATTAATAATTGTGGAAAAATATATGATTGGTTAAATAGGTTAGGTTAGGGGCTATTTTAAAATTATTTTTGAAGTGAAACTTCTTTAGCACCGTTGTGTTTTGAAACTCGATGAAACGGAAAGGATACTAAAAAGAGATAAACACACACATCTAATAAAACCTTACTGTATTGGCCGCTTTGATTATGAGCTCACTTTTCTGAGCTGAGATTGTGTGGGCGAAGGTTTCACTTCTACCGCGCGTGAAGCGATTTTTTTTCGTACCTTTTTTTGACTTTTCAAAGAGGTGTTGAGTTGATTCTGAGTTGGCATGAAACCTGTTCTTTCAATATCTATATTATTTTTATTACTTTACTAGCTGACCCGCCGGCCACGCGTTGCAGCGATGTGAAATCGAAACACAATGCCATCTACTGGATGGTTACCCAACCTAGAAAACCAAGTTGTGTCGATAAATTAACTCACACCGCCATCTGTTAGAAACTTATGAAACTTACAAATAATTACAAAGCATTGTCCTATAACAAACATTTAATTCGCAATATAACACTATTCTATCTTTTATGTTGGACTAAATTACACACAGTAAGCCAAATTTCATCAAAATCGGTTAAGTAGTTTCGGAGTTTTTCTCGAACAAACATTGCGACGCAGATTTTTATATATGAAGACAAAAGCATTAGTCTCAACATCGGCTTGTCCCGGAGAGGTTACAAATTGAAATGAAAACAGTACAGCATTATCACATAAAGAAACAATAAATTTATAAATAAATTTTTATTAAAAGTAATTATTATTTTTTAATTGTCCCATCTACATTGCAAATATGAAGAAAGTGTTCAAAAAGCATTATGATGGGTTTAAATTTAATTTAAAATCGACTAATTTACGTTGGTTATCAAATTTATCCATACTTATAATTTAAAATATCGACCGGAAAAAAAAGTTTATCGAAAGATTTTTTCCATTTTTTGATCAATCTAATTTATAAAGATGATATATAAAATCATTGTTTAATTAATTACCACACGCTGAAATATTAAATTTTATTTTATGAAATACGTATCATTTATTCATCAAAATATGTACGAGGTGTTTTAATATTCATGAAAGTTCAGATTTCTTCTTTTCGGCGAAAGGACAGAATACTAGCAGACTCTATCGGTGAAAATTGAAACAATTTCCCCATGAGGAAAGAAAATTAAACTGAAAGAGGATGAAAATGAGGCGCTCTGACGGAAAACTCTCAAACTAACCGCTACGTGAACGGGGAAAATCGGTACGAAACTCGGCTAGGCAAATTAATACTGACTTTGGCATACAGATGGCACTAGTTGGAGAAAATATGAAAA
Organism: Glyphotaelius pellucidus; assembly: GCA_936435175.1. Lineage (NCBI taxonomy): Eukaryota > Metazoa > Arthropoda > Insecta > Trichoptera > Limnephilidae > Glyphotaelius > Glyphotaelius pellucidus. The sequence continues at coordinate 14,794,501 of OW386563.1, forward strand.
GTGGGCTAGATGACTTGGAAAATTCAATAATATTTTTTTCTGAAAGAAACATTAACAAGCATATAATAAAATCAGTTAAACATATCAATAAATCTAAATTAAAATTTAATTCATAAAATGATACGAAAAACTAATAAATTAAAACTGAATGTTTTATTTTAATTTTTGAAATCACTTAATAAGTAAACCTTCAAATTGTAATATTTAATCATTGAACGCAATTTAGTGACTTTCAAGCGAAAATTTAAAACAGATAAATCAGCTAAAGATTTGGTCGCATCTAGGAATTGAACCAATTACCTTAGCCTTGACGGGACTCTGCTATAACCATAAAGATAGCAGCCAACAAAAATATGCGTTAAGAAAATGAAGATAATTTTGGTAGTTCTTAGTCGAATCATGTTACAGTTAAATGTGACTGAAGGGGATGGGGTCGAATAAGCTCAACGGTTAGAGGAGAGACCCAGCAAGGCGAAGGTCCTCGGTTCAAGTCTTAAATGCTACCGTATATTTTTCTGATTTTTTGTTTCAAATTTTCTTTTTTTTTTCACATGAGCTCCACACAGGAGGCCCTGAGGAAAATAATTTCCCTCAGGGCCTGTGTCACCTTTGGGGATGCTGTGTGGGGGGTTTTTTAAGGAAAAAAGGGGAGGAGAGTTCTGGGAAGGAAAAGGGTTTAAGGGGTGGGTAGGAATCTGCGGTTCAGTGTGTCCTGATCATCCGCCTCCAAGACCTAGAAACCTAACCTAAAACCTCACCCCATGAACCCGGGCACCCCTGCTAAATTACCAAACGTAGCAAACCACTTGGGGTGACCTATGGCAGAGGTGTTGGTTATCCAATAAATGTTCCCGGGGCGGCGGTACCCATTCCCGCCTCCCAAATTGATTTTGAGTCGCTATTGTCATCAATGATTGAATAAAACCGAGCGGTTCATTGTCCTATGTATATTATGAGAGACAAGGCCGACATTCTTAGATATCAAGTTTGAATCCCATATCGCATACCGTCTTTAACCATTTTCAAGACGAGTTGCGAGAAGTGAAAAAAAAACAGTTTAAAAAATACCCTTTATTAGAGATGTATCTATTTTTTCAGAAGATAAAACGATACGATACATCAGAATGACCCAGGTGAATTTACCATATTAAAAAACGGAAAGTTGCATTAAATGGCTTTGACCGTGTTTAAGCCGCCGCTACCCGAGTTTCTACCGATTTTTTACATATCTACCTTAAATATTTGAAGTTTTTAAGCTCTTAAAAAAATGTATGTTATTTTTTAAGATAATATCTAGATACGTTCCACGCCGAAACGCAAATTATATGAAATTACCTCGATAGAAAAAAATCACAAAGTATGCTCCGAAAATTATTAAAAACAAGTCTATTTCTATTATTTTACTAGTTATATTTGTGAAAAAATTCACATGTTTCTTCAAATGATACTTAACATGCCTTACACGAGATTTTTGCTCTATTTTAAATGAGTCATGTTTTATTAAGCATTTTCACAATTTTCGCTTCAATTTTATCTTTTAAAATATAAGCGCGCTCTGTCCAACATTCATAATTACATATCTCTCCATCTTCTTCTTTTTGAGCGGGGAAGCGCCAAATCACCAAATTTGAATAGCCAGGTACATCCCAGACTTTGTCTTGCTCATTCCCCTTTCAAAGCAACCTCACAATACGCCATTCTAATTTATTGGACGTCCTTGGTGGTCGAGGGGCAAAGCTCTCGACTCGTAATCCGAAGGTCGCGGGATCGAAACCCGGCGTAGGCAATACATTTTATTTGATTAATTTGTGTTATTTCACAATTAATTAATTAAAAATAGTTTATAGTACATTTGCGGCACTTTCCAGAGTAAGATAGTATCAGTATCGACCTGGTGTAAGACCACCATTCAGAATTGAAAGGTTGCTTGAAATGGCTTTAGCCGTGTTTGGTGACCAGATCTGAATAGCGTTGAACTTCCCCACCTTCCTCCTCCCATCTCCTTTCCTTCCCCACTACTTTCAGTCTCACAACATACTCCAATTGGGGATGCCATAGTCTCACTGGCGCCAGACGGGAGCACCTGGGACTCTTGTGAGGTATTCACATAAAAAAAACTAAGAAATTGGCGTCAATTATGGACTTGCAAAATAATCGATTTTCCAAACTACAGTCAATACATGCGTCAAATAAAAGCAAGGCCTTGGAAATTATCCAAGTTATTTTTTTCAAAGCAACAAAATAAATCGTTTTTATATGCTACATTAGTATTTGAACTTAAAAAAAAATATTTTTAAAATAATTTCGCACATTTAAAGACATGAAATGTTCAAAGGAATTAAATATGTCCTACAAGTGTATTTATGTATGAATGTGGTTGAAGCAAGCAGTGTGTGTACCGATACAGAGTTGTGTGGCGGTCTATCCTCTGCCTACCCCTGCCGAGACACCCCGTGACGCATGTTGTACCCGTCGTGGAATGAGTCTGCTAGAGTTCCGTTTGGCGTGACGTAGTAATAGAGGGAGATAGCCATACAGCTTGTAGAAAGAAACGGCTGTTTGAGCGGCAGTGACATAAGAAATGTGAGATGGGACCTTCGCTATTTTTCAAACGAACGAATTTAAACACATTTAACTTTGTGAGAGCGGAATTATGACATGAAGTTATTTCATGCTGTTTTCTAGTTAATTAATTTACTTACAAAAACTGTTTAAATTCAAAACAAAATCACCTAATTATTTCAACTAGCAGTTGCTAGCTAGGCCCTACGGGCGGCTTTTGGCTCGGCCTCGCCCAGTAAGTGATGGTGACCATTTTATAAATCCAATGGGAACTGGTTCCAAAATTAGCCCATTCCTCAGATCCACTGTCTTCCAGTGATGGCTATACACCGGGACAGGCAATGACGTCAAATGTAATATACAGCCGTTTGATACAACTGAGTATTTACCGTCAATCTTTCCATATCTGGAGATATACTCCAGATTCATAAAATTTGTAGAATTTATATCTAGGGGGAGCACGTCCCTATGCGTCCTGCTGATGGAAGTGGCGACACCTTGTGACGAATTCTGGAATTCAAAACCGAATTACAAATTGATGAAATTTCGGGGTCATTTTGGTGCTAGTTAGGGCATACCTTTCTCATTTTAAATCGGCGGTCTAGTGCGGGACGGAGCTAGGCGAGGGGTGGCGACAGAACGAGGAAGAAACAAGAAAGAGGAGGGTGTAGCAAGTCGGTGGTCGGCACTGCCGGCAGCGTGGGGGGGGGTGAGGGGACGGGGGTGACGTCAGAGATTCTACAAGAGAGCCGGGAAACAGAACTCGGAAATCTGTAGTGAACTGCCATTGCCTACAGGATGTTTAATTTATTGTTTTACTATTTTTTATCTATCTTCTTTTTTAATTATGTGATTTCTGGACGGGATTGGTGGGACTATTGCATCCCAAATTACAGTATATGTTGTGAAGCTGACGGATATAGGAAAGACATTTTTTTAATGTTAATACCGCAAAAGAGTTCCAACTGCTCCCAACCGTTCGGTGCCAGTAAGACCACGGCATTCCCAATTAGGGTATGCTGTGTGAGGCCGAAAGTAAGAGGGGAGGGGAAGGAGATGGGGAAGAAGGTGGGGAAGGACCAGGCTATTCAGATTTAGTCACCAAACACGGCTAAAGCCATTTCAAGCTACGTTTCAATTCTGAATGGTGGTCTTAAATCATTCAAATAAAATTATGTTGCGCACGTAATTTGAATCTGCGATCTCCGGATCGCTGGTCGAAAACCTTACGCCTCGACTCTCTATTAGTAGTATTAGTCCATCACTCCTAGACATGGACCCCCAGATTCCTACCCACCACTAACACCTTTTATCTTCCCAGAACTTCCACGCCTTCTTTTCTCCACACAGCATCCCCAAAGATGACGTGGGCCCCGAGGGGAATTATTTTCCTCAGGGCCTCCTGTGTGGAGGTTACGTACAAAAAAATACGATTGGGAGTATCTGGGACACTTGTGCGTTTCACATTATTCGTAAAATAAAATTCACACGCGGTAGAAGTGAAACCTTCATAAAACTAAAGTAGACAAGGGAAGGCTACGAAGCACCGCACTAAGAGGAGACCGAATATACTATATTATTCTCTCGCAGTTTAAATCCTATAGATGTTATGTTGTTGTCTCTTTTTAGTGTCGCTATTTTTCGTTTTATCGAGTTTCAAATTTCACTTCAAAATTATTCTAATGGTTATTCTGTCTTTTTCAGATGTACGACGTGAAGCCTGGAGAGCTGGCCCTGCCTCACGTGGCCGAGCTTTACCAGGAGATGGACGTCGCAGCCAAGGAATTGAAGAAGCAGAACAAGGAATAGGAGGACAGAGGGTCGCTGCTGTCAGTATCACCCTGCTACCGCTGCTAAACCCGACGCTAATTAGAACAATGCTTTTTTTATAATTTATTAAAAAAAATTGAATAGCTACCTATTTATTTGAATGAAAATTTATGAATGTAATTTGCATTTAATAAATTGAGCGACTGTTGTTGCTATAGAAAAAATATATAAAATGTTTCATTGTTGCCTAAAGATTAAAAAAATTCATGTGTGCAGTTCACACGCAGTAGAAGTGAAACTTTCAGAAAATTAAACTTCAGCAGAATGAGACAAATGCCGAGTATCAGGAGTAGGATAATTGTAGGGTTTATCTATATATATATATGAAAATCAAAATATGCTTGTTTGGGTGAATATATATGAGTTATGAGTTGTCCATACATTATTTCCATCCTCGCGAAGGTTTCTGGATTATTAAAATAACATGACAAAAATTTTTTTTTTTTTTTTTATAATTACAAAAACTCTTAAGAAATTGTCAAAAATGTCACAATTTAAGAATGACATTTTGCAAAAGGATGATTGTTCAATCACAATTCAATTTTCGAAACTCTTTAAATTGATGAATTTATTTGAAGTAGTCACCTATGGTACCAACCCCAAGTGGTTCGCTACGTTTGGTGATTTAGCAGGAGTGCCCGGGTTCATGGCGTGAGGTTTGTCAGGGTCTTGGAGGCGGATGACCGGGACGCACTGAACCCCAGATTCCTACCCACCTCTAAATTCTTTTACTTCCCAGAACTCTCCTCTCCTTACTTTCCTTGAAAAAAAACCCTGCACACAGCATCCCCAAAGATGGCATAGGCCTTGAGGGGAATTATTTTCCTCAGGGCCTCCTGTGTGGAGCTCATATAACAAAAAAAACAAAATCGCATACTTTGAATCTACTTAAAGATTAAATTTATTTTAAATAGGCACCTATTTTAGGGACCAAATTTTATTGATTGTTCTTATAATATATAAAATTAATGTTTGTAATAGAAAATTTGTAAAAAAAATTGCAATAGGTGGGACGCGAGCTGTTTGAAAATCTGAATGTACCGCGACTGAATATATTGAACGCGGTAAAGGGTGGGGATCGCGGGAGAGGGGAGAGGGAAGGTGGGGAAGTTAGAGGGGAACGCGTGAGGGAAGGGGACATGGGAGGGGAAGGGGAGGCGGAAGAGGAACGGGACCAATGGGAAAAGACACGCAGGGAGAAAAAATTTCTTTATTAGTGGCATTGCAATGCATGCCGGGAACTCGCTAGTTTATTACATTATTGTTACCAGTTTAAAAAGTAATTAAATTTTATTCTACGAAGCATCGCACATGGAGGACACCATAGTCCATTTCATTCTTTCGCAGACTTTCTATAGATGTATATGTTTGTCTTTTTTTAGTGTCGCTCGTTTTAGTTTCATCGAGTTTCAAATCACAACGGTGCTAAAGATGTTTCATTTCAAAAGATACTCTCCCAGGCGTTGCAGATTCAAGTCCTTCATCGTTGCACGAGCAACATTTTTCAACTATAATGATAGAAATAAAAATACATGTGTGCAGTTCACACGCGGTAGAAGTGAAACTTTCAGAAAACTAAAGTAGACAAGAGTGGGGAGACTACGAAGCACTTTTTTTATCAACGTGAAAGATGATTTTTTCCTTATTTTTATCGTCGAATTCAAGTGTACATTCCTGTACATTTGGTCATCTTGTAAGTATTTGCGTTTTCTTTGGCTGTTCATTTGCGATTGTGATTTCGTAGGATTCGACCGCTGGTCCCCCGAATGTCTGGTTACTAATGTTCGTCAGACGCTTTATACCACCAGACCAAAGGAGACCCGGGATTTATCCCGTACACGTGAAATAAATAAATATTTTATTTCTATCTCATTCTCTCGCAGGCTAAATCCTATAGATGTTGTATATGTTTGTCTATTTTTAGTGTCGCTCGCTTCCGTTTCACCGAGTTTCAAATCACAACGGTGCTAAAGAAATTTTCACTTCAAATATTCAATATTGTCCGGCTGATATTTTTATTCGTTGTTATTTGTAACATGGACAAATTTCTCTCTATTTATAAAAATAAAAAATGTGAAAGCTATATATACGACCCTTTCCAGGAAAAAATACAAAATAAATGATGGTGTCTAAAAAGAAACGCTAACAAGTTGTAGCGAATCATAAAATACGAAGGTTCAGAGATTATCGCACCACCCTGTGTGTAACCCCCCACAGTCCCGCCTCCCCTCGGGCGGTGGGGATCGCACCCCTGACATTACCGGCGGCCGGGGAGCCGAGGGGGTGGGAAGGAGACGAGGAGGGGGAAGGATCGATAGAGCGGCGCGGCGCTAGGCGGTCTGGCGAGGGTAGGCGCCGAGAGCGGACTTCCACGGGCCGATGATTGTTCTACTGACGTCTAACTAAATAAATAACCACCACGCGTTACGCGCGGGGTACGAGGCGAGGATGGGCCGCCACACACACACAAGCCTTGATACTCATTGTTGCTTCATTCGTAACAGTACGACGGCCTCTATGGTGGAGGGTAAGGCTCTTGACTAGCAATCTGAAGGTCGCTGATTCGAACTCCGGCTGTGATTGAATTGAGTTATTTCACAATTTAAAATATAAGTCTTTCAAACAAAGTTTCTAACAACAATAATAACCACAATACTAAATAACTCTCTAGCCAATTCCTAGAATCATACGGTATGCAAAAACAGAAGTAAATTAAATTATACTCGATGTTGACAACTTTTGCAACAAATTACCTTTATTTACTTATTTACTTTCTGCTTTAATAAAATCTCTGTTATTATTTATTTATTTATTAACGGACTAATGTCCAATTTACAACCAAGTAACACGAAATTTCGGAAATGTACATTACGAGAATAAAGGATGGTATATGAAAGCAGAGACAAACATAAGAAAATAGAAGTGTCAAGTCAATACTTTGCTAAAAATATCTTCAATTGTTTGGTGAGCGACAAAAATCATTTAGGCTTATGCCAAAAAAATCAAGGTCTTGACGCGAGTCGACCATTCTACACATTCTGGATAGTGGTGGATTCTAACCATAATTAGTCGAGGGTTGATTGAGGAAGAGCAGTTCTTTATTTCTGAGTCTGCGAAAAGGTATATTGAATGAGATGAGTTGTAATAATGTAGGTGAGTCAAAAATATAGTTGATAATTTTGAAGAAAGAAATGAGATCAGATTTTTATCGACGGTCTTCTAAAAGAGCAAGTTTTAGATTTTGTTCGATTTCATTATACGAGTAATTGCCTCGTTCTAATCCTAGCCTCCTAGCAATCCCTTTTAGGAACCGATGTTGAACGAACTCAATATGACGAATTTTTTACCTTAAGGGGGGAAATAGTTGTAGGACGGCGTATTTTTAGTGATTTTTTGTTAACACATAAGGAACATATATTTTTTATTTATACTTTGGGGTCATTTTACACATATATTCAAGAGTACATTCTTTAATTTTCAAATGTTTTCCTCAAAAAATAACGGAGATATCAGCTGCAGCGCATTGGTTGCAGTCATCCGGCTGGGCAATTGGTGTAACTCACGAAGGTCACAATTTTCACTTAAATCAATTTTTCAAGAAAATTAACTTTTTTATAAGTGTTTCTTCTATTTGAACCTCACCCCTCACAAAACCATCGAGAGTTAATACTTTTTTGAGGAATGTGAAAATTTTACGTGATTTTTTACCATTATTTTGTACGTTTGTTTGCAATAAAAAAAATAGTTTAAATAAAGATACTGTTCAAATAGAGCGCATTTATATAAATGTGCTGAGTTTGATAACGATTGATCAAAAACTGTAAGAGCTAGAGGTTACACAAATTCAAAAAAAGGAGTTTTGAGAAAAACGCGTTTGTAAATAAGATTGGCAGTAAAGTAGTAGTATTTCGATCGATGGACACTCACTCAAACGCTTATAACTTTTAAACGGCGTGGAATTTTGGTTTGAAATTTTCAGAATATATTTTTGAATAGTTTCAGTCGATTTATGAAAGAAAAATAACATTTTTTTAAGTCTCTACACCTATTCCCCCCCTTAAGAGTTCATATTATTTATTTTTTTTGTTTTAACACATAATTGTATCCTATAACTAAATACTAGTTGTTATCATACATACTTGGTTTAATGTACATTCTTATTTTGTTTTCTTTATAATTACCTTCTTGTGTACTTCTGTTTCACCTTGTATCACTTGATTGCAAAGCCATTTTATGGCGTTCAAATAAATAAATAAATATATTTGGGGCAAGTTCTAGAGTGGAAGATACTCTCAGTACCGCCCTGGTGTAAGACCACCATTCAGAACTGAAACGTTGCTTGAAATGACATTGGCCGTGTTTGGTGACCAGATTTGAATAGCCAGGTTCTTCCCAAGCTCTCTCTCTTCCCAATTTCTTTCCCATTCCCACTACCTTCAGCCTCACGACATACCACAATTGGACTCACTGGTTCCAGACGGGAAGTCTTAGCAGTGGAACTCTTGTGCGAGGTAACATTAAAAATTATCTTTGAAATGCCAGTGGCAGCTGACACTATTTTCGTAATAACTTAATTATGTTTTTGTAAATTGTACCGTCTTACCAGATAATGTGTTCATATATTTGTATAGATTCCCCAGGATAGCTACTTATTTATATTCAGATAAATGTTTGTTTTTCTCCAATACGGAAATACTGTCGAGTTTTATAACTATTTCCAGCTAAAAAGGTGTTTTTCTTTGGCGAATTACGAAAGGAAATAAAAATATGAAGAAATTTAAACTAAAATTACAAAATATGTGATAATGTGTTCTAAAAATTTGTCAAATAAGAGTAGAAAACATAGGAGGGCGCCACTGTTGTTCAAATGGCAATACTAAAAATATAACCCACGGTGAAAATGTAAAGCTGTGAAACCTACATTCTTATAAAAAATTAAGAAGGCAAAAAAGTGAAAAATTATTTTTTCATTGCAATATAGGGTTCCATGCCAACTGAGAATAAAGTCAACTCAACACTTCATTGAAAATTTATTAAAAGCTATGAAAAAAATAGTTTTAAATTAGCCGATAACCCTAACCTAACGCAACCTATTTTATTATATATATATATATATATATTTTTATCACTCTAAATGACTTATCTGAGATGGTTCTGAGTTGGTTTCATTCCGAGTTGTCCGGTCACCATATGATATATCTGTTTCCTTCAGATATATCTGTTTCCTCCAAAGGAAAAAAGTAGTAGGTACTTTGGAGGAAACAGTCACACATTGTGTGTCTCATCTTTTGAAAGAGCTGCAGCATTATTGTGAAAAGGAACGTATGTTTATTGCCTTTTTAATGCCGTCACGGTACCGTAACCGTGGCCCTTCACGGCAATAATAAAAACGCTAAATTAGTTATTTTTTCAGATAATTCACAATTGATTTAGTTTGAAACTGTGTGGGAGTTTTTAGTATAACTTTTCAGCTAAAAACTCAGAGTTTCTCTGTTTAGAGATAGCATTAGGTATACTTGTACTTAAGTAGATATAGCTTGTCTATTTGCTTTTCCCTTGTTTTATGGTTATGTAAGGTGTTTGTTAACCTTTTACTCTTTTTGCGACGAAGAACATCGTTGAAATTTTCAAATCCGTGTTGCACTCGTATTTCGCTTCTTTGAAAAACAACGCAGAGTCGAATCGCAGATTTGATTTTATATAATACTTGACCTGGGCATCATTTTTGATCAGAAACTCTGCTTTGTATCTCATGTAACTTCTATAGCTAACAGGGCTATGAAAATGTTAGGTTTTATATTAAGGATTTCCAAGGATTTTAAAAGTATTTACACATTCAAAATTCTGTTCACATCTCTCGTTAGAAGCATTCTAGAATATAATTCAACACTTTGGTCACCTGTCTTCAATAATCACATCAATAGCATTGAAAGAGCCCAACACAAATTTTTGAGGTGTATTAATTTTGACTTGGAATTCCCTTAGAATCAATAAATTATGATTTTTTATTGCGCTCATTAAAATTGTTGAAATTAAGTGACAGAAGAAAAATTTTTGTTCAGATATTTTTGTATAAAATCGTTAACTATCAGTTGGATAGCCCTGATATATTAAAGTTGATTCACTTTCATATACCTACAATTATATCAGTTCTCTAGTTTGCATTATTGTGACAACTACACGTCGGTATCAGGCTCCAATTCAGTTATAAATAGATTACACACCATTGGAAATTTTTATGCCAATGTGGCTGATATTTTTAATATTTCCATACTGAAATATAAGGTTGTACTGATCGAACATTTCAGCCAATTATATGTTAACGAGGTCACTACATAACGAGTTTTTTGATATTATTGTTTATTTTTAATGCCTGTATTAAGTACTACGACTGTAATTAAATATACACAAGCTTGTAAATGGCAAATAAAATAAATAAATAATATCTTTTCTATGATCAAATACGGTGAGAAAATGGTGGATCATACATAGCCTCTGATGTTGTAGTATTATTACGCGAAACTCATCTTCTGATAGGTTAAGAGGAAATTGGGCGAAATTAAATTAAATTAAGAGGAAACTGATAGGTTAAGAGGAAATTGGGCGATGTTTTCTCCATCCAAACGTATTCCCCAATCGCTGTATGAATTTTGACACTACTGCAAATACTTTTTTACTATAATATAGATATCGACCAGTAGCGTGTCGGTACGTTTAGCTTTTTTTTAATAAGTTACTTCTTACAGGAGGACCCTACAAAAAATCGTTAAAATTGCCTGGTTTTGAACGCCATCAACAGACGTTCAGTACACAAACCAAAAAATGAATTTTAAAATTTATTAAATTTTCACATTTAGCAAACACTTTGTGGGAATACATAATTATAATAAACACAATGATATTACTTTGTTTTATTCCAATTTATTATTATTTTCTTCTCCCACCGGTTTCGGTTCAACCTGAACCTTCATCACTAAGCGCCCTTGAGGTGATTTTCTCACAAAAATGGCGCTATAGAAATCATCCAAAAATTATTATTATTATTATTATCAGGGATGAATTATATTTGAAGTATATTTTTATTCATCCCTGATGAAGGTTCAGGTTGAACCGAAATCGGTTGGAGAAGAAAATAATAATAAAGTGGAATAAAACAAAGTAATATCATTGTGTTTATTAAAATTTATTATTAAAGTGAAAACTTTTTTAGCACGGTTGTGATTTTAAACTCGATGAAACGAAAAATAGCGACACTAAAAAGAGACGAACGCATACATCTATTGGATTTAGCCTGCAAGAGAATGAGATAGACTAATCGGTCTTCTCTTTGTCCGGTGCTTCGTAGCCTCCCCACTCTTGTCGACTTTGGTTTTCTGAAGGTTTCACTTCTACCGCGTGTGAACTGCACACTCTAGTTTTTTTTATAATAGTCTCCTACAAAAATCGTTAAAAATGCCTGGTTTGAATGCCATTAACAGACGTTCAGTTTACAAACTAGGCAATATATTTTTTAAAAAGACAAATTTCCCTCAGGGGCTATGTCATCTGAATGCTGTGTGAAGGGTATTTTTAAGGAAGGGAAAGATAGGGTGTGCTGGGAAGGAAAAAGGTATGAGGGGAGGGTAGGAATCGGAGGTCAGTGTCAGTGTGTCCAAGAGTGATGTACGTATGAATCCATCCCTTCAACTGCGGTGCGAGGCGATGGATCGAGAGAGTCCGGCTGGAAAGGTCAAAAGGCCTCCCACAAACAGTCTCCCTCGATCCAGCCTACCACGCAGCAGGCGCAGGGCAGACGCATACGCCGCCAAGACCCGAACAAACTTCACCCCATGTACCCTTGCAACCCCTGCTAAGTCACAAAACGCAGCGAACCACTTGGGGTGACCTATGGCAGAGGATTTGGTTACCCAATAAATGGTTCCCGGGGCGGCGGTACATCTATGTCAGGTGTTCTAGATTTATGAATAAGCGACCTATCTAATATAGAAGTCAAAATACAGCTTCAACTTTTTTTACACTAAGTTTTTTACACTAAAAATCTTCATTTCTTATCATTTTACAAATTTTACAAAAGCACTTTCAGTAATAAGTCTCACATATTGATTGTAATAAAAAAGCAACTATAACTAAAAAAAACTATGTTAAATATAATGTTCAATGGTAAATAAACATATCAAAATTACGTCTTTAACACATATGTTTTTTCATAGATCGTTTTTATATAAGATAATTTCGTTTTAACAATTCACAAATATTATTTGGTGTCCAAAATACGTACAGGGTGCGGCAGCGTAACTTTATTTTTTTTTTAATTCGTGCCATTCAGTCGGTTGGTGTCGTAGCGGTGGGCTAGTGGTCTCGTTCCACTAGACTATATTTTGAAGAGTTTTATTCATTAGTGAATTTCAGTTTTAAGAACGCCAGGGAATGAAATGGATATATCGAAACCGATAGCAAATTAATAAAATTATGTTAAAAATGTACTGCTCTAGTAAATAAATATAAAAATATTTTATTTAATGTGCGACATCTATTGACTCTTCTGCAAGTCTGGGATGAATATTATTATTTATTATTTTAACTTTATGAGTAAAACCTCAAACTGTAATATTTAATTAAATGAAGACATAATGAGCGAAACTCAATCGAAAATCTTGAAACAGAAAAATCAGAAAAAGATATTGGCACCTCTGGGACTCGAACCCAGGACCTCCCTACTTTCCGGGTTGGGCGCTCTTATCCACTGAGCTAAGGTGTCGATATCCAATTCGGTCACTTTTAACTGTACCATACTTCGACTAAGAACCACCCATATTATCTTCATTTTTCTCAACGCATATTTTTATTGGCTGCCATCTTTATGAATGATTGCAAGATTCAACTCGAACTAAATGCAATCTAGATGGTGTCTGGATAAATTATTATCCATTTTATTTAATGTGCGACATCTATTGACTCTTCTGCAAGTCTGGGATGAATATTATTATTTATTATTTTAACTTTATGAGTAAAACCTCAAACTGTAATATTTAATTAAATGAAGACATTATGAGCTAAACTCAATCGAAAATCTGGAAACAGCAGTTTGAGGTTTTACTCATAAAGTTAAAATAATAAATAATAATAAAAAAAATACTTCTGAATTTTTCATGAGTTAAATAATGATAGAAGAACATCGATAAACACATTTTAAAAGGCAGCTATTGTTACAACACTGAATAATCTAGGGCCGTTGTTTCAACAGAAAGCCAAATCATGAATTAAATTTAAATTTTAACCGTCAATTAAAGTAACAATTGTGTTAAATAGGACCGCTCGCTGTTTCAAGGGTACCTTTGCTAAAGTAATTGTTAGCGTGGCTAGTCTAAAAAGTAGAATATTCCTCGAAATTACGTAAAAAAAAAACGCACCGCATTATTTTTCGGTGCGGCCACACCATTAATTAAATTTGAGAACCAGAACAACTGTGTTATCTGGCTATTTTTGTTTCGGGTCGTAGGATCTGACAGCTATAAAAAATATTTGTAGGCATTTTTACAAATAAATGATGACCTAATATAATATTTACGATTTACACAGAAAACGATTTGACTTTCCAGTAGTTGTTTGTAACATCTCCTTGAATTTGATATGTCACATATTTCGACACATTAATTAATACGAAATATTTTTGGTTTTCGGTGCAAGACATATTGGATGAAGAATTTATCTTCACTATCATCATCTTATATAATATTATTATTCATGATTAATCAATGTTGAAGCGCGCAATTTCATACCATATCTCCAACAGAACTGTCAAATACGAGTATGTCACAATGGCGGAGTAACTAACGGTTTTCCGAAAGTAAACGCAAAAGTTAAAAGTGACGGGAAGCAGGAGGTTAAATTGATTGAAAAACGCATTTTTGTGATATTTATGAGTAACAATTTCTTTTACTCTTGCCATTGCTCGTCATCTTCTATAAAATGATTATACATGATTAATAAATCAATGTAAAAGCGCGTAACTTCATACCACACTCCAACAGAACTGTCAAATGTGTCACAATATCGGAGCAACTCTAGAGTGTAACGGTTTTCGGAAAATAAACGCAAAAGTTAAAAGTGACGTAAAGCAAGCGGTTAAATTGATTGAAAAATGCATTTTTGTGATATTTAACAGTAGCAATTACTTTTGCACTTGCTATTACTATAGCAACCGTTGAAACAGACGGCCCCTAATAAACTAATTATGTAATCAATAAAAACTATTTTTGTGCAGTGTAATATTATTTATATACACTTTCTATTAACAACCATATTAAAGATGACCTACCCATTATTATTTCACCTCTAAATATAAATTAATCGTCTAGTTTCTAGTGATGTTTTTAATTGTAGATACTACTGTGTATGCGTTTGACACAAACCTCAGGAGTTGCAGAAATTGGTTGTGGAACAGAGCCATGGCTGGGGTTTGGTTGGCGATCCCTGATGTCGATGGGAGAAGTACTCAGTTGCGCGAAGGCAAACAGTTTACCTGGAAATAATGAGAAAAACAATATTTTAGAAATTGATTAAAAAATTAACAGAGTAAATTAGAAATTAAAACACAAAAAAAATTATCCAAGAAACAAAACTGCGGAGAGTTTAGTGGAACGTATGCGCGGTCCATTTCCGCCAGTTTCAAACAAATTTTAAATTTGGATTTGAGATCAAAATACCCAACCAAACTGAAAAATTATTTTTGTAATCTAAAGATATACCAAATATCTAGTACGAATGTAAGCTGCTTTATTTATTTTTGCTTTAAATTATAAGATATAGGACATTAAAAAAATTTTGTGTTAGAGATTTTAGAGGCAACTTGGGCAATTATTTGCGAGTAAATGAAAAACATTAAAAAAATAATTTTACCTTTTTATACCTAGCTCTCTCATTCAAAATTAAGGCTTATTAGATTTGTCAAAGAATCTATATATACAAATGCAAAAGTCAGTCATATTAAATACATGTAGGAATACGAAAGATTTTTTAAATATTTATATTGAGGGATCAGTAGGATTTATCGGTCCAGTTAGGAGTTCTACCGAGCCGAACCCTCTGATATGAAAATATCTGGAGTCGGTGAATTATTTTCCCATTTGGTCTCTGGTAGGTTGACATGTTGTTATTGTATTGTTTTGTATTTATAATACTTATACAGTGCAATTGCGTAGCGTGAATTGACTAGATGTTCATTAGTGGAAAAGTGTGGGGAAGGGTTAAGTTTTTCCTGTGCGGAAGATTAAAAATGTATTTTTTTGAGTAGTAATTTTAACGTAAGGAGAATATATGACGCAAATGTGAATGGTAGACGAAGTCGGGGACGCCCGAGGAAGACATGGCACGACCAAGTGAATCAGATACTTGAGTCTTTTGACAATTTTTTGTTCCGCCGTAAACAGGTAATTTGTATTATAACTTTTCACCTACAAAAATGATTTTTTTTCTTTATTTTTTTTATTTTATTTTATATTTCATTAAATGATGAATATAGCAAAATATTTTTTTATTGTTTTTCGTTTACTCACAAATAGCCAAAGTTGCTTCTAAAATCACGAAACACTTAAATTTTTGACGGCCTATATCTAATAATTTAAAGCAAAAATAAATAAAGTAGCTCACATCCGTACTAGATATTTAATAAACCTTTTGATTACAAAAATAATTTTTCAGTTTGGTTGGGTATTTTGATCTCAAATCAAAATTTAAGATTTGTATGAAACTGGACGAAAAGGACCGCGCATACGTTCCACTTACGAGAAAGCCACAAGTCAAAATTGTATCACATTTTACAGAATACATTGCTCTTATATTGAGTAAGTACATACATTTTTTAAAACTGAGAATTTGCAAGACGAAAAAGAAAAGTCTTCCAGAAACAACGTGTGGCGAAAAAAATAAGTAATGAGCCCGGCGTTGCACGGTCGTTACTTTGATTGATGGTCCCATGTCCTCGCATCCGATCCTGCCGACTTAAATTAATCAGGTCCCCCCCAACCCCACCACCACCCCCTAACGACTAAACTGAACATTTTCATCATGTATTTTTTTTACCGTCGCTACAATGGATATTTCTTATGAGAAAATCTTTCGGACCTCTGCTGTGGTTGTATGTTTTAATTAAGTTGGGTTTTTTAATGTTTGGGAGTTTAAACTAGGATGACACGGCGTTCATATAATTTATTTTTGTTATTTTGTGTCCTTTCTTATAAATCTTTCTATTTTTGATACTGACAATTCGTGGTGGAATTCCATTATAATAATATTTTATAACACATTTATTTATTTATTTATTTATAAATAAACGCCCTTTTTCGGGGCTTTTACATATATAGCATAGAAAAAACATTTTATTGTACATAACTGAACTGCCTCAATAACAATATTTTAAATTTATTCAAAGATAAATTGAAGATGTCCACTGACTTGGTATAATTGTTTCCCTCCATTAGTATTCTGGGCAAAGAGGAATACATATGATAGTTAGTCCCAGAATTTCTGCACTGAAATAAATCCTGACTTCTAGTATTACGAAGTGGAATTCGGAAGCTTATCAATTCAAGTAATACCGGACTATCAACTAAATCATTTAGAATTTTATATAAAAATACCAAGTCAGTGAAAATTCTTCTGTCTGACAATTTAAGCATATTCATATCGTTTAAAAGTGTGTTGTAGTTTAACATATTTGCTGAAATACCCATTTTAAAATTTAGAAAACGTAAGAATTTGTTTTGTATTCTTTCAACAGCTTGTACGTGCATATTATAATGAGGATTCCAGACAGGAGAATTGTACTCAAGTTGGCTTCTAACATAAGCAAAATATAACATTTTAATACACTTTATATTGTTAAAGTTTCTAGTTAGCCTAGTTATAAACCCCAACATTTTTAAGCCCTTATTACCTTAACACATATAAACATAATAACATTTTAACCATTCGGCCTCGACCGTGTTATGTCAGAGGGTCAAAATATTTCCGCTTAACAATAAAATTCAAATAAATTAAATATTTCTGAACATTTCCGAAAACTAAAAAAACTATTTTTATTTTTTATTTAAATTTTTATGAGTAAAAACTCAAATTGTAATATTTAATTAAATGAAGACACTATGAGCAAAACTCAATCGAAAATCTGGGAACAGAAAAAGATATTTGCACCTCTGGGACCCGAACCCGGTCAATAGATGTCGCAAATAAAATAAATTGGATAAAAATTTATCCAGACACCATCTAGATTGCATTTAGTTCGGGTTTGAATCTTGCAATCATACATAAAGATGGCAGCCAATAAAAATATGCGTTAAGAAAATGAAGATAATATGGGTGGTTCTTAGTCGAAGTATGGTACAGTTAAAAGTGACCGAATTGAATATCGAAACTTTAGCTCAGTGGTCAAGAGCACTCGCCCGGAAAGTAGACAGGTCCTGGGTTCGAGTCCCAGAGGTGCACATATCTTTTTCTGATTTTTCTGTTTCCAGATTTTCAATTGAGTTTCGCCCATAGTGTCTTCATTTAATTAAATACTAAAAAAACTGTTTTTGAAAGGTGATAAAATACGCACAATTCGAAATAAACATATAATTTTTGAAATATAAAATTTTTGCACGTTTAAATTTTTAAACGTTTTTTCAAAGGTGAGCTTTAAAATTATTCATAGCGAAAAAAAATACATATTTTATTAGATCATTGATATTATAAACGTTATTGTTACCTCACTTTTTGTCGTTATATGTAAAAATAATTAATAAAAAATTTCCAAAGTTTCATAAATTTATTTCAAAATGCGATTCGAAACTTTGGTTTAATAAAGGTGTACATTTTACTTATTCTGTGGTTAGTTTTTTTTATTTGAATATAAAGCGTAGTGTTTTTTCTTTCTAACACCGTCTACATCAGTGATTCCCAAAGTGGTCCAGGTGGACCCCCAGGGGTCCACGGGAGACTCCACAGGGGTCCACGAAGGCATGAGAGAAAAATGGGGTTCCACAAGTTGTAAGTGGGGGTCCACGAAAAAAAATCTGGTTTCGATAGTAAAGATTAAAAATGTTGGCTTGGCTTTACCTATCAATAAAGGCAGATAATACATTACAAAAAAAAATTAAGGGAGCAAAAATAATTCCAAATTTTTATATGATTTTTGACAGGCTGTATTTTGGTGAATAATGGTCATATTGAGACTTTAAAAAAAGCATTTTGATGCTTTAAGATTCTAATTTTCAGATTTATGGTTAAATTTTTTTAGGTGATAAGGTTCTCATGCAATCCTAACAGATAGCGCGAAAAAATAATTTTGAAAATAAAAAATAAAAAAAAATTTCAGTTAGGCCGGCATGTGGATCAGATAGCTTCCTAAGAAGGTCAGCGACTGTTACTTGTAAAATCTTGCACAGTCGATATTCAGTACAGGCTTGGCTTTATCTGTTAATGTAGGCAGGTACTATCTGCCTTAATCTACTTGTATTTCGGTGAAAAATTGTCATATTGAGACCCATCCCGTGCCCATATCCCATCCCGCCCCCTGTCTCATATCCCATTATTGCCACCCCCCCCCCCCCGCTCACGTTGTGACAGACCACAACTCCAGCGTTATATTCAATATTCAGTAAAACGCGTGTCGATTTTTGGGAATATGGTAGAAATGTTGCAGCAGGGGGTCCACCGAAACCAGTAAAATTGTGAAAGTGGTCCACGAGAAAAAAAAGTTTGGGAACCTCTGGTCTACATCATATTTCCGAGGGAACGGACTCCGTAACAACAGAGACAGCATTCAAATCTGGTAACTGGATAAGTTGATTTTAAACAACTTTTCGATTCGGAATGGTGGACTTTCGCCAGGGCGATACTGAAAGCATCAACTCCTTCTATCGTATTACTCAAAAAAGCTCTGCCAGTTCATCTCCGTCATCGTCCCATAGTGAAAAAAACTAAACACAAAAACATAATTTACCTAACAAAATACCAGGCAAACAGAATAGAAAATAGGGAGCTATAGTAATTTAGTTAAGAGGAGCAGGAGATGTTGGTAGAAGTTTAGTTTATAAAGTGCCTTGATAGAAATCCAGCCAAGTCATCTTACGTCCAAGGAACCATTAGCCCTAATATGGTTTGGCCCGCCCTAGTCCTGTCGTCTCAAATTACAAGCGTTTGAAGGTTTTTTTACATCGTGTACTTGAATATTAAACGATACTAGAATTTAGGCGAAACTTCTGAGCGTTAAGAGGAAACCTGGCAGCGTTTGTCCATACAAACATATTCCTCCATTTCCTCTCTGGGTTTTGACATTACTGCAAATACATTTTGAAGTGAAAATTTCTTTAGCACCGATGTTTTTTTTACATTAGCTCCACACCCCTAAGGAAAATAATTCCCCTCAGGATCTATGTCATCTTTGGGGATGCTGTGTGGGGGTCTATTTAGGAAAGAAAGGAGAGGAAGGAGAGGAAGTTCCAGGAAGGAAAAGGGTATTAAGGATGGGTGGGAATCTGGAGGTCAGCGTGTCCAGGAGTGACGGACGTACGCATCCATCCCTCGCGAGGCGTCGTTCCAAGAGAGTACGGCTGGAGAAGTCAAAGGGACTCCCTCAACCATTCTCTCCCGATCTGGCCTGCCATGCAGCTGGTGGACAGATGCATCCGCCGCCAGAACCCGGACAAACCTCACTCCATGAACCCGGGCACCCCTGCTAGGTCACCAAACGTAGCGAACCACTTGTTGTGATTTGAAACGAAAAAAAGCGACAATAAAAAGATACAAACACATACATACATCTTAGGATTTAGCCTGCGAGAGAATGAGATAGTATAATCAGTCTCCTCTTTGTGCGGTGATTCGTAGCCTATCGGTCTCCCCTTTGTGCGGTGCTTCGTATTCTCCCCACTCTAGTCTACTTTAGTTTTCTGAAGATTTCACTTCTACCGCGTGTGAATTGCACACTTAGATTTTTTTGAAGTTACTTCGTGTATGAGTGAATTAAACCCTCCAAAAATCATTAAAATTAAATTGCCTTGTTTGGACGACATCAACAGACAAGCTAGACAATGCATGGTTTTTAAAAAAAGCAAAACGTACCTACGGACGTAGAGCATTTTCTTGTGAGAAAGTAAGTAAAAAAATCTTAAAAATCGGTTCAGTTTTTGAGAAAAAAAAATGGGAATACAAGACCTTGATTTTGATGATTTTATTTAGGTATTATCAGCCTGTGGTGCAGTTGTCCCTTTCGCTCAATAATCGGAGGACTAAGAGCGTCAGTGACAGCAACAGTTTAGTAAAATACCTATTGCTTTAATTTCTCGGCGACTGGGTTTCCTCTTAACGCTGATAGCTTTTATCATTAGACGCGATCAGCTATGTATATAAGAACCTGTGGGACTGTGGCACTTAGAATTCAAATTTCAAGAATCTGGAGGTTTTCACAATGTGTGCTTTTACTAAGGATGGGTTGTTTCAAAAAATTTGATGGATTCATCAAATATTTGAAGTTGATTTTCACGTTCTGTGTAAGTTCTTTTCAAGTTCTGTTATTATATAGTTATAGGACAGTGCTTCACAATACTGAAATAATCACAGAACTTGAATAGAACTTACACAAAACGTGAAAATTAACTTAAAATATTTGATGAATCCATCAAATTTTTTGAAACAACCCGTCCTAAGTGTGCTTGGAAACGATACCAGAATATTAGAGAACTTTCCAAGAACAACGCTGACAGCTTTTTTTAATTGAAGCGTCTCTCTTTCAAACTTCATCATGACTCTGGACTTACAACATTTATCATTAATAATAATAATAATAATATTTGGAAGATTTATATAGCGCCGTTTTGTGAAAAATCACCTCAAGGGCGCTGCACAAACTGACAATATATTTCTAAAATCTAGAAAAACTACAATGTAGGCAAACAATTAAAAACAACTTATGGCTAGAAATTGCATCCTCCGGTTCATACGAAAATATATGTACAATGTCTCGACCAATGAACGCGATGCTCCCTAAAAATGTATACAGGACCATACTTACCTGGGAGGTCGCTTGAAATTAACACTGTTTATTGTCTATTAAGAATTTCCAACAAAAACAAAAAATTAACCCCTCGGGTATAGACAAAATAATGTCATATCGTCAAATATTCCTTGACATTCAATTTCATATACATTCGCTGATTGCGAACGCACTCCAAAATTGTATACTGTTTTTGAAAGCAGGTGAAAGACTTTTTTCAAATTTCGATTTTACAAACGAACGTAAGAAATTTAAAAAAAATACAAAAATACATTATGTGTAATAAATAATTTAGTGGAGCAATAATACAGAAATAAAATTTGTAAAATATAAAATAGGACATAATAAAATAATAAAGCCTAACATTAAAATTTATTCATTTATTTACGCCTTTAGAAAACAATCGCAAAGTATGCTCCGAAAATTATTATAAACACATTGCACTTGCTTTAGAAGTTATATGTATGAAAAAAATCACAGTGTTTCTTTAAAAGCTATTTTAGATGTTCCCCACGAGATTTTTGCTCTATTTTAAACGAGTCGTGTTTTATTAAAAATTTTCACAATTTTCACTTTATCGTTTTAAATACTGGCGCGCTCTCTCCAACATTCGTAGTTACATATCTCTCCATCTTCTTTTGAGCGGGCGCCTTAAGTAAGTTGTACAATGGAGCTCAACAAGCACATTCGTATTTGGGCTCAGGCTTACAGTATACGATTCAGCAATTATTGTCACAATACTACTCAAAACATGATTCCAGTGTACCTCAAGTACTAGAAACATACCGTTGACCCTGTGAAAAAATATTTTCGAGGCCTGTTCCCTGTCAAGAGAGTAGAAATTTTTCACTTGGTGTAGACCAGTGATTCCCAAAGTGGTCCAGGTGGACCCCTAGAGGTCCACGGGAGACCCGACGGGGGTCCACGTAGGCGCGATAAAGATATGGGGGTTCACAAGTTGTAAGCGGGGTCCACGAACTGGTTTCGATTGAGACCCATCCCATGCCCCATTTCCATGTCCCATTCCACCCCCCCTTCTCATATCCCATTACGCCCCCTCCACAACAGGGCGACTGGCGTACAGCGCACGTTGTTGTACCGGTTGTGCACGAGATCTTAAAACGCCCAGCTAGGCAAGGGGGGAGGCGTAATGAGATATGGGTGTACTGTACTGGGAACATACCCATATTCCATTACGCCCCCTCCGTCATGGCAAATATAATCTCAAATACTGGTCCATTTTGCCCCGTTTGAAAAAAGTCGTAGATCCGGGATCGCTCCGTTGTGACAAACCACACCTCGCCATTCAATATTCAGTACAACGCGCGTCAAGTTTTGGGAATATGATAGAAATGTACCAGCAGGGGATCCACTGTGACCAGTAAAATTTTGAAAGTGGTCTACGAAAAAAAAGTTTGGGAACCTCTGGTGTAGACGTAAGAAAAATTTGCCAGATTTAAAAATTACATACTGTTAAAACAGACATTAATATAGTAGACATTTTTCACAATTCATTGCGGTCATTACAATATATTATATTTTGCATATATTTTTCAAGTAAATGTGCAAAAAAAAAATTGTTATGCTGCATGTTTTAAGCTTAAGTAGAACGAAGTATCCATTACATAAAGAGCGCACCAGCTGAAAATGCTACGTTTTAATGAGCGCTCTCTAATTAAAAGCTGCACTCCCAATGTCGTCGTTATACGGTACCATCCATTCCACTAAGCATCCCCGCTATCCAGACCCAGTCACGAACTTTAAACTAACTAGGCATTACTTGCGCTAAGTACGGAATAAACGAGACTTACGCGTTTAAAATTAAAATAAAAAAAACATTAAATCTATATTCACGAAAATTAACTTTTTTATTTTAGTTTATTAATCTGCGCAATGTACAGAGGGTTAACATATTTTTAAAATTACACTAACCGTCTAATAATGGCTTTAAGCAACAAAAAGCAAGAAGTCAAGTTAATTCAAAAGATTAAAGAAATTCTGTAAAATTATAAGTTTTTGTGCATTTTTTAATAATTTCAAACTCAAAATCGACTTCAAAAATACCTTTAATAAAAAGTTGGTATGGATATTAAGCGAATTTATTTACAGTGTCGATGTTTTGTACTTTTGTTTGTATGTTAATATTAGAATATAGACAAGTAGTTCTATCCTTGATGCATTTAAATTAAAATATGTTTCACACTTTGTTAGTAGAAGGATTAAGTTAAGGATTTTTCGAAATTCGTATTATTCTAAAAGTTATAAACACTTTAATGTTGCGGTTTAGACGGAATCTAACCAGAATCTAAATAGAGCAAAACTTTAAACGCGTGTTTCTCGAAACCACTTTTTTCGAGACCGTTGACACGATATCTCAAGTTCTATGGAACCAATTTTCTTGAAATTTGGTGTGAGCTTTCTCTATACATTGCTCTATCGCCCCTAATAGAATTATTACAAAATTTCAATTTTTCCAATTTTTTTAAAATTCCGAAAAGTCAAAAAAAGGGGTAAAAAAATTCATGCTTCTAGATTAGAATACCCCCTTAAATAAAACAAAAAAACAATAATTGAAGTATGTAAAAAAAAATATTTAATTTTTTTGATATTATTATTACTATTATAATACAAACACAAATTATAAAAATTAACAAACATGTTAACTACTTCTTGGAACAGAAATTTGTCAATAATCAAAGGGAGGACCTCATAAATTGAGTATTTTAACCGGCCGGCGAACGCAGCTGATGATGGCCGGTGACACACGGAGCCACGAGCTTACCCGAAGTCAGCCGAACGACGCGCGATAATTCACGGACGCAGAGTTTCGGTGCGGCCGAAGGTTCGGCAGAAAATCTGCCGAAACCGAAACTAGATTTTTTGCCGAAACCGAACCTTCGGTCAGTCACTAGTTATCATCCTAGTACTGTGAAACAACCATCCCATCATGAAATAATAACAGATGAATAGACTTGATGAATTATTTAAATTCTGTGAAACAACCCTTCCTTATTTCGAATTTGAAATATTCTAGGTGTTTCTTAAAAGCAATGTGGACAATTTGTGCATTATTATTATGATTTTATGCGATTCAATAAAACTTTAATTGATACCATGCACTTTCTGTGACGTGGTGCTATCACCAAAGAAGGCACCAAAGAGAAAATGACTATTGAAAAAAGTTGGGAATAAATCGTTAGACAACAATGCAGTCGCGTGTAGCATACTATTAACGAATGCATTATTAATGCAAGAATGAATGCATCGCGGATTAAAATCATCAATTAGAAATGCATTCTGTGGTGCATTTTTGTGTTCGTTATTACCGAACGAAATTTTAATTAACGTGTGAATGTAAAATTGGTAAAGTCAATGTCAAGTTTTGAAATCAAAAATCGACCCAACACTTGGCATGTAAAGCTGGTTCGGCAACCGATTTGGCAATATTACAATGAGGTTTATAGTATTTTAATAAATAATTCTTATAAAACATTAAAAATACTAATTCCGGTTGTGTGTCTGTCTGCCAGTGTAACTCTGGTTCAATGAACTCGAATTTGCTATTGCTATGTTTGGTAAAACCATGTACGATCGTGCGAGAAATGTGGAGATCCGCGAAACATGCAAGGCTGATGTAAGCGTAATGAGTGAGATTAAGAAAGGGACCCTCAGAAGGCGTGTAGAACGAATGAACGAATGTAGTGTAAGAAGAATATACGACGCAAATGTGAATGGTAGAAGAAATCGGGGACGCCCGAGGTAGGCATGGCAAAATCAAGTGAATTAGATTTGTATTGAGTCAGGCCATCTCAAGAGTCAGAATAATAGAAGAGTATGTATGAGACGATGTATGAATGTGAACGAAGCAAGAAGTGTGTGCCAAGATCGAGTTGTTTGGCGGTCCATCCTCTCTGCCTACCCCTGCGGGGAAACAGCGTGATGGTTAGTTAGTTAGTTAATTTCACAATTGGAACTGATGGTGTGAAAAATTCAGACAAGCAAAGTACCTAGTTGTAATATAGTTTTATAACAGAATATTATTTTTTTACTTTATAAGTAAAACCTCAAATTGTAATCTTTAATTAAATGAAGACAATATTAGCGAAACTCAGTAAAAAATCAGGAGACAGAAAAATCAGAAAAAGATATTGGCACCTATGAGACTAGAACCCAGGACCTTCCCTCGGTAAGAAATAGAATGAGGTGTAAAGCCTCGATTACATTGAGCGAGTTTACAAGCTACTAGCCGGCGAATTCAATATCTGCTAGTAATCTCGTTCAGTGTAAAATCTGCAAGTTAGCTAGTAAATATGATTACACTGAGCGAGTTCAGTAGCTTGTAAAGTCGCTCAATGTAATCGAGGCTTAAAGCTTGGAATAACGTTAGTCCAATAAGAAAAGTGTGATTAAGATTTTTTTATATTTTTTTTATATTAACTCCAAAAAGGAAAATAATTTCACTCAGGGCCTATGTCATCTGAGATGCTGGGAGGAGGTTTTTGACGAGAGGAAGGAATGAACATTGGTCTTGAAGAGACCCATAAGTAGGAAGGAGGAAACACAAAGGCCAGCAAATCGTTCCACAGCCGAGTTTTTGAACACAAGAACGAGTCGAAGAAGCGACTCGTTCACATGTGACAAATTTCAACCATGTACATATGTAGGGCAAGCGTTTGGCGTGTTTCCCGGCTATGCACCGGTGCCGAAGGGATCAATAATGCTAGTTCCTAGGAGCATCTTTCATTGAAATATTGGTAGAACAAGGACAATATTCCCACCCGCAGTCTGTGCTCTAAAGATTGCAATCTGTTTGTTAAAGTGGGAGAATCTATCAAACGGACGGCCAGTTTGTGCACAGAGTCGAGGTTTTTTTTCAGGTATTTTGGGGCTCCAGACCAGAGGTGGCTGCCAAATTCAACCGTGGGGCTCACCTGTGATTTGTACAGGGTTAGCAGTTGTATACTATTCAAGTATCTGCGGGCCCTGTATACATGTATTGTAACAAAATTAATAAAGTCTGTGAACGACTCAGATCCTGTTGATAGCAGATTAAATAAATTAAAATTTTATGTTCCAATTTGCACACTTCGAATAATTTATTTATCATTAGCTGAATCTATTATAAGATATGGAATTACAGCTTGGGGACTTTCCTGTTAAACAAATGTAAATCGTGTTCAATCAGTTCAAAATTCATTAGTTAAATTATTAGCTCATTAAAGTTCGTATGAACAAAGGCATAATGTTCCGTACTTTTACCAAAATCTCAAAATTCTCTCAGTAGGAGCAATTCTGTGGTATAAAATTATATTTCAGCATACGAATAGCTCTATATGCATAAATAAACTAGATCACACTTACAATACTCGTTTTACGTTAAATGAAGGACTATTGTACCTAAGCATTTAAACAAATATGGACAAAGAACGCTGGACTACATGATACCTAATTGCTTAAATATGTTACCTGCCGAAATTAAAAAAAATGTACAAATGGTAAAACAAATATTATGTTGAAAAATTGGCTTGCCGAAAGAAATAATTTGTATTAGACTAACACAAAAATTCTAACTGCATAATAAAGTAAAATAAGTAGAAGTCGTAAAACTAAAGTAAAAGTCGAGAAACTGCGAAAAAGTAGTTTATTGGGACTTCTCTTTTTTTCTGTATAATATTTTTATTTTTTGCTGTCATATTGTATTACTTTGTATTTATAATAAATAAATTAAACCTTGAAAAAAAAATAAGCAGCAATGCAAGAATGATACTCTCAGGTAGGTATTTTTAATTTAAGGCTATGAGAGCACAAAACTCTTTTCTTCTGCCAAGTCAAAAAGACATCCTGCCAATAGACTGTATTATACCATAAACAAACACCCCTCTACAGAATGACACCTCGCCACCGTAGGCAAGTGCGTACGTGTTGGTTATTAATGAAACTAAGAGGCAGAGCGCGTAAAAGGTGACAACTGACGACGCACGAGGGTGGAAGAAGGTATGAAGGTATGGTACAAATGGTAGAAGCCTGGGGAGGCAATAATTGCAACTCGCTTCCGCCGTGTGAGCACAATTACATATTATTTTTTTTCATCCATCGCCATGGGGAAATTTTGCTTGTCAAAATACGGTGTTTGGAAATTTGAATATTAAAAAAATGGGGACATTAACTTTATTTTAATTAGTGCTATCTAGCTAGTACCCGACATGCCACTCAAAGCCACCCCCCCCCCTCTCCCATCCCGGATTACAATTCCCCTCCCTCACTGCAGCTTAACTATATGAAATATACACACTTTTCAAACAACTCACGCGCCACCCATTGTGAATTTTTTACATAAATAAATACAAAGGGATGAAGTTATACAACACTCTACCAGAAACTTTAAAGGCCGCACCAATTGGAAAGTTCAAAATGTATTGTAGGAGATACATAAAACAAGAAAAAATATAGTTTGAAATATGATACAATATAATTAATTAGGAAATTGTAAACTTAAATGTACAATTTACTAAAATAAAACTAATAAATAAATAAATTTCATAACGCCTTTATATTACATACGGTTGAAATCACAGAACATCCATACGAAAAGTAGGCCTCAACGGCAAACGCACGCTCCTTACTGTTCCAACGCATGATTGCGACTAAACTGTAACGGGGCAGAACTTTATAGTTCCGCCTCTGGAACGAGATCACTAGCGCTCCGCTACAACATCAACCGACTTGTAGAGCGATCAGCGCGAGTGCACTTTATAGCCACAAATCTTTTTTTAAACATGGCAACCCTGACCGCAGCGGGGACGCAGCTGTCATCCGGAGATTGTCGAAACTTCATTCGCTTCTCCGAGTTCTTAGTCTTAGCAACGCTTGTCGCTTTACATAAATCCTTCTGATAAAACGTGTCTTTAAATTGTACTTGTTCAGTTAATAAACGTGGAGAATGTTACAACTTCCTTCTTTAATTTTTCATAAATGACAAATATTAGCACGATTACACGACAGTGAATCGGTAAGTAATGGCGGATGCACGTTATACCCGCATCGCTAAAGGCTGAATGGCGCGCACCCTGTATTATCGTGAAAACAAGCGTATGGGTCCGAGTAGTTAAGTTATTCCAAAAATAAAATAAATAAATATGCCTTCTTTACTTGAGCAATTCTCGCAAATTTTATCATTCTGGAAATGAGTGTTTTTTTTTTTTTTTTACAGTTAATACCGCACAAGAGTCCCAACTGCTCCCGTCTGGAACCAGTGAGACTATGGCATCCCCAATCGGGGTATGTTGTGAGGCTGAAGGTAGTGGGGAGGGGAAGGAGATAGGGAAGAGGAAGGTGGGGAAGTACCTGGCTATTCAGATCTGGTCACTAAACACGGCTAAAGTCATTTCAAGCAACGTTTCAATTCTGAATGGTGGTCTTACACCAGGGCGATACTGATAGTATCTTCCACTCTTTTGTTTGTTTGTCCCGTGAGATTCCAGAAGCTGTTTTCAAAACGTAATTCGCAACTCGCACAAAGCATTTCAGAAAGTAATAGAAATTTGCTAACAGAAAGTGGAACACCTTTATTTTTCGGCTGAGTTATTTATCCTGGAGGGACATTAGGAAGAAATGAAGCGCGAGACGCCACTTTAAATTGTTTCAAAGAGTCCTCGGGTATTTTAGTCAAGTGTAACGAAAGTCGTAAACAAGTTCATTTTGAGGAAGTTATCGTTAGCAGGCAATAAAGAGAAAATATCTTCAAATGTGATGTAGGTACATCTGACGTCATCAATTTAAAAAGACATACGGTTCTAGACAAGTTAGCAATGAAATTAAAAGTCTGTTCAAGAAAAAATTTATTTTTATTTTTTATTAACCAAGATAATAAATTTATAATGTACGCGATAAACATTTTTTGGTATATGCCATCTCACCAGGTTGAGCCAGTTTCGAGATCAGAGAGATTTCACAATGAGTGACCATGGACACGCTTAGATTAGATAGAGAGATAGATACACTTTTATCGGTTTCAGTAAATTATTTCGGTCGGTGATAACGTTATCTTTGGGGATGCCGTGAGAAGGTTTTATTGATGGATGGAAGAGGAGAACGTCTGTCACTCCTGGACCCGCTGATTTTGAGATTCATATTACCCCTCATACTTTTTTTCTTCCCAGAATCTTCTCTTCTTCGTTTCCTTTAAAGTCCTTTCAAACAGCATCCTCAAAGATAACAAAGACCCTGAGGTGTGGAGCTAATGTAACAAAAGTATTGTTACTTTCTTAGATATTATTTGCGGCACGTTCGAGAATGGAAGATACTCTCAGTATCGCCCTGATGATGTAAGATCACCATACAGAATTGGAACGTTGCTTGAAATGGATTCAGCCGCGTTTGGTGACTAGATCTGAAAAGCCAGGCACTTACCCGCTTAACTCTTCCCCATCTCCTTCCCCTCCACACTACCTTCAGCCTCACAACAAACCACAATTGGGGATGTTATAGCCTTACTGGCGGTCGGGTCCAGGTGGTCGGGAGGTGTTGGGGCTCTTGTGCAGTACTGACATTAAAAAACCGTCTCTACTGCATTTCGTTAAAAGGACCTGCAACCACCCAGATGACATAAGCCCTAAGGGAAATTATTTACGTTTAAATTAATGTTTAAAATAATATTCTTTCCCGTGATAATATTGTGCGCACTCTGAATTTTAAATAATATCCTTTAAAATCAATATATTGTACGTAAAATGGCGTGAATAAATAAGGGAAAAATACATTTAAAAAAGAACTCCATGATTGGAAATTTAATTAAATGACTGGTTCCGGGAGTCATGACTTTTATAAGACATCAAATAAAATAAAAATACATGTTTTCAAATCAATCGCGACGAACTGTCAGTGACCGTAATAAAAACTGGCAAAGAAAAACGCGAACAAAATATCGAGAAATTCGAAGACCCCAAACATCAAATAACAATAACAGCAAATATTTCTCCAATATCAAAGAAATGTATCAAATGTCACATTTGAATTCAGCTGAATCGAAAACAAACAAATTGATTTTGTCCACTGAAGATGTCAAACGATAGAAATGTGTTGTGAGAAGCAATTTTTTTCTTCTGTTGCAAATCATAAACTATTCTTTTTTTGTGAATACCTCACAAGAGTCCCAACTGCTCCCGTCTGGAGTTAGTGAGACTGTTACAACCCCAATCGGGATATGGCGTGAGGTTGAAGGTAGTGGGTAGGGAAAGGAGATGCGGAAGAAGGTGGAGAAGTTCCTGGCTATTCAGATCTGGTCACCAAACATGGCTAACGTCATTTCAAGCAACGTTTTAATACTGAATGGTGGTCTTACACCAGGGCGATACTGAGAGTATTTTCCACTTATTATGAATAACTTATTTGAAGCTTATAAATCTGATCCTGTCCGTGGTCGAGGGGTAAGCCATCGAAGGCCGCGGGTTCAAATTCCGGCGTGCGCAAGTAAATTTTTATTTGATAACTTGTGTTATTTGACAATTTAATCAGTTAAAATAATATAATGTATATTTGCGGCACGTTTCAGAGTGGAAGATGCTGTCAGTATCGCCCTGGTGTAAGACCATTCAGAATTGAAACGTTGCTTAAAAGGGCTTTTACCCCGTTTTGCGATTAGATCAGAAGAGCCAGGTACTTCCCTACCTTCCCCTCCGCTTTTCGGCCTCACAACATACCCTAATTGGGGATCCAGACGATTGGGAGCAGTTGGGACTCTTGTGCGGTAATCACATAAAAATAAAATAATATAATTTGAATTTCTTTAATTTATTATTTATTCTAATTTTCCGATAATCTTAGACAGTAAAATTCAATTAAATTTCTACCACCTCGGAACAGACTCAAATATGTATATGATCAGTACTTAAATATTTTTATACACATTTTCAGAAAATATCACTCTTCAACGAATATTTAAATTCATCTATTTGAATTTCATTTTTTTAATGAATGAATAAAACGTAATCTTGTAAGTGGAAAATAACCTACCTCCCGACATCCGATCGAAATAAAACTCGCAGATAGGCTCGTTTTCGACGATTTTTCTATCTTTTTTGGTGACGATTACGAAATTGGATGACATTATATTTTAAAAAGTTACAGCAGTTAATACAAGAAATAAATCTTGGTTTTATCCAATTGGGATTTGGCGTAGGTGTTGTACACTTATTTATTCAAGCCCTGCCCTGGGGAGGAAGGTTCAATCCTCAGTCAAACAAAAAAATATATATAATTGTAGTAGAATACAATAATAATAATCTAAATGAAAATATGAAAGATAACAAGACACAGAAAAAATAAAAAAAGAAAATGGTCGCAACTGGGACTCGACCCCAGAATCTCTCGTCTAACCGGGACATGCGCGTTTACCAACTCCGCCATTGCCACCTTCTGTCAAACCGTCATATTTGTCAATCTCAAATTTCAAATTTTAGAATTAACTATATTATCTTCAACAATTTTTTTTCCATATTATGAGCAACTACCCTTTTGATTGGAAACAAGAAATAAGATAAGAATTGGTTTGTAACCTAGATAGCGCGTCTCGGATAAATATATGCGATTTTATTAATATTATGGATCTATTGATTTTTTATAAAAGTGTAAATAAATAATCATTTTTTATAAGAAAACATTGAAAAAAATTATAATTGAAAATAGATGTATTATGGAGAAAAAAACTTTCTTTTTAACGGGTTGATTTTTTTGTAATTTTCATTTATTCAGTTTTCATTTATTTATTTCATTTATTTCAGTCGCTTTTTATAAATAACTTTAGTGACAGGCGGTCTTGTAATCTGACACCTCCGGATCTTTGAGGTTACAAAGGGGTGTGGTTGGAGCCGCGGTTGGAGGGGTGCGGGAGACGGAAACAGCTCCTCGTCTTGCCACTTCCGGGGCACGCTTCCGGGATCTCCGGAAGTCTCTGGGAACGGAGGTGGCATCTCCCCCACCTGATCTTCCAGGATTCAAAGAAACTAGGCAAATTTAAATGGCTTGATTTTACGAGAATTTTCAATTCATTTTTTTTTAAGATAAAATTGATGCTGTCAGTGAAGACGGCAAGAGGTGTCACTAATAGATATGGCATGATCAAGGTAAACAAATAAGTAGGTTCTTACTTGAAATATGCTATCAATTCCTTCACAATAATTAATTTAATTCGTGACAACATTAGATAGGTATTTTGGTATAAAATATTTCTCCGATCCGATTTTAATGGGAACGGTTGCGCAACCCTTTTCATACTAAACGTGGAGTGATTGTTTTTGTAAAATCTACTTATATAAATATTTCAGTTAATGAAATACATATCGATCTTGTTAATTGTCTTCATATTCAAATTTTAATAAAAAACAAGTTTTATGATATAATAGCATTATATAGAACACATAACTCAAACATTAGTAATTTCACCGAAAATTTGAAATCTATTATAAAAACAAACTGTTCTCAAAATGCATTTATTGTGGGCGATATTAATATCGATTTATCTAATGAATTTGAAAACAATAGAAACAATGAAAAAACTGAATATATCAACGCATTAACGGAACTTAATTTTAAACCATGTATAAAAAAATATACAAGAGAATGTCATGGGCAAAGACCTTCATGCAATTTGATCATATCATATTTGATCATATCTGCACCTTTGATTATATCTGGTGTAATACTAATGAAACTGAAAAAATAAAATCAATTATTTGGAAAAATAATATTACTGATCATCACACATGCATAGTAGCTTTTAAAACTGATAAAATAGATGACAATAATTATTCTCGCAACAATTTTCCTAAAACTATTATTAATTATGAAAAATTACAACACAACCTTAACATTGAAAATTGGGAAACTGTTCTATCCTCTCATAATACCGATTTATGTTCACTGAATTTTGAATCAATCTTGAATAAGCATATTAAATCTTCCTCTTCCATTATAACATACTCTCCTAAAACTAAATTCAAAAAATTAAAGCCGTGGATCACGCATGGAATCATAATTTCAATTAGACATAAAGAAAAAATTTATAAGGAACATAAAAAGTTTCCAGATAACTATAAACTACACGAATATTTTAAAAAATTCAGAAATAAACTATGCTACATTATCCGGAAAACCAAAGAAGATTTCTATAAAGAGAAAATAAATATTGCTGGCAACAACAACAAAAAGGTGTGGCAAACTATCAATGAAATTATCAATAAAAAATCTAAAAAATCTAACATAAACAAAATCACAGATACTGATAACAAAATTTATGATGTAAACACAGATCCAATGAAATGTGCAAATATTTTTAACAATTACTTTGGATCAGTTGGTGAAAAATTAGCACTTAAAATTTAAAAAATCGAAAATAATGATCTGTGTACATCACCTTGCAATCCTGGTAACACCTTAACACAATTCCAACGAACTAACTTTGATGAAATAAAACAGATCATTAATGAATTAAAAGGTAATTCTTCCCCCGGTTATGACAATATTTCAGTAGAAATACTAAAAAAAAATTCTAATTCACTTTGCAAACCATTAGCACATATCATAAATACAAGTTTTGAAAATGGCAACTTTCCATTAAACTACAAAAAAACTATTATTACTCCTATTTTTAAATCTGGTGACCCCACTCTAAGGACGGGTTGTTTCAAAAAATTTGATGAATTCATCAAATATTTTAAGTTAATTTTCACGTTCTGTGTAAGTTCTATTCAAGTTCTGTGATTATTTCAGTTTCATGCAGCAACTAGCCTATAATGATATAATAACAGAACTTGCATAGAACCTCCACGGAACGTCAAAATTAACTTCAAATATTTGATGAATTCATCAAATTTTTTTAAACAACCCGTCCTAAGTAATAATTATAGACCAATTTCTCTAACCTCAAATATTGCAAAAATATTTGAAAAAATTGTCAAAAAACAAATGTTCAAATTTTTAAAAGAAAATAATATATTAAATGCACATCAATATGGTTTTAGAGAAAATTTGAGTACTCAAGATGCTATCGTTGACTTAATGCATTGGAATATTTGTCGACTTAAGAAAAGCTTTTGACAGTATATCACATTCTAATCTTATCTCTAAACTAACGAAAATTGGTATAACTAATAATGCCTTAACGTGGATCGAAAATTATCTACTTCATAGAGAGCAATTTGTCAAGTTAAATGGCTTTCTGAGTGATTCCCAGATCAGTAAATTTGGAATCCCGCAGGGAACGGTACTGGGTCCAATACTTTTTATCATTTATGTGAATGATATTTTTGAACTCACCATAAAGTCTAAACTAATATCATATGCTGATGACACAGCAATTTTAACTGGGGGATTAACCTGGACTGAAACTCAAAAAACGGCGGAATTAGATATAAATATAATAAAAAAATGGTTTGATCAAAATTTACTATCCCTAAATACTGATAAAACCTTTGTTATACCATTCACTTTGAATAAAAATGCTATCCCTGAGAATGTAAACATATGTATCCACCCATATGATTGTAATTCAAATGCATATCCATGTAAACCTGATTGTTCTACACTTACTTTTAAAACCAACGTTAAATACCTGGGTGTAATTATAGATAGCAACATAAAGTGGAAAATACAAATCAGTTCAACAGTTGAGAGAATAAGAAAATTAATGTTCATTTTCATTAAAATTCGAAACATTTTAAATATTACGATGTTAAGAACCATTTATTTTTCCTTAATTCAATCAGTGCTACAATATGGAATTGTTGGTTGGGGTGGTGCCTTCAAAACTTCTCTTTTACCTTTGGAAATCATTCAAAAAACAATAATAAAAATAATTTTAAAAAAGTCATATGATTACCCCACCATTAAACTATTTCAAGATTTTAAAGTACCTTCACTTCACATTATTTATAAAAAAATTACAGTTTTACAAATACACAAAGATTGCTTCAATAATGAGAACCTTACTCATTTTTCAAACAGCATTAGAACAAATATACTTGGCTCTGTGACTGTCCCGCGTTGTAACACTACCACAGCCCAACAATTCTATAAATATATTGGAGTGAAATGGTTTAACCAGTTACCAGTTAATCTAAGATTGGAAACTAATTATAAAAAATTCAAAAAATCAATAAAAACACATTATTATGACTACATCTTATAATACTATACTTCTCATCACAATTGTAGTAACGGATATCCTTTTTCTCTTTTTATTTTTCTCCTTTCTTTTGTTTTACACATAAAAAAAAATACTATTTTTTTTCTTTGTTAAATTGTACTTTACATTCGTTTTCTCCGCCTTTTTCACACGAGCTCTGCTCAAAAAAAAGGTGTAATACTTATTAATTAATGTATTTTTAAAAGAAAAACTTTATTTAATTTATAAAAAACCATGTAAACTCTGTACCATTATATTCAATAAAAAAAAAAAATAAAAAAAAAAAATAAAACTCAATTTTTTGGAAACAAATCCATTAATTAGACCTTAACTTAAGGGGTTATACACAATTAGAATTTTCAAAAAATCGATTATTTTCCGGAATATACTTATAAACTGAAAATATTCACTGAAAATTTCAAATCGATCCGATAAGTATTTACTGAGATATACGCATATTTGTAAAGACGTCTCGGACTGTTAGAAAGTAGGCGGAGTGCAGACCGGAGTAGCAGCTGCCCTTTTCTTTATATTCCTAGGTATAAACGATCTTATCAGGGGTTCATTTTATACATGAAGACTAAATCGAGTTATTTCTTGTACGAAATAAGTGAACATCATTTCAAATATCTTTGTGTTAACTTCTTCCAAAACTATAAACGCATTTTTCTAATAACTATGTTTTCCAAGTCGGTGACCAAGATATCTAAAAAACGGCTCAACCGATCGGTTAGAAATTTTAACAACCCTCTCAGATATATTCCTCAGGTATTAATCGAAGGACGGAGATTTCGAATAATTATTTCTATTTTTTTTAATTTTCGTGGCAATTTTGATAGAAAATTCGATTTTTTTACGAAGCCACCATTTTGTCAAAAATCGAAATTTCGATTATTTCTTCTATCAATACCTTGTTTTATTTATCCACTTAAAGATAATGATAATCTAGTCTCCTTCAACGGAAGCATTCTCCCGAACAGGCCTTCCATTGATATGCTTGGTGTAACTCTAAGTGACCAGCTCAGGTACGGGGGCTCCATCGAGGCCAGAGTTAAGTTAGCCTCTCAGAAACTGGGCATACTGTACAGGGCACGCAGATACTTTAATAGTACACAACTGCTAGCCCTGTACAAATCGCAAGTGCGCCCCACGGTTGAATTTGGCAGCCACCTCTGGTCTGGAGCCCCAAAATACCTGAAAAAAACCCTTGACTCTGTGCAGAAACGGGCGGTCCGTTTGATAGATTCTCCTAATTTAACTAACGGATTGCAATCTTTAGAGCACAGGCGCCAGGTGGGAATGCTGTCCTTGTTCTACCGGTATTACAATGGAAGATGCTCCGAGGAACTAGCGTCATTGATCCCCTCGGCACCGGTGCATAGTCGGGAAACACGCCAAACGCGCGCTCCACATTTGTACACGGTTGACATTAGTCACATGAGAACGGGTCGTTTCTACGACTCGTTCTTGAGTTCAACAGCTCGGCTGTGGAACGATTTGCCGGCCTCTGTGTTTCCTCCCTCCTACAATATGGGTCTCTTCAAGACCCATGTTCACTCCTTCCTCTCCTCAAAAACACCCTCCACACAGCATCCTCAAAGATGACATAGGCCCTGAGGGAAATTATTTTTTCCTCAGGGCCTCCTGTGTGGAGTTAATGTAAAAAAAAAAAAAAAAAGAAGCTTTTTGGTTTTTGATTTCAAATTAACTATACCGGAGAAATCATGGTCACCGTCGAGCATCTTTTTTTGGAAGACCTTCAGAAGATCGTCTGCAGGAGCGCATCAGAACAATATTTTAACAAATCATTAGTGCCATTATAAATTTAGACGTTGCCACTAAACTTTTGGTTTTTATAAAATAAAACACCTTTTCACAAAAAAATTATAAAAAAACGTCTTTATTCGGCCTTCCAACTGCGTATAACCCCTTAATTCGCCTTACAACGCTGCCCAGCCCGGCAACGTTGCGCACCCTCGATAATTATTGAGGGTGTCTCAGCCTCTGGCTCTGGTCTGGCTCAGCCTCAACCTCAGGCTCTGGTCATGTAATATAATCGAATAATATTATTAGGCTTACGTCTGGAGGGCTGAATTTCAGAACCCAGCTTAGGGTGCATGTCTGACGCCAAGCTACACGCGCCGCGCCACAAATAACAGTAAGTGAAATTTCAAACAAAGCTACTGTTGTAATTCGGTTTTGAATTCAACAATTCGTCACAAGATGTCACCACTTCCGTCGGAAGGAAGCATGGGGACGTGCCCCCCCTAGGTAAAAGTTCTACGAATTTGTGAATCTGGAGTATCTCTCCGGATATGGAAAGATTGACGGTAATACTCAGTTGGCTGCTGCGGCTGTATATTACATATTATGACGTCATTGCCCGTCCCGGTGACTAGCCATCACTATTTGACAGTGAATACGAGGAACGGGCTAATTTTTGAACCAGTTGTTATTTAATTTATAAAATGCTCACCAAAAGTAACTGGGCGAGGCCGAACCAAAAGCCGCCCGCAGGGCCTAGCAGTAAAAACCTGCGGACCGGGTACATAAAATGAAATATAGGACCAAAATAGAAAACAAATTATTCCAAAATTATGTCCTCTACCCAAATTTAAAAAAAAATCTTAAAACAGCTTGATTTAAATTAAAATTACGTCGCTTGAGAAACAGGCAGAATTATTTCTTAATTTTCCAAGTTACGTAACCGTTTTCTGGGGAAAGATATTGCAAATTACGAAATTATAAAATTTGGTTAATTTGGAATAATGTTCCCGAATACTTAATTACATTAATAGGCATTTTTTAAACGGAAAATTTACGCGGGTGTTCATAAATTTAAGCCTCAAAAAATTATAATTTGCTGAGGTCTCGGTAACAGTCTCTTTACAGAGAAAACAAGCGAAAATAATTCGACTTATTTTATACGAACACCGCACAAGATTTCCAACTACCCAGGAGTCACAGGGATGCCATAGTAAAACTATGGCATCCCTGTTCACAAGAAGATGGGAAGAGCAACAACAGGGTTGTGA
This sequence comes from Glyphotaelius pellucidus, assembly GCA_936435175.1. NCBI lineage: Eukaryota > Metazoa > Arthropoda > Insecta > Trichoptera > Limnephilidae > Glyphotaelius > Glyphotaelius pellucidus. The sequence goes on from OW386563.1 coordinate 14,833,139, forward strand.
AATACAGAACAACAATGTTGTGGATGCGCTAGTGATTTCGTTCAAGAGGCGGAACTAAATAGTTTTGTCCCGACACAGTTTATTCGCCATCACGCGTTGGAATAGTGAGGAGCGTGCGTTTGCCGTTGATTTAAGTCACTATAAAACCATTTTCTGACAATTCAACGTTCAAAATACGATTATTGTGCTAGTAACTTGTCTTAAACTGATGAAAAACCACAAAAATATGGTAAATATATCGATTATATGAATAGAAGAGTGAATTGGTCACTATAATAGAAATCATTAGGTAAAATCACTATATTTACTAAGAAAATTTACTAACATCCCGCCATAAATATACCAAACTGTTTTTTCAGCGCGGGGGAAAAAACGCCCCCCTTTGCGGGAATTAAAAGAATAATTTTTATTAACTAAATTATAACCATATACAACGTTGCCAGATGTAAAATACATTCAATGCATTTTTACAGCGTGGTCGCGAAAGAAAGCTTACTAGTAACAGATCGTGCTTTAGTGTATACGGGCTCTATTTTTGTTGTTGCAACAACATAGGTTATCGGCCGTGGAAGGTTCTTTTTTTAGTAAGGCTGTTAAGGTTTCATCCGTGTAAACTATTTCCCTACAACGGACGCGAACTTATGGTTTCCTTGTCACTGCAATGATATTGGCTTAAAATGTCCTAGCATCATATAAACCGCTCTAGATTGTGACAAGCCAGGATAGTTAGCCAGGATCTTGCAAGGACAGGACGCCGGCATACTAGCTTACTATTCTGGCTTGAAATACTAGCCTGGATTGCACCGGGCATAAAAGAGGTTAATAAGAACCATCACTTTATGTACTACCAACAATCGGGCATAAGGCCAACAACATTAATGAAATTTTATTGAAGCTTTTGTACAAAGATCTAAGTAATTATGTAACTATTTATTACCTGACTAAAAGTCAGCCATCTGCGGCACTAATGGATTTATTCGGCTGGCAAAACATATCGCTTTGTAAAGATGCCGTCTCCATTGTTTCTGATCTATGTGCAATTGTTATTTTAAAAGAGAGTGACACAACATGCGTAAACGTCTGCGTTACCTAAGTGGAACGAACGGCTGCGTGGCCTTTACATAGAAATATTAAATTTTGATGTGAGGCCAAAATACTCGACCAAACTGAAAAATTACTTTTTCAATTAAAAGGGTATTATAGCAAATGTTTAGTACAGATATGTGGTATTTTATTAATTTGCGTTATGAATTATAAAATATAGGCAATTAAAGGACTAAGTTTTCTTTTTTTAGGCTTATTAGATTTGTCAAAGAATCTGTATATTAAAATGTAAAAGTCAGTCATATTAAATACATGTAGGATTACGAAAGATTTTTTAAATATTTAAATTGAGGGATCAGTAGGATTTATCGGTCCAGTTAGGAGTTCTATCGAGCCGAACCCTCTGATATGAAAATAACTGGAGTCGGTGAATTATTTTCCCATTTGGTCTCTGGTAGGTTGACATGTTGTTCTTGAAATGTTTTGTATTTATTATACTTACACAGTGCAATTGCATAGCGTGGATTGACTAGATGATTATTTGTGGAAAAGTGTGTACAAGGGTTAAGTTTTTCCTGTGGGGAAGATTTAACCTGGACATAAAATCTAGAGAACAATAAAAATGGAATAGAGGCAACTTATATAATTTTTTGTGAGATAACGGTATTTAAAAAACAGTCTTGCCCTAACATTCTATGTAAATATAATGAGATATTAAATTAAATAAAATAAAATTTTGATAGGTGTAAATTTAAAAAACAAATTATCTATCTACGGCGGAACAAAAGTTCGTCGTTTATACATTAAAATTAATACCAAAAAAATGCATTTTTAACGATGTTTTATTTTTTATTTTATTTTTCATTGTATTTGTAAAATAAACATACCATTTCTGAATTTTAGATTGTTGTGATACCTTGTCAAATGACTACGATAAGAGATAGTTGTCGTTAGTAACAGCAGCATTAAACGGCTATTTCGCCTGCTGGCTCATTCTTGAGCGTAATATTATAAAAGCGGGCTCAAGTTTCATTCGGGTTTGGCACTAACGTCGACCACTGAACACAAAATCGCCAAAAGGGTGACATTGTGAACTGTGAGTTTTTAATATGCATGTATTTTTCGTTTGCGATTAAAATAAAAATTATTGATGACGTCGACGTACGTACGATCTTACTCTGTGACTATTTGAAGATATAAAACAATTTTAGAAAGAGGTAACGGTTAAAAGGTAGGTTTAAAAGTTTAAAAAATTATAGTTCCAAAATTTTAAATTGAAAGTCGCGCTGATATATTTCAAGATAAATCGCAAATCTAACAGTTTTTATAACATTTTATACTTTATAATGCAAAGTTTCGGGATGGTTTATTTGATTATTCTCTTGTCTGGGACAAAGAAGTCAAAAGGTATACCTAATGTAAACTGGCGACATCAGTTTTTGTAGTGTATGTGAATATGTATGTGGATTCAATATCTCTCAAAAGATATCGTTAGTAAAGGAAGTAACATATATTTTTAATGCGTCTCAACAGTGGTCAGTGATTGTACTATATGAGAAAGACAACTGTGTCCCGTTTCGGTCTAAAACCCGAACAATTACGAAAATATCCGATATTTTTACCGGTCAGTGACTGAATTGGCATCACGTTTGGGTCCCACCCAGACATCGCGTGTTCGATTTCTCGGCTGGCCAAGTCACAAGCAATATTTTCAGTTTACTTTGGTGGTAGTAGGAGATTTTCAAATATTGTCGGGTTATTCGTAATCCGGGAATGTTGCTTTCTTTTAAAAAAACAGAAGAGAAAAAAGTTTGGGAACCTCTGATCTAGACGAATCCAAATATTATTGAAAAACTCCCGATCATCAGAATTGCAGTGTTAATTAGAATAATAAGAGTAAACCACATTTTTTTTTAAATTAGTGAAGATCAGAATTCTAGAGATTAACAGTTCAGTGTAATATTACGTCAGTGACGTAGTGCTTTTGGCAGGAGGTCAAAGGCTTCATGTGCATTTAACCTCAATTCGTTGAATGCCGCGATAGTTAACTGTGGCGTACAGATAATGTGTACAGATGTACGGTGATTTGGCAGCGAAGGGATGCTCAGAGCTAGGGGTTAGAATAAATTGCGGGTTAATGTTGCGATAGCCGTCATTATACAGTTATTAATTAACAGAAAACATTATTACACACGGGTCAGCACTAAAAAACATACACTGTAAATTATTAAAAATATCTGGTTTCCAGTAGACAAAATTCTCATTAAATGAAGTTCTTCTCAATAAGCGAAACTGAATCGAAAATCTGGAAACAGAAAAATCAGTAAAATATATTGGCACCTCTGGGACTCGAACCCAGGACCTTCGGCTTTCCGGGCCACTGCGCTAACCACTGCGCCAAGGTGTCGATATCCGATTCGGCCATTTTTAACTGTATCATGCTTCGACTAAGAAACACCGACATTATCTTCATTTTCTTAACGCATATTTTATTGGCTGCAATCTTTATGTATGATTGCAAGATTCAAATCCCAACTAAATGCTATTGAATTCTTTTTCAATTACGCCTTTTACAAAAATGTGATATTTGTATTATGTTCACACAGATGGAGCTAGTGTAAAAAAACACAGCCTGTGTCATCTTTGGGAATGCTGTTTAAAGAGGGTCTTTTGAGAAATGGAAGGAGATGAAGTTCAAGGAAGGTTAAAGGTATGAGGGGTGGGTAGAAATCTAGGGCCAGTCTTTCGGACATACGAATCCATCCCTCCCACAGCAATGCAAGGCGATGTTCCCAGAGAGTCCTGCTGGAGAGATCAAAAGATCTCCCTCAACAAGGCTCTCCCAATCAGGCCTGCCACGCAGCTGGAGGAGGGCAGACGCATCCACCGCCAAACTTGGTAAACCTCATCCTATGAACCCAGGCACCACCGCTAAGTCACCAAATTTAGCAGTACACATTCCCGCCTACCAAATTGGAATCTCTTACCCATTTCCACAACCTTCAGACTCACATAATACCGTAATTGATGATGCCATAGGCTCACTGGCTCCAGTCGGTTGGGACTCTTGTGTGGTACTCACATTAAAAAAATGCCGTCCGAAACGTTGACTAAAGAAGAGAAGGCGCAACACGGCATAATAATCCAAAAATGAATCAAGATTATATCTAGTTACTTTAGGTCGCGATATTCGAAATCATAACCATCGTAATACCCTAATCTTCTCTCATCCCCGTCTTGGTTGGATGAATTCCTAATTAGGTCGTTTATCATATTCGAGCTGGTTTCTTGTACAACGTCATCTTTCAGCCAGCAAGTGGAGACGGAGAGATGTAACGAAGAAAAGATAGAAAGAAAACGCAAAAAATCTGAATAGAATTATGCAAATCCACTTCTTGGGGCTTACTTTGAAATTAATTGACGGCCTCCGTGGTCCCGAGGTAAGACTCTGGACTCACAATCCGAAGGTCGCGGGTTCGAACCCGGCGTGCGCAAATAAATTTTATTTGATATTTGTGTTATTTCACAATTTATTCATTTAAAATAATATGTAGTATATTTGCGGCACGTTCCAGAGTGGAAGATACTATCAGTATCGCCCTGGTGTAAGACCACCATTCAGAATTGAAACGTTGCTTGAAAATGGCTTTAGCCGTGTTTAGTGACCAGATCTGAATAGCCAGGTACTTCCCCACCTTCCTCTTCCCTATCTCCTTCCCCTCCCCACTACCTTCAGCCTCACAACATACCCCGATTGGGGATGCCATAGTCTCACTGGCTCCAGACGGGAGCAGTTGGGACTCTTGTGCGGTATTAACTATAAAAAAAAAAAAAAAAAAAGTTAGGATATTTTTAAACTAGACTAAACGATTGAACGTGCAATGAAACGTGCGATTTGTAAGAAAACTCTGTAGACTACGATGTCCACATCTCTGAAGTTATCATCTTTGAAGATAAATTGTCTCAACCTCAAATAATAATAAGTCGTCTCATCGTCCCAACTTCAGTTTAATAAAAATATCGTAACAGCTGTCACAATAATATAAACTAAAATACCTGCAGAACTTAATGCTTTATTTGACAAACTTAAAGGAGTTCAACAAATTAAACTTGATTACACTTAATTAAATAATTTTAATAAAACTTCAATTCATAAGTTACTTAAAGATCCCAAACAACACACATTTATGATTACATGTAAGTTAATTACAGTTTCGACAGTGATTTCCTTGCTAGAGCCTCGATGACATTGAGCGAGTTTACAAGCTACTAGCTGGGAAATTCACTATCTGTTAGTAAACTCGCTCAGTGTCATCGTATTACTTGCTAATTGGCAGATTGTGGACAATCTACGAAGAAAGTTGAAAGGTGGTCAACTTTACTCGCTACTCGCTCAAGATGGCGGCATTTTGTAACTGTTAGAATTAGTTCGCGCGGGAGCCGTAATTCTCGCTATTGGCTAGCGTGTGGCGCTAGCTGCGAGCTCAAATTTTTTACATTATGTCGACCGAATTGGTTCGCGCGAGAGTCGTTATTTTAGCTGCTACTGTCGCTAATGAGCGAGTAGACAGTTTTGTGTGTCATCATGACAATGAAATCCGCTTTTCACTCGCCGATTCACCCGCTTTTAAACTTACCGGCTAGTAGCTTGTAAACTCGCTTAATATAATCGAGGCTTAAGCGTCACTGAAAAACGGTTTTTTTAAAATACCTGACAAGAGTTCCAATTGCTCCCGTCTGGAGCCGGTTAGACTCGGGCATCCCCAATTGGGTATTGTGAGGCTGAAGATAGCGGGAGGGGGAGAGGAAGGAGATGGGGAAGAGGAAGATGGAAAGCACGGAAGTTAGCTCCATACAGGAGGCCCTGATGAAAATATAATAAACATTCCTTCAGGGCCTGTCATCTCTGAGGACGCTGAGTGGAAGGTCTTTGTAAGGAAACGATAGAGAGGAAGTTCTGGAAAGGAAAAGATATGAGAGGTGGGTAGGAATTTGGGGTTCAGTGTGTCCAGATCATCTGCCGCCAAGACCTAGACAAGCATGACTGCTAAGTCACCAAACGAAGCGAACCTCCCGGGTGACCCATGGCAGAAGTGTTGGTAATCCAGTAAATGGTCTCTGGGACAGCGGTGGTACCCATTCACGCCTCCCAAATTTATGTCCGTTTATTGTTTTAGCGAAAAAATAGACAAGACTTTCAAAAAAGTTATTTTCTAAAGTAGAATGATGTAAAACATGCTGTATACAACTGAGTAATAATTACTGCATCACTGATGAAAGATCTTCGATTTTGGAATGTATAATAAATTTTATACAATCCAGTGACTTAGAAAGAATTCACCTTTTTGCAATCGGCGTATACGAACCGAATCACTCGCGTTTCAAGAATAGATCCCATTGCGCACTCCGCTGCACTATAATATTGCAATTAATTAATTAACATGCTAATTTTATACAGATCTCTTCATCGTCTGAGTGAAACCAAACTCTGAGATGTTTCTCAACTGCTTTGCATCTTGGTAAGTAAGGAACAAAAAAACATCAAATTGAGCTAAGATTAAGACAAAGTAGTCGTTGTTGTGAAGTAGTCTTGTGGTGAAATTATCATAAAAACTGCAGCGGTTAGACGTAGGAGACAGATGTTGGACGGGGAGATGGAAAAGGGGAAGGACTTGATTAAATAACGCAGTTTGGAGACGAATAAAAGATGCAGAATACAAAGCCGCTGTTTGGATGGGTGGCCGTTTTAATAAAATGCAATTTATTTAGTAGGCATTCATTCACAATTTTGTTTAGTTTCAGCTGGCGTAAGCAAAAATATATTAATAAAATATGGCAGCAAAGAAAGGTATTTAATCACTAACGACAATATTAGTAAAAATTTACTCAATCGAAAATTTGAAACAAATTATCAGAAAAAAGATACGGTCACGTCTAGGAATTGAACCTAAGACCGTAGCCTCGCTGGGGCGATGCTTTACCACTGAGCTAATGGGACCCTATCTACTTCGGTCATATAACTGTATCATACTTCGACTAAGAAATACTATAATGGTAATCAGAAAAACGTAACGCTGTCCGAAACGTTGGCTAAAGAAGGAGGTGGCGCAGCACGGCATAACATCCCAAAAACAAATAACGAAAATACTTTTGGCCGTGAAAATCTAAAAACGTATCATTTTTATTTTGTTTTATTGTACTCACAAATAATTCACCAGTAAGTGGTTGAGTGGGCATCGCGTTTGGGTTCAACCCGAGCGTCCCGTGTTCGATTCCTCGGCTGGCAAGTCCTCCATCACAACACAAGCAAAATGTTCGGCTTTCTGTGGTGGTAGTAGGAGATTTTCAAGCATTGTATTCGTAACCCGGGAATATTTGTCTTTCTTTAAAAAAAAAAAAAGAAACAAAGAAAATTGCCCAAGTTGCCTCTATCATCATGAAACATTAAAATCTTTAATGGACTATATCTTATAATTTAAAGCAAAAATAAATAAAATAGCTCACATCCGTACTAGATATTAGATAAACCTTTTGATTACAAAAATAATTTTTTAGTTTGGTTGGGTATTTTGATCTCAAATCCAAAATTAAAATTAGTAGAAGTGGGCCGAAACGAGCCGCGCAAACGTTGCTCTTAATGTGTTACCTTTTGTTATTATATGGTGCGATGTTTTTTCCTCCTGAAAGATGACATGTATTCCGATTTTGCTGTGGATAATATCATCAACAAGGAATATTCCATTATCTAAGTATCACTTCAGAGTGAACTATTTTTTTCTGAACACGTCTTTTCCATTACACCCATCAACATTCAGCACGCAATACCAGCCACCCTGTAGTAAATTACAAACACAATCGCAGACAGGCCATTTGAAGCAATAATAATTAACGTTCACTGACCAAATCACAGATGACGGAGATAAGGCAGTCTCTCGATTAGAATTATCAAAAGGCATACTAGCCGAACGCACGCGTAATCAAGAGGAAGCCTGGTTGCCGAGAAATTTAGTATTTTACAAAACTTCTCCGGTCACTCCCTAGAATATTGAGCGAAAGGGACAACGACCCCTCAGGCTGATAATCTTAATATATATATTTCTTTAATTAAATGAAGACATTATGAGCGAAACTCAACCGAAAATCTGGAAACAGAAAAATCAGAAAAAGACATTTACACCTCTGGGACTCGAACCCAGGAACTCTCTACTTTCCGGGTCGGGTGCTCTTATCCATTGAGCTAAGGTGTCGATATCCAATTCGGTCACTTTTAACTGTACCATACTTCGACTAAGAACCACCCATATTATCTTCCTTTTTCTTAACGCATATTTTTATTGGCTGCCATCTTTATGAATGATTGCAAGATTCAACTCGAACTAAATGCAATCTAGATGGTGTCTGGATAAATTTTTATCCATTTTATTTAATGTGCGACATCTATTGACTCTTCTGCAAGTCTAGGATGAATATTATTATTTTTATTTTAACTTTTTATGAGTAAAACCTCAAACTGTAATATTTAATTAAATGAAGACATTATGAGCGAAACTCAACCGAAAATCTGGAAACAGAAAAATCAGAAAAAGATATTTACACCTCTGGGACTCGAACCCAGGATCTCAGGAACCCAGGAGGCGTTAAGAAAAATGAAGATAATATGGGTGGTTCTTAGTCGAAGTATGGTACAGTTAAAGGTGACCGAATTGGATATCGACACCTTAGCCCAGTGGATAAGAGCACCCGACCCGGAAAGTAGGGAGGTCCTGGGTTCGAGTCCCAGAGGTGTAAATATCTTTTTCTGATTTTTCTGTTTCCAGATTTTCGATTGAGTTTCGCTCATAATGTCTTCATTTAATTAAATATTACAGATTGAGGTTTTACTCATAAAAAGTTAAAATTAATAATATATATTTCTTCTGTCCGTGTGTATGTCACTGAACTCCTCCTAAACGGCTGGACCGATTTTGATGAAAAATTTTGTGTGGGTTCAAGGGGATTCGAGAATGGTTTAGATTCACAATTGGGTCAACTGGAAAATGTTCTTTTAATTAATTTTTTTATTTCTAAGGAGTTGTTGATTTTGGAATGTTTTACATTGGATCCGGCAGACTGCGCTACCATCGCAGTATCGAATATTCAATATTATTCTATTTTAATTTTAGTTTGTCCCGACAGTTGTGTACATTGGAGGTTATCCACCACATACCCGCCCTGGTATAAGTAACATATGGTTACTCCTTCAAGGCTCTCGCAAGATACTAATTTTTTTTGTTAAACGAAGCTACACTTATTTATTTTTGAACGAATCTAGACCTCCAGTGTCCCTGCATACGTTGTTAGTAAGCAGTATGCAAGTGCTTAACAGGAAACAAAATGCAAAAATATGTTAGTAAAGCAAATATGAATTAAACAGGGCAAAATGAGAAAAAAAAACTCATTCATGAGACTCCGTGAGCGGCATTGCATCGTGTAAAAAAAACCTGCAAGCACCTGTATTAAATGGAGAACATAAAAAATACAATAAATCTCAAATCAATAGGCAAGTACCAACAAAAAATGTGAATGGCATTCGGTCTGACCATAAACCACATTAGCTTCCGTGTCCCTTAGCCAACCACTCAGTGAAGCCTCAAAGAATGTTAACTGAATATTTGGGGTAAAATACCCGAAGACTAAAAGAAAATTCAGCATTGAGTAGTCAGAGGCAGGACAAAGGACAGTCAAGGTCGCCTGATCAAGCCTCAAGCCTACACATGTCATTGGGGGAGGCGCAAAGATTTGAGAGGGACCTGCAAAACAGATAATGTAAGTAAATATGAAGCAGGAACGAGGTCCATCACACCCCCATACGGGGATAGGGAAATAAAATAATAAAAAATAAAAGTTGGAGTTCAGTTCATCCAGTAAAACAATGAAAAAGTTAAAGACAAATATAACAAAACAAGGAACATGACCTAAATAACAGGTATTAAAGTAATTATTAATAGAACAAATCGCAAGACAACTATATAATTTTTTTGAAAATATAGTGAACAAAATAGATAAATAAAATATTGCAAAAGAATTAACTATTGTATACAATTAACTATTATATATTTATATATAAATAAAGAATAAACATAACGCAAATATGTAAAATACAATTGAAAAATATAACAAATAACTAATAATAAAATAACAAATAACAGAAACACAAAATACATATTACATAACAAATAAATCCAAGCAGTAAAGGAATCATAAAGAGTGTCCGTGGATTCAAAAGCAAAATACACCTGGTACCTAAGTAATTTTACAGCTAGTCAGCGACTCTAAGAACAGGCCATCTCTCAACCCAGACTTTCGTGAATTTCCTCAGGCACTCAAAGTTTACCTTATTCGAAACGAGATCTGTATTCCAAACAGGTCTCGTAATAACCTGCAAACCATCAATCATTTCATCTCGAGCATCCGTCAAAATCTCACAGTGCCACAAAATGTGCTCGGCTGTTTGGTCAGTATCACCACAAGCGCAATTGGGATGGGATGATAGAGTCAGTCTGTGAAGTCTACCTCTAAACTCTCCATGCCCAGAAAGCAATTGGGTGATGTGGTGGTCCATTAAAAGATATGCCCCTTCCATTCTGATTTTAACTGATGGAAAGAAGGAGAAGGTCCATCTTCCCATATTCGATCTATCCCATCTCATCTGCCATTCACTCAGCGTTCTTTTTCTCATCATCTTTAGAAGTTCAGGGAGAGGCACTGCTCCACCAGGTATTAATTCAATACCAAGGTGGTTTACAGGTCTTCCTCTTTTCAGACACTTCTTTGTCAAAACTTCCCTAATTTCTAAATCTATTGGCAAAATGCCGGCCAAAATTGGCAAAGCATCCGATGATACTGTTCTGTAGGCTCCTGAAAGCGCCAGTAAAGGGATTCGCTGGCTCCTCTTAAGCGCTGAATGAATGAGTGAATTACCCAGTCGATGTTCCCATACACAGGCACCATATGAAACTTGTGCCACATATATGCATGTGTATAATAGACGGAGCGCAGGGAAACGTAAACCCCATTCAGCAGTTGAGACTCTTCTCAGTTTTAAGAAGAGAGCCTGGGCCTTACTAGAAACGCTTTTAACGTGAGTCAAGAACGAGGACGATCTGTCTAATGTAACGCCTAGATATTTAGTACTCTCAACGAAACGGATTGCGGTATCTCCCATTTTTATGAAAGGGTTTCTACCTCTACTGAGGGAGCCTTTCATAAGGAGACCCACGGTCTTATGGGGAGCAAAAGTCAGTCTGTTTTCCTTTCCCCAGTTAAGAATCATATTCAAACCTTCTTCAGCTTTATTTTCAACTTCTTTTCTACTGTTCCCAGAGACCAAATACAATTTGTCGTCTGCGTAATCAATCGCAACAGGACAACGTCTGTCGGGTCCGCTATAAATAAATAAAATAAATTGTTGAACATTCCAGAACACTCTCGAATGTTGTCGTGAGCGAAGCCGGGTAACCCAGCTAGTACCTAAATAAAATCATCAAAATCGAGTTATTGTACTCCCCACTTTTCTCATCCAAAAGTGGACCGATTCCTAAGATTTGTTTTGCTAGCTGTATGAGAAGAAGATATTCTATGTCTGTACGTTTTGCTTTTTAAAAAAATAACTATCAAGTTTGCACAATGAACGTCTGTTGATGGCGTTCAAGCCAAGCAATTTCAAGCGCCACTCCTGAGTGGGCGCTGTACCCGAGCTCACTCAAGACCACGCCCTTCATAATAATAATGATAATAATATTAGCCTTTATTCAGACAGTAAATTACGTAGCATTATTTATGAATTGAATAAACTAGTCATAAATATCTCAAAATGTAATAAAATATCATTTACACGTAATAAAAATAAAATTTTATTTGATTATACACTAAACGGGACACTTATTAACGAAGTTGAATCTATCAGGGACCTTGGGGTAACGCTTGATTCTAAATTAAACTTTATACAACACACAAATAATGTCATCAACAAAGCCAACAAAATGCTGGGATTTATAATTCGTATATCGAAACCTTTTCGAAATGTAAATACTCTATATTCCCTCTACACCGCATATATCCGCCCACACTTAGAACACTGCACACCGATCTGGACTCCTTTCTACCAAGCCCAATGATCGAAAGAATTCAAAAAAAAAATTTTAAACACTTAAATTACAAACTTAACCTACACTTTCTAAATTACACCGATTCTATTAAATTTCATCAGTTCAACTCCCTGCATACACGACGATTAATTTTTGATCAAATTTTATTATTTAAAATTTTAAACAATGGCCTGGACTCACCAGAGCTTACCAATTTAATAAAACTCCATATTCCTTCAAGATTAACCCGACAATCAAATTTACTTCATTTGCCCACTTGTAGAACAAACTTTAGAAAAAATTCCCCGATTTCTCGAATATGTGCGCAATAGCGATGAGTAGGTTCAGCCGGAATGGGTTCTTGAACTCGAGTCCTTTGTGGGAAGCGGATCCCAATCCCACTCCTTTTTCAAACCAACCACTCCCAGAGAACTCGAACGAATGCCTCTTCCCAGCGCTTGACACCCGCATGCGAACTCGCACCCGAATGTGAAGCGCGGACTCGCGGACAAACGCGGAACTCGGAGCCGGACCGAGAACGTGAATACCCCTACCGGCCGACGCAACGGGAGCGACGGGTGACAGTCCCGAGTCCGCGTGCGGGTCCTTGCGCTCTATCGGGCTCTAGTACCTGTGCAGGTCCCGGGTCCGAGTTCTTCTGCGGGCTCTGTCCGGGGCTGCCTCCGAGTTCTTGTCCGAACTCGTGCGTCCCGCCTCGGTGCGCCGCAACAGCGCCCAGTACCTACTCAGTCCGTCCGGGTCCTTGCGCGCTGTCGGGCTCTAGTTCCTGTGCAGCTCCCGGGTCGCGTATTTTCAAAACCTACACCGGTTCAGTCGCCTTAGCGGCAATCAACATTTTAAATACACCTCTATATTGGTTATTTTTTATCACTTTGCAAAAACAAAAATTGAGATAAAATAATCTTTCCAATGTGTATGTTAGAAATTAATTATTTTGTTTCTAAATATTAAAATTTTGATATTATTCCCATATTTTGTAAATATACCTATATATTCATTATTTTTTATCACTTTGCAAAAACAAAAATTATTCTAAAATCTAGATAAAATAATATTTCCAACGTGTATATTAGAAAGGAAAATTTTTATTTCTTAGTATTTAAATTTTGAAAATGTAAATTGTCGCTGCCGCGACTGAATCGGTATAGGGTTTGGAAATACGCTCCCGGGTCTGAGTTCTTCTGCGGGCTCTAACCGGGGCCGCCTCCGAGTTCTTGTCCGAACTAGTCCCGCCCCGCCTCGGTGCGCCGTCCCATCGCTAATGCTACGGGCACACTTGCTCATTTGAAGCCAAAGAGCATGCTACCTAGTAGCAATTGCTACCTAGTAGCATGTGTGTCCGTGACGTTGCTAGTAATGAGCATGCTCATTTGAAGCCAAATGAAATAGCTCACGAATCAACAGCCGTTTGATTTATGAGCATGCTCATTGGATTATCGGGTGGAAGGGGAAGCCTCTAAGCAAGTGTGAACAGGCTGGCTTATGAGCATGCTCATGTCATTCCGATCTCAGTTCGCGCCAGGGATGGTATGCCCAAAAATTTATTTCCCTAGATTTCGTTAAAATAATCACTTTTACACAAGTTCGTAGTCACCGTTTTTATTATCTTTCTTACACGGCAATTTTTAATTTTGCTAATGGAAATTCTCGATTCTCGATAGCAACACTGGAACAACTAATCTGACACAGCTCTGTCACAGTGTCAAATGTATACATACAGAATAATAATCATCAAACAGTATTAATACCCTTGCATCTGCGTGGTTGAATTTCAGAACCCGACTTCGATTGCAAATTGACGCCACGCCTTACGCGCCGCGCCTCAAATAACATCTATGTTCATGAAATCTCAAGCAAATCTACCGTTGTAATTCGGTTTTAATTCAAGAATCTGTCAAAATATGTCGCTACTTCCGTCAACAGCCGCATGTGTAAATTTCACCCCTAGGTATACGTACTACGAATTTATAGAATTAAGTATCTTTCAGGATATGGAAAGGTGGTACTTGACGAGTTGCGAATAATAAAATCACGCGGCTATACGCGATATATTTTGGCTACATATTATGAAATTTGGCAGGCGGGAATGGGTACCGCCGCCCCGGGAACCTTTATTGGATAACCAACACCTCTGCCATAGGTCATCCCAAGTGGTTCGCTACGTTTGGTGATTTAGCAGGGGTGCCCGGGTTTATGGGGTGAGGTTTGCCTAGATCTTGGAGGCGGATGACCAGGACACTCTGAACCCCAGATTCCTACCCACCCCTTAAACCCTTTTCCTTCCCAGAATTCCCCTCCATTTCCTTTCCTTAAAAAAACCCTCCACACATCATTCCTAAAGATGACATAAGCCCTGAGGCAGATTATTTTCCTCAGGGCCTCCTGTGTGGGGTTCGTGTAAAAAATATATATTACATATGACGCCATTGCGTGTCTCAGTTACTTTTTCACGGTTACTTTGTCTCGGTGACTAGGTGTCACTGGATCACAGTGGATCCGAGGAACTGGCTATTTTTGGAACCAGTTCCTATCGGATTTATAAAATGGTCACCAACACTCAAACTGGGTGAAGCCGAAACAAAATCCGCCCGCAGGGCCTAGCATCAAAAACCTGTGGAGCGGATTTTTAACTACTTGTGAGATCATAATTATACAAACGTCCCATTTCTTGCTGTACTTTTCCAAATAAAACACTTTTTGCCAAATGAAATAGTAATTTCAAAATATGTATATACACTTAAAACTGAATCAAAAACGATATTCCTATTAAAAAAGTCACTTTGCAAAATAAAAATCAACCGCAATCACCGAAACTGAAGAAAATATCTTGTAATAAACATATTTAGATAAAAACAACTTGAAACCTAAATTTAAACCTAGATAAAAGCAACTTGAAACCTAAATTTAATATCATTTTGAGTTGTCGGTGTTAAAAACAACATTGCTTGATTTATGTCAGTATATTAACAGTATATAAGATTCACGGAAATTAAAAATAATAATAATTATCGACTAGCAATACCAGTAATATTGTCATACGTAAAAAAAAATTGTACAAAATGTTTGAGTTCGAAATTTCCCTAGATCTAGGGAAATTTCCCTAGACATACCATCCCTGGTTCGCGCCTGCGCGTTCTTGGCAAAAATGTCAAAATAGATGGGCAAATTGGTGGACGAAAAAACCTTTCTTTTCGTGATTTATTATGGGAATCACGAATGTGTTTGGATTTTTATTATTACAAGGTCACCACAATATCCACAATAGACTTTCAAATTCCCCAACAGTTCCTTTACCTCTAAAATGAAACCACATTCTATTGAAAATAGTATTTATTTTTTATAATTTAGACATATTCGAATTTGTTGATGTCTTTGACGAAAATCAACCTATAGAATATCATATGCGGAATAACCTGGTATTAGTTAATTTATGGGAATAACATTCCGCGTATGAGTTTTTATATCACGCTTTCAATTTTAAAGAGTAGCTCGTCAAATTTCTGCGGAAGCATTCATAAATGATTTTTATATCCGTTGATATCTTCTTTTCGCATTTCTACTAACAAATGATTACTTGCTCCAAGGTTTGTTCTTCTAGTGATCCAATTGCGAACCCAAATCGAACTTTTTATTTTGTTTTTTTCTTTCGCCAAAAGTTTCTTCAGTAAATGAGTTGCAAGCAATACAATTACTTTATTGACTTCTGTGCGGACAGAACTGACTCTATTATGTCCTTGTAATTGTATATCGTTGACATCTTGGACCCAAATCAACCGTTTTGTTTTCTTTTGTCAAAAGATTCTTAAATAACGAATAATTGCGTTGCAAGCAATACGATTACTTTGTTTAGTTCTGGGCGAACGGAACTGACACTACACGATCACATTTATTATTTGACATGAGCATGCTCATTAAATAGCATGTGTGTTCAAATGTTGGCTTTGAGCACGCTCATTCAAGAGAAAGCTCAAACCAAGCCTGCTCGTTAATGAGCAAGTGTGTACAGTTGACTATTTGACATGAGCATACTCATTAATGAGCATGCTCATAAGCCGGCTTGTCAATGAGCAAATGTGTCAGTACCTTAAGTCCGCAACCAAGAACTTGAACCCGGGACCCACTCCTAGAACTCGAGTTCTTTTAAAACGAAGCACTCCTCGGAGGCCTCCGGCAAAATGCAGAACTTACCCACCTCTAGTGCGCAATACAACGAATTGTTTCACAACGTAGACATTTTTAATTTAAACCTTCAGAAGTATCGAATAGAAGTAACGCGTGCGATATTGGATTGATACGGAGTGTGGAAGGTATCGAGAGCATCTCATATCCTTATCCTATATTCTCCCTCCCCTCCCCCTCCTCTCCCCTTCCTAAGACTAAAATTTTAAAACTCCATCTAGAAAATATATTAGCATAAGAAACTCTTTTGGCTTCACTGCAGTTAACGTATATTTTTATGTCTATTTTATGTTTATAAGCTGTTTGTTTCTTACAAATAAAAAAAATAAAAATAATAAACTTTTCACATATTCATTTATCATGCATCGACTCCCTGTCTGTATGTCACCAGTAACTCAACTGTTGACAAAGGCCTCCTCCGACTGTCGCCATTTCTCTCTATCATTAGCTATTCTTGTCCATGTACCATCTGCTATGGCTTTGATGTCGTCAACCCACATAATAACGCCCTACATAATAAAGGTTAAATTTATTTTTATTTTTTTCTGTTCTATACTGTACTTGTTTCTTTACTGTGTACGTATGTAAAACTATAAGGGATGTGTGGGATTACACTATTAGAATTATTATTATTATTAACGAATTTTGGAGGTCCTAACTCCTATAAGAAGTAACTTATAAAAATAAAAATAAAACGTACCGACACGCTAGTGTTTCATGTCAATATCTTTATCTTTATATGCGTAAAATCTCGCGTCACGATGTTTGTCCGAGATAAACTCCCAAACTACTAAACCGATTTTGATGAAATTTGACTTTTTGTGTGTAATTTGGTCCAACTTGAAAGACAGGATAATTTTTATCTAGATTATTGACCTCAATATTTATTATTGCGAATTAAATGTTTGTTATAGGACAATGCTTTGTAATTATTTTTTTAGTTCTATAAGTTTCTAACAGATGGCGGTATGAGTTAATTTATCGATACAACACTTGGTTATTTAGGTTGGGTAGCCATCCAGTAGATGGCGTTGTGTTTCGATTTCATGTCACAGCAATGCGTGGCCGGATCTGCTAGTTATATATAAAAAATTGTGTGCAGTTCACACGCGGTAGAAAAGAAACCGTCAAAAAACTAAAGTAGACAAGAGTAGGGAGGCTACGAAGCACCGCAGAAAGAGGAGACCGATTATTCTATCTCTTGCTCTCGCAGGCTAAATCCGATAGATGTAGGTGTTTGTCTTTGTAGTGTAGCTTTTTCGTATCATCGAGTTTCAAATCACAACGGTACTAAAGAAGTTTTCACCTCAAAAATATATGCGGCGATTTCGAAATTCAGAGAGGAAATCGTTTGTATGGACACAACGCCGCCCCGTTTTCTCTTAAGCACCCCATCAAGTATCTACTGACTGACATGCTAACTCACCTGCTTGCTAATGGGTGTATAGCTATTTCTGACCACGCGCCTCTAGGGAAGGAGACTGGATCTTATGCAGCTAGCCACTACTGCATTAACGTGCAAAGGAATATATATATTATGCATTCTACACACAGCGAGATTAAACAACCTTTGGAGTTTGAGGCGATTTGATGGGAGGGGACGTTCTGTGATCGCAACCCAGCGCGCCTACGATGTGCACCTAGGACGTCAGCTAACTGATTTGATCTACAAAAACTAAGTAAAACAAAACTTTCTTTCTTTTATACATTCAATAATATTATTATTCAATTTATAAAAACAGTTTATTTATGTAGTGTATCGTAAAGCTTCTGCCTTGTAGAGACAGATGGCGGTGACATCAGCTATCGATAGAATCCGCTAGGTGGCAAGCCGTAGTGCTTGAGTTCTTCGACAGGAGGTCAGGACAGCTCAGAGGCTGTGTTTTTAATGTTCACACGCCAGAACCATTTTAGCCAGCTCTTAGTTAGGTTGACTAACGTAGTCCCAATTGTATACGCGAAGTATAAATAAAACCAGATAAAGAACCAGACTATTTCATTGCACGAAGTAATCTCCATCCAAGGGAGTTGGAGAATCTGATAGTGTGTCTGCAAATTAACAGAACATTACAATTTATAAACAAGTTATGCTAGGTAATTATTATTACACGTGACAGCTGTTTCGCCTTCTGAAGGCATTATCAAACTGGACAGTTGATAATGCCTTCAGAGCCCCTGCATAGTTCATGGAGATGACACACAGACAAACACGGCTGCATGCTAATGAGATCCTCTATCTCTCTAGAATGCTGCACATTCAACACAGTTATTTAGTAGCTAATCAGCGACTAAACAAAAGTGAGTGTGGACATTGACAATTTGAAGCCAGTAATATATTGATAGTCAACCAATGATGGAAATCAAGGAGTTACTTCAGACACCAACGACGATAGATGGTACTCTTCTGATATCATACTTAACTGCCATCTGCCGTCATCGTGCTGCATACTCAACACAGATATTTAGACGCTAACCAACTAAGTGAGTGTGGATATTGACAATTTGAACCCAGTATATATTGCAACCAGTGATGGAGATTTGAGATGGCAATCAATGAGTTATTTAAGACAACAACGACGAAAGATGGTACTCTTCCGATATCATAAAAAAACTGCCATCTGTTGGGATTTAGCAAAACTTCATTTTACTAACTATGCTATCGACATCTATTGAAAGAAGATGAAACTACGAGGGTCAGTCACAAAGTAATGCCTCCTATTTTTTTCTTCTTTAATAAAGTTAGTTAAGTGAAAATTTTGAATTTGGTGCTTTTCCTCAAACCTTCTTCTACAATCTACTGCAATATTAACTTTTTCCGTCAACGGGTGGCAGAACTATCGCTTGCAAAATGGCCGACATCGATGTTCGTAATAGACAGCGTTCTGTGATTGATTCTTGACTTTAGAAGGTGAAACGCCCATTCGCATTCATGAAAGACAGTGGATGTCAGCACTGTTAGATGATGGCTTCGTCGCTGTAACGAAGCTGAATGACAAACACTGGCTGACTAAAAGCGGAACGGTGCAGGCCGTTGATTGCAGTGACTGCACGCGATTTGATGACATCATTCGCGGTGACCCCAGATAACTACAGATGTCGCATTCTCTCCCTCAGCAAAGTCAGTGATGACGATTATTAAACTACTAATTATTTAACAAAAGTTTGTGCAAGGTGGGTGCCAAGAAAGTTAACCGGCCAGAATAAAGAAACAAGAGTGGATATTAAATTGACACTCTCTCCAGGGTGAATTGCCTAAAACAAAAAAAAAATTGAAAAATAACAAATTAATCGTCAATAATGTGGTTTTCAACCCTTGTAATTGCATTTTTTTTATTTCTTGATAATTCAAGGAGAAAAAAAAGGAGGCATTACTTTTTGACTGACCCTAATTCGTACATTCTATTGTGTATATATAAAGTTGTATTTACTGTTCAGTTATTGTTAGGTTGACCACCACAGGCAATCGTGTATCACAGCGGTTTTCCACCTGTGGTACGCATACCCCTTGTTGGGGTACGCGCTAGCCAAAAATTGGGGGTACACAATATCGTGGCACGAATGTAGGTTTTAAAACTCAGCTCGACGTTTTCAAACTTTGCTTTGCAAAAGCAAGCTCAAGGGTCACATCGACTGCATGATAACATTGTATGATTGATTATAAAGGGTGTAACAGGAAATCGGGCTTTCATTTTGTCTACTGCTAGTTGTTTTTCCGCAATTTAAAAAAAAAGTCATTCTCTCAATACACGTTGTGAGTTTGGAGTTGTGTATGGAGAACATTATTTTTTTTCGTCGAAATAAAAAGACGTCGAAAATTTGTTTAAATTCGCGTGTAGAATCACTGCTTGAAAATATTCGAAGTCGTGTTGCACTTTGTATTAAATTGCATTAATTGTATTTGTGTGACTTGATTGTTAATAGATAGAGGGCACAGGGTGCAACAAATATGTAGTAAGAGTCGAGGGGTACGCAGGCTCAAAAAGGTTGAGCATCGCAGCCCATCAGGTCCAGTCATCTTAAGTCGTGCACTATTTGCAGTGACTTGATTGTTAATAGATAGAGGGCACAGGGTGCAACAAATATGTAGTAAGAGTCGAGGGGTACGCAGGCTCAAAAAGGTTGAGCATCGCAGCCCATCAGGTCCAGTCATCTCAAGTCGTGCACTATTTGCAGCGGAGTCCGTGCCCGCGCACAGGTCATTACTAGAGTCATTAGCGCCTAGAGATGCGGCCTCGAGCCCCGTGCATAGTGCAACGAGGTGCAACACACACAGAATCACACACACCCGGCTGCATGACATGCTAATGAGACCCTCTATCTCTCTGGTTTACTGCACATTCTAACATAGTTACTTAGTCGCTAACCAGATAAGTGAGTGTGGACATTGACAATTTGAAGCCTGTATATTGATAGTCAATAGTGAGGAGATTTGAGATGTAGATCAAGGAGTTGTGAACAGATTGGATAATATTTTTCTTCTCAGTATATCTGGTTTTCACCCTTAAGAGCGAATAACTAACTAACTAACTAACCATCACGCCGTTTCCCCGCAGGGGTGGGCAGAGAGGATGGACCGCCAAACAACTCGGTCCTAGCACACACTCTTTGCTTCACTCACCTTCATACATCGTCTCATACATACTCTTCTATTATTATGACTTTTGACATGGTCCGACTCAAGTATCTGATTCACTTGATCGTGCCGTGTCTTCTTCGTGCGTCCCCGACTTCTTTTACCATTCACATTTGCGTCATATATTCTTCTTACACTACTTTCTTTGTTCATTTGCTCTACATGCCCAAACCATCTGAGGGTCCCTTTCTTAATGTTACTCATTATGCTTACATCAGCCTTACATTCTTGCGGATCTCCACATTTCTCACACGATCATATATGGATTTACCAAACATATGCCTCAGGGATCTCATTTCAACAGCATTCAGTTTACTTTCATCCTTCCTCTGCCAGTTCCATGCCTCACTGCCATACATCAGGGTAGGTACCAGGACTCCATTGTGGATTGCTAGCTTCGCTTCTTTTGACAGTTTTTTATTAGCGCCAACGGCATTCAGTCCTCCATTAATGGAGTTACCGGCATTTACCCTTCTTTCGATATCTCTTCTCATCTCTAGTAAACATACTACCCAGATACACAAACTCATCCACCTGCTTCAAGTATTCATCCACCTGCTCCAGGAATAACCAGACAAAACCGGAAATATGTCATTTTTAAATCAAATTTTAGACGTATTGACTCTTTTCCACAAAAATTTATAAATTGATTTCGAAAGACTGTTCTTTTATCTAGTAAAGCTTTTTTTTTAATTTTGAGAAAATGTTTATTTTCAGTACAATAAGGTTTTACCGTAGGTAAATGCAGTAAAATAAATCAATAAATTATTTGGAAAAACTACTTTTCAGAATTTAAATTTAAGTTCAAATAAAATCATAAAAAAAAGATTCGCGCCCTTGTTTTGTGACGAAAATATTTCAGTTTGCCTATTTATTTACGGTCTTACAACTAATATATATTTTTAAAAAAACATTGTTATTTTGCTTAAACATTATTGAAAGCAGGTGGACTGTCGAGGGATCAACTCTCATAGAATCCGTACACGGACACGCCCACAACACATTTCTACCGTTGTTATCTATTCGGTGAAACACTTTAATACAGTTTTATAGCACGCCCGACCGAGCGTGCGCAATAAAACAATATCGGTCGAATGTTCAAGAAGCGAAACCGGTCGGGGGGGATACTTACGTACAGACGCTCGAAACAAACGAGACAAAGCAGTGTCTGGAAATTTTATTATGGTAAAATTTCAATAATAAACTAGTATAATGTAGAGATTTAATGGAGAAATGAATCATAGATAATTACATTTACAGAATGTTAGGGACGTACTTTACTTATTTTAACCAGTGATTTCTGGTATTATTTGGAGTAAAAAATGTAAATGGCCCGAACCACTCTCGACGGTCACTGTCTACTAGGGCACTCCTGTCGGCAATCGATAGAAGCACTTTTCCTGCTGGCATCTGTCGGCAGCACTTAGAAGCAGTACATTATAATCGAGTTGTTTGGTTTCGGTGACAATTGTGATGTTTTTTTTTCCAATCAAAATCATAAAAAATCAGTAGGTATTGCACAGTTAGGGGCAGGTTGAGGGGTTGGTTGATTACTCGGCTAAGTGACCAGTGATGATATGTGAAATAATATTTTTTTTGTTTGATTTTGAAGATAAAAATTTGAAAAAAAGACATGTAAAAAGTCACCGGAGACCAAAATTTCGTTAACATTTTTTACTCCAAATAATGTAAGGAATCACTAGTTGAAGTCAAGTCAAGTGAACGCCAAAGTGAATCACCATGACCGCTGAGCATTTACGATGTTTCCGTTTTGTAATGAATATTATTAAGATATGAGCGTCCAACTTATGAATATAAAATAGATAGATATCGGAATTTTTTTGTGTGTGAATATTACACAAGAGCTCCAACTGCTTGCTCCCTACGTCTGGAGCCAATGAGACTTAACATCACATCTCAGCCAGATCGAAAGAGAATGGTTGAGGGAGACCTAATCTTGACCTCGTGTACCGCAGTGGGAGGGATGGATGCATGTGTTAGTCACTCCTGAACACACTGACCCCCAGATTCCTACCCACCCCTCACACCTTTTTCTTTCACTGAACATCCCCAAAGATCATATACACCCTACAGGGAATTATTTTGAGCGTTGCAGTGAGGCATGGAACTGGCGGAGGAAGGATGAAAGTACACTGAATGCTGTTGAAATGAGATCCCTGAAGCGTATGTGTGGTAAAACCATGTATGATCGTGTGAGAAATGTGGAGATCCGCAAAGAATGTAAGGCTGATGTAAGCATAATGAGTAAGATTAAGAAAGGGACCCTCAGATGGTTTGGGCATGTAGAGCGAATGAACGAAGAAAGTAGTGTAAGAAGAATATATGACGCAAATGTGAATGGTAGAAGAAGTCGGGGACGCCCGAGGAAGACATGGCACGATCAAGTGAATCAGATACTTGAGTCGGGCCGTCAGAATAATAGAAGAGTTTGTATGAGATGATGTATGAATGTGAGTGAAGCAAAGAGTATGTGCCAGGACCGAGTTGTTGGCGGTCCGTCCCTCTGCCTACCCCTGCGGGGAAACGGCGTGATGGTTAGTCAGTTAGTTAGGGAATTATTTTCCTCATTGCACAAATAACATAGTTCTTTAAATTTTGTCAGGTTATTCATAACCCAGGGATGTCGTCGACCCGTGAAAAACCACGGATGCACTAAATTCTCGACAAATCAGTTCCAAAATTGAACACTGCAGTAGAGGTGGGTAAGTTCTGCATTTTGCCGGAGGCCTCCGAGGAGTGCTTCGTTTTAAAAGAACTCGAGTTCTAGGAGTGGGTCCCGGGTTCAAGTTCTTGGTTGCGGACTGGGCGCTGGGACGGCGCACCGAGGCGGGGCGGGACTAGTTCGGACAAGAACTCGGAGGCGACCCCGGTTAGAGCCCGCAGAAGAACTCAGACCCGGGAGCGTATTTCCAAACCCTATACCGATTCAGTCGCGGCAGCGACAATTTACATTTTCAAAATTTAAATACTAAGAAATAAAAATTTTCCTTTCTAATATACACGTTGGAAATATTATTTTATCTAGATTTTAGAATAATTTTTGTTTTTGCAAAGTGATAAAAAATAATGAATATATAGGTATATTTACAAAATATGGGAATAATATCAAAATTTTAATATTTAGAAACAAAATAATTAATTTCTAACATACACATTGGAAAGATTATTTTATCTCAATTTTTGTTTTTGCAAAGTGATAAAAAATAACCAATATAGAGGTGTATTTAAAATGTTGATTGCCGCTAAGGCGACTGAACCGGTGTAGGTTTTGAAAATACGCGACCCGGGAGCTGCACAGGAACTAGAGCCCGACAGCGCGCAAGGACCCGGACGGACTGAGTAGGTACTGGGCGCTGTTGCGGCGCACCGAGGCGGGACGCACGAGTTCGGACAAGAACTCGGAGGCAGCCCCGGACAGAGCCCGCAGAAGAACTCGGACCCGGGACCTGCACAGGTACTAGAGCCCGATAGAGCGCAAGGACCCGCACGCGGACTCGGGACTGTCACCCGTCGCTCCCGTTGCGTCGGCCGGTAGGGGTATTCACGTTCTCGGTCCGGCTCCGAGTTCCGCGTTTGTCCGCGAGTCCGCGCTTCACATTCGGGTGCGAGTTCGCATGCGGGTGTCAAGCGCTGGGAAGAGGCATTCGTTCGAGTTCTCTGGGAGTGGTTGGTTTGAAAAAGGAGTGGGATTGGGATCCGCTTCCCACAAAGGACTCGAGTTCAAGAACCCATTCCGGCTGAACCTACTCATCGCTACACTGCAGTTGAAATAATTTTCCGTTAAAATATTATATTATATTTTATGTAAGCACTTTATCGCTTGTCTGAATTACCTAGATAAGAACTTCCAACTTTGAAAATTTGAACATCTAAATTAAAAACAAAATTCAAAAGCTCATTGCACCCGAATTACATAAAGACTCAGAGACAATCAAAAATAGAATTTTTCGTAATTAAATTAAAATTTAATTTATCACATTCAAATATCGAATTTCGTGTGACCCTCTGGGGTCTAGGAGACGAGAAATAAATTGGCGACATCAATTTTCTTTCAAGTCGGTACAGACCACATTATTCAGCGGTTTCATGGCATACTATTTTTGCATATTGCGAATTATAAATACAAACTCCAAGACACACTATCGGAGCCCCCCTTGCCCAGTGGGGCGTCCCACTCGCTGGGAGCGCCTTACACGCTTCGTGGACCAGCTGACGAATATCTTGCATTCGATTCACTGCTCCTATAGGTTCACCGCTGCTAATAATGACAGGGCCGGACCTACAAACAATAATTGAGCGCCCCATGCCAAAAATTGACGTCTTAAATATAAGGCTGAAATTTTTTTTTTTTTTTATATATTTATTTTCACATCAACTCCCGAACGGAGGCTCCGAGAAAAATAATTTCCCTGCGGGACTAGATCATCATTGGGGATGCTGCGTGGAGGGTCTTAAGGAGAGGAAAAGAGTGAATATGAGTTAGCATGTGTCCCAATATGCGATAGTTTCCAGATGGGGAACGGTACGAAAAAAAAACATTGTGTAAAACTAGTAATTATTGAAATAAGGAAACGTTTATAAAGTACTAGCTGGTATGCGTTGCTATGCCATTTAATAAAGAAACGTTTCCACGGCAACGATTTGTTTTACTTAGCAACGATTTGTTTTGCTTAGCAATAACTCGGTTTTCTTAGGGGCAGAAAACGTATAATAAAATAAATTAATATAAATAAAATAAATTAATTTCATAACGCCAGGCTTACCATTATATATAGCCTATAATAGTACTCGCATATAATTTAGCTTTCTATAAGTGAAAGAATTTTTAAAATAGTTTTATTGTTTTATACGTAACAAACAAACACACGCAGTTTCGTATTTATAATATTAGTATAGATGTTCACAAGACCTAAACAATATATGTAACATATTTAAATAGGTCAATAGCAATCACGACATTATTAAACAATTAAGAAAGCATATTTCAAATAGTATTAATACGCTAGCATCTGTACGGTTGACATTTGAAAGAAGCTCGACTTCGAGTACCTACATTTCTAACGCCGCGCCTTGTGCAAAACCATCTTCGTTCGTGAAGTTTGTTACAAATCAACTCTCGTGACGCCCGCCGCCCGCAGGGCCTAGCTTTTTAACTTCTATTAGAGAAACTGTTGTCACAATTGTTTTCTCGGTAAATCGGTATAACCGGTAATGAATCAATTTAGGCACCTTCAAAATTGAAATTTAGAATCATATATAAAAATAAGTCGTCTCAAAGTGGTCTAAACGTAGTTTGAAAATGGCTTTGAACGCCGAAAAAGCTGTCACAATAATAATAAAAAAAACTAAAATACTGGCGAACTTATTAATAACAACATTAAATGTGATTCTCGATAAATTAAAAATAAATAAATAAAACGCCCATCACTGCTTGACAGATTCGGCCCTGCACACGGGATCACTAATAATACACATTTTGTATAGTTCTAGATACGGAAGACGCGAGACTTTGCATTTTGTTTCGACTGAATAACCCCATAATAGATGGAAGATGTTACTCTTCCGCACTCCTTCATTCCTAGCAGGATTAACAAACAACACGTTTAGGTCCTAGGAGTCCAAAACACAGCACACAGCACTACAGACAATGGAACAACTTTAATCCGACACAATTGTAAATCTATTTACATCACAAAAGAGGCTGAACGCTAATTTCAACAGATTTGAAGTGACGGAGATATTATTCAAGACGAAGAATTGGTGAGCCACATTAATTAATTAATTCTGTTCAGAAACAACAGGGAGTCATTTTAATATATATGTCTATCATTGGAACACACTGGAAGCCTGAGTTGGTTCTTTTTTACATTAGCTCCGCACCAATTTTCCACAGGGCCTATGTCACCCTTGGGGATGCTGTGTGGGGGGTATTTTTAATTAAAAGAAGGAGACGAAGTTTTGGTAAGGAAATATCTATAATAATCTGGAGTGACGGACTTATGAATCCATCCCTCCCACTGCAGTACAACAGGGTCTATCTCATCCAGTGCCTCCCGGTACGGCCCGCCACGCACCAGGTGGGCATACCCATCTGCCGCCAAACCTAGGAAACCTGGACCATGAACCCGGACACCCTTACTAAGTCACCCCAAGCGAATCACTCGGTGTGACCTATGACAGTTGGATATCCAATGAATGGTTCCCGGGGCGGCGGTACCCGCACCGTTTCTCCTCGATCCTTGGCTACGTATCCGGAGGTTGCGGGTTCAAATCCCGACGGACGCAAATCTCGATAACATTAAGCGAGTTTACAAGCTGCTATTTGGGAAATTCACTATCTGTTAGTAAACTCGCTCAGTGTCATCGTATTACTTGCTAACTAGCAGATTGTAGACAATCTACGAAAAAAGTTGAAAGGTGGTCAACTTTACTCGCTACTTGCTCAAGATGGCGGCCTACCAACAGCTGATTTCGTAACCGACAGAATTAGTTCGCGCGGCAGCCGTAATTCTCGCTACTGGCTAGCGTGTGGCGCTAGCTGCGAGCTCAAGTTTTTACAAAATATCGACCGAATTGGTTCGCGCGAGAGTCGTTATTTTAGTTGCTACTGTCGCTACTGAGCGAGTAGACAGTTTTGTGTGTCATCATGACAATCTCACTCGCCGATTCACCCGCTTTTAAACTACCGGCTAGTAGCTTGTAAACTCGATCTATGTAGTCGAGGCTTAAATTTATTTGAGAGCAATTTATTAATATTTAAAATATATGTTGAATGCTTGCGGCACCTTCCAGAATAGTCGATACTCTCAGTACCGCCCTGGTGAAAACAACGATTCAGAATCTGAACTTTGCTTGAATTGGCTTAAGCCGTGTTTGGTCACATCCCCACCTTTCTCTTTCCCAACTCTTTCCTCTCCTGTGGATGCCACCTTCTAACTGGATCCAGAAGGTTGGGAGCAGTTGGGACTCTTGTGCGGTACTCACATAAAAAACAAATACAGTTATTAATATATTTATGTATCGTAATAATTGTTATGTAAACTACCAATATTCAATGTATAAAAATACGTATTTTATAAACAAGGCAGCGTCAACTCTGAAGAATATTTATCAACATTGTCATTGGGAAGGAATTTATTATCTCTGGAAATATACATAAAGTAAGAAAGGCTTCTTATTGATAAAACAACCGTGTTTCTATTCCGGGAGACTGTCGCGAGTCTGCACAGGTCCTAACTCCCCACCCCCTTCCTATTGCCAACCCCCCCCGCCAAATTACAGGATATCCAAAATATTACATTCACTTACGGATTTCTTTACGGGTATTCAATTTCTATTGTTTTTTTTGTTACGTAAATTATTTAATGGCATTCATAGAAGTATTTTTTATACACGGTAAGAATAACACCAAAAATATGAACAGAACAAAAAATTATTACCAAAGAAATATGCGATTTAGGAGTAAAAAACGGAGATGTCATTTTGCTTTGATGAAAAACAAAAAAAAATACTGCAATCACAAGTCACCACTCTCAAATTTTTGATTAAAAACAAAAAAAAATACTACAATCTCAATCACACGTCACCACTGATCACACTGCTACGCGTGGCGACGGGATTACATGATATGCGCTCTCTCTCTCATTTAAAAAAAAAATATATATATTTATTATTTTTATTTTTATTTTTTTATTTATTTTGGAAAATCAACAGATATTTTACACTTATAATAAATAACCTTAATAATAATATAATTACATAATATAATATACATAATATCCAATGATAGATTTTCACACGCTGGCTCAACCTGACTCCTCGGTTGCGGCGTGCATTTTTTTACTTTTAATTGAAAAAATTATATCTATCATGGCACAAGCGGGAAACTGGTAAATCCACAAAACATATTATCAATTTATTTTTGTGACGATATTGACCTCCTAGCGAACGATTTTTTTTTTCAAATTTAACCTAAAAAATTACAATTTCGGACATGATTTACTCAAATACGAAAGTTCTAATTAAAAAATTTGTAACACAAAATCTAATACAAATGTAAAAAAAAATCCGTCTATGAGTGATATTGTGAGTTTAGGCTAAACTCACAATAACCAATTGTGGTATATTGTGAGTTTAGGCTGAATGCAGTGGGAAGGGGAGGGAAATGGGGGAGGGGGAGGTGGAGAAGTACCTGGCTATTCAGTTCCTGTCACCAGACACGGTTAAAATCATTTAAAAAAACATTTACTGAATTAATCTACTATCGCTCTGCAAAGTGCCGCAAATATGCTATATATTATTTTAAATCAACTGTTGCGAACTCCTGGGTGTAGTCAATTTACGAGTTCCTAATAGACTCACTAGGCATAAGGCCTCATTTCAATGTCACCATTCAGAAACAAATTACGAAGCAAACTCGCCAATTCCTGGTTCAGCAAACAGATATTCAAATGATTTTGACATTTTTAATGTAAAATTTCGACGTATTAAAACGTACTTAAACATTTTTTTTACATCAACGTATTATTTCTGATAATTTCAGTATATTTTTAAAATTATTATTTTTCTTTTGAATTTTATCCAATTCAATGAAAACCACTGTAAGACGTGAAATCATTTCTGCAGCCTATTGCTTTTTACTAACTCTTGTGTAAAAAAATTTAACATTATTTACCCGTTTTAAAAGCCCCATGGGTGTTTAAATTTTTTAGCTCCACACAGGAGGCCCTGAGGAAAATAATTCCTCTCGAACCCGAGCACCTCTGCTAAGACACCAAACGTAGCGAACCTCTTGAGGTGACCTGTGGCAAATGTGTTAGTTATCCAATAAATAGTTCCCGGGGCAGTGGTACTCATAACCGCCCCCCGAAATGACCAAATGAGCAAATAAATAAATCAATTAATAAATTGTGACAAAACGGGATTTGAACTCGCGACCTTCGAGTTAGTAACCAAGGATCGTAATAATTCAACCGCAGAGGACGCGCCATCAAACCAGGAGAATTCTAATAGCGCGTCCTATTTATTTATTTATTTATTAACGCCCTTTTTGGAGGCTTTTACATATTTTATGAATAATAAGATATAAACAGTATTTATTGTACATAATTGAATAGCCTCGGAAACAATATTTTATATTTGTTTAAAGAAACATTGAAGATGTCCACTGACTTGGTATAATTGTTTCCTTCCATTAGTATTCTGGCAAAGAGGAATACGTATGGTAGTTAGTTCCAAAATTTCTGCACTGAAATAAATCCTGACTTCTGGTATTACGTTGTGGTATCCGGAAGCTTATCAGTTCAAGTAATACCGGACTATCAATTAAATCGTTTAGGAATTTTATATAAAAATACCAAGTCAGTGAAAATTCTTCTGTCTGACAATTTGAGCATATTCATATCATTTAACTGAGTGTTATAGTATTGACAGGTACTCAACTGTCAACCAGTAATTATTTTGAACTGTCAAAAATGAACAAAACGAAAAAGTTAAGTTTATTTCTGGTATGCGTGTATTTGTACAGCCTTCGTGATGCCTATTTACGATCGTGCAGTAATCAGAGGGTTCCAAATATCCAGACGGTGGTTGGTTCGCTACCTCCTCCCACCCATAAATACCTGATGGGGAATCTGTTTATTGAAAAGGAAATCAACACGCGTGTTGGAGACATGGTACATAATATCCTGAGAAACATTTTGTCAACCCTTCTATTTAAATCTACACAAAAAATATGTTATGCGAAATAAAATAATTCCCTTTTCCATCAATTTTTCATAATATCTCTACATATTATGAATTAAAATCCTCCCCCGGGTCTGTCTGTCTTTTCGCGATAAACTCAAAAACTATTGAATGGATTTTCATGCGGTTTACACCAATAGATATAGTGATTCGTGAGGAAGGTTTAGGTATATAATTTGTTAAGGTTTTGTGTAAATGGGTTGAAATAAATAATTTAAGGAGAATGTCTGTTTGTGGTGGACGAGCGGGCTGTCAAGCGGGAGGTGTGAATTTGATTTGTATGCAAATTAACAGATGGCGGTGCGAGTTAAAAGGATGGGAATCGTCCAGTAGATGGCGTTGTGTTTCGTTAGCCACAGCAACGCGTGGCCGTTATAATAATTATATCAAACATTAATTAATAATCAGCCTAAGTAAATGAAATAAATCTTAATGTATAAAAATTAATGTTTTTTTGTTTGTCCCTCTGTTTGTTCCTAAACCATTCATCCGATTGAGTTGAAATTTTGGTGATTTGATGTGCGCATTCCCGCGATGGTTTCTGTTTATAATGGTGAGCTCTGGCGTTATGAAATTATTTCCTGTATTATTTGTTTATCCGATTGCGATGACACTGTTGTGCGCACGTCCGCGAAAGCTTCTATATCTGGTGAGCTCTGGCGTAATGAAATTTGTATAAAAAAAATTAAATAGGTGGCGCGCGAGTTAATTGAAAAATTGGAGTATTTCATATAGTTTAGCGGCAGAGAACGAAGGAGGGAGAGGAATCTGAGAAGAACGAAGGAGAGGGGTTCACAGGAGGGGGA
The DNA here is from genome assembly GCA_936435175.1 of Glyphotaelius pellucidus. NCBI lineage: Eukaryota > Metazoa > Arthropoda > Insecta > Trichoptera > Limnephilidae > Glyphotaelius > Glyphotaelius pellucidus. The sequence goes on from OW386563.1 coordinate 14,864,713, forward strand.
ACGAGGGAGGGAGGAAGGAAGGGAAGGTGGAAGAAGTACGCTGAAGGAGAGATGAGAACGCGGAATGTGAGGTGAGAACGCGGAAGGGAAGGCGAGAACGCGGGAGGGGAAATGGGAACGCGGGAGGGAGATGGAAACGCGGGAATGGGAACGAATGGGAAAGGACACGCAGGGAGAAACAATTTCTTTATTTGAGTGGCATTGCAACGCATGCCAGGAACTCGCTAGTAGACATTTAAATGCAGGTTTTATACGAGTTGCATTAATGATAAATTCGTCAATATCCGAAGTAATTCTATTTAACAATATAGCTCTCACGACCATTGGCTAGTCTTGCAGGTTGGAAGAAAGATAGAATAGTCTATGGTGTCGTTGACGGCGAACATCGGGAACATAAAGACTAATGCTCTCCGTGATAGTCGAGTTTTCGAACCATCCACGAATCAGTCTGAAGAAATGTGAAGCAATGTGCACATCCCCCAGACCCGAAGATGGTTCATTCCGAGCACTCCCAACAGAAAGTCAGTAAGATAGAGTCACGGATACTAACCATACTCCTTCAGGTAGAGAACTTCTGAACCTTCTCCAACATTAGGGAATAATTCACCTCATCCAAACTCAAACTCCAAACACCCGACCCATTCTCAAACCTTGTTCTAACCAAAGAAATGTACAGTATTTTGAGAATCCGCGTGTCTCTATAATTCCTCGTAGTGCGTAGGATGAAACCCAACATTCTCAATCAACTATGAACTAATGGGGCCTAATTCTACAATAACGATCATCAGTTATTCAGTATGCGCTATCGACGAACTTAGTCGAATATTTATAATTTATATGTCGTAAGGGTTGAACAGACGATTATATTGGCAGCCCTGTGAATATTGTCTACGTTTCTGACGTTTTTGACATTTCTATGGTGAATTTGAAATTACGATCGCACGCACCGCACTTTCTTCGAAATGGCCGGGAGGTATATTACTCAAAATCAAAAACAGCTGGTTACCAGCATGGAAAATAAATTTAATGCTGCTAACACTTCCATAACTAATTGCAACATATTAATTAGTGTTTATTAATTAATTTTCACGTGAAAACTATCTACCCTTCGGCAAAACGTTCTTGTTGGTTTCAAACCATCTGCTTCAGTTTGCTCGACATTATGTATTGTAGCCAATATCGCCGGTAAATCAGCCTTTAAATGTAACCTTAAACAACTTGGTATAAATATACAATGACTAAATGGCAAAACGTTCTTGTTGGTTTCAAACCATCTGCTTCAGTTTGCTCGACATTATGTATTGTAGCCAATATCGCCGGTAAATCAGCCTTTAAATGTAACCTTAAACAACTTGGTATAAATATACAATGACTGTTCTTAGAAGTGGGGGGGGGGTTCCCTTCGACCCTGATCTACAAGTTCTCTTGTGGTACTGCCGGCTGGAGTGAGTTACTTTGTCCCCTGGGTTCTTCAGAAGTCTCTTCACTATCCCACCATCTTCATAGGGGTCACGTCTGGCCACTGTGCTGCCGGGGACGGTGTGAGGGGTTTGAAGGACCAAATTTCCTTCTACTGTTCACTGTCTATCCTCAGGACTGCCTGTGGCTTGCCAGAAGCTCTAGATGCTGCTCTTGTGTTGTGCGCTGCCGTGGGAACATGTTTCAATTGCTTTTACTTTCTAATTTATATTCCTCTACAAATGCTGTCTCTCCGCTAGATTCAAGAACAGGAACAAACTGCCTCGGATAAACACTTAAAATTTTTTGGTATGTATAAATGTATGTTGTGCCGTGTAGGGACAGTCGGGGGCTTTTAGAATCATTTCATAGTAGCTTCGTCTTAAAAATAAATGTAGAGTCTTGATGTGAGAACCGATAGAGGGACCAATCTGGTCCTTAAAACGGTTCGGGAAAGTGGTGGGGGCCCTCGACTGTCCTTAGAAGAACGCGCGGGAAACCATCTTAGGTTACTTAGGACACCTACAATGTGTTAGTTTTTGACAGGTTCGACCCACTCATTGGTCGAGTGGATTGACTTGATGTTTGGCGTCTAAGTATGTACCTGCGATGAGACTCGAGAGTAACAAAGTCGACCAATGTATATAATTTCGAAGGCGATTGCAGGCGGCCTCGACTGGAGAATCGAGCCCCATGTCATTTCAATATAAGCATGAAATGTCAGCCTATTATCAAACACGATACCAATATACTTCTTGTTGGAGACACGTTTTAAATTCCCAGCGTTTTCATTCTGTGTAGATGGATATTCAAACAAAAATCGACAAGGTTTACGACCGCTGTTGCCACCTCCGCAGGGATCGTAACAGTAATACGCCGTTTTTTATGTTCTGTGCGAAATACCCCCAACGAGTCAGGGGTGGAAACGGAAATATGGGTGCGAATAGGTAACTTCCTCTGGTGTATCCCCGTAACAACGGAAGTAACTGGCGACAGGTTATTCAGAGGCAGATTTACAAATTGATATATGTACTGTAAGCGAGCAGCATCCAATCTCCATAACACATAATAAAAAGTCATTGGTTTTTTTAAACAAATAACTTTGCAATCTTTTACGCCTGTTTTATGTCTACACCCTTCGTCGTGTAAGCACGTTGAAAAGTACGGCATGAAAATAGGTCGGTTGTGCGTTTTTTTTATTTACATTAACTTTGCACAGGAGGACATGAGGAAAATAATTTATTAATAAAAACTCCAGTGTGAATGCACCAACACTTTGGATTTGATTGTGATAGATTGACTATGTGCTCTGATATCTTATTTAGCAGGCGGTTGGAATAATGTGGGTCCCGATCTTGAGGTTCCCACCGTATTTATTATACAGTCGATCTCTACAATAGACTACTGTTTAGTGCCATCTATGGGTGAGCTCTTACAATAATAACATCTAGGATATCTAGGGTGGATGTTTTTTTTTTTTTTTTTACAGTTAATACCGCACAAGAGTCCCAACTGCTCCCGTCTGGAGCCAGTGAGACTATGGCATCCCCAATCGGGGTATGTTGTGAGGCTGAAGGTAGTGGGGAGGGGAAGGAGATAGGGAAGAGGACGGTGGGGAAGTACCTGGCTATTCAGATCTGGTCACTAAACACGGCTAAAGCCATTTCAAGCAACGTTTCAATTCTGAATGGTGGTCTTACACCAGGGCGATACTGATAATATCTTCCACTCTGGAACGTACCGCAAATATACTATATATTATTTTAAATGAATAAATTGTGAAATAACACAAATTAATCAAATAAAATTTATTTGCGCACGCCGGGTTCGAACCCGCGACCTTCGGATTGTGAGTCGAGAGTCTTGCCTCGGGACCACGGAGGCCGTCGTATGTGGCCACGGATGTGGGTCTTGAAGAGAGAGAGGCCGGCAAATCACTCCACAGTCGAGCTGTTGAACTTAAGGGAACTTAATGTTTAATAAATATTTGGTAAAATAATGGCTACAAAAATATTATTGTTTTTTTTATTGCACCTGAAAAAACAATTATATTTTTGTAGCCATTATTTTACCAAATATTTATTAAACATTAAAGAATACATTAAAAAAAAATCAAACTAAGAAATAAAAAAATTTAAAGTTACTGTGTGTTGACGTGGGGGGTCTCAAAAATATGGCGCGCCCTGGTTGACACGATTGCAACCCTCCTAGTAATCCGAAAAAAAAAAACAAATTTATTTTCAATCCAAACAAATGCTGTTATGGCATGAACCTCGGAGAAGTAATAATTTTTTTTTTTCGTAAAATGGCGGCTGACTGAAAAAAAAGTTGTTTTTATACACGCTTTTTTTACTTTCCGAATTTTTTTAGAATAAAAAACTTAAAATATTGTTATAGTTCTGGTTCATGCGATAAAAAGTATAGAGAAGGCTCACACCAAATTTAAAGTAAATTGGTTTAGTAGAACTTGAGATATCGTGTCAACCGTCTTGAAAAAAGTGGTTTTGAGAAAAATGTGTTAAAAATTTAGTTGTATACAGGTTTTGGTTAGATTCTGTCTAAAACGCGAAATTAAAATGGTTATAACTTTTAAAATAAGCGAATTTTGAAAAATCCTTTTTAGGAGATATTTTTAAATATTTAAACTTTGGAAATATGAAGAAAATTTTTTTTTTATAATTTTTTTTCTTGACTAAAATAGTTCTCACATGACAATAAAGTCAAGTGTATACCAACTGTGCGGGTTTGGCTTGTTCCCGACTGTGCACCGATGCCAAAGGGATCAATGACGCTAGTTTCTCTAAGCATCTTCCATTGAAATGCCGGTAGAACAAGAACTGTTTTCTCAATCGACGCCTGTGTAGAATGCAACTGTAGTTCAACAACTGGCAATTTTAACATTTTTAGGAGACCCCAACTCCTACAAGAAGTAACTTATAAAAAAAGGCAACAGGTAGGTACCGACACGATAGCGGTCGATATCAATATTATAATAAAAAATATTTGCACTCTTATCAAAATCCAGAGAGGAAATTGGGGAGTACGTTTGTATGTACAAAACGCCACCCAGTTTCCTCGTAAGGTACGATTATCTGAAGAGATGAGTTTTGAATTAATTTGCATCACTATCGACGAGCAAATCTCCACGAACGTCACTTTGCATAATCCACGTTCAATAATACGTAAGATTTAATCGCGTCTTCAACGTCACGTAGTCACGATCCGTGCGTGCTGCCGAACTGATGTTACGTTCCCGGCTATCCAGATCCAATACTTGAGGGACTGTTTAGTGTTTAGTGCCCACCTTCATCTGCACCACACGTGCACACGTGTGCTTGTAAAGCAATATAGATAAAGTGAGAAGGGAAGTGAGCACTTGAACGTGTTTTTTGATAATTTGTACAGTCGACTCACAGTTAACCAGCATGTATATTGATAAATGCGTTAAAATTTAAAGAGTTTTTATTAATTTTGAATTTGAAGTACCCCAAAACCTATTAAGGAGAAAGTAAATTGATGATTACATGACATGACCGTCTGGATTAGATATATATTTTACTATCGGACGATTAATTACTAAAACAAACAAAAGGAGTTTAGCCAAGAGCCGAACCATTTTACACTTTTTTTTTGTCAATAGATGTTATTATTCTTTTTTTTACATTAACTCAACACAGAAGGCCCCGAGGATCATAATTTTTCTTAGGGCCTATGTCGTCTTTGGGGATGCGGTGTGGAGTTTCTTTTATAGAGGAATGAAGTTCTTAGAAGAAAAAAGATATGAGGGGTGGTTAGGTCAATGTGTCAGGATCTCTCCCGATCCAGCCGCCACGCAGCTGGTGGGCATACGCGCTCGCCGCTAAAATTATAATAATAATTGGATGATTCATATAGCGCCGTTTTGTGAAAAACCACCTCAAGGGCGCTGTACAAACTTACAATCTATTTCTAAAATCTAGAAAAACTACAAACTAGACAAACAATTGAAAACAACTTATGGCTAAAAATTGCATCTACCGGTACATACATGAAGCAGGGCACCCTTGCTAAGTGCAGTGCAGAAATTCTGGGACTAACTACCATATGTATTCCTCTTTACCCAGAATACAACAAGGAAGGAAACAATTACACCTAGTCCGTGGACATTTTCAGTTTATCTTTAAACAAATATAAAATATTGTATTTATTAACATTCATATGTAAAAGCCCTGAAAAAGGGCGTTGATCAATAAATAAATAAATAAAGTCACCAAACGTAGCTAGTGTTGGTGACGCAATAAACGGTTCAAGGAGCAGCTTCCGTATCCGCTTCCCAAAATAAGAATTTAATAAAAAACGGATCATAGCTGTTTCGCCTTCCGGAAGCATTTTTTGAACTGTGGTGAAGCGGTTTATAAACGATCTATACATTTATACTATTTCTACATAGGTGCTTATAATGAACCATTTGACAAATTACTTTAATTTTATTATCAAATTAATTTAATTTTTATTATCAAAGTCCTTATTAATTGCGGAGTAAATTGTCGGAAATTATTATTGGCTATTTATTAATTACCCTTTAAGGTTTCTCTACTTTAGTGTTTTATTATTGTATTGTTTAAATTTGATTAAATGTCGTTAAAGTGGCACAATTTTTTCCTGCACAAAAACTTGTATTATGGTCTGATTTAGAAACATCTAATTTGTAAAAATTAATTGTTACCGTAATATCGCGTGAAAATACCATAATTCGCATTTTCTCGCGATAACGTAAAAATTCGCAATTCTCACAAAAAAATTACAAATCTCGCTAAAAAATTGGCATTAAACGCTAAAGCGAAAATGTCAGGTTAACAATAATTATCAGTATCGCAACAATTCGTGTCGCCAACATGTTTGATCCGAACCCACTGCTACACTGCGGCGCATCATCCTGGTTTATATCTACACACCACAAGATGCTGACGGTCAGCTCGCAAACATGCCACATCTCATTTTGATTCCAATAACGAGTAAAGCCGTCAAAATTTTAGGGATCAATTCACATAATATTATTACGTGATAATTCACATTAAGTATATCCCTGTAAACAGTGAGCGCACTGTACTTTGATGCCATAAATACCCACTTTCAAACACGGAGAGGTATTTTAAAATCTGTATATAAGACGCACGATTAAAAAATAATATTCAATATTAAAATAACGCAATAATAATACGAAGGGAAGGGGGAAGTAGGGTCTCATGGGGGACCGAAAAACGCGAGGAGTCACGGGCTCCGTGTCCTATCCCGGGGATCTACAGTCTCTCGAGAGTCTCTGAAGCACCCAGAATCTGCCGGTTCCTGTCGCCCTAAGGACCAAATGAGGGGTAGCACACAGTGCTGCGATCCCGCACAAGTCTAGGGACAAAATCTAGACAAAATATGTATCCCTAAAACCGTAGCACAAGCGGGAAAAAGGTGCCCAGGTGCGTTATTTTTCACATAATGAACATGTGAATGGTGCTGAGAAAAATAAGTGATTCTAAATCTGAACTCTAAATTTTTTAAGGTTTTGTAATTTAGATAATTGTGTAGTAAAATGTATTTGGATTTTTACCGTTTTTATATCAAACAATATTAAAACAGATTTTACGTTTTTAAATTTAACCCTTTAGTTGCCGAAAAAAGTTTAAAAAGTTAAAAATCTACGAGCTTCCGAACTGATGTATTTAGACATGTGTACATATATTTTAGACTTGTAGTCGCCCTTATAAATATCATTCTTGCAGGTTCGATTACAAATGCATAGCGCTCTTTTCACAAGAAGTTTTATAAGAAAAACAACAGGTAACGATGCAACAAAAACCTCAATGGCACAGACACAATTTAACTTTCTTGCTCCTAAAATCTTCAATAATTTAACAATAGAAATAAAGTCAATAGCCAAATACGACAGTTTCAAGAAGGCGCTTGGGGCCTTTTTGATGAGTGATTGTGATAATGTTAGTAGTAGCCTGTTTCTCGTACTCAGATAAAGGTGTATATATTGTTTATATGTGTGAGGATTTGGTTATATAGGAGTATGTATGTATGTGTGTATGTGTGTATATACATGAATAGATGTGTGCTCTTATATATGCATGTGTGCTTGCATGAACCCAAACTAAAAAAAGGAAAAAAAGTTATTACATTACAAGTTATTACATTACAAGTTGTTACATTATTACAATACAAGTAAATTTTTATAATCTAATGTTAATTTACTTCTATTCTCCCTTCTATTTTCTACCTTTTACATTTTCTACTTTTTATTATAATTTCTACTTTTTAGTATAATTTCTACTTTTTATTATAATTTCTACTTTTTATTATAATTTCTATTTATTACTATAATTTTTCCAATTTTTAGCGTCATTTATACTAATCCATATGTTCACACTAGACTTCATATTTTCATACAACGTAACTTTATCCCAATGGTCACCATGAAACAGGCAGCCGCCTAGTATGGTGATTTAATGTATCTTCTTTATTTAAGTTTCACAAATATGTAACATGTGTTGAATAAATAAATAAATAAAATAATAAAATTCTATCAATTACTGTAAATTTTTGTTATTGTTTTTGGGGTGTTATGCCGTGTTTCGCTACCTCCTTATGATGGACACTGTAACGCTGTCCGAAACGTTGGCTAAAGACGGAGGTAGCGAAACACGGCATAACACCCCAAAAACAATAACAAAAATACTTTTTGGCCGTGAAAACCTAAAAAAATTACTGTAAAGTTGCAACCACAGACAAAAGCTCTCAGAGTATGCAAGTTAATAGAAAATAATTATTTTATAAATTTTGTCCCTGGTCTTGCATGGGAACGCAGCACTATGTGGCGGTAGGAACGGGAGATGCTGATAACATCTGGCTTTGAAAGTGGGCTTTAAAATCACAAGGGAATTGTGTAGAAAACTAAGTGAAAAAAATATACCTTTAGCATCAAGAATTACTGGAAGTGATTGACTTTTTTAACAAATCTAACCCAACCTTACCTATTCTATCTCAATTCAGGAGGCGGGTATGGGTACCGCCGCCACGGGAACCATACAGTGGATAAGAAACACCCCTGCTTCAGGTCACCCCAAGTGGTTCATTATGTTTGGTGACTTAGCAGGGGTGCACAGGTTCATGGGGTGAGATTTGTCTAAGTCTTACTACTGCGTGGCGGGCCGGATCGGGAGAGAATGTTTGAGGGAGACCTAACCTAGATTTTTTCCAGCCCGACTCTCTTGACCAATCGCCTTGCGCCGCAATGGGAGGAATGGATTCACACGTCAGTCATTCTTGGACAACCATGGAGTGAGATTTTTCTAGGTCTTACTACTGCGTGGCAGGCCGGATCGGGAGAGAATGGTTGAGGGTGACCTAACCTAGAGATCTCTAGCTGGACTCTCTCGACTAATTGAAACAGTGGGAGGAATGGATTCAAGCGTCAGTCATTCTTGGACACCCACCTCTCGTATCTTTTTCCTTCCCAGAACGTCCTATCCTTAAAAAACTTCCTAAAACCCTCCACACAGTATCCCCAAAGATGAAGTATGCCCTAAGGAATTTCAAATCTCGAGGCCTCCTTTGTGGAGCTAAAAAAAAATTATCACTGACGATTAGCGAAAAAAAATACAGATTGTTGTTTTTAGCTTTTAATTTAAAAAAAAAAATGTCACTGCAATCTAGATTTTTACTAAAAATAAGCTCAGAAATCGCCGCTTAAAGTCTGTGGGTTCGTTCTGATAGAGAACTTTAAAAACCCAGCATTGTCGAAAAGGCTCTCGTGTAACAAAGCCTTCGAATATATATATAGAACTATGCCTCCTACAATGTCCAACAAAGCCTGAAAATAATTCCACATCTCCGCTGGCCTGTGCTTCGATGAATGGAAATTCTTGAAAGGGACTAGAAAACTTATTGTTGATATTTTTCAGAGTGTGCCAACAACTCAACAGGTACTTCGCAATCTTTCTCTTCCCCATCTCCATCTCCTACCACCTCTCCACCACCACCTCTAACAGAAACATAACAGATTTTGAATGACATAGTCCTACATCTTCATAGTGTTCCATCTCCGAACTATGTGTCCCGGAAAATACTGGTCCGAGACAGTCAACCCTTAGATCAGCAACATCATCAGCTATAGGCAGACTAATGGAACCTAAACGCAAGCCAAATACTACGTTTGGAGATCGCGCTTTCGGAGTATCTATCTGGACCTAAGGCTTGGAATAAACTCCCTCCGGAACTAAGATGCATAACAAGCCCAACAGAATTTAGGTCCAAATTAAAAACCTACCTTTTCGGGCTCTCCTACCCTTAATTTAAATATACCTATCTGAGAGTTTCATACCTTATTACCTCATTCATTTCTGAGAGTTTCATGTATTGCCTATGATATGTCTTCAACACACTTTTCTTATTGAATTAAAATTACTTGAATCTTTACACATCATCTGTCTCTTGACGAATCACATTTAGGAAGAGCAAATCCTTGTACTACTGTACCGCATACTAGAAAATGTTGCTTTTGATTTCCAAAATACACTCATTAAAGAATTTATTATATAGGTACTAAAATAAAAATATATTTCAGGATTAAGTACATGTAACAAGTGTTCACAATAAAGTCCTCCGGGTGCGAACTCTATCTAAATTTCTTTACAGACAATAAACAGTGTTTTCAAGCGACCTCCCAGGTAAGTATGGTCCTGTATACATTTTTAGGAATCATCGCGTTCATTGGTCGAGACATTGTACATATATTTTCGTATGAACCGATGGATGCAATTTTTAGTCCCAAGTTGTTTTTAATTGTTTGTCTGGTTTGTAGTTTTTCTAGATTTCAGAAATATATTGTAAGTTTCTACAGCACCCTTGAGGTGATTTTTCACAAAACGGCGCTATATAAATCATCTAAATATTATTATTATTTTCCTGTGAAAGGGTTTCTTAAATTCCACCCCCATCAACAAGTAGTGCCTCCACCCCGAACGGGGTGAAATATAAAAGCTGATTCGTAAGCAGTATTAGAAGCTGCGATTGTCAAATAACAGTCAAGAGCAATAGGGGGTCGCTTGGAAAACTGAACTTCGAATGAACAAAGCAGCCCCATTGTTCCGTTCAAAGGAAACCTGCTTGCTGCAAATAACACTTTGCAGTATTAATACGCGGAGATTTAGAGGAAATGAATCATAAATTCTGTTGATAAGTCTATTGACTGATAAGATATTGTACCTACAGGCGATGTTTGAAGGTGTTAGAAGCAGGGTTCTCATTTACCCTTTGTTATTTTAGAAATAAATAGTATATCGATAAAATGGTGACCGGACAACTCGGAATGAAACCAACTCAGAACCGTCATAAGTCAGATAATTCATTTAGAGTGATAAAAATTTTGTATAAAAAATTGTTTACATAGGTTACGTTAGGTTAGGGTTATCGGATAATTTTAATTAATTTTTTTTCATAGCTTTTAATGACTTTTCGAGGAAGTGTTGAGTTGACTTTATTCTCTGTAGGCATGGAACCAGATAAAATTTATTTTATTTATTTTTATTTTATTTATTTATTTGACGCCCAGAGGGCTTTTACATGATTTGTAGTGTAATTTTAATTTGACAGATACATACTTTGAAACTAAGGAAATAATACAAATAAAACTAGATTAGATAAAAGTCATACAACAAGTCATACAAACACATAAACATAAACAGAGAAATACAGCTATTTTATTGGTTTACAAGATGTGTTTAGTGATAGTGTTGAATTCAAAAAAAAAAAAAAAAAATTCAAAAACCATTTATTGCACAAAAAAAAACATAAGTACAAAAGGTGTAGCTTATAGACGAATTCTATTTCTTACAGCTAACCAAAAAATACAAACATTTAAACCAAACAATTACATGTTTACGATTACATATGAGAAAATAAAAACTAAAGATAAAAATTAAACATAGTTATTTTACATAAGGTATTCATTAAGAGTATAATGACATTTGTTTAGAAGAAATGTTTTTAGTGATGATTTGAATTTGAGTGTATCTTGTATTTGTTTAATGTTTTGTGGAAGGTTGTTATACACTTTAATGGCCATGTAATGTGGTCCTTTTTGGAACATTGTTTTGTTTGCTTTTGGTATTAATAAGTTTTCTGTGAACCTTGTAGCGTAATTATGTGTTGGAACTTGACCGGAGATGATCGCACTAACATGCACAACTCCATTATATATATGTCTGTGACTGTCAGAATTTTCAGATTTTTAAACAAAGGTGTATGAATCCAGATGAGCAGAGTTTGCTATTTTGAATGATTGGTAAACAGTTAACAAGGCTTTAGAAATTATTACAAGGATATAGGTACTACGCAAAAATTGAAAGAGGTGGGATTGGGTGCGAAATTGAGTAATCTGAAAGTAGTTGTTTGTTGTACGCTGATGATGCGGTCAAAAGAAGCGAAACTAGCAGACCACAGTGGATTGCTGGTATATGGCAGTGAGGCATAAAAAAAGAGTGTACCATGCATACGCGGTATAAATGAAACCTTCCGAAAAATAAAGTAGATAACATTTGGGAGGGTACGAAGTATGGCACAAAGAGGAGACCGATTATACTAACTCATTCTCTCGCAGACTAAATCATTTAGATGAATGTGTTTGTCTCTTTTTAGTGTCGCTATTTTTCGTTTCATATCAAGTTTCAAATCACTAAAGAAATGCTAAAGAAGTTTTCACTTCAAAAAACGCGTAATAAACGAAAATTAAACATACAGCGCCCGAGGGTGTGTTAAACCGAAATTTAAACAGACATTTGATGTTGAAAGTGCGAGGGACAAGCCCGCACTTGAGCGCACTCGCCCCCAGAGCAATATCACCTTCTTGCCATCGAGACAATACAGCGAAGAAAGCGAAATTCGAGTGCATACTTCAGTTTGTCAAAGAGGGCGTAAAAAGTGCGTGTGAAAGTAAAAATAGACAATGAAAGGTACTTGGTATATCATCTTTTGTGTGTTTTAATGCCACTATGTGGTAGATACACTCAGTATCGCCCTGGGGAAATACCACAATCCAAAATCGAACCACGGACGACCTATTTATTAGTATTTTTAAATTAATTTTTTTTTTTTCAAATACACTTCAGATGTTATAATATAATGAATATATAAAATAAATAAATCAAAAATCATATCTCCAAAAAAAAAATCATGAAAATATGCCATTTTTTTGGCCTTTAAAATCTTACCCCCCTTAACTATAACATACGAATAAATAATAAAAAAAAAATCGAAAATTTAGCACTGTCAACTCTTATATACGTATAAATAAAATCTTTAAAATCAGAGTGTGCAATTCACACGCGGAAGAAGTGAAACCTTCAGAAAACTAAAGTAGACAAGAGTGGGGAGTCTACGAAGCACCGCACAAAGAGGAGACCAGTTACTATAACATTCTCTCACAGGCTCAATTCTACAGATGTATGTATTTGTCTCTTTTTAGTGTCGCTTTTTCGTTTCAACGAGTTGCAAATCACAACGATGCTCCACTTCAAAAAATCTAAAATTCAGCACTGTTAACTCTAACATACGAGTAATAAATACCTAGGTACATTTTACTACCCGTTTCATTGATTTAAATTCTAATTCATATTCGCTAAGTAATTGCATCTAACTTGCTACGGACATCTGTTAGTATGAGACTGCAAGGAAAGGTCATTGTCGTTATTTCTATTTGTTAATGTCTTATGTCCCTTGCGTGCAGAACTATATCTAAATCTCTCTAATGGACAGTGTTAATCTCAATTGCCAAGTGACCTTTCAGGTAAGTAATGATCCTGTATGGACGTAAAGTTAAAGATCTAAAAGTACATAATGTTTTGAATAAATATTATGTATATGACAAATACAGAAAACCACAAATGCAATATAGCATGTACAAACATAGAAAGCAAAACCGATATTAAGTACCTGGGCATAACAATAGACCAACGTTTAAAATGGTCCCCACATAAATTTTCTGAACAACAGAGTAAGGAAACTTACATACATATTTAGATGTTTAAGAGATATTTTAAAAGAAAAATTACTTAGAACCACATACTTCGCTTTCTGTCAATCAATTATGCAATACGGCATTATAGGATGGGGCGGTACATATAAAAATCAAACACAAACAATTTACGTATCACAAAAACTAATATTAAAAACAATTTAAAAAAAACCCTAATAAAAAAATATTTCATACGTTAAACAAATGCATTGTACATAATATACACAGGTTTACACCTCGTTAAAAATGCATTTTTTCGGTAGTTATTTTAATGTATAAACGACAAATTTTTGTTCCGCCGTAAATAGGTAATTTGTATTTTAAATTTACCTATCAAAATAATTTTTTCTTAATTTTTATTTTTTATTTTGTATTTCATTATATTTTTATAACAAATATAGTAAAATTATTTTTTATTATTTTCATTTACTCACAAATAATTGCCCAAGTTGCCTCTAAAATCATGAAACATTAAAATCTTTAATGGCCTATATCTTATAATTTAAAGCAAAAATAAATAAAGTAGCTCTCACACCCGTACTAGATATTTGACGTACCTTTTGATTACAAAAATAATTTTTCAATTTGGTTGGGTATTTTGTACGAAACTGACCGAAATGGACCGCGCATACGTTCCACTAAAGGGACGTTCTTGACTTGCTACATATTTTTCGTGAAACAAATTAATAATAATGATAAGCCCGAAAACTTATTATTTATTACTAATGGATGTACACACTGATGATATTATTAACCCCTCAGGCTTATTTGTTCTCTTTTCGTAATAACTCATAAAGGTCTCATAGAAATCGTTGTCTCGCTTACTATCATGGTTAAATATATGATCTTAGAAGTTTTAGAAAGAGAAAACACCACGCTTTATATTCGAATCAACGTTAACCACAAAATAATTAAAATGTACAAACCTTTATGAAACCAAAGTTTCCGACCGCAATTCTAAAAAAAATTATGATCCTTAGGAAATTTTTAATTAATTATTTTTATATTAAACTGCAAATAAAGAGAGTTGACTATAACGTTTACAATACATTTGCCTAACTAAATGTGTATTTTAATTTAAAAAAAAAAATAAAATAAAGTAAGTCATAAATAAACACGTACACAATTCACTGTAAATCAATTCACTTCAATAACAAAACAATAACTGTTTTTTTTTATGTATTGAAAGTACGACAGTAATTCAAAACCAGTGGGATTAACTCTATTTTTATTACACGTAAATAGAAATAACAGATTTTTTCAAGGGCTTCCCAGTTTACGACAACACCATATACCGACGGTCGAGAAACTAACACTAAATTAACGAAACTCCTTCCTTCCTATCAAATCTATCAGTTTCATTCTGTATTGAAGAATGGACGTTTCACGTTGGTTTTATGGCTTCATTCGAGGAAAGCGGATATCCCACTATATCTACCTAACAGGATAAGTGGAAGCCTTACAGAGCGTAGGAACTTAACACCGGTAATTTTATTATTCGTTACGTTATTAGGTGAATAGCTGAACTTTCAAAATCATTCACATTATAAAACATTGTTGTATGTATGTATACTGGCTAGACCCGCGTCTCGCAATCCCACGGGATTTGAGCAATATTTAAACCCGCAGAAAAAATACTAAATTTGAAAAAAAGCTAGTGGGAATTGCGGGATTGAAAAAATACTAAATGTAACTAATTAACAATCACGCTGTTTCCCTCAGAAGGTAGGGAAGAAGGACCGCCAAAGTTATTTTGTTATTATTATAGAGATGATTGATACGATTCCTCTTAAATGGCTTTGGTATATTGTTACCTTTTCAATGTATTTGAAGTAAAACTTCTTTACGCACGCTCGACTTGGGGAGTAAGCTGGTGAATGCGTGACGAGAGCGTTACTAAAATTATCGGTCGAGGCGAACGGAAGTTGAGAGGGAGATATAAGTTAGTGAAGATAGAAAGAGAGAGAGTTACGTTTCGTATATTACTGTAGGGGCGAGAGAGAGAGGTGCAAGCGCACATATTCTTTATCTCTTTCTCTCATAGCCAGTTACGTTTCGTATATCTAAGACACCAGTGCAGGCCTATTTTCTGTATCACACTGTAGGAGCAAGAGAGAGCAGTGCGCGCTTTTATTTTCTTTTACTCTTCCTCTCATAGAAGTTTTGCTTCAGTCGTGTGGTCTAAATCACACTCGTTTTTTTTTTAATATACTAGTATCGAAGATAATTGACATTAAATAATAAAAAATGTTCATGAAACTTTATTTCAATTTGATTCCCCCCTCATCGATAAACCACAAATCTCGCGGGATTTTTATCCCGCGACCTCGCGGGATGTGTAAACCCTACTAGCAACCCCTAGAGTATTTTTGTGTGATATTACTCCCAGCCCGATACTGACTCAAAAAAGTCATGCTTTCTGAAAATTTTGTGTTACGATGGGAGGTATTTAATTCAGTGTTAAAAAGAGAGAACATCACGCTTTGCACTTGCATTCAAAAGTGTATGGTAGACGCTCCCGAAAAAATGAACATTGTGGATTTCAAAGTAAGGTTTGCAAATTTAATAATCTTAATATATATATATTTCTTTTGTCCGTGTGTATGTCACTGAACTCCTCCTAAACGGCTGGACCGATTTTGATGAAATTTTTTGTGTGGGTTCAAGGGGATTCGAGAATGGTTTAGATTCACAATTTGGTCCACTGGAAAATGTTTTTTTTAATTATTTTTTCTATTTCTAAGGAGTTGTTGATTTTGGAATGTTTTACATTGGATCCGGCAGACTGCGCTACCATCGCAGTACCGAATATTCAATATTATTCTATTTTAATTTTCGTTTGTCCCGACAGTTGTGTACAGGACAACGTCTGTCGGGTCCGCTATAAATAAATAAAATAAATTGGGGAACATTCCAGAACACTCCCGAATGTTGTCCTGAGCGAAGCCGGGTAACCCAGCTAGTAGTTTTGTATAAAACGAAAAAAAAGGGAACTGACAATAACTTTTGTACCTTTGTCTAATAAAAGTGTTATTTTAGATTCGTGAAAAGCGTAATAGGGTCGTTCTTCTTTTTAACCTACATAATGTTGTCTCCACTAGTTAGTGAAGAAAAATTCAACAGAATTACCAATATTATTATTTAACTATTACTTTAAAATCTACTGTACTAAAGACGTAACGACGGTGTTCGTTTTAAAAAAATATGTGTTTATATTTTTGTAGTAAAAATTACGAGTTGTAACTCCTCGCGATAGAAGTGTATTTCGTACAAATCACAGTTGTCTTCTGCCACCTCGACTTGCGTGTATTCTATAATGTTATAAAAAAATGATATGACGACATAAAATATAAAACTATTTTTCAACTCCAAAAGGTATAACTCATCAAGTAACAGCGATTATTATTTTTAATGATGTTAAATAAAATATTTTTAAAAATCTAAAAATTGTCTCCTACAATTTTTATGTCGTACGACAATTCTGTCACGTGGGTTGTCATTCGAAATAGGTATACACGCAGCTCGTGTTTTTCACCCCCAATAGGCATTTTGGGCCTCCTTCCTCCCTTGCTACAATTTCTCCTCTGAGATAAAGAGAGATTCATTTATAGTAAAAACAAAATGTGACAGAGTGATGGAAATTTGACTGAGTGGTAAAAGTTATGTAGGTTAAAAGAACAACCCAATTACAGTTTACAAGATAAAACCACCCGGAAGCAACTTTAAAAACTTAATACTTGAATAGTTTTTAGCAAATGTTGATTTCTAATAATAAAATCTGAAAGAGTCTTTCATTTGCTTTCGAATACAGTATTTTATTTTTAAATACTTAAAATAACATTGAATCTATTTGAAAAAGAAATAGCAAGCTAGAATATTTGATGACATGATATTATTTTAATCTAAAATGTGACGAAAAATGGGTTACGTTAGTTTACCGCCTTTGCAGTTGCTATGTTTGTAATTGATGAAGACTTTTTCTGAAATAAATTGGGATCCGCAGCATCGACTCATCTTTTTGCATTACCTGTAACAATATAGAAAAACACTGTTATTAGTAAAAAAATTAAGTTATTGACATTGTAAATAACTAATTGTGAAAAAATGTAAGTAAATAAGAACTTGTGAGCTTTTTAAGGTTGTTTCATAAAAAAATCTTCAGTCCTAAATAGTCTTAAATTCTTCACTCTTTCAAAATTAATATCAACTTCACTTATGACACTAATCTTCTCATATATGTAATATCAACAGAAAGGCTATTGCTTAAAATTTGTGATAAGAGATCCCGCGAGAAGTGCGGTCAGATTTGTGTGATTTTCTACGGCTGTTAAATGAATAAATAATCATGCATACTTGCAGGAATTCGTGTTTAAAACGACCCAAACTAAAATACGTGACAGCTCACAGCTGAAATTTTGACATCAGCCGATAGAAAAAGCAAATAACAGTCGTAGAAAATCACACAAATCTGACAGCACTTCTCGCGGGAGAACGATCTCTTATAACAAATTTTAGGGAATAGCCTTTCAGTAATGGAGGGTAGCAAAATTAAAATAATGCAATGTCCATCGTTTTAAATGTAGTGTCCTCTGCGTGCTAAGTCGTATTTTCCCCAAATCTAAACTCACAATAAATTTTACAGCACCTTTGAGCTGATTTTTCACAAGAACGGCGCTCTACAAATTGTACAATTATTATTACAGGTACTCGTTTATTATAAACTAATATTGCGGAACTTTCGAGGTGATTTTATTTTTTAACCCCCGACACAAGGAGCGGTGTTATAAGTTTGACGTGTCTGTCTGTCTGTCTGTCTGTCTGTCTGTGGCATCGTAGCTCCTAAACGAATGGACCGATTACGATGCAGTTTTTTTTGTTTGAAAGCTGACGCAATCGAGATGGTTCTTAGCTATCACTCATGAAAATCTGTTCAGGCGTTTCTAAGTTTTCAGCTCTTTTTTGTGTCAGGAGTTTCTTAAAATTTTGTAAATTTGACTTATTTAGTTTTAAAATGTTCGTTTTGTATTTCCTATTGATCTCCCCCGAAACTGGAACAATTTTAAGATTTTTTTACCATCTGTATTAGCAGAAAATATTCTATGACTGTACATTTTGCTTTTTTTTTAAAATACATCGTCTGGCTGGGTATACTGGACGTCTGTTGATGGCGTTTTCATTTTTTGGAGGGTCGTAACTCCTATAAGAAGTAACTTGTCAAAAAAAGCAAAACGTACCGATACGCTGGTGGTCGATATCTACATTATAATAAATTATAATAAATAATAAAAAATAATAATAAAAACATTGTACTGGTGTCAAAATCTAGAGAGGAAATTGAGGAATACGTTAGAATGGACAAAACACTGTTCGGGGCTATCTTCAACTTCTTTGGCAACTGTTTCTTAGCGACTGCGCCGATAACTGCATTCAGTCTTCCCCACATTATCGTTCAAATCAGCTTTGGGAGTCACATAACGGAAGACGAAATGGAAATCGGGACAAAATAATATAACAGGGAACATGTGGTCCCCGCAACCGCTACTGGCGAATATAGATTTCCTGGGAAGAGATGTGAGGCGAAGCAACAACAGGACTATCGGATATCTGACGAATATCACATGCGCTGCCGCTACATACCGGGTCGACCTCTTTACTAAATTATTTATTATAGCCAAGACTTTTGACTCCTGGTCCATTTGATAGTCTGTCCCTACCCGTCAGAAAAATGTATGCAACAAGCGGAGTTCCACAGGGTTCACACCTTGGCCCAATCTTATTTATCTTTTATAAAAAATGATCTTACAAGAATATTTTATGATGTATCTATCTTACTTTTTGCTGATGACCTCAAAATTTTTAGCATTATTCAAAATATTTACCATTGCAACATTCTTCAAGATATATCAAAAAATTGTT
Organism: Glyphotaelius pellucidus; assembly: GCA_936435175.1. Classification (NCBI taxonomy): domain Eukaryota; kingdom Metazoa; phylum Arthropoda; class Insecta; order Trichoptera; family Limnephilidae; genus Glyphotaelius; species Glyphotaelius pellucidus. The sequence goes on from OW386563.1 coordinate 14,884,133, forward strand.
AATTTGGTGTAATGAAAATAGACTTTACTGTCTTTACTGTATTCTAGTCTAGAGGCATGAATTGTAGGTGTTTTTTGAAAAAAAAAAAAAATTTTACCAACTTCTATTTTATGAAATATTTATTAAACATTAAAGAATCCATTAAAAAAAGAGTCGAACTAAAAAATTAAAAATTCAGAAAATTACAGGGTGTTGAAGTGGGGGGTCTCAAAAAAAAGGCGCGCCCTGGTTGACACGATTGCAACCCTCCCAGTAATCTAAAAAAAATAAATAATTCTTAATCCAAACAAATGCGGCTATGGCCCGAACTAAGGAAAAGAAAAAAAAATTCGCAAAATGGCGGCTGTCTGAAATAAAAAATACGTTTTTGTACCAGTTTTTTTGACTTTCCAAATTTTTAAAAAATATTAAAAATTGAAATTTTGTTATAGTTCTAGTTCCCGCCATAGAGGAATGTATAGAGAAGGCTCACACCAATTTTTAAGTAAATTGGTTTAGTTGAACTTGAGATATCGTGTCAACCGCCTCGAAAAAAGTGGTTTGGAGAAAAATGGGTTTGAAATTTTGTTCTATTTAGATTTTGGTTAGATTCCGTTTAAACCGCGACATTGAAATGGCTATAACCTATAACTTTTAAAATAATTCAAATTTTGAAAAATCCTTTTAAGGAGATATTTTTGAATATTTAAACTTTGGAAATATGAAGAAAAAAAAATAGATTTTTTTTTTTCTAGACCAGAAAACACCCTTAAATATCTCTAAAATTCTGCCATAGGTCACCCCAAGTGGTTCGCTACGTTTGGTGATTGAGCAGAGGTGCCCGGGTTCATGGGGGGAGGTTGATCTAGGCGGATGACCAGGACACACTGAACCCCAGATTCCTACCCAACCCTTAAACCCTTTTCCAGAACTCTCCTCCCCTTCCTTTCCTAAAAAAAACCCCCACACAGCATTCCCAGAGATAATACAGGCCCTGAGAGAAATTATTTTCCTCAGGGCCTCCTGTATGGAGTTCTAGGCAATTTTTAATTATGTTTCTGCTTTACATATATTCCCCCACTTTTTGTTTCTTTCAAGGCATAATAATAAAATGTATATAACTATATTAACCACACACAGGCTGCGCCTTTAAACATTGGCAGAGGAAGGATGAAAGTAGACTAAATACTGTAGATATGAGATCCCTGAGGCGTGTCTGTAATAAAACCGTGTAGGATCTTGTGATAAATGTGGATATCCGCAAAGAATGCAAGGCTGATGTAAGCTTAATGTGTACGATTAAGAAAGAGACGCCTAGATGGTTTGGGTATGTAAAGCGAATGAATGAAGAAAGGAGTGTAAGGAGAATATATGAGGATTCATTGCAAAAGTTTTTAACTACATTTCCCTAATGCCATTACAAGATAGGACCACGTTCAGATTGCATATTTTCCTTCAAAATATGTTAAACCCAAATACTAAACATAAGATTGATCCTCAGAATAATAAATTGCTAAATAGATGAGAATTCGTCTTTGCAAACTTTGACACCTCAGAACATGGAGAACCCTATCACGACGAACTACACTGCGCCTCGTAAAAGCGATCGACTGCAAACAAAATGGCAATATCAAAAGGTTCGAAATGATGTTACCACCGTGTAAAATAAACGGAAGCTTTAAAAACTTGATGCTTTAAAAGCTTTCATCATACAAGTATCTACGGAAGTACAACAATAATGGCTCGGAAAATTATATTGGTTGCAGAAATGAGCAAAAGAAATGGTTTTGCAGTCAAATATAATTTTTCTTTTTAAATTCCGGTTAGAATTTTGTCCAACTAAGGTGACGAACGGCTCTTTTACATTATAATATGTATGTACTTTTACCATTATGGTGTATTTATTTTTCGTTGAACGCATGATTTCTAAACCAAACAGCGGCGCAAGGCAACGATTTCCCCGCGCGTTGCGACAACCGCTCGGCTCACCAGTCGCCAGTAAGTCTGTGATTTTGAAGCCGAATACATGCGTAAAGCGTTGCCGCGTATGTTTTGCCTCAAAATAATATTCTGAAAATTTCAATATACTTTGTATCAAAAAAATACGGTTCCATGCCAACTGAGAATAAAGTCAACTCAACACCCCCTTGAAAAGTCATTAAAAGCTATGAAAAAAAATAATTACAAATTAGCCGATAACCCTAACCTAACGTAACCTATTTAACCATTTTTTTACATATATTTTTTATCACTCTAAATGCCTTTTCTGAGATGGTTCTGAGTTGGTTTCATTCGGAGTTGTCCGGTCACCAAAAATACACGTGATTTTGGGTATTGGGACATATCACCGGGAAGGGAGAGGGTTAAAAGTTGCTAAAAAAAATCACGTGATTAATGGACGGCCCCATATACATGTAGATGTTTCACTTCGTAGTATAATAATTTGTGTGAATAAGTATGAATAATTTTCTATTACTCATAAAGCAATACAAAAATACAGGATGTAACAGCATGTAACCGAGGGATTTATCCAGCGAATACTGAGAATATTTGGAGTAAAAAATGTACATGTCATTTTGTTGTCCGATGACATTTTTTTTCAATTAAAAAACATATTTTTCCATCACACGTCGCAACTGACTAGTTAGAAGAGTAGCGCGTTTATAGCCTAGCTGACACTTGATAAGCGTTGCGTCTTGTTCTAACAGCATATTACCACACGAAACAGGGCGTATCGACGGGATACATCCTATAGCGATGGGAACAGCAGCGACGTGTAATTGAAAAATATATTTTTTGTTTTTAATAGAAAAATATATCATCGGACAGCAAAATGACAACTCCAAATATGCTCAGGAATCGCAAATTAAAATCCCTCGGTTACGTCCTGTTACACCCTGTATATTTATTTTGAAAATCTGAAATAGCTTTTTGTAGAAAATTTGAATAAAAAACAAACACAAAAAAAATTGGGTAGATATTTCTCTAAGTAAATCGTTAATCAATACTAGGCCAAAGTCCAGTATTCAGAAGAAAAATTAGTATAATACAGGCATTTGACCCCGAGGTCACTTTACTCTAATAGCCTTACCTATTAATAACATAATTAAATTGTACTTAGATAATGTCAGTTATAAGATGCTGTTTTAACTACCGACAGTCCTGCGAACAGTAGAGCTCAGTCCAAAAATGTATGTTTCCAATTTACTCCTATTTAAAAAATCAAAATGAAAATTTCCTCTGAAATTATAAGATTTGTAATTAGGTACTTACGTGGATGAGTACCTACACACCCACCTATATGGGTACCGCCGCACAGTGAACCCAAATCCCATTCTAGCTAGACGAAAAAATTTTTCACGGAATGTGACGCAAAAGGGTCACAATATGATAAAAAAAATTTGGTTGTTTTTAAAGTCGGTTTACGGACGATAATTTTACGTGATAACGTCATATAATAACGATGTAGTGGAAGAGAGATAGATGCGTCACAAGCCGAACGCTTTGGTCGATCGTGCATCTCTATCGCTTTTTCGCACGCTCGGCTCAGGCGGAACGTGACAATGAGTCATGCTTTTTCGTGCATGCAGCCGTTCATCGATTTATAGAACGTTATCACGTCAAAAATATACATTTATTTCAACCACTGTTACAGAATTTTCCAAAATAAAATAAAATACAAATAAATTGCGTGTCAGTGTGTCCAGGAGTGACGAACGTATTTTTTTTTTTTTTTACAGTTAATACCGCACAAGAGTCCCAACTGCTCCCGTCTGGAGCCAGTGAGACTATGGCATCCCCAATCGGGGTATGTTGTGAGGCTGAAGGTAGTGGGGAGGGGAAGGAGATAGGGAAGAGGAAGGTTGGGAAGTACCTGGCTATTCAGATCTGGTCACTAAACACGGCTAAAGCCATTTCAAGCAACGTTTCAATTCTGAATGGTGGTCTTACACCAGGGTGATACTGATAGTATCTTCCACTCTGGAACGTGCCGCAAATATACTATATATTATTTTAAATGAATAAATTGTGAAATAACACAAATTAATCAAATAAAATTTATTTGCGCACGCCGGGTTCGAACCCGCGACCTTCGGATTGTGAGTCGAGAGTCTTGCCTCGGGACCACGGAGGCTGAATCCATCCCCACAACTGCGGTGCAAGGGGTGGGCGAAAGAATCCGGCTGAGGGGGTAAAAACACCTCCCTTAACCAGTTTTTCTCGATGCAGTAGGCGGACAAGTCAGCTTGAGGTCAGATGGAAAACGGGAAGCTGTAATATCCGAAATAACCACAATATCGAAAACATCCCAATGTCTTATCTCTAGTGATGACTTAAAATTATTGTCGATTTCGGAAGTACCAGCGAAGAAACTGCAGAGGTCTGTTGACAGTGCCACTTAGGAACATTATCATTTAACAAAAGTGACTTGACCATGAAAAAATGTCATTTGGTTTTATTCTTATATTATTTTTAACTAATTACTTAAAATAAACAGATTGCTATGACTTATTTGAATCATTGTACCACACGCAATTTATTTCTATTTTATTTTACTTTGAAAATTCTGCAACATATTTGATACTAGCTTTTCCCCGCGGCTTCGCTCGCATGGTATTACGGGAAATTTCTGTAGCGGTTGAACTTATCAATTATCCCCCCTCCTCCCCACCCCACCCCTCCCGCATTCCATACATTCAGTTTTCAAACATCTAGCTTGCCACCTAAATTTCACAAAGAAAAAAAGAATTATCCAATTTTGTTCATTCGTTCGGAATTTATGCGCATACAAACATTTCGGATATTTATTTTTAATTAAATATTTGTAAGTTTGTTAATATAATACAAAATAACACTATTTATTATTCAGTCTTTATAATCGTTACGAATTATATTTTTAATGTAGGAACTCTTATCTGACATTTATTCCAGCTTGTCCAAAAAAAACAAAACATATTCTAATATTTGAATTTTCTGGGGCAGTAGCTGACCAGGGGGCTGAGTACCTACCAGCTTAGAGCCCACAAATATATCAACATCGTTTCCATGGGAATGATTTTTTTCTGACATTTGCAATTAACTCGCTTTTGTTAGCGACAGAAAACGTATAACCAATATAATATATTAATATTTATAATTTCATAACGCCAGAGCTTACCATCATATACAACCTGTAGTCTGCGCATATAATTTAGCTTTATATTGGTGAAAGAATTATTAAAGTCTTTATATTGTGTTATGCGTGAAAAGGTCATAAACAAACTCGAGCAGTTTCGCATTTATAATATTAGTATGGATACCTTTTGATTAAAAAAATATTTTTTTAGTTTGGTTGGGTATTTTGATCGCAAATCCAAATTTAAGATTTGTATGAAACTGGCCGAAATGGGCCGCGGATACGTTCCTCTTAAAAATGAAAAAAATGGCGCTAAACGGGGACATTTCATGACAATGTTACAATATAATTTCTACGAAACTACTTAGCCTTAGCCTAATAGAAACAGAATACATTAAAACGGAAACCTCAGTGACTCACTAATTAAAATGCCTTCAATCAAAATTCAAACCGACAAACAGACTTCATAACATTATTTCCAAAATATGACACACGTATATTTTTAGTTTTTTTTTCACAGTTGCTGAGAGCTCCAGATTCCCCGATGACAGTGCGGTCGAATGCCACGCAGCACAGGCCACGCGCGAGTAACACGCGCCACGTACACCACGATGGTGACTCGCCGTCAGAGATATAATATATGATTTATTTCAGATGGTTTTTGTGGCCGGTAGCCAAATAATGGTGAGGGGAAGAGGAAGATTTGGAAAGAGAAACGTGCCTGTCCAGACACAGATGTCCATCGTCACTCGCAGACGATTATAAAAAGTGATTATAGGAGCATCTCGTTTCTCATCAATGGAAGCTTTACTTTTGTGTGACATGTCTAAAACGCGTAAAAAATTAACGGAGGAGTTTGTACGATTCGATACACGAATGTTAAAGATTCAAGCAATGTGTAAAGAGTTAGAGTTGTGGGGTGGTCCGTTGCGGCCTAAACCACTAAACCGATTTGAAAAATTCTTTCACCAATAGAAAGCTACATTATATGCGAGTAATATAGGCCGTATATAATGGTAAGCTCTGGCGTTATGAAATTATTAACATTAATATATTATATTTATTATACGTTCATTGTCCCTTACACAAGCGAGTTATTGATAACGTCAGACGAGAAGCAAAACAAATCGTTGTCTTGGTAAACATGTTGATATATTTACGGGGAATTTTATTTCAGGCGTCGTAGTTAATATCTTTTTATATGAATAAAAATGAATCTGAAAAAATTTTTGTACGCGCATAACTTCCGAAAGACTGCACCAAATTGGATAATTCTTTTTTTTACTACTGGTGAGCTCTGGCATTATGAAATTTGTATAAAAAATTGCAATATGTGGCACGCGAGCTGTTTGAAAACTGAATGTACCGGGAATGAATGTATGGAAAGCGGGAGGGAGATGGAGATGGAGGGATGGGGGGAGGAGGAAGGTGATAGAGTTGTGGGATGGTCCGTTCTCTCTGTCTACTACTCCTGCAAAGAAAGTTAGTTAAGTAGTTTAGTTAATTTATACCGCAATAGAATCTCAACTTTCCGGAGACAGTGAGACTTTGGCGTTGGCATAAGGGTATGATGTGAGGATGAAGGGAGGATGGAGGTATAGAAGATGAGAAAGATGAAAGAAAAAACATCAAAATGTCACCGGGAACCAAAATTTCATTTACATTTCTTAATCCAAATATTTTGCATTTTGGGTATGCTGTGAGGATGAAGAGCCGTTAACCAGCGGCCGAGAATTTAAATTTCCTCGAACGATAATCTTGCGATCGTGCCCTTGTAACTGTACATGGCGGTTCCGATGAGAAAGCTTAATTATACTCCATACCAGCATTCTACATAATTATTCTCCATTTTAACATAAAAACTCAATATCGGTTTTATTTCATTCTAAATTTGCTTTCATAAATAACCGCATAGTGATAAAACAATTAAAATTATGTACTTCAAGTAATTATTGTTTGATCATAAGTATTTTCATATTGATCATAAGTATTTTAAGTCCATGACAGCTTTTCGTTTGACAAGCCCCCAAAGGGCACACAAACTCCAACGGCTCGGAGGGCTTTGAAGCAAAGAATGTATGGCTACCTCGAGAGTGTTTTCTCTTGGGGTAAGAATAACCTCGTCGAATTCATTGTTTCAAAGACCCAATCATGTCTGATTACGTCTAAAAGGGATCGAAATGAAAATCTAGTCTCCTTCAACGGAAGCAATCTTCCGAACAGACCTTCCATTGATATGCTTGGTGTAACTATAAGTGACCAGCTCAGGTATGGGGGCTCCATCGAAGCCAGAGTAAAGTTAGCTTCTCAAAAACTGGGCGTACTGTACAGGGCCCGCAGATACTTTAATAGTACACAACTGCTTACCTTGTACAAATCGCAAGTGCGCCCCACGGTTGAATTTGGCAGCCACCTCTGGTCTGGAGCTCCAAAATACTTGAAAAATACCCTCGACTCGGTACAGAAACGGGCGGTCCGTTTGATAGATTCTCCCATCTTAACGAACGGATTGCAATCTTTAGAGCACAGGCGTCGGGTGGGAATGCTATCTATGTTCTACCGGTATTTCAATGGAAGATGCTCTGAGGAACTAGCGTCATTGATCCCTTCGGCACCGGTGCATAGTCGGGAGACACGCCAAACGCGCGCCCAACATATGTACACGGTTGACATTTGTCACATGAGAACGGGTCGTTTTTTCGACTCGTTCTTGAGTTCAACAGCTCGGCTATGGAACGATTTGCCGGCATCTGTGTTTCTTCCCTCCTACAACATGGGTCTCTTCAAGACCAATGTTCATTCCTTCCTCTCCTCAAAAAGACCCTGCACACAGCAACCCAGATGACATAGGCCCTGAGGGAAATCATTATCCTCAGGGCCTCCTGTGTGGAGTTAATGTAAAAAAAAAAAAAATTATAATTTTTCAATAATGTCTAAGCAAAATAAGAATGTAAAACCGTAAATAAATAGACAAACTGAAGTATTCAAGTCACAAAACAACGGCGCGGATCTTCTTTTATGATTTTATTTAACTAAAATTAAAATTCTGAAAAGTAGCTTTCCCAAATTATTTATTGATTTATTCTTTTTTTTTATTTTACATTAACCAATGATTAAGATTGATTATAAGATTGACCAATGTACAATTTTTTTGATTGATTATAAGATTGACCAATGTACAATTTTTTTGATTGATTATAAGATTGACCAATGTACAATTTTATTGATTGATTATAAGATTGACCAATGTACAATTTTTTTTTTACATTAACTCCACACAGGAGGCCTTGAGGAAAATAATTCCCCTCAGGGCCTATGTCATCTGGGATGCTGTGTGGAGGGTCTTTTTGAGGAGAGGAAGGAATGAACATTGGTCTTGAAGAGACCCTGCATAATACTAATTTTATTTCTATTCTACTGCATAATACAAAATTTTATTTGAAAAATTAACAAATTTGCCAACGACCTACGGTAAAACCTTATTGTACTAAAAATAAACATATTTTCTCAAAATTTAAGAATTAGCTTTACTAGATAAAATAACAGTCTTTCGAAATCAATTTATAATTTTTTTGTGGAAAAGAGTCAATACGTCTAAAATTTGATTTAAAAATGACATATTTCCGGTAATGTCTGGTTATTCCCTCTGAAATAGTTTATAGTCCCAATTTATTATTATTATATTAACGTTTATCCTCACCAATTGGTGTTTAAATTTAAATTAAACATATTAAAATATTTAAATTAAGCTACGAATATCAAGCATTTGCAGCATTACCGAAATATTAATGAAGCTATGATCCGCAAAACATCTACTATATATGCATAATAAAGGTTACTAATTATAAACATAATATTAACAACAATCTTTTCAGATACGTTTTTAGATTTTCACGGCCAAAAGTATTTTCGTTATTTGTTTTTGGGGTGTTATGCCGTGTTGCGCTGCCTCCTTCTTTAGCCAACGTTTCGGACAGCGTTACAGTGGTTAAACTGCCCTACCCTGGTTAAAGTAAGTACCTCAACACCCCGTGAATAATAAATAAACAGACAACCATTTTTTGACTTTTCTGGGATCTAGGAATCAAAAGAACCTTAATTAAATTGGCGACATTAATTTCCCTACACTTGTATTGATTTTCTGCTCAGTGACTACAACTTTTCTGGTGGAACATTGCTAAACATTAGGATAACGGTTTGGGCTGGTCGTGTTGCGTTGCAAGTAGAATGCATTATTAATGGAGTCACCCTTCACGGAAGCGAGCCCAACCAGACTAATCAATAATGTCGACATTTGCTGCGACAAACAAACTAAATCAAGTAACCGATCAGATGTTTGTAACCTCTTCACCAGTGCAGTACAGAATTTGCTTCATCTATGATTATTTTAATGGTTTATTATTTAAGGCGGCTTTTGGTTCGGCTTCGCCCAGTTGTGTGTTTGTGACCATTTTATAAATCCGATATGAACTGGTTCCAAAAATAGCCATTTCCTCGGATCCACTATAATCCAGTGACAGCTAGTCACCGGGACAAAGTAACCGCGACAGGCAATGACGTCATATGTAATTTATAGCCGTATTTATTGTAATTTATAGCCGGTACTATTATTCACAACTGCCAGCTACAATATCATATCACCGTCAATCTCTCCATATCCATAATAGGTAAAGAGATAAACAAAATTTTCAAATTCGTAGTACCTACTAATACCTGCCAGGGGCACGTCCTCTTGCGATCTGCTACCGTAAGTGGGGTCATCCTTTGACAAATTCTTGAATTCGAAACCGAATCACAACGGTAGATTTGTTTGAAACTTCACGCACACAGATGTTTATACGGCGCGGCGTCGGACTCGAAGTCGGGTTCTTGAATTTCAACCATACAAACGTACTAGAGTAGTTTTTTTTTCATCGGATAAGAGGTCTATTTAAAAATATGTCAGTGAATCTAAAATGTTTAAAGGGCGCCATTATCACCGAACGGTGATACAAATTTATAGTGAAATGATATTGGTAACCATTATTACGAAAAACTATACCAGCTATATCACTCCTGCATTATAGAAGTGTCGCCTCGTACCGCCATGTTACAGAGAATCAGTGATCTAACCTCCCTTCAAAAGCACCTCTTTCGAATATGTCTCAATGTGTCTATCCTCTCGCATAGATGTCGTATCTTATATATCAGCCTTTAGCAGACTTGCAGACTTATAGAAAATCCAAAAAATGTCGCTCATTAAAATAAAAATGGATTTATTTATCCAATGCACTTATCTAGATTGCATTTAGTTCGGGTAAAATCTTGAAGTCATACGTGTTTCGTTGTATATTTATTATGAATGACTTATAGAAAACACTATTTTTTTATTTTATAATACAGACTTTATTGATTACGAGTTTACACCATTGACATTACTCAGAGAGAGACCATAGACGACGATCGTACGACAAGTAGTTAAAGCTCGTTCACACAGAGCTGTGAATCTGCGAGCAGATATCTGTTGAACTGCGAACGCTTATCTTTTGTACTTTCACACGACGCTATCAAATATTTCTTTCTGTGGTAGGAGAGGGGGTCAGTTGAATTAGGGAGCGGTAACGGAATGCACAGTTTTTGTACTGAAATCTGTCAACTTGACATCTGTCATCCACCGGTCTAGGCAGCTCCGTAATTACAATGACCCCCTCTCCTGTTTTCGTCGGAGAGGGGGAGACTTATCTTTTGGCATATCGCCTCTGGAGCGGTTCCGTCGTAAGATGTGTATTGTCTATGATTGATCTGCACTTAAAACCGCTTAGGTGTGAACGGTCTGAAGGAATTGTATGGAGAGCGTTATTTGGCGTGCGATGATCTTTTATATTTTATAGCTATTTGTGAACCAGCTCTAAATCATTAGTGATGTGACCGTAATGATTGCTGTCAATAAAAATTTACGTTAAGAAAATGTTTATAATGTTGGAAGTTCTTAAGACGAACGCATTTTTGTTCGATGTCGGACTTGTGGACTTGTAGAAAAATCAATAGATGTCACACATTAAAATAAAAATGGATTTGTTTATAAGGCACTATCTAGATTGCATTTAGTTTGGGCAGAATCTTGCAATCATATACATAAAGCTAGCAGTCAGTAAAAATATGTGTTAGGAAAATGAAAATATTGTTGTTAGTTCTTGGTCGAAGTATGATACAGTAAAATATGACAGAAGGAGATAGGGTCAAATTAGCTCAATGGTTAGAGAAATACTTTTCCATCAATGTTATTTAGTTAGGGAGAGGCAGAAATGGATAAATGACATCCAGTTAGGAACTAAGCACATTCTCATTTCAGAACCAAACAATGAGAAATCAATCAAACGGGCAGCCCGTTTCTAGTTTTTTTTTTTTTTTTACATTAACTCCACACAGGAGGCCTTGAGGAAAATAATTCCCCTCAGGGCCTATGTCATCTGGGATGCTGTGTGGAGGGTCTTTTTGAGGAGAGGAAGGAATGAACATTGGTCTTGAAGAGACCCATGTTGTAGGAGGGAGGAAACACAGATGCCGGCAAATCGTTCCATAGCCGAGCTGTTGAACTCAAGAACGAGTCGAAAAAACGACCCGTTCTCATGTGACATATGTCAACCGTGTACATATGTTGGGCGCGCGTTTGGCGTGTCTCCCGACTATGCACCGGTGCCGAAGGGATCAATGACGCTAGTTCCTCAGAGCATCTTCCATTGAAATACCGGTAGAACATGGATAGCATTCCCACCCGACGCCTGTGCTCTAAAGATTGCAACCCGTTCGTTAAGATGGGAGAATCTATCAAACGGACCGCCCGTTTCTGCACAGAGTCGAGGGTATTTTTCAAGTATTTTGGAGCTCCAGACCAGAGGTGGCTGCCAAATTCAACCGTGGGGCGCACTTGCGATTTGTACAGGGTAAGCAGTTGTGTACTATTAAAGTATCTGCGGGCCCTGTACAGTACGCCCAGTTTTTGAGAAGCTAACTTTACTCTGGCTTCGATGGAGCCCCCATACCTGAGCTGGTCACTTATAGTTACACCAAGCATATCAATGGAAGGTCTGTTCGGAAGATTGCTTCCGTTGAAGGAGACTAGATTTTCATTTCGATCCCTTTTAGACGTAATCAGACATGATTGGGTCTTTGAAACATTGAATTCGACGAGGTTATTCTTACCCCAAGAGAAAACACTCTCGAGGTAACCATCCATTCTTTGCTTCAAAGCCCTCCGAGCCGTTGGAGTTTGTGTGCCCTTTGGGGGCTTGTCAAACGAAAAGCTGTCATGGACTGTACTGTCATCCGCGTAACAATGAATTGGTGCACATGACAAAAGGTCGTTGATGTGCAACAAAAACAAAGTCGGGGACAGAACCGATCCCTGTGGGACGCCAGCATTTATTGGATATAATCACCAAACATGCCTAAAACCATTTCAAGCAACATCAGCAGGGCTATAATAACGAGTGTATCACAGTATCTACCAGTCTAAAACTCAGCCATTGAAGCAATAATATCTATACACCATGCAGAACGAATAGTCGTGACATGCATGAATGGGTAAACCTCTGTAACCTCAACAGCATCAGCAGAAGCAGAGTGGCTGATGGCTAGGTGTCCGGGTAACCATGACAACCATGAGGTGGATGTGGTTGCCATGGTGACCAAGCAGCCATCGGCACGACCGAGGAGATTGGCCAACGAACCCGGCGACAGCGGTTGTAAAAGCAGCCCAACAAATCAGGGGTTCGCAACCCAACTTCACTACTTTACTGCATGAATCTAAAAGATTGACTAGATAGAGCTATTCGAGAACAATTTGATCGCTGGATGACGGGGAGACGTATGAAAAACTATTTGATTTTATCACAACATGTCCCATTCCCTGTCTCATCAAATACCATAAAATATCATAAGCCATATAAAAATAAATTAAAGTAATTTATTTTATAATAATAATAATAACGTTATATTTGTATAGCGTAGTTTTGTGTCATTTCACTTCAAGTCTACTCAACAATAAACTTAAAAGTAATCCTAAGGTGTTCCTTACGAGTCCATTATAAAATATTGATAAAATAATATGAAGCAAAGAATATACTGTATTTACAAAGCAATGACAAGAAAAAAATTAACAATAAGGCTGGACGCATACATCCGATTTTTTCTTCCGATTGTCTGATCAGACAACCTGAAGGCCTTCGCGCCATACATTTCTTATGAAAGCCAGCACACATCCGATTCGAAAACCTGATCGGTAATAAAAATAGGTCACGCCCTTCCACGCCGGCCGTCCAATCCGGCTGTCCAATGGGCGTAGCCCCGGTCGTATTACCTATTCGATTTTTGAATCGTATGTGTACGGTGTTAATCCGATCCGATTGTCTGATCAGACAACCGGAAAGCAAAATCGGATAAATGCGCCCAGCCTAAGAGTGCTGATTAAACAGGACAATAGTAAAAGACAATAACTGTGCTATTGGAGCACAGGACAAAACAAGAACTTTAAAAATATAATATACTAACAGAAGGCAGTTTGCGTTCAGAGGTGAGAAATATTCTGACATTGAATTCGGACAATGAGAAGTAAAACGAAACCAAACAATTACCGGAAATTTGAGAACATGGCTTATTACGTATATTGAAAAGATGATAGGATTCGATGTTAGATGTTAGGATGTACCTTTTTCCATACAAACCATTTCAAAAGTTTGTCGTACAAGATGACTGCAGGGTTTGCAAATACAAATTTTTACAAACCTAACATTTCAAAATATACCGAAATGCTAGGTTTCCTATCAAGAATAAGTAAAGTTTTTAAAAGTGCCAAGATTCTAAAAAATGTTGTTTTATTCATTGGTCAGGAGCCCACTGGAGTATGCTTCCACAATATGGAATCCTCAATATAAGATATGCATAGACTTAACAAAGGATTCGGAAAACATTTATGTAAGAAATACATTAAAGCTACAAATAATATGTTAAATTAACAAAAATACGTATTTATTTGCACATTATCTGCAATATAATAAAAAAATAGATAGTCCCGAATTGCTTGCTATCCGCATAGGTTTAAATGTTCCAAGAAAGCGTACCAGGCACACTATAGAAGCCAACAACACTAATGCAGCAAATAGCTCGCCAATTACTCGCGCAATCACAATTTATAATCATTACGAAAAATTACTGCACTTGGACCCTTCATGATTCTTGGCTAACGTACTAAACTAATTTATTAAATTTCTTAGCGATAAAAATTACAACTTGGACTTAATTTATCAGTAAACTTTTAAATGCAATTCGTGAGCACAAAATTCTTTATTTTCATAATTTTTCTTTATCTCTCTACATAATTTCTTCCTTTTTATTCCTATTACTCATACATTCCTTAGTTAAGATTAATGAACCGTTCTCATCTCAGGCGAAATTGCCTTCTGATATTATTTGGACTAACGTAATAATGATAATTGCATAATTTGTAGAGCGCCCATTATGCGAAAAATCCACATCAAAGGCGCTGTAGAATTTATTACGAGTTTTAGGCTCTATGTAATTTATTACTTGCAATCAGATACTATACTTAGCTGGCATTAATTCCGATAAACACACTTTAATTAGAAAGTTTACGCTTGGAGAAGATACGAGTTTTCACGCAGGACACTGTATTTAAAACAGTGGACATTGCATGATTTAACATTTGCCATTACTATTGTAAAACACTATTGATAGGTAAAAGGTACTATAACCACGTAACAATTACATTTAATATACCTTATCACCGGTATCGTAATGTCTTAATGTCTTATCATGTCTTAATAAACAAATAATAATAACATAATAAAAATCCCGCCCTTTTTCTAATCCCGCGGGATTGCTAAATAGAATTCAGAAATCCCGCGGATCTCACTGGAATTGTGGGATTTTTAAACTTTAGTAATTTATTTATTGGATTTTATAAAATTATAAAAATACGAACCTCAGCTCGGGTACACCATCCAAGATGGCCCACATATTTATTTATTAATTAAGCCCTTTGTGGGGGCTTTTACAAATGGATAGTAAAAATTGTATAGTATTTATTATCAATAACTGAACTGCCTCAGAAACAATATTTTGTATTTGTTTAGTGACAAATTTAAGAAGTTTTGGTGTAATTATTTCCCTCCATTAGTATTTCGGGCAAAGAGTCGCTGTAGCTCAAAGATCTTCAAAATTTATTATGAATTCTTAGACTCTGTCTAATTTTATTATTTACAAATAGAAAGTAATAATTTAAATTAGAAAGTTTATGCTTGGAGAAGATATGGCTTTGCACGCGGAGGAATTACACTTACACTGGACATCGCATGATTTTACATTTGCTACCCCCATCGCTGTTAATATTACATTTATGAGAAGATTAGTGGCAAAAGTAGTGTTGATATATATTTTGAAACACTGGAGAATTTAGCATTCTTTAGGGCTGGAATCTTTATGAAATGACCTTTACCTTCAAAAGCTTACAAATAAGAATTTTTTTAACAATTTTACATAATTAGTTATTTACAATGTCGCGGGCAGTGAAGGTGAAGGTTAAAGGTGTTGAATTTATTAATTTATTTAAGGAACATAAACAGTCTTAGTAATATAATAAACATACGATGATAAAAAAAAAAACAGACCAATTATTAATGTTCACAGATAGGTATTTAGAAACAAGACTAAATGGATGTAAACTAGAATATTTAAGAAAAATTAAGAAAAAAAAACACAACTAAGCAGCAATTAAAAAAAAATAATAGTTCAAATCTGAATTCAACAAATGATAAACCAATACACAACAATAAAATAAGTGTGATTATAACTGAAACAGACTGCAAAATTGCTATTTGGTTTGGGAAGGGTAAGGGAAGGAGAGGGATAAGGGAAAGTTAAGGGAAAGTTGCCACGCAAGTAATATAAAAATATTAGATACAATTAATTTAATCGTCATGAATATGTGTTGTTCGCACCTAGAATGTTATACAATGAAGTTCTGTAGCGACAGTAACTAGCAGTAAATACGTCAGCACGTGTGTCTATATTTGCAAATTTATTGTTATAGTAGTTACATGTCCTTTGCATCAATTCATTTTGATTGGAATTGGTGTTGCATCTATCAATATAGAAAAGGGTATTTTGTCTACTATATCGAATCGGCGCGTGGAAATTTATTTTGTTTAGCAACTCCGGGCAGTCAACTTTTGAGTTAATAATTTTGTACAAGAGCGTCTGATCAGCGACAAGCCTCCTGTTAGTAGGTATAGATTTGTCTCGTTTTAAAACAACATTAGGATTTGGTTTTCGTGGCCAACGGTTGGCCGTTCCCTCCACGACGAAACAGATGTTTAGCCAACGTACAATAATAACCACATAATAATATATTGAGCATTATTGTGACAAGCGATTATGGTCCGTACTACCTGGGCTCATTGGGATCAAGGTCACGTTGTTGAGATGAATAACTATCTCTGTCTGTAGCGCGTACTACTACTGGATACATGTTGCACACACACACGCGCAAACACATTAACTAATACTATTACAATGTTGTATCCGACGTCCATCGTTGTAGAATAAGCTAGATAAGCCAAGGCGGATAGATAATAAATTAAATTTATTTTCCTGAGTGAAAGGTATTCGTAGGCCCGGTATTTCAGCCAGTCCGTATCCTTGCATATGTACGACATTCCTCGCTCCAATTTGAGCGGGCTTAATCTATCGCTCAAGCTTTGCTAAGCCGCAGAATAGTTCCTATTTTAGACGCCGAGGCGCTAGCGACCGCTGCTGTGTGGAGGGTTTTTCTACAAGGAAAGGAAGGAGAGGAGAGTTCTGGGAAGGAAAAGGGTTTAGGGGTGGGTGGGAAGCTGGGGTTCAGTGTGTCCTGGTCATCCACCTCCAAGACCTAGACAAACCTCACCCCATGAACCCGGGCACCCCTGCTAAATCACCAAACGTAGCGAACCAATGGGGTGACCTATGGCAGAAGCGTTGGTTATTCAATAAAGGTTCCCGGGGCGGCGGTGCCCATTCCCGTCTCCCAAATGGACACTGACTCTAGCAAAACAAATACTAATTAAAATTAGTGTACTCGCATACATAACCACGCTGGTTTAAGTAGGGAACTTTATCGAAAATTAATGCGTAAATTAAACCCGCCTAAAAATAAACGTCGTTTATGAAAAATTTCATTCCTCTATTAAATTCATAGACAATTCACGAAATGTTGGTGACACCTAGGCTTCGACCAATATACGGATTATGTTCCAAACTATACCGACCAGTGTCAACCTGGTGAAGACCACCATTCGGCGCCGTATACTCACTCAAAAAGAAGATGTAGAGATATGTAAATATGCACGTTAGGCAAAACGTGCTTAATGTTAAAATCGATAATATTTAAGCGAAAATTGTGAAAATGTTTAATAAAACACGACTCTCTTAAAATAGAGCAAAAATCTCGCGGGCGTTGTCTAAAACAGCATTTAAAGAAACCCTGTGAATTTTTTCGTACATACAACTTGTAAAATAACTGAAACGAACTTGTTTATAATAATTTTCGGAGCATACTTTGCATTTTTTTCTGATATTGTCTTCATTTATTAAAATATAACATTTGAGGTTTTTTACTCGTTAAGTCAAAAATAAATATATATTTTAATATAAATTTTATTCCCTTTTTATACTGCAATAAAAAATATAACTTTCGTATCTTTGTGGTGAAGTAAATGTGTTAATTTTTCTTTAAAATACACTACGAACGTGTAAAAATAATTTGTTTTTGTTGAAAAAAAAAACACACAAATAATACCATTTTTTAAATTTAAAAAAAATATAGATTTCAATCGCATAAATAGAACAAACTGTCAATAATAAATAGCCAATCTAGCATATCCTAAGTCAGCCAATAACCGGACCCATGAATCTAGTGTCTGCCTTTATTTATGGACAGCGTGACGTAGAAGACCGGTTCCCGTGGCGTTATCAGTTGCATCACGTGTGATATGAATTCTCAGCTAACAAACAAACGACAGTTCGATACGTCAATATGTTGATCGAGAAGGAAAACGACAAGAATAAATAATAATAATAACAACGAATCACGTTAAATATCCATTAGGAAATGAAACTATATTTATTCACATTAGCTCAACACAGGAGGCCTTAAGAAAATTAATTCACTTTAGGTGTGCTATCTAGGAGGTATTTTTGTGAAAAGGAAGGAAAGGAAGTTCTGGGAAGGAAAAAGGTATGAGGGATAGATAGGAATCTGGGGACCAATGTGTCCAGGAGTGACGAACGTACGAATCTATCCCTAGATGCAATGTTTCAAGAGAGTCCTGCGTGAGAGGTCAAAAGGTGTCCCTTTAAAACCCTGTGGCAGCCACAACTGCCGCCAAGACCCGGACAAACCTCACCCCATGGACCCGGGCACCCCTGCATGGTTCACGGGGCGGCGGTACTAACACCCGCCTTCCAAATTCAAAACTGTCTATCAAACGAAAACCATTCATGGAATAACCAGCATCTCTGCCATACCTCCAAGTGATTCCCTATGCTTGGTGACTCAGCAGGGGTGCTGGGTTCACTGGGTGAAGTTTATCCACGATTTGGCGGCGGATGCGTCTGCCCACCAGCTCTGCGAGGCGGGCCGGCTCGGGAGAGGCCAGTTGAGGGAGGGTTTGACCAATACAGCCAACCGACCCACCCCTAAAATTATATTTCTTCTGGAAACCCCCACTCCTTCCTTTCCTTAAAAAAAACCCTCCACACAACATTTCCAAAGAACATACAGGCCTTGCGTGAAATTATTTTCCCCATAGCCTCGTGCATGGAGTTAATGTAATATAAAAAAAACATTGAAACATAAATTTAGATTTTTCGTGATTTGTTTGTGGGTTTTTGTGCCGTGTTGCGCTATCTCCTTTGTCGCCAACGTTTCGGACAGCATTACATAACATCAGGGCAGATGTTTATGGTGTAAATGTTTAATAATTACATATATTATGTCTCGATGATGGACACTGTAATGCTGTCCGAAACGATGGCTAAAGACGGCAACACGGCGTAACAACCCAAACAAATCACGATAATCACTTTGGCCGTGATAATCTGAAATCATAAATCAAGTTCGTTTATTAAATTTCTGGAATTTGCATCTAAATATTTCTGTATTTCACAGCGTCTTGAAAATCTTCATTGACTCAAATGCCACCGGAGAATCCAGTTCAAGCATTGCCTGGAGGAATTTAGACCAATTAGCAAGTTAACATAATCCAACTGTGCATTCCCGGAAATTCCGATGAATTTACATCAGCAACATCATAAGTATCAGAAAGTTAAAGAACTAAAACGCACACCAGTACTATAAGACCAAAAATTATCAGCATGTGAGGTAATGTTGAGTTGGGGGATTGGAAAATACAACAATGAAAATTATTTTGGATGTAGAAATGAGCAAAAAAAATGCTTTGGCATTCAAAGGTCATTTAAAAAAAAAAAAAAAACGTCAGTTAGAACCCTATCCAAACGAGGTGATGAGTTGTTGTCAGCAGTTGGAACCTTTGCGTGGTCTTCACATGTACAATGATATCAGCATGTGAGGTAATGTTGAGTTGGGGGACGGTAGACGCTGTCTCCTAAACCAGTGAGAATGCGTTTACCCCCATCTCTGTTGCAGAGGAAGGGAATGACCTCGGAAGGGAAAGGACACGTGGGAGGCAGAGAGCTTACAGCGGACCTACCTCACCGCAAGAACATTGACTTACACCAGGAAAGCAAAACACAAAGGCTGTGTGGCTGGTTCAGAAGAAAACAAAGCAAAACAAAAACATTTTAAACGTAATTTTTGACCAGATTGTTGTAATTTCCTTACAAGTTTAAATGTTTATAAATTCTTATATGAAGCAGTTTGTCAATAAAATGCGGATATTTATTCAATTTGAACTAGAAACTTTCAGTGTTATAACAACACAAGCTACTCCATTTGAAATTTATTTATGAAAATGTCTATGAAATTTGTTCCAAACATTCAAACATCTTGGCTTTTTTTTCAAGAAAGATAAACATTCCCGGGTTACGAATAACCCAACAATGTTTGAAAATCTCCCACTAACACCACACTTAGCAGAAAATGTTGCGTGTTTCGTGATGGAGGTTTTAGCCAGCCGAGGAATCGAACACGGGAAGCCCGGGTGGGACCCAAACGCGATGCCCACTCATCCACTGACCGGTCAAGGTTTTGAAGACAATAATTTCTCTCAGGGCCTTGGTCAACTTTGAGGATGCTGTGTGAAGGGTTTTTTTTAGGAAAGAAAGAAGAGGAATGTCTGGGAAAGCCAAAGGCGTAGGGTGGGTAGAAATCTGGGGATCAGTGTATCCAGAAGTGACGGGCGTATGAATACATCTTTCCCACTGTGGTGCAAAGCGATGTGACGAGAGAGCCCAGCCGGAGAGTTCAAAAGAACCCCCTCAACCAGTCTCTCTCACCACGCAAGTCAGCAGACCTGAACACACATCTCCCAATGAACCAGGACACCCCTTCTAAGTCACCGACTGTAGCTTGCCACTTGGGTTGACCTACGGCAAGAGATCTTCCTCTTCTCAAACTCCTTCCCCTGCTCACTACCTTCAGTTTGATAGTATTACGTCCTACTGGCTCCAAACGGTTGGGAGCAGTTTGAACCATGTGCAATATCACAGAAGAACAAATACAAAAAAAAACACCACCAACTTGCATGTTGAAAATCAATAAATTGCATTTACGTGAATTGGTGTGGATTCAAATTTCATAGCATAAGATAAGTAAATAAAAAAAAGATAGCCAATCGATCGATACCCCTGAAAAGGTATTGTAATTCCGAACAGGTAAAGCAGGTCACAAAGCAGACACAATGCAGTGCAGTCTCTCCAGTCCGCAACAGACTACAGACAACAGACCTGAAGACACGATTAATAAATATTTCACTACCTGTCATTATACAGATTATATCCATTGAGAAGAAGGTAGGGGCAGTGGATTCTACGTCAGTATTCGTGCAGATTTGTACTAAGATCGGCCGGCAGACAGGGTAATCAAAAATTTTGTATATTCATGAATTAACTGATAAAAACTTCAAAACGTTGTTTTCTTCAAAACCTAACAAAAAAAACCTTTCTTAAACGTGTCATCAACCGAGTAACCGCCCGATCCCTCACCACGACACTTACTAAATCCTACCCTAATATTTGGAAGATTTGTTTAACACCGTTTTTGTGAAAAATCACCCACCAAGGGCGCTGTACAAATTTATAATTTTTTTTTTTTTTTCTAATTAAATATGTACTAAGTTTATATATTTAATTAGAAAAAAAAATAAATAAATAAAAACAACATTTTATTACAAAATACATGTCTGCCTTTTTCATCAGCAATTGGTTACTTAGAACAGGCAATCTGCCTAGCTAGGAACTAATATCGACCTACAAGACATAATAACACTTGTACACATTTTTAATATTTACAGTTATGATGAAATATATTATTATGTTATTTTGCTATTTAATTGTATCTAATGTAAATAAATAAATAAATAAAAAATAATAAAAAAAAAATTATAAATTTGTACAGCGCCCTTGGTGGGTGATAATATATTTCTACAATCTTATTTCCAATAACAAACTAGACAAACCATTATAACAGCTTATGGCTAAAAATTGCATCCACCGATTCATCGATCGCTTATACGAAACTACATGTACAATGATATTTATTTATTTTTATATATGAACTAGCTGGTACCCGGCATGCGTTGCTATGCCATTTAAAAAAAATTGTTTCTCCCTGCACGACCTTTCCCATTCGTCCCGTTCCCCTTCCGCCTCCACTTCCCCTCTCGCGTTCCTACTCCGTCTCCTCCTTCTTCCCTCTCCCCATTCCATTCCCCCCCCACACCCTCCCCACTCCCAAATTTCCCCCCCCCTCCCGAGTTCCTCTCCCTCCTCACCCCTCACGCATTCCATACATTCAACCCCGGTAAATTCAGTTTTTTAACTAATATTGAAGAAAATGTTGTTTTTACTATCTTCCTCGCAATTTTTCCATATTTTCTCACCGTTTAAACCTTCCCTGGACTACGACAAAAATTTCAAAATCAAACTCATCTAAGTCGGCCCAGCCGTTCTCGAGTTTAGCGAGACAAACGAACAGCAATTGATTTTTATATATATATATAGATACCGCACAAGAATCCGTACTGCACCCGTCTGGAGCCAGTGAGACTATGGCATCCCCAACTGGGGTAAGTTGTGAGGCTGAAGGTATTGAGGAAGAGAAGGAGACGGGGAAGAGGAAGGTGGGGAAGTACCTGGCTTTTTAGATCTGGTCACCAAACGCGAATAAAGCCATTTCAAGCAACGTTTGAATTCTGAATGGTGGTCTTACACCAGGGCGATACTGAGAGTATCTTCCACTCTGCAACGTGCCGCAAATATACTATAAATTATTTTAAAAGATTCAATTGTGAAATAACACAAATTAATCAAATAAAATTTATTTGCCACGCCGGGATTCGATCCCGCGACCTTCGAATTGCGAGTCAAAAGCCTTACCGCTAAACCATGTCGGCCGTCGTTTGTTTTATTAAGGCGACGCTTCCCGGCTCAAAAAGAAGAAGATGGAGAGATATGTAATTACGAATATTGGAGAGAGCGCGCTAATATTTTCAATGATAAAATTGAAGCGAAAATGCTTAATAAAACATGACTCGTTTAAAATAGAGCAAAAATCTCGTGGAAGGTATCTTAAGTATCATTTAAAGACACATTGTGAATTTTTTCACAAATATAACTTGTAAAATAATAAAAATAGACTTGTTTTTTAATAATTTTCGGAGCATACTTTGCGATTTTTTCTATCAAGGGAATTTCATATAATTTGCGTTTCGGCGTGGAACGTATCTAGAGATATTATCTTCAAAAATAACATATATTTTTTTAAGAGCTTAAAAACTTCAAATGTTTAAGGGAGATATGTAAGAAATTGGTAGAAATTCGGATGGCGGCGGCTTAATGAAAAATAATATGAAATTACATTAGAAGTTTTGGCAACCCTGTATTCGGTCAGTCCGTTCAGCGGTCAACGGCCCGTATCGACATTCAGGGTCGTGGCTCGCCGACAGCAAAGAGGCTAAGAATTGAAGTTTTATTGCTGATGACTTCTGCTATACTTGATTTGTACTGCGCTGTTCAGAAAACAATCAAGACAACGAAATTGCTGCATCAAATATTGTTTTTATTAGAATACGGAACTTGAAGACGCAACTATATACATCTCCCTTCCTCCACCAAACCTAAAACCCATAATTACGTACTTATCCTCTGACCAATCATTAAGACGAACGTACGCGCGACCCATTTCGGCCAGTTTCATACAAATCTGAACCAAACTGAAAAGATATTTTTGTGATCAAAAGGTATATTAAATATCTAGTACGGATATGAAGAACTTTATTTATTTTTGCTTTAAATTATAAAATGTAGGCCATTAAAGATTTTAGTGTTTCATGATTTTAGAGGCAACTTGGAAAATTATTTGTGAGTAAATGAAAAACAATAAAAAAAGAAAAATTTAAATGTGCATACAGTGTTCTGTATTTTCAGTTTCATTGCACTTTAAAACAATATTTTACAGATAAATTAATGTTGCCAGCCTACAAATTTTGTAGTTCCATTTTATATATTTTCTACTCTTATTTGACTACAATAAGTCAAGTCATTCCTGTTTTCCTACTCCCATATAGTTGTACCGACCTGATTCTTTTTTTTTATTCTAGTAAAAAAGAAAATTACATTTTCACTCATATTAACCAGAAATAATTAAATACATTAAATCAAACTAAACACCATAATACATTTCATTACTCTGTTCATCAAGAATATACATTAACAATTTTATTTTAAATTTACCCATCTCTTTTTCTTTTTTAATGTCGTTTGGTAGGCAATTATATAAGTTGCCACCCTCGTAACCGATGGATTGTTTACCATAGTTAGTGTGGATGGTGTTTAAATGTATTTTATCGTGTTGTCGTGTAAAGTGTTTGTGTACTTGGGATGTTTTAATGAATTCTGTGTTTGTATGTTTGAGTTTATTGTTTATTTTGTATATAAGGAGACATGTAATAAGATGTATTAGATAAATCTATTTAAAATCATTGTTTACGGCCCATTGATTTTAATAAATTTGCGACTACAGAACTATTGATTTTTTTTATATTTTTTTTTATTAGTATCTATAGCGTACATAATGTATTTATAAATTGTATTATATTAAGGTATTATAAAGTTGTTTTTTTTTCACAGTCCTCCTCACTAGGGTTTCCTGTTCTGAGGCGGCCTGTAGTTTTTCCACATTTGTATTTAGTATCCAGTTGTCTTTACATGGTCTTTAGTATGTTTGATAGTTCATTTTCACTTTGTTCTCTCAACCATATTTTTACTTTTGTTTTAAATTTATTTATTTCTGTTATTTTTTTTTGTTTGAGTTGGTAAAGCGTTGTATAGTTTTGTCGCATTGAATTTCATATTTCTTTGTCCAAAAGATGTTTTCAAACTGGCTGTAGCTAGAATATTTTGGTTTATTGCCCTGGTTGTGTATCTTTGTTGGACAGTGGAGTATTCTGATATGTTTTTTTTAATTTTAAATAAAATATTTTTTGCATAAAGTTTTTGTATGTTGTAGACTTGAATGCTTTGAAACAATTCTTCTGTCGGAGTTCTAACCGGTAATTTCAAAATTGTCTTTAGTACTCCTTTTTGGTTTACTCAGGATATTACGAATTCTTGACAAATCAGTTCCAATTTTGAAAAACACAAGTAAAATAATTTTCTATTAAAATATTACATTACAGGTTAGGGGCCATCCATAAATTAAGTCACACGAATTTCATGATTTTTTGACCCCCCCCCGGTCCCTGTCACACATCGTCACATTTGTGAGACCCTATCCCCGTGACGTCATATATTTTTGCAATTTTACGTCTTTTTTTTTTTTGTTATATGAAATACCGCACAAGAGTCCCCAACTACTCCCGTCTGGAGCCAGTGAGACTATGGCATCCTCAATTGGGGTATGTTGTGAGGCTGAAGGTAGTGGGCAGGGGAAGGAGATAGGGAAGAGGAAGGTGGGGAAGTACCTGGCTATTCAGATCTGGTCACTAAACACGGCTAAAGCCATTTCAAGCAACGTTTCAATTCTGAATGGTGGTCTTACACCAGGGCGATACTAATAGTATCTTCCACTCTGGAACGTGCCGCAAATATACTATATATTATTTTAAATGAATAAATTGTGAAATAACACAAATTAATCAAATAAAAAGTATTTGCGCACGCCGGGTTCGAACCCGCGACCTACGGATTGTGAGTCGAGAGTCTTGCCTCGGGACCACGGAGGCCGTCTCAAAATAATCAAAATTCAGATTTTTACATGTGACATCATGGAGCTGATAAACCCCCCCCCCCCCCCTCATACTCCTTGTCACACTTCTCTACTCCCCCCCCCACTCCCCAGAGTTCATTGAACCAGAGTTACACTGGACCCATGCACTACCGAAATTAGTATTTTTGACGATAAAATATTGCAAGTAGCTACCCACATAATGTGCGAGGCAAAGCAGCCGTATATTGTAACAAATTAAAACACAAAATGTAACAAAATATCTTCCATTCTTGTAATTAATTATACGTACAGAGCACGCGATGTTTACGCACATAACCTTGAGTGTGCTAATTGCAGACTGGTTAGTTTTTTATACAAATCTCGTGAGGTATTCAACAGAGATTGAAATCGACAGTGGTTCGGATATAAAACATTTTGTTTGAAAACCTTAACGGCTCTCCATACAAGCAACCAAATTCAAGTACAAGTAATAATAATATTTTGATGATTTGTAGAGCGCCGTTTTTGTGAAAAATCATCTCAAGGGCGCTGTACAAAATCTACATACATATATTTTTTTTTTACATGAGCTCCACACAGGAGGCCCTGAGGAAAATAATCTCCCTCAAGGCCTGTCATCTTTGGGGATGCTGTATGGAGGGTTTTTTTTTAGGAAAGGAAGTGGAGGAGAATTCTAGGAAGGAAAAGGGTTTAAGGGGTGGGTAGAATCTGGGGTTCAGTGTGTCCTGGTTAACCGCCTCTAAGACCTAGACAAACCTCACCCCATGAACCCGGGCACCCCTGCTAAATCACCAAACGTAGCGAACCACTTGGGGTGACCTATGGCAGAGGTGTTGGTTATCCAATAAAGGTTCCCGGGGCGGCAGTACCCATTCCCGCCTCCCAAATTGGAACATATAAAAATCAAAATATGCTTGCTTGGGGATATAATGTATATAACGATTCTTCATGATGTTTTTCTGAGAATACCTATAAATATTTATTGATGTAAGAATTTGTACACATATTACGGTAACTTTTAACCGTATTTTAACATTTTTGTATTTGTAAAAATAATCATTTTGAAAGCTGCTATAGCTGATCTCCAGAAGCTCCTCTCAAAAAAGGCATCTTACGGTGACCACCATATCTCTAGACTTGATCATTTAAAATGAAAAAACTAAATGGATTTCGTTAAATAAATGAAAAATCTTCTAATTAATCGAAGAACGAGGCAAAAGATTTTTTTTTTTACAAAATGGCGGCTTCTCATAAAAAAAATCGATTTTTGACCAAAATTTTGGCGTTAAATTGTTTATAAAAAAAAGGTATTTATCGATGAGAACCGACCTTCGATTAATAGCTAAAAAATATACTTAAGAAGTTCGTGTTAAAATTTGAGACTGATCGGTTCAGCCGTTACCGAGTAATCTTGGTCACCGATTTAAAAAAAAACAGTTTTGAGAAAAACGCGATTAAAGTTTGCTTCCTACTTTGAAATGCTCTGGAACGTCTTTACAAATATGCGTGCAACTTCGAAAATAATCGCTGGATTTTCTATGTGTGTACTTTAAAATATATGTACATAACGAAAACGAAATAAAAAAATAAACGATTTCTTGAAAATTCTAACTGTTTTATAACCTCTTAACCTCTTTTAACAGGTCGACCCTTTGGAATAACAAGGTTCCATCTGTCGCGGTAACGTCCTGCGGTAATGAAATCTTAAAGTAGCTTACTATACATCATATTATCGCTTGACGTTACCGCAACAGATGGAACCTTGTTATTCTAAAGGGTCGAGAGGTAGATTAAGTATAGTTCCAGAGATTAAATTAAAAAATGGTTATTACTAGGAGGCGGAAAGCGGAGGCATAACGAAAATTCCAGAGCCGCTAATTATTAAAGGCAAAACAATTAAACTATCGTTATTTGACCGGTTTAATTTGTTTTATGGGACTAACAGACTTAGCTATAAACGATAAAAGATCATTTGGTTTGCATATCGCTCGCCATACATTCCCAATGTTTTTGCATCCGCCAGCCGCCTACTAGTTATTACAAATATGTATAAAGATGAGTGAGAATTTTTTACATACATCTTCCGTACTTCAAACACATACTTTTACGTTTATTTTGGTCACCAGCATGGAGGGTTGTTAAAATATTCTACAAATTAAAATCCATTTTTAACAAACCGAGCGTTGAGTTGTCTAAAAGTAGGTGTTCATGTACGTAGATTTCCAGTTTGGTGTAAGCATGCCAAAATTGGCGAACCCATTTATTAACGAGATATTGGATGGGCTAAAAGCCAAAGGAAAGTATTCGCTTAGTAATTTTGAAAGCGGAACCTTCGCTGTGTGTTGTTCGAGGCAATACGTAATGTTGGCGTTCCATCCTCTTGGCGTCAGGCCACGGCCACTCCCACGCGAGAGGCGTTTTATTGATCGATGATTACGGATAAAAGAGCGGTTGATGTGGTTTTGCAAATCCCACACTCTTTTCAAATCCCGCGGGATTGCGAGATGGAATTCAGAAAAAAATAAATTTGCATGATTTTTAGTAAGGGAATTTATTTTATTTGGATCAATCAACTTTCGTACCAGCATTATTATTAAAAGTAATATTTGTTGTTGTGTTTTTTTTACATGAGCCACAGGAGGCCCTGAGGAAAATAATTTCTATCAGGGCCTATGTCATCTTTGGGGATGCTGTGTGGAGGTCTTTTTAAAGGAAAAGGAGGAGAGGAGAGTTCTGGGAAGGAAAAGGATTTGAGGTGTGGGTTGGAATCTGGGGTTCAGTGTGTCGTGGTCATCCGCCTCCAAGACCTAGACATACCTCACCCCATGAACCCGCGCACCCCTGCTAAATCACCAAACGTAGCGACCCACTTGGGGTGACCTATTGCAGAGGTGTTGGTTGTTGGTGTTAACTATTTAACTAAACATCACGCCGTTTCCCCGCAGAGGTGGGCACAGAGGACGGACCGCCAAACAACTCTATATTGGCACACACTCCTTGCCTCGTTCACATTCATACATCGTCTCGTACATACTCTTTTATCATTCTGACTCTTGACTTGGCCCGACTCAAGTATCTGATTCACTTGGTCGTGCCATGTCTTCCTCGGGCGACCCCGAATTCTTCTACCATTCGCATTTGCATCATATATTCTCCTTACACTCCTTTCCTCGTTCAATCGCTCTACATGCCCAAACCATCTGAGCGTCTCTTTCCTAATTTTACTCATTACGCTTACATCAGCCTTGCATTCTTTTCGGATCTCCACGTTTCTCACACGATCGTACATGGTTTTACCACGAATACGCCTAAGGGGCATTTCTACAGCATTCAGTCTACTTTCATCCTTCCTCTGCCAGTTCCATGCCTCACTGCCATACATAAGGGTAGGTACCAGCACTCCATTATGGAAGGCTAGCATCACTTCTTTGGACAGTTTTTTGTTGGCGCCAACGGCGTTCAGTCCTCCATTAATGGAGTTAACTGCATTTACCCTTCTTTCAATTGCTCTATCAGCCTTCCCATCTCTCGTAAACATACTTCCTAAGTACACAAACTCATCCACCTGCTCCAAGCATTCACCATTCACAGCTATGTTGTTGTTGTGTTTATTTCGTAAAACACCATTTAATAAAAACAAAAAGTTGTTAAGATCTGAATGTATTTTAGTTTTTTGAAAAGGGTAATTAATTAAGGGTATTAAATTTACTTGAAAAATTAGAAATCAATAAACGTACGAATGATCCTAATATTAATAACATTAAAAATTAATATAGTAAGTACAATTATTTTTTCCCCTTAGTAAGTTTATAAGACCTAAACAATATAACACAACTGAGTCAAATAGCATTCACGTTATTATTAAACAATTAAGAACACATTATCAGTTAATGTGGGGAAAACAGATTGCATGAGATTTGTAATGTGGGGAAAACAGATTGCATGTTTTTGAACCAGGAAGTTGGGGGTAGAACTGCCTTTAAATTCGAGGATAAGTTAAAAGTAATGCACACATGCTTGTACAGTGCGAACGTACACTTTGAAGGTGGAATGTGAAGAACCTGAAGTATGAACCGATTCCAAACCCTTCTACTCCACCGATCTTATTTTTTTCTTCTACTGAAAAAAGACCTCAAGTTTGATCATTAGCCCTCGGACGAAGAGGTGAAGGCAGCTGTCAAGCCCTGTCAAGTCGGAGGATTTTTTTCAGTGACAGATTGAAAAAAAAACTTGTCACACGTTGGGAGACACGTGATAGCCTTAACGGTGGTTATGTTGGAAAATAAAAAGTACATGATTTTGAAGATGAAGAATTATTGTCCTTTACTATACTTTTTGCCCGATCTTGCTATTTGTTTTTGTTCGTGTTCTACAAGCATGTGTGTATTAATTTTCGGCCTACCCGAATAATATGAGAATTGTGAGAATGTCATTGTTTCAAAGACCCAATCATGTCTGATTACGTCTAAAAGGGATCGAAATGAAAATCTAGTCTCCTTCAACGAAAGCAATCTTCCGAACAGACCTTCCATTGATATGCTTGGTGTAACTATAAGTGACCACCTCAGGTATGGGGGCTCCATCGAAGCCAGAGTAAAGTTAGCTTCTCAAAAACTGGGCGTACTGTACAGGGCCCGCAGATACTTTAATAGTACACAACTGCTTACCCTGTACAAATCGCAAGTGCGCCCCACGGAATTTGGCAGCCACCTCTGGTCTGGAGCTCCAAAATACTCGAAAAATACCCTCGACTCTGTGCAGAAACGGGCGGTCCGTTTGATAGATCTCCCATCTTAACGAACGGATTGCAATCTTTAGAGCACAGGCGTCGGGTGGGAATGCTATCCATGTTCTACCGGTATTTCAATGGAAGAAGCTCTGAGGAACTAGCGTCATTGATCCCTTCGGCACCGGTGCATAGTCGGGAGACACGCCAAACGCGCGCCCAACATATGTACACGGTTGACATTTGTCACATGAGAACGGGTCGTTTTTTCGACTGTTTTGAGTTCAACAGCTCGGCTATGGAACGATTTGCCGGCATCTGTGTTTCCTCCCTCCTACAACATGGGTCGCTTCAAGACCAATGTTCATTCCTTCCTCTCCTCAAAAAGACACTCCACACAGCATCCCAGATGACATAGGCCCTGAGGGAAATTATTTTCCTCAGGGCCTCCTGTGTGGAGTTAATGTAAAAAAAAAATGTCACCTGGGATATCGGCCAATGTTTAGGATATCGGCCAATGTTTACATTTAATTTAGAACGAATCTAGACCTCCTGTGTCCCTGCATACGTCGTTAGTAAGCAGTATGCAAGTGCTTAGCGGGAAATACAATATGTGTTAGTATGACAATCCACGAAGCGGCAAGCGCTGGGTGATTGCATCCAGCGTATCCTACAAGCGCCTGTATGGGAGGACGACACAGTACACAAATAATAAGGGCATGGCAAACGGGTGGGAGTCCTCTCCAATCGATTGGCAGTTCCAGCAAGAATGTACATCACTTTCAGTCTAGCAATTTTGGAATTTGAAAATATTTTTACCGCGGTCTCACTGTTATTGCTGTGCGTAATCGTTTGTATATTTTTTCTTTCTTTTATGAAAGCTATTAATCAATAATTATTACTACATCAGCAATTTAATTACACTCTCTCTTTTATCGAACTCCAGTAAGCCCCTATTGCCAACAAATCAGACGCTAGTCGAAGATGGGCACAGCTGTACTAGAACGAAACGAAAGCTAAAGAAACAAAACAGAGTACACGAATGGAGGGCAGTCTCGCCTAGAACTTTCTTCGTTATTTACTTTACGATAAAACTTTTGTCGTTTAATAATGTAGTGGGTACTAACCCAATAATTTTGTTTCCTCTTGTCGAATCTGAAACTGGAAATTATTTTGTACGATCCTGTGTCGACGCACCTGAGCCACTTTAGAAAAATTACTTTTATTTCTAAGATTGCGCGGTTTTAAAACAATTTTATTAGTAAAGTTTCCCTTGCCAGGTGTATATTGTTTTTGTTTTTATGCGTGACATCTGTGTTGTCTTCAGAGTGCATCGTTAAAATGTGGTAAAGAATCCGTTATTAATGAGGTATTTTCTTAAGTCATTTGTGGAAATTAAAAAGAGTGTAAAAAGATGAATTGAAATATTGTAAAAAAACAAAAAAAAAAAATAATGACACGCCATCCATTGACTGCTTTAAGTCTATTGTTTTAATTAGTTTTAAGTAAACCCTGCCGAAGTAAGCATTGCTTAAACAAGTATTTTATCAATTTTTAAAGTAATAATCATCCAAAAGGTGCCCTAAAGAGGAGACCTCAATGGAATAATCCGTAACGTTCAACTATTTGAGCTGGTCGCATCATAACTGAGGCTACGTATTCGTCAATAGTCCAGTCACTTGAGTTAAAAAAAGGGGTCAACCTCGGAATGAAACGAAATAAGCCAAAAATTTGTATAAACCATTATTTTGGCATTCTAAATGTTGTCTCATAAGGTCACGTGTAAATCGCGAATCCCAGTGACTGATCTTGCGCTATGTATGGTTGAGCGCTCCGCACTCTATCTTAAAAACGGTTAAGCGTATAAAAAAATATTTAAGACAAAATTTGTAAAGAATTTTATACTCTACAACTTGAATAATGAATGCAAATTCGATTCGAGGCAAAGGAAGCTTATATTTCCAAAAAAACTGATTTTCGCGACCTTCGACCTTGAATATCTAAGGACGCTCACGCGTGACCTTATGAAACTTTTGAGACAACATTTAGAATGCCAAAATGAAGGCTTATACAAATTTTCAGCTTATTCCGTTTCATTCCGAGGTAAAACTCTATATTGACTGGACTACAAGCATATTACTCATGTATAGTGTTCGTTCACTCGTTCACACGCCCAGTTAATTTAAGCGATTTCTGAAAGCTTTCAGATGAAATCTGCTTCCCTCCTTTATTGTATTATTAAGGAAAAAGCTTTCACGAAATTTCACAGCGCTTTTAACCAATTTTCTCAGTTAAATCGATGATTCTCGAAGAGCTTAACACGCGACCGCGGTCAAACACCGACAGTTCGTCACTTCAGTTGAACAAAGTTCTAAGTGACATTTTTTTCAAAAATGAAGTTTGAATGCAAAACCATTTCTTTTGCTCATTTCTATAACCAAAATAAGTGTCAGTAGTGTTGTATTTCCAAGTACGTGTTGTACAGTATTGTGCAAATTAATGGAATCATCGTCAATTATTATGGTAAAACCATTTATTGCTTGTAAAATAATATTTTTACAAAATTATACAACAACCATTATGCAAATTAATAGGAAATATCTCCACTTAAGACTTCAATAACTGCTTTCACTCGTTTTGGCGTGGACTCCGTTAGTTTTTGACTATTTTCAGAGATCCTCTCATCCCGAAATCTAACCTTAAAGAGCGTTTCTGACATCTTTGTTCTTGTAGTGCATAAATTGTGCCCATAAATTCTCAATAGGGTTAATATCTGGTGTATTCCCGAGCTATTATGAAACAGTTATCTCTTTATTCTGGAAATATTTTATAATTTCCTTCGACTTGTGGTGGCAGGGAGCAGAGTCCTGTTGGAGAATTGCTTCTCCTTGGGGTTGGCACTTTTCAAGTTCTTTGTTCAAATGCTATTATAGATTTTCATTTTTGGCTGTTCATCATTCCTTCTTTTGGCACCAAAAATCCAACCCCCTTGTACGAAAACATCACCAAAACATTTATTTATTGAAACAGGTTGTTTTTCAGTTTGGTGAATATGCCTAAGGAAATTAAAGTCTTAAGGGGAGATATTTCCTATTAATTTGCGTGATGATTGTTGTATAATTATGTAAAAAATATTATTTTACAAGCAATACATGGTTTTACCATAATAATTGACGATGATTCGATTAATTTGCACAACACTGTATTTCCGCAGATCCTTGTATGAAGAAATTCTAAGATCGAGCTCATATATTTTACAAGGTTCTAACATCCCTTACACTTTTTTTTGTTATTTATTTTTGGGGTGTTATGCCGCGTTTACTTACCTCCATCTTAAGCCAACGTTTCGGACAGCGTTACAATGTCCATCATCAGGGCAGATGAGCCTGGCCCATTTTGTATCTGACAGTTGGTCAGTTACGATGCGCAGTTCATCATTTTAGTTGCATAAAGTTCTAACTTAGCCTTACCACGTTTCAAAGTTTGCAAATTTTCGTAATCGATTTAACAAATTTTTGATTTTGAGGTTCAATCTTGCATAAAGTATTTTTGTTTACAATATTTTAATGGAAAATATTTAAGGCACGGTGCAACCGCTCAAAAAGAAGAAGATGAGAGATATGTAAATACGAATGTTATAGAGAGCGCGCTAATATTAAAAGCGATAATATTTAAGGGGATATTGTGAAAATGTTTAATGAAGTACGACTGTTTAAAATAGAACAAAAATTTCGTGGGGAACGTCTTAACAGCATGTGATTTTTTTCATGTATATAACTTGTAAAATAACTGAAAAAACCCACTGGAGCGACAGTGCAATTTAAAACTTTTTTCCCCGATTGCTTGAAATTTTTCGGTAATAATTTTGAATATTTTCCGCCCAAATTAAAAAAAAAATCATACTTCCGAATTTTAATACGTAGACATACAAACTGATAATAGTTCGTTATAGCCAATAAATTCACCTATCTTTAGACGATTATCACATATTCGTAGAATTTATAATTTTTTTTTTTATAAAATCGTAAACTTCTACTTGATTACTTAAAAAAAAGGGAAAATTTGCCAAAATTGACAGCAAAGCAATCCGAGGTATTTTAAATAGTGCCATATTGTGGCAAATAGCGCTCCAGTGGTTGTGATAATTTTCGGAGCATACTTTGCGATTTTTTTCTATCGAGGGAATTTCATATAATTGCCGTTTCGGCGTGGGGAACATATATATCTTCAATAGTATCATATATTTTTGAAGAGCTTTAAACTTTAAATATTTAAGGAAAATATGTAATAAATCCATAAAAATGCGTGAAGCCGGGCCTTTAATAGAACGCGACCCTAGCTTGAAATCATTGCATTAGGGAAATCTAATTAGAACATTGTGCAATGAATTATTACGTCCTAGATGGTTGCATATGGTTCTACCTGCACGTTTAAGTGTGTTCTAAAATGGTATTATACGTCTTATTCATATATTTTCCTTTAAAATATGTTAAACTGAGCGTATATACGCTCAGATGGTTTGGGCATGTAGAGCGAATGAACGAGGAAAGGAGCGTAAGAAGAATATATGACGCTAAATGTGAATGGTGGACGAAGTCGAGGACACCCGAGGAAGACATGACACGACCAAGTGAATCAGATACTTGAGTCGGGCGATGTCAAGAGTCAGAAAAATAGAAGAGCATGTATGAGACGATGTATGAATGTGAACGAGACAAGGAGGGTGTTCCAAGATCGAGTTGTTTGGCGGTCCGTCCTCTCTGCCTACCCCTTCGGGGAAACGGCGTGGTGGTTAGTTAGTTAGTTAAAATATGTTTAATTAAAATACTTCGTACGTAGAGATTCAACCTCAAAATCAGAAATCAGTAAATAGATAATGAGAAATCGTCTTTGCACATTTTGAATTTCTCATATCTCAGAACAAGGTAAATTGAAGTTAGAACCATGTCAAACTAAGGTGACGAGTTGGTGGGGTTTGCTTGAAAATCGGTAAAATCACAGTTGGGGCACGATCCTGGTCTGTGTATAAATATGTACTCACGATATAATCACAAGGTGGGGTTTGGGTAAACGGGTCGTACTACGTAAACCGAATGGGCTCCCTCCAAAACACATTAGTATCGCCCGGGTGGAACCACGGGGAGAGTAAACAGGATGCCGGTCTCAATTAAAATAAACAAACATTACCAAGTAGCGGTCTACAACAAGGGGGGGGGGGGGCGGCGGTAAATTTCTGAGAACAAGGAGACGAACAATTATACAGCAGTGGTCGATAAGTTCTTAAAGTGCCATTATATTGGCCCCACATCAATTTCCACTCCAATTCCATTGAATAAATTCCTAAGATATAATAACTATAAACTAGCAGTTAAAAACCGGCTCCGAGGGTTTTGCTTCGGCTTCGCCCAGTTTGTTTTGCTTCGGCTTCGCCCAGTTTGCGTGTTGATGACCTTTTTATAAATCCGATAGAAACTGGTCCCAAAAATAGCCGGTTCCTCGGATTTTTTTTTTTTTACATGAGCTACAGGAGGCCCTGAGGAAAATAATTTCCCTCAGGGCCTATGTCATCCTTGGGGACGCTGTGTGGAGGGTTTTTTTTAG
This sequence comes from Glyphotaelius pellucidus, assembly GCA_936435175.1. Classification (NCBI taxonomy): domain Eukaryota; kingdom Metazoa; phylum Arthropoda; class Insecta; order Trichoptera; family Limnephilidae; genus Glyphotaelius; species Glyphotaelius pellucidus. The sequence continues at coordinate 14,920,016 of OW386563.1, forward strand.
GGAAAAGGAGGAAAGGAGAGTTCTGGGAAGGAAAAGGGTTTAAGGGGTGGGTAGGAATCTGGGGTTCAGTGCGTCCTGGTCATCCGCCTCCGAGACCCAGACAAACCACACCCCATGAACCCGGTCACCCCTGCTAAATCACCAAACGTAGCAAACCACTTGGAGTGACCTATGGCAGAGGTGTTGGTTATCCAATAAAGGTTCCCGGGGCGGCGGTACCCATTCCCGCCTCCATTGTATAAATTCAGCATAAATTCCTGAAGCCTCAATTACAGCCAGTTTACAAACTACTAGCCGGTAAGTTTAAAAGCGGGTGAATCGGCGAGTGAGATTTTGATGATGACACACAAAACTGTCCACTCGCTCAGTAGCGACAGTAGCAGCTAAAATAACGACTCTCCCGCGAACCAATTCGGTCGACATTTTGTAAATAACTTAAGCTCGCAGCTAGCACCACACGCTAGACAATAACGGCTTCTGCCCGAACTAATTCTGATGGACGAAATCAGCTGTTGGTGTGCCGCCATCTTTAGGCAAACACCAGGGAGTAGCGAATAAAGTTGACTTTTTTTGAGCAGTGGAAAATCACACAAATCTGACAGCACTTCTCGCGGGAGAACGATCTCTTATTACAAATTTTAGGGAATAGCCTTTCTGGCGTCGCATCCCCAGCTAGTTCCAGCTAGCTTACTGACTAAGTTTAGTCTTGTCCTGGTTTTTTTGCCCACTGTTTCCGTGTGTTGCCGGTAGTTCAGGCTCCTGTCCAAAGTTCCTCCAAGATAGCGGGGATGGGGGTCATGGTAAATATTTTTTCCATCAAACTGAACACCGAGTTTTGAGTTTGCCTGTGAATTATTACTGACGAAATTCATTCATTAATTTCACAGCCTTTCTTCAAAGGTCCTTGTAGGTTATTTTCATTTTCAACAGACAATGCAATACCTAAAACAATAAGTTTTTTTACGCAGAATGCGAGTGTTATAAATAATGTAACTAAGCCTTTTCTAATTCAAACTTTATTTGCGTAATGGTTTAAAAGTGTATTTCAAGAGAAGGCACACCATTGTTCTAAATCATCAAGGTACAAATTAAAATTAAATTTTACTTAGCAATTCGAAGGCTATGCGAATCTCAATTTGTAAATTGACGTAAATACGGACCTGTCGCTGAAAAATCCGTATTTATCTCTCTTTCTGTTCCATGAGTCGTTTACGAGAAAGAGGGGGAGGTTAGAACGAAGTTATCAGCGGAATACTTTAACCTGTATTCGCCGAGAAAGAATCAGATTTACGCCTTTTGTTTGTTACGCTTTCACGCATAAATCAATAAAACGGTTTTAAAAATTATTTCACCAATAGAAAGCTACATTATATGCGAGTAATATAGGATGTATATAATGGTAAGCTCTGGCGTTATGAAATCATAAATATTAATGTATTATATATATTATACGTTTTCTGTCGCTGACAAAAGCGAGTTATTGCTAACGTCAGAAAACAAATCGTTGCCGTGGAAACGATGTTGATATATTTGCGGGAAACCGTAGTTAATATCTATCTATATAAATAAAAATTAATCTCCGAAATGTTCGTACGCGCATAACTTCCGAACGACTGCACCAAATTGGAATTTTTTTTTTTTTACTACTGGTGAGCTCTGGCATCATGAAATTTATGTGGCACGCGAGCTGTTTAAAAACTGAATTTAGGGTGGGAGGGGGATAATTGATAAGTGCAAGCGCTACAATAATTTCCCCCTAATACCATGCGAGCGAAGCCGCGGGTAAAAGCTAGTAGTACATAAATAATAAACTGTGCATGAAAGACATAGGCAGGCACAACACAAGTAGGTATAAGTATTCAAAGGAGTTCAACAAGCAGATTCGTATTTGGGCTCAGGCTTACAGTATACGATTCAGCAATTATTGTCACAATACTACTCAAAACATGATTCCAGTGCAGCTCAAGTACTAGAAACAAACCGGTGGCAGTGGTGTAAAACATTTTTTAGCAATTAATATAAATATAAAAATAGTTAATTTTCTGCAATTGTAAATGTAATTTAAAGTTTTCTTTCTGCTATTGCGACTTCAAAAGAAGTGTCGAGTTGATTTCATTCTGAGTTTTCCGGTCACCGTAATATGTATACTGATACGTGTCTTAGAATAATAATACGATGAATGAATATCGGCGCCAGCTAATGTAATCGTTGAGTTTTTGCCAAAAAAAACTTAGGTTTATAATCGAAACATTTTAGTAATTGAACCATGTTCTCAAATAATCACTGGAAGTTAAAAATAGTTGTTTTAATAGGATCTTTTTCATACGAAACATTAATTTGGATTTGAGGCCAAAATACCCAACCAAACTGAATAATTATTTTTTTATCAAAAGGTACGGCAAATATCTAGTACGAATTAGTGCTACTTTATTTATAGACACATTGATTTATTTACGCAGTTTTATTTATTACCACTTATGTATTTATTTACACTATTTTTACTACACTCGGTAGGCACCGCGATGTTAATTCGATAGCTGCGTTGTAACTCTACTCAACGTTGTAACTCCACCCGTTGGATAGTCGGCGCTTTTATGTAGCTGGTGGGATCTTCCATGGTCCGACGAAATTGTCTGCGGATCCAACTGTCAAAACATTTCCAGCACCTTCCAAAACAACATCGACGCATCGCGATGATTCTATCCCGTTTATTTTTACTAAGTCGTATTTTCTAGAATATTCCGCTAGATTCTGGTGATTTCTGGTTTGTACTAGTTGGTTCGCGATGTTCTTCCCGCTACAATATATTGAGACCCGGTACATTCAGATTTTCAAACAGCTCGCGTGCCACCTATTGCAATTATTTTACAAAATTTCTATTACATTAATTTTTGTATATTTATTTATTTATTTATTTATTTATTTAAACGCCCATAGGGCTTTTACATAAAGTGCAGTACATGTTTTTGGTAAAGTATAGGAAATAACAAAATATAATATAAACATAATATAACTGTAAGAAAAAAAATAAAGATAACATAAGATATAAGAAACAAAACATAGATAACACTAGATATGACACAAAGCAGGTAAAATAGAATATATGGTCACGTAAATTAATGTGAGATAGTTATTTTAATTATAAAGAGAAATAAGACAAGATTGTCATTATTTATGTTTATAATTAGCAATCTTTGTTATACATATTTGGTACGTGTTTATCGAAACATAGCTACAATAATATATCGATAAAGGTGCTATATAGTGCATGGTATTTATAGCTTATATTTATATTATAAGAACAATAAATCAAATTTGGTACCTAACATGGGCACCTATAAAATAAATATAATTTTTGATTAGATTTAAAATATTCGATTTTATTAGTACCATAGGTGAGTACTTCAAATAAATTCATTAATTTTAAGAGTTTCGAAAATTTTATTTTGATTGATTTACAAATGTGTCGCAAGGGTTTATTTTATTAAAAAACGTTTCAGATTTATTGTCTCACACATAGACACACACCCTTTTGTTAATCTGAATCTTGACATGGTCCGACACAAGTATTTGGTTCACTTGATCGTGTGATCTCTTCCTCGGGCGTCCCCGACTCCTTCTACTCACATTATGGCGTTATATCATATTCTTTCTACACTACTTTCTTCGTTTATACGCTCTAAATATCTAAACCATCTAATCTTACCCATTATGAATACATATCGCTTGCTGAGGATTGGTTTGTACTCCTCTATTTTTAGGTTTTTTTAAGGTGTGAATTGAAGTATATGTTAGTTCGTTCAAAATTCAACCAAATATGTTGTAATTTTAATTACAGATAGATAAACCCTTGTATTTTTAAAAATATTTATAACAATTAGTTTTAAATAAAGGAAACAAAAATATAATTTTTTGAAACTCAAAAAATTGTATTTTTGTTTTATTTTTCAATACGAGATTTTGTGGACATAGTACAAACCAATCCTCAGCAAGCGATATATCAGCCTTGCATTATTTGCAAATCTTTACATTTCTCACACGAACATACATGGTTTATCACACATACGCCTCAGGGATCTCATTTATACATCATTCAATCTACTTATTTCCTTCCTCTGCCAATTCCATGCCTCACTGCCATGCATCAGGGAAGGTACAAACACTCCACAATGGACTGCCAACTTCGCTTCTTTGGACCATTTTTATGCTAGCGCCAGTCCCTCATTTAAAAGAGATCTTTCTATCACAGAAGACGAAGAAGTGGGAGATTGGGAGGGGAAGGTTGGATTGTAGGAGGGTCCCAGAATCGATACTTCTTTCCATAGAATTTCTATTTCCAGAACTCGACGGTTCTGTGGACAAACAAGTCAGGGTTTACTACGATTTATATTATAAGCCACTGAAACGATAAGCCGATAGAAGTGTATTGCGGGCGTGTGAGAGTGCTCGGAGTGGGCTCAGTTTTATCCTACACGATGAAATTGATAATGTTTTATAGAAATTTTAATTAATTAAATAAATTCTTTCAAGGTGTCTTGAAAGGAGCGCTCCCGGTTTGTACGACACTCGAGCAATCCGTGAAAAATCGCGGGATATTATATAATTGCAAGATTTGTTAAACTAAAAGAACAATTAAAAACAAATGCCTCGGGATCATTGCCTATAACAAACATGTAATGCAAATGTATTATTTATAAGTTTGTTGGCAAATAATTAGAGAGACGATCAGAAATTTACCCTTTGAATAAACACCGCTCATAACTAAACCTGATATCACGAAATCTGTCAAAAATATAAGCAAAAGAAATACACATTTCAAATATAGAAAAATTCATGTTAAATATGTACATGTACTTATTTTATTGCGTGTCTGAACAATCAGTTTCAGTTTTGAAAATAATACTTAAATTCAAAGCAAAATCTATTGAACGTGAATCATTTCACGCAGGAATATTTCACTTCACGCACATCACAGATAACCGAAATTAGTATGCCGACGGCCTCCGTGGTCTAGGGGTAAGGCTCGCGACCAGCAATCCGGAGGTCGCGGGTTCAAATCCCGGCGTGCGCATATCAATTTTGATTTTAATAAAAATAATGTATAGTATATTTTCGGCACGCTCCAGAGTGGAAGATACGCCCTGTACACTCGGCATCGCTTTGGTGTAAGACCACCATTCAGAATTGAAATGTTGCTTGAAATGGCTTTAGCCGTGTTTCGTGACCATATTTGAATAGCCAGGTATTTCCCTACCTTCCTCTTACCCATCACCCTTTCCTCCCCGCTACTTTCACCTCACAACATACCCCAATTGGGGATGCCATAGTCTCGCTGGCTCCAGACTGGGGCAGTTGGGACAGTTGGGAGAGTTACCGTTGTAATTCAGTCAAAGAATGGCGCCACTTCCGTTACCAGGTCGCATGAGAACATGCCCAAAATCGCAGTATAAGAACTGCGATTTTGTAAATTTGAGTATCTCTCCGGAGATGGAAAGTTTGACGGTAATACTTAGTTGTCTCACGCGGCTATAAATTACATATGACGTCATTGCCTGACCCGGTTTCTTTGTCCCGGTGACTAGCTATCACTGGATCACAGTTGATCCGAGGAACGGGCTATTTTTGAAACCAGTTCCTATAGGATTTATAAAATGGTCACCAACATTCTAACAGGGCGAAGCCGATTCAAAAGCCGCCCGCAGGGTCTAGCAGCAACCGTCCCTCGGTTGGGAAAAGTCGTCAATCAAGGGAGGGGCTGGAAAAAGGAATTTGTTAATGCTAGTCATGAAGATGAGGAAACAGAGATGCTGGTTGTAAAAACAGATTACATTGACTAATCTGGTGACTAGGAGACGTAAGGCACGTTCCAGAGTGTAAGATACTCTCAATATCGCCCTGGTGTAAGACCACCGTTCAGAATTGAAACGTTGCTTGAAATGGCTTTAGCCGTGTTTGATGAACAGATCTAAATAGCCACCTTCCTCTTCCCCATCTCTTTCCTCTCCCCACTACCTTCAGCCTCACATAGTCTCACTAGCTCCAGACGGGAGCAGTTTTTTTTTTAACAAGAACTCCACACAAGAGGCCCTGAGGAAAATAATTTCCCTCAGGGCCTATACGTCATCTTTGGGGATGCTGTGTGGATGGTTTTTTTTTAGGAAAAGAAGGAGAGGAGAGTTCTAGGAAGCAAAAGGGTTTAAGAGGTGGGTAGGAATCTGGGGTTCAGTCTGTCCTGGTCATCCGTCTCCAAGACCTAGACAAACCTCACCCCATGAACCCGGGCATCCCTGCTAAATCACCAAACGTATCGAACCACTTGGGGTGACCTATGGCAGAGGTGTTGGTTATCCAATAAAGGTTCCCGGGGCGGCGGTACCCATTCCCGTCTCCCAAATTGACCCGAGTAGGGACTGTGCGGTATGCATATAAAAAAGGTAATTGGCGACATCAAGTTCCTTTCAAATCGGTATAGATCACCCTTCTAGGCATTTCTGTTCAGTGTTGACTCTGATTTCCGCCGCGGTGGGTTGGCTTTTGGAAAAAATATAAAAGATATCGACTTGTTTTTGAGATGTTTAATCGAGTTTTGTAGACAGGCGGGCGCCTTCTGTACTAGATTCTTCAAAACAAGTAACTAAAGAAATTTAATAAAGTAGAATGAAATATTTTGATTGTAGTACTATGACAACATTTCGACACCTTAGTTAGACAAGGTTCTAACTGTCGTTTTTTTTTTTAAAAGACCCTTGAACGCAAAACCATTTCTATTGCTCATTTCTATAACCCCAATAATTTTCAGAGCATTGTATTTTCATAGATCTAGTATGACAAAATTGTAGTAATTTAGTAAAATCTAGTACCCAATAATTGAAACTAGACTCCATGCTCCATTTAATATAGTTGCTTCTCGCACTAATTTATGTTAAACTCTTGTCTTCAGAGAGTACGTCTTGTGGGGAATGAAACTTGCTCTGTTGACATTTTTTGGCGTGATAACGTCTTATAAATCGATGCACGCCGCCTGCATGCACGAAAAAGCATGACTCATTGTCACGTTCTGCCTGAGTCGAGCGTACAAGCGAGAACGCGGAACAAGCGTTCGACTTATGACGCATCTATCTCTCTTCCACCACATCGTTATTGTATGACGTTATCACGTAAAATTATCGTCCGTAAACCGACTTTACTGACAACCAATTTTTTTTAAAACATCGCTTCCTTTTAAAAACGTATATGTTTTTTTTTTTTTTTTTTACATTAACTCCACACAGGAGGCCCTGAGGAAAAAATAATTTCCCTCAGGGCCTATGTCATCTTTGAGGATGCTGTGTGGAGGGTGTTTTTGAGGAGAGGAAGGAGTGAACATGGGTCTTGAAGAGACCCATATTGTAGGAGGGAGGAAACACAGAGGCTGGCAAATCGTTCCACAGCCGAGCTGTACGCAGATATTACGCAACAATCCTTAAATATAAAATTGTTAACAGTAACAAATTCACTAAACACTGCTCTGTAACTACTTTAATATGTAATTGTTGTGTACCTTTTATTTTTTGCTGTATATTGTGATGCTCCTGTATAACTTTATTGCATGTTACATTTAAAAGTCATCAAGGCGTAAATAAATAAATAAATAAAAATTAAATTTTTCTGAATTTTCTGTTTTCAGTTTTTCGATTGAGTTCGCTAATATTGTTTCATTTAATTAATTAATTTGAGGTTTTATTCATTAAGTTAAAAAAAAATAAAAATAATATTCGTTCGTTAGTACATCTTTCGGTCGCCTGTAAAGTTAAGCGAATTAATTTGTACTATTTCTTAACCTCAAAGCAAAAAGGATTAAGTCAAAAGCAACAGCTGTTAAAAAAGTGAAAGGTAATAAAAATAACCCTCGATTTAAAGTGCTTCTTCAAATTAATTTAATTAACATGTATTACGAAAACGCTCATTACAAACGGAATCGTGATGCTTTTTGAAAGAGACTTTAACAACATTGAACGAGACCTAATTAGGTATCTACCTATACAATTAAAAAGATATAAATATAAATATTCTTAGTGAGCATTATATCGCCATGAATGTAGATAATAGGCATAAAAATCGCTTGGCAAACGGAAGATATGATTTCAAGCGCAAAAGTGGTTTTTATTTATTTTGTGAATAATTGAGTGATCTAGAAGTATGTTGCCTGTTGTATGCTGATGATGCAGTGCTGATTTCTAACAGTATGGAAGATCTACAGTCGCTCGTGTCTAGGATGAACGAAGTATGTATGAAGAATGAGTTAATGATGAATGTAAGTAAGTCTAAAGTAATGGTATTTGAAAGAGAGAGTACGAAAACAATGTGCAACATAGTTGTGAACGACGAATACTTGGAGCAGGTGGATGAGTTTGTGTATTTGGGAAGTATGTTTACGAGAAATGGGAAGACTGATAGAGATATCGAAAGAAGGGTAAATGCCGGTAACTCCATTAATGGAGGTCTGAACGCCGTTGGCAGCAACAAAAAATTGTCAAAAGAAGCGAAGCTAGCTGTCCATAATGGAGTGCTGGTACCTACCCTGATGTATGGCAGTGAGGCATGGAACTGGCAGAGAAAGGATGAAAGTAGACTGAATGCTGTAGAAATGAGATCCCTGAGACGTATGTGTGGTAAAACCATGTATGATCGTGTGAGAAATGTGGAGATCCGCAAAGAATGCAAGGCTGATGTAAGCGTAATGAATAAGATTAAGAAAGGGACGCTCAGATGGTTTGGGCATGTAGAGCGAATGAATGAGGAAAGGAGTGTAAGGAGAATATATGACGCAAATGTGAATGGTAGACGAAGTCGGGGACGCCCGAGGAAGACATGGCACGACCAAGTGAATCAGATACTTGAGTCGGGCGATGTCAAGAGTCAGAATAACAGAAGAGCATGTATGAGACGATGTATGAATGTGAACGAAGCAAGGAGTGTGTGCCAAGATCGAGTTGTTTGGCGGTCCGTCCTCTCTGCCTACCCCTGCGGGGAAACGGCGTGATGGTTAGTTAGTTAGTTAGTTAGTGAATAATTTTTTAAGAGAGAAAAAAGTTAATCAATGGAAAATGTAGTAGATAAAACTATCCATAAAATTGTATTTAAAAAAAAAAAATTCTTGAGTGCCTTGCAGTGGCGTTCCGTGATTTTCAGTGAGTTAGAGTGCTAAGATTGAAAAATTGATTTTGTTGTAGCTGAAAATGATTTTTTTTTTCAAATTTCAATTTTTTGTATGAAGATTTTCAGGATACTTTCATTTTTGACACACAAAATGAAATCAATATTAGCGAAACTCAACCGACAATCTGGGAAAAGAAAAATCAGAAAAAGATATTTGTACCTCTGGAACATGAACCCAGGACCTCTTGCTTTCCGGGCAAATGCGCTGACCACTGCGCCAAGGTGTCGATATCCGATCAGGTCATTTTTAACTGTATCATACTTTGACTCAGAACCACCCATATTGTCTTTATTTTCTTAACGCATATTTTATTGGCTGCCATCTTTATGTATGATTGCAAAAAAATCATTTTCAGATACAATAACGTCAGTAGAGGCGTATTTTTCAATCTTAGTCTCACTGAAAACTCATAGACCGCCACTGATGCCTTCATACATCTTATATATAAAAATCAATTTTTGTTTGTTTGTTCGTATGTTACGCGATGCCATAATCATAATTGAAAACCAGATAAATAAAAAAAAATTATTTAGTTAATAAAATAAAAGCACCCTGTAAATCACCCTTTTTAACAATGTTCCCATGTAATGTCAACTTTTTCCACTGTTCTTTCTCTCCCCAAAAATCTCCTCCCACTCCCCACCCCCACACCTAATTAAATCTAATCATTCCAGTACTTGCATAGAATTTAGTAAGCTTTGAGTATGCTAGTGAATGACACGGATGCGTCGAAACCGGTTGCAAAAAAATTAAAAATTTTAAGTAATAAATTTACATGAAAAAAAACTCTTCTAACAATTAACTGTTTAATTCTGAAATGTTTTTCATAAATGGACGCAATGAAAGCACGAGATCTGAAGATACCGACTACTTTATAATGCGATAAATAACATTTTCATTAAAAACTACATCGCAGAGATTATACTAACGTTAATTATACAAAACTGCGTTAATCCGATGGGAACGGTCGGCTTCATACACAACAGCACATCACACACAGACAACACTAAATTATATAAAAATACACAACACTAAACACACAGCGAGAGAGTATTTAAAATATTCAACCAACGGCTATCACATTCAAACAATACTACGGACGAAAGAAAAACAATGGATTTTTATCGTTATAAGTTTAGTTTGTAAAACTACATTTTAATTTTTTGACGTGATAGCATCTTATAAATCTTATAAACGCCGGCAGCACCCACGGAAAAGTATGACTCATTGTCACGTTGTCACTTTCCGCCTGAGCCGAGCGTGCAAGCGAGATTTCGAAACAAGCGATAGAGAGGCACGATCAGCCTAAGCGTACGGCTTGTGGCTGTAAAATTCTATGTAAAAGTTTTCTTATGACGTTATCACGTAAAATTATCGTCCGTAAAACGACTTTACAGAAACCAATTTTTTTTAAATATATTATTATTTATTTTATAAGGGGCCATCCATCCATAAATTACGTCACACCTTAAGGGGGTGGGGTGTAGAGAAGTGTGATAAGGGGTACGGGGGGGGGATCATCAGCTTTGTGACTTCACATGCAGTAAGGCTTACCAGATGACAGGAATTTTCCTGACATGCCCGTCTGAACCTCCGCAGTATCCCATTTCGCCCCTCCCCGTAGAGATCCCATCTCGCCCCCTCCATCGTGTGGTAAATATGACCGCGACTAAAAACTACCAGCAATTATTACTTTTACATGTAAAATTGCAAAACGTGTGATGTCACGCTAGGCGGGAGGGGGTCTCACAAATGTGACAGTGTGTAACTAGGACTGGGGGGAGGGGTCAAAAATCATGAAATTCGTGTGACCTAATTTATGGATGGCCCCTAAAAAGAGTTTAATTATAAACAATTATGTTATGTAATGTATTCTACGCGAGACAGCTGTTTCGACTTCTGAAGGCATTATCAAACTGCGGTTAGGCCACTTAGAATTTAAAGAAGACAGAAATTGGGAAAACTTTAAAGGGCAATCAATAACCATTCATAAATTGCAACATTTTACTTGGAAGTCAATAAAGGTACATTAATTACATAGCAAAACTTGTTTATAAAAAAACTGTTTTTAATAAATTTAATATTATAAACATTAAAAAATATGGTTCAAAATATTACACGTCTTATTCGAATAACGTAAGGCTCTAGTTATAAGGGTTAAAAAAAAAACATATTACGAAAACGTAGTAATAGGCTTGCGCCTGCCTGGTTGAATTTCAGAACCCGGCTTCGAGTGCATGTTTGACGCCACGCCGTACGCGCCGCGCTACAAATAACATCTGTGTACGTGAATTTTCAAACAAAGCTACCATTGTAATTCGGTTTCGAATTCGTGATTTCGTCAAAAGATGCCGCCACTTTCGTTAACAGGTCGCATGGGGACGTGCACCTGGCAGGTATAAGTACTACGAATTTGGTATGGAAATCTCTTCGGGTATGGAAAGATTGACTGTAATACTTAGTTGTGAATAATAGTATCAAGCGGCTTACATATGACGTCTTTGCTTGTCCGAGTTACTTTGTTCCGGTGACTAGCTATCACTGGATGACAGTGGATACGAGAAACTGGCTATTTTTGGTTCCTATCGGATTTATAAACACCACCATTTATAGTCACCAAGCGAGGCCGAACCAAAAGCCGCCAGCAGGGCCTAGCAGCAAAAACCTACGGAGCGGGTTTTTCACCGCTAGTTAAAATTAATAGGCGTAAGCGACTGTTGTGAAAAAATTTAATAAAAAACAAATTTTTTACATTAGTTCCACACAGCAGGCCCTGAGGAAAACAATTTCCCTCGAAACCTGTCATCTTTGGGAATGCTGTATGGGGGTCTTTTTAGAGAAGGGGAGGAGAGAAAGCTCTTGGAAGGAAAAAATATACGAGCGGGGATAACATCCTTTCGTGGACACTTGTTTGTATGTTGAATGTAAGTAGGTATACCGTATTTTCCTAAGCCGAGTGCATATTGTATATAAGTATGCCGGGGGGCCAAGTGTCGGGGGATCAACAATGTAATGGAAACAAATATATGTACCTGACTATTAAAAAAAAAAAAAATTAACGACGCTCGCCTGGCGTCCTCCACTTTAGTCTTAGCCCCGCCATAAAACACACAACACACGATGACGGTGATAATAGCCGTGCAGCGAAAGTGTCTTGTCCCGACCTAGTCAACGAGAAGCGCCTTGTGCTACTCACCAGTGATAGTGATACTAAAGTGAGATGGTTAGCTGCTAGTGCGAAGTGCCGTGTGAAACTTGCTCGACCCGTTAAGTATTTGATCAATCAATTAGTCAATTGCGAGTCTTTCAAGAACAGATAATCAATTTGATTAAACTGCCATTCATTTTATTGGACTGCATGGGGCGTAGGAGTCGAAAGGTTATTAAATTATTCAGATTGGCGACGTCAGTTTTCTTTCAAATCTATATAGATGACACATCTTGAGATGAGCTTAGATTAATCAAGACCTTAATTTTTTTTTTAAATGTATTTATTTATTTTATTTTAAATATCAACAAACAAGTCCTTAATTAAAAATTTAAAAAAAAATCAAAGTGTGCAATTCACACGCGGTAGAGAAGTGAAACTAGAAAGTCGCTAGATGTCGCTTTCTTTTCTTTTGCCTGTTTGTTTTAAAGCGGTTTGAAGATTGGATATTGATTTTGCAAAAATAAAAATGTTTATTTTTTGGATAACGCAATCGAACCTCCGTTCGCTGGACGTCTTGCCTCTCTGGCCGCTGAGATTTGTCAGGCGCCTTACTCCGCTGGGCTATCGGAGGCTCGCGCCGAGCTGTGAATTTACCGCATTATATTAGGACCCGACAAAAAATAAATTTTTGTGACGCAACCGAATTTCAAATCACTAGGCTAAAGAAGTTTCACTTGGAAAATTGTAAAATTGAGTGGAAGATACACTGAAAAATAGTGGATGCAAATTGCTTACCATTACGATTTCCGTTATTATATTTCAAGGACTGCCCTTTAGTTGAATAAATTGACTCGCATACCTGAAACAATTAAAAATACAGATTAGCCTAATGATCATAACATAATTTTTTTCGTATATGTAATTTAAAAACAAGTTGTTAAAAATCTGACAAAATTGTAAATCTAAAACATAAAATCACAGATGGATAGCCCAAAGACATTTATTATACAGTGAAGCGGCACGTACCCGAAGGATTCTAGTGGTCACTTGATAAGCTACTCTTGAAAAAATATTTTTTAAATGACTTTTTCGCGTGAATTCAATAAAACTTCTCGAAATTAATGTTATTTAGTAATATAAATAATGCCTTATGCGTAAATAAATAAATAAAAATTTGAGAAATCAAGTTTAAATGTCGTAAAAACGAATACAAAATTTCGATTTTTTTTTCAGTTATTCTTAGGGAATTTTTATAATATTTTTTTATAATTTTTAATTGTATGAATTGTATTTCGTACAAATCTTAAATTTGGATTTGAGATCAAAATACCCCTCCAAAATTGTAATCAAAAGGTAATCTTGTAATTAAATACTAGTATGGATGTGAGCTACTTTATTTATTTTTGCTTTAAATTATAAGATATAGACCATTAAAGATTTTATTAGTGTTTCATGATTTTAGAGGCAACTTGGGCAATTTTTTGTGAGTAAACGAAAAGCAATAAAAAATTTATTTTTTAATAAATTATGAAACTTTGGGAATTTTTTATTAACTATTTTTACATAAAACGACAAAAAAGTGAGTTGATGATATCGTTCAAAATTTGCCTTAAATTAAAACACTCAAATATTTTGTTATCACCAGTAATTTTAGTTAGAAAAAATATAAGGTGAGCCATTTTTAAGACTATCTTCACATTCAAAATTTGCATATCTTAAAAATTACATGTTTATAACAAATTATTAAATTTAAACGTGTATTTCATCACCTTTATATTTATTTGATTTTTATTCCAAAGCGGAAATATTTCTGACAAAATTATGCCCGAGGCCTGAGGGGTTAACATATTAATGTATGATATATTCCTATGTGTACCGTGTACCGTGTGCCCGCGAACCATGACCCTGCGTTGAACAGAAAGTATCGACAGACTGCGGCACAGGGCACCTAGGCGCTCGCAAGTGGGTCACGACTCACGACGGAACTTGAGTGCAGTCGAGATGCATTGCTGCACATGTGAATGCAATGTAATTTAAGCGGCCGCGAAGAGAAAACACATTAGCAAAACACAGAAGGCCACGAGGAAGATAATTCCCCACAGGGCCTATGTCATATTTAAGGATGCTGTGGATTTAAACATTAGCTCCACACGGGACGCCCTGAGGAAAACAATCCCTCAATAGGGACAGGGTCGGGAAGAAGTGAGAAGGAGACGAGAAAGTGATAGGTTCGGGACTACCCGACTCTTCAAAATATATTAACAAAGTGAAGATATGTTACTGAAAAAACACGCGTGATTTCACTGAACAACCATAAGACATACTTAAGCGGCTCGTTCTTATTTATGTTCAAACCAATCAAAGGTTTCAGCTGAAAGTACCGATCCAGTGGGACTACCTAGGAGTGCAGTGTACAGGGTGTTAAGGGACGTACTTGACTTACTTTAACCAGTGATTCCTGACATTATTTGGAGTAAAAAACGTAAATGAAATTTTGGTCTCCGGTGACTTTTTGACGACTCATTTTTTCAAATAATTTTTTTTCAAAATCAAACAAAAAAAAATTCTTCCGCACGACGTCACTGGTCACTCAGCCGAGTAACCAACCGACCAGCCCCATACTCCGTCTCCAACTGTCCAACATCTACCATTTTTATATGTTTTTGTAGAAAAAAAAAAATCAAATATGTCGCCGGAGACCAAAATTTCGTTAACAGTTTGTCAAATAAGAGTAGAAAACATAAGAGGGCGCCACTGTTTTTCAAATGGCAATACTAAAGATAACTCATGGTGGTAATGTAAAACAGGGTAACCTACATTTTAATAAAAATTAAAAAGGCATAAAAGTGAGAAAATTATTTTTTCATTGCAATATAGATACCCACTGATCTCAAAATTAGAATTGCATAAAGGTATATTATACCTTCGCAATTTCGTGTTAATATAATGAAGAATAACGATATTGTAATAAAATATAAAGCAAAGTTTAGAAATTGCTCACATTTATTTAATAGGAATTAGCTTAAGTACCTAGCCTTGCCCAGGCTTTATATCATGTCTCTAATTTTAGATCTGAATATATCTCATTCAGATCTAAAAGTAATGTAACTAAACTCACCATTAGTGATTCTTCTTTTCTATCTACTGTTAAATTCAAATTTATGTTAAATTAAATGACAGCAAAACACCATTTAATCAAATTTATGTCATAAGTACTTAACAACAGTGCTTCTTCGATTTTAATATTTTTTTTATTTAAGAACAAGAAAATGTTTTTTTAAATGTGATTTACAGTGTTCTGTATTTTCAGTGTAATTGCACTTTAAAATAATGTTTGACAGTTAGATTGGTGTTGCCAGCCTACAAAATTCGTAGTTCCATTTTTTATATTTTCTACTCTTAATTGACAGACTAAACGTTTTTCACTCCAAATAATGTCAGGAATCACTGGTTGTAAGTCAAGAACGTCCCAAAACATCCAGCATAGTGTCTACTGACAACAACAGCCTGTCAAAATGTCAAAAGATAGGCATTTTCCCCAAGGGCTGCTTGACGGAACAATGCAAACACTACTCCATATAAGAAGGAAAGAATTCTTTTAAAATGCTTTGAATAAGCGATAGATATGCTATAACATTCCAGTTGGGATGTAGGTGCGAGACTAAAGGAAGTGGGGCGGGGAAGGCAATGGGAAAAAGGCAAGTCGGAGATGTAAATGTGGTCTCATTCAGGTTTTCAATATTTTTTTCCGATTTTATTATTTTTTACTCAACACCTCACAAAAGTGCTCCTCTCCGTACAGTTTAAATAAATACAGGGGAATTATGTCGCCACCCTGTTGGGCAGCATTGTGACGCGGGTTAAGGGAGTGGCTTTATTTATTTTTTTTTTTTTTTTTTTTTCCTTTATTTTTCCCAAAATTTACATTTGATGCATACAATATTATAAAATAAAAAGAATAATGGGAACCCACTAAGGCGCAGCCTGTGCGTGGGTAATATAGTTGAATATATTTTATTATTGTACCTAGAAAGAACAAACAATGGGCATATAAAGCAAAAACATGATTAAAATTTGTCTAAACAGCTTTGCACAAAATGAGCATACATTAAGTGAAGTAGTGTAACAATAATGGTATAATGTAACAAATAAGTGCATAATATAACAATAATGGTATAGTGTAACAATAAGTGCATAATGTATTAATAAGTGTACTGTTTGTGAAAAAACAATAAAGTGATACAAATTAAGCAAACAATGTTTCAATATTTACATTGTCAAGCCACGACTTCAACTCTTTTATGTATTGCAGAAGTTTAGTTGTCACTTGAATATTTTTCGGTAAAAGATTGAAAGTACGAGGTCCAATGAAACTGCTGTGAGTTTGCATTTGTTTGGTATTCGTTTGGGGGGTATAAAAAACATTATTATTTCTAATGTTGATTCTATTTTCATTTTTTTCGAATTTGTTTTGGTTTTTAAAGATATATTTCATAGTTTGCAGTATAAATAGTTTACGGAGACTGAATAGTTTGGCTTCTTTGTATAGTGCATCTGTCGGAAATGTTGTGTTTCTATTGTACATAACTTTGATAATATAATTTTGAGTTATTTGTAAAGGTTTTATAAATACATCAAGCGCACCACCCCATCCTATTATTCCGTATATGAGTGAAGATTGCACCAGAGAAAAATAAATCATTTTTAATTTTTCAATGTTAAGTACTTCTTTAAGTCTGTAAAATAAGTAAGTAAGGTATCTTAATTTAGAAACGGTATTATTGATTTGTGATTGCCAATTTAAATTTGTATCAATATAAATACCCAAATATTTGATTTTTTCAACTTTTCCAAGTTCAAAGCAAGAAGAGCATGTTACTTGATTACAGTTAGCATTGTGTATTCTAATTTTTAGGTTATTGGGGGGTTTGTTTTTACTGTTTTTATAAAAAGTTAGGTAAAAAGTTTTGCTGTAATTTAAGAAGAGTCTATTACTTTTTAGCCATGATGATACATATGCAATACATTTTGTTGCATTCAAAAAAGTTTCAAGCCAGGATTTTCCATTTACTATTATTGCTGTATCATCAGCGTAAGACACAATTTCACCAGGGATTACAACATTACATAAATCATTTATATATATTAGAAACAGAATTGGGCCGAGAACAGTTCCCTGTGGTACTCCGTTTTTTATCCTTGTTTCTGTACTATAAAAATTCCCTATTTTTGTTTTTTGTTTTCTGTCTTTAAGGTAGTTAGTTAGAATTTTTAGTGTATCCTTTTTGAAACCTATTTGATTAATTTTTTTTATAAGTAGATTGTGATTTACCGTGTCAAAAGCTTTTCTCAAGTCTAAAAATATAGCTAAACTTTTTTTATTTTGATCAACAGAAGTGTATAATTTTTTTGTCAGATCGAATATTGCATCTTCAGTGCTTAGTTTACTATTAATGCAGGTATTTAAGAGGCCCGGCTTATATATATTAAGGAGAAAAAACAGATGCAGGTAGCTCGTTCCACATACGAGCCGACTTACATAAAAACAAGTCGAAGAAACGACCCGTTCTCATTAAGCCGACATCAACTGTGAGCGAGTGTCCCGCTCGTGTACCATGGTAGAAAAAAATGCTTCTGTAATATAACGACGCCTGATCAGGTACGCCCGAAAAAGTTCGAGGGGTTAAAGCCTCCATTACATTGAGCGAGTTTACAAGCTACTAGCCGGTAAGTTTACAAGCGGGTGAATCGGCGAGTGAGATTGTCATGGTGACGCACAAAACTGTCTACTCGCTCAGTAGCGACAGTAGCAGCTAAAATAATAACTCTCGCGCGAACCAACTCTGTCGACATTTTGTAGAAAAGTTGAGCTCGCAGCTAGCGCCACACGCTAGCCGATAACGGCTCCCGCCCGAACTAATTCTGACAGACGAAATCAGCTGTTGGTGGGTCGCCATCTTTAAGCAAACCCTAGCGAGTAGCGAGTAAAGTTGACCACCTTTCAACTTTTTTAGTAGATTGTCCACAATCTGCTAGTTGGCAAGTAATACGATGACACTGAGCGAGTTTACTAATATGTAGTGAATTTCCCAGATAGTAGCTTGTAAACTCGCTCAATGTCACCGAGGCTTGAGAGACAGATTGAGGTGTAAGGCTCAAAATCAGTTTGTTTAGGTTATTTTTCCCTATGTAACGTAACGTATGCTTATCTCACTAAATAACTATCGAAAATCTAAGAACCTGATTTCAGCAGAGTTTTGTGAGATTCGAAAGATTTTAGCTGCATTATACGAACACATTTCATTCTGCTTGCACACAAACGAATATACAGGACCAAGCCACAGAGTCCAGATCTAAATATAGGGTGCAACACCCCGTTCCCGTGTATGCGGAATATTGCACAAAATGCACATGCAACCTATAAAACTCGTAGCCACACACGGGTAAGGTCAAACGCGATGCAGCGCCCGGCAGAATGCAGTTTTTGCAGCAGACGATATAAGCCATTGATACACAACATTTTGAGAAGGGCCAAGATTTCAAGCTCATTTTCCATCAAATTTCAAAGTTTTGTAAAAGTTATATTGAAGTTATGTTTTCATATCATTATTGGCTAGTTGTTGACATAACAAAAATAATTACGAGATGGAGCCGCCGAACGAACTTTGACTCGATCAGCATCAGTGTTGCCAGCTCAGCTCATGGAACGCTTTGTAGAACGATTTGTAGAACGCCTCTTATGAGAATGCTTTCGGAACACAAGGTTTAAACTTAATGGTGATTCTGCGTAAGAGTCTACAAGATTAAATTATTGTTGCACGCGGAACAAGTAAATGGTTTCCCTCCGAATTTTTCTGCATTTTTCCTGGAATATGAACTTGAACATGAAAATGGTTTCTCTCGAAATACGTTAGTACAAATACGTCTCGAAATACCTCGAATTCACAACTGGAATTATTTTTTTGCATTATGTTACAGTAATAAGGGGCCATCCATAAATTACGTCACATCTTAAGGGTGGGGGGGGGAGTAGAGAAGTGTGACAAGGGGTATGGGGAGGTCAAAAAATCATGAAATTCTAGGGGGGAGGGGGTCTCACAAATGTGACAGGGGGGGGAGAGGGTTCAAAAAGTCATGAAATTCGTGTGACGTAATTTATGGATGGCCCGTAATTACTCTGATCATTCTTACTGTAAAATGGGAAGATGATCTAAAAATGGTGGCTGGTCCAGAATGGATCAGAGTTGCAAAGGATAGAGAAAAATGGAAATCTTTGGAGGCCTATGTCGAAAGAGACAAGCTGTTTCTAAAATAATGACCCGAACGCTGATAATTAAGAATAACATTTAAAAAAAAAAAATATATATATATATATATTAATTAGATTAGAAAAGGGGTTCCCAACCCCGTGCCCGCGGGCACCATGACGCCCGCGGAACGATTCGTATGTGCCCGCCACTATTCGACAGCGACAGAATTTTTTCATAAACATTAATTAAAAATGATTTTTTTATTTTATTTATTTGTTAGAGTTGGTATAGGAACTGGTTTCAAAAATAAATGTTCCTTTGATCCACTGTCATCGAGTGATAGTTACCGGTACAAAATATCCGAGAGAGGCAATGACGTCATATGTAATATAAAGCTGTACGATACAACTAAGTATACTGTCAACTTTTCCATGTCCAGAAAGATGCATTAATTCTAAAAATCCGTAGTACATATAATTAGGGGAGAATTTTCCACATGCGAGCTGCTGACGGAAGTAGCGACATCTTGTGACAGATTCTTGAATTAAAACCGAATTACAACGGTAGCTTTGCCTCAAATTTCACCAACACAGGTGTTATTTTGGTGCGGCGAGTAAGGCGTGGCCTCAGATATGCTATCGAAGTGGGGTTCTGAAATTCAACCACGCAGATCAAAGGCTATTAATACTGTTTGATAAAGTTTCGTATCAGTGATTGATGAACGGGTGGATGCAATTTTTAGCCAAAAGTTGTTTTAATGGTTTGTGTAGTTTGTAGTGAATGACGAATACTTGGAGCAGGTGGATGAGTTTGTGTACTTGGGAAGTACGTTTACGAGATGGGAAGACTGATAGAGATATCAAAAGAAGGGTAAATGCCGGTAACTCCACTAATGGAGGACTGAACGCCGTTGGCAGCAACAAAAAATTGTCAAAAGAAGCGAAGCTAGCCGTCCATAATGGAGTGCTGGTACCTACCCTGATGTTTGGCAGTGAGGCATGGAACTGGCAGAGAAAGGATGAAAGTAGACTGAATGCTGTAGAAATGAGATCCCTGAAACGGATGTGTGGTAAAACCATGTATGATCGTGTGAGAAATGTGGAGATCCGCAAAGAATGCAAAGCTGATGTAAGCGTAATGAATAAGATTAAGAAAGGGACGCTCAGATGGTTTGGGCATGTAGAGCGAATGAATGAGGAAAGGAGTGTAAGGAGAATAAATGACGCAAATGTGAATGGTAGACGAAGTCGGGGACGCCCGAGGAAGACATGGCACGACCAAGTGAATCAGATACTTGAGTCGGGCGATGTCAAGAGTCAGAATAACAGAAGAGCATGTATGAGACGATGTATGAATGTGAACGAAGCAAGGAGTGTGTGCCAAGATCGAGTTGTTTGGCGGTCCGTCCTCTCTGCCTACCCCTGCGGGAAACGGCGTGATGGTTAGTTGGTTAATTTGTAGAAATATATTATAAGTTTGTACGGCGCCCTTGAGGTGATTTTTCACAAATACAAATCATCCAAATATTGTAATTATTATTCCTGAGGCCAAATTGTATTCTAGGTCGATATATTTGCCACGCGGGCTGAACCGGATTGCCGATCACTGACAATATAGTCTACATATTATTATGTGGTGCGGGGCGGGAAATGCACTCGGCTGCAGTACGAATGCACTCAGTGAAGTATGCTAAGGCGTGTGTTTAATGAGAGACCTTGAGACGAGCTTTTTAACGTGCTCGCACACAGTTTGCAGACACAAAACTTCAACTTTATGATAAAGTGGTTTGTGTTTATGTTGACGACCTCCGCGTTACAAAGCGCTTGCTGTGTCCTATGTGTAACAAGAAATATAGCCATCCGGTTTGCCTCGTGAGCCCAAAATGGATGAGGGTTTCTGGAATATATGTTAATACGGTATTCGAGTTCCAACTGCTCTAAACCGTCAGGGGACCATGGCATCTCCAATTGAGATATGTTCTGTGGGTAGTTGGGATCAATGACGCTAATTCCTAGGAGCATCTTCCATTATAATACCGGCAGAACAAGGCAGTATACATACATGTCTGTGCTCTAAAGATTGCGCTCCGGTCTATCGCCTTTGTGCAAGTTTTTTGTCTTAAACGAACCGTCAGTGCTTTCAAATTGTATTATTACAAATAAATATTAACATTTTTAAATATTAAAATTTAGAATGCAAACATAAAAAAATTGTTAAAATGACACGTGATGGTTTTATGTGAAAACGGCACTTAAATCACGGACTATGTAAAAAAAAAAACACTTATTTTATCAGGTATGTTTTTAGGTTTTCACGGCCAAAAAGTATTTTTGTTATTGTTTTTGGGGTGTTATGCCGTGTTTCGCTACCTCCTTCTTTAGCCAACGTTTCGGACAGCGTTACAGTGTCCTGGGCAGATGACCTGGTCATCTGCCCTGATGATGGACACTGTAACGCTGTCCGAAACGTTGGCTAAAGAAGGAGGTAGCGAAACACGGCATAACACCCCAAAAACAATAACAAAAATACTTATTTTATCGTACAAATGTATAATTAACAATTTTGTAACCTCACTTCTTTACCATTTCATACAAAAATATTTAATAAAAAAATAACACTGTCTAACGGCGCGTATGCGATTTAGCGGGTGAAAACTGTTTCTACAAAATAAGTATTTTTTTACCTATATCTATGGACAACGTTGAATAGAGATGTGTAGCGTGTTTTATTACAGATTTTTCTATTTGTTTTAGGGTTATAACTAGAACAAAACGGAGTTAAAACGATTTCTGTGGAAACACACGCGTTAGCTTGAAAACAAGCTTATTGTACTTGACTGCTATTGTTATATTGTCGTGTAAACAAGCTTAGGGATCGGAGTGGTTAAGACGGTACACAACCCTAATAATTTTTGTTTGCTCAAATTTTAATCATTTCCGGCGAATTCGTAACTAAAATAACTTTTTTACTCCAAGAGACCCCTGGGGAAGTAAGTTCTTTATATTTAAAATTAATAAAAACAATACCTTACCATTAATATATTTTACGTACAACTATTTTAAAACTCTATAACCAGTTTTTCAACTATAAAGTTAGCGGTAAGCACCAGATTTTATGTTTCTAGACGATGAATTAATAACTTCGTGAGGTATTCATTTAGAAACATCTTAAATATTTGTAACACGTTCTTCAGAATTAATTAAAATGAACGCGGCGGAAAGGTCGAATCTCCGGGACAGGCTTTCTTCACTTACATCGTTAAGATTCCCACATTATTTGTCTTCTTTTCTTTGATAGGGCAAATTCGACAGTAGGTCCGTCCAATACACGGGTTGCGAGTTGCGAGTCGCAATTTGTATGCACGGCTTCTTTACTTACGTCGTTAAGATTTTAGAGTATATTGTCGTCTTAAGATAGGGGAATCTATCAAACTGCCCGTTTCTGAACACAGTCAAGGGTTTTGAAGCTCCAGACCAGAGATGGCTGCCAAATTCAGCAGTGGGGAGCACTTGCGATTTATACATAGTACTATCTGCAGTATGTGCTGGCCCTGTACAGTACGCCCACCAGTTTCTGAGAGGCTAACTTAACTGATTTCAATGAAGCCCCCGTGTCTGAGCTGATCATCTAGATTTACACCAACGGAAGGCATGTTAGGGAGATAGTTTATTATCGGAGATATATCGTAGTATCTTCCTGTGTTTTTAGGATGTTCAACTCATTCAAACAACAACACAACCCATAAAACCTTTACTAAATTAAATGAAGACATTATGAGCGAAACTCAATCGAAAATCTGGAAACAGAAAAATCAGAAAAAGATATTGGCACCTCTGGGACTCGAACCCAGGACCTCCCTACTTTCCGGGTTGGGCGCTCTTATCCACTGAGTTAAGGTGTCGATATCCAATTCGGTCACTTTTAACTGTACCATACTTCGACTAAGAACCACCCATATTATCTTCATTTTTCTCAACGCATATTTTTATTGGCTGCCATCTTTATGAATGATTGCAAGATTCAACTCGAACTAAATGCAATCTAGATGGTGTCTGGATAAATTATTATCCATTTTATTTAATGTGCGACATCTATTGACTCTTCTGCAAGTCTGGGATGAATATTATTATTTATTATTTTAACTTTATGAGTAAAACCTCAAACTGTAATATTTAATTAAATGAAGACATTATGAGCGAAACTCAATCGAAAATCTGGAAACAGAAAAATCAGAAAAAGATATTGGCACCTCTGGGACTCGAACCCAGGACCTCCCTACTTTCCGGGTTGGGCGCTCTTATCCACTGAGTTAAGGTGTGTCAGAGGTACCAATATCTTTTTCTGATTTTTCTGTTTCCAGATTTTCGATTGAGTTTCGCTCATAATGTCTTCATTTAATTAAATATTACAGTTTGAGGTTTTACTCATAAAGTTAAAATAATAAATAATAATTTACTAAATTAACTTGTATTTATTATTCCTTGTCAATCACTTGTCTAAAACAAGAACAATCAGTTAAATAACTCAACTGCAAGTGCAATCAGGATGCAGTTTACATTGCTAACACATTACTAGTGTGTAGAATTGGTCCATCGGAAAACGCGATCTATACCTTCCTAAAATAAATTTGTTGTTATTACAAATTGGTATTGGCAACAATTTCACCGCAGCTTCTTTGCAAGAATAAAGTTGTTGATAGTTGAAGGGCGTTACTACAGTGTGTAATAGCAAGTACTAGGGTGTAGGATATTTCAAAATGTCCCGGAACGTTGTGCTTCTCGGTGTTTTTTTATTGCATATTTAATGTGTATAACACCGACACGTATAAATAATATTTGATTTACGGTAAGCATTCGACTATTGCTATCTCATTATCTAAAAACTTAGTATTTGGAGACGTCTGACTAATCAACCAGACGATCGAAAATACCTCGATCGATCGTAACTAAAACCTCCTAGATTGCTCCAATTCAATTTAAATATTTCTTTGCTTTTTTTCCTTAAGCTCCACACAGGAGGCCCCGAGGAAAACCATTTCCCTCAGGGCCTATGTCATCTTAAGGATGCTGTGTGGAGGGTATTTTTAAGGAAGGGAAGGATAGGAAATTCTGGGAAGGAAAAGGGTATTGGGGGGGGTAGGAATCTGGGGGTCAGTGTGTCCAGGAGTGGCGGACGTGTAAATCCATCCCTCCGACCGCAGTGCAAAGCGATGGATCGATTGAGTCCGGCTGGGAAGGCCAAAAGACCTCCCTCAACCAGTCTCGGCTGAGGCGTCAGCCGCCAAGACCTGGACAAACCTCACCACATGAACCCAGGCACCTCGGCTAAGTCACCAAACGTAGCGAATCACTTGGGATGACTTATGGCCAAGGTGTTGGTTATCCAATAAATGGTTCCCGTGGCGGCGGTACCATACCCGCCTCCCAAATTGAATTGTGTGGATTTCATTTATGCTTCTTTGTAGTATTAAGTACATAATTTATTGTTAAGCCACAATTTGTTAGAATTTTGGATTGCTGCTTCGAATATACGCGGAATTTGCTTTATTTTTATTTAGTCCAGTCAACATAGCACCCAAAATGGCAATTCGTTGAAAATGAAAATTCAAAACATTGTTTTGAATTTTTGATATATCGTTTGGATTGCCACAGTGATGTAAAGACCTCGGTGAACCCCTGCACCCGGCGATACCCGGTAAAAAAGTAAAATTTAGGCACTTGTTTTAGATTTACAATCTTAAATAATCAAAATGAATTTATGCAAGGGACATGTAACTACTATAACAATAAATTTGCAAATATAGACACACGTGCTGACATATTCACTGCTAGTTGCTGTCGCTACAGAACTCCATTGTATAACATTCTAGGTGCGAATAACACATATTCATGACAATTAAATTAATTGTATCTAATATTTTTATATTACTTGCGTGGAAACTTTCCCTTATCCCTCTCCTCCCACCCAAATACCTATTTTGCTGTCTATTTCAGTTATAATTACACTTATTTTATTGTTGTGTATTGGTTTTTCATTTGTTGAATTTAGATTTGTATTATTATATTTTTTTTTAAATTGCTGCTTAGTTGCGTTTTTTTTTTCATTTTTCTTAAATATTCTAGTTTACATTCAGTTAGTCTTGTTTCTAGATACCTATCTGTGAAAATTAATAATTGGTCTGTTTTTTATCATCCTCTTCTGTATATTATATTAATAAGACTGATTATGTTCCTCAAATAAATAAATCTTCTGGATCTAGGAGGTTTTGGTGTAACGTAGGAGAACGATTTTCAGGTACATCATATTTCTATCCTTTTATGTCTTCAGTGGCCTAACTTGAGTGACGACTAGTGACGTGTGAGGTGACGTCACGCGTGGCATGCCTACGTCAGCGGTGCCTCAGCACGCCGGTGACCGTGAACGCCACGCGTCCGTGGCAGAGCACAATAATAATCTACGTGGTCATGCACCGCGTCAAATTATTAATCAACTTCTTGGCAGACGCTTTGTATTATTGGAAAATTTGATTTAT
This sequence comes from Glyphotaelius pellucidus, assembly GCA_936435175.1. Taxonomy (NCBI): domain Eukaryota; kingdom Metazoa; phylum Arthropoda; class Insecta; order Trichoptera; family Limnephilidae; genus Glyphotaelius; species Glyphotaelius pellucidus. Next base: position 14,946,148 of record OW386563.1, read on the forward strand.
TAATACTCTGGCCTGAATTCTACATCTCATCTCCGCTAAGTCTGAACTCGACTCCAAACTTCCGTACAAATAATTAAAATATTCATCGTTCCGGTGAATATTTAATAAATTATTTACTTATCAGTCGCGGAATTAACTTTACGGTATGGAATTAGCACTTGGGGACACTTGTAAAACTAATTTAAGCCTTCTACAATCAGTATAAAATTCCATTTTTAAATTCCTAGTTCAAAAACATATTTTGCCTACCCCTGCGGGGAAACGGCGTGATGGTTAGTTAAAAACATATTTATTCACAGAGACGAAACATATAATTGTTGCATAGAAATTTAACAAAATATTGATTTGGTACAAAATATTGATTTGGTACAAAATATTGATTTGGTACAAAATATTGATTTGGTACAAAATATTAGGGGATCAATGACGCTAGTTCCTCGGAGCATCTTCCATTGAGTCTGACTCACTGACCCCTGAATATTCTCTCCCGATCCGGCCTGCCACACAGCTGGTGGGCAGACACGTCCGCCGCCAAGAACCCGGGCACCCATGCTAAGTCACCAAACGTGGCGAGCCACTTGGGGTGACCTATGGCAGAGGTATTGGTTATCCAATAAATAATTCCCGTTATATTACCAATATAAAAAAAATGCGGTTCAACTCAGATTGAGATATATGCTGAAAATATGGTTACTAAATAGAGATAGATGTCTTGTGCGAAGTCTTGTGTATTTATTGACAATCTGTATACTTATATTATAATTTAAAATAATATCATGTGTGCATGTTTTACCTGTAATTGAACTAAATTAATTATAATTGAATAATCATTGTAATTGCAAATATTATAATTGAATATTAGCATCCTGTTATAAACTGTGATAAACTGCTTAATTGTGGCTAACGGGATTATACTTTGAAAAACAAATAAAAAATTAATAAATATGAAAAAAAAAAATTCTCCATTTAAATAAATTCGCCTTTCGTCTCATTAATTTCAAATGATGGCCTAATCTGTTTCAATATATATTTATCTTCCCGATAATCCTTCCATTGATATGCTTGATGTAAATCTAAGTGACCAGCTCAGGTATGGGGGCCTCATCGAAACCAGAGTCAAGTTAGCCTCTCAGAAGCTGGGCGTTTTGTACAGGCCCTCAGATACCCTGTACAAATCGCAAATGAGCCCAACTGTTGAATTTGGCAGCCACCTCTGGTCTGGTCATTGTTGCGCATTGAATGTTTGAAAATGATAATATTTCGCTGATTGAAGACAAACACCACAATGCCAGGAGTTTGAAACACCTGGAGGCACTGGGAGTTGGGAACTATTCTACTAGAATTGTAATTATATTTCAGAGTGAAACTTGGGAGAACTCTGAAGGCCCGTATCCTGCGCCACAATACACATGAACACTAGCTTGAACAGCACCCAAAACATTGAAAATTTGAACACTTCGTGTTCAAAAACCCTGTGTTCAAGCTTTACCACAGCCGACGGAAAACATTCATCTCCCGGGCGAAGGGGGAAGGCTGGCGGGGGGAAATGTGTTCATATTTTTACAAGAGCCGCGCGATGCGGTCATGTATGGAGAATCAAACCGAACAAGTTTTTGAGGTTATGCGCAATGAGCAAGCTTAATAATCACTAGTTTAAAATATTATGATACCTAAATACAATATAATAAATATATTTGATAATAAAATTATAACATAATAACGAATACTAACAATATTAATATTAATATTATTTTTGAAGTGGGTGAAGCGGGAGCGGGAAGGCAGGCGGGGCCGGCGGGGCCGGCGGGGGGGGAAATAAGTTCATATTTTTACAGGAGCCGTACGAAGCGGTTGGTTGGTACCGGAGGTAAATCGAATGACGTTTGGGGTTATGTCAACCGCGCGAGCCTAATACCTAATTATGACTTTAAATTCCAAATAAATACTGTCGTAATGATGATTATATCTTTCGTGATCTCACTTGTAAATAAAGTCTATTAATTTATAAATCGGTTTCAGAGACACGGAAGAAATGACCAATTAAAATAGGTATTCTATTCTTTCCCTGATAAATAAATACCTAATAAAAATCTAGTTAGGTAGGTTAGGTCTAAGTTGAAATCTGCGTGTTCTCCTTTATATTTCGTTTACAATATCATCGCTAAATTTCTTAACAGAACTCGACTTTTGACGTCTGAATTTCGAATGCGTAATTAATTACGCATTCGAAATTCAAATACCGACTTTAGGTCATAATAATTGATATTAGTCGGAAATCTTTCCTGGTAAATAAACATCTATTAAAATATCTCTGTTTTCTCCCTGATGTAGCATCTCTTCTTCATCGGAACATATTTTAACATTTATTTAAACGCTAAACGTCAAACGTCAAGTCAGTTGCGTACGCGTGGACGCGTGGACTCGTGGACAGGCCACTAGCAAAGTGTGTGACCGCGCGAACTTCACACCTGTTCACACCAATCTTTCAAACCATGTTTAAAAAAACGCAGGAGACGGAAAACAAAGAACGTTTATAGTGGGGTTCAAGCTAGTTTTCATGTGTATTCTGGCGCAGGAGTTCCGCCTTTATATAACTCCCAAGCGGCGCTCTATCGATTACAGGGCAAGCCAAGATAAATAAGTCACATTATCTGGTTACATGAAGAAATTACAAAGGCGTGAATATCTCACGCAAATATTACTTATTATTTTTTTATATTTTTTTTCTTACCAATTTTTTGGATTTTCGAGTTGATTAATTCATCAGAATCAATACTAAAATTTCTTGAATTGGTTGAATAGCATAAGTGCTAATAAAAAATTTAAAAAAACACTTTTTTATTTTTCTTTCGGAATGTTCTTGTTATTTATCTTCTCTATATTTTATTTTCTATTGATAAATATATAATTTACACTTATAAGTAACTTCTTGTATCTACCATCAAAACCTTAATATTATTTATCAAGTGTTATATTTAAGTTTAAGACAATATTATAGTCAACACACTATTTATATGTAAAATATCTGTTCATTTTGACTGTTCTAAAACGGGCAAATTGCCTAGTTGGACAGCCAAAGCTCATTATAACAAAGTAATATGTAATGTTTCTCAAAATAAATAAATAAATTAAAATAAATATTTGGTGCTAGAATAATTACACTTAAAGGCGAAGAACAACAAAGTAATGTAAAATCATGTGTTTTTGGTTTGAAAATTTGATAGCTTAGAAATATTTTAGACTATCTTTTACCCGCGGCTTCGATCGTATGGTATTAGGGGGAAATTACTGTAGTTCTTGCACTTATCAATTATCCCCTCTCCCACCATTGTTTCTCCCTGCGTGTCCTTTCCCATTCGTCCCGTTCCTCTTCCGCCGGCCCTTCCCCCTCTCCACGTCCCCTTCCACGCACGCATTCCACCCCCACCCTCCCCGCTTTCCCTCTCCTCTCTCCCGCTCCCACGTCCCGCCACTCCCTCCTCCGGCATTCCATGCATTCATTCCTGGTACATTCAGTTTCAAACAGCTCGCTTGCCACCTAAATTTCATAATGCCAGAGCTCACCAGTAGTAGAAAAAAGAATTATCCAATTTGGTGCAGTAGTTTGGAAGTTATGCTTGTACAAATTTCGGAGATTCATTTTTATTTATATAGATATTAACTACTGAAATAAAATTTCCCGCAAATATGCTTCATAACATCGTTTTCACGGCAACGATTCTTTTTCTGACATTAGCAATAATTCCTATATTACTCGCATATTATGTAGCTTTTTATTGGAGAAAAAAAATTAAAATCGGTTTACAGTTTATGCGTGAAAGCGTAATAAACAAACACGCGCAGTTTCGCATTTATAATATTAGTACAGATGCCTTAAGGAGGTATTCTAGTCTAGAGGCATGAATTATAGGTGTTTTTTCAGGTGCAACAAAAAAAAAACAATAATATTTTTAACAATTTCTATTTTGTGAAATATTTATTAAACGTAAGCGTAATAAACATTAAAGAATCCATAAAAAAAGTCAAACTAAAAAATTAAATATTCAGAAAGTTACAGGGTGTTGAAGTGGGGGGTCTCAAAAAAATGGCACGCCCTGGTTGACACGATTGCAACCCTCCCAATAATCTAAAAAAAAAAAATCAATTCTTAATCCAAACAAATGCGGCTATGGCCCGAAATAAGGAAAAGTAAAAAAAAAATCGCAAAATGGCGGCTGTCTGAAATAAAAAAGACGTTTTTGTACCAGTTTTTTTGACTTTCCAAATTTTTTAAAAATAGTAAAAATTAAAAATTTGTTATAGTTCTAGTTCCCGCCATAGAGGCATGTATAGAGAAGGCTCACACCAATTTTAAAGTAAATTGGTTTAGTAGAACTTGAGATATCGTGACAACGGCCTCGAAAAAAGTGGTTTGGAGAAAAATGGGTTTAAAATTTTGTTCTACTTAGATTTTGTTTAGATTCCGTCTAAACCGCGAAATCAAAATGGTTTTAACTTTTAAAAATAATGCGAATTTCGAAAAATCCTTTTAAGGAGATATTTTTGAATATTTAAACTTTGGAAATATGAAGAAAAAAATTTTTTTTTTTTTCTAGACTAGAATACCCCCTTAATTAAATACTGACAGTAGAACACCTTTAAAAAAATCGAACATTTTTTGGATGAGCTTAATTAATTTATAAGTTATCCGCTTTTTATAAGCTTAATTTTATGATGTTATGCTCATTTCGATTTTCTTTGTGTTAAAAAAATACCCATGTAAAAGCTCATCTAGGCGTGAAATTCAAAATAAATAAATAAAAAAATATTGAAAGTTTTTCTCAAGCTTTTCGTCTGATTCTCGTGAAGATGGTTAATTAAATGAGTGAACGAATGCGTCGGGTTCCAACCCAGGCGTCTTGGATTCAGTCCTCGGTCTTTCTCAAGTAATTTTTTCCCACTACGATGGTGGTTGTAGGAGTTTTTCGAAATTGGCAGGTTCGAATAACTTGCGAATTTTTGTTTTTCTTTTACGTCTTTCAAAGATAAACATGCAATAATAATAAAAATTTGAGTTTAGTAGAAAAACAATCAGAGCAAAGTTTTGACATCGCACGCCCCTGCAAAACATGCATCACAGTCAAAACTTCTACAAGAATCTAGGCAACAGGAGTTACATAGCAACAAGAGAAGAGAGACATCAACAACGTGCATTAAAACTATCGTGTTAATTTCAAACTAAACTAACTAACAGAATAACTTGCGATAGAGCAAGCGCACGCCCCTGGAGAGTTTCAGAATTTCAGAATGCCTACATGTCAAACAGCGCGCTAAAAGAATGCAGTAAATGCAGCAGAGTGCATAGAGAAAATATCTACAATTTTATGCAGTTTATTATTAGAAATTTTAGAAGTGATGAACACGCGAGAATAAGAGGCATTTTGCATGCTATAATCCGCGGTTTGCTGGACACAATCCGCGTCTTTCTGGTCTTGAGGTTGCGGGTTCGGATAACGCAGTTGTGCAAAAATATGACGTTTCGAAATTCAGATGTCAAAAATCAAAATCAGCTAAGTTAACATTTTATAATCTTAATATATAATATATTAAAATCTAAATATGCTTGTTGAGGATATATAGGATTGACATTTGGGAGGCGGGAATGGATACCGCCGCCCCGGGAACCTTTATTGGATAACCAACACCTATGCCATAGTTCACTCCAAGTGGTTCGCTACGTTTGGTGATTTAGCAGGGGTGCCCGGGTTCATGGGGTGAGGTTTGTCTAGGTCTTGGAGGCGGATGGCCAGGACACACTGTAATCAAAAGGTATATCAAATATCTAGTACGGATATGAGCTACTTTATTTATTTCTGCTTTAAATTATAAGATATAGGGCCATTGGATATTTTGATGTTTCATGATTTTAGAGACAATTTTGACAATTATTTGGAGTAAATGAAAGACGTAAAAAAATAATTTTACTATATTTATTTTAAAAATACAAAGAAAAATAAAATAAAAAATTAAACATTCATTTATTTGTTGGGTAGTAATTTTAATATATAAACGATAAAATTTTGATCCACCGTAAATAGGTAATTTGTATTTTAAATTTACACTCACCAAAATTGATTTTTTGTTAATTTTTATTTTTTACTTTATATTCATTATATTTGTATGATAAAGAGAGTAAAATTATTTTTTTATTGTTTTTCATTTTCAAATAATTGCCCAAATTGCCTCTAAAATCATGAAACACTAAAATCTTTGATGGCCTATATCTTTTAATTTAAGGGGGTATTTAAGGGCAGTCTAGAAAAAAAAAAAACTTTTTTTTTTCTTCATATTTCCAAAGTTTAAATATTCAAAAATATTTCATTAGATTTTTCGGAATTAGCATTATTTTAAAAGTTATAACCATTTGAATTTCGCGGTTTAGTCGGAATCTAACCAAAATCTAAATAGAACAAAACTTCAAACGTATTTTTCTCAAAACCACTTTTTTCGAGACGGTTGACACGATATCTCAAGTTCTACAAAACAAATTTACTTGAAATTTGGTGTGAACCTTCTCTATGCATTACTTTATCGCATGAACCAGAACTATAACAAAATTTTAATTATTTCTAGGAGGGTTGCAATCGTGTCAACCAGGGCGCGCTATATTTTTGAGACCTCCCACTTCTACTCCCTGTAACTTTAAGTTTTTTTTAAATTAAATTTTATTTTATGTATTCTTTGATGTTTAATTAATATTTGGTAAAATAATGGCTACAAATATATTATTTATTTGTTTTATTGCACTTGAAAAAAAACCTACAATTCATGCTTCTAGACTGGAATACCCCCTTAATGCAAAAATAAATAAAGTATCCGTACAAGATATTTGATATAACTTTTGATTACAAAAATGATTCCAAATTTCAAGATTTGAACAGAATTCACTGTATGAAGAATTACAAAAATGTGAAACTCGGTGAATAAATGCATGTATTTTGTTTAGAGTTAGTGCTGCATTCAGGTGTATGCAACTGTTTACGATTTTTACGACTTTACTAAAACGATCAGTATTACTTGCATTAAAATTTCCAGTTAAACACACTGCCGGTTTATTTATACCTTAACAATCGAGTGGCTTTTTAAAATCTTAACCGTGCGTAATGGCAGTATGTCGATAAGAGGTTTTATTGCCGCTAATGGGAAGCGAAATAAATATAACTTGGTTTATGAAACTTTCAACGGATTAGAACACTTTTTGTTCATTACGAGTGCCAGCTAGGCTTATCGCTACAGAAATGAACTCGAAAAGGTGTAATATGTATGTAAATTAATTTGGTACTGAGCGTTTTCATCCTGCAACAAAATATCCCCGACAAAATATCCTACGGACAAAACATCCTCCAATAAAATATCTACTAAAACCTAAACTAACCTTAATAATAATATTTGGATGATTTATATAGCGCCGTTTTTGTGAAAAATCACCTCTAGGGCGCTGTACAAACTTACAATATATTTCTAAAATCTAGAAAAACTAAAAACTAGACAAACGATTAAAAACAACTTATGGCTAAAAATTGCATCCACCATACGAAAATATATGTACAATGTCCCCACCAATGAACGTGATGCTTCCTAAAAATGTCTATATGTAACCTTATTTTATATTTCACAACCAGCACGTACCCGGCGTTACAATGGCATTCAAAGAAATAAATTGTTTCTCTCTGCGGTGACCGGACAACTCGGAATGAAACCAACTCAGAACCATCTCACCCTCGACTCTGTGCAGAAACGGGCGGTCCGTTTGATAGATTCTCCCATCTTAACGAACGGGTTGCAATCTTTAAAGCACAGGCGTCGGGTGGGAATGCTATCCATGTTCTACCGGTATTTCAATGGAAGATGCTCTGAGGAACTAGCGTCATTGATCCCTTCGGCACCGGTGCATAGTCGGGAGACACGCCAAACGCGCGCCCAACATATGTACACGGTTGACATATGTCACATGAGAACGGGTCGTTTTTTCGACTCGTTCTTGAGTTCAACAGCTCGGCTATGGAACGATTTGCCGGCATCTGTGTTTCCTCCCTCCTACAACATGGGTCTCTTCAAGACCAATGTTCATTCCTTCCTCTCCTCAAAAAGACCCTCCACACAGCATCCCAGATGACATAGGCCCTGAGGGGAATTATTTTCCTCAAGGCCTCCTGTGTGGAGTATTTTTCAAGTATTTTGGAGCTCCAGACCAGAGGTGGCTACCAAATTCAACCGTGGGGCGCACTTGCGATTTGTACAGGGTAAGCAGTTGTGTACTATTAAAGTATCTGCGGGCCCTGTACAGTACGCCCAGTTTTTGAGAAGCTAACTTTACTCTGGCTTCGATGGAGCCCCCATACCTGAGCTGGTCACTTATAGTTACACTAAGCATATCAATGGAAGGTCTGTTCGGAAGATTGCTTCCGTTGAAGGAGACTAGATTTAAAATTAAAATTTATATTATATTCTTAATATTTTACATCTTTCTGCTTAGTTTCTGAAAATTTACATTAACCGTTGTAAATTTCGTGTAAACGAAATTACGCTTTTAACGTGAAATTCGCCAAAGGGGCATGTTGTTACATATAACAATGTATCCCATATAAATTCTTAGTAAAAATAAGGCACTGTTCTTCAATAGACTCAAAAAACGCAAAGTGCCTAAGCCTGGTGTGTTTTGAGAGTTAAGCCTGCTTCAAACTTGAAGAGGAATGGATCCGATGCACCAAGTGCTAGCATTGGGTTCACATTTCTTGCGTTACCGGTGACAAAATTTATTTGTTTGTCAAAATTGTGACTCTGACGAATATTTAAGTAGTGACTGAAGTAAGAAAAATGTTCATCTGAATTAATAAACCAATTTAACACGGTGTCAATTATACTTGCCCCTCCGAGGGGCATGTTGTTACATTTTTTTGTGTTTAATTTTATATTTTTACTTTGTAGTAATCAAAGAAGTCTCCAGTATACAGGTTCGCCCCTCCAGTTCAGTAGCGAGGAGAGCTGGCAGTTGGGTTCCTACCAGCAGAAATATTTTGAGAAAGACACAAGAGAACGGACATTATTCTGCATGGAGAGCCAACGACACCCCAGTACCAGACTCCAGTGATTAAGGGGTCAAGTCAATTAAGGGGTTATATACAGTTAGAATTTTCAAGAAATCGATTTATTTTTTTTAATTTCATTTTCGTAATGTACGTATACTTAAGTACACACAAAAAAATGCAAGTCAATCCGGCGATTATTTTCGAAGTTACACGCACATTTATAAAGACGTGTCAGAGCATTTGAAAGTAGGAAGCAAACTTCAAACGCTTTTTTCTCAAAACTGTGTTTTTAAAGTCGGTGACCAAGATTACTCCGAAACGGCTTAACCGATCAGTCTCAAATTTTAACACAAGCTTTTTAAGTACATTTTACACTTATTAATCGAAGGCCTGTTCTCACCGATAAATACATATTCTTTTATAAACAATATAAGGCAAAAATTTTGGAAAATATCGATTTTTTTTTTGAGAAGCTGCCATTTTGTCAAAAAAAAAATTATTTTGCTCTGTCCTTCGATTAATTAGAGGAATATTTATTATTGTAACGAAATCCATTTGGTTTTTTCATTTTAAATTATCCAGTCCAGAGATATGATGGTCACCGCAAGACGCCTTTTTTGAGAGGAGCTTCTGGAGATCAGCTATAGCAGCTTTCAAAATTATTATTTTTACAAAAAAAAATTTCTTAAAATGCTGTTAAAAGTTACCAAAACATGTGTAAAAATGTTTAGTTTAAATAATTTAAAAGTATGCTCAGGAAAAATCCCTTTTTTTTTAGCCTCCTGACTGTATATAACCCCTTAAGCGCATTGGTGACCCTCCTCTGCTTTTTCTGGCCTCTACTTTGTGTTAAAATTGTTAGGATCCTTAATAAAACTCTTTTGGTTAGAATTTTCACTTGTATTTTAAAATCACAGTAACATGTTTTAAATGTGAAAATAACGGTGATAATATTGACTACACCGGGCCAACATCTGGCAGTTGTTTTACTACTGAACTTGCGAAGGAAAGAAAGGGCGCTGAACTATAAAATTCAGCCTTTTTATAAGAGTAACAAAACACACACCTTTACAAAAACAATAAACATAACCTTTAATATCTGACGTTTGTATGAAGTGGTGGTCAAAACAGAAAGCTACTTGCTAAAACCGGACAAGCCACTAGCCAAGGTTCGCACCATTTGTCCAGGTAAAAAAAACCATAGGTGTTTGCTCCAGCAACCCATAGGTGCCGGTAGTATGTCAATTTTTAACACTTTGTCAGTGACTACAAGCTTCTCCAAGTTATAGTCCTCAGTTTGGCGAGCAACATGTCATATTATATAACCCAAGTATAACCCATGTTGTAGGAGGGCGGAAACATACAGGCAAGCAAACCATTTCATAGCCAGAAGCGGCCCGTTCTCATTTAACAAATGTCAACCGTGTCAGATGTTGGGTGCATTTCGTACCATTCTCTTATCGACGTAATTAGAGTGTACACAATTTTCTCAGTATCGGTTTAAAAGTGAAAATAGCTTAGCATCGGCGTACAGAAAGTCAATATTAATAATTCTCGGTATGCAAATCAAAGGCCGTAACCCGATCTACCTGCAGGGGGACTCGATACCGGGAAAGGTAGCCAACCGGTCGCTAATTAGCTTCATTACCTGATCACAATTCACTTCAGTTACAGATATAATGACATTAGATCCATGATTTATTGGCGAAACTTTACTAGGCTCTAGGTGGAAGTAAAGATACTCTAAAAGAAACATAAAGATCGGTTTTCAGAAAGGCTATTCCCTAAAATTTGCGATAAGAGATCGTTCTCCCGCGAGAAGTGCTGTCAGAGTTGTGTCTTTTTCTACGGCTGTTAAATGAATAAATAATCATGCATACTTGCAGGAATTCGTGTTTAAAACGATCCAAACTAAAATACGTGACAGCTCACAGCTGAAATTTTGACATTGGCCGATAGAAAAAGCAAATAACAGCCGTAGAAAATCACACAAATCTGACAGCACTTCTCGCGGGAGAACGGTCTCTTATTACAAATTTTAGGGAAATAGCCTTTCAGTTCAGTCCATTGTGGGACTTTTCTGTGCAGGGTCTTACTGCATTCAGTTTATGTCGATTCCTTATCGACCAATAAAGTCTCCCTTTTCTACGAAAATTTTCTGCAATAAAAATGAATTTTCCGCGACTTTTCAACCCGCGATAAAATATCCCAGACAAAATATCACAAAACATCCTCCAACAAAATATCTACTAAAACCTAACCTAACAAAAAAAGGAAAAAATAATACAGACATCCTGTAAAGACTATAAATTATTGTTCAAAAATCTTCTTATACATAAAAAATAATATTTGTTTGTTCGTATTGCCATACCGTTCATCCGATTGCTATGAAACTTTGGTGATTTGTTGTGCGCACGCCCGCGAAGGTTATGGGCTATTGTTGCGGGGCTAGTTGTAACAAAACTCTATTTGTTACGATTTTAAGTTTGTATCAAGTTAATTATAAAATATAACGTTACTTTTAAATATATTTGATCCACACAATCAATTCAATTTTTTCAATTCAATTCAATTTATTCACTTTAAAAACACAACAAAATTAAAATTTAAAATCGTTTTAAAAATAGAGATTTAAGCTTATTTAAGCAATTTAAATAATATAAACAATTTAAATATCAATGAACAATTTAAAAAAATCAAAGAAACACGATCAGACTAACAGCAATAAAGCTTGCTGTCTAAATTGGGCTTCATTGATGCTAAACATGTCGATATTCAAAGTGATTCTATTTAACAACAAGACTGCTCTCCCGACTAGCATAACCATTGGCAAGTTAGTTCTGCAAGCCGGGAAATAAAACGGTCTATGCCGTCGGTGACGGAGATGAACATCGGGAACATAGAAAATGCTCTCCATAATAGCTAAGTTTTCGAACCGTCCACGAATCAGTCTGAAGAAATGTGTTATAATGAGCACATCCCTTCTGACCCGTAGACGGTTCATACCGAGCATGCCCAAGAGAAAGTCGGTAGGGTAGAGCCAAGGGTAGTAGCCGTAAGAGTTCTTATTAGCAAATTTAGTTCAAGAGTTCTTATGGGCAAATTTCCCCTACACACGCATCTCAGTTTACAGTGCTCTACAATGCTGTAAGCCGCATATTCAAATCAGGATAAAAATACATAATTCACCACCTTTCCAGAGACCCTTTCTTGCAAAGTTAAAAATATACATTCAAAATAATTGTTGAATTTGAAGGTAAGATATTTTATAAATCTGTATTATAGTGAAAGGCTTTCAAATATCAGACAAAAAATTCTATTATTTTAACAAGCATAATTTAAAACTAGTTCGTCAAACTAGAGTTTATACTAGACAGCTGCCGACTCTCAGCAGCAGAGGCAAGGCAGTGCCAGTAAGTACAACGAACGAGTCAACCTTGGCGCTCTAGTGACCTCCGGCCTTCTGATCGCGATCGCAATTCGGTATACCTGCTGCCAATGCCCAATTATTGGACAAAGCGTATCAGTAGGGATGTGGCGTAGATTCGATGTTATCGAAATGTCGATGTTATCGAAACGTTGATTTTTATCGAGACATCGAAAACTTACTTACCTGGCAGGTCATTAAAACTAAACTCGGAGGGCTTTGAAGCAAAGAATGGACGGTTACATCAAGAGTGTTTTCTCTTGGGGTAAGAATAATCTCTTTTTTTTTACATTAACTTCACACAGTAGGAAAATAATTTCCCTCAGGGCCTATGTCATCTTTGATGATGCTGTGTGGAGGGTGTTTTTGAGGAGACGAAGGAGTGAACATGGGTCTTGAAGAGACCCATATTGTAGGAGGGAGGAAACACAGAGGCCGGCAAATCGTTCCACAGCCGAGCTGTTGAACTCAAGTACGAGTCGTAGAAACGACCCGTTCTCATGTGACTAATGTCAACCGTGTACAAATGTTGGGCGCGTGCTTGGCGTGTTTCCCGACTATGCACCGGTGCCGAAGGGATCAATGATGCTAGTTCCTCATTGAATTGATTTGGTTGTCTCTATTTGCTTTCTTCTTTACAATTTTAAATATTATAAATATGTTTTTTTTATTTCAAATGGTAATGGATGTATATTGAGGTAGAACCTGCAGACAAGCAGCCATGTGGCAGCTTCGCGGGACTACCTATTTAATTGCCAATTCTATTTGTATTATGTTAAGTATGTTTTTGTTAGAAATAATAAAAAAAAAAAAAAATTAATGTTTCAAAGACCCAATCATGCCTGATTACGTCTAAAAGGGATCGAAATGAAAATCTAGTGTCCTTCAACTGAAGCAATCTCCCGAACAGGCCTTCCATTGATATGCTTGGTGTAACTCTAAGTGACCAGCTCAGGTACGGGGGCTCCATCGAGGCCAGAGTTAAGTTAGCCTCTCAGAAACTGGGCATACTGTACAGGGCCCGCAGATACTTTAATAGTACACAACCGCTAACCCTGTACTAACCGCAAGTGCGCCCCACGATCGAATTTGGCAGCCACCTCTGATCTGGAGCCCCAAAATACATAAAAAAAACCCTCGACTCTGTGCAGAAACGGGCGGTCCGTTTGATAGATTCTCATAACTTAACGAACGGATTGCAATCTTTAGAGCACAGGCGTCAGGCGGGAATGTTGTCCTTGTTCTACCGGTATTACAATGGAAGATGCTCCGAGGAACTAGCGTCATTGATCCCCTCGGCACCGTTGCATAGTCGGGAAACACGCCAAACACGCGCCCAACATTTGTACACGGTTGACATTAGTCACATGAGAACGGGTCGTTTCTACGACTCCTTCCTTCCCAGGCTCACTCCTTCCTCTCCTCAAAAACACCCTACACGCAGCATCTTCAAAGATGACATAGGCCCTGAGGGAATTTATTTTCCTCGGGGCCTCCTGTGTGGAGTTAATGTATAAAAAAAAATATTCATTAAAAAATATCGTGTACATAATAATAACAGTAATAATTGGATGATTTGTGGAGCCCCGTTATTGTGATAAATAACCTCAAGGGCGTTGTACAATTTATTATGAATTCTTAGGCTCTTATCTAATTTTATTATTTATTATTTAAAAACAGATACGGAAAACAAACTTACTTACCTGGCAGGTCACTTCTGAAACACATTTTAATTAGAAAGTTTATAAGAAACAACTTTGCCCGCAGAGGTATCGCTAAAACCAAAGATATTGACATAAAAGGGAGATGAGCTATCGGCAGTTTTTACTGGGTGGGACTGTGCTTCCTGGTGTCGCCGATATTTTTAACCAATACTATTGCACACGTTTAAAAAATCAATTAAATGAACGAATTATTTCCGTATTCAAACCATATATTGTTAAGCAATACTACTGCACAACTTAAAAAAATCAACTAAATTCCGGTATGTTTTTAGGTTTTCACGGCCAAAAAGTATTTTTGTTATTGTTTTTGGGGTGTTATGCCGTGTTTCGCTACCTCCTTCTTTAGCCAACGTTTCGGACAGCGTTACAGTGTCCATCATCAGGGCAGTGTCCATCATCAGGGCTCATCTGCCCTGATGATGGACACTGTAACGCTGTCCGAAACGTTGGCTAAAGAAGGAGGTAGCGAAACACGGCATAACACCCCAAAAACAATAACAAAAAAACTAAATTCCGTATTCAAACTATTCCCATTAGGTTGTAGTTCCGGCGACAGTCGGGCGGACATCATAGCATATCTCCTTATATTTCAATATCTTTGGTTAAAACACTGGACATGGCATGACTTTACGTTTGCTACCCCCATCACTGATATTAAATTAATAAGATGTTTAGTGCCAAAAATAGAGTTCTCTGCCCTGATGATGGATTCTGTAACGCTGTCTGAAACGTTGACTAAAGAAGAAGGTAGCGCAACACGGCATAACGCCCCAAAAACAAATAACGAAAATAACGGAAAATAGAGTTGTTTATTTTGGGCAACAACCTTATTCATTAGTTTTGAGTTTGGGTATAAACTCAAAAACTACTGAACGGATTTTCATGCGGTTTTCACCAATAGATAGAGTGATTCGTGAGGAAGGTTTAGGTACATAATTTGTCAAGGTTTTGAGTAAATTGGTAGAAATATAAAGGGGAATGTCTGTATGTGGTGGACGAGCGGGCTGGCAAGCGGGCGGTGTGGATTTGATTTGGATGCAAATTAGCAGATGACGGTGTGAGTTAATTTATCGAAAATTATACAATATTTCGTTAGCCATAGCAACGCGTCAGCTAGTTCTATATAAATAAATAATATTTTTTTGACTACCGCACAAGAGTTGCAACTGCTCACAACCGTTTGGATTTTCATTCTATATTTGAATGCATAATAATATTTTTTGATGCCTTAAGCCGCCGCTACCCGAATTCGACCGATTTCTTACATATCTCCCTTAAACTTTTGAAGTTTTTAAGCTCTTAAAAAAATATATGTTATTTTTGAAGATAATATCTAGATACGTTCCACGCCGAAACGGAAATTATATGAAATTCCCTCGATAGAAAAAAATCGCAAAGTATGCTCCGAAAATTATTTAAAACAAGTCTATTTCTTTTATGTTACAAGTTATATTTGTGAAAAAATTCACAATGTTTCTTTAAAGGATACTTAAGATACGTTCCACGAGATTTTTGCTCTATTTTAAACGAGTCGTGTTTTATAAAGCTTTTTCGCAATTCTCGCTGCTATTTTATCACTTAAAATATTAGCGCGCTCTGTCCAACATTCGTAATTACATATCTCTCCATCTTCTTCTTTTTCAGCCGAAGAGCGCCGCCTTAAGAACAAATTTTGTCAGTTTTCATCTTGGCAAAGTCAAGTTTAATACGTTTCGCGATTTTACACAAGAACAGCTAGTGATTTAATTAATAAATTTTACTTTTGCGCGGTTAAAGTTAAACCTTTGTTTGACCAGCTTTTTGCGAGAACGAAAACCAGATTGCAAAGGACGCATGACCGGTCGTCCTCAGTTCAAGACTCGTTCCCTGGACCCGAGGATCCAATTCAGACAACCAACCGACAGACTCGATTTTGTAAGCCCTTTCCAAGATGGAGTAATAATGAATACATGTTTACATACGTATTCTTGGAGCAGGTGGATGAGTTTGTGTATCTGGGTAGTATGTTTACGAGAGATGGGAAGGCTGATAGAAATATTGAAAGAAGGGTAAATGCCGGTAACTCCATTAATGGAGGACTGAATGCCGTTGGCGCTAATAAAAAACTGTCAAAAGAAGCGAAGCTAGCAGTCCACAATGGAGTCCTGGTACCTACCCTGATGTATGGCAGTGAGAAACTGGCAGAGGAAGGATGAAAGTAAACTGAATGCTGTTGAAATGAGATCCCTGAGGCGTATGTGTGACAAAACTATGTATGATCGTGTGAGAAATGTGGAGATCCGCAAAGAATGTAAGGCTGATGTAAGCATGATGAGTAAGATTAAAAAAGGGACCCTCAGATGGTTTGGGCATGTAGAGCGAATGAACGAAGAAAGTAATTTAAGAAGAATATATGACGCAAATGTGAATGGTAGAAGAAGTCAGGGACGCCCGAGGAAGGCAAGGCACGATCAAGTGAATCAGATACTTGAGTCGGGCCATTTCAAAAGTCAGAATAATAGAAGGGTATGTATGAGACTATGTATGAGACGATGTATGAATGTGAGTGAAGCAAAGAGTGTGTGCCAAGACCGAGTTGTTTGGCGGTCCATCCTCTCTGCCTAACCCTGCGGGGAAACGGCGTGATGGTTATTTAGTTAGTTACGTATATCTTTACATACATATATGTTTACATACATATATACATACATATCGTCAACCGGTGGCGGTTCATTACCTATCTCATCGTGAGTTCAATCATATAAAAAGAGGGAGAAAAAACATCCCTTATATACATATCGTCACTTTGGTTGGAAAAGGTTACTTCCATTTACCTCTAGTTCTAAGATATGAGTTGTCAAAGTATGCAAAGACGACACAATCTATTTACAGATTTCTGATTTTGAGGTTGAATCTTGTGGAATCAATATAGAAACCTTCAAAAATTGACATTTAAATTCTTATAAATAAGTCGCCTAACAGTGGATTAACCACAGTTTGAAAATGGTCTTGTAAACCGAAAATTCATACTTAAATACTTGCAGAGCTTGACAATAAAATAATCAAATTTAATTTTAATTAAATATATATATTTTTTAAATCTGTTTACTGTGATGGTAGTAGGACATTTTCAAAAATATTGTCGGGTTATTCGTAACACGGGAATGTTTGTCCTTATTGTAAAAAAAAATATTAGTAAAAAGGAAAAATAAAAGCTCGAACAAAACGGATAGAAAAACGGATTTGACGGCCGGCGTAGTCCAGCGGTAAGGCTTTTGACTCACATTCCGAAGGTCGCGGGATCGAATCCCGGCGTGGCAAATAAATTTTATTTGATTAATTTGCGTTATTTCACAAATTATTCATTTAAAATAATATATAGTATATTTGCGGCACGTTCCAGAGTGCAAGATACTCTCAGTATCGTCCTGGTGTAAGACCACCATACAGAATTGAAACGTTGCTTGAAATGGCTTTGGCCGTGTTTGGTGACCAGATCTGAATAGCCAGGTACTCCCACCTTCCTCTTCCCCTCCCCACTACCTTCAGCCTCACAACATACCCCAATTAGGGATGCCATAATCTCACTGGCTCCAGACGGAAGCAGATGGGACTCTTAATCGGTATTCATATAAAAAAATAAAAAAGAGAGAAAGAAATATCAAGATTTTAAAGCGAATTTTCCAGTGAATTGGCTCCCACCCGAGTAGGTGGGTACTTTTTGCCACAGAGTCCAGACAAAGGACAAACCACGCCGACTGTTTCACCCCTCCACTTCCACCGTCCCGCGTCCCGCAACTCTATACGCTTCCACGTCAATAAATAAACAAAAACATGTATACATGCGCTACAGTGGAATATTATGAAAGCACAGCAGAATGTTGCAGGTATACGCGATAGCCAGTGGAGAAGTTTGTTGTTACCAGGCCCCAGGGCTGATGGCACCAGAGAAATTTTGGAAAAATATAAAATTAGATATAAGGTATGACTACTATAAAATTTAAAACTAGATTCAGGGAACATGAACTCTGTTTAAGAAATAATAATTACTCCGACAGCCCATAGCTTCAACAAAGAAAAAATCAAATCAAATATCAATACATATTTTATTTTGCACGCTTTAGAAACCTTCGAAAGAAATAAAAATAATTAAAACAAAAATGTATTTAATTAACAAAATAATAGCACCCTGTAAATCACCATTATTGGCAATGTTCTCATGTTGTGTTGACTCCTCCCACCGTTCTCCCCCTTCCCTAAAATCACCACTCCCACTGCCCCCATGTAAAAAAATCTAATCATTTTTGTAATTGTAATTTTTAAGTTAGTTTTAAAATTGCTAGTGAATTAATGTCATGGTCGAAACCGGTAGCAGATAAAAACAAAAATTTAGTAATAAATGTAAATTTAAAATAAAACTCTTCAAAACAAAATAATTTAAAAACGACACAAATACAGAAACGATTAGATATTATAGAGGTTAGTGGGATTGGTGATTCTGGGAGGAGTCAAAAAAACAAGGAAACATGGGTAACAAAGGTGACATACACGATGCTATTATTTTTTTGATTATTGATTTTTTCTTTCTTTCTAAGGTTTCTAAAGTGCACAAATTAAATTAAGTATTGATATTTAAATGTGATTTTAGATTGGTATTATCGTGAATTATTTTTTAAGTATTATGCCGTGTTGCGCTACCTCCTTTTGGCAAAAGATTTTAGATTCTTTGAAACAAAGCTCCACAATGATACACTTCCATTGGCCATTAGACAGAACACAAATCATTCTAAATATAAATTTGACACCAAGTCTTGGATTATCAGCCAAGACAGACCAAACACAACAATTTTATTAAATCCTGTTTATAAGTACAAATTTTCAATGGAACAATGCTAATTGTTTTTTTTTATTTTAAACTAGCGAGTACCCGGCACTTGTTGCAACGCCACTCAAAGAAAGTGTTTTTGGATGTACGATATTTTTTTTTTGTTTTCTGCCTTCTTCCACATTCCCTGCCGTTCCCCCGCAAACCCAGTTAAAAACTTAAGTGAGTTGTTGTGCGCACGCCCGCGATAGTTTCTATATATAATGGTGAGCTCTGGCGTTACGAAATTATTTCGTACACCATTCATCTGATTGCGATGAAACTTTAGTGAGTTGTTGTGCGCACGCCCGCGATTGTTTCTATATTTAACGGTGATCTTTGGCGTTATGAAATTATCTCGTACACCATTCATCTGATTGCGAAGAAACTTTGGCGAGTTGTTGTGCGCACGACCGCGATGGTTTCTATGTGTAATGGTGAGCTCTGGTGTTATGAAATTATTTCGTACACCATTCATCTAATTGCGAAGAAACTTTGGCAAGTTGTTGTGCGCACGCCCGCGAAAGTTTGTATATAGGGGAAGCGGGAGGGGAGCGGGAAAAAGAACGCATAAGAAAAAAATGCCGGACACTAGCTGGTTAGTAAATAAAAAAAATTAAAATTAGGTAAGGTAATGTAATGTTAAAGTAATTGTCTATAATAAATAAATAAATAAAATATTGGGTGGGGCCGGGCCCCGTGGCAGCTTCCGAGGATGCATTTACAGAATTATGATACGCCACAACGAGCCCTTACACACCGAGAGTAAAGCCTGCACGCACAACACACAATGCACAACAACCACAGTAGTAACTATAAAGTACGCACTACACGGGAATGTAGAAATCAAGTTTCAGAGTCGCCGATCCGTACAAGGCGGTCACAAAACGCACAATACAACACACAACCAACAATTACCACACTACGTCAAAAGGTTTAGCTAAACAAAGCTGATTACAATTATAAATGTAAGGAACAACGTCTTGATAAACGTTATAATTATTTTTTTCTAAGGCTGGTTTTACATTCGTAAGTTTTTTCTCGTAATTCGCTTGTGTAAGCGATTTATGGCCAAATTACCAATAATGTAAACGAAATCAAAAGTCACTTCAGCCGCCGCTACCCGAATTTCTAGCGATTCCTGCATATCTCCCTTGAACATGTGAAGTTTTTCAGCTTTTGAAAAAATATGTTATTTTTTAAGATAATATCTATACAATCCCTACGCCGAAATGCAAATTATATGAAATTCCCTAGATAGAAAAAAAAATCGCAAAGTATGCTCGGATAATTTTTATTTTCAAGCCTGTCTCCATTATTTAACAAGTTATTATTATATGTTTGAAAAAATTCACAATGTTTCTTTGAACATTCTTTTAGACGATCTCCACGAGATTTTTGCTCTGTTCTAAACGAGTCGTGTTTTATTAAAAGTTTTCACAATTTTCGCATCAATTTTATCGTTTGAAATATTAGCGCGTTCTCTCCAACATTCGTAATTACATATCTCTCCATCTTCTTCTTTTCGAGCTCGGATACGGCGCCTTAACGGAATTTATAGCAAGTTACAGAAAATGTTCTTTCTTTTTTCACACGAGTTAAGAATTAACTGTTCTTTCTTTTTTCACACGAGTTAAGAATGATCACAGATTCAGCGGAATTTAGAGCTAAACTCAAAACTCATCTTTTCAGACAGTCTTATCCATAAGTTAAAAAACCTTTCATCTTCGCCTTCACGGCCCACGACGTTGTAAATAACTAATTGTGTAAAATATAACCAAATTCTTATTTTAATCTTTTGTAAAGGTCATTTTATGAAAATTTCCAGTCCCAGAGAGCTCTAAATTCACTAGTCTTTCAAAATAAATACTAATTCAATTTTGGCATTAATCTTCTTATAAATGTAAAAGCAACAGTGATGGGGGTAGCAAAGGTAAATTCATGCAATGTCCAGTGTTTTCAATATAATGTCCTCCACGTGCAAAGTCGTATCATCCCCAAGCATAAACTTTCTAAAAAAGTGTGTTTATCGGAAGTGACCTGCCAGGTAAGTATGGCTCTGTATCTTTTTGTAAACAATAAAATTAGATAGATTCTAAGAATATTAAAAAAAATAAAAAATAATAATAATAATAATAATTGTAAAGCGCCCTTGAGGTGATTTTTCACAAAAACGGCGCTCTACAAATTGTCCAATTATTATTATTTAACTTTTGACAGGCCTAATCGTGTCCGCGCCAACTTCCAGCCTTCTTACAGCTTACAAAATCAGTTTAATAAGCTAAGAATCTTTACGAAAAGAAATAGTACCAAAATACGCCGTTTGATAGATGTCAAAATTAAAAGACAGTTGTTTTCGTAGGATTTTTTCATACAAAACTAGTATTTATTTACACAAAATGAGCATCCTTCTATTCAATTATTAATCAAATCCTTTCTATTCACAACGTTTCTGTTTTTTAACATTACGTGTTTGAATTCAATTTAGGTTGCTGTCAGGTAGCTGTCATTCGGATAAAATGAACTCCATTAATTTCTGCCTTTGACGGCACAAAAAGCACGTGGATAATTGTTTAATTACAGCCAAATTCTATTTCAACACTTTATTGAAAAAATCGCGTAAATTTGACAGTAGCAGATCGTTGTTGACAGGAAGCCATCTTACTGCAAATAGATTTACAGATGTAAATGGTCGCATGAGCACTTACACAGGTCGAACTTCCGAACAACTTCCGTGAGCATTAATTATCACAAGTTGGATGCATACGTAAACGCTCCTGTGACTGACTAGTCAACAACTTCCGAAGTCGTAAATTTTACTTACGAGTGTAAACCTAGCTTAATAATATATTGGTAGGGCTATTTCTTAAGGATTCTCTATGATGAAAGCGGTCGGCGTTTTGTCTATAAAAATGTATTTCTTAATTTCCTCTTTGGATTTTGACACTACTGCATATATTTTTTAATATAATATAGATGTCGACCACACTAGCGTGTCGGTACGTTTTGCTTCTTTTGATAAGTCACTTCTTATAGGAGTTAAGACCCACCAAAAGTAAACCACCATCCACAGGCATTCAATATAAAAACTAGACAATGTTTCTTTTTAAAAAAGCAAACCGTATCTACATAGAATATGTCTTCTTAGTGCAGTTTTCAGTAAAGAGACTTACAGAAACAGGGATACTGCGTCTTTACTTACCAAGAGGGTTAAATTGCGATATCAAAAACAAATGCCATCTTTTTTTTAATGCAAAAATGGATTTTTTTTTTTTTAAATTCGATACTTAAGAACTTCCATTACTCGACTCATTACCACTAATTTTGGTAATTACTGTGTTTTTAGTTACGACGGCAATAGTGTTCACAGAACTAACTAACAGTTTAGTGATTTTAGTAGCAAACTTAGATAAAGCATCTATGGCACGGTGTCAGCTGGCGGGCGGCCCTCGCCGTATGTCGCTCACCTGTCTTTTGTACCTCACCTGCGTCACACACAAACACACGTACATACATTCAAACAGTGGCGGTTCTTGGTCTAGGTCAGTGGTTCTCAACGCCCCCTTTTGGGCGTTTGAAACCTTCAGAAAGGAGGTAGAAGACCCAGGGAAAATTGGGGGGCGTTGAGATGGCCCAGGGGTGTGTTGGCAGGTAAAAAAATATGATATCTACAAAGATAAACAAAACACGCTAATCACTTACTAATAAAGCAAAGTAAACTTAAATATCGGTTAATTTTTGTTATTGTATGTATTGCAATCATTTAAATTTACGTTTTTCGATTCACAACGATATGTGGTATGTAAAAGCAGTTCCCCAACTGCTAGAAAAAAAAATATTCTCAAAGGGGGCGGTGGGCAAAAAAGGTTGAGAATCTATGGTCTTGGTAAATCGTCGGGAACTCATCTTCAAAGCGATTTAAAACCAGGGATATTTTGGCATTTCATCTTAGAGTTACTTTAACCACTCCGGTCTTACCGCCTTTGTGCAAGTTTTTTTGCCTTTAAACAAACTGTCAGATTTATAAAAAAATTGTGTTATTTCCGCTTCGCAATTAAAGCTCAATAAATCAAATATTTCTGAACGTGGCCCAAAACTAAAAACCGTTTTTGAAAGGTGATGAAATACGCTTTCAAATTGTATTATTACAAATAAATATTAAAATTTAGGATGCAAACATAAAAAAAATATAAAAATGACTCACGTCATGTTTTTTATGTGAAAATAGTACAAAAATCACGGTTAACGTAAAAAAAACACTCATTTGTTTACCATTTAATACAAAAATATTAATAAAAAAATAATAAATCTAACGGCGCGTATGCATTTTAGCGGGTGAAAACTGTTTCTACAAAATAATTATTTCTTATCTATTTCTATTGACAATTATGAATAGAGATGTGAAGCATGGTTTATTATAGATATTCTCCTTTTGTTTTCGTTGTCACTAAAACAAAAACTGGATTATAAAAATTTCTGTGGGAACACACGAATTAGCTTGAAGACAAGCTTATTGTATTTGACTGCTGTTGACATATTGTCTTGAAAACAAGCTTAGGGGGCGGAGTGGTTAAGAGGGTCATCCTGTGTGAGGCTCCTTTTTCGCTTTTAGTGATTTGTTTTTGGCAAACTTAATAAACATACCTCTGCGAACTTTTTATCACGTTTTTATTCACATTTGTGGAATTTAAACCAGTTTTTGAACTAAAGGGTCTTTCATTAAGCGCTTCCTATTTTTTATTCGTTTGAAAGGCCTATCAATGCCATTATGTATGGAATACAACACCAATTTTCCGTGACTCTGGCGCATACATCTGATTGAATTTGACCGATGGCATGGGTCATGTTGGCTTTGAGGGCCGCTGTGGTTTGTGGCTTATTCGCATAGACCTGCGAAAATCCCATAAGAAAAAGTCTAACGGGGATTAAAAAATGTGTACCATGATGCAACAGTGGACGTCAGCACTGCTAGATGATGGGTTCGTTGCTGTAACGATGCTGAAAGACATACACAGCTGGCTAACAAAAAGCGGAACGGCGCAGGCCGTTGATTGCAGTGACTGCACGCGAGCTTATGACATCATTTGTGGTGACCCCAGATAACTACAGATGTCGCATTTCCTCCCTCAGTAAAGTCAGTGTGATGGCGATTATTCGACAACTTCATTCAAACAAAGTTTGTGCAAGGTGGGTACCAAGAAATTTTACCGGCCAGAATAAAGAAACCAGAAAAACAATAGCCTCGGCGCCTGATTTCTGGAAAAAATTGTGACAGGAGACGAAATACGGATTCATTTTTTTAAATCTGAATCTAAAAGGCAGTTAATAGAATGATATCACACAAACTCACCAAGGACAAAAAAATTCAAAACTGTGTGATCGGCGGGGAAAGTTATAGCGATGGTGTTCTGGATGTGATCGTGCTTTTTATAACACTGTGATACATGCCCTTGTTAAAAGATGGACCAAAGCTGTGGAAATGGACGGATATTATATTGAAAAGTAACAAATTCATCGTCAATAGTGTGGTTTTATACCCATGTAATTGCATTTTTTTTATTTCTTGACAAGGAGAGAAAAAAAAATAGGAGGCATTACTTTTTAACTGACCCTAGCAATTAATTACGTTTTGTAATTTTAATACATTTATTGTAGATACCGTCAAATTTCAGCGTAGAGGTACCTCATAAGTTGTCTCCGATGTCCACCATTTAGTTGAAAATTCTCACAATATTCCCTTTTCCAGGAATATTCCCCAAAAATAAATTCCCGGAAAGTTACCCCACACTAGCCCCAGCAGTACGCAGTAGGTACGCAATATATATCTGTCGGGCTGGCACATCCAACAACAATTGGCGAGGGCCCAAAACTACGAGATTGCGATGCGAATCAGTCAGTCAAATTCATATCAGCAAACGAAATGATGGAGATCAAAACGAATTGCATATAGCGTAGTCGGATATAACGAAAATAACACATTATTTTAATAAAGAAAAAAGTTAAATCCACGTTCAAACTCACATATGTGACAAAGTCATCAAATTGTCATTGAGCGCCAATTTTTTGACAATTGAATGAATCTCGTTAAATGCTGACTCTAGGTTCGTTTGGTGCAAGACCACCATTCAGAATTGAAATGTTGCTTCAAATGGCTTTAGCCGTGTTTGGTGACCAGATCTGAATAGCCAGGTACTAGCACACCTTCCTCTTCCCAATCACCCTCCCCTCATTACCATCCCTTCCTCACTATCTTCAGCCTCACAACATACCACAATTGGGGATGCCATAGTCTCACTGGCTCCAGAAGGGAGCAGCTGGAACTGTGACGTATTCATTCACATTGAAAAAATGATTTATTCATTGTAAATAAGACAATAATAAACACGACGAGTAAACCCGTCGAAGCGAAGTATCATTTGAACTCCCCATCATCAAAATTTTATTGTTCATCAGAGGAAACAACAGTACACCACGCATACTAACATATTATCTTTTATCCCATACAAACATAATTAATAATAAAGGAATGAAAATACTTTAGGAATATTTCAACTTTAAAATCTTTGTATGCATCCTTAGTACGTAGTCAAGTCGAATATAACTCCTCGATCTGGTCCCCCCATTTTTAAAATACATTCAGATTCAATCGAGAAAATTCAACTTAAATTTCTAAGACACATTATTTTAAAACTCAGCATTCCCATTGAAAACAGAAACTATAATTACTTGACGAAAGAATTAAATTTATTAAGACTGTCAGATCGAAGAATTATATCCGACTTAATATTTATGTTCAAAATGGTAAATGGTAGTATAATATAGTCCAGATTTAACTAAGCTCATTGAATTTCATATACCCAAGAGAGCCACTCGTTCTAAAATCCTTTTGAAATGCTACAATAACCGGACTGAGTATACGAAACACTCGCTTGTACTTAGATTACGTGAAGTTACTAATAGATAATATGCAGATGTGGCAGATCTATTTAACTGCACGGAAGCTAGATACAAGAAGGCTATACTATCAAATATTTTCAATCAGTATTAATTTTATTTGTACTATAGAATTTTATATGTAATTGTATCTCTGGTGTCATTTTTTAATCAAAAGCCACAATTAACTGTTGTACTCTTTTTTATTATTTCTCATTTAACTATGATTTTGCGATAGGTAATCCGTGTTTATGGTATATGTATACCGTTTATATTAAATAAATTAATAAATATCTTGAGCTAAGCGTATAGACAATTTTTGCATTTATGACCTATGACACAATTACTGAACTTGCGACGTTATATCCGATATACACTGTAGGTACAAGATGAATATATAAATATAACTCAGTAAAAGATTTGAGTCGAGCCAGAGATTTAATCCCAGTTATAGAAATAAATCCACATACGACGGACGCGAGCCATAAATAATATTTATAAATAGTGGCAAGCAAGGTTCGTAAACATTGTTATTTATTGAAGAGAGTGGCGGATGGAATCGACTCCAAAGCCGTTCGTAAATAAATACACATCACCTACTTCTAAAGGACTGATTTTAGACTTATGGTCATCAAACGTGACGAGTTAAAATAGAAATAACCCAAGCCTTGAAGAATTTCACCATCTCTGAGTAAGCTTTTGAGTAATTTCTCGTCAAGTAACTTTTAACGTGAGCAGTAAGTTAACATGTTTTGCTTGCAGAAAAGAATGCGAAGCTTTATTAGGATACATTTAAATATAAAGAGAGTTCAAACAGGTTAATTTTTATTAAGCCTTCAAATTTACAAAAGCGATGATATCAGAAAAGCTTGAAAACACAGGGGTTAGATGTATGCATGAAGTATTCTGTCCTGAAAGAATAGAGTTCAAAATCTGCTTAATGACTTTCAAAGCATTGCAAGGAATGGCGCCAGCCTATATATCGGAACTATGTGTCCGACAAAACTTAAGCGAGAGACAGCTTACTCTAAGGTCAGCAGATCTAGATGTTAATAATCGTTTAATCGAACTTTCTAGGTCAAATCGAGCCGTTTACTATGATCGCTCTTTTCGTGTAACTGGCCCTCTCATTTGGAATAAACTTCCCTCAGCTCTCACTAATATCCAGAATTTGGCTGAATTTAAACGGGATTTAAAAACACAATTATTTAAAAAATCATACCATTCATGAATCCTAACACATTTTCAATACACGTAATACCTAAGCCATCCTCTCAAGTTTCCGATAATTGTTTGGTTTCGGTTTCCTCCTAATTGTATTTTTATGTTTAATGATCGAATATAATGTCAGAATATTTCTCATTTCTAAACGCAAACTGCCTTCTGTTAGTATATAATATTTTTGTTTTAAAGTTCTTGTTTTGTCCTGTGCTCCAAGCACCGTTATTGTTTATTATTATTGTCCAGTGTATGCTATGAAAGCACGATTTTTGTTAAATTTTGTTCTCTTGTCATTGTTTTGTAAATACTGTATATTCTTTGTTTCATATTATTTTAACAATATTTTGTAATGGATTCGTAAGGAGCACTGTAGGATTATTATTATAATTACTTTTGTAATTTATTAAGTTAAGCGCACTTGAAGTGAAGTGACACAAAACTGCGCTATACAAATGTAATGTTATTATTATTATTAAGTATGATGTTATTGGGTCGTTCTTCTTTTCAACCTACATAAAGTTCTCCAGTTAGTGGAGCAAAATTCAACAGAAATATCAATATTATTATTTTATAATTACTTTAAAATCTTCTGTACTAAAGACGTAACGACTGTGTTCCTTTTTAAAAACATTGTGTGTTTATATTTTTGTAGTAAAAATTACGTTACAGAGTGATAGAAGTTCACAGTTGTCTTCTGCCACTTCGGCTTGCGTATATACTATAATGCAGCGATTATTATTTTTAATGATGTTTAATAAAATATTTTAAAAAATCACAAAAACTTGTCTCCTACAACTTTTGTCATACGTTAATTATGTCACGTAGGTTGTCATTCGAATTAGGTATACACGCAGCTCGCGTTTGTCACCCCCAATAGGCATTTTAGGCCTCCTTCCCCCCTTGCTACAATTTCCCCTCTGAGATCCAGAGAGATTCATTTATAGTAAAAACAAAATGTGACAGAGTGGTGGAGTGTGACAGAGTGGTAAAAGTTATGTAGGTTAAAAAGAAGAACAACCCATTTACTTACTGGTACTCCGGGGTTCTAATTAACGCTTCTCGACGAGTACCGCTAATCGAGAGTTTACAAAGTTTTTCATTTTAGAGTAAAATGTTCAATATATACTCGTCGAGTAATTTATATAGCCACTGGAGCGCTTTTTGCCCCAAGACGGCACTATTTAAAATACCTCGGAGCGCTTTCCTGCCAATTTTGGCAAATTTTCCCTTATTTGTAAGTAATTAAGTAGAAGTATACGATTTTATAATATATATTTTTTATAAATCCTATGAATATGTAATAATCGACAAAAGATTGGTGAATTCATTGACTATAAAGATCTATAATCAGTTTGTATGTCTCCATATTAAAATTCGGAGGCATGATTTTTTTTATTTGGGCGGTAAATATTCAAAATGATCATCAAAAAATGTCGAGCAATCGGAGAAGTTTTAAATTGCGCTGTCGCTCCGAAACACTCGGCCGTGGTGCAACAAATAATAGGCATCAATCGTGGTTTACTTAGAGATTGGGTTAGTATTTGAAACTTTTGTCATATTTGATGATCATCCAATCGTCGATCAGTGTCATTTTGAATTTTTCACATCTTAAAGCTTTTTTTGGATGGTGAGAAACGAAAATAAAAACAATACATCACATACCTGCATCGATGAGTATGAACGTCGATGGTTGCATACCGTAATATATTTTTGTAAATGAAGGCATCATCAATAGTCACATTAGCTTACCTGAAACAAAAAACAAAAAATATTATTAGATACCACATCATAAATTAAATTTTAATATCAGTAAACTCAACAGAAGTATTTTTTAAATATTTTGCAATCATTTTTGACGACAGCTTGCCTATTTCCAGTTAGGAAGAAATTCTTTATTATCAATATTTCAAAACATTAAAATAATATTTCTGTATGTACACGGTGTTGGGACACAAAAAGTACAAGCGTAAAACTGGTAAATCGGCATCAACAAGGGAATTAAAAAAACTAACATTTTTCGATCTGAGCATCAAATTTTTGTTTTTAACTTTTTTTTCCAAAATTTTCGGCAAACCAAAAACACTTTTGAAGCAGGGTCTACAAGAATTTAAGCAAGGCTACAAGGGACGAAGCATTGGGATGGAAGGGGAAGCTCGTGCGATTCCACTGTAAAACCAGTCCTCATAGAACAAAGGGCAATTTTGAAAATTATACTTAGAGTCCCCATCAGAACTCCTGCAGACTACGTTTTTAAGGCACTGAATTTAATGTCACTGAAACAATTATATGCAAAAGATATTCTAATATACGCAACCAGGATAACTTTACACAGACTGACGGCCTCCGTGGTCCCGAGGTAAGACTCTGGACTCACAATCCGAAGGTCGCGGGTTCGAACCCGGCGTGCGCAAATAAATTTTATTTGATATTTGTGTTATTTTCACAATTTATTTATTTAAAATAATATAAAGTATATTTGCGGCACGTTCCAGAATGGAAGATACTCTCAGTATCGCCCTGGTGTAAGACCACCATTCAGAATTGAAACGTTGCTTGAAAATGGCTTTAGCCGTGTTTAGTGGCCAGATCTGAATAGCCAGGTACTTCCCCACCTTCCTCTTCCCTATCTCCTTCCCCTCCCCACTACCTTCAGCCTCACAAACATACCCCAATTGGGGATGCCATAGTCTCGCTGGCTCCAGACGGGAGCAGTTGGGACTCTTGTGCGGTATTAACTGTAAAAAAAAAAAAAAAAGACAAACTCGGGCCGATTCACAAGATCCACATTACAACATGTATTCCACCAACCAACATCTAAAACGACTTTTGAACAAAGAAATATGCAATACTTCTATTTAAAATTATTTAATAAACTCCCTCTTGAAATAAAAACCGTTAAAAAAAACGACTTCAAAAGAAGAATTAAGATATGGATTATGGACATGGGAATGAAGAAAATAGATACAATTTTGCAACCAAATAAATATTAATGCTTGTATTGTGCTTTCTTTTAGATATAACTTTATAATTTTCCTCTTGTAATATTTTAAAATATGTATGAACTTATGATTCAAACCCAAAAACATGTACAATGTGACCTTAGAACGGGGTACCCCAGTAAGGACACATTCTTTTCTAAACAATGTAAAAAAATTAAAAAAATACAATTTAACACCTTATATTAACACCCTGCCGACCGTTTTTTTTTTTCAAAATTAACAAAAATAATTCCAATTTCGTATTCGATTTACTCGAAAACAAGCTAAGATTAAAAAAAATCTACCACAAAATCGACTTAAAATGTGGTGTAGATTCACCAGTTATTTTTCTAAGTAAATACTTAATTACACTTTAGTCCCGTTCAACTGTTAGAAAACAGAGTCCGTATTTTTTAATTTTTAAAAATGAATTTTTTGAAATTTTTGAACGACAATTTATTATTACACGTATGCATAAAATTAAATTATCGTCCTTATAAGAGTAGCAAAAATGTGATTTGTAAATATTTCACAATTTTTTTGAAGCTGGGTTGTGGGTGTGTCGTGGGATGAAATTGTAAGTGGTCACTCCATATAATGTAATTGTGTCGGTACAATCGGTACAGTAGGAAAATTATTAACATACTAGTCTGGACACTGACGCAAACCATCGATATGAAACACCCTAGATGGCAATCATCCCGTAAGAAGTAATTAATTATTTTTGTTTCAAATGTAGAGCTCCATTAATTAAAAAAATATATTTAATTAAAAGTATTTTAGTTCTTTTGATTTTTTTTAAATTAACTCCACAGGAGGCCCTGAGGAAAATAATTTCCCTCAGGGCCTATAACATCTGAGATGCTGCCGTGGAGAGTCTTTTAAGGATAGGAAGGAATGAACATTGGTTTTGAAGAGACCCATGTTGTAGGAAGAAGGAAACACAGAGGCCGGCAAATCGTTCCACAGCCGAGCTGTTGAACACAAGAACGAGGCGAAGAAGCGACCCGTTCTCATGTGACAAATGTCAACCGTGTACATATGTTGGGCACGCGTTTGGCGTGTCTCCCGACCATGCACCGGTGCCGAAGGGATCTATGACGCTAGTTCCTCAGAGCACCTTCCATTGAAATACCGGTAAAACATGATTAGCATTCCCACCCGACGCCTGTGCTCTAAAGATTGCAATCCGTTCGTTTAGGTGGGAGAATCTATCAAACGGACCGCCCGTTTCTGCACAGAGTCGAGGGTATTTTTCAAGTCTTTTGGAGCTCCAGACCAGAGGTGGCTGCCAAATTTAACCGTGGGGCGCACTTGCCATTTGTACAGGGTTAGTAGTTGTGTACTAAATGTAACTGAAAGCCCTGTACGTACGCCCAGTTTTTGAGAGGCTAACTTTTTGGATTGTGACGGCTGTTTCGGCGTTCAAGGCCCTCCCTGACTATGGATCCGGAGTTGGCGATTAAATTCACAATTTAATTAATTTAAAAATGATATTTGCGCTGAATGCCTCGCACTATTTCTTAACCACTCAGGCTAATTTAATCGCTTTTAGGAACAACTCGTATAGGTCTCATGGAAATTGTTGTGTCCCCATAGTGATCTAAATGGTATTGAAAAGAGAAAACACTGTATATGCAAATCTAAAACTTAATAAAATATTTAAAACTAGCTGGTTCCCGGCATTCGTTGCAAAGCCATATTCAATAATAAGTACGGACAGAGAACGTTTGAATACAATATACCGAAGATATTTAATTTATTACCTGACAATATAAAGCAACATAATTCTATGAATAAGGTTAAATATATGGTGAAAAATTGGTTATTGGAAAAAGAATATTTATTTTGATACTTGATACTTGATAAAATTTATGAAAAAATGTTTAACTGTAGATAAAAGATGTAAATTATAACTTTAAATATATTTGTAAGGAATTATAAGCACCTGCTGTCAAGCCAATTGCAATTGGCTTAGCGGGACTGGATTGTTGATTTATAAAATAAATAAATAAATTAAAAAAAAAAAAAAAAAAAAAATCTCCCTGCATGTCCTTTCCTGTACGTTCCCGTTCCCCTCCCACGTCCCTTTTCCCGCCTTCCTTCTCCTCTTTCCCGCTCCCCCGTCCCGCCAACCCCCCTCCCGCATTCCATATATTCAGTCCCGGTACATTCAGTTTTCAAATAGCTCGCGTACCACCTAATCTATTTCTCAATAATTACTGATTTCAATGTCTTCTACCATGCGGGCCAATCT
Organism: Glyphotaelius pellucidus; assembly: GCA_936435175.1. NCBI lineage: Eukaryota > Metazoa > Arthropoda > Insecta > Trichoptera > Limnephilidae > Glyphotaelius > Glyphotaelius pellucidus. The sequence goes on from OW386563.1 coordinate 14,978,599, forward strand.
TCTATATTTAATGTCAACTGGTAGTTGTTACAACACCTGTACACAGAACCCCGTTAATAAGATTGTCCTAGATTCCAAATCACCTGTTTCGGTCAAATATTAAAACGCTGATATTAATTTCGTGTGGGTGCAAAAGCGAAAAAACACGCTCCCAGCTGCCCACTTGGACCGGAGAGACACCCGGCTATTTATATCTAGTCGCTTATCTTATTAATATTGAAGAGAAAGTCAGAATGCGATTGAATAAGTTATGTATAAGATGTAAGAAATCTGGGGATTTCCCGTGATAGGTCGAGAGAGTGCTGCTGGAGAGGTCAAATGATCTCCCTCAACCAGTTTCCCCCGATCCGTAAGTGGGCAGACGCGTCCGCCGCCAAGACTTCGACAAATCTCACCCCATGAACCCGAGCACTCCTGCTAAGTTATTAAAGCAGAGGTCTTGGTTATCCAATAAATAGTTCCCGGGGTGGCCGTAGACATAACCGCCACCCAAATTGAGAAATAAAATCAGAATCTAAAATTTGCTTTAAATGACTTAAGTCGTTATATACGCTGTTTAGGTTACAAACCAATTCTTAGAATGATAAGTTTTTTTAGATTTTGACGGCCAAAATTATTTTCGTTATTTGTTTTTGGGGTGTTATGTCGTGTTGCGCTACCTCCTTCTTTAGCCAACGTTTCGGACAGCGAATACGGCATAACACCCCAAAAACAAATAACGAAAATTCTTAGAATGATTGTTTCTAATAAAAAGGGTAGTTGCCTATAATATGGATGATTGACAAATATGACGGTTTGACAGTAGGTGGCAATGGCGAAATTGGTAAACGCACGTCCCGGATAGACGAGAGGTCTGGGTTCGAGTCCCAGTTGCGAACATTATCTTTTTCTTTTTTTCTGTGTCTTGTTCCGTTTCATATTTTCGTTTAGATTATTATTGCTATGAAATGATATATTACATTGATGGGAATAACCTTCAAAAGTTATAAAAGGAGACTTTTTCTTAATATAAAAAATTGACTTTAGTCGTGTTTATTGTCCAGATCAAAAAATCCAGGTACCTCCGTCGTCTTCCCCTCTTTCCAATAGAGAACTCCAGTGAAAAATATTATGGCTTTAAAAAAATATGTTCATATAGACCAATAAACGCTGATTCTGAATAAATAAGTTTTATTTAATAATATTTAACGTAGAGTTTTAAAAAATATATTAAAAAGTCCATTTTAAAACAGTTCATTAAAACATCCTGTCAAGTTGGTATTATGGAATTTGTGAGGCGTGACGTCACCGCTTCCATAAAACGCTCCAATGCTGAAATTCAAAATGGCGGAAGTCGAACAGCTGATTCCAGTTCCCTACGAAATTCATGCTTCGGTTTCCTTAATATTGCTTTCGATTCATAAAGCTAAAAAAATAATAATTTTAAACAATTTTTATACCAATCTCCCGTAATAATATTGAAAAATATAATAATATAATAAATATAATATAATAAATAAATAATTACACCTAAATAACGTTTTACTTATTGAATAGTTTCATCACTTCTTCCTTACAAAATGACAACATATACAAAACAAAATACACAAGCTTGTAAATGGCACTTTGTGCCGTAAATTTTAAATAAATAAATAAACATCTGTTGAAAATAACTAAAACTTTTGGGCAGATGACGTCCCAGGGCCAGATGACGTCACGGTGGTTTTCGTTTAATTTTTCAACTATTAAAACTAACTATAAAAATAAAAATAAATATGCAGTTATTTAAGTTAGAAGGTCATTATTGATAAAAAAAAATTAAAAAATTGGACTGGAGTTCTCTATTGGGGATGCCATAGTCCTAGCTCCGGGTAGTTAGAATTCTTGTACGATTTTCGCAATAAATAAGAATGCATCTCTTACACGTCATTATTCTGTCATTCTGAGGGTTCGTGATTAGAGTTTGCGCCAATTTTGTAATAATTTGAATTCAAATTATAATAACGAATTTCATTATGGTGTTCATTGCATCACAGCTAAAAATCATTGCAATGCATTGACCAAAATAATTGGATCGGATCTTTGTGTTCTTTTGTACACAGAACACCGAAAGCAGTAGAGAATTCTTGTGTACTAATGGCACGAACTGATAAAAAAGTCCTCGAGTTACAGCAGTGTTCGAAAGTGGCTGGACATTGTTCCGTTCCTTCTCACCTTTTTAAAATTTACGTCCTTGACTCCCAGATTGTACATTCTGTGGTCTAGAAGTGGGAACTTTAAATCACATAGTTTTTGGTTGTTCCTTTGTAAACAAATATCTCTCTTCTATCCTTATCTAAAATTGCCTCCCCCCATTCAACACTTCATGTCTTTTAAGTCTGAACTCGACTCCAATCTTCCATATGGTTTTGAAATTTGTTTATTTGTAAAAAATTAATATATAAATTCACCTTTCATCTCTTCATAGTTTTAATAGTGGCCTAAACATATACTTGAAGGGTGAAACACATACTTGAAGGGTGAAAGTCAAAAAAACATTTTAAAAATAATAAAAAATAAACATTCCCGCTATATATTTGCATTTAAAAATTAACCATAAAATCTTCCAAAATTATTATAACATAATAAAAAAAATAGTAGACCGCCGATCGATTATTTAATGTTGAAAAACATTTGTCAAAGTTAGTGATTTTTTTTATTAATTATTTTTCTACGAAACGAAAAAAGGGAAGAGACACAAACATACATCGTAAGTTTTTTTTAGATTCACATAAATTAAATAAATAAATTAATTCAAAATTCACATAAATTACTAAAATAAAATAAATTCCTACAGTTTAAGAAGGAAGGAAAAAAAATCCGGAAAGCGACCAATTTTTTTTATTATTTTTAATTGCATGTCCGTTTGTAAAATCGTACTTTTTTTACATTACTTCCACACAAGAGGAAAATAATTCCCCTCAGGGCCTATGTCATCTTTGGGGATGGTGTGTTGAGGGTCTTTTTAGGAAAGGAAGTTCTAGGAAGAAAAAGGTTATAAGGGTTGGGTGGTGTGAATCTGGAGTCAGTGTGTCCAGGAGTGACGGACGTATGAATCCCACTGCGGTGCTAGGTGATGTTCCGAAAGAGTACGTCTGGAGAAGTCAAAGGTACTCCCTCAACCACTCTCTCCCGATCCGGCCTGCCATGCAGCATGTGGACGCATCCACCGCCAAGACCCAGAAAAAACTTCAACACATGAACCCGGGCAAAGTCACCAAACGTAGTGAACGGGGTGACCTATGGCAGAGGTTGTTTTTTTTTTTTTTTACATTAACTCCAGGAGGCCCTGAGGAAAAAATAATTTCCCTCAGGGCCTATGTCATCTTTGAGGATGCTGTTGAGGTGTTGGCAATAAATGTTTCCAGAGGCGGCGGTACCATACCCGCCTCCCGAATTGAAAATCTAAAATAGTCTTTCACCTGTTTTCAAAAAACAGTATTGAATTTTGGGATACTTCCAAAAACAGCAAATATATTTGAAAATTTATGTCGAACGGGAATATTTCTAAAGAAATTGTGATTCTGACCAATTTTTTAACCCCTCATACTATGACAGAAGGTCAAAATATTTCCGCATTGCAGTAAAATCCTAATACATGGAATATTTCTGAACGTACCCGAAAACAAAAAAGTTTTTGAAAGGTGATAAAATACGCTTTCAAATTTTATAATTCGTAAAAAGCATATAATTTTTTAAATATACAATTTTTTAATTCAAATGTTAAAAAGTTTCAAATAAAACTTCAGATAACGAAAAAAAATTAAAACACCAGATAAATGTATTATGAGCATCAGCGTCACTTTTTTGTCGTTACATGTAAAATAATTAATAAACAATTCCGAAATTTCATTTTTTTTTTCAAATTGCGGTCGGAACCTTTGGATTCATAAACGTGTACATTTTACTTCTTTGTGATAAACTTTGAAATTGAATATACAGCATGGTATTGTCTCTTTCTAACACCGCTTAGATTGCATTTCTCAACATGGATGATAGTAAGGGAGACAACGCTTTCTAAGAGATTTGTAAGAGATTTTCCCCAAACCGAACAAATTGGCCTGAGGGGTTGCAGTTATTCGACGACAACATCACAAAAGGACCCCAAGGGTTAATTATTATTCGATTATTAATTACTGTCGGCCCGACGGGTGATGACAGGGATGACGTAGGCCAATGCGCACATGTAGCGGCGCGTCACCACGAATAGTGGGCGGACAGTTCGAAACAGTCACAGACTTGGACTACTACACTTTTACCTATTTATACTGCACAGCTGTAGACAGCCAAAGCGTTAGCAACCCCGCTCCTGTTTTGGCAGACAGCCCTGAGACGAAGCAAAATAACGCTTAGTAACTAATTGCTATGGTAGGGATTACTGTACGCCAAAAAAGTGACGGTTTCCATAATCCATTTATCTGTACTAATATTATAAATGCGAAACTGCGTGCGTTTGTTTGTTACACTTTCACGCACAAACGCTTGGACAATGCTTTCACCAATAGAAAGATACATTATATGCGAGTAATTTAGGCTGTGTATAATTGTAAGCTCTGGCGTTATGAAATTGTAAATATATTTATACGTTTTCTTTCCCTAACAAAAGAGAACGTCAGAAGAAAAGCAAAAAAAAATCCTTGCCGAGGAAACGATGTTGATATATTTGCGGGAAATTTTATTTCAGGCGTCGTATTTAATATCTATCTCTAAAAATGAATCACCGAAATTTATGTACGCGCATGTCTTCCGAACGACTGCACCAAATTGGATATTTATTTTTGTTTACGTAAAACTACTGGTGAGCTCTGGCATTATTACATTTGTAATAAGTGGCACGCGAGCTGTTTGAAAACTGAATGTACCGGGAATGAATGTATGGATTGCGGGAGGGGATAGGGGAACTCGGATAGGGTGTTCGCGGGAGGGGGGGGAGGAACCAGGGAGGGGAACCTGAGTGTGTTTTACGATTATTGAACTGCGTTTACTTGCAAATTGATTGTACCCACCAAATAAATATTAATTGTGTTTACGGAATAAAAGTGTTGATTTTATTTAATTACCACGACCGTTACAGAGCCGAAATAAACAACATTTACACAATTACAGCACGAACGGTGAGGTGTGGCGTCAAGAAATTGACACACCTTTTTCCACCTGATATTTCTTGTTCGACGCCAACAGTTTTAACACACAACGTCTTTTCCATCACAAGATTATGGAAGTAGAAAAAAAATACAAGACGCCATTTTTTTACACTAGCACCACACAGGAAGCCCTGAAAAAAATAATTTCTCTCAGGGACTGTCATCTTAGAGCTTGCTGTGTGGAGGGTCTTTTTAAGGGAAGGATAGAAAGTTCTGGGAAGGAAAAGGGTATGAGGGGTGGGTAAGAATCTGGGGTTCAATGTGTCCAGGAGTGACGGACGTATCAATCCATCACTCTTTAGAAAAGGGTTTTGGATTGTGGTGAATTGTGTATTTAATTCTGCCTTGGATTGACAGCTTGCAGCCTTTCCCATCACTGTAAGCTGCGATGCGTATGTAGGGAGAATTTGGCAATAATAACTCTTGATTATGCGGTCAAAATTATTTACAATAAAACTTAGTCCAAAATTAAATTTGTCGCGACTAGAGTAACACTGGAGGGATGTACAACAGCCGAAGCAGAGGAACGCGAGAAACGGAATGATTTTGCAATATCATCCACTCGGCCAGGGAGCGACTCCCGGGGATACCAGTCGGTAAATTTTATTTTTAATAATTTTAAGGTTGTTCCGCCATATACTTTGCCCCCAGCGTCTTAAGCGATAACAGATTTTTTTTTTATTAAAATTCATAAATACTATTCTTATATTAAAGGTATATATATGTACGTAAAACAGTAAACTTTCCTAATAAAACTGTACGAAAAAAATATTTTATTTTTAATAATTTTAAGGTTGTTCCGCCATACCTCCAACTCCATGTTGTATTGTTCGTTGTTTACAATTTTAACCTGGCAGATCCGCGTGTCAAGCTTGTTTATCGTACAGGGTGTTAAGAATGTGCGTCCTACTTTAACTAGTGATTCATAAAGTTAATAAGTTAAGTAAAAAAAGTAAGAAATGTTAAGTAAAAAATGTAGACAGCATTTCGGTCTCCGGTGCCTATTCTTTCAACTAAAAACAAACAAAAATCTAAAGGTACTGAATAACCCGCTAGCAACCTGTACAATAAAAAGCCATCCTTTTAAAAAGGAATGGTACGTGATAAAATTGAATGTATACTTATTTAATTTATTTTTTAAATTTAATTTATTTTCAACCCGCACCACAATAACAGCAGAATCCATTACTCGTTTGGCGAACAGCAAAACATATCACAGGTATTATACAATATTTTGTTACATGTACTAATAATCTCGGAGACAAAATCCAATGTCGAAATTTGTTTGAAAATGACCTGGGTTTAAAAAAATGGACGTGTCATATTCAACGAGCATGTTGGCTCAATTAGGAAGTGCAAAAATAGCAGTAAATGGTAGCCGGCTCGGTGGGCCAGTGGTAAGGCATTTGTCACGTCACTTACGACTGTCAACTTGTGTTCAAAATAAAGAAATCATCGACTAAGCGTAGCGAAGTCCTGATTTAACTCGACCGTTTTGCATTTCGTCTGTGTTGCATCTACTTTCAATTCAAACAAGCCTATCTTTGACTGGATGGCCAACTTTTACTTACTTCAGTAGAGTTAATTTTTTTAATTTCTGTGTTCATTTGAAGTTTTAATTCACATTTTTTAATATTATGGTACCACCCTGGTAGGCTCGTAGAAAACACGGAAAATTAGCTCATCAGAAGGGTAGAGCGGTGATTGGCTAAAAAATCGTGACGTAGCTTTCAGTACATGTTCCACTGGGAGGTTTGAATTGATTGCAATACAAGTGGAAGTGTTTTACTTCATGCTACGTCACGCATTCGAAATTTCGAAAGCGGCCCGAAGAGTTTTTTTTTCGAAAAAGGCCCGTATCTTGGTAAAAGCATTTTCAACGAACCTTGACGAACTGCCTGAAGAAAGTTTGAAAAAAGAATTTTAATTGAGATAGTGACGTGTCTCTGGACAAATTGTATAATTATTCCTTATTTGAATAAATTAAATTAATGTTTCTTTGTTTGTCTCGGGCATTAAATATGTAACAATTTCCTCCCCTACCCCAAAATATCCCTCTCACTACACCCATCAAATAAAATTTAATAATTTATGTACTAATTATGTAAATTAAGTATCAAATTTACTCGTCAAAACAAAAAAACCTGTGTGCAGTTCACATGCAGTAGAAATGAAACCTTCATAAAACTCAAGTAGACGAGAGTGGGAAGCCAACGAAGCACCGCACAAAGAGTAGACCTATTATCTACGAAGTACCGCACAAAGAGGAGACCGATTATTCCATCTCATTCTCTCGCAGATTAAATCCTTTAGATTAGATGTAAGTGTTTGTCTCTATTTAGTGTCGCTATTTTTCGTTTCATCGAGTTTCAAATCACAACAGTGCAAAAGTTTTCACTTTTAAAAAAAAATTATTATATGACATACCGCACAAGAGTCCCAACTGCTCCCGTCTGGAGCCAGTGAGACTATGGCATCTCCAATTGGGGTATGTTGTGAGGCTGAAGGTAGTGGGGAGGGGAAGGCGATAGGGAAGAGGAAGGTGGGGAAGTACCTGGCTATTCAGATCTGGTCACTAAACACGGCTAAAGCCATTTCAAGCAACGTTTCAATTCTAAATGGTGGTCTTACACCAGGGCGATACTGATAGTATCTTCCACTCTGGAACGTGCCGCAAATATACTATATATTATTTTAAATGAATAAATTGTGAAATAACACAAATTAATCAAATAAAATTTATTAGCGCACGCCGGGTTCGAACCCGCGACCTCTGGATTGTGAGTCTTACCTCGGGACCACGGAGACCGTCAAACTGTTGTTATAAAAAAAAAAATATTTGATATGTAAAAGCCCGGGGGCGTCAATATATAAATATTGGGGTCAATAATAGGGCGTCAATAAATAAATATTGCATTTGATGACAATATTACTTTTGACGACAATGTTACATTTGATGACAATGTTATTTTGAATTTTTACGAAATAACTTAGGCTAAATGTCTTCACCGCATCTCTACTTCTCGGGCAAATAAAGATCAGCGAAAACAGCCAATAGACACTTAAAAAAACAAATAATATCATTCGAGACGAGCCTTGCAACAGAATCAATTATATTAGCTAATTATTTTAACGGCACGCTGGTTTCCTGTGATACGAGAACTTCGCGACAGTTGGTAGTATATCCAGGTTCTCAGAAATAAATAAATTAATAAAGGAAACCAGTCATCGCACATTTATTTCTACCGAAGGAGAGATCAGAGAGCGATAACCCTTCCCCTTGCCCCTCTCCCCACGCCGGCCAGTTTCCCAGACAAAGGACTCGACTGTCTCGTCATTATTCAGAGACGAAAGAATAATAGGAGAGACAGATGATATTGCAAGATTATTGTTTGGCGATTTCGATTAACAACGGGAAACAATGAAAGAATAATCGTTGAAATGAGACGCCATTGTACTAAGACGAGTGTGCTAAAAACATTGGCAAATCTTGTAAATTTAGCTCGGGTCTTTCAAAATAAAGGGCCATCCATAAATTACGTCACACGGATTTCATGATTTTTTTTACCCCCCCCCCCCCTTCCCCCTAGCGTGACATCACACGTTTTGAAATTTTACATGTGTTGGTAATATTTTGATTTTTTTCGTCGCGGTCACGTTCACCACAACGCGTTGTAACGGAGGGGGCGAGATGGGATGTTTATGTGTCGAATCTCTACGGGGTCTCCCCGAAGTCTCTACGGGGAGGGGCGAATCGGGATACAAAGATTTTTTTTTACATTAACTCCACACAGGTACTGAGGAAAATAATTTCCTTCAGGGACTATGTCATCTGGGATGCTGTGTGGAGGGTCTTTCTGAAGATAAGAAGGAATGAACATTGGTCTTGAAGAGACCCATGTTGTAGGAAGGAGAAAACACAAAGGCCGGCGAATCGTTCCACGGCCGAGCTGTTGAATATAAGAAGCGACCCGTTCTCATGTGACAAATGTCAACCGTGTACATATGTTGGGCACGCGTTTGGCGTGTTTCCCGTCTATGCACCGGTGCAGAAGGGATCAATGACGCTAGTTTTTTTATTTATTAAAAAGAAAGACAAACATTTTCAGGTTACGAATAACCAAACAATGTTTGAAAATCTCCTACTACCACCACAGTAAGCTGAAAATGTTGCTCGAATCGTGATGGAGGACTTAGCCAGCCGAGGAATCGAACATACGACGCCCGGGACACAAACGCCATGCCCACTCAACCACTGACCGGTCCGGTTCCTCGGAGCATCTTTCATTGAAATACTGGTATAACAAGGATAACATTCCGACCCGACGCCTGTGCTCTAAAGATTGCAATCCGTTTGTTAAGTTACGAGAATATATCAAACGGACCGCCCCTTAAGGTGTTACGTAATTTATGGATTGCCCCTAATATCATTTTAGGGTATTATGCCGTAGCCTCCTTATTTAGCTAACGTTTCGGACAGCATTAGAGGGTCCATCATCAGCGCAAATGTGCAACCGAAGATTGTGATGATTTGGGATTACAATATAACAATGTGACTTTTGATTAGGTGTTACATTTGATGAGATATTTTTATATTATTTATATAAAATTGTTCATTCAAGGTTGGACTGCCCTGCCGCTATAATTTTTTTATCTATACATGTATCTCCAAAATATACCAGGAGGAATATTTTATTTTACAACAATAACTTCGCTGTGAATTCTGTGTTAGAAAGAATACATAGGTTGGGCAATGAACTAAGCGATGTCGCTGACATATTTAATTTAAACTTCGACATATTTAAGGCCAAATTAGTCCACCACCTTTTAGATGTAAATAATGAATGAAAAATCATTTTATTTTATTTCGACTATCTTTTTGTTTGTTTTTATTCTAGATGCCCACAACGAGTAATTAAGTAAAAAAAATTAATGTTTTTGTTGCTCGCAGGTATATGAATTGTACCTAAGAGTTCCCTAAAGTTATACATGTGGATTTAGCAATAGTTATATTCTTATTTATTATATTGAGTTTATACTTTATTTTATAATAGTTTTTTATTTATGTTATAGGTACTGTTGTTTTAAAAAAATTGTATTTGATATGTAAAAGCCCAATAGGGCGCCAATAAATTACATTTGATGACAATATTACTTTTGACGACAATGTTACATTTGATGACAATGTTACTTTGAATTTTTACGAAATACCTTAGGCTAAATGTCGTCCCAACATCTCTAAGTAGAGATGTTGGGACGACACGATGTTGGATCTTTATTTGCCCGAGAAGTCTCGGGCAAATAAAGATCAGCGAAGACAGCAAATAGCAGAGCTTCCGACGCATAATAATATATCAAGTAGATATATACAAAATACGTGAACATAATTCATCATTTTGGTTGGGTGTTGATAGACGGACGAGAACACGGTGAAGCACGCGGGAACACGGTGGCGGTAGCCGTTAAACTATTAAAAGTATATTGAATAAGACGTATCTGGACTTAACTTCTGCGGCTGGGTGATTTATGACCGGCTCTCATTTATACGACGTAGTCGAACATCGAAACAATTCTTCGCCGGAGAATGCTCTCAAAATGCGAAGTAGTATTGTAAATACTGGTGATATTACTTCAATACCGATTTGAAAGAAAATTGATGTGGTCAATTTGCACTAGATTTTTCGGCCCTAAGCCCTGGGAAAGGCCTATGAAATTGATTATCTTTAAAAAATATGAGTTCTATAATTTCAATACCCGCTATATCCGATTTTTTGACAAAATGATCCGAGTATTACGACATCTTGTTCGCATTTTTGCGAGGAACAAGACTAACCTAAAATTGAATTTCAAAACCTCCCTTATCACGACCAAAAACCATGTGAGGTTTATAAAAGCAAAGGCAGCAATCTGCAAAATATCGGAAAAAGTTGTAAATGCAGTTTCATAGTGATTCGAATTGAGAATTGAGAACCTAAATTCAATTTGCAAATCTGGTTAGTTACAAACTCAGCTTCCTCCCATCAAAATCAGAGTTTGAAAATATGTATCAAAGGCAAAGATATCAATGTGTTTTTGCCTTCTTTTCTAAAAAACGAAAGTGGAGATTGCTGCCTTTGCTTCTACACACCTCATGTTAAAACTGCGAGTGAGAAACAAAACCCGCTATATCATTCAAGAAGTTACTATCAAAACCCGCTACATCGGAATTCAACCAATCACGAGCTGTTATTTTTCCAAGATGGCGGGTGTAGAAACACGCCCCTCAGGTCAGTTGAGTTTCAAAAGCCTCTGAATTCCAAATAAATCACGAAGTGAGTATCAAAATCTGCTATCCATTTTATTTAACCAAATTACTTAAATATTTCTAGACATTCATTGAAAAATGAACACTTTTCGAATGTATGTCCAATTCATTATTTGCACCTTTCATAATCAAGTATACTACAGACAATATACAGCAATCGAAAATATTCTATGTTGACTCGAATAAGTACCTCTCACGGAGTTTCAAAGTAACAAAAACGCAGGATTTGCGCGGTTATAAACTTTACGATTTTTTTATATTTTTTTTATAAATCCTACAAATATGATTTAAACGGTAAAATACAGGTTAATTCATTGGTTATTTAGCACTGTAATAAGTTTTTATGTCTCAATGTTAAAATTCGAAGTCATGATTTTTTTTAATGTTGGCGAAAAATTTAAAAATGTTATTCTGAAAATCTCGAGCAAACGGAGAAAAAAGTTTAAAATGCGCTGTCGCTCCAGTGGTTAGGGTGATTATTAGAAATAGCAACATCCACTGTTTTTTTATATAAAATATCAAGACCCTCACGATCGTGCGGGTCGACACAGGCAGAGTCGAGTCCAGCAAACCGTCATGCAAGTGCAACCCTGTCCCCGCGCGGACGTACGCATCAGCTGCGCGTCTGACAGATCTATTCTAAATCGATCCGTCTAGTCGAGTATGCTGCGTCGCTGCGTGACGCACGGCTGTGCGGTTCCATCACTACCATCAATATCGACACTAAAAATCGATCTAACGCAATCATGCGGCGGTATTGGCCGGTATTAAGGCCGCACTCTTGAAACGCACGGCGCTGAAAAAGAAGAAGATGGAGAGATATGTAATTACGAGTGTTGGACGGAGCGCGCTTATATGTTAAGTCGTAGAATAGCAGCGAAAATTGCGAAAAAGCTTAATAAAACATGACTCGTTTAAAATAGAGCAAAAATCTCGTGGAACGTATCTTAAGTATCATTTAAAGAAACATTGTGAATTTTTTCACAAATATAATTTGTAAAATAAAAGAAATAGACTTGTTTAAAATAATTTTCGGAGCATACTTTGCGATTTTTTTCTATCGAGGGAATTTCATATAATTTGCGTTTCGGCGTGGAACGTATCTAGATATTATCTTCAAAAATAACATATATTTTTTTAAGAGCTTAAAAACTTCAAATGTTTAAGGGAGAAATCGGTCGAAATACGAATAGTAGACCCTTAAGAATCAAGTAACTAAATCTAGGCTGAAATAGTTCCTTATCCTTATTGTTATACGTACTTTTCTTTTATCTAACTCTTGTCGTGACCATATAAGATCAATTCAAATCAAAAATGGCTTTCGTTTAAAAGGGACTAATGTACGATATGATATGAATGTACTTCACTCCTGTCGCGGTAAAACCGGTACACCAGGGTGCACTGTTTGGAGGGTGGACTTGGAACACGTGCTCTAATGATTGGAAGGAAATTGAAGTTTTTTTTTTTTCCTTTATTTTTCCCAAAATTTACTTTTGATGCATACAATATTATAAAATAAAAAGAATAATGGGAACCCACTAAGGCGCAGCCTGTGCGCGGGTAATATAGTTGAATATATTTTATTATTGTACCTAGAAAGAACAAAAAATGGGCATATAAAGCAAAAACATGATTAAAATTTGTCAAAACAGCTGTGCACAAAATGAGCATAGTGAAGTAGTGTAACAATAATGGTATAGTATAACAATAAGTGCATAATGTAATAATAAGTGTACTGTTTGTGAAAAACAATAAAGTGATACAAATTAAGGAAACAATGTTTCAATATCTACATTGTCAAACCACGACTTCAACTCCTTTATGTATTGCTAAGTTTAGTTGTCACTTGAATATTTTTCGGTAAAAGATTGAATGTACGAGGTCCAATGAAACTGCTGTGAGTTTGCATTTGTTTGGGGGGTATAAAAAACATTATTATTTCTAATGTTGATTCTATTTTCATTTTTTTCGAATTTGTTTTGGTTTTTAAAGATATATTTCATAGTTTGCAGTATAAATAGTTTACGGAGACTGAATAGTTTAGCTTCTTTGTATAGTGCATCTGTCGAAAATGTTCTGTTTCTATTGTACATAACTTTGATAATATAATTTTGAGTTATTTGTAAAAGTTTTATAAATACATCAAGCGCACCACCCCATCCTATTATTCCGTATGAGTGAAGATTGCACCAGAGAAAAATAAATCATTTTTAATTTGTCAATATTAAGTACTTCTTTAAGTCTGTAAAATATGTACGTAAGGTGTCTTAATTTAGAAACGGTATTATTAACTTGTAATTGCCAATTTAAATTTGTATCAATATAAATACCCAAATATTTGATTTTTTCAACTTTTCCAAGTTCAAAGCAAGAAGAGCATGTTACTTGATTACAGTTAGCATTGTTATTCTAATTTTTAGGTTATTGGGGGGTTTGTTTTTACTGTTTTTATAAAAAGTTAGGTAAAAAGTTTTGCTGTAGTTTAAGAAGAGTCTATTACTTTTTAGTCATGATAAGACATATGCAATACATTTATTTAATCGCCCGGTATACATGGTAACCCAATAAGCCAATATTGGAAATGAGGATGGGTTGGGTAAGAATAAAGGAATTGATTGAGCAATGGTTTTTGTTACCCGCTTGATCTTGCTTCTGTCATTTTCACTTTTCTGATCTCTTCTTTCGTTTTGGCTCTTATCATATTTGAGTCTCTTCTGATTTCCTCTTCTTGGTTATTTAATTACTATTTGCGTCTCTGTTTGCTTCTTCTTGTATCTTGTTGGTTCTTCTGGCTTCTTACTACTTCTTTTCGGCGCATGGATCTTGCCCCGTCGTGGCGTTTCTTGCCTCTTCGTGGCTGTACTAATCCCATCTAGCCTCTTATTGGCTGTTCTTGCCTATCCTAGTGTCTGCTTGTCTTTTCTCCTATCAATTTCTTGCGGGTGCTTGCAGCATACGCGAGATACAATTCTTCTGCGAGCTGCTGTCCTTCTCCTTGCTTTCTATCATCTTTCCATGCCATTATATATGTTTTCCTAACACCATTGTATCAAATTTACTATGTAAGCACTTGCATACTGCTTACTAACAACGTATGCAGGGACATTGGAGGTCTAGATTCTTTCTAAACTAAATGTAGCTTCATTCTTAAAAAAAATTTAGAGCCCTTGCGAGAACCTTGAAGAAGTAACCATCTGCTACTTATACCAGAGCAGTTAAGTGGTGGATAACCTCCAATATTATAGTGTCTTTCCTTTATTTGTTATTTTCTCTTATATTGTCTCTTTTTGTTCCATTTTGCCTCTTAAAATTTAACGAGATCTATTAGCATATAATTTGCCCTATTTCGAAATTTCAATATTAAGAAAAGCGATTTTCTAGCCTAACATTAGCCCCCGAAAATTAAAAAATCCGGTTTTCAAAATAGGAAGGTTCTTAAAGCAATCTGTAGAAAACCCAATTTTGAGACGAAATCGCGAATCAATCTATTTCTAACAACTTACATTGACCCCTTAAGATGCAAGCCACGGAAATAATAAATTACCTATATGAGATGATTTGGACATGGATGGAAGGTGTTAGAATTAGGAACGCCCGACGAAAGCGTGATTAGTTTTTTTTTAAATTTTATTTTATAATAAGACAAATTCTTATATTTTGAGAGATAAATGCATTGCTGGCTTTCGGTTGTGCATTAGTTACCAGTGGCCTCCTCAATGCATGAAACAGGCAGAGGGAGGAGGAAAAATTTGTCGAAGTTAAGGAGGTAGGAAGAGGACGGTTAGGAAGTGTCTGGAAAAGTCAATGTTTCTATTCTTCACTGTAATTTTCACTAGGACGGTACTGAGAGTATGTACCATTCTGGAACGTGTCGCAAATACACTTTAAATGTGTTAATTTGATCTCAGTTCATAAACAATGCCACACTCGCAACATCAAACCAAAAATCTTTCAAAGCCACCAACCAGCTGATCAACAACGTTTAAAAAAATTCAAATAAAAAAGGTAAAAATAGCTAGCGCGTCCGGAGATTGAACCCTTGACCTTGACATCGCGAGACGCGCTCTCAAGATCAGCACATACACTGAACAGATTGTCAATAGAAGTGTTTCTATAATAAAGGATTTGAAAGAATGCTTATGTTAACAACTAGCTTGCTGAGGATTGGTTTGTACTATGTTCACAAAAACTCGTATTGAAAAATAAAAGTATTTAAGTTTCAAAAAATTTTATTTTTGTTTCCTTTATTTCAAACTAATTGTTGTAAATATTTTTTAAAAGTACCTACAAGTGTTAATCTATCTATAATTAAAATAACAACATATTTGGTTGAATTTTGAACGATCTAACGTATATTTCAATTCACACCTCAAAAAGGAACCTAAAAATACAGGAGTACAAACCAATCCTCAGCAAGCGAACTATCGACCAATTTACATAAAGTCAATATGTCGTCTAGGCGAAAAAGAGGTCAATGGAAATTGTGTTCTGTTCTGGTTCGCGGGACGGGGGAAGAGGGCGAGAGGAGTGGGGAGAGGGAAGGCGGAGTGGGAACCCGAGAGGGGATGGGGACGCGAGAGAGGAAGGGGAAAGGGACGAATGGGAAAGGACACGCAGAGAGAAACAATTTCTTTATTGAGTGGCAAGCAACGCATGCCGGGAACTCCCTAGTAAATAAATAAAAGTTTCATCGCAATCGCATGAATGATATAGGAACACAGACGGGACAAACAAAGAAACATTCATTTTTACATATAAAAATTTATACGTAAAACAGTCGCGTGTAAATAATTTTTGATATATGGTGAACATTCGAAGATTGCTTTCCTAATTTTATAATAACAGATTTCCTAATTTAGAATATCTGACATCAACTGGACGGTCGATGTATTAAGCCGCCGCTATCCGAATACGACCGATTTCTTACATATCTCCCTTAAACATTTGAAGTTTTTAAGCTCTTAAAAAAAATATATGTTATTTTTGAAGATAATAAATATCTGGAACGTATCTGTTCCACGCCGAAACGCAAATTATGTGAAATTCCCTAGATAGAAAAAAATTGCAAAGTATGCTCCGAAAATTATTTAAAACAACTCTATTTCTATTATTTTACAAGTTACATTTGTGAAAAAATTCACAATGTTTCTTTAAATGATACTTAAGATACGTTCCACGAGATTTTTGCTCCATTTTAAACGAGTCATGTTTTATTAAGCTTTTTCGCAATTTTCGCTGCAATTTTATCACTTAAAATATTAGCGCGCTCTGTCCAACATTCGTAATTACATATCTCTCCATCTTCTTCTTGTTCAGCCGAGAAGCGCCGCCTTAATGACAAAAAAACTAAAATATGAATTACGCATGCGCTGATGCGTAATAACCTCGATGTATATTGATCAATTTTTGATCACTTCCATCACAAGTGAGGTAAAATTGAGCATACTCAACATGGACGCGCCCACGCCACACTGCTATCAGTAGATCTATTCAATGGATGCGTGTAAGTACAAAGATCTTTCACTCCCACGCGTTATGTTCTCGAGACAAATCCATGCATTATTCAAATAGTTTTTTTTTTTATTACAACAACTTACTGCGTGTTCACAATTACTATTATTGTTGATAAACAATTCATTATTAATTATTACACGTTCGTAAAAAACAATAATTACAATGTGGCCTACCATAAAAATTTTAATTTCAAAACGACCAACTACACAATGTGTTTCTTTTTTTTATTTTTTATTTTATTCTGTATTACAGACTGTGTGTCCTTTTACAATACACATGTGATACAAACTACACATTTATAGATAAATAGTAGAAATAGAAAAGATAAATAGTAACATGAGATTTATACATATAGCGGGTAATTAAAGAATTTTATATCGTTCTCTAGACTTTATGTCCGGGTTAAATCTTCCCCACAGGAAAAATTTAACCCTTCCACACACTTTTCCACGAATGATCATCTAGTCAATGCACGCGATGTAATTGCATTGTATAATAAATTCAAAATATACAAGAACAACACGTCAACCTACCAGAGACCATATGGGAAAATACTTCACCGACTCCAGATATTTTCATATCAGAGGGTTCGGCTCAATAGAACTCCTAACTGGACCGATAAATCCTACTGATCCCTCAATATAAAAATTTAAAAAATCTTTCGTAATCCTACATGTGTTTAATATGACTGGTTTTTGCATCTTTATATAAAGATTCTTTGATAATAAGCCTAAATTTTTAATTAGAGAGCTAGGTATAATGCCAATAGCCGAAATAACAAATGGTAATATTTTTATAGTCCGAGAATGCCAAATTCTTTTAATCTCATTTCCTAAATCTGTATATTTTCTAATTTTTTCAGAAACAGATTTTTGAATATTACAGGAATTTGGAATAGCGACATCAATGATATAAGTCATTTTTTTAATTTTGTCATGTAAAACTATATCGGGTCTATTATGACGAATCGTTCTGTCTGTTAGTATAGTTTTGTCATAATATATTTTATAAAATTCATTTTCTAAAAACGAATTTGGTTCGTATTCATAATATGGTACTACATTACGGCAGTCAATCAATTTATGTTTAATTACCAAACTTTGATGAATTATTTTTAAAACCTGATTGTGTCTAAAAGTATATTCGGAAGGCGCTAATATAGAACATCCCGATATAATATGTTCTACAGTTTCCGGAAAAGCCAAACATTTTCTACATAAATCATCAATTTGATTTCTATCTTTGATTACATACGTCCTATAATTTTTAGTATTAATGACTCTATCCTAATAATATGTATTATTATTAAATAATTATTATTTAATATTATTCTGAAGAATAATATATGACATAAAAAGTCTGGGACGCTCCAGGAAAACTTGACAATTTCGGATGAATCAAATAGGTAGGTAGAGTAGTTTCACCATTATTAGATCCTCTGGTACAGGATGGTTCATAATGGCCACGCTCAAAAAATTATTTTTTTAACCTCTCAGGCTAATTTGTTCGCTCGTCGGAATAACTCATACAGGTCTCATAGAAATCGTTGTGTCTCCCTTACTATCATAATGAGAAACATGATATAAACGATGTAAGAAAGAGAAAACACCACGCATTATATTAAAATTTAACCACAAAAGAAGTAAAATGTACACGTTTATGAGACCAAAGTTTTGGATCCCAATTTGAAAAAAAAAAATATGAAACTTAGGGATTTATTTATTCATTAAATATGCACTAAAATAAAATGTACAAAAAATGACCGCATTAAAAATACTCATTTCGGTTGTGACTCCGTCTACCTTTAACTCCGGTTCAATAAATCTAGAATTCGGATTTGAGTTGAATTTTAAGGACGGGTTGTTTCAAAAAATTTGATGGATTCATCAAATATTTGAAGTTAATTTTCACGTTCTCCGTAAGTTCTATTCAAGTTCTGTGATGATTTCAGTTTTGTGAATCAACTGGTCTATAATGATGTAATAATAGAACTTGAATAGAACTTACGCAGAACGTGAAAATTAACTTCAAATATTTGATGAATCCATCAAATTTTTTGAAACAACCCGTCCTTAGTGTGGCATCATTTTCAAAACCTATAATTTCATATTTTTAGCAAAAACATTATTTTAATTGTCATTTAAAAAATTGTAACAAGTTGTCGAGAATTCAGGCGGTTCTGTTGTCGTGTTGTCTCTTGCGCTGGCATACAATAAAAAAGGAAAATATCTAAAGGTAGGTCTTCTGGTAGGTAAACCATGAATATGAACAATCGTTTGAACAAACATTACCAACTTACGGAAGAAATTAACCACTTCAAATCTATTCTTTATTCCAGATAAATAAATACCTAATAAATATTCGGGTAAGTATTACTACTTACCCGAATATTTATTAGGTATTTATTTATCAAGAATATATAATATAGACCTTACAGGTCTAACTTGAAATCTGCGTGTTCTCCTTGATATTTCGTCTACAATCTTATCGCTAAAAATCACATCAGAACTCAACTTTTGATGTGTACGTAATTAATTACGCACTCGAAATTCTTAAATAGTAACTTTAGGTCAGGCAATAATCGATATTAGTCGGAAATCTTTCTTGATAAATAAATATCTGTGTTTTCTCCTTGATGTAGCATCGCTTCTTCATTGGGAACGCATTTTGACATTTATATACACGCCAAACATCAAGTGTTCAGTGCGTACGTGTGGACAGATCCTTACCCCAGAACACTAGCCAAATCGTGTGTGACCGCGCGAACTTCACCCCAATCTTTCAAACCACGTTTCAACAAACGGAGGAGACGAAAGACAAAAAAAAATAGTAACGTTCACGTTCATGTTCATGGCGGAGCTCGCTGGAGTCACAGCTTAAAAGACACGTGTTTCAATGACCTCAAAGTTTGTAAAACAAATTTCCAATTTTTCAAGTGACATTCGGAAGTCTGCCAGTTGTTAGTTTGGGCAACATTGCACTTTGTCATGCACTCCTCTGACTAATGAATTCGCCGACCGCTGTCACTGACAATGCAATCGGGCACAGAGACGGTTGATGCACAGAAGCGCGTCGTGTGTTCCACATCCCATTTCGACCCTGGTCCCCTAGTTCCCTGGCACGGGCAGAAGCGCATCGCATCGCTCAACGCAATTAACACAGCATTGCGGAGGTCATAAACAATCTCATCTCATCTGCAAGCAACCAACCAACTAAATGTCTAGCTGTACCAACTACTGAAATATTCCATTGGTATCGAATTGAGAGGTGATCACCAGAGTAACGAAGCGACAGAGCTGCCCATAAGGCCGAGGGTAACAAACCAAGGGGGGGTGGTGTGGGCGTGTCCTTGTCAGTAATTTGCCAATAAATGAATCTGACAGTTTACAGGCACCTCGCATTGTAATATCACTATTCAGTGTTCGAAAACAAAATCTGTTTACGAATTATTAGTCCTTTTAGCAATGGTGCGCAAATCGCTGGCTGCCTAAAAACTTAACAACTTAACAACGTCAAAATGACAGTCGTGGTCTTTATAGATAAACGGTACCCGGTCTTTCTAGTATTAAGCCTCGGTGACATAGATCGAATTTACAAGCCACTGGAAAATTCACTATCTGTTAGTAAACTCGCTCAGTGTCATCGTATTACTTGCTAACTAGTAGATTGTGGACAATCTACGCAAAAAGTTGGAAGGTGGTCAACTTTACTCGCTACTCGCTAGTGTTTGCCTAAAATGGCGGCCCACCAACAACTGGTTTCGTCTGTCAGAATAAGTTCGGGTAGCAGCCTTATTCTCGCTACTGGTTAGCGTTGCGAATTCAAGTTTTCTATAAAATGTTGATAGAGTTGCATGCGCGAGTCGTTATTTTAGCTGCTACTGTTGCTACTGAGCGAGTAGACAGATTTGTGTGTCATCGTGACAATCTCACTCGCCGATTCACCCGCTTTTTAACTTACCGTCTGGTAGCTTATAAACTAGCTTAATTTAATTGAGGCTTTAGGTGTTCAACGTAAAGTGGATTGTTTGGTGATTTAGCAGGGTTTGGGTTCATGGGGTGAGTTTTGTTTAGGTTTTGATTGAATGCATTTGCCCACCTACTGAGTGGCGGGTTGAGGGAGACCTAACCTAGATCTCTCCAGCTGGACTATGTCGACGTATCGGTTTGCACCGATGTGAGAGGGATGATGATTCATACGACCGTCACTACTGGACACATTGAACCCCATTTTCCTACCAAAACCTCTTGCCTTTTTTTCTTTCCCGGTACTTGCTCTCTTCGTTTCCCTTAAAAACCCTCCACAGCATCCCCAAAGATGCAACAGGCCCACATTTTTTTCTCTCTTCTTTTTATTATATATTACATCTGGGCAGTATGTTTACGATAGATGGGAAGGCTGATAGAGATATTGAAAGAAGGGTAAATGCAGATTACTCCATTTGGAGGACTGAATGCTGTTGGCGCTAATAAAAAACTGTCAAAAGAAGCAAAGCTAGTCTTCCATAATGGAGTGCTGGTACCTACCCTGATGTACGGCAGTGAGGCATTGAACTGGCAGAGGAAGGATGAAAGCAGACTGAATGCTGTTGAAATGAGATCCCTGAGGCGCATGTGTCGCAAAACGTATGAGTAAGATTAAGAAAGGGACCCTCAGATGGTTTGGGCATGTAGACCGAATGAACGAAAAAAGTAGTATGTAAGAAGAATATTTGACGTAAATGTGAAGTATAAGAAGTCGGGGACGCCCGAGGAAGACATGGCACGATCAAGTGAATCAGATACTTGTGACGGGTCATGTCAAGAGTCAGAATAATAGAAGAGTATGTATGAGACGATGTATGAATGTGAATGAGGCAAAGAGTGTGTGCCAAGACCGAGTTGTTTGGCGGTCCGTCCTCTCTGCCTATCCCTGCGGGGAAACAGCGTTAGTTAGTTAGAATTTTTATTGCTAAATAATACTGTAGGGACCACAACGTGAATTTATTTCATTGGTTTGAAATGACACGCCCGTAGCCGCATTGTACGATACCCTGAGACTATTCGATAGGCCGTCAACGAATAACGTAATTGTTCGCACCGACTCTATTAGAACCAAGCAAAGCAAGCGTTTAATTTACTTCTCGGAAGAGATGAAATCTAAAATAGGTCCCAAGATGAACACGTTTTGTTCGGTAAATTAATTAATTACTGTGGAGCCTGTGAAACTTCCCTCAAGGCCTGTGGCTTCGCTGAGATGGTGAATAGTGCTGTTTTTAGGGAGAGGAAGTGGTACGCTGGGTTAGCCGGTGGAGTGTTCCAAGGCGCTGGTTCGTGTATTTCCATGTGCCCGGCACATCTTGTACCATTAACATAATTATCTAGGTTACATACATATTCTTCAGAACTTTTGTGATCCTTAAAAAGATGGCAGCCAAAAATATGGGAAAAATTAGTTTAAGATAACATTGTTAATCCTGGATTTTAAATATGAGATCTTAAAAAAAAGAGGTCGCAATGGCCGAGTTGGTTAAGATGTTTGTCCCGGTAAGAGAAGATATCCTGAGTTCAAGTCCCAATTGCGACCGTAACCTTTTTATGTGTTAATATATTATAACAAATATAAAACTTTTTTCCACTTTGATTTTATTGACCGTAACCGGTTTCAGCTCGCTAGAGCCATCTTCAGACTGGTACAAATTATTCTGAGTCTACGGTTTATATACGAGGGAGGGGAAGCGGAGTGGTCTATAGGGATTTTAATCAATTATATTTATTACATTTGTTACTAAGTCGTTTTAGACTATCGAATTTCTAAATATTTTTGTAATTTCAGTAGGCTAATTACTGTGTGTTTGTAGCTCACTTCAATATTGTTCAGGGAAAAACCTTACAAGTAATATGAATTATTAATGACCTAATTTTATTGTCAAATCGTTATTATATTTATGTTCCATGGGAGTTTTGAAGTAGAACTTCTTTACGCACGCTTGGCTTGGGGAGTAAGCTGGTGAATGCGTGACGAGAGCGTTACGAAAAGTGTGATCGGGCGAGGCGAACGAAGCACGATGAAGTTTTACTTCAGTCGTGTGGTCTAAAGCACACTCGTATTTTTATTTTATTGCTTTTTGAAGGGATACATGTCTGCATTGGAGTAGGAATGATCATTATATTGACTAAATACATATTTTAATTTCGAAATTATTAAGAAAATTACAATGGACATTAATTACAAAAGTTATTTTTCTGTGCCATGTTCTTTTTCAAATTTTCGTTATTTCAGATTTATTAGTAGGTTTTATATTCTTCTTCAATGACAAAATATCAAATTACCGGATGCACGTAGAAACAACGTGTTTGACGCCCAAGGCTTTTAAGTTACGACATAATGCATCATTCTGTACCTTCAAAGAAAATCGATGTTTACTTTTCTATTATGCGTACATGTCTTGCATTAATTTCACACTTCTCATTTGTAAATCTATCAAACGTGATTTTGTCACAAATAGTCCCTGGGACCTCGTTTGCCCGTACTGCATTCAGATTTTTATGCAATTATCGCATCTATTCAGAATCAGTGGGATTATGACATCTCCCCCTTGGGTAATGTTAAAAAAAGTGGAAAGGAGATTGGAAAGATACAAAAATATACTGTAAATACAGTACAACAGTCCCAACTGTCCAAAGCCACTGATAACACCCTCCTATTGGGGTATTTTGTAGTGACTGACCGAAGGTTCGGTTCCGGTTTCGGCAAAAAAATCTAGTTTCGGCAGAAAATCTGCCTAACCTTCGGTCGCACCGAAGCTCTGCGTTCTAGATTATCGCGCGTCGTTTGGCTGACTTCGGGTGAGTTCGTAGTTCGTGTGTCACCCGCCATCATCAGCTGAGTTCGCCGGCCGGTCCGGCGTGATTTTGTTGCGAGTTTATGGGTTATTTCTCTCGCATAGTGATTAGGTAAAAGTTGGTTTTTATTATCACTTCGGTTTCGCATATTTTATTGGCATTTATTAAGCATTAAAGTTCTTTCCGTTGAGTTAGTTATTCACTCGGATTTACAAATGACAAAGAATTGTGTAAAAATAAAAGTGGTTACATTTGATTCACACATTCATTCATTACTTACAGCACGTAAGTGTTGATTATTGACAAATTTTTGTTCCAAGAAGTAGTTAACATGTTTATTAATTTTTGTTTGTTTTATAGCAGTAATATCAAAAAATAAACAATTATTTTCACATACTTCAATTCCTGTTTTTTTATTTTTATTTTTTATTTCATTTAACACGTGTAATAAGAACGTTATGACGTTAAACGCAATTAAAATTTAAAAACTCAATTAATGAGGACCTTCCTTTGTAAATTAAGTGTTGGGTAGAACCATTATACCATAATTGGTCAACGGCGCAACTAAGAATATAAAAATAAATAAAATAAATAAAATAAAATTTCACATACTTAAATTGTGTAAGTGTAAAAAATAAGTCAAATTTAAGTAAACAAAAGATTTTTAACATGTCTAAAAAAGTTTCGGTTTCGGCCGAAACTGAGACAGACACCGAAGATTCGGTTTCGATAGATAGTCCCGTTTCGGTCGGACACCAGTATTTTGTGAGTTGCGAGTCCGAAGCAAACATTTCAAGCACGTATGATTTTGAATAATTGTGAACTTTCACTAGGGTTATTCTAAGAATGTGATTATTTTATTTATTTGCGTTGTAAGCAGTCTTCGTACACTTTAATTTGGATTTTACAATTTGAAGAATTATAATTTTTTACATAGATTTTTTTTTTACATAACTAACAAATAAAATAAGAAAAACTTGCATGTTATGTTATCGAAAGAATTTCTACCAGCAACGTTTAGAAAAAAAAACTACTGTTACGATTCCCTAATGGACAAGTGTGTTTCTGTGACGACAAAAAACGCGCATACTAAACAGACAAAACCCACGTGGTAATTTTTTAATATTATTTATGGCCAACGAACTAATTATATTCGTGGTACAGTTTAGCTCTGACGCGCGCCGCTGTGTGGGCCGGCTCGGGACTATAGCGGGGCAAGCCTACTAATAGTAATAATGTATGGTTTTGCTGATTGATGTTTTGGACTAGACAAGCACAAGCAAATTCCATAGATATTGATGATGGTGTGTATTTATAGAGCTGGCTGATTCGTCAATCTGGATTTGTTTAGTAAATATTTCATTAATTTCATCTCGTGACGTGTACATCTGCTTCTATTTCCAGTACAATGGATTTTTTATTGTTTAAATTATAACATTGTTTCAGTACTGTGGCAAAAAAATATTGTAATATACATTTTCAAGGATTTCTTTTTATTTTTACTGGAGCCAGTGAGACTATGGCATCCCCAATCGGGGTATGTTGTGAGGCTGAAGGTAGTGGGGAGGGGAAGGAGATAGGGAAGAGGAAGGTGGGGAAGTACCTGGCTATTCAGATCTGGTCACTAAACACGGCTAAAGCCATTTTCAAGCAACGTTTCAATTCTGAATGGTGGTCTTAAACCAGCGCGATACTGATAGTATCTTCCACTCTGGAACGTGCCGCAAATATATTATATATTATTTTAAATTAATAAATTGTGAAATAACACAAATTTATTTGCGCACGCCGGGTTCGAACCCGCGACCTTCGGATTGTGAGTCCAGAGTCTTACCTCGGGACCACGGAGGCCGTCAAACACATTTCTACACCAATTAAGAAAGCTAGCTCTTGAGCTTGGCGTGGGAGTCATTTCATAAATCCATACTAATATTATAAATGCGAAACTGCTAGAGTTCGTTTATGACGCTTTCACGCATTAACCAATAAAAAGACTTTGAAAATTCATTCACCAATAGAAAGCTAAATTATATGCGAAGACTGTATATGATGGCAAGCTCTGGCGTTATGAAATTATAAATATTAATATATTATATTTGTTATACGTTTTCTGTCGCTAATAAAAGCGAGTTATTTCTAACGTCAGAAAAAAATCGTTTCCATGGAAACGATGTTGATATATTTGTGGGCTCTAAGCTGGTAGGTACTCAGCCCCCTGATCAGCTACTGCTCCAGAAAATTCAAATATTAAAATATGTTTTGTTTTTTTTGGACAAGCTTCTGTTTTGGAATAAATGTCAAATAAGAGTTCCTACATTAAAAATATAATTCGTAACGATTATAAAGACTGAATAATAAATAGTGTAATTTTTTTATTATATTAACAAACTTCCAAATATTTAATTAAAAATAAATATCCGAAATGTTTGTAAGCGCAAAAATTCCGAACGAATGAACAAAATTGGATAATTCTTTTTTTCTTTGAGCTATAGCTTTATGAAATTTAGGTGGCAGGTGAGATGTTTGAAAACTGATTGTAAGGAAATGAATGTATGGAATGCGGGAGGGAATGGGGGTGGGGAGGAGGGGGGATAATTGATAAGTTCAACCGCTATAGTTATTTCCCGTAATACCATGCGAGCGAAGCCGCGGGGAAAAGCTAGTTATATAATAAAGTGTACAATAATATTATCTTAAGAACTAGGATGTTGTAACATAAAACATTATAATATGGCATGAAATTAAGTTTGCTTGGTGATGTTATGGTTGTTAATTTTTTAAGAATAATTTGACCTTTTTCTTGAATGATACCAAATTTGAAATTTTTTTATTTCTTCGGGAAGACAATAGTATTTTTATGCCTTGGTAAATTTAAGTATTGTGCATTCGTTGTGTTGAAAATGTAGGAATTTGAATTTTATGTTGTAGAGTTAAAAAAAACTTCGGCATTTCGAATTAGTATGTTGATGACTGTTGAGATCTGATTGGACCACTCTCACTGCCTCCAAACGGGAGCAGTTGCGGAATCTACAAGAAGCGATCACTAGCAGCGACAAAACACCCCGTGTGACCGAGCCTTAAGAGTTGGAAGACACCGAATAACAATAATAATTATGTTCGTTACTTGTTCCCCTTTCACTCTGAGCCCATGTGAGGGATTTGCCGCTGGATTGACAACGCCGCTTGGCAACGCTCACCCGGGCTATTAAAAACTCATTCGCGGGGGTCGCGCCATACATACTATTGACCAAACATTCATACCAGCCGCCAGCTGACTTGCCCGTTATACTCGTGAACCCTGTACCTTGTGCTAATATCGGCTATTAATCTTGCATCAAACGGTACCATCACTTGATCACCTTTGTTCATTAGCTAAATGGTCAAGTCTTTATTATCTGACCTTCGACATGACTTTATGGGCATCACTTACATTCATTTTTACGTGTGGCATCACCGTCACCTCTCCAAAAAATATCTCGGCACCGCTCCGAGAATGACCGTGCAAATTATTCCGTTCCTAGCTCTCGATCCAACCGCCCGTTCGCGTTTTGTACCTCTCTACCCGTTTCATACGTGAACACTAATTGTGTAAATTATTAAAATCTTAAATAAATGTTAAATCACTCAAATAAGAGTACAGTGTTATCAATCATCATCCAGTATAATCTTTGAACACAGGATCGCGGCCTGAAAGTACCGCGACCCCCAGGAGCCTGACTGTTCCTCATGGTTGAGTATTAATATACACTCGTCTGATGAGAAGACGGAGCACAGGTCAAACATCCTCCACCAGCTCCTCAGCCTCTGGAACCAATTCTTTCAACCTTGGTAATCCCGACGCTCAAAAACTACTTTCAACAACTTCTTCTTCTTCTTCTTCGTGTTCCCTGTCAGGCACCCCGACGGTGGCGACCACTCTGCTAAATACGTCTCTCTAGCGCTGCCTCTGGAATAGCTCCTCCACACTTCTAATACCGGTCCACTCTCGTACATTTTGCAGCCAAGACATTTGTCTCCTGCCAGGCTCTCGGCGACCCTCTTTACCTTTTAATATCAATTAGAGCAAGTGATGTTTCTCCCCTCGAAGTATGTGACCCATATATAAAATTTTATTTGTTCATTACTAGCTTTTACCCGCGGCTTCGCTCGCATGGTATTTAGGGGAAATTGCTATACTTCCCGTGCGTCCCCGTTCCCTTCCACCTTCCCTCTCCGCGAACCCCACCTTCTCCCTGCCTTTCCTCCCTTCCGGTAAAATATATGAAATACACATTACCATTTATACAAATTTCATAACGTCAGAGCTTACCAGTATATACAACCTATGTTACTAGCTAATAATGTAGCTTTCTATTGGTGATAGAATTTTTAAAATCGGTTTAGTGGTTTAGGCGTGAAAACGTAACAAACAAACGCACTCAGTTTCGCATTTATAATATTAGTATAGAAGTATAGATTAAAGGCGGGTATAGTTACCGCGGGAATCGTTTATTGGATTACCAACACTTCTGCCATTTCACCACTCCTAAGTAGTTCGCTACGTTTAGATTTGGTGACTTAACAGAGTTGCCCGGGTTCAAAAGGGTAAGGCTTGTCCGGATCTTGGCGGCGGGTGCGTCCACCAACGCTGCGTGACAGGCCGGATCTGGAGAGACTGGTTGACGGATACCTTTTGAGCTCTCCAGCAGGACTCTTTCCGAATTTTATTTCCGGTTTTCATAGAGCATAAAATAATAGAGGGGGGGGCCTTAATAAAAAAAGAATCCTAGAGACTGGATTTTCGAACAGTTTAAGATTTGGTGCATGAAAATCGGATGAAAAGCTTTTTTTTTAATATGTAGTCAACCAGGTTGAAAAACATAGTTTCGAGAAAAACGCGTTCAAAGTTTTGGACGGAAGGATAATTCAACATACAAACTGTTTCAAATGGTTTCCACACAAAATGTTGTATCTCCTCCAATTTTACGAATTTATTTAAAACATTTAGTGAGAGCATACTTAACAAATGCGTCTTTCAGAAAATGAAATTTAAAAAAGGAAAATTTATCTTTATTTTTATTTACAGTGGTCCGTTGCCTTAAGGATTTTACCAAAACAAAGTCGATAATATTATAACTAGTGCATGTGCAAGGAGATATGCAGCGGTCGGTTAGGTTAAGTGGAGTATTTTAGGAAAATACATTCCTCTAAGTAACTTCCTGATATACTGTTCATTATCCGTGCACTAATTTCTGGAAAACTAATAATATTATTTCAACTTACGCCAGGAACTTTCCAGGAAAAGCTTCTCATAAAATATCTCTCAGTTTGTTTACTTTAATAGCTTGAGAAATAGATTTGATATGGATACAATTATATATCTTTGATTAATTTAGCAATGAATCTTACTGATGACAGCTGCAAGTCATATTCGTTATGCATTAGCATATCGTCACCTCAGTTGGACAAGGTTCTAACTGATTTATTTTTTCAAAAATGACCCTTGAATGCAAAACCATTTCTTTTGCTCATTTTCACAACGAAAATATTTTTCAGAACAATATGTTTTGTATTTCCGCGGTTTGTTGTATGAAGAAATTCTAAAATCAAGCTCTATTTATTTTGCAAGGTTCTAACATCACTCTATATTTTGTTTTATCTGATTAGTTATAGTTAACCGTTATTTCGAAGCGCATTATATTTAAGTCCTATAATTTCAATACCCGCTGTATCTGATTTTTTGCCAAATTGATTTAAGTATTCACATTTTTGCAAGGAACAAGATGAACGTAAAATTGAGTTTCAAAACCTCCCTTATCACGACCAAAAACCATGTTAAAACTGCGAGTGAGAAACAAAACCCGCTATATCATTCAAGAAGTCACTATCAAAACCCGCTACATCGGAATTCAACCAATCACGAGCAGTTATTTTGCCAAGACGGCGGGTTTAGAAACTCGCGCGCCAGGTCAGTTGAGTTTCAAAAGCCTTTCTGTATCGTGAGTAAATCACGAAGTGAGTATAAAAATCCGCTATATCCATTTAATTTACCGAAATTACTAAAATATTGCTAGACACACATTGAAAAAATGAACACTTTTTGAATTTATATTACTCCAATTCAATTAATGTTTTTTTTTGCATTTTTTTCTGAATTTTCTGAAACGTGAAACACGTCGAGTATTGTGTCAAAATTTTAAGTAAATCGGAGCAAAACTAACGAAGATACAGCGTTTCAAGCGACCGGCCCTCTTTTGCTCGATTCGAGTATATTTCGAGAATAAAAAAACTTTATGTCGATTTTCTCGCAAACTACAATTTTGAAGTTCGTGAACATCATAACTCAAAATCTATTTGACCGATCCTTTTGAAATTTTGTACACTATTTTTACATACAAATCAACAGGTAGTTTGTGTTTTTTTTTTTTTACCATTATTTCCATTTTATAATAACATATTCTATAGCGAAAATCGCGTTTTGTCACTTCAAAATGCTGCCAAAAATTAAAAAAATCGAAAAAAATATCTCCCTCTGACTGCCTAGGAAAACATATCCCCTTTTAAACGCATTTCGACTTTTTTGATTGAAATCATCCGGTATCGAGTTATGGAGTTTACCGCATAAAAACTTTTTTTGAGGCGCCTCCGGAGATTCGCTCTCACGGACTTATTTAGGTATTTATATTTTTAATTGAAATTTTTTTCAAAGATACTTCAAATGTTATACTATAATGTGTATATTTATACTAATATTATAAATGCGAAACTGTGTGTGTTTAGTTTTTACGCTTTCACGCATAAAACAATAAAAAGATTTTTTTAAATTCTTTAAATTATATGCGAGTACCATGGGCTGTATATAATGGTAAGCTCTGGCGTTATGAAATAATAAATATTATATTTATTTTACGTTTTCTGTCCCTAAGAAAACCGAGTTATTGCTAAGCAAAACAAATCGTTGCCGTGGAAACGTTTCTTTATTAAGGCGCCGTATCCTCGCCCGAAAAGAAGAAGATGGAGAGATACGTAATTACGAATTTTGGAGAGAGCGCGCTAATATTTAAAACTATAAAATTGAAGCGAAAATTGTGAAAATGTTTAATAAAAAACGACTCGTTTAGAATAGATCAAAAATCTCGTGGGGTTGTCTAAAACAACATTCAAAGAAACACTGTGAATTTTTTCATACATATAACTTATTAAATAATAGACAGAAGTGAAAATAAAATATTTCGGAGCTTACTTTGTGATTTCTTTCTATCGAGGGAATTTCATTTAATTTGCGTTTCGGCGTGGGGATTGTATAGATATTATCTTAAAAAATAACATATATTTTTTTAAGAGCTTAAAAACTTCAAATGTTCAAGGGAGTTATGCAAGAAATCGGTAGAAATTCGGGTAGCAGCGGCTTTAATGGTATAGCAACGCATGCCGCGTACCAGCTAGTATGAAATAAATAAACCAAAATTACTCATATATCAACAAAAAAAAATCATGAAAATATACCTTTAAAACCTTACCCCTAATGTTGAGTAGGGTTTTTGAACACGTACAAAATATTTGGATACGCTGTATGCAGACAGTTATAATGATCGACTAGCGCGTCTGGTTGGAGTTGTCCGCGGAATTCTAAGCACATTCCGAGCCACAAATCCGATTCGAATCCACACATCCACCGCCGTTAAGCTCAAAGAAACTTTACAATATAATTAAGTTCTCTAATGGTAATGAATATTAATGGTAATGTGACTGACTGGTACGGACGATGGGTCTTGCAACTTGCCTGAACAAGTCTGGCGAGTCTGGTTGGAAGTTGGTTGATCCAGTGTTTATTGTTGGCTTTGATCTTCCCTAGAGTAGGGTTCGCTTCCGACAAATAGAACCACATGGCTGGCTGGGTTTGTTCAACGCAGTCCTTTCCGAAAATACGTCTGTACAAGCGCGAAAAATCACGATGTTATAATAATAATAATGCGATAACTTATATGGCGTCGCTTTTGTAAAACTCGCCTCAAGGACGATGTACAAATTTATTTTATACTAGCTGATTCTCGGCATGCGTTGCAATGCCATGTTCAAAGAAATAAATTGTTTCTGCCTGCATGTCCTTTTCCGTGCGTCCCAAGTTACCATTCCCCGCCTTCCTTCACCCCTCTCCCGCTCCCCCGTCCCGACAACTCCTCTCCCGCGTTCCATACATTCAGTCCCAGTGCATTCAGTTTTCAAACAGCTCGCGTGCCACCTATTACAATTTATTTTTTCAATTTTTAATTTTGTCATGTAAAACTATATCGGTTCTGTCCGTTGGTATAGTTTTATCATAATATATTTTATAAAATTCATTTTCTAAAAATGAATTTCGTTCGTATTCACAATACGGTACAACACTACGGCAGTCAATCAAGTTATGTTTAATTACCAAACTTTGGTGAATTATTTTTAATACCTGATTGTGCCTAAATGTAAACTCGGACGGCGCTAATACAGAACATTCCGATATAATATGTTCTGTAGTTTCCGGAAAAGCCAAACATTTTCTTCATAAATCATCAATTTTATTTGTATCTTTTATTATATACTTCCTATAATTTTTAGTATTAATGACTCTAACTTGAATGGCAAGCATAAATCCTTCTATTTCTGCGCTCAATTCTCCAATACTCAACCATTTGTTTGACGAAAGTTTGTCAACATACGTTTGGTTGAGATAATTGAAGTGTTTTGGGTGAATAATTTTATTTGACAAGGAACCTAATAATTCCTGGTTGGTATTTTAAAAAATGTTGGCATTCTTGTCGTATAAATTTAAAGGTGTAATGTTTCTATCTGCCTTGCAAATTATTTTGTGCATTTCTGAACTATTAGCTTTCCTATGGAAAAAAATTCTCAGCATTTCTACCTGATTGTGTTTCAAAGAAGTTATTTTGACTATACCTCTACCTCCTAAATTTCTAGGTAAATTAATTCGTTCTGTAGATGAATTTGGATGATGGCAATTAAAATTTGTTAACGTAGTTCTAATTAATCGTTCTAAGCTATCTACATCTGTATTGGACCATTTAATTACGCTAAATGAGTACGTTAATATTATTATTATTATTGTTGAGTTATCTGGCTAGCTTTTAAAAACGTGCCCCACCCGAAGTTTACAAGCATTTTTACGAGGCCCGTGCATTCTGATGGCGATGATTGAAGCCGCACTACAATATACTAAATACTTACAGCCAAACAAACTAACTGACTACTAACAGCCGACGTCATTGGGTGTTGTGTTATTGACGGCGAGTTATGTGGAATTCGTCGGTTAGATTGATGGAATGGAGTAGGAAATGGAGAAAATGGAGAAAACGTTGAACATGTTGAACGCTTTATTCAGTATTATATTATTGTTATTTGAAATGTTTACTTGCTGAAAATGTGCAGACTCGGTTTATGCAAGTGTAATTTAAATTATTTATACTTTGAATGTGTTTTTAATGCATAGACATAAGAAACCTCTGACGTCAGTGCGTACAAACAATTGCCCAAAGAAGCCAGTGTGCCCATGGCAATTATTATTGATGTATTCGTGCTTGACGGCACGACAATATTTAAAATTAGTGACCGACCGAAGGTTCGGTTTTGATTTCGGCAAAAAAATCTAGTTTCGGCAGAAAATCTACCGAACTTTTCGCCGCACCGAAACTCTGCGTTCGTGAATTATCGCGCGGCGTTCGGCTAACTTCGGGTGAGTTCGTGGCTCGTGTGTCACCCGCCATCGATAGCTGAGTTATTATTTCGCATACTTCAATTATTGTTTTTTTAATTTAATTTAACACGTATAATAAGAATGTTATGATTGTAAATACAATTTAAATTAAAATACTCAATGAGGTCCTTCTTTTATGTAAGTGTTGATTATTGATAAGTTTTATTTCAAGAAGTAGTTAAGAGGAACGTATGCGCGGCCCTTTTTCGGCCCGTTTCATACAAATCTTAAATTTGGATTTGAGATCAAAATACCCAATCAAACTGAAAAATTATTTTTTTAATAAAAAGTTATATCAAATATATAGTACGGATGTGAGCTACTTTATTTATTTTTGCTTTAAATTTTAAGATATAGGCCATCAAAGATTTTAGTGTTTCATGATTTTAGAGGCAACTTGGAAAATTATTTGTGAGTAAATGAAAAACATTGCAAAAATAATTTTACTATGCTTATTTTAAAAATACAATGAAAAATAAAATAAAAAATAAAACATCTTTAAAAATGCATTTTTTTCGGTATTAATTTTAATGTATAAAGGACAATTTTTTGTTCCGCCGTAAATAGGTAATTTGTATTTTAAATTTACACTTACCAAAATGATTTTTGAATTGTTTTTCATTTACTTACAAATAATTGCTCAAGTTGCCTCTAAAATCATGAAACACTAAAACCTTTAATGGCCTATATCTTATAATTTAAAGCAAAAATAAATAAAGTAGCTCACACCCGTACTAGATATTTGATATATGTTTTGATTACAAAAATAATTTTTCAGTTTGGTTGAGTATTTTGATCTCAAATCCAAATTTAAGATTAGTATGAAACGGGCCGTAAAAGGGCCGTTGCAAACGTTCCACTTAACATGTTTTGTTAATTTTTATTAAACTGTTTTTTATACATATATTGAAGAAAAAAATACTAACAAACCTGAACAAAATATGAAAAAGAACACGACACAGAAAAATATAAAGGTAACGGTCTCAACTGAGACACGAAACCGGGATCTCTTGTCTTACCGGGACAAACGCCTTAACCAACTCGGCCATTAGGACCTCTTATTTTAAATCATTTTAGGAGGCGGGCATTTTAGGTACCGCCGCTGCAATGCACCAATAACGCCTCTTACGTAGGACATACTGGGTGGTTCGCTACGATTGGTGACTTAGCAGGCGTGCCCGGATTCGCGAGGTGAAGTGTTTTCAGGTCTTGTTTAAGGGAGACCTTTTGACCTCTCCAGTCCGACTCTCTCGACTCTTCCACAGCAATGGAAGGGATAGATTCATAATATATCTGTCACTCCTGGACAAACTGATCCCCAGATTCCGACCCACCCCTCATACATTTTGCCATTCTAGAACCTCCTCTCGTTAGTTTCCTTAAAAAGACCCTCCAAACAGGGAGCTAATGATTCATCGAAAGCTATTCCTCCATGACTCCAAAGTTTATACCGCGAGTTTTTGTACACCGTGTATCCGTATAAATAACATCCTCGAGCTACTCTATCAATCTAACATCATCAGCCGCCCCCTCGTCCGTAAAGATGAAGACTCCAGATAGTAGACATTTCAGCATCACCTGTTGGAAGACATGAGTTACCGCCGAATCTGTCACAGACCGAGATGCGATTCCGTATCGTAATTCGTATCTGCATTAATAATAATTTAAAATAATTTCATACGTCGGGATGTGTGTCCTAAATAATATTACCGTGGTACGCGAGCGATGGTAATCGATCTAATCTGGAAAAGATTAATTTACCGGTTGGTAGCTGCGTTGACGAATGCGCCTGGTACCCACCCAGACGCCGGGGGTTCAATTCGTTCATAATCCTCCGCTCCTTAATCCTCCGTTTTTTTTTACATTAGCTCCACACCGGAGGCCCTGAGAACAACCATTTCCCTCGGGGCCTATGTCAACTTTGGGGATGCTGTGTGGAAGGTATTTTTAGGGAAAGGAAGGAGAGGGAGTTCTGGGATGGAAAAAGGTATGAGGGGTGGATAGGAATCTGGGGGTCAATGTGTCCAGGAGTAATGGACTTATGAATCCATCCCTCACACTGAGGTGCCAGCAGATGGATCCAGAGTCCGGCTGGAGAGATCTAGATCTCGATAACAATGCAACTGAAACGCCACTGCCGCGGCTTCCAGCAGTGCTGGTTTTTCAGTTGCATTGTTGACAGGTTGCCATGGTAGGGGCTCACGAACTTTTCTGCTGACATGTCAAATTTTGACATGTCAGCAGAAAAATATCGATTTTGTTAAGGAGATTGATTGCAATTGCGTTGAGAACCTTTTTTTTAGGTCTCCGTGATCGGAGGCCCTAAGCGCGTCTTTTACAACGTGCATTTTAAGGGTATTTTTTTTGGAATAATTAAAAATAAATTAAATACTGTCTGTTATTAAATAAATTTGCAAAAATTGTTAGGTTTTCTGAAGGACCTATTCAATGTTATTTTATGATAAAAATTCATAATTATAGGTGTTAGGAACTTCCTTTGGTAGGTGGGAAAATAGGAATGGCGTAGAAACTCACTGTAGTTAATGTAGCGGGCTGGGTTGGTGTCCACATAAGAATTCACATAAAATGTTCCAAACTGTACAGATTGTATGATCACCATAAGTTATTTGAAGTCTTTGCATACACAGTAATTTTCACTTTGAAAATTGAACATAATAATATTCTGCCTGCTGTTCGAAGGTTATCACTGCACATTTGTCGAAGGTTGTCACTACACTGACTTGCACTGTAGGTAGTGGGAGGTGGGTAGGAATTTCAGGAAAGGACAATTATATTCCAGTAACATAGTCCGAAACGCTGGCTAATACAGGAGGAATACAACACGGCATAATAACCCCGAATTAATCAAGATAACACATGACAGAATTGCGACAAACTAAATCGACACACTTCAGATGTTGTTGATAAATTATTTTTAACAGAAGAACCAAATTCGATACATAGTGTCTCTACGCAGGTGTGGAGACAGGTGAGGATTTTATTATTAATTAGCGACTTCAAACCCAACAGTCACAGCAAGCAAACATCGAAATACTATTTTGATATGAATAACACGATCTAATCTTCTTCTTCTTTCGTATGGTGAGGGGGGGGGGTCAGAGGGGAAAATCTAGGTCTGCGAGCCAGTCTAGGGCCTCAGGCGTGGTCCTTTTGACCTCATCAATCCCTCCGGAGAATAAATGGAGGAGCATTCGTTGAACATATGTTCGGTGGTTTGCACCGCACCACTTCCACACAACGCCTACTCTTTAATTTATTTATTTACGGACAAATGTCCATTAATAATATAACAATAACACGAATAAAAAAAAAGAGATGACAAAGAAAGGAAAGTACATATAAATGAAGAGTATTGACAAATTATAATATAAAGAACATATAGAAGACTACAAGTCAAAGCTTGAAGATGGATTTAAAAGACTTTAAATTCAATGCTTTGACTTGCGTTAACAAGTCTCGACATTCTGGATAAAGGAGAATGATATCATAATTGGTGGAACGTTGATTGAGG
Organism: Glyphotaelius pellucidus; assembly: GCA_936435175.1. Classification (NCBI taxonomy): domain Eukaryota; kingdom Metazoa; phylum Arthropoda; class Insecta; order Trichoptera; family Limnephilidae; genus Glyphotaelius; species Glyphotaelius pellucidus. The sequence goes on from OW386563.1 coordinate 15,015,662, forward strand.
AACAGCAATTCTTTATTTCGGAGTCTACGGGAAGGGATGTTAAACTGGAAGAGTTGTAACAAAGCAGGTGTGTCAGTAAGACTGTTGATAATTTTAAGGCCCCATCTACGCATTATATGGGCAAAACGACCATGGGAGCAGCTTGTCCTATTGATGGCGGACCAGAGTTTGCGAGGCAATGAGACCCAGGCTGTCTCTCTCAGTGGGGTCTTGTACGAGATGGGCATATCCCACGTTGGTCGATTGCCACCCAAGTTTCCTTCTGGGGAGAGAGGTGATCGGAGGAGTCTTTTTCCTTCTATCCAAAGGGTTTTCGGGACTTCAAGCGGCAAGACGGGTTAAGACGACATCATTGTTCAAAGGTACTGTGCTGTTAGCAGCTGCGCCTCCTTGTATTCCTTCAGTGTTGCAATCTCTCGCCTGATGTTTGACGGGATTATGTTTGCAAGTACGGGGAGTCAAGGGAGAGGAGTAGGTTTTAGATCTAATAATATTAACGGGGTGAAGAGGGCATAGATAATACTAGAGTGGCAGATATTCTCGGCGTAGACCTGATGAAAGACCACCGTTCAGAATGAAATTATTATCGTGATTAATTTTGGGGTTATTATGCCGCGTGTTACGTGTACGCTTCCTCCTACTTTAACAAAGTTTTGGAGAGCTTTGCAGTGTCCATCAGCAGGGCAGATGAATAGATTTTGCTGAAGTGCGTGTTTACGCATGTACACGTGACACCGTGTTGATCCTTAATGTGGTTTTCGGCGTTAAGTTTTGGTGTAGTCGTTGAGTACCGGATACCAAGAACTATTAAGCTCAGCTCCGTCGTCTCTTATTAATATAAATGGGGTTTTGTGGATTTCAATTGCCTCCATATTATTAGACTTGCTTGATGCCTTTTGGGTATTTCCAGGACTTCAGAAACAAGTCCAAAGTAATGTCCAGTTTCAGTAAAGTCCCCCACAACTGCCGATTTGTCCGGATGGCCGAGTTGCACGCAAGGCCCAAAAGTGTTCAAAGACACACTGCACCACAATCTGCCCTGATGATGGACATTGCAACTCTGTCAAAACGTTGTCTAAAGACGAAATAAACGCAATACGGCACAATAACCCAAACACGAATTGCGATAAAAAAGGGTTTTCCAATAAGAGGTGTTATTTTGATATTCAAAGAAAAATGCCATTTTTCAATATAAATGATCAAATGTTTATTTCATTATAAAGAGGAAGGTATGCCGTTAATAGTGAAAAATAACATCAGGCAAATGACCACCAAGACCACGCTTACAGGACCATATCCTTTTCATGAAATTTTCCATAACCAAATCGCAAAGTGGCTGCCCTATGTCCTCGATAGCCTCACGAATTCCATCTTTGAGGTCTTGAATCGACGCTGGGCTGTTGGCGTAGACCTTCTATTTCACGTGGCCCCAAAGGAAGAAGTCGCAAGGTGTTAAATCACAAGATCTCGGTGGCCAATTGTGATCACCTCTTCGAGAGAACACGGTCCGGAAACTTTTCCCGTAAAAGATCAATGGTTTCGTTGCTTGTGTGGCACGTAGCGCCGTCTTGTTGAAAGTAAACGTTTTCCAGATCAATACCATCCAATTCCGGCCATAAAAAAATCATTAATCATCTCTTGATAGCGCAATCCACCTATTATTAACACCTCTTATTGGAAAACCCTTTACCATTCAGAATCACCGAAACATTGCTTGAAATGGCTGCAGCCATGTTTTGCGAACCGAATAGCCAGGTACTTCCTAACTCTCCTCTTCCCCGTATCCTCCCACTACCTTCACAATTACAACATACCCCTCTTGGGGATGCCAGTCTCACAGGCTCCAGGCGGTTTTTGGAGCAGTTGGAACTCTTGTGCGGTACTCGCATAAAAGTACATACTTTGTACACGATGAACACACAAAAGAGAACGGTTTGGTCACTAAACCACAAAAGTGTGCCAATTCATTTGTGAAGGTTGTGAAGCAATTATAACGTGTCACCCAGCTTAAACTTTGTTTATTAGGAATATACCGGTCAATTCTGGAAATACCTTTCAAAGCCGGGTACTGAGAAATGTCGAATGTCCATTTTCCACATAAATGTTAATTTTATATTTGTTAATTTGGAATGCCCATCATTTTAGGAGAACACGATCAGTTTTGAATTCCCAGTATTTTGCTAAAATTCAAAGAAATTGACAGTTTTTAGGAAATGCCAACTAAATAAGCCAACGAAAAGGTAAAAAAAAAAACTTCCTCAAATTGAATCATGGATAGATAGCCTTGCAGCACGAATCTTGTAGAACTGGGCAATCAAAAATTTCAACCGTCTGCTTACAGCATATTCTACAAAACTTTGGACAAGTTGCTCATCAAACTGGGGACTTCAACATAGAAAAGCTCATGGTCATTGGCAAAGTGTTCGGTGGAAGAAGCAAAGGAAAGTCACCGATGCTTTGGAGTGATCACGTATAGCGAATGCCAAACATTAAGACCGGCCTGAACATGGTACGATCAACATTAAACACTTCACAACCTATCAAAATTCAGTTTTGTTATACATATTTGTAGATTGTGATAATCAATTAGATCATTTAAAAGAAAATTCATAGAAAATATTTAATGTGAACGCATAATTGAACTTCCTGCGAGAGTTTATGGGTAGAAAATACTGAGAAAATTTCTGTTTCAAATGTTTACGATTTTATAATTTATTTTTTTTAGAAATCCTACCAATATGTTGTAATCGACAAAAGAATCAGTTTGTATGAGTCCATATTAAAATTAGGAGGTATGATTTTTTTTTTTTTGATGAGGTATGAAGTTTCGATTCCGGTTGTCGCTCCAGTGGCTACTGTTGAAATTAATAGGGACCTATAATCTGAAGTCTGGAGACATTAGTTACTAAACATAACTCTTCATCGCGTATAAATAATGAAAAATTGTCTCCATCATAAATACAATTTTGTTCTCGTAAGACTGCCCATGCGGAGACTTGGTGTTTAGAAAGCATACGTTAAACAAAACGCTTTGTTCTTTCAAGTTGAAACACCATTATACCGTCTACTGAACAAAACCTTGGGTTAGGTTAGGTTAAATTGTACAACCATTGAAATAAGCAAACTGCGTTAAGAGCAAACGCGGGCAGCGTTTTGTCAATAATAACCTATTCCCCGATTTCCTCTCTGAATTTTAACACTAGTGCAAATATTTTTTAAATATAATATAGATATAAACTACTGGTATGTCCACGCGTTTCGATTTTTTTATGAGTTATTTCTTATACGAGTCGAGTCACTCCAAAAATCATTTAAACTATTTAGTTTGAAAACCATCGACAGACGTTCAGTATGCAAATTTAAACGTATTTAAGATGAGCGAAATATTATAGATGCTTCAATTTAATACTGCGAGTAGAACACGTCTTGGCCTTGGAAAATATGGAGTAGTTTTTTAATAATTTTTTTTTTAAATCTGGAAAAAAATTAAGCATCAGGCCCATTAAAAATACTTTCAAGTGCCAAAATCTCCTACTAATGAATCCATTTTTGGATAAAATTTTATTGTATAATGGTGGCAAACTAAGTTCTTTACAAAATAATCGGAAAACATTTTAATATTTGTGCCTGAATTTCACAAAACAAAATAAAACATGAATTTTGGAGATATTTTTTTCCAGTGCACAAAAAGAGGCGTTACCCAACTGTGAATATCATCCTTATGCCATCTGCAGAAGGGCCGATAGCGCGTCGATAAGCCATACTTAGTCTCCTCCCAGATTCCGGGGTGTAAGGACGTCTATAGACTCCGCGTCGCTTTGTCCCGTGCAGTCGATTTTAAATTTCCTTGTTATCAAAATCATATTCCTGAAATCAACCTACGAAAAACAACGTCTTCAACCTTTCCAAAAACTTTTTCTCAAGTATTTTTAAATCCCTCCCAAAAAGAGGCGTGGATTGCGTTGTCGAATTTCTCCCGGAGTAGTGGATCTCCTTAAAAAAAAACAAAAGAAAAAACGCAAAAAGAAATAGACTGATGAAAAAAATGTTAAAAACCCTTAAAATCAGACAGAGTTGGGGAAGAAAAACACAGCCGAAGGTGCAATTGTCCCTTAATTTTTTGGCAGAACCTTTGCCAGAACGTTACCCAACGCTATCTTAGCATAAACCCATGCTTCATTAATGGTCATACGTACTCGATGTTCTAATTTGCTTAAAAACTGCAACAGGTCAAGAATTGGGAACATTCAATCGAAAAAAAAAATTAAATAGTGCTGATTGACGATTTGATGACAGTCATCAAATGCGACGAGACATTGAAACAACACAAACTTTACAATTTAATGTATTTATTATTTTGGTAAAAAGTAACTCAGTCCGGTATATATACCAAGTTGACGGTGCATTATAATGACAAAAGGAATCCCGTTGTTGAAGACAAAGACACGGCCGGTCTCAAAGGAAAAGGGTCTCAGGTATAAATACCTGGCCACATACCCCGACAGGTAAAACCTGAGATGAACTGAAAATAAAGTGCAGTATGTTAGAGAAATATGATTCCATCACAGGTAAAACCTGAGATGAACTGAAAATAAAGTGCAGTATGTTAGAGAAATATGATTCCATCACAGGTAAAACCTGAGATGAACTGAAAATAAAGTGCAGTATGTTAGAGAAATATGATTCCATCACAGTTAAAACCTGAGATGAACTGAAAATAAAGCGCAGTATGTTAGAGAAATATGATTCCATCACAGTTAAAACCTGAGATGAACTGAAAATAAAGTGCTGTATGTTAGAGAAATATGATTCCATCACAGTTAAAACCTGAGATGAACTGAAAATAAAGTGCAGTATGCTAGAGAAATATGATTCCATCACAGTTAAAACCTGAGATGAACTGAAAATAAAGTGCAGTATGTTAGAGAAATATGATTCCATCACAGTTAAAACCTGAGATGAACTGAAAATAAAGTGCAGTATGTTAGAGAAATATGATTCCATCACAGTTAAAACCTGAGATGAACTGAAAATAAAGTGCAGTATGCTAGAGAAATATAATTCCATCAGTTAAAACCTGAGATGAACTGAATGCATCAAGGATGATGAACTATGATCAACTACTTGTCTGTACAGGGTGTTAAGAAGAACGTTTGCGCGGCCCTTTTCGGCCCGTTTCATACAAATCTTAAATTTGGATATGAGATCAAAATACCCAACCAAACTGAAAAATTATTTTTGTAATCAAAAGCATATCAAATATGGTACAGTACGGATGTGAGCAACTTTACTTATTTTTGCTTTAAATTATAAGATATAGGCCATTAAAGATTTTAGTGTTTCATGATTTTAGAGGCAACTTGGGCAATTATTTGTGAGTAAATGGAAAACAATAAAAAAAAAGTTTACCACATTTATCATAGAAATATAATGAAATATTAAATAAAAATTAAGAAAAAAAATCATTTTACTAAGTATAAATTTTAAATTCAAAATACCTATTTACGGCGAAACAAAAATTTGTTGTTTATACATTAAAATTACTACCCAAAAAATACATTTTTGATGATGTTTTATTTTATTTTTAAAATAAACATAGTAAAATTATTTTTTTAAATGTTTTCATTTACTCACAAATAATTGCCCAAGTTGCCTCTAAAATCATGACACACTAAAATCTTTAACGGCCTATATCGTATAATTTAAAGCAAAAGTATTTTTTATATTGCAATTTAACTTTTGAATTAAGTAATTCTCCAGCTTTATAAAGCGCCAAAAATGCGCTAAATAATATAGCCAAGTAATTAAGTATTATTTATTCTTGTGTTTAAATTAATATTACAAGTGAATCAATTCACTGTATTCAGACGTCAAGTGAATCAATTAACGTGATTTATCGATTCGGTTATTTGCTCGTACTTTCGGTTGAACGTAAATAAGTACTTAGATAAAATTCATGACCCGAACTGAATTCATTTTTACAGCGGAATAAAAATACATTTAATTTAAACAATGTCGGTACGTAAGGCATTTCTACTTGAATTTAAATTTATCATGGTTTAATTTAGTTTTTCGTGCGTTAAAGATTTCAGGAAAGCGATGAATTGATTGGGAAAATTTTCTAAATTGGTTTAGGATGAAAATGTTAAATCACTATTTTACATTATTTTTACTACGAATCGGTTTACATTATAAATACAATAAAATATGCTCTGGATAAATTGAAGCTTTCCCTGTAGTTTCGCTTGAGTAGATTTAAAATTCATTTGTTAATAACTTTTTTATCATATAAGAAACAATTAAAAACAAAAAATATTTGTGATACGATTTTAGATTATCACGGCCAAAAGTATTTTCGTTATTTGTTTTTGGGGTGTTATGCCGTGTTGCGCAACCTCCTTCTTTAGCCAACGTCTCGGACCATTTTATAAATCCAACAGGAACTGGATTCAAAAATAGATCGTTCCTCGGATCCACTGTCATCCAGTGTTGCTAGTCATCGGGTCGTCAAAGTAACCGAGACAGGCAATGACGTCGTATGTAATATATGTATATAGCCGCTTGATACAACTATGTATTACCGTCAATCTTTCCATATCCGGAGAGATACTACAAATTCGTAGCTGTTATACCTAGAAGGGACTCGTCCCCATCCGACCTGCTTAAAGTGGCGACATCTTCTTGAATTCGAAACCGAATTATCATTGAACACCATTCAGAATTGAAACGTTGCTTGAAATGGATTTAGCCGTGTTTTGTGACCAGATCTGAATAGCCAGGTACTTCCTCACCTTCCTCTTCCCCAATTCCTCCCCCTCCCCACCACCTCACAACATATCCCAATTAGGGATGCCATAGACTTACTGGCTCCAGACGGGAGCAGTAGGGACACTTTTGCGGTATTCATATAAGGAAAAAAAAGGCAAAAATGATTTAAAATAAATGGGTCCCAATTTGTTAAGGCGTTCGAAAGACTTGACAATAGATCCAGGGTTTAATTCCTAGATAGTTGCGACCATTGTTTATTACCTTTTTCATTTTCTGTGTCTTGTTTATCATATTAAAATTATAAAATATAAAATTAATATATAAAATTCTAAATGATTTAGTTGATAGTCCGGTATTGCTTGAATTGATAAGCTTCCGAATTCCACTTCGTAATACTAGAAGTCAGGATTTATTTCAGTGCAGAAATTCTGGTACTAACTACCATATTATGTATTCCTCTTTGCCCAGAACACTAATGGAGCGAAACAATTATACCAAGTCAGTGGACATCTTCAATTTATCTTTAAACAAATATAAAATATTGTTATTGAGGCAGTTCAGTTATCCATACTAATATTATAAATGCGAAACTGCTCGAGTTTGTTTATGACCTTTTCACGCATAACACAATATAAAGACTTTAATAATTCTTTCACCAATATAAAGCTAAATTATATGCGCAAACTACAGGTTGTATATGATGGTAAGCTCTGGCGTTATGAAATTATAAATATTAATATATTATATTTGTTATACGTTTTCTGTCGCTAACAAAAGCGAGTTTTTGCTAACGTCAGAAAAAAATCTTTTCTATGGAAACAATGTTGATATATTTTTGGGCTCTATGGTGGTAGGTACTCAGTCTACTGGTCAGCTACTTATTAGAATTCGTTTTTTTTTTTGGACAAGCTTGGAATAAATGTCAGATGAGAGTTCCTATATTAAAAATATAATTCGTAACGATTATAAAGACTGAATGATAAATAGAGTATTTTTTATTATATTAACGAACTTCCAAATATTTAAATAAAAATAAACATCCGAAATGTTTGTAAGCGCATAAATTCCGAACGAATGAACAAAATTGGATAAGTAATTCTTTTTTTCTTTGAGCTATAGCATTATGAAATTTAGGTGGTAGGCTAGATGTTTGAAAACTGAATGTAAGGGAATGAACATATGGAATGCGGGAGTGCAAGCGCTACAGTAATTTCCCGTAATACCATGCGAGCGAAGCCGCGGGGAAAAGCTAGTGTACAATAAATATGTATTTTTCTAACTATGCTATATATGTAAAAGCCCCGAAAAAGGGCGTTAAATAAATATTTCGTTTAGATTTATTAGTATTATCTTCTTTTTCAATGAAATATTGCTCAATTAAATCATATTCATCAACACATTCTAGAAGTAATCATTTTTTTGTGAAGGCAATTATAAACACTGAATCGAAACCAATGCGGAAACATTAGGTACCTACTCTGCTATTTTTAAGGTCACAAAAAAAACACTGGTAACACTTCTAGTCAATCTTGGACCAGGGAAATACACAAATACCACGTAAATAAATTTTCATTTTACTTTTTTACAATTAAAATACCGTAGAACGGTTCCAATTCGTAACTTAATCGATCTGAATACGAAGAGAAAGTTTTATAGGCACTTTAAAACGTTTAAAACCAAGAAATGTTAAAAAATGTGGTCCACAATGTAAAAGGTAAAAAATATATTCACAGAAAATTTCGCTTGAATAAGCTCCAAAAGTAGGTAATTTTAACAACAAATGCTATGGAACAGTAAAAAGATACTAACCGATACAATACGATACGTAGGTAGGTACCTATCTACCTAATAGTATTGACATTTTTAAAATTGGAAATTAGAACATCGTACCTATAGGTAGGTACCTACCTAGGTAATCTTTTCAAAGCGATAAAGTACCTATGTAGGTACCTACCAATAACTAATTTCATTTCTAGTCTGACATTTTCAAAATTGGAAATTAGAACATTGTACCTAGGTACAATGGGTAGGTAGGTAGGTAATCTTTTCAAAGCGATAAAGCATTTAAGTAATATATACGTATTAATTCAAAATTAGAAATTAGAACATTGTGTCTACGTAGGTTAGGAAACTTTTCAAAGCGATAAAGTAACTAGGTACCTACCTACCAATAATTAATTTCGCACTACGTCTGACATTTTGAAAATTGGAAATTAGAACATTGTAGGTAGGTACCTAGGAAGGTAATCTTTTCAAAGCGATAAAGTACCTACCAATAATTACCAAACAAGAGCCTCGTCCCTTTACGGTGAGGAAAAGCTATTTTTATATTCCATTGTAACACTGAGTAACATGTAAACAATGAAATACTTATTGTAAAAAACATAAAATATTAAATAAAATAAAAATAAAAAATCTTTAAAAAATCTAATAAAAAATCTATTTCAGACTAGGTAGGTACTAGGTACCTACCCGTCAGACATTTTCAAAATTGAAAATTAGAACATTGTACCTAAGTAGGTAATCATTTCAAAGCGATAAAGTACCTACCTATAATTAATTAATTTCACAAGACGATTATAACGTATTCTATATTTGAAAAATTTAAAATAAATATTTTATGATTTTGTAGAAACAAAATGTCCCAGTTTTCATCTAGTCGCGTTACATCAGTGATTTTTTTACAGCTAGTAAATAAATATATTTTACACAATAAAAAACAAATAAATTAATGAAAATATTCACACTAACCTGTTCTAACAAATAATAAAAACTTGTAAAGCGTTATTTTTGTAAAACATTATACCAAGGGCGCTCTCGGTTTATCGTCTTCGTAAACGATCAGTTTTCAAAATATTGAAACTTTGCTTGAAATGATTTCCTGTTTATTGGCCAGAACTAGGTTCCCAAAATCTCTTCCCATCTCTCATCTATTCCCAATCCTTCATCACATTCCTACCCCAATTATTATTGGGGATGCCATAGTCAAGTTTAACGTTCAAATCTGACTAGTTAGGTATTATTTTTTAACCTTCATCTTTCCCATTTCGTTAACAACATACCCCAATCTACGATACCATAGTTTCACTGGCTCCTGACACTTGGGACTCTAGCGCGGTATTCCCACAAAAAAAAAACAAAAAATAATAAAAATAAAGACAAACTGCAAGTGGAGCGTCCATTTTGTAAATTCAACCCTCGTGCGGACAGAATCGCTTCGTAATTCGACCAAATAACGCGTTAAAAGCACAGGAATATTACTAAAAAAGCACTGTAATAACATGTTTAACAACTTGGAAATGTAATTATATTAATTAGGCTGTATTTATTACCTTATTCTGACCGGGGGAGGGATGTTGAAGGCTGCCGGGAACAATTTCGCCGCGGCATTGGCGGGGTTCTCAAACAACATCTTGGATTGGATTCACACACAGAAAAACCTCAAAATCACTCGAAAATTCGACACAAAACGCTTGTTAAATTATATAAATGTCTTCGAAACACTTCAATCACTTGTATTTTGAACTAAATTCACGCGAAATACACTCGAAATCCTCGAAAACAAACCATTAACAGAGACGCTAACGCGAAGCGGTTCTCTTGTAAAATCTATGCAAAATGTCACACAGCTTTTCGCAATGGAGACTGGATTAAAACTGGAGTTATTTTGTTTTGTTTGGATTCGTTTCGCTTTTATTATTTATATTAGGAATCGCGTTTTGCAATTTGTAATTTAATTCTGACAAACTGGCAGACGCGTTTCACTGTCAGCGCGCTTCTAGCCTACTGTTTGTAGGTTTACTATTTGGCCGGTTTGGCGTTTCGGTTGGCCGCCTGGCGTTCGCTTCGCGCAGATGTGCGGGGAATTCTCCCCGAATCTAGGGTAATCTCCCCATACTTAGGGAAAAAAATATTCAGTTTAATTCCTAAATAATTTTTTTGAATTATTTCGGGAATTTATTAACAATGTTGAAGTCACGCTTTTCGACACAAAAAATGTGCATTTTTTACATACTCAAAGCACATAATCGAGAATACAGAAAAATAATAACAGGCTATTTTATTAAAAATAGGTTAAAATACACCTTTAACTCACCTAACATAAGCAACACACCCTTTCACCGCGGAGGTAGGCAGAGAAAATGATAACGTAATACAATCATACATCATCTCATACCGACTTCATAGTAATAATTCTGACGTTGGTTCACTCGATTATGCCATGTTGTCTTCCTCGGGCGTCCTTGTTTTCTTCTACCAATCAATCAACTTCGCGGTATATATTCTTTTCACACCCCAAACTTACGTCCTTTCCTGATTGTTCGTAAGTAAAAATACTTGTTTCTTTTCTCCGAATATTGAAAATCAATTTTCGACAGAAAAAAAAACAATTTTAGCTTATTTCAACCTATTAGAAGTTGATGTCGTTAAAATTTGATGATTTAAGTTTGGTTTTATGAATCTGGGAGATTTCGGGGGATTTTTGGCCCAAATTCTCGGGAAAATGTAGTTTTCTGGTATCACCTCATTGAGTTACTGCTTAGCCGTGCGGTAGGTAGGTACCCGCCGGCAAACATAGCTGCCAACCGAGAAAATGTTGGATTAGTGGCTGACATTTTTCCCTACATTTACCAAAAAAAAATGGAATAATTAGTAGATATTTTAATTTTTTTTATTTAAGTACATAAGACGCACGTAGCCAAAATTACAGATAAATATGTAAAAATAATAAATTGAATAGCATAAAAAATTAAGTGTTTAAACTAAAATGAAATAAGTAAATGAAAAAGTGCTGTAGAGAAACCTATTTTAAATGTAAGTACAAAACTTAAATTTAAAATAGTTTAAAATAACATTTTACAATTCATTGTTAATAGTGCATGAAATCTATACGTACACCAACGATATTTAAAACGAACCGTTAAGTGTAGTCAATTTAAGAGTACCCACTTGATTGACTAAGTATACTAATAGGCAAACTCACCAATTCTTCGCTTACATAGAACAGCAAACAAATATACAAATGATATTGACATTTTTAATGTAACAATTTTTATGTTTAAAACATACTTTTTTCTGATAATTTCAGTCTATTATTTAATTTTTTTCAAATTTATTCAATTGTTAACCACTGTAATGTAAGAAATTATTTTTTGCAACTTATTTTTTAGTACCAAACCCTGTGTAAAAAATGAAAACATTATATACCCAATTTAAAAGCCACGTGAGTGTATAAAAAAGTAAATGTATAAATAAATAAAATTTTATTGAATCTGCCGTAATTCTCTAGTCAATGACTTATATTTTTAATTAAGAAATACACAGTAAATTATTATATTTTTTATTTAATTGCCGGCAACGCTGGCGTTTATTTGATATAAAATTATTATATACAAACACGTAAGCAGCCCGCCTCACTAGAATATGTCTGTTCTTAGGTGGATGCATATACATGCATACATGTGCACATACATATATACACACACGCATATACACATACATACATACACACATACGTATATGCATGCATGCATGCACATAATCATAAAAACATAAGTTTACAAAATTTAAATAAGCGAGCGATATGGTATATTAATTTATAGTACCTATTACGTTGGTCCATAAAAAATTAGAACGTTATACTGAGATAAGAACGGTTCTTATTCATAACTGATGAATATGAGTAACAATAATAAAAGGAAGAAAGTGTGTTGCGAGATAAAGAGAAAATATATCACTGTAATATTTAATTTACTGTTTTATGTAAGTGACACTAAGTTTGTGATTTTGGAAAGAAAGATAATATTGGAAAAACCTCAGTTTCAAAATCTTTTACTAAAACGCCTTTGAATCAAAATTCCCCACATTGTGGGAATATCTCTCGGCATGGCATCACAGGCTGCGTTCGAAGCGGGGCATTCGCTACACTAGCGCCAATGCGGCGTTGCCAGTCCCTCCCGCTTGGCTTTGTTTTTTTATTTATTATTATTTTATTTGTATGGCAGCACTGGCGGCTCGAGACGGCGGGAAACGGGACGAAACCATACCAAACTTCGTCGATTCTTAGTACCTACCTTGTAATAATAATAATAATAATAACATTACATTTGTATAGCGCAGTTTTGTGTCACTTCACTTCAAGTGCGCTTAACTTAATAAATTACAAAAGTAATTATAATAATAATCCTACAGTGCTCCTTACGAATCCATTACAAAATATTGTTAAAATAATATGAAACAAAGAATATACAGTATTTACAAAACAATGACAAGAGAACAAAATTTAACAAAAATCGTGCTTTCATAGCATACATTGGACAATAATAATAAACAATAACGGTGCTTGGAGCACAGGACAAAACAAGAACTTTAAAACAAAAATATTATATACTAACAGAAGGCAGTTTGCGTTTAGAAATGAGAAATATTCTGACATTATATTCGATCATTAAACATAAAAATACAATTAGGAGGAAACCGAAACCAAACAATTATCGGAAACTTGAGAGCATGGCTTAGGTATTACGTGTATTGAAAATGTGTTAGGATTCATGAATGGTATGATTTTTTAAATAATTGTGTTTTTAAATCCCGTTTAAATTCAGCCAAATTCTGGATATTAGTGAGAGCTGAGGGAAGTTTATTCCAAATGAGAGGGCCAGTTACACGAAAAGAGCGATCATAGTAAACGGCTCGATTTGACCTAGAAAGTTCGATTAAACGATTATTAACATCTAGATGTGCTGACCTTAGAGTAAGCTGTCTCTCGCTTAAGTTTTGAGGGACACATAGTTCCTATATATAGGCTGGCGCCATTCCTTGCAATGCTTTGAAAGTCATTAAGCAGATTTTGAACTCTATTCTTTCAGGACATCGAAGCCAATGAAGACGATCCCTTAGAAGCGGGGTTATATGACAGTACTTAGATTCACCAAAAATCATTCTCGCCGCAGCATTGAAGACGGACTGTATTCTATTTAATTGTGTCTTTGGAAGGCCAGCATATGCACTATTACAATAGTCCATACGTGAGACAACGAACGAATTTATGAGGGACTTTGCCCCGTCAGAGGGAAGGCATCTCCTGATTGATTTTATCTGCCGAAGATGGAAAAAGCCAGAACTCACAGCTTTTGAAATTTGCGATTCAAGAGAAAGACTATTGTCTAGAGTGAAACCCAGAAATTTTATTTCTGTAGAAGGAATTATATCTGTGTCCTGAATACGGATTGGACTGAAATCGATTTGGGCTTGCCTTCCAGGAGAAGCTATCCAAATAAATTCCGTCTTTGTTGGATTAAGTTTGAGTTTATTAACAGACATCCAACTTGAGACTGTGTTAATGAAGCTAACCACCTCGTTTTTAAGGACGTCTTTTTCATCCGGGGAGCAAAACTTGAAAATCAAACGATCATCCGCGTAGCCTTGTGATTCAAAGCCAGCTGAGTGAATGAGTCGTTCGAGACGATTCGTATAAAGAATGAAGAGAATGGGACCCAGGACAGAACCCTGGGGAACTCCAAATTCGATGGGAGTTTCAGGTGATGTATTTTTATTGAAAATTACTGAAGCTACTCGTCCAGACAGGTACGATGTCATCCATTGGAGGACGTCACCTCGAACGCCAAATTCGGTTTCAAGCACATTTAATAAAATACTATGATCTACCGTATCAAATGCCGCACTCACGTCAAGAATAGAAACCAAACCCAACTTACCTGCTTCCATCCCGATGATCAGATCTGAAATCACCCGCAAAAGAACAGTTTCCGTTGAATGAAACTGTCGATAAGCGGATTGATTCTTGGCAAAGAGACCGGCGGAGTTCAAGTACCCCACCAATTGTTTGGCAACGATTTTCTCAAGCAGTTTTGATAGAAATGGTAGATTGGATATTGGCCTGTAATTATCCGGATTGTCAGTGTCAAGGTTAGGTTTTTTTAGAATTGGAGTTATAATCGATTTTTTAAGTATTCCCGGTACAAGTGAATCTACTAGTGACTTCTGGATAATTGCGGTAATTACAGGCGCTATATCCGGAAGACATTTTTTTAAGAGCCAGGTAGGTATGGGGTCTTGAGCGCATTGTTTATTAGGACAAGACTTCACAGCATGCGTGACATCTTCTTCCGTTATTGCTGCGAAAGTAGTGAAATCACCGGAGAACGGACTTGGTGCTGCGACAGAAGGCGATCCTACCACACTGAGGTCTCGAATTTTTTCAACCTTAGTTCGAAAGTGTGTTGCGAGGCTGTTCGCTTCAAGGGAGGAATCGACCTTGATGTTGATCTCTCCAGACAATGCCTTTATATTTTGCCAGAGTTTTCGAGGGTCCTTTTCTGATTGAATTTGATCACACCAAAAGTTTGATTTTTTCTGTGTGATCTCTTCTTTGTACACGGTTTGTTGGGAAATCCACAGCTGTCGATTACTAAATGTTGGATTTTGTCTATAAATTCGCTCCAATTTCCGCATTTCCCTCTTTCTTTGAAGACATTCAGCATCGAACCATTTGCTGCAATTCCTAATGCGGCAGACCTTCTCTGTAAACGGAGCATGTTTATCCAGTAATGCCCGTAGAGTAGAATTATATAGAGTTACTAACTCTTCTACTTGGCTCTCGCTATGCTTTTTCTTATCACAGAGAGGCGACGCTTTCAATTCGTTGCAAAATGCCTCGAAATCGAATTCTCTCCAATTTCTTGAGATGACGGATTTGAACTCTAATTTTGGAGGATCGAAGGCAAACACGGATGTGATGAGACGATGATCCGAGAGACCAATGTCAGTAACATCTACGCTATTCGGGGGAAACCCGACCCGGGAAATGATTACGTCAAGTGTACCTCCCGCATCATGAGTAGCTGATTTCACCCACTGATCGCAGCCGAAGTCACGTAGAATTTTGCTGAATTTTACGGTCAATGGATTGGTTTTCTGTTCCAAGTGAATATTTATATCTCCCAGAATAATAACGTCGCAATTATAGTTGGAGGTGCATTCTAGGAGAGATCTAAATTCATTGAAAAAGGTTGCAGTGGCTGTACATGACCCGGGACGGTAGATGGAAATTATCAGGAGGGATGCGCCATTAGCAGAAGCCTTGCAGCCAACAAACTCAAAAGTGGTATACACCTGACTTATCCCTATACTGTCTAAGCGAATACCATTTTGCGCTACAATTGTACCATACTTACATACTCTAAAAATAATATTATTGTTATAGTATTACATTATTTATTACTAGTTTATCCGCAAAAAATCGTGGGATGTAATGAAAAATGAGAACCTCTCTTTCTACAGACTCCGATAGTATTTATAGTTTTTTTAGAACTACATAGTATTTTCACAAGGGATTTTTAACTACCAATTTATAATATATTTCTACAGTGTTACTTCTGAGGGAAATTATTTTCCAAGGCTTCCTGTATGGAGTTAATGTAAAAAAAATCCTTTGTTATGATAATATATATTTGACATGAGCATTCATAAGCACTTGTTTGTGTTCGTTCATTTCATACAAATCTTATTTCTGGATTTAAGATCAAAATACACAACCAAACTGAAAAATTATTTTTGCATTCGGAAGGTATATTAAATATCTAGTACGGATGTGATCTACTTTATTTATTCTTGCTTTAAATTATAAGATATAGGCCATTAAAGATTTTAATGTTTCATGATTTTGGAGGCAATTTTGGCAATTATTTTCTGAGTAAATGAAAAACAATAAAAAATAATTTTACTGTATTTGTCATAATAATTTGATGAAATATAAAATAAAAAAAAAGTTTAAAAAAAAACCAAATTAACTATTAACTATTTGTTTATATATTTAAATTACTACCCAAAAAATGCATTTTCGACGGTGTTTAATTCTTTATTTTATTTTTCATTGTATTTTTAAAACAAAAATTATAAAATTATTTTTTTATTGTTTTTCATTTACTCACAAATAATTAATTCCCCAAGTTGCCTCTAAAATCATGAAACACTAAAATCTTTAATGTCTTTATCTTTAATTTTATGCAAAAATAAATAAAGTAGCTCACATCCGTACTAGATATTTGATATATCTTTTGATTATAAAAATAATTTTTCATTTTGGTTGGGTATTCTGATCTCAAATCCAGTATTAAGATTTGTGTGAAACGGGCCGAAATGGGCCGCGCATACGTTCCTCTGACTTCTTTTTAAGTTTTCCATCGTAGGTACATTAGGTCGATTGGGTAGACATTATTATTAATAAACTGACTGATGTTCCTGCGATTTTCTACTGAGGTAAAGATTTAAACATTTTACTAGCAAAAGCACAAGCAACATAGAAAAAATCTGCGGTTGGTTCCAATCAAATATTTAAAAAACGAATGTAAAAAAAACAGGATACCTACATGATCTTAAGCTCAACCCGTAAAATAATTCCTCCTCGTGTACTCTTAAAAATTGAAAAGCACGACCTGCAAATCCTGATCAGGAAACATATCTTGGGCTCTGCATTGATCAGCATTTGACATTTAAACAGCATATACAAGGTTCAAAATAATATACTTGGTTTTTACCACTTTTATTGTTTACAAAACCAACATGTGCTCACTTCTTCAGGGTCTACTTATTATAAATAATAGATAAAGACAATGGTCATTGGTCATATACATAGACAACATAATTATAAATAATAGACATAGTCAATGGAAAGGTGAGAATGGTTAGAGGGAAGCGGGGCAATAGGGAACAATTTACAAAGGGAACAGGTTTAATATTGGGTAATTTAAAAACAATTTTTGGTTATTAATAATATTCAAATTCGCATTCACGCTCTTTCTAATCTCTAATATTTCTAATTTCTCCAACTGAATGACATTAAAATTACAATGTAGCAATTCAATTCCACTATTAAAGTCAAAAGTGTGACTAGTCTCTAACAAATGATTGACGAACTCCGAAAAACTGTTATTGTTTAAAGATTTCATATGTTACATGAATTTATATTTTATTTTTTTGTTATATATGTGATGAATCTTGTCTTCATTTTATGTTTTAATTAGGGAGGTACCTAATATGTTATCATTTTTTTTTCTTTTAGATCTTTTAATGTACTATCTTATATTATTATATGTATTATAGTAATTTATGAAATATGGCAGACTGGGATTGCACACCCCTCCCAGCCCTGCTGGAGTAAAATCTTAAATAAAAAAAATGTTCTTTAACCCTTATTTCAGAGTTTCTCACAGTTTTACAAATATAAAAGAAACCACAATCAATACACTTTTATATATAAATTCCATATTTTTTCATTTTTGAATCTCTATCCTTAGTATTTAAAATGTAATTTTTCAGTTTGTTATTTGCATAAAATACAGGAATAATTTCCTTTGGTACATTATTTGTTAAATAATTAGAATTTTTTTTATTAAATACACAATTTTCTTCATTTTTTCCCTTCCTGATCCTTCTGTACAGTGTAAATATAATATGATTTGAGAAATTTGTACTTGCCTTTTTAGTTAGAATGTTTTCAATTAAATTGGCGTTATATCCGTTATTGATTGCATCTATTATTGATTGCATATATTATTTATAACTAGCTGGGTTACCCGGCTTCGCTCAGGACAGCATTCGAGAGTTTTCTGAAATGTTCCACGATGATGTTCCCGTTTCCCTTACATGGAACGCTTCACATTACATGGAACACACTCCGCCACTCCTTCCAGAACTTTCTAGAGCTCTATGGAACCTTCTAGAACTTTCCGGAAGACTGTTCTAGAAATTTCAAGAGCGCGAAACTTCCAGCCCGCATATCTTTAAAAGCACGCCGTTTAGGTAAAAACGGGAACCGTCATCCTAGAGGGGGATAGAGATCTACCACACCATAAAACTCCCTTGATCCTACCGGGACTCGTTTCTGAGTTTTTGCAAGCCGCACGTTTTTTTCTTCTTTCTGTTACAATATATATTGATTAGTTAGTAAACCCTGAAGAAGTGAGAAACATGTTGGTTTTGTAAACAATAAAAGTGGTAAAAACTAAGTACGTTATTAATTTTGAATTAAAATGGTGCCACAAAATAAGTTTGCTTGAAGTTGAAGAAATATACACGGTATTAAAGATAAAATCATCCCATTAATTAGCGTATTTATCTATCATATCTATGGCCAAATAAATTTAAAAAAGTCTCGTACACTCACATTTAAATTATTTTATTGAAATTTGGAGAGACACATGTGAAACATACGTAAATGAATTACAGATAATACAAAACAAAGTTATCAAAAAACTATTTCACCACAAGTTCAGAACATCCACAAACAAATTATATATGAAAACAAAACTATTAAAATTAAGAAAACTTTACGAATACAATACATGTCTCCTTATATACAAAATAAACAATAAACTCATACAAACAAACACAGAATTCATTAAAACATCCCAAGTACATAAACACTTTACACGACAACACGATAACATATATTTAAACGGTTCCACGCCAACTGAGAATAAAGTCAACTCAACACCTCCTTGAAAAGTTATTAAAATCTATGAAAAAAATAATTTGAAATTAGCCGATAACCCTAACCTAACGTAACCTATTTAACCAATTTTTTAAATTTACTTTTTATCACTCTAAATGACTTATCTGAGATGGTTCTGAGTTGGTTACATTCCGAGTTGTTTGGTCACCTATTTAAACAGCATCCACACTAACTATGGCAAACAATCCATCGGTTACGAGGGGGCAACTTATATAATTACACCCCAAACGACATTAAAAACGAAGAAAAGCTGGGTAAATTAAAAAAAAATATATTTTTTATTCTTGAAAAACAAAATAATGAAATATAATAGCATTGTTCTGTAATTTTTAATTTTGTTTAATGTGTTTAGTTATTTCTAGTTAAATGAGTGAAAATGTAATTTTCTTTACTGGAATAAAAAAAAAAAAGCAGTGATTCCTGAATATATTTGGAGAATATGTAGGTACATGACTTTTAATTGTCCACTGTTATTTTTTTTTAATTAAAAAAGTTTCGTTCCAGAAGCACATACCACGTGATCCCGTCGCGACGTAGGAATGTAATCAGTGGCGATTGGCAGCAGTATGATTGAATTTTTTTAAAGTGAAAACTTCTTTAGCATCGTTGTGATTTGAAACTCGATGAAACGGAAACGAGCGACACTAAAAAGAGATAAACAGAACTAAAGGATTTATTTAGCCTGCTTGAGAATGAGGGTACTGGGTTCCAATATTATACGATAAACAGTCCCACGCAAGTCTTCTTTAGTTTAGTGGTATAAGCGCCTGAAGAACCTCCGCAGACATTCAGCGGACCAAGGAACGAATCCCACAAAATCAAAAAAAATATATATTTATAATTAAAAAAATAATTTTTGTTTTTGTAAAACCAATATCCAAATCTTCAAACTCCAAAATGAATACGCAAAAGAAAACCCAAAAGAAAGCGACATCTAGCGACTCCGAAGAAGAAAACACAAATACTATTAAGATTACCAAACGTACAGGAAAAGGTGTACTGGAATTCGACGACAAAAACATGGAAAAAAATCATCCTTCAATTTGATAAAAATAAGTGCTTCGTAGTCTCTCCACTCTTGTCTACTTTAGTTTTCTGAAGGTTTCACTTCTACCGCGTGTGAATTGCACACTCTGATTTTTTTATTAAAAAAAATATCATCGGACGCTAAAACTTTTTAAAACGGAATGTTTTTCATTTACTCACAAATAATTGCTCAAGTTGCCTCTAAAATCATAAAACATTAAAATCTTTAAAGGCCTAAATCTTTCAATTTAAAACAAAATTAAATAATGTAGCTCAGATCCGTACTAGATATTTGATATATCTTTTGATTACAAACATAATTTTTCAGTTTGGTTGGGTATTAAACGGGCCGCGCAAACGAGTCTTTTGCGATTTTGAAAACAAATTCAGGTATTTATGATCCTTTACTGGTGATATTTATACTAGCTACAGAGTGCCCTGCCTCAGTTATTGAGATCAAAGCGAGAGAGAGAGAGAGAGAGTTGTTGAGGTAAATGTGATAAAATATATTGAATTGTAGGGAAAGTCATTTGAACGTGATCGCCAATGTTTCTAGTACGCTTCAGTGCACAGAGCTACAATATCAGATCACTTGGATCATGCTTTGTGTTCTACTTGCAATCAATTTATTGATAGTCAAGTTGAAGTCTCCGGCGTTGCCCAGACTTTACAGACATTCTGAAACCAGATGTAGAAAATAATTTTCTTATTGTTTTGAAGGTAAAATATGCAATGTTTCGTCAATTTCTTTCAATCAGTTCAAAATTCATTAAGGCCCCGTAACCACTCTCGAAAAGAAGAAGACGGAGAGATATGTAATTACGAATGTTGGAGAGAGCGCGCTAATAATCTCGTGGAATGTATCTTAAGTATCATTTAAAGAAACATTGTGAATTTTTCACAAATATAACTTGTAAAATAAAAGAAATAGACTTGTTTAAAATAATTTTCGGAGCATACTTCGCGATTTTTTTCTATCGAGGGAATTTCATATAATTTGCGTTTCGGCAACGTATCTAGATTTTATCTTCAAAAATAACATTTTTTTTTTGAGCTCAAAAACTTCAAATGTTTAAGGGAGATATGTAAGAAATCGGTCGAAATTCGGATAGCGGCGGCTTAATTAAATTTCCATACTTTTCTCAGTAAGAGCAATTCTGTTGTATAAAATTATATTTCAGCATATGAATAGCCCTATAAACATTAATAAACTGGACCACACTTACAATACTCGTTTTACATTAAATGAAGGACTAATTGTACCTAAGCATTTAAACAAATATGGACAAAGAACGCTGGACTACATAATACCCAATTGCTTAAATATGTTACCTGCCGAAATTAAAAAAATAAATATTATGTTGAAGAATTGGCTCGCCGAAAGAAAAAAACTGTGGTTGTTAATTAAATAGTGGTTGTTACACAAAGTAATTGTTTTTCATTATTAAATGATGACGCCACAAAGTAAATTTGCCTATTTTGAAGAAATAAAAAAATTGTATTAGACTAACACAAAAATTCTAACTGCATAATAGAGTAAAATAGGATTATTTATATCTTCAAAGTAAAAGTACTCATCGACAAACTGCTTAAAAGTATTTTATTGGTGCTTTTCTTTTCCTGCACAGTATTTAATTTTTGCTGTCATATTGTATTACTTTGTATTTATAAAAACAAATCTCAGAATAGAATGTGTAAAAATAAATTCACACAATCTGGTTTGTATTTCAATCTGTTTCAATTTGGGAGGCGGGAATGGGTACCGCCGCCCCGGGAACCTTTTTTGGATAACCAACACCTCTGCCATAGATCTCCCCAAGTGGTTCGCTACGTTTGGTGATTTAGCAGGGGTGCACGGGTTAATGGGGTGAGGTTTGTCTAGGTCTTGGAGGTGGATGACAGGACACACTGAACCCCAGATTCCTACCCACCCCTTAAACCCTTTTCCTTCCCAGAACTCTCCTCCCTTTCCTCTCCAAAAAAAAACCCTCCCCACAGCATCCCCAAGGATGACATAGACCCTGAGGGAAATTATTTTCCTCAGGGCCTTCTGTGTGGAGCTCATGTAAAAAAAAAAAATACATATATTCTAGCTCAAGTCCTGTGTTCTCCGGGGTTGCCCGGGTGTACACAGAGTTTTTTGAAATCAGATGTTAATAGAAATTTCCATCTTATTTTGAAAGTCAAAAATTCCACTTTAAGGTGTGGGAAAAGGGGACGGGGTCGAAAATCATGTAGACAGTGACCTTACTCTTGCTTTGAAGGTCATGTGTGCCAAATTTCATCAATCTCAGAATAAAAGTATAGCTTTAAAAACCAAATGCATGCCACCCGCCAGCCACAGACAATCTTCTTAAAATAAAGAAATTAATTAATTGAAGATAGGTAGTTAGATACTAACTGAAGTTCCCGGCGTTATCCGGCCGGCGTAGCCCAGCGGTAAGCCCCTTGACTCGCAATCTGAAGGTCGCGGGATCGAATCCCGGAATGGCAAATAAATTTTATTTGATTAATTTGTGTTATTTCACAATTTATTCATTTAAAATAATATATAGTATATTTGCGGCACGTTCCAGAGTGGAAGATACTCTCAGTATCGCCCTGGTGTAAGACCACCATTCAGAATTGAAACGTTGCTTGAAATGGCTTTGGCCGTGTTTTGTGACCAGATCTGAATAGACAGGTACTTCCCACCTTCCTCTTCCCCACCTCCTTCACCTCCCCACTGCCTTCAGCCTCACAACATACCCCGATTGGGGATGCCATAGTCTCACTGGCTCCAGACGGGAGCTATTGGGACTCTTGTGCGGTATTCATATAAAAAAAGTTATTCGGGCTTTGTGCAGTTTTTCGAAATCTAATGTACGCAGAGAGCTTTCACTTGTTTTGAAAGTGTATAAAATTTCATCAATCTCGGAATAAAACCGTGGAATTGTTTCAAAATGAAATCCACGCTGCCCGACACGGACATTTTTATTTATATAAATAGATAGAATATTCACAATTGATTCATCCGAACAAATGCGCAATGGAGTGTTGCGAACACCTGCTGGTAACTTGAATCCAGCTGGTGTTTTTAACCGTGTTAATTTGACTGTTACTCTGGAGTAGCGTCCACGACTTCTACCATTTTTTAATCTGGACATGCATAGGTCACTCCAAGTGGTTCACCGCGTTTGGTGTCATAGCAGAGGTGCCCGGGTTCACGGGGTAAGATTTTTCCGTGTGCTGGCGGCGGATGAATCTGCCAATCTATTGCGTGGCGGGTCAGATCGAGAGACCGGTTGAGGGAGATCTTTTGAACTCTCCAGCAGGACTCTATGGACCCATCACCTTGCACCGCAGCGGGAGGGATGGATTCATATATCCGTTACTCCCGGACAAACTGACACCCAGATTCCTACCGATTCTCATACCCTTTTTGAAGTGAAAACTTCTTTAGCACTGTTGTGATTTGTTGTGATAGCAACTCGATGAAAAAAAAGCGACACGAAAAAGAGACGAACACATACAATCTGTAGGATAGACCAATCGGTCTCCTCTTTGTGCGGTGCTTTATAGCCTCCCCACTCTTGTCTACTTAAGTTTTCTGAAGGTTTCACTTAGAAAGCGTTTCAATTGCATACTCTGATTTTAATGTATATTTTTTCAAACTGAGGTGAGAGATTCAGAAGCATTTTTTATTTATTTAATTATTACACGCCCTAATGGGCTTTAACATTCTTTGTTTATAAGTTAAGTATCACATAATATAAGTATAAATACTTTAAAACTAAAACAATAAAGAAAATATAATATAATGAAAAAATGTAACAACAATAGCATATAATACAAAATAAAATACATTGGTACAAATGAAAAAGAAGTCAGACATAAAAAGATATTCAATATAAACAAAAATTGCAAAAATTATCCACGACTATTTGTGTCTAGATTTATAAAAGAATTGGAATAACCAGTATCTCCTAGATGGTGACCGGACAACTCGGAATGAAACCAACTCAGAAACATCTCAGATAAGTCATTTAGAGTAATAAAAAAAATATATGAAAAATTGCTTAAATAGGTTACGTTAGGTTAGGGTTATTGGCTAATTTAAAATTATTTTTTCATAGCTTTTAATGACTTTTCAAGGAGGTGTTGAGTTGACTTTATTCTTAGTTGGCATGGAATCCTTCTAGATCAGAATATTTATTTCCGGGATTGTGAAGTCTCGGAATCGGGGAATTTTGATAAGAGAGTGTCCTGGTGTTGTTAAAGTAAAAAGGTAGTAAGTGTCGACAAGATATTTTGAGAATGTGGATGTTGATTAATTGAAATAATTCAGGGCAGTCAATTTTAATGCAGTATTTTAGGTAATAAAATTAAATTAATGGAGGACTGAATGCCGTTGGCGCTAATAAAAAACTGTCAAAAGAAGCGAAGCTAGCAGTCCACAATGGAGTCCTGGTACCTACCCTGGTGTATGACAGTGAGGCATGGAACTGGCAGAGGAAGGATGAAAGTAAACTGAATGCTGTAGAAATGAGTTCCCTGAGGCGCATGTGTGGTAAAACCATGTATGAACGTGTGAGAAATGTGGAGATCCGCAAAGAATGTAAGGCTGATGTAATCATAATGAATAAGATTAAGAAAGGGACCCTCAGATGGTTTGGGCATGTAGAGCGAATGAACGAAGAAAGTAGTGTAAGAAGAATATATGACGCAAATGTGAATGGTAGAAGAAGTCGGGGGACGCCTGAGGAAGACATGGCACGATCAAGTGAATCAGATACTTGAGTCGGGCCATGTCAAAAGTCAGAATAATAGAAGAGTATGTGTGAGACGATGTATGAATGTGAGTGAAGCAAAGAGTGTGTGCCAGGACGGAGTTGTTTGGCGGTCCGTCCTCTCTGCCTACCCCTGCGGAGAAACGGCGTGATGGTTAGTTAGTTATATTAAATCTGTAATCAAAAATAATGTAACGTAAATGAAAATCATCTTATCAATGTGAATTTTTCCATATTTTTGTCGTCGAATTCCTGTGGACATTTTCCTGTACATTTTTCATTTAGGATATTTAGAAAAAGATTTTTTCTTCTTCGGAGTGGCCAGATGTCGCTTTCTTTTGTGTTTTCATCGAGTTTCAAATCACAACGGTGCTAAACAAGTTTCCACTTCAAAAATGTGTGGTGAGCCATTGATATTACATTGCAAGGACATTTGATTAATGTATCTGTCCATTGGTCTGGTGACTTTAATTTTCCTCCTTACAAGTTTCCTAAACAGTATTTAAACGATTAATATCGACAATTTAACCGGATTAAATCCTTTATCTAGTTCACCTCCTACACAAACGTGTGCGGATATAATTCTGAGAGAAAGTTCGTCGTTCTTTGCCACTCACAGCATAACGGACCGATTATTAATACATGCTTTAATGTATAGCTCATTGAATAATTTAATGTATTCGAAATATACATAACTAGATTGTTGTATCTAGCATGGACGATCCGAAAAAACCCTATATCAATCCGGTATTGACCAAATCCATCATCATGATCAGGGTACCTAGCATGGTCGATCGATATAACCCTATTATCATTACGATATTGCCCAAATCCGTCATCTATGGTCAGTTAGCAATATTTGCGACCACGGTCAACAATTGGTAAGAGAAATTCCAACCGACGATTGACAAATTTTAGCTCGGATTCCATAGTATCAGATAAGTTTCGGTTAGCTGTCAATATATGCATTTATTTGAATTATGTCGTTCGTTAATCAAAATTACTGGCTTATTTAATGAACGTATTGAACTAACGAAGATTTTTGTTTTGAAAGGAGTCATATACGCGATCCACAGACTTAATAATTCAACTAAGACGCGACCAAATTATTCCGTTCGAATTTTGATAAACTAAAACGGCTGAAATATGACTAAGAAATGAATAACTAATTAACTCCCGTGTAGTGTCAAAGTAAATGCGGACTGCCATTGCATATTTAGGTTTTTATTTCAATTCAACATTGCCAAATTATTCATATTTTTACGTATTTGACTGGCGTTGACGTTTCTGAATGTGAAATTACGGACAAATCCGCCAGTCGCCAGTGTTGCCAGCGTATATCGAGTTCTAATTTATACCCCAACAATATCGGTTCGGCTATCAACAGTGAAACTGTGCTAGAGATATCGATATAAAATCATCGGAAGTTCCTCCTAACGAACCGATATTGTAAAGTTATCGATTTCACCGTGCTAGAGCCCCCGAAGAGCAATTCTGTATTTGGATACGGAATCGATTCCACACGTAATCTTTTGTCAAATTTGTGTGATTGTTCATGGCTTGCAATTGCTTTTTTATGGACTGATATGTCAGCTATCGTATTTCCACTAATTTGAAACACGAAATGCATGATTATTTATTCCTTTAACGTACGTTGAAAGTTTTATGCCATTGTTTTGACATTTGCGAAATTTCAATCTAAATGCGCATGAATTGCTTACTTGGCCTAAATTAAGAACCTAATGCGTAATAATTTTTTAGTACATATTTTAAAGTTAATAATAAAATTATAACACAATTTTTTTTAATTGTTCTCTAGACTTTATGTCCGGGTTAAATCTTCCCCACAGGAAAAATTTAACCCTTCCACACACTTTTCCACAAATGATCATCTAGTCAATCCACGCGATGTAATTGCATTGTATAAGTATAATAAATTCAAAACTATACAAGAACAACACGTCAACCTACCAGAGACCATATGGGAAAATACTTCACCGACTCCAGATATTTTCATATCAGAGGGTTCGGCTCAATAGAACTCCTAACTGAACCGATAAATCCTACTGATCCCTCAATATAAATATTTAAAAAATCTTTCGTTATCCTACATGTGTTTAATATGACTGATTTTTGCATCTTTATATAAAGATTCTTTGATAAATCTAATAAGCCTAAATTTTTAATTTGAGAGCTAGGTATAATGCCAGTAGCCGAAATAACAAATGGTAATATTTTTTTAGTCCGAGAATGCCAAATTCTTTTAATCTCATTTCCTAAATCTGTATATTTTCTAATTTTTTCAGAAACAAATTTTTGAATATTACAGGAATTTGGAATAGCGACATCAATGATATAAGTAATTTTTTTAATTTTGTCATGTAAAACTATATCGGGTCTATTATGACGAATCGTTCTGTCTGTTAGTATAGTTTTATCATAATTTATTTTATAAAATTCATTTTCTAAAAACGAATTTGGTTCGTATTCATAATATGGTACTACATTACGGCAGTCAATCAATTTATGTTTAATTACCAAACTTTGATGAATTATTTTATTATTATTATTATTTGTTATTTTCCATCAAAAGGTTACTATGTAATACGAAAGGGAAAAAAATGTTTTACTATTGATAAAATAAATTATATGAGGAAAATAATATGTACTAACAGCACAGCATCATTATATATTCAAGGGAATAAAATTATTCAATAAATTACCCTTAGATATACGATCGGAAGAAAATTACGAAAAATATAAAAAAAAATTAAATTAAAATACTCTAGTACCACCACATAACTTTACCTACTGTTTAAATTACTGTATTTGCTTTGTATCTTGCATCCTTTGTATCCTTCATATCATTTGTAAAATTACTAATAGTCTTTGTAATTAATATTTTTAATTTTAAACTGATGTTAAACTATTTAGTTGTCCTCTCCTAAACACAAGCAGCTGCTTTACTAGGATAGTGATTGAAGTAATCATGTTATATTATATTGTTAAACTGTAACTTTAATAAATGTTTATAAAAAATAAAAAAATAACATAAATATTTATCCATGAGGCTTTTTTTATGCATAAGAGGAATATCTGAAAGTTACTTTTAATTAATTAAAAATGATTTTTTTTTGTTTCTTAATAACCTGATCTCCCTTTTGGTTAATATTTAATTTTAAATTTAAATTTACGAATCTTAAGCTCTGTTTTTTTGATTCTCGTAAAAAATGACTAGCCCTTTCAAAATCTGAGTTTTCAATGTTACCTTTTCAAATTTGCCCACAAGTCCTACAACATAAGTTCAGTTATTATCTATATCAATTAAATAGTCATAAATACATTGGGAATTCAAATGTTTTATATTTTGATGTAAAAATATGTGATTTCTAGTACTGTTGTTTAAATTATGAAGCCGCCGCTACCAGATTTTCTACCGATTTCTTACATATCTCCCAACATTTGAAGTTTTTAAACTTAAAAAAAAATATGTGTTCCTAAAATTATTATAAACACCTTCATTTCACTTATTTTAGAAGTTATATTTTAAACGAGTTGTGTTTCATTAAACATTTTCATAATTTTCGCTTAAATTTTATCGTTTTAAATATTAGCGCCCTTTTTCCAATATTCGTAATTATATATCTCTCCATTTTCTTTTTTTTTTAAACTCGGGCGAATAAATATTCAAAAACTCGGGCGAAATCGGGTGGTACCTAAAAGTGAATAATTTATTATAAAAAATTCATCATAGCATCGATTTCTCATAATTAATCAGTACTGATAAGTCACAGTGATAAGAATGACTGATAACACATAAAATACCTGATTAAATTAATGTATTGACGTTCAATACGCCTTTCCGCTAGGTCTCCTCATCATTAACTTAAAATCATATATTTTATTTATAAGACATTAGTGAAACTAAACTAAATAATAATAATATAAGTTTGATACAAATCTACTAACACGATATATCATAGATAATCAAAAAAAAAAATTAACCAAATTAACTGTGAAGTTCTTGAATTTGTGAACATCTTCTAAAAATATCTAAGTGTTATTCGTTATTAAACTTTCATCATCTTAAGTGGAAATATCACATCGACAACCTTTCAACAAAGGTAAGAAAATTGACATTTATGAACATACTAGCTGGTTCCCGGAATGCGTTGCTATGCCATTTAATAAATAAATTGTTTCTCCCTGCGTGTCCTTTCCCATTTGTCCCGTTCCCCTTCCGCCTCCCCTTCCTCTCCCGCGTCCCCTTCCCTTCGCGGGTTCCCACTCCACCTCCTTTACCTTCCCTCTCCCTACGCCACTCCCCCCCTTCCACCGCCCCGCCAACCCTCTCCCTTCTCCTCTTTCAGGTTCCCCTTCTCCTCCTCGGTTCCCCTCCCGCCCCTCCCGCGAACCCCCTACCCGAATTCCCCTCCCCGCTCACCCCATGGAAACTATGTTGATATAATTGAGGGCTCTATGCTGGTAGGTACTCAGCCCCCTACCTACTGGTCGACTGCTGCTCCAGGAAATTCAAATATTAGAATACGTTTTGTTTTTTTTTGGAAAAGTTTATGTTTTGGAAAAAAGGTCAGATGAGAGTTCCTACATTAAAAATATAATTCGTAGCTTTAACAAATAGTTTTATTTTTATTATATCTACAAACTTCCACATATTTAAATAAAAACAAATCTCCGAAATGTTTGTAAGCGCATTAATTCCGAACGACTGCACCAAATTGGATAACATTTTTTTTCTTTGAGCTCTAGCATTATGAAATTTAGGTGGCACGCGAGCTGTTTAAAAATTGAATGTACCGGGAATAAATGTATGGAATGCGGGAGGGTGTGGGGGAGGGGGGATACGTGATAAGTGCAAGCGTTACAGTAATTTCCCCCTTTTACCATGCGATTAATAAAAAATTCCCAAAGCATTTTTTTTTCAAATTGCGGTCGGAAACTTTCGCTTCATAAAGGTGTACGCTTTAATTATTTTGCCGTTATTTTTTAGATTTGAATATAAAGCGTAATACTTTCTCTTTCTAACACCGCTTACATCATATTTCCAACCACGATATTAAGAGAGACTTAACCATTTCCAGGAGACCTATATGAATTGTTCCGAAAAGATAACGAATCAGCCTGAGAGGTTGGGTGTTTTTACGTTATCTAATTAATTACACAAATAAATCACAATAAATTGCGATTGCCTCGCGTTGCTCTTCGATATACAAATAATGTATTTTAAATATAATAGTTTTTTTTTTTTAAATTCCGTTTTCATTATCTTATAGCTATCTTTTCATAATCTTTGATATTAATTTTTAATCCTTACAATCAACACATCGTTTTATTGTGATGACTGTAAAGACATTCCAAGAAGCATTTCGATTCTAAGTGGTGATTCACCAGGGCGATACTGACAGATTCTACCTCTACGGAACCTGCCGAAAATAGAGCCCAGTGTTATTAGTTATTAGTTATTAGTTACTAGCGGCTTCGCTCGGGGAGTTGTTATGAGATTGAATTGACGTTCGAACCCACGACGGGTCTAGCTTTGTTTACCCCTGCAAAAAGGCTTCGAATGGTCCACAATGTTCCAGAACATTCGAGAGTATTCTGGAATGTTCCACGATGGTGTTCCCGATTCCACAACTTCCAGAATATTCCGGGATGTTCTGGAATGTTGCTCTCAAATGTTCTGGACTGTTCTAGAAATTTCTACAGGGTGAATCTTCCAAATCTTCAAAAGCACGCCCTTCAGGTAAAAAGGGGAATCTTCTTCATTGATGGGGGATAGAGGAGGATTTGGGAGGCAGATATGGGTACCGTCGCCCCCGAAATCATTTATTGGATAACCAACACATCTGCCATAGGTCACCCCAAGTGGTTCGCCACGTTTGGTGAGGTGTGTTCAGGTCTTGGCGGCGGATGCGCCTGACGGAACGCTGTGTGGGGGCCCGGATCGGAAGAGGTCGGCTTGGGGAGACCCTCTGACCCTTCCAGCTGGTCCCATCGTCTTGCACCGCAGTGGCAGTCACTCCTGAACACACTGATCCCCAGATTTCTACTCATCCCTCATACCTTTTTACTACCCTTACCCAAAATTTCCTCTCCTTCCTTTCCTTAAAATATTTTTTTTATTTGTTCGTGCTATGTTGTGAATTAAACTTGCGAGTCAGCGTACATCTAAATCTGAATGTAATAAAATAGTGGTTCATGTTCATAATACAAGACTAACTGCAAATGATGGACTAGTAATTCCCAGATACCTAAATAAAAACGGTCAAAGAACTCTAGAATACGTTGTTCCAATAATTTACAACTTGTTAACCAATTCAATAAAAATCTGTGAATTGATTTTCAGAAGGAAATAAATGTATGCTAAAAAAATGGTTAAGTGAAATAACTTTTTTGTACTTTTATTTTTCGCTTTAATGTTTTTGCCATTATTATTTTTTTATTTTTTTCTCTAATTTTCTCTGTTCTTTATTTTTTATAAATGTGTTATTTTTTTCTCCAAAAAATGTATATAAAATATACGTAAAAGCAAACAATTGGTCTGAATTAAATAACATGGCAAATACAGACATCAATAAACTAAAATTATGGTTTGATAAAATCCTGTTGACTTTAAATTTAAAAAAACTTATTATTTACCTTTTTTCGTTAAAAACCAAGAAACCCCTAAAGAAATACAGATAACCACAAATGCAATATAGCATGTACAAACATAGAAAGCAAGACCGATATTAAGTACCTGGGCATAACAATAGACCAGCATTTAAAATGGTCCCCACATAAAAATATTCTGAATGACAGAGTAAGGAAACTAACATACATATTTAAATGTTTAAGAGATATTTTAAAAGAAATATTACTTAGAACCACATACTTCGCTTTTTGTCAATCAATTATACAATACGGCATTATAGGATGGGGCGGTACATTAAAAAATCAAACACAAACAATTTACATATCACAAAAACTAATAATAAAAACAATTTAAAAAAACCCTTTTCATATTCGTCAGAAATTTTATTCAAAGAATTTGAGAAAATGCATTATGCTAGAAGCAATTTATAAAGATAATATTCAAAATAAAGTTGCACCCTTTAAAAGTAACAGAAATCTTAGACAAACGTCAACACTTCCTACTCCAAAATGTAAAAAAAAAACAATAGGACAGTTAAATGATATATATCTCAGTGTTAAATTTTTTAATTCATTACCAGAAAAAAATTAGAAACATGTTTACTAATATAAAAGAATTTAAAACTCACCTTAAAAATTATACTGAAAACTTGAACTGAATCACGTCAAATAAAACCAATGTGATAACACCCCTCCCCCCCAAACACACAAGCCCTGCTTATTTATGGGGGTACATCAAATACATCTATTATGTAATTAATTATTGTATAAATTTTTGTTTGTAATAGATGTATCTTTTAATGAATAATTAAAAAAAATGTATGTATGTATATACACGGTGTCCGGAAACTCGTAGTACAAGCGGGAAACTGGAGAATCTACATTACATTTGGAATCGATTTTGTTGTATAATTTTTTTATTTGAGCTTTCGTTTTCGAGTAAATCGAGTCGGAAGTTGAATTTTTTATTGGTCAAATTCTTGTAAATTATTAGTGACGATCACAGTACCTAAGTAATAAAAACTATTTAAAAGAAAATAAACAAAAATATCCACATTATTTTGCATTATTTTGAAATCCCCCATCATTAAAAATAATTCAGTCGGCAGCTCAGAGGTAAATTCACAGCTGACTGTATGTTCACGCACGTTGTAGTTCAAATTGCGTTGCGAAAGAATAGCTCTCTCTTTTTCCTCGGTTCAATAAACACGTGAAAGAGCAGACGAACAAGAAATGTCACCGCTTCGCACCGTTCTGAAAAGGGGATCCCTGGATTTCTGGACTTTTTTATGGTAGATTAGTTTAGTTTACGCCGGTTTGCTGTTGACATGATTTATATAACAATCCTTTCGTTAATTGTAAACTTTATATGTAAAGTGTGTGTTTGTGAATTACTTTTGTGTTATTTTCATATTTAAACAATAGTGCTTGATTAATTATTGTGGAATATACAACGCAGAATATTATGATATGTTAAATGTGTGTTTTGTGATTGGAAACGGAACATTGCTACATAATGTAAGTAGGTACTCATCTGTGCTATCAATTTATCTCACAAGATTTGTTCAAATTGATCCAGTATGAAGTCAAGTAGTGAGTATTAGTGAGCGAGTTCGTATTAATTTAAAGTGATTACCTATTGGCCCCCGTTACAAAATGGTGGACTGCCACGCAACAAAGTAAATATGCTAATTAACCATATTGTAATGCTTAAAAGAAGAGAAATTTTAGAAGAGGTGGAAGAATAAATTAGTAAGGTGAAAATAAATATTTAATTAAATGAAGACATTTATGAGCGAAACTCAATCGAAAATCTGGAAACAGAAAAATCAGAAAAAGATATTGGCACCTCTGGGACTCGAACCCAGGACCTCCCTACTTTCCGGGTTGGGCGCTCTTATCCACTGAGCTAAGGTGTCGATATCCAATTCGGTCACTTTTAACTGTACCATACTTCGACTAAGAACCACCCATATTATCTTCATTTTTCTTAACGCATATTTTTATTGGCTGCCATCTTTATGAATGATTGCAAGATTCAACTCGAACTAAATGCAATCTAGATGGTGTCTGGATAAATTATTATCCATTTTATTTAATGTCGCACATTAAATTGGATATCGACACCTTAGCTCAGTGGATAAGAGCGCCCAACCCGGAAAGTAGGGAGGTCCTGGGTTCGAGTCCCAGAGGTGCCAATATCTTTTTCTGATTTTTCTGTTTCCAGATTTTCGATTGAGTTTCGCTCATAAATGTCTTCATTTAATTAAATATTACAGTTTGAGGTTTTACTCATAAATTTAAAATAATAAATAATAATATTCATCCCAGACTTGCTGAAGAGTCAATAGATGTCGCACATTAAATAAAATGGATAATAATTTATCCAGACACCATCTAGATTGCATTTAGTTCGAGTTGAATCTTGCAATCATTCATAAAGATGGCAGCCAATAAAAATATGCGTTAAGAAAAATGAAGATAATATGGGTGGTTCTTAGTCGAAGTATGGTACAGTTAAAAGTGACCGAATTGGATATCGACACCTTAGCTCAGTGGATAAGAGCGCCCAACCCGGAAAGTAGGGAGGTCCTGGGTTCGAGTCCCAGAGGTGCCAATATCTTTTTCTGATTTTTCTGTTTCCAGATTTTCGATTGAGTTTCGCTCATAAATGTCTTCATTTAATTAAATATTACAGTTTGAGGTTTTACTCATAAAGTTAAAATAATAAATAATAATATTCATCCCAGACTTGCTGAAGAGTCAATAGATGTCGCACATTAAATAAAATGGATAATAATTTATCCAGACACCATCTAGATTGCATTTAGTTCGAGTTGAATCTTGCAATCATTCATAAAGATGGCAGCCAATAAAAATATGCGTTAAGAAAAATGAAGATAATATGGGTGGTTCTTAGTCGAAGTATGGTACAGTTAAAAGTGACCGAATTGGATATCGACACCTTAGCTCAGTGGATAAGAGCGCCCAACCCGGAAAGTAGGGAGGTCCTGGGTTCGAGTCCCAGAGGTGCCAATATCTTTTTCTGATTTTTCTGTTTCCAGATTTTCGATTGAGTTTCGCTCATAAATGTCTTCATTTAATTAAATATTACAGTTTGAGGTTTTACTCATAAATTTAAAATAATAAATAATAATGAAAATAAATAAACTATGGACACGAAAAGAGATTAATAGTAGCATAAATAAATAATTTTAGAGTTGCATCTTCGCTCCAATGTCAAACCGTTAACCCCAAAAACGCCGAATTTTATTTATTTTTTAATATTTTTAAAATTTTAATTGTAAAAATGCTTAAATTGAAAATCTTTATGTTTATTTGGGTTCTCTATGTGATGTGGATTCACCAGTTTTCCGCTTGTACTACGAGTTTTCGGACACCTTGTTATAATGTAATAATGGGTATATTTTATGTACATGTTTCAATTTTTAAAATTAAACGTCAAGCTATACAAGAAAATAACTGATATAAATCATTGCCGTATACCACAATCAAATTTTAGTAAGTTTAAAGATTGGTGCATTCAAAATAATTTATTTTTAAATGTAGAAAAGTGCAAAACCTTGACTTTCTTCAGAAATAAAAATCCGGTTTTATTCGAATATTCCGTCATTAACACAGCTTTAGAAAGAGTTACAGAAATGAGAGATCTGGGAATTATTTTGAATGAAAAACTAAGTTTCGCCAATCATATCCATCAAATTGTGAACAATGGTATGAAAAACTAGGCTTCGTAATACGAACAACAAAAATTTTTAATTCCTTACAAGCCATGAAACTATTATAAGTATCTCTAGTTAGAAGCCTCATCGAATACAACTCAGTAGTTTGGTCTCCATCTTACAAAATTCACATTAAGTGAGTTGATCGAATACAAAAAAAATTCTGCGTTTTATAAATTTTAAATTAAATACACCAGTAGAAGACTTAAAATACGATCTCTTTTTAAATACTCTAAAAATACATACATACAGACGTAAAATAAACGATTTAACATTTTTATTCAAATTCGATTGTTGTGAACTCCTGCAACTCATTAACTTACGAACACTCACAGTAACAACTCGACAAAATACAATATTCTACAGCAGCACTCATAAGCGTAACTACATTGCCCACTTTCCGATACAACGACTTCACACCATGAGAAATAAGTACTTGGGTGATGTTGACATATTCAATATCAACTTGGCGAGTTATGTGGATCATCCAAAACTTTTGTTTCAACACTATTACTAAACACATCTTGTAAACCTATAAGCCTCCACCGCTCTCTGTCCTTGGCCGTTGTCTCCCAATCTGCAAAATGGAGATTCTCATTCCTCTTGCATCCTTCCTGACATCATCCTCCCATCTCCGCCTAGGTCTGCCCGCCTTTCGTTTACCTCCCGGGTGTCCTGTTGGAACTTTCTTTGGTATTTGTGTGCTTGGCATTCGGTGCACATGTCCGGCCCATCTTCGGAGCCTTAAATGGGTAGAGAGTCTGGGAGCTTGGTAGATGTAGACCTGATTATTTGGCGGATTCTCCATGCCTTTCCCTCTCGCACCGCTCCTAAGATTCTTCCATGTACCTACCTTTCTTTCAAAGGTGTCCAATATATAATAAAGGAATTAAAAAGAAAAAAAAACATCGTTCTAGGGGAAAAACCTTCATTATTTTCATGTTTCTTTACTAAAAACCTTTCGATTCTCGAGACTGCAAATTTGCCCAAAAAAGTGCAGATTTGCACATCGCATGAATGCTTGAATTATGTCATTTATTTTTTGCATTTTGATACTGTTTTACTTATACTGCTTGACAGGCCGTCTGAAACGCCATAGTATCCCAAAAATGGTGCGCCTTTTCCTCTTTCTCGAGTACAGTCCAGTCAATTTAGGGTCTCACCTCGGAATGAAACGAAATAAGCTGAAAATTTATGTAGTTTTATTTTGAAATTCTAAATGTTGTCTCAAAAGTCTCATAAGGTCACGTGTGAGCGTCCTTAGATATTCAAGTTCAAAGGTCGCAAAAATCATTTTTTTGGAAATATCTTGCTTCCATTGCCTCGAACCGTATTTGCATTTACTGTAAAAATTGTAGAGTATAAAAATCTATAAAAAAATTGTGTTAAATAATTTTTTATACGCTTAACCGTTTTTAAGATAGAGCGCGAAGAACGCGGAGAGTTCAGCCAGACATAGAGCAAGGTAAATCGCGAATCCCAGTGATTGACCAAGATTGGCTATTGGCTGAGCGATTGGCTGAGCGCTCCGCATTCTTTGCGCACTATCTTAAAACGGTTAAGCGTATAAAAAATTACGGCTGTCTGAAACGGCATAGTATTCTAAAAAATGGTGTAATATTGTTTGACGTTTGGGGTATTTCGCGATATTGCGCTTTCTCCTCTTTCTCGAGTATACGTTTTGGATGACCTCGCAGTGTCAATCTATTCCAACGATGGGCACTACAAGGCGGTCCGATACGTAGAATCAATAAAGATGAAGCACAACATTGCTATTATTAAATAAGTCAACCACCATATCAAGTCTATACTATTCGAATAGTACAAGTTTTTTACAAAATACTGACTTCTACGTTGCAGATATATCAAGGCGATCACATCTCCCATCTCACCATGCAGGCCGACACTGGATTGGTTTATAGCTGTACCGATTTGGGGGAAATCCTAAAAACATTCGCTCCTGTTGAAGATAACAAAAGAAAACTAGCCATGGATCCTTACCCCTCCATGAAAGTATTAGCGGTCTTCGCCGAAATGTCGTACTCTGATTGTGCCGGGAAGCTGGCCCTACCTGGAGGCTGGAACCTTCTCACTACGGCACAGAGCAACTCTCGGACTAACGGATACTTCGGATGTGCTTTTTGGAGTCCGTCAGAGCAACAGGTGGTCGTAGCCCATCGGGGAACTCAGAACTTAGGATCATTCTGGATTGACGGGAAAGGTGTATATTTCAATACGTACACAAAACATATGAACTCTGCAGTCACATTTTTAGATGAGATAAAAACAGCAGTTCTAAAAACCAATGAACAACATGGGAGTCGATTAGTTCTATCCATCACAGGACATTCCCTGGGAGGGTGGCTGTCCGGGGTGACCACCATGACTGTCAAACATCTCAAAAGGAAAGGCAGTGTCTTTTGCAGAATCGCCAGCCCCGGTGAAGGACTCCACCCTCACACTTTGGCCTTGGACAGCCCAGGCGTCGAAGGTATGCTTACCAAGTTATGCAGAGAGTACGATGTTCGATATGACCGTTCAATGTGCATTGAAAATTTGGATATCACCACCATCTTCGCAGCTGCAAATCCGGTTAATAGCACTGGACATCACGTGGGAGGTATATATCAGGTGCACATCTCACGTGACTCTAAGAAGTCAACTTTGATGGGCAACATAGACACCCACAGTTTGAAAAACTTTATAAGAGCTTTTGAAGAAGGGAACGAATTATATAAAGTACAGGACTGGCTTCAAGGGTTCGCTGAGCGCAAACACCACCACGAGCTAGAGAAACATTGCAATTCTTATATTTTACGTCTGGATTCTGAAGATGTTCCAGAACCGGTTGAAGGAAATAGTTATACAGATCACTTAGATGAAATGTCTCTCCCGGAGAATGCATCTAAACCTCAAGAGTATCACGGGCTAGATATATTCTTAAAGGACGAGATTACAGATGCATCTAAAGGAAACGCTGGCAGTATGGGTTATATAGATTCATTGATAAATAAATTTGCTTCTGTAAAAAAAGAAGAAAACTCTACTACACGCTACAGATCAGAATTATCGCTGGGAAACACATGCCACCTGGGGGTATTTTCTGTAAAAGAGTTGAAGTTTTTACAAAACTGGAGTTTTTTTCAAAGTAATACTATAATGAAACTGATAAAAATCGACAAATTCGTTTTTCACAATCAACTTGATAAAATAGTTTTCCCAACATTTGAGATGAATGCTATAAAAAACGTTATATCTTGCGAAACAAAGGAACATTTGTTAACTGTGATTAGACTAACCAAACAACTATTGCGCTGGTTTCCTACAGAGATCATGGATGCTTTGGCTAAACAGAACCGGAGCATAAAGTCAGCCCCTTTATACATGGCTGGCCAAGCCTATCTCTGCACCTTGCCCGATATCCTGGAGTGTAAGGACAGCCTGGGTTTGGAGCCATTTTTGGAATCTCCGGTACAACGCGTCTTACAAATTCAGACTACTGACGGAAAATTTGAAGCTGCCAGATTGTACAACATTTTGATTAATTTGAAAAACCCTTCTTTGGATACAAAATATTTGAAAAAAAATTATAACACTTTTCTGGGATGGAATGACGTAACTAATATTATGACAAGGGACGTGGACATCAAATGCTTCAACAAAACCAACATCACCAACCTGTTCATTCTTGTTTCACCATCCCTAACTGATTACGCACACAACGATATTTTTAGAAAAATATTAAGAAATTTACAAAAATGCAGCACCAAAAAACTTGTGATCATTCTACCGCAACCAATTGAATCGGAAATATTTTTTGATTACGATCTTACCATTGTCAATAAAGATTTTAAATCATTTGAGTTAAGTGATCTAGCTAAAACATCTAGAGAAGAAATACTAACAAGAGATGTGATAGCTATAGGAGAAGAAACACTGAGCCTCAGTACTATACTGGGAGATGCGTGTGAATCTCACGATAAGCAGATTCAAAGCAACATTAATAAACTCATTTTGCCCATTTTGAAGAACCTCGCAACAGACGTTCAGTACGTTGCGACAATTTCAAACAGGCTTCCAAAACTTTATGAATTGGATGCTCTGTATACCAAAGGGAGCAAGCCAGTGGACAAATCGAAGATCTGCGCATTATTGGACAGGACTGGGCCCGATGGACCACTGCTGGTGATCAGTGATCCAGAGGAGCTCAGCCAGGACTACTGGGGGGTGGTGAAGGAGGCTACGCGCGGGAGGATCTTTACCACTGAAGATGGACAGGATATGTTTCTCGAAAAGTGTCGAGAAGAGCCTGCTAGAATAGTGTATTGGTTAACATTATCCGTTGAAGGCCTCAAACTAAAAGAAATTTTTAATAGCAAAATTTATTTTCCTAGAAAGTTCCACAATCGTTTTATCATTAAATCGTTGGACAAGTTAGTTCGGAACATCGGATCTAAGGATTTTTTCATTTTCGACAATGTGAAAGATAAGAAATCGATGGTAGATGACTTTAACATATTAACCGATATTGAGAAATTGTTCCTCAAAAGCGATCATTTTTGTACACGACTGGCTTCTAGAGAGTTGAGCATGGAAAACAAAATGAACGAAAAATCTTTTAATAAACATTTTTTTTCAATGCTGACAATTGGGGGCACCCCGAGTCTGGTCTGGCGATACTCCCACGGCTCTCTGGATGGCCTGCGCCCCTTCATCACCAGGGACTGTAGCGACCCCATTGCGGAAGGTGACTTCTGCAATATGAAGAAGAAGGTGATAATCATTGCTGATGATCCTGGAGTGGGAAAGACCACCAGCCTGACTCGCATGTCGGAGCTTATCCGAGACTCTTGGGTGCTAAGAATCAACCTCAACGGTAAGGAATTGGAAAATGCAATCGAAAAATTACTGCTGAAACTAAACCCGCGATCTGTTGCGGAATTTTTAATAAATACAACAAGTTTACATAAAGATGAAAGCTTGGGACGTAATTTACTAGAGCAATGCCTCAAATCGGATAGTTCAAGGCAAATTTGTATAATGTTTGATGCATTTGATGAGATAATCGAGGAGAAAACTAAAAGCGGGATGATAGAACTGATGAAGTACTTAAAAAATACTAATGCATGTAAAACGGTTATAACCACACGAGTGTACCCACAAGAAATACTAGAAAATGAATTGACAGAACTTTCAACGGAGTTGGAAAAAATTTCAAAAGAAGAACAGAAAATTTACTTGGTGAAGTACTGGCTTCCGCATTTAGCCTTAGAATTTCCACAGTATGGAGATTCTGAGGAAATAGTACTGCGAACTTTTGCTAAAGAATTGCAAGAGGAAATGGAAGGAGTGCTGGACGATGACGTGGAGAGCTTCATGGGCATCCCGCTTCAGATCCGTATGCTGGCCGAAGTGTTCCTCGAGCAGGCCATACTGTCTGTGGTATCTCCTATGGAAGTACACGACTTTTCTAAAATCAAAAATCTGTTCGCTTTATACGAAGAGTTTATTAATGTGAAGAAAACCATATTTTTTGGTGTGAAAATAAAAGATACGCTTCCATCTACCTATCAAAATAAATTGGTTAAAGACCTAATGGAAGAGCATCGTCTTCTGGCTTTCCAAACCATTGACCCAACGTTTTCTAAAAAACATTTCAAAACATTATCTACAGATGAATTAATAGATGCAAGCAGACTAGGCCTGCTCCGTTCTAAAACAGATGGTACTTTTGGATTTATTCACCGCACTTTTGAAGAATTCTTCTGCGCGGATTACTTCGTGCGGTGGCTAAGACTGGAAGAACGCAACATACACAATAATGTAATCATTGGAAGTGAATTGGGTAAATTCTTGTTAAGGCCAGATTATAAAATAATCAGAAAATTCATCGATTCTCAGCTTGAAATCTGTCCAATACCGAGTAATGTACTGGAAAAAAACCCAATATTGTATCAGCACCGATGTGAATATCGTCAGTCAGTCTTTCAATCTTGCAACAAAACTAAATTGCACGTAGCTGTTGAAGAAAACCATGAACACATTGTTGCGATACTTCTCAGTGGCCCGAGCAGCAGGACATCTGAAGAAGCCTACGTTGGTTTCATAGCAGCGAGAGACAGGACTGGGAGGACTGCTCTTAAAACAGCCTTAATGAAAGGAAATGTTAATATTGTAAGGCAAATTAGAGAAAATATTGAGAGCTGCTCTTACGAGTCACTACTTAAAATAATGCTCGCTACTTTCTTAGACAAGGTAGGTAACAGTGACGAATTATTCAAAGCATATTGTTCAAATAGTGCCAACAAAGCCCTAAGAAGAACGAGAGAAATAAGAGAAGAAATTTTCGAACAATTTAATGCAGCAGTCAGAGATGATGACTATGGGGCTGTGCAAAAGTTCATGAGTGGAATGGAGAATGACATTGAGCGATATTATTTGTTGATAGCCATTGATAGCCAGGGCAATACTGCCATCAATCTCGCAGCGAGTAAAAACAGACACAATCTGTTTGGATTACTCGCTGAACAAGGAGTTTGTCTGTCACATGATATGTTTGGGAATAATCCTTTACATTGTGCAGCGGAGGGAGGGAATGATACCATTGTTAATTATCTATTTAATCAATCAAAAGACATGTTTTCAACCATGGAAATAGGCCAAAGCGGTACAACGACAAAGACCACGCACTCACCCAGGATAATTAAAAAAATAGAACCTTTTCGGCATATTCTCGACGATGTAATATTTTATGCCCAATGTTCTACAACGACAAAGACGACGCATTTACCCAGCGTAATTAAAAAAACAGAACCTGTTCAGCATATTAAAGCACATGAAAGATATACTAGTGGGAAGGACTCTATTTCTGATACGAACGTAGAATACAATTTTTCTTTGCACATAAATGCACAAAATCGCCTCGGCGATACCGCCCTCTTAATGGCCGCACGGAAAGGACATTACTTTGTGATATGGGTGCTGCTTGAGCACGGGGCAGACATTGAAATTACAGACAACGCCGGAAACACCGCCTTGATATTGGCAGCAGAATGTGGTCATATAGACGTATTGCACGATCTGCTCCGGAGCGGTGGAGACATCTGTTCCAGAAATGATCTTGGATACACCGCCTTGTCATCGGCTGCTTTGAACGGGCATTTTGAGGTGGTTCACGCGCTGATAGAAAGCGATGCAGATATCAGCAGTAAGAACAAGCACGGTGACACCGCCCTATCATTGGCAGCGTTCAACGGACATTGGATAGTAGTTGACATTCTGCTTCAATGCAATGTAGATATCGACTCTCAGAATGACGATGATAATACCGCCCTGGCCTTGGCAGCCTACAACGGGCACAAAGAAGTAGTACAAATGCTGCTCCATTATGACGGAATTGTCGGACTTAGAAACCACGACGACGATACCGCATTGACATTAGCAGCATACAGAGGACATCTAGATGTAGTGGAATTGCTGCTTGAATATGGTGGAAATCTCAGTTCCAAAAATGTCGACGGGGATACCGCTCTCACGCTGGCAGCGTGCAACGGACACTACGCGCTTGTAGAAAGACTCCTCAAATACGGAGCAGACATTGAGTCAAGAACTAAAAACGGCTGGACTGCATTAAACTATGCCGCTGCTGAAGGTCACCGAGAGATTGTCGAACTACTGTTGCTGAAAGGAGCAGATGTCAACTCTCGGGATGAAGATGGTGACACAGCTTTCCTGCAGGCGGCTGCTAATGGGCACGCCGAGATCGTTACACTCC
Source organism: Glyphotaelius pellucidus (assembly GCA_936435175.1). Classification (NCBI taxonomy): domain Eukaryota; kingdom Metazoa; phylum Arthropoda; class Insecta; order Trichoptera; family Limnephilidae; genus Glyphotaelius; species Glyphotaelius pellucidus. The sequence continues at coordinate 15,058,931 of OW386563.1, forward strand.
TGCTGCAGCGCGGTGTCGATGTTAACTCTCGGCGTGATGACGGCAGAACAGCCTTGTCATGGGCAGCATTCGGGGGTCAGTTCGATGTTCTGGAGGTCCTTCTGCAGCACAAGGCCGATGTCTGTTGTCAGGACCAGCAAGGAAAGACGGCTCTCTCCTGGGCGGAAGAAAAGGGACACCGAGAATTCGTTGAACTTCTTCACCGCCATCAGAAAGCTGAACCCGATGAATGCGAGACTCTTCTCAAACAACACACCGCAGGTTGGTCCTCTACCACTTAATTTATTTCCATTCTGCTATGGTTGAAATGCAAATGCACTATTTTTATTTTCTGAAAATGTTTTTAATAATGGTTCGGATGCTTTTGGACTCTTTGTGTTTTGTCAGCAGGGAAGGTTTTCTGGGTTCCTCGCATGTTGCAATTCGAAAAAGATATTTTTTCTTGTAAGTTTCAACAAAGCCATTAATTATATTTATCATTAGACAGCTTTTAGATTAGATAAATTATATTGTTTGCATTGTTTTTGTCTTTTAATTGCACTTGTAACATTAATTGCTAAAAAAGTAGTTTATTGGGACTTTTCTTTTTTCTGTATAATATTTTATTTTTTGCTGTCATATTGTATTACTTTGTATTTATAATAAATAAATTAATCCTTGAAAAAAAAAAATTCTTATAAAACTTTCACAAAAGCGATAATAACAGGGCGAAGTGTTAATTTGTTATAGTTTTTAATTGCATTTATTCAGTCACTCTTTGCCTAATTTATATATTCTTAAAAATCTTCACTTCAACCATAGAAATATAAAATAAAAAAATTAATTTAATACTCACGCAAATGCTTTGCCTTTGTGGGATTTTTTGTTCATACATTTATGATGTTAAGCTTTTCTATTCTACTTTTCATTATTTAATCTACGTATTATATGTATTGTATCAAAAATATTTATTAAAAAGAAAACACTTTTGGAAATATAAGACCATATTGTTAATCACTTGTACATATCTATTAATTATTGGACAATTATAATAGATATGTACAAGTACATGTACTTGGACAATTATACCAAGTCGGTGGACATCTTCAATTTATCTTTGAATAAATATAAAATATTGTTATTGAGGCAGTTCAGTTATGTACAATAAAAATGTATTTTTCTAACTATGCTATACATGTAAAAGCCCCGAAAAAGGGCGTTTATTAATAAATAAATAAAATCACTTTTAAATCGTGATAAAGTTTTTAAAATTTTACCGACACCTTGGAGATCTAACTCCTTTGGTGTTTCTAAATGGAAAATAAAGGTTTCCAAAAATGACTTATCGATATTAATATTCAAATAACCTACATCGATTTCGTGTCGGTAATGAAATACTTTATACTTAGCACCTATGGTAGAAATCTGTACCTTTCTGAACCTGTAATTGGTTTGAAACTTTGCTACTTATTGATTACCAGCTGCACTTAAAATTGCAAACAAAAAATTGTAAATAATTTTAACATTAAACCTCTTAAGTTATTCTTTGAACATAAAATGTCATGAAACGCCTTAACTCATACAGCGATAAACTTTTTTATTGCCGTTTTAGTATTGATTTTTTTTTATCATTTATTATTTTCAACAGTTCTCCCCTGACCTTGGAAATTACTCGATCAATACTCACATGCAGCAACCTTCTACCATTTTTCCTGGACATCACTTGAGAGGGTCAATATTCAAATGCAGCCACTTTCTACCATTTGTCTTGGACATCACTTGAGAGGGTCAATATTCAAATGCAGCCACTTTCTACCATTTGTCCTGGACATCACTTGAGAGGGTCAATATTCAAATGCAGCCACTTTCTACCATTTGTCCTGGACATCACTTGAGAGGGTCAATATTCAAATGCAGCCACTTTCTACCATTTGTCCTGGACATCACTTGAGAGGGTCAATATTCAAATGCAGCCACTTTCTACCATTTGTCTTGGACATCACTTGAGAGAGTCAATATTCAAATGCAGCCACTTTCTACCATTTGTCCTGGACATCACTTGAGAGGGTCAATATTAAAATGCAGCCACTTTCTACCATTTGTCCTGGACATCACTTGAGAGGGTCAATATTCAAATGCAGCCACTTTCTACCATTTGTCCTGGACATCACTTGAGAGGGTCAATATTAAAATGCAGCCACTTTCTACCATTTGTCCTGGACATCACTTGAGAGGGTCAATATTCAAATGCAGCCACTTTCTACCATTTGTCCTGGACATCACTTGAGAGGGTCAATATTCAAATGCAGCCACTTTCTACCATTTGTCCTGGACATCACTTGAGAGGGTCAATATTCAAATGCAGCCACTTTCTACCATTTGTCCTGGACATCACTTGAGAGGGTCAATATTCAAATGCAGCCACTTTCTACCATTTGTCCTGGACATCACTTGAGAGGGTCAATATTCAAATGCAGCCACTTTCTACCATTTGTCTTGGACATCACATGAGAGGGTCAATATTCAAATGCAGCCACTTTCTACCATTTGTCCTGGACATCTCCTGAGAGGGTTAATATTTAAAAGCAGTCACATACTTTTGGTTCTGGACATCACTCGAGAAGATTAATATTCAACTGCAGCCAAATCTACATATGTTATCTACATATGTTAAGCTCGCTGAAAGAAATACATAGTTTGTATTGGACTCTAATACAAACAATTTCTAACTGCATACACATTTTTATAGTTCCTATATAATATTACATCTCTTTAGGCTATACCTCTCATGCTAGGCATTTAAATATAGTTTTATCTGTTACCTCCTCATGGTTGTCAAAACTAAAAGATCATACAGGTGGCATTTCCAAGGTGTCACTTATACAATAAATAATCAATAAAATACAATCGTACTTTAACGAAAACGGGCACTTCCATTACTGTCTAAAATATTCTAAATGTTCTCTTAAAAAGGTTTCTATCATTTTTATTTCAAAATTATTTAACACTCATCTTAAGATTCGCTTTTATCATGCAATTTGGGAGGCGGGAATGGGTACCGCCGCCCCGGGAACCTTTATTGGATAACCAACACCTCTGCCATAGGTCACCCCGAGTGGTTCGCTACGTTTGGTGATTTAGCAGGGTGAGGTATGTCTGGGTCTTGGAGGCGAATGACCAGGACAAACTGAACCCCAGATTCCTACCCACCCCTTAAACCCTTTTCCTTCCCAGAACTCTCCTCTCCTTCCTTTCCTTAAAAAACCCTCCACACAGCATCCCCAAAGATGACATGGGCCCTGAGGGAAATTATGTTCCTCAGGGCCTCCTGTGTGGAGCTTATGTAAAAAAAAAAATCACTTAAAAATCTTTTTTTTTTCATTATGTTATTTTTTACTTACATATATATTTATAAACCATAAGGATAAATATTTTTTAAGTTTTTGTTTTTGTTGAAAGTGGTATGAATGAATGACACAATGAATGATAACATTTTGTTTGATCCTGAACACTTTGTTGTTAATTCATTTGTTATTTTTCCACAATTTTCAATTCATTTGTTATTTTCAATTCATTTGTTATTTTCAATTCATTTGTTATTTTCAATTCATTTGTTATTTTCAATTCATTTGTTATTTTCAATTCATTTGTTATTTTCAATTCATTTGTTATTTTCAATTCATTTGTTATTTTCAATTCATTTGTTATTTTCAATTCATTTGTTATTTTCAATTCATTTGTTATTTTTCCACAATTTTCAATTCATTTGTTATTTTTCCACAAATTTTCTACATTTATCAATTATCATTTTTATTTTTATTTTTAAAATGTAAGTATTTTACCGATATTTATGTGTGTTATTTTGAATAAATGGTGAAATTATTAACCCCGATACAGGTAAAGCCTAGTGGGGTTAATAAATACATGCTAAAAATGATTTTAAATTGTGAAGAAGCAATAAATAAATGGTTGATATTTAAAAATGTTTTCAATTTGTTCTCTGTGTTAATAATATTATTATTTTATAATGTGTACGTCATTATGCACTTGTATAAATTGCATAATATGGGTATGTACATTTACATGTGAGTTGTATATACATGGTGGTCCAAATTTTTTATTTTTTATTTTTCATTTGGCCACCCCGTGAATTTGTTACATGTATTCATAGTAATAACATAGTAAAATTTCAGCGAGATTGCCCAAGTAGAAAGGGGTGCTCAATCGAGTGTTGTTTTTGAATTTTTTGTGTAAAATGCTTAATTTTAACTTTTTGTTATAGGACAATTTCGTATGTTAAACAATTAAATAAATATTAAAATAAACCACTGAAGAGTTCTATAGAGAAATTTTAACAGTTCTGATACTTATTTAGTAGACTGTGGAGTGAATCAGTGCAATAAAATGTGTTCATCTAAGACGAAATTTTTCTGGGGTTCGAGATATTGAAAATAAATTGGGGTTCGAGATATTAAGCCATTGTGAGGCTTAACCAACTTCCTACTCTTCGGCAAGTTTTACTCCATTATCACCACATATTAAATGAATCCAAAAATGTGAAAGATTCCGTGCATGTACTTATTCAAGAACTCATGGAAGTATTGAGTGAATCCAGTATTCCGACCAGACAACAAAATCACTGCATTGAAAAAATGATTACGTTTCATGAGAACTGGCTGCTATTTATGAAAAATAAAGGAAGAAATTCTAAAGCACAAAGAAAAGGAGAGTATTTGTTTACAAAAGAAATAGACAAACTTTTTGATATTGCCCGCAAGCTCTTTGAATTTGATAAAAATTATATTATCCTCCTATCGCGGAGGGCAGAGCGTTTCTCATCGATAAAAGAGTAGAATGTAAGAAGACGTACTCAATCGTCAAGAAACTAGAAAAGGTCAAAGAACGTTCTCTAAATCGGAAACAAAGATCTGAAGATGCGAGAGAAATGGCTCTATCTGGAGATAATCAAGTTCGTGATGATTTATTTATTTATTTTTTATTTTTTTATTTATTTATTAAAAGAAGTTTATACAATGAACAAAAAATTGTGTTAATTCATCCGCCATGCTAGGGATGTCCCTGTGTTATGGCGGATGCAGTTTACAGATTGTGTAGGTACAGTGTACAGCTATTAACTTATGCAATTCATTTAAGTAGTTTAAGTAACATATTTAGTAACAAATTAAGTTAGTAATTTAATTAACACATTAAATTAATTTATGTTACAAGTTGTATCAATTATATTACAATTCAATTAAAATAGCAAATTTTTACTCATCATCGTTACTGAATGTAAGGATCCATTTTGATAATTTTTTTTTTAAGATATGGGGTTGGGTTTCGGATTTTAGGTTCTCGGGGAGAAGGTTAAACATTTTAGGAGCTAGGTACATGAAATGTCTTTGAGCTGATGTGGTGCGTAGTGTAGGAACATTGTAGTGTCGTTTGGTTATTGTTCTGGTGGTGTAACTGTGATGTAAAAGAGTTTTTTTCTTGTATTTGAACATGAAATGTGTTAGTGTAAATTTTAGATGAAGTTGCCGTATGTTTAAGACATTATATTCTGTGAAGAGTCTATTGGAGTCGATTACGAAGAGCTTATAAAGCTCACCATGATTGTTTTGAACAAACCACCTGCGAAGATATTTTGGAGCGCTCCATGTCCGATTCATCATGCTCGTTGGATGGCGAAATTGCTGTATGCTTTGAAGATTTTTCTCTTTCGAAATAATTTAGCATTCAAACTAACCAAGAGAGAAAAAAAAAACAAATTGTTCCATTTGTTAATTTTGGTGTGCTCGTCTACACCAAAGTTTGGATCGAAGAGCCTTTGGTAGCAGATGCACCAGTAAATGGCATTACTTTGGAAGAACTTAAAATTGTACGAAGCCATTGTTTTCTAAATCAGTATAGCAGCTAGGGGTGTCTTAGAGCGTCACTTGTGGTATTTTTCAGAAGAGCTAGTAAGTTGCATTTGCCTCGTTTTCTGACAAGCTGTCTGATACTGAAACAGGCAATTGTTCAAAAAATAAATTCTGATGGCGGTAATCATTCAGTACGAGGTGATTCTGCTAAGCTTGCCTCAGAAGTTACATTATAAGCTTCCTTTTCTTGCAATTACCCCCTGATACTTGGAATGACAATGTTGATTACCTTCAAGGCAATGCTGCGTCAAAAATTTACAGCTTATGATACAGTTAATGATACAGCGGAGAGAGGTGTTAAACCATTTGAAGATTACAACACGATACTCACTAAGAATGAGGAAGAAAAGCAATTTTTACTTCACATCGTTGAACAAAACAGAAAAATCGTTTCTACTGAAACATTCAAAAGGGAGTTAACAAACATGGTTTTGAAAGAATGTGACCAATATTATGTTAATTATTGCTTTGTTACCAAATTTCATTCACATTTAAACACTTTGTGTACTTATTTGATTAAAATACTTGTAATATTAATAAATCTTAAATTACGTGTTTACTTAAAATTCTGAACTTTTTGTCAGAAACTTCAAATTCGATGAGCATCCCTTTGTATATAAGATAGGGGGCTGAAATTTTTTACACATAATAGGAATAGTAGGTGTAACAAATCAAGGGGGTGGCGACACCTATATTTGAATAATTTTTTTTTACTATATGAGGCTTGGACCACCCTAATATACATACATTCATTTTAGAAGGCGGTACCGCCGCCTCGGGAACCAATTATTGGATTACCAACACCTCTGCCATAGGTCACCCCAAGTGGTTCGCTACGTTTGGTGACTTAGCGGGGATGCCCGGGTTCATGGGATGAGGTTTGTCAACAAGGCCTTGGCGGCCAATGTGTCTGCCCACCTGTTGCGTGGCGGGCCGGATCGAGAGAGACTGGTCGAGGAAGTCTTTTAACCTCCAGTCAGAATCCCTCGATCCATCAGTTAAGTTAGACACACTGACCCCCGGATTCCTACCCACCCCTCATACCTTTATTCTTCCCGTCACTTTCTCTTCTTTCTTTCCCTTAAAAGACCCTCCACACTCCACACAGCATCCCCTAAGATGACATAGGCCCTGTGGGAAATTATTTTCTTCAGAGTGAAGCTAATGTAAAAAATAATTCTGTGTGAAGCTAATGTAAAAAATACATTAAGAGGAACGTATGCGCGGCCCATTTAGGCCAGTTTCATACAAATATCAAATTTGGATTTGAGCTCAAAATACCCAACCAAACTGAAAAAAATATTTTTGTTACCAAAAGGTATATCAAATATCTAGTACGGGTGTGGCTACTTTATTTATTTTTGCTTTACACTGTAAGATATAGGCCATTAAAGATTTTAGTGTTTCGTGATTTTAGAGGCAATTATTTGTGAGTAATTAATTTCTAAAAATGATATCATTTTTTTTTCTATGCCCCTGATAACTTATATCCCTTTTGTTAATATTTACAGACTTTTAACTCAACAACCATTTCATCAAATTATTATAATATTTAAAAACATTTTTTTTTTTTTTTTTAGAAAACATAGGATAGATACGAAATTGTTAAATTAAAAAAGAGAGGTTGTCTTTACTCAAACGTATTATATATTTTCTTAAAAACACATTCGAACTTTCGGATAGGAATACATCGAAGAAAGATTTAGTTTTTATTTTTCTGTTTCACAAACCAATGAGTTCATATTTTTTTTTCTTTGTAGCTTTAATATATTATCATTCAAATTTTTTGTACTTGGTAACTCTTCTCAGTAGCTTTTTACTATTAATATTAAATTTAATTGTTTTATTGCTTTTTAATCTTGCACTTGACTGTAGATTTAACAAATACAAATGTAATCAGCACTTATGTCCTCATTCATTTACTAGTATTTTAAGTTCTACAAAAAAGAACGTAACTACATAATGTGAACTAAACCAGGCAATTTGACTGTCCTAAAACGGGAAATCTCTTAGTTGGACAGTCAAAGTTTTCTTATAATGTGTATGTATTTTTTGTTCAAATAAATAAATAAATAAATAAATAAATAAATTGAAAAACATTAAAAAAATGGCTCAAGCGCCTTGCAGCTGTATGGCGCTTAAGCCATTTTATGTTTTTTTTTACAAAAACACAAAAAAAAATAATAGGTGTTGGACAGTTGGGGTCGGGGTTAGAGGTTGGGCGGTTCCTTGGCTGAGTTTCCAATGACGACATGCGGAAGAAAAAAAATTGTTTCACTTAGAAGAAAAAATATTTTTTTTAAAGTCTTCGACAAAGTCACCGGAGAACATTATTTCATGTACGTTTTTAGCTCCAAGTCAGGAATTACTGGTTAAAGTAAGTCAAGCTCAAGCTGAGCTGCAAGGCGCTTGAGCCATTTTTCCTTTCCAGCCTCGATATTACTAACCTATAGTGTGTTACGTTCTGTTTATTTAAATTTTTTTATTAATTTTAATTTTTGAAAAATTATCTTTTCGTCTTTTAATTATATGTGCCATAGGTCGTCCCAAGTGGTTTACTACGTTTGGTGATTTAGCAGGGGTGCCTGGGTTCATGGGATGAGGTTTGTCTAGGTCTCAGAGGCGGATGACCAGATTCCTTCCCACCCCTTAAACCCTTTTCCTTCCCAGAACTTTCCTCTCCCCCCCTTTCTTAAAAAAAAACCCTCCACACAGCATCCCCAAAGATGACATAGGCCGTAAGGGAAATTATTTTCCTCAGGGCCTCCTGGAGGCTGTGTAAAAAAAAATATAGCTGTACCAAGTTATCATGTTGTTATGTGAATCCTATTCATCCATGTTGCACTACCTCCTTCTTTAGCCAACGTTTCGGACAGCGTTACAGTGTCCATCATCAGGGCAAATGTGTAATTGCGTATTTATTTTTTTTTTAAATTTAATTTATTTATTTATTAGAAAAAACAGCATTGCAAAAACGGTTATACAAGATACATAATCATTATGTTAACAGTTAAAACATTTATTTAATAAGTGCTATTTCACGCTTAAAATCATTGCAGGAAATGTGGAAAATATCCACATTTCCTGCAAGGCATTAACCTAGTAAGTCTTCCCAGGGGCATCACCATTGGTAAGTTAGTTCTGCACCTGGGACGAATCAAAAGCCTGTGATGGCGACCTCGCGTGAAATTATCCGGGACATAAAATCCTATTTCAGCCAGAATATCTAGTACCGATATAAAACCGTTTAGAAGCTTATAAGCCATCAGCAGTAATGCGACATCTCTTCTGGAACTAAGGCTGCAGATACCCAGCATTCCCGAGATAAATGCTATTGGAAACAGCCATGGGTAAAAACCTAACTCTCTCGTATAGAGGTATCGCAATTTTTTTTTTTGTATTTTCTCAACCATTAGTATATAGACGATGTCCTCAGATCCCCATATCTGAGATCCACTCTCGAGAATTCTACGCACTAAGCTAAAGTAAAGCAGCCTTATTACTGTAAGGTTGGTCAAATTGTTTGAATTGTGTATGACAAAACCCAGCATCTTTGTCGCTGATTTACAGATCTTTTCAATGTGAGCGTGAAATGTTAAGCGAGCGTCATACACAATTCCTAAGTCCTTGCAAGTCACCGTGTTTCAATGACGTGTCTTTCATTTTATAATTAAAATATATGGTCTTTTGTGACCTCGTAAAGCACATAATGAACATTTTTGGAAGTTGAAGTCGAGTTTATTATCGATACTCCAGTCGATGATTGCGTTTATATCTTCCTGGAGTTTTCTACAGTCTTCTAATGATCTTATTCTCAAGAAGAGTTTAATGTCATCTGCAAAAAGTAAAAAACGGACGAATTTGATTTTTTCCTGAATGTTGTTTATAAAAATTAAAAACAATAAGGGTCCTAAATTGGATCCCTGCGGTACACCAGAGTTTGTAGGATACGTGTTAGAGTTAAACTCACCATAGGACACAAATTGTTCCCTTTCGTTCAAATAATTAACAAAAAATTTCAGTAAGTTTTCGGAAAAACCAATTTCTTCGAGTCTATTTAGGAGCACTAAGTGATCCATAACATATTGTGGCCTTAAGATGAAGCCATAGTAAATAATGCAAAATCACACAAAATCATGTGTTTTTGTTTTGAAAATTTGATCGCTTAGAAATATTATAAATGCTTCAATTAAATACTGCGTGTAGAACATATCTTGGCCCTTAAAAATATCGGTCATTTTTTTTATAAGTCTTTTAATAAGCCTAGAAAAAAATAAAGTAACAGGTCTTTAAAAAAACACTTTCAAGTGCAAACTCTCCTACTTACGAACATCTTTTCGGATATGGTTTTATTGCTTATTGTAGCAAATTTAGTTTCTTTTATGATAATCGCAAAAAAAAAAATGATATTTACGCCCGATATTCACAAAATAAAATAAAATATGCATATTTGCGTTGTTATTTCACAATACGGCTGGCGGCCGACGAATGCGGGTTTTCAAATTGACCCTTATGTCGTTCACCGAAGGACTACTGGCTTGCCACACCCTACTTTCTTTCAAAACTCCCCTGGCCGGAGCAGGGAGCGGACGTGTGACTCCACGTCGCTCGGTTCCGTGAAATCAATTTTAAATTTCCTTGTTATTACAATAAACAATGTGTAAAAAAGGAGTTAATGTTTTTTTTAGGTCTTTACGAAATCAACCTGTAAAAAAAAATTCTCAAATACCTTTTTCAACCGTTCCAAAAGCTTTTTCTCAAATATTTTTAAACTCCTCCCACAATGGGCGTGAATTCCGACTTCGATTTTTCCCTGGACTATTGGATCCCCTTAACACCCCAAAAACAAATAACGAAAATACTTTTTTCCGTGAAAATCTAAAAAGGTATCCCATTCCATCCAATTTATAAACATGTGTTCACTTTAGTTATAGGTAATATTATTATTATTATTGGTGTTGTGAGTGAGGACACATTTTTCAATAAATGAATCCATCTGCTCCCACTGCGGTGCAAAGCGATGTTCCGAGAGAGAAAAATTTTTCCTCAGGGCCTCTTGTGTGCAGCTAATGTAAAAAAATTCTAAAAAATTGGTTTGTAATCTGGAAATCGGATAAACACATCCGATTTTATTTATACGGGACACCTATTGACCTTTTCTAAGTCACATTTTCTTTGATTTATTAGTATTATCTCCTTCAATGATATAAATCATTTTAGTTTTAAGCATAATTTAAACGTCTTTTTGTTAGTGGACTTAATCAATTGTTGAAATGGCGAAAAGTTATGATATTTTAACTCGACTGTCATAATCCATCAGTTATAATTTCCGCTGGAACCCTATTAAGTGGAAAAAAACCTTATTTTTTAAATTTTCACATTCGAATTCCATGTGCTCCAGAATAAGGAACTCCAGTGAAAAATATTGTGGCTTTAAAAAAATATGTTAATGCAGACCAATAAACGCTGATTCTGAATATATAAATTTTATTAAATAATATTAAACGTAGAGTTTAAAAAAAAATATTAAAAAGTCCATTTTAAAACGTGTCATTAAAACACCCTGTCATTGGTATTGGTATTGCTGGATTTGGCGGCGTGACGTCACCGCGCCGCGTCACCTGGGTCAAAGTTGTATAGAAATGTAAGACGCAAGCCGTTCGACATTCCGTGTTACTGGTATAAACCTCTATAAAGAGATTTGGACATATAATAGTTTTTGTTTTTATTGAAACATTATTTAGGCCTAAATAATTCAGTATCAAAAATAAAGTATCTCTATTAGTTTATCAATATTATTTAAAATATTCAAAAACTCTAACTGTACAAAAAACTACCATAATGCCCAGTAAAACGCTCCAATGCTGAAATTCAAAATGGCGGGAGTCGAACAGCTGATTCCAGTTCCATACAAAATTCAAACTTCGGTTGATCATGATGACGTCACACTAGATTCGGTGGTTTTCGGGGATCTTGAAAATTTAAAACTTTGAAATTTATTTTAACTATTAAACCTAACTATAAAAATAAAAATAAATATGCAGTTATTTAAGTTAGAAGGTCATTATTCATTAAAAAAATTAAAAAAATTGGACTGGAGTTCTCTATTTGAATATTTGGACCCACGAGTTGTCCCACGCTCATGCGAACTCTGGCGGCATAAGAAGATAGTATACAAGGCGGCCATCATGAACCGGAACTGGAACAATCAAAAAAAGTTTACAGATATATCGGGTACCGCTGTGGGTACCGCCGCCCCAGTAACCATTTATTGGATGACCAACACCCCTGTCGTAGGTCACCTCATGTGCTTCGCTACGTTTGGTGACTTAGCAGGGGTGCCCGATTTACGGGGTGAGGTTTGTATAGGTGGCGGCCAATACATTTTCGCAACTACTGCGTGGCGGGCCGGATCGGGAGAGTTTGGATGAGGGAGACCTCCAGCCTGACTCTCTCTCTCTTGGGAGGGATGGATTCATACGTCCGTCACTCTTACCCAAATTCCTACCCACCCCTCATACCTTTTTCCTTCCAAAAACTTCCTCTTCTTCATTTCCCTAAAAAGTCCCTCCTCACAGCATCCCCAAAGATGATGCCCTGAGGGAATTTTTTTCTTAGGGCCTTCCGTGTAAAGAGAGCTATTGTAAAAAAAAATAGATCACACGACTGATGTAAAACTTCTATGAGAGGAAGAGAGAAAGAAAATGTGCGCGCGCACTGCTCTCTCTTGCTCCTACAGTGTGATACAGACAATAGGCTTGTACTGTGTCTTAGATGTACGAAACGCAACTGGCTATGAGAGAAAGAAAATGTGTGCTCGCACCTATCTCTCTTGCCCATATACAAAACGTAACTCTCTCTTTTTCTATCTTCACCAACTTATATCTCCGTCACAATTTGTGTTCGCCTCGCCCGACACTTTTCGTAACGCTCTCGTCACGCGTTAACCAGTTTCCTCCCCAAGTCAAGCGTGCGTAAAGATTTAATTCAAAAATCATGTGTGCAGTTCACAGAAGTGAAACCTTCGAAAACTAAACTACGAGAGAATGAGAAAAATGCAGAGTGTAGGGTTTATTTATTATAATATTGTTACAAGTTTTAAAACTGTTTTACATTTTATTCTACGAAACATCGCACAAAAATGACACTGATTAGTTTATCTCACTCTTTCGCAGGCTAAATCCTGTGGATCGTTTCCGTTTCTTCGAGTTTCAAATCAAAACGGTGCTAAAGAAGTTTTCACTTCAAAAGACATCTGATGTACAAAACGATCGAGTTAGAATAGGACGGCGCTACGCTTGATCAACTATCTCAGGAATGCATAAAATGCAGTCAGTTTAAATTGCATTTTCACGTTACATAAAAGAGTGTCGACAATTCTAACAAAAACCCATTATCTAAGAAAAGTAACAATAAATTTGTAAAGAAACATAAATAAAACAGTTTAGAGCTATTTTCTCTTACCTACTTACAATGTTATGTGACAATGTTTTTTTCTGTAAATATTGTAGGTAATCGCTTTCTTTCTATGTTTGGGTGTTTTACTACTGAGTAATGCAAAATCGTGTGTTTTTAGTTTGAAAATAAATGCCAACTACTTCGACGGCCTCCGTGGTCCCGAGGCAAGACTCTCGACTCACAATCCGAAGGTTGCGGGTTCGAACCCGGCGTGCGCAAATAAATTTTATTTGATTAATTTGTGTTATTTCACAATTTATTAATTTAAAATAATAAATAGTATATTTGCGGCACGTTCCAGAGTGGAAGATACTATCAGTATCGCCCTGGTGTAAGTCAACCATTCAGAATTGAAACGTTGCTTGAAATGGCTTTAGCCGTGTTTAGTGACCAGATCTGAATAGCCAGGTACTTCCCCGCCTTCCTCTTCCCTATCTCCTTCCCCTCCCCACTACCTTCAGCCTCACAACATACCCTGATTGGGGATGCCACAGTCTCACTGGCTCCAGACGGGAGCAGTTGGGACTCTTGTGCGGTATTAACTGTAAAAAAAAAAAAACTGAGAATAAAATCAACTCAACACCTCCTTGAAAAGTCATTAAAAGCTATGAAAAAAAATAATTTTAAATTAGGCGATAACCCTAACCTAACGAAACCTATTTAACCAATTTTTTTATATATTACTTATCTGAGATGGTTCTGAGTTGGTTTCATTCCGAGTTGTCCGGTCACCGAAAATTAGATACCTAAAGCCTCGATGACATTGAGCGAGTTTACAAGCTACTAGCCGGCGAAATCACTATCTTTTTTATTTTTATTTTTTTACATGAGATCCACACAGGAGGCGCTGAGGAAAATAATTTACCTCAGGGCCTATATCATCTTTGGGGATGCTGTGTAGAGGGTTTTTAAAGGAAAAAGAGGGGAGGAGAGTTCTGGGAAGGAAAAGGGTTTATGGGATGGGTAGGAATCTGGGGTTCTGTGTGTCCTGGTCATCCGCCTCCAAGACCTAGACAAACCTCACCCCATGAACCCGGACACCCCTGCTAAATCACCAAACGTAGTGAACCACTTGGGGTGACCTATGGGCAGAGGTGTTGGTTATCCAATAAAGTTTCCCGGTTCAGCGGTACCCATTCCCGCCTCCCAAATTGAAAATCTGCTAGTAAACTCGCCCAGTGTCATCGTATTACTAGCTAACTAGCAGATTTGCGTGGCAATCTACGAAAAATGTTGAAAGGCGGTCAACTTTATGGCCTACAAACAGCTGATTTCGTGACTGTCAGAATTAGTTCACGCGGGAGCCGTAATTCTTGCTACTGGCTAGCGTGTGGCGCTAGCTGCGAGCTCAAGTTTTTTACAAAATGTCGACCGAATTGGTTCGCGCGAGAATAGCTAATGAAAAAAACTCCTATTTGCTGCATTTACCCTTCTTTCAATATCTCTATCAGCCTAAATATCTCTCGTGTGCACACTTCCAAAATACACAAACTCATCCACCTGCTCCATGTATTCATCATTCACAACTATATTACACACTGTTTTCGTAATCTCTTTCAGAAATGACTTTGGACTAAAAAAAACATTTTTTTAATCTTATATATAAAAATCAATATTTGTTTGTTTGTTCATATGTTATGCGCTGCCGTACCGTTCATCCGATTGCGATGAAACTTTGTTGATTTGTTGTGCGCATGCTCGCGAAGGTTATAAGCTATATATAATGGTAAGCTCTGGCATACTGGAATTTATATAAATGAAAATGAGTGTATTTAATATATTTTAGCGGCAGGGAGAGAAGGCAGAAGGGGAAGGTTAATTAAGGAGGTGGGGTTAGGGGAAGGGATGATGAGGGAGGGTGAAAGCATGGAAGGTAGAAGGGGAACGCGAGAGGAAGGGGAAGCGGGAGGGGAACGGGGATGCATGGGAAAGGAAATGCAGGATAAACAATTTATTTATTTGCATTGCAACGCATGCCGGGTAACAGCTAGTATTTAATAAGTAAGTTTTGGTTTGCATTTCTTAAAAGGTTCTTACTGTAACCCCTTTAAACAAATTCAACATCCAAAGCCATTATAATAATCAGTAAAATCGCTAGATGGCACCTAGTCACGCCACGCTCTCTAGGTACTACAGTGGCCTGTAGATCTATATTTTATACAGTAGGCGCTCGATTTACGTTGTTAAAAAAATATATAATATACTTGTAATAAGTGACAATAAACTACGGTGGGAAGATCACGTAATAGATACTGGCATACATCTTCAGGTCATTATGAAATATTATAAATAAAAATACACTAAAAGCGGTGTACTTTTCCTTATGTCAATCAATTATATCTTACGGTATAGTAGTCTGGGGGGATGCTCTAAAACGATATTAGATCCATTAATTAAGGCTCAAAAATTGATAATGCGGACTATTTACAAAGTACACTTTATTCACCCCACGAAGGAATTATTTGAGGATTTCTAAGTACTCATACGTCAAAATCCTTATACGTCAAAATCACATCCTCCTAATACAAATTAAAAAAAAAAGTTTTTTTTTAATTTTTAATCAACCTGTAGTCCATCAAATCCAATTATATTATTCTACCAACAAAAACCTCAATGGTACAGACACAATTTAACTTTCTTGCTCCTAAAATTTTCAATAATTTAAAAATAGAAATTAAGTCAATAGCCAAATGACAGTTTCAGGAAGGCGCTTGGGGACGTTTTGATAAATGATTGTGATAATGATAGTAGCCTGTTTCTCGTACTCAGATAAAGGTGTATATATTGTTTAAATGTGTGTGGTCATTTCGCCAATTAGTGTACTTCGTGAGGCTGAGAGGAGTGTATACTATGTAGAGAGGGGAAGGAGATAGGTATTTATACTTCTGCGGTTTAATCAATATCTTTCTTTATATATAAAAATCTCGCGTCACGATGTTTGTTCGAGATAAACTCCGAAACTACTAAACCGATTTTGTTAAAATTTAGCTTACTTTGTGTAATTTGTTCCAACTTAAGAGATAGGATAGTTTTTATCTCAATCATTCACGTTAATATTTATTATTGCGAATTAAATGTTCATTAAATGTTTGTTATAGGACAATGCTTTGTAATCATTTGTAAGTTCCTAACAGATGGCGGTGTGAGGTAATTTATCGACACATTGGTTATCAGGTTGGGTAACCATCCAGTGGATGGCGTTGTGTTTCACAGCAACGCGTGGCCGGATCAGCTAGTATATTACAAAAGAAAGTGTACTACAACGTGCGTGCCGCTAAAACTCAGAAACGAGTTCCGGTGCGATCATGGGAGTTATATGGAGTGGTAGTCCTCTTTCCCCAATCCATGAAGAACGTTCCCATTTTTAGATGAAGGGCGTGCTTTTGAATATATAAGGGCTGGAAGTTTCACCCTCCAGAAATTCCTAGAACAGTCAGTGTTTCAAACAATAAATAAATACAGTGCAGATCACGTGTTTCTGCTCTGAATTATTTCCATAAATTTAAAATGCTATTTTTGAGCAATATAAAATTTGCAGTAACTTAGTTGCAATGCCACAGTCCCGACTTCTGGGTTGTTAGGACGTTTGTGCAGTGAATATTTAAATTAAAATATATTTATATACGCCCCGGTTAAGCCGCTTCCCGGTTAAGCCTAGCCCGATAAATCGAGTTTCCACGTACTTCTAGCATACCCGAAGCAGAGTTGAACACGAACCGCGAGTCCGGGACAGCGCCGCCTGTCTCCGCCGTCTCCGAGGGAATGCTGTCAGTATCGCCAAAGACGCTAATCGGTCGGTGGCACAGTTCAAGAACGCGACCTCAACATACCTTCACAAGGGGTTCAACAACTAACTAACATGGGAGAGGGCACCTGGAATGAGACAATCCAAAGTACACTAATGAACGGACTAGGGGGTCTAGAGCGAGCAATTTTTTTTTCACATTAGCTCCACACAGGAGGCCCTGTGAAAAATAATTTGCTTATGCTATCTCAAGGGATACTGTGTGGAGGTTTTTTTAAAGGAAAGGAAGGAGAAGAAGTTCTGGGAAGTAAATAGGTATGAGAGGTGGCTAGGAATCTGGGGATCAGTGTCTCTAGAAGTGGCGGACGTATGAATTCATCCCTCCAACTGCGGTGGGTCGAGGGATTCTGACTGGAGAGGTCAAAAGACCTCCCTCAACCATTCTCTCTCGATCTGGCCTGCCATGCTGAAGGTAGGCAGATGCATCGGCCGCCAAGACCTGGATAAACCTCAGTTCATGTGGTGAGATTTGTCTAGGACGGAGGCGTCTGCCCATCAACTGCGTGGAAGGCCGGATCGAGAGGGGTCCGGACTCTCCCGACCCATCGCCGTGCGTCGCAATGGGAGGGATGGATTCATACGTCCATCACTCCTGAACACACTCACCCCCAGATTCATACCCGCCTCTCATACCTTATTCTTTTTTCCTTCCCAGAACTTCCTATTCTTCTTTTCCTAATCAAGACCCTTTATACAGCATCCCAAAGATGATATAGACCATGATGGAAATTATTTTCCTGAAGGCCTCCGAGTGGAGCTGATGTACAAAAAAATATGTTTCTTTTATACATAACAGGAGGCCCTGAGGAAAATAATATCCCTCAGGGCCTATGACATCTTAAGGGATGGGAAGGTGTCTGGGGGTCAGCGTGTCCTGGAGCGACGGACTGTAAATCCTTCCACAGCGATGCAAGTCGAGGGGTCGAGATAGCTCGGCTGGAGAGGTCAAAAGACCTTCCTCAACCAGCCTCTCTCGATCCGGCCTGCCTTGTAGAAGGCGGGCAGATGCATCGGCCGCACAAAACCCGGACAAAGCTCACCTCACGAACAATAACAATTTCATCTACCTACAGATTAGACGTGTCATCTTTGCTCATACGAATTTAAAGAAATAAACACAAATAAAGCTATTTTCAAGCGGTAAAAAGTGCAGAATAGATTTATTTCGCGATCGTGCGTTGTCTGTGCGTTTTTAAAATTTAAAAAAAGCGACTCTGTGCTCTATTTCATAGTTTTGAAAAAAGGATAATAACACACAACAATATAGTGAAGTAAATAAATAATAAACAGTGAAATACAACGAAATATAAAGTGCATCCTAAATAATCTATAACCTCAATAAAAACTGTGTTTTTTTTTTTAAACTTGAGAAGTGAATTTAAAACAACTAAAATAAAGATTTCAATTAATTGATAACTATTATTAATAACTTTATAACCTGTAAAATCTCGGCTGTTGACACCTAGGAATTGGTCTAGCGGTTAGCGTAACTCACTCGCTTGTCGAAGCCAGCAGCTAAGGAGAGGGGTTCAATCCTCAGTCCGGAAACTCTTTTTTCGCATTTATTTTTATAATTATTACAGCGAAGGCGATAACTTTTAAAAACAAAAAATGAATCCACATCAATTTATGGATTCTGCGAAGGAGGCAATTGATGATTTATTGAATTGTGTACAAGATAAAGTTAATAAATTTAACAAAGAACAAATTCACTTAATTACAACGAAAACAAGTGCTATATTAAACTGGATGGGACATTTAACTATTCAATTATCTGAAGCAAAAGAAAAAATAATTGAACCAACATTCGGATACGGAAAAGTAGCTGAAAACCAAAATAAAACATTGAAAAGTGATTACAAATTAATAGTTTCATCGAACAATGCTGAGGAATCGTCAGAAAATATACAAAATAAAATCAGGAAGAAAATTAACTTATGTAAAATTGGTGCCAAAGTGATCGGTGTTAATGCGATATCTAAAAATAGAATACTTATAAAATGTTCGACAAAGTACGATGCGGAAAAAATGAGTAAAGCTATTGGGGACGAGTTCAAGGACATCAGTGCTACAGAAATTAAAAAGAAGAGACCAACTATAATACTTAAGGGCATTGCTAATGACTACAATAAGGATGATATTATACAAGATATTATCCAACAGAATGAAGATATCAAGGCTGTGATCATAGATAAACCAGAAACTGAGATGACGTTAAAAAAGATCTTGAAAAACAAATATAATAACACTTCTAATTACATATTAGAAGTTAGTACTCAAATAAGAAGAAGGCTAGTCTATACCGGTAAAATCTATGTGGGGTACCAAAGAATACAAGTAGAAGATGCCCTTCCTGTGGTGCAGTGCTACCATTGTTTTGGGTTTTGGACATACTTCTGTCAGGTGTCTTCATAAAGAAAAGGACAAACCATTGTGTACACACTGTGCTGGTGATCATTCCTACAAAGATTGTGCTAACAAAGATAAAGAACCTAAATGTAAAAACTGTGATAACAAAAATAAAAAAATGAACTGGAATATTGATATTAGGCATTCTGCAAACGATAAAACGAAATGCATTGTGTATAAAAAAATGAGCAATTTAGCAAAGGAAAAAATAGAATATTGACTAGCAATAACATTAAACATGTCTCAAAGTAGATGTAGTGATATTATAATACATTTGATTTTTTCTCGTAGAATTTGCTACATTTCAATAAATACAATTCACGTTGCCAAACATTACACATTTATATTTCTATATTATATTAAAGAAAAAAAACATTGTAATAAGATTCTAAATTTCCAAACGTCGTCATTTTCTATTATTGAATATTCATTTTATTACATAAATATTGTTATAAACATTATAAAAGATCACAAAATAATTAACAAAAACAACATTATTATATTACATTATGTTTTTAACAATAATTTCATAACCACACCTTCAATAACATTTTTTTGTTTATTTAAACATGCATATTACTGTGTACTATATCTCACATTCATAAATATAAAAACAGTTTTTAAAAAAATCTTAAAATATTATAAATATTCTGAAATAACACTAGATGTGAACATACAGTTTATTTTATATTTATTAAGTCTTTATAAAAAAGTATTTGTAGCAATTAGCTCTAGATTCAATCACTTTTATATTGTTAAATATTTAAAATTAAACTCTTCAATCTATAATCACAATACTTCTGTTGTTAAACAAAACCAGAAAATAATCTATTCTCACGGGCTGAAAACTGCAAAAGATATTAATTATTGTTCAGGTTTCTCAAATGGAGTCATTTTATATTGCTCTCTTTTCATGTTTACTGGACAGATAATAAGAATACGTGTTAATTGTATTATTTATGTACGGGATTTAATGAACCTAATAAAAATATTAAATTTTATTGTTTTACACAAAAATGAAATATATGTAATATTATTTAATGCTAAATGCATGGAAAACCATTTTGTATCAATATATTATACCATCTGCTATAACATTAAGAAAAATAATTGTGGTATCTTTGATAAAAACAAGTATGTAATTATATCAAGTACAAATTTGAACCTCACACTGCATTATATAGATATATTTATTATAGAAATATTTCAATATGTAAAATCAACCAAACCCGTATTAGAAACTTATTGTATTGCATCAAATTTAACTACGAATTAAATGGCGCAGAATAATTTTTCGTATATTGATAATGATAACGAAATAGAATGTAGTACAGTAAATAATTTAGAAGTTTGGATAAAAAAACAAAGCATAAATGCTTCTGATAATCTTGTTTGTATTCAATTAAATATAAGATCTATACAAAAATATTGGGATGTGTTGCATGTATATTTATTAAATAGTTTGAAGCATATTGACATTCTAATGCTATGTGAAACATCTGTTCAAACTGAAAGTACGAGTTTGTACAATATTCCCGGATATAATGCATATAACTACTGCAGGACTGATAAGTCAGGAGGAGGTATTATATTGTATATTAGAAACAAATTTGAATTTAGACCAAAATCGTTCCAATCACAACATTTTGAAAATATAACAGGAAAGCTCATACTCCAGGACGAAACTAAAGTTAATATAATAGCCATCTATAGACCTCCTAATCTCAGTAAATCTTCATTTCTAACGGAATTATCAGCACATCTTGATACAATTAATAGTAAGGAAAATATTATCTTACTCGGAGATCTAAATCTAAATTTACTAAATGACCAAGATTATATCATAACTTCGTATGAAAACTTACTTACTAACCATTATTTAACTAAATGCATCAATATAGTAACCAGAGAAGCTGTATTAAATGGACAAATAACTCGCACTTGTATTGACCATATATTTGCTAAATTTAGAGGCAAGAAAATAACTGCTTGCGTCTGCGAAAATAATATTGCTGATCATTTTATCACTGCTATTAATATAAAATCTCATAAACGTCCGATAGACTTTGCAAATAAGTATGTTCAAATCATCTCACAAAAGGCTATTGATAGATATATCAGAGATTATAACTGGAGTAAACTTATAGAGGAGAAGGATTGTATTCTATTATATGAAAAAATAAAATCTTTATTTAAAAAATTTTACAATAGTAGTTCAAAAACGATAGTGCAAAAACCGAAAACACGACCTTATGCAATAAATGAATGGGTAAGCAGTGAATTATTATGTAATATAAATAAAAGGGATAAACTATATAAAAAATGGAAAAGTACACCAACAAACAAAACATATGAAACAGAATACAAAAAAACACGAAACCTTGTCAATAAACTTATAAATAAAGATAAAACTAAATACTATAATAATAAATTTAAAACCTGTTTTAATGATACAAAAAAAAACCTGGGATGAGATAAATAATATTTTAGGACGTAAACCCAAAAACGATTGTGATGAAACTATAATACGATACATGTTAAAAGATAGAACTGAGGATTCTGTGTCAAATGATTTTGTGAATTACTTCTCGGATAGCATCAGCAACATGTTACATAAATGCAATCACAAAGCTTCTAATATAGTACTGGAAGAACTACCTCATAGTTTATATATACCAAGAGCAACTATAACTGATATTGAAAATATCGTTAAAAAAATGAAAAACTCTAAAAGCACAGGTATTGACAATATAAGAATGTTTGATTTAAAAAGAAATATAAAAACTCTTGGGCCAATAATAACTCATTTAATCAATATGATAATAAAGCAAGCAAAAATTCCACAAGAATTTAAATGTAGTATCACTAGACCAATATTTAAAGGTGGAAAACACATTGAACTGGGAAATTATAGGCCAATTAGTATTCTACCAGCATTAGAAAAAATTCTTGAAAAATTTTTATCAAATAAATTAAATAATTACATTGAAAAATTCGCTATCATAGATCCAAATCAATATGGCTTCCAAAGAAAAAAAAACACTGAAAAACTACTGCAAGATTTTTCCAATTATATAAATAATCAGTTAAATAATAAATTACATGTTATTGTTTTATTTATCGACAACTCTAAAGCTTTTGACACAATAAACTCTTTAAAAATGCTAAAAACTCTAGAAAAAATTGGAATAAGAGGAAATTTGTTAAATTTATTTAAAGATTATCTTACAGATAGAAAAATATGTACCAAAATAAATAATACATTTAGTAAAACAAAAAATATATCTGCAGGAGTTCCACAAGGTTCCATATTGGGACCTACACTATATATAATCTATGTAACTATAATGAAAAAACTTTTCTCTTTTGTAAAACATTTTGTATTCGCAGATGATACGGCATTGGTCATATCACACAAAGATCTAAAAATTGCAATTGAACTCTTACAAATTGACTTTAATCAACTCTGTAAATGGTCACATGATGCAGGGCTATTAATAAATGCTAAAAAAACTAAAGTAATGCATATAAGATCACCAAATGCCAAATTTCAATTTAATCCTAATATTATTTCTCATAACTTTAATTGCATCCACAAAAATATTCAGATTAACTGTAATTGTGAAAGCTTAGAATTAGTTACTGAATATGTGTATCTTGGTGTTACAGTAGATTGTTTTTTTAAATGGGACAAACATATTAAAAAAACCTGTAAAAGACTCAGATCAATTGCTAGCAGAATGTACACATTAAATTTTTTCCTATCAATTGATACACTTAAAATAATTTATATGTCACTAGCAGAATCAATAATAAGATATGGGTTAACAATATGGGGAAATACTACTGTAACCAACCTGAAACAGGTACAAGTTGCACAAAACGCAATTGTAAAATTATTAGTTGTCCCTAACATTTTCAAACAAAGACACAATACTCCGTTGCTGTTTCAGAGTGCAAAAATTTTACCTGTGAAGGCAATACTATGGTATAAAATTATAATTCAGCATATATTTACCCCGCAGCATAAAGAGAAACTAGATCATAAATATAGCACTAGATTCACGCGTAACGACGGGTTAATAGTTCCGAAATTCAATAATAAGTACGGACAGAGAACGTTTGAATACAACATACCGAAGATATTTAATTTATTACCTGACAATATAAAGCAACATAATTCTATGAATAAGGTTAAATATATGGTGAAAAATTGGTTATTGGAAAAAGAATATTTATTTTGATACTTGATACTTGATAAAATTTATGAAAAAATGTTTAACTGTAGATAAAAGATGTAAACTATAACTTTAAATATATTTGTAAGGAATTATAAGCACCTGCTGTCAAGCCAATTGCAATTGGCTTAGCGGGACTGGATTGTTGATTTATAAAATAAATAAATAAATAAATAAAAAAAAAAAAAAAAAACCCGTGCACTCCTGCTAAGTCACCAAACCTAGGGAACCACTCGGGGTGACTTATGGCAGAAGTGTTGTTTTTCCAATAAACGATTCCCGGGTTGGCGGTACCCATACCCGCCTCCCAAATACAACCCTAATTGCTAATTGTTACACGTGAAAGTTTTATTTTATAATACCTAACCCAAAATTATTATGCAAATTCTTTTTCAAAATATGCACGCAATCCTCCCCTAAAATATAATGCTCGATACCCCCCTCCCCGCCTCCATTTTATTACATTTTTAATTATTTTTAAACCGCATTTAAAAGCGAACGAAGTGTAATTTAGCCATGTAAGTTAGGGTGGCCACGAAGGATTTTTTTTTTAGAGGTTGCAACAAAAGTTGCTTACGAGAATATTTTTTTATATGAACATCACACGCGTACCGACTGTTCCTCGCTGACCAGAGGCACACTGTGTGACTGTGGATTCATGGCAATTGATCCTACGACAGTTGGTCCCCAGGCATACTTATATACAATATGCAGTCGGTTTAGGTTCTACTTACGCTAAACATAACTAAGTGTCCCCGACGGAATATGAAAAGAAGTGATGTTACATCGAATAACAAATGTATAAACATTTTTTCATTTAAATGCATCCAGGATAAAACTACTGTGTTTCCTGGCGTCGCCGATATTGTTAACCAATACTACTGCATACCTTCAAAAAATCAACTAAATGAATTAATTATTTCCGTATTCAAACTATTTTGTTAACCAAAGAAGACACAATACCCTAAAATATATTCAGAATCTTAACGACGTAAGTAAAGAAGCCGTGTATACAAATTGCAACTCGCGACCCGCGTATTCGACGGACCTACAGTCGAATTTGCCCTATCAAAGAAAAGAAGAAAAATAATGTGGGAATCTTAACGACGTAAGTGAAGAAAGCGTGTAAACAAATGTACGCCCGCAGCACGGCGTATTGGACGGACTTACGGTTGAATTCGCCGTAGCAGGCCTGGAGATTCGACCTTTCCGCCGCGTCCATTTTAATTAATTCTGATAGCGTGTTGCTAATATTTAAGATGTTTCTAAATGAATCTCTCCCGAAGTTATTAACTCATCATAGTGACGTCACACTAGGGGGGGAGGGAATGGCAAATGACAAATGTGACGATGTATGACAGGGACGGGGGGGGGGGGGGGGGGGGTCAAAATCATGAAATTCGTGTGACATAATTTATGGATGGCCCCTAAACAGTTCAACGTAAAATATATTAATGGTGAGGTATTGTTTTTATTATTCTTAAATATAAATAATTTACAACGCGCTTTGAAATTTTTTTCATTATATTTACGAATTCGTCGGAATTTATTAAAATGTGAGCATTGAGCAAACCCCAATATTAGGGTATTTACCGCCTTAAAAAATCAACTAAATGAACGAATTCTTTCCATATTAAAACTATGCCAATTAGGTAGTAATCCGCCGACGGTCGGGCGGCCATCATAGCATACCTCTTGTATTTCATTATCTTTGGTCATACCTAAGTCATTCCCAAATTAACTAATCCAAATTTTAATAACGGGCCAGCCTTGCACACATTGCACATGGGACACATCAGTTTTCCAGCCACAGATCAAAGCTCGCGGAATCATAAAACAATTTTCTATGCTAGAGGAATGTAAAAGCGTGTCCCATGTCCATTTTTCGTGTTTTTTTTCAATCGCGGAATGTCTCTTATAAAAATATGGCGCATTTTAATGGGTAGAAATAAAAACAGCGAATGGGCGAATTTTAGGGCGATTAAAAAAATCGTACGGCAATTTGGACGTGGAAATTTTTACGTGGTTGGAATTTTTATATTCAAAAGCATTCCGTTTTTGAATAATAATTTGTGTTTTCATTTTCATCACGGCGTTGTAACCACTCAGTCTTATTGTTTTATTTCATTAGAAAGATATTTTTATGCGTGAATACTGCACAACAATCCAAACAGTTCGGAGCCAGCAGGTCTATGATAACCGCAAATGGGTTACCTATGTAAGGAATGGAGAGGTTAAGGAGTTTTTTTTTTTTTACGTGAGCTTCACACAGGAGGCCCCGAGGAAAATATTTTCGCTCAGGGCTTATGTCATCCCTGGGGATGCTGTGTGGAGGGTTTTTTTTTTAAGGAAAAGGGGGAAAGGAGAGTTCTGGGAAGGAAAAGGGTTTAAGGGGTGGGTAGGAATCTGGGGTTCAGTGTGTCCTGGTGATGCGCCTCCAAGACCTAGACAAACCTCACCCCACGAACCCCAACACCCCTGCTAAATCACCAAACGTAGCAAACCACTTGGGGTGACCTAAGGCAGAGGTGTTGGTTATCCAATAAAGGTTCACGGGGCAGGAATGGGTACCGGTAATTTCTCTTCGTGAAAAAGATCGTAAAACCTATAAATTTTTCAAATTTATTTATTTATTTACGGACAAATAGTCCAATAACATAACAATAACACGAATAATAAAAAAAACAGATGACAATGAAAGGAAAGTACATATAAATGAAGAGCATTGACAAATTATAATATAAAGAACATATAGAAGACTACAAGTCAAAGCTTGAAGATGGATTTAAAAGACTTTGAAAATTACACATTTCGTTTCGACTGCCGAAAGTCATTTAGGCTAACACCAAAAAATTCAATGCTTTGACTTGCGTTAACAAGTCTCGACATTCTGAATAAAGGAGAATGATATCCATAATTAGTAGAATGTTGATTGAGGAACAGCAATTCATTATTTCGGAGTCTACGGGAAGGGATGTTAAACTGGATGAGTTGTAACAAAGCAGGTGTGCCAGTAATACTGTTGATAATTTTTAATATGCAAATTAGATCAGTGTCCTTTCTACGTTTTTCTAAAGAAGAAATGTTTAAAGTTTGTTCGTTTTCATCATACGAGTACTCGCCTCTTTCAAGTCCTAATCTCCAAGCAATTCCTCGTAGGAAGCGATGTTGTACTGATTCGATGTGACAAATATGGACAGCATAGAAAGGAGACCAAATGACACTAGCATATTCAAGGTGGGGGCGAACCAGCGAACAGTAAAGAGTTTTAAGTGTACGCAAATAAACGCAAGTAATGTTGTTTTTATGCATAGTTTATTGTTCAAGGAATGTGTTTCAGTAAATATAATAAACGACAGCACAAAATAAACACACTAAATATTACGTCGAAGACAAAACTTCGCAAAATTTACGTCGTCTCCTCCCTTGGCATTTTTTATTTATTTATTTTTATTTTATTTATTTATACACGCCTTGAAGGCTTTTACAGTATCACATTATTATTTGAGAGTTTAATAGCACATTTAATACGTAAAACACAGACATGTGTAATTAATATTTGATTTACGGTGAGCATTCGAATGTTGCTTCTCTCATTATCTCAAAACTTAGTATTTGGAGGTATCTGAATAATCAACTGGACGATTTTGTTTGTGGCGGGCGGCCTGACTTTTTTTTAAAATAAATAAATTTATTAATTTTTTTTTCAATTTTAAGAATGCACAATGATTTCAGCTAGTTTCATATAAAATAATATGTTTTCAGTGTGCTCCAGAATTGAAGATACCATCAGTATCGCCCTGGTGTTACCAACCATTATTACTGTTACTATGATTACTCACCTTTTGGAGGTTAGGTGCATCAGGCCGGATTGAGACTCTATCTCAGCGCCGTGGGGAAAGGCGATTTTACCTTGATAGATGGGGGTGTATTTTAAATCAAACATCGGTTTCACTTTGGAAATTAAAATATGACGTGTATTGTACCGAAAGCAAATAATAACAAATAACAGAGTGACTCACCCCGAGGACCGAATGCAATCTAACCTAGCTAACGTTCCCTGCACTTCCTAGTCGATCCGCAACTCATCACAACGGGATGGCTAGGATTAGCCTGATGACCAGCCTGATCGTCATCCTTCAGTCTCCTCCGCGGCAAGGCAGGACCTCCTTCATGTAATGTGGATTTCCGGAGACGATCTGATCGTCATCCGAATTAGGGCCAATTGGAATTCCCTTCCAGCGAGGGTACGGGGCGCGCCAGGGAGCACGAGGGGACTTCCGAGGTATTACGGCTCGCGTTGATCTTCTTATCACCCAGCGGAGCGCATGTCCGGGGTATTTCGTGCAATAACGGAATCGATCTTACAGTCGACATTCGGCAGGTGCCCGCAAACGTGATCGGTTCGATGCAATTAAATAACCGATCGCCATGATATCTTGCGATGAATCATCCGGATCCGCGGTTGAACTATATCGGCACATTAAACTTAGTTGCACAATGATTTCTCGATATTCGAGTAGGATGGAACTTTAGTAACACCGGCACCCGTTTGTTTTTTCAAAACATTACGTCCCTTTTATATTTTCACAATAAAATCTAATTGACTGTCCCAGCTATGATGTTGCCCAATCATCATCGAAGCGAGAGTGAGTCTTCTTCTTTTTCTTTTTCCGGAACCGGAAAACTAACGCCCCCTGTCCTCGGTGTTGCCCGTCCCCTCGTTGAAAAAAAACCATAGTCACCAATTAAACGGGTACTTAATAGTTCGTGCTGCTACGGATCAATGTTATAAAGCAGTGTTCATAAATGAAAAATTTAATGTTATAAAGTAGTGTTCATAAATGAAAAATTTAATGTTAGCAGTGTTCATATTTTAAAAATAAAAAAGATAATAATTTTAACACTGCTTCATAACAATACCCCCCGCGCCACACAAATGTTTGCCCTCAAACATGTATCTTCTAACTAATATATTCCTAAGCTATTCTGGTTATTCCTCAGGGTGTTCTAAAAAATAAATTATAAAATTTGCATAAATAAAATGTGAATCATCAAATGTGGTAGGCACACCATGTTATACATACGATTGATTATAGCAAAATCTAATAAAGAGAGAAAAAAAAATAGAAATAAAGAAGAATGAGTTCATTATGATTCCAATCGCGAAAGGACATCTGGTACGATGTGTTGAGTACCCTTGCGGTGGATAACATCAAAAGAAAATTGTGAGAGTCGAGAGCTCCAACGCGCGAGACGACCACTAGGGTTAGACAATGACCCTAACCATTTTAAACTAGAGTGATCCGTGACAACTGTGAAATGCGCACCTTCTATGTACGGTCTAAAATGTGTAACGGAATCTAACACTGCTAAAAGTTCTCGTTCTGTAATACCGTAATTTCTTTCGTGTGTGTTCAAACATCGCGAATAATAAGCAATCGGATGCTCTGTACCCTCCAATATTTGAATTAAAACTCCGCCTATTCCAACCGAACTCGCGTCGCAGTGTATTGAAAATGGTTTAGTGAAGTCAGGACAGCTAAGGACCGGGGCTGTCGTAAGTGCTTGTTTTAGATCATTAAATGCATTTTCAGCTTCTTGTGTCCAAATGAATTTACTTACACCATTTTTTGAACCAGTAAGTTTTGATAGAGGTGCGGCTATGCTAGAAAACCCTTTTATAAAACGTCTAAAATAACCGCAAAGTCCAAGGAAAGCACGGATTCCTTTTGCGTTTTTGGGGACTGGAAATTCTTTTATACATTCTATTTTAACCGGATCAGTGCGAAGACCTTTGGAATCTACCATATACCCTAGGTATTTGAGCTCGGCTTTACAGAACTCAGATTTTTTTAAGTTAATGGTGAGACCTGCGTCTCGTAGCCGTTCGTAAACTTTTGTTAACAGTTTAAAGTGTGACTCTAAATCTTCTGACACTAAGATTAAATCATCTAAATAACAAAAGGCATTTTCATCGAATTCAGGCCCAAAAAGAGCGTCCGCCAGTCTTTGGAGCTCACTGGGTGCGTTTTTTAGCCCGAACGGCATCCGAGTGAATTCGAAGAGTCCTCGACCTGGGACAACAAATGCTGTTTTCTCACACGAGTCTTTATCCAAAGCAATCTGCCAAAAAGCTTTACTAAGGTCTATTGAAGAGACAAATCTGGCACCACGAAGTTTGTCAAGAATACGAGAAATGTATGGGAGCGGGTACGAATCCCGAGTAGTGACATTATTAATTTTCCTAGAATCAAGACAAAATCTACCAGTGCCATCCTTTTTTGTAACTATTAGGACTGGACTAGACCATGGAGAGCGTGAAGGACGAATGACTCCTAATTTGAGCATTTCGTCTACTTCCTTATCTAATTGCTTCTGTCTTGCCGGAGAAAGAGGGTAGTACCTCTGTTTAATCGGAGGCCCTGTAGTATGAATTTTATGTTTGACTAAATGAGTTAAACCTAACCCTTTTTTTTCATATGAAATGGATTCAAATTTTTTTATTATTTTTAATAGATTTCTATTTTCTGAGGGAGACAAGGATGAGGCCGGTCGAATTGCCCTTACCTCATTAATTTGTCCTGTCTTTTGTGGGTTGGGCGCCATTGAAAACAGTTCCGGTGCGATTTGGAACTGTCTCCAAAAGTTTACTCCCAAAATATAATTTGGGGATAACGAAGGAATGACGTAGAAAATAATGTTTTTTGTTATTAAATTATACGTCACCGGCAACGTCATTGTTCCTAACACTTTTTGTTTCGTACCGTCGGCTGTTGAAACATTAAAGTCAATTTTTATTAAATTAATACCCATCTTTAAAAAATATTTGTATGTGTCTCCTCCTATACACGAAAGTGAAGCTCCACTATCAAGTAGTGCTCTGCAATGTTTATCTTTAATACAAATATTGGCGTACGGGCGATTATCTCCTTCGATCTCAGAATCCCGTGGTAGTGGGCCCACTACGTCAGAATCCGAGACCGAAAGAAACTCTCTAACCAGTCGGAGCCAACTCTGCCACTCACGCTTCCCCTGCGCAAGAGAAGGTGCATGTCTAGAGCGGCTCCGTCCTAGTTTTCCGATTCCTTATGTGTATTATGTTTATTTATAGAATTTATTTTGGAGGCGGAACTGTCGGAAGCTTTCTTCCTACAGTCTGATTTTGTGTGACCTATTTTTTTGCAATAGCTGCAGACAATCTTTCTGTCCGAAGGGACCTTAGAAGGATGGCATATCTCCTTATTTTTATTATCAATAGAATTATAAGATGAATTTTTTTGAAAGTGTGTAGAAGAAGTATGATCGTTGTTCACATTAGAATTATGAACAAAACGACCCTGGCTATTAGAAGTGTAAACCGGTTTAGATTGAAAGTGTTTTGATTGATTATTAAAATTATTCGGAAGAGAGTGATTGCTGGCAAATCTATTATTGGAATATGTATGAGGTTGTTGATTATTATATTTAGTATTGTAATGTTTATTACCAGCATAAATTTTGCCTGTATAAGAGGGGGAAGGTGAAGGTTGCTTTTCTATTTCAGGAATTGAGAATGATTCTAATTTATTTGTAGCATTTACTAGTTCCTCAAAATTGTTAAAGTCCCTAGACGCAAGCAAATTAACATACATGGGGAGCAAAGCTCGCATGCATAATTGGAGTAATTCAATATCTGGTAATTTAGAATCGAGCATGTTATTCTGAGCCTTCATTCTCAAGGTGAACTCAAAAGCAGTCATACCGGTAGGTTGCTTCATGTTAAATAACTCCTTTTTAAGTGATAATTGTTTATGTTCCCCTTCAAATTGTTTTATTAATAGTGTCTTTAGACTATCCCAAGTTAGTTCGGGGGTATAAATGGATCTAAACCATAATAAAGCCAAGCCTTCTAAAATATCCGGAAAACATTTTACTATATTCGAATGTAGAACGTTTCTTGTCCTGCATTTCTCGTCGATGTGTAGAATAAATTCTCGAACACAAGTTGACCCATTAAATTTGATATCCCAATTATTGATCGTGTTTGTTGGAGGATGTGATTCGTTATAAATAATTTTAGTATATTTAATGACTTTGGAACTTGAGTCACTGTCTTCGTCCGTGTTCGATGTTTCCTCATGTTGTTCCGTGATTTTCGTAACTTTTATGATTTTATTATGCCTTCTGGCTTGAGTACGCATTTCCTCTAAGGTGTTTGCCGGTATTAGATTTCTTGTAGTTAAATCCATAGATAAATCTTCTTTCGATTTGCCATTAATATTCTCGATAGGCCCTGACATCGTGAATTTTTATTCGTAGAACGGAAAAAGAGAGAAAAAGAAAAAAAAAAAAAAAAAATTTTAAATTTATAAATTTTTCACAACCCTGATCTTGTTTGAAAATTATTCTAAGTTTTTTTTTTTTTTTTTAAATTATTAATTGTGGCAACCTTGTTTTTAAAATTATTATTTTTACGGGAAGAGAGAAGAAATTCGTGGCAACCCTGATATTTAAAATTATTTCAATAAATGTTTGTAAAGTAAAGCTGTTATAACTAATAAAAACAATTATTACAACATAATATTTCGGGGCAAATGAAATAAAATGCTAGAACGTTTTTCAATTAGCAAAGAATTTAACATGAAATTGAAAGGTAAACAATAGAAAACATAAACATTATTTTGACAGAACTGTCACGTTAAGAATGTAAACAACATTATTTATGAAATGTCTGATTGAAATTTGAAAATGTCAACAATATATTATTTTGACAGGTAACAGCTGTTGCTTTGGTAATAGCTGATGTTATTTGGAAAGAAATCATTGATGTTTTGATTATAAACAATTACTCTCAATTATAAATCTCGGCAGTACGAATTGTTATTGCAACAAATGTCAGAAACATAAATATGTAAATCCTTTTCTAGAAGAATTATGTATGAGTGATCGCGGTAAATCAACATTGATTTCTTAATATAAGACTGTAAAAGTTGATAAACTTTGTACGGTGACATTTAGAAACAATAACAGTAATTATATTTCTTTGCAAAATACTTGCACATGGATAGCATTTTTAACATTGACGTTATGTTAAATTCCAAATACCAAGGTAAAATAAATCGAGCCCAAAACACGTTGAGTGCGCCATTGTTACCAACCATTATTACTGTTACTATGATTACTCACCTTTTGGAGGTTAGGTGCATCAGGCCGGATTGAGACTCTATCTCAGCGCCGTGGGGAAAGGCGATTTTACCTTGATAGATGGGGGTGTATTTTAAATCAAACATCGGTTTCACTTTGGAAATTAAAATATGACGTGTATTGTACCGAAAGCAAATAATAACAAATAACAGAGTGACTCACCCCGAGGACCGAATGCAATCTAACCTAGCTAACGTTCCCTGCACTTCCTAGTCGATCCGCAACTCATCACAACGGGATGGCTAGGATTAGCCTGATGACCAGCCTGATCGTCATCCTTCAGTCTCCTCCGCGGCAAGGCAGGACCTCCTTCATGTAATGTGGATTTCCGGAGACGATCTGATCGTCATCCGAATTAGGGCCAATTGGAATTCCCTTCCAGCGAGGGTACGGGGCGCGCCAGGGAGCACGAGGGGACTTCCGAGGTATTACGGCTCGCGTTGATCTTCTTATCACCCAGCGGAGCGCATGTCCGGGGTATTTCGTGCAATAACGGAATCGATCTTACAGTCGACATTCGGCAGGTGCCCGCAAACGTGATCGGTTCGATGCAATTAAATAACCGATCGCCATGATATCTTGCGATGAATCATCCGGATCCGCGGTTGAACTATATCGGCACATTAAACTTAGTTGCACAATGATTTCTCGATATTCGAGTAGGATGGAACTTTAGTAACACCGGCACCCGTTTGTTTTTTCAAAACATTACGTCCCTTTTATATTTTCACAATAAAATCTAATTGACTGTCCCAGCTATGATGTTGCCCAATCATCATCGAAGCGAGAGTGAGTCTTCTTCTTTTTCTTTTTCCGGAACCGGAAAACTAACGCCCCCTGTCCTCGGTGTTGCCCGTCCCCTCGTTGAAAAAAAACCATAGTCACCAATTAAACGGGTACTTAATAGTTCGTGCTGCTACGGATCAATGTTATAAAGCAGTGTTCATAAATGAAAAATTTAATGTTATAAAGTAGTGTTCATAAATGAAAAATTTAATGTTAGCAGTGTTCATATTTTAAAAATAAAAAAGATAATAATTTTAACACTGCTTCATAACACTGGTAAAAGAATACCGTTCAGAATCGATACATTGCTTGAAATAAATAAATAAATAACTTCATGTAAAAAAATGTCTATGGCCTGCTACCGTAACTATATAAATGAAATTCAAAACTCCATAATAAATAATGTTAGTTATTTTTGGAAATACTCGAAATCTTTTAAAGAAGATGATTCTGATTTCACGAGCATTATGCACCTAAATGGCAGCCATAGTAATAATACTGATGGTATTGTTAACTTGTTTGCAAAATTTTTTCAAAGTGTTTATTCAACAGACTCAAATAATGCTCCTGTTCCTACAACTCTAGATGAAACTCTTGATATTTCAGTGTACCATAAGTATATCTGATGTAATTACTAAAGTTAAATCCTTAGATATCCACAAATCTGCTGGACCGGATAATATCCCTACAATATTTATCAAAGAATGTATCGAAGTAATTGCTCTTCCATTATCCAAACTTTTTAATCTATCTTTATCTAGTGGAATTTTTCCCGATAAGTGGAAAATGAGTTATTTGACTCCAATTTTCAAAAAGGGTGATAAAAGTGATGTTTGTAATTATAGACCAATATGCATTCAATCCACCATACCAAAACTCTTTGAAAGCCTAATACTTGACAAACTTTTTACTCAGATAAAACATGTAATATCACCTTATCAGTTTGGATTTATGCCAGGGAGAAGTACTCTTTCCAACTTAATTATTTATGAAAATTTTATAACCAATGCATTTAAAGAAAAAAAACAAGTTGACTCTGTTTATACTGACTTTAGTAAGCCCTTCGATACAGTTTCCCATAAAATTCTCATTTGGAAATTAGGAAAGCTTGGTATACGTGGCAATATAATAGCCTGGTTTGAAAGCTATCTTACTGGAAGACAACAAATTGTTAGAATAAAATCCTCCCTGTCAGAAAAAATTCATGCAACAAGTGGAGTTCCACAGGGTTCACACCTCGGCCCAATCTTATTTATCTTGTTTATAAATGATCTTACAAATATATTTCATAATGTATCTATCTTACTTTTTGCTGATGACCTAAAAATTTTTAAAATTATTCAAAATATTTATCATTGCAACATTCTTCAAGATAATACTATCAACAAATTGTTAATTTGGTGTAAGGAAAATAGACTTTATCTAAATATCTGAAAATGTCAAATAATAAGATTTTCTCATATAAAAAATCCAGTGATCTTTAATTACTACATTGATGACAAAGCTCTTGAGACACTAACACAAATTAAAGACTTAGGCGTCACTTTCCAATCAAATCTTTCATATGTTAACCACATAACAGAAATCTGTAATAAGGGCTTAAAAATGTTGGGATTTATAACTAGGCTAACTAGAAATTTTAACAATATAAAGTGTATCAAACTGTTATATTTTGTGTATGTTAGATGTCAACTTGAGTACAATTCTCCCGTCTGGAATCCACATTATAACATACATGTACAAGCTGTTGAAAGAATACAAAACAAATTCTTACGTTTTCTAAATTTCAAAATGGGGATTCCAACAATTCTGTTGAACTACAACACTCTGTTAAATAAAATGAATATGCTCAAATTGTCAGACAGAAGAATTTCACTGACTTGGTATTTCTATATAAAATTCTACATGATTTAGTTGATAGTCCGGTATTGCTTGAATTGATAAGCTTCCGGATTCCACAACGTAATACAAGAAGTCAGGATTTATTTCAGTGCAGAAATTCTGGGACTAACTACCATATGTATTCCCCTTTACCCAGAATACTAACGGAAGGAAACAATTACACCAAGTCCGTGGACATCTTCAGTTTATCTTTAAACAAATATAAAATATTGTTACTGAAGCAGTTCAGTTATGTACAATAAATATTGTATATATTAACATTAATATGTAAAAGCCCTGAAAAAGGGCGTTGATCAATAAATAAATAAATAGTTTTTTTTTTTACATTAACTCCACACAGGAGGTCTTGAGGAAAATAATTCCCCCCAGGGCCTATGTCATCTGGGATGCTGTGTGGAGGGTCTTTTTGAGGAGAGGAAGGAATGAACATTGGTCTTGAAGAGACCCATGTTGTAGGAGGGAGGAAACACACGGCAAATCGTTCCATAGCCGAGCTGTTGAACTCAAGAACGGGTCGAAAAAACGACCCGTTCTCATGTGACAAATGTCAACCGTGTACATACGTTGGGCGCGCGTTTGGCGTGTCTCCCGACTATGCACCGGTGCCGAAGGGATCAATGACGCTAGTTCCTCAGAGCACCTTCCATTGAAATAAATAAATTGCTTTAGTCGTGTTTGGTGATCAGATCTGAATAGCCAGACACGCATCAATTAGTCAATCTTCAGTTTCTAACAGCTATGGGCAGTGAGGACTCTTGTGCATTATGGAAAAAAAAAATTAAATTATTAATTAATGATGAAATGGACATATTTGTAATAGTTAGAGAGGGTACAGAATAAAGTGGGGCATTTTCATGTGATTTTCCCCACTGTCGCTACTGTCCCCACTGTCCCCACTGTCCCCTCTCTCCCCGCGACAGTTTTATCGCTGCCATCAAACGCAGATACGATTAGCCCTCTCTCCCCCAGCGGGGTTGGATGTCATCGCTGTCCGATCCGAATTTAAACAATATTGGACACTTTTTTAGATTTTCACGGCCAAAAGTATTTTCGTTATTTGTTTTTGGGGTGTTATGCCGTGTTGCGCTACCTCCTTCTTTAGCCAACGTTTTGGACAGCGTTACAGTGTCCATCATCAGGGCAGATGTGTAATTGTGTACAATTAAAGTTATTTTATAATTTGTATTTGATTCATTGTTAGTAATAAATAGGAGGCGGAATGAGGAGGCAAAAACATTGAGAATATAATATGGCCAGCGATATGTTAAAATAGGCCAAAACCAAATGATATTTTATCTTTTATAGCCAAGTCTGTTGGCCCCATAAAACAAATTAGACCGGTCAAATAATCATAGTTTTATTGTTTTGCCTTTAATAATTAGCGGCTCTGGAATTTTCGTTTTGCCTCCACATTCCACCTCCTAGTAATAGAGCTAAAGCTAAATCTCTAAAACGGTGAGTTACGGTGATATGAAATATGCACTTATCTAAAAAAAAAAAACAGTGTGCAATTCACACGCGGTCGAAGTGAAACCTTCAGAAAACTAAAGCAGACCAGGGTGGGGAAGCAACGAAGCACCGCACAAAGAAGACACTGATTATCTATCTTATTTTCTTGCAAGCTAAATCTTTTGATGTATGATCTTGATTATTTTTAGTGTCGCTATTTTTCGTTTCATCGAGTTTCAAATCACAACGGTGCTAAAGAAGTTTTCACTTTAAAAAAATATACACTGATGTCTCCCGTGTGATGATGGCAGTGGGAGCGTTTTTCTTTGAGAAAAAAGAGAAAGAAATAAAAGATAATGGAGATAAATATAAAAAAAGGAAAAAAATTAAACATAAAATTGGGAAAACGAAAGAAAAAGAAAGAAAAAGAAAGAAATAAAAAAAAGTGTAATGCACCGTTCACGTGAAAGAGGGAGAGGTTACGACGGAGCTATCAGCGGTGTGCTACACACATCCAGAGGTACCTACCCACCGTCATTGTTCTTGACGTCTGGCAACCCCATTAGCAGCAAAAACACGGAAGGGGCGGGAACAGCGTTCCGAATTTGAATCGGACAAAATGTCAAAACCACAAATCGGCAGTTTGTCATCATTCGGCGGGGGTTTTTACGACACTAACTTACTTCAGTTAACTCTGGTGGCTTGAAGTTGATTCCCCAACTTCCTCTTCCCCATCTCCTTCTCCTCCCATTACAATATACCTCAATTTGGGAATGCCATAGCCCCACTGACTCCAGATGATTAAAAGCAGTTTTTTTTTTCTTTTTTTGTGTGAATATCGCACAAGAGTCCCAACTGCTCCCATCTGAAGCCAATAAGACTATGGCATCCGCAATTGGGGTAAATTGTGAGGCTGAAGGTAGTGGAGAAGGGAAGGAGATAGGGAAGAGGAAGGTAGGATAGTACTGGCTTTTCACCAAACACGGCTAAAGCCATTTTAAGTAACATTTCATCAAGTTTCATTTTTGAGTAGTGGTCTTATACCAAGACGATATTGAGAGTATCCTCCACTCTGGAACGTGTCGCAAATATACAATATGTAATTGAAGTGAAACTTCTTTAGCCCTGTTGTGATTTGAAACTCGGGTGAAACGGAAATGACGCATTACTGAACCTACGAAGCGTCAAACTGCGCTCACTGGCCGTTTTGATTATGATCTCACTTTTCAAGGCTCCTATTGGTTTTGATTGTTTTCGTGAAGTTTCGCGTCTACCGCGTATGAACTGCACTCGATTTTTTAAAATAATTTATTTGAAATTTGAACCCGTCACCTTTGGATTGCTAGTCGAGAGCCTTACCCCTCGACCACGGAAGCCGTCAAGTTGGGGAGGGTAGGTTGGGAAGGGTAATGAACAAAGCAATGAATACAGAAAAATTAAAATAAAAAAATGATCATTTTCTAAACCATACTAGAGGTGTTAAAAATTTTTTGATTGAATATTTTCAATTCGGTTAATATAAGATTGGTATTGAGGATTTCAAATGACATGCACATTCAAATGCAATTAGATGCAAATAATTACACATTCTCCTTGTTCGTGGTTTCATCCAAAACTGCTTACGAATTATATCTTCAGATGCACTTGGATGTAAATACTAAAAATGAAACGAAATAAAATGGTGTTTGCTTGAATTGTGTGATGATAATATGTACAGGAAAAAATAGGAATGTAAGGAAAAAGGACAACCAAACACTTACCACGGTATCTCTGCGAAGGAGCACCCAATCACGATTAAGCGTATAATTTCACCGTGGCGCCTCGAGGTAAGATCGCCACAACAAAACGATATTGTTTTTTTTAGAGATGGACTGATTGATACCTTCATTTTAGTCGAAAAGCGAGATTATGCACGTGAAAAATACCGAAAACTTGCTTCCAAGGTGTTCCCAATTCTTCTTCTGTTTTCAAAAACAAATGCACTTGAATTTGCTAATACTTTTCCAGCAAGGTGATAGTTAGGGAGAAGCAGGAACTGGATAAATGACATCCCGGAAACTACACAAATTCTCAAAACCAAACATTTGTCGTATCCATTACACAGCGTTCAATTAATCAAATAATTCATTGATAATAAAATGATAATTTCCCTTTAGGAATTTGAGGTATTTTCGCCTGAACTGAATGTCAAAACACAACATAGGTGTTAGAATGTAATTATATGAATTATTCTGTTATATTAATGGAACGTGTAAATGGGGGTGAATGGTATTGTTTGCAGCGGATGAAATAAGAGATTTATGGTAATAGAGGGTAGTAGATGTTTTGTCGGTCTCCGTGGCTGAGGGGTGAGGCTCTCGATTAGCAATCCGAAGGTCACTTCGCAACGCTCAGTCCTGTTTTAACTCGACGATTTTGCATTTTGTAAGTAAATTTTGTTCGTTCGTTCCGTTTACTTTTAAAGATGTTTGCTGTTTTAAGGCCCGGCTTCTCGCTTTTCTACCGATTTATTACACATTTTTCTAAAATACTTTAAGTTTTAAATCTCGTAAAAAATGTATATGTTATTCTTGAAGATAATATCTGTAGATACATTCCCCACGCCTAAACGCAAATTATATGAAATCCCTCCTTAGAAAAAAATCGAAAAGTGTGCTGCGAAAATTATTATAAACACGTTTTTTCAGTTATTTTACAAGTTTTACGGTGAAAAAATTGAGGAAAATTATTTTCCTCAGGGCCTATCGTAAAAAAAATATTTTTTTACCCCTAGTGTAAGGAGAATATATGACGCAAATGTGAATGGTAGACGAAGTTGGGGACGCCTGAGGAAGACATGGCACGACCAAGTGAATCAGATACTTGAGTCGGGCGATGTCAAGAGTTAGAATAATAGAAGAGCATGTATGAGACGATGTATGAATGTGAACGAAGCAAGGAGTGTGTGCCAAGATCGAGTTGTTTGGCGGTCCGTCCTCTCTGCCTAACCCTGCGGGGAAACGGCGTGATGGTTAGTTAGTTAGTTAGTTACTTACTTACAAATGTAATGATTTCAGAAGAAAAGTTGGTTTTGATTTTATAAGAGAAAATTAGAATTCGGAGAATATTGTTCACAGAACTACAAAAAGAAGAACATGGAGAGATGTGTAAATACGAATGTTAGAGAGAGCGCGCTCGTAGTAAAAAGGATAATATTTAAGTAAAAATAGTGAAAATGTTAAATAAAACACGACTCCTTTAAAATAGAGCAAAAAATCTCGTGAGGATTATCTAAAACAGCATTTAAAGAAACACTGTGAATTTTTCAGTAAAATAATTTGTAAAATAACTGAAAAAAACGTGTTTAAAATAATTTTCGGAGCGTATTTTGTTATTTTTTTCTATCGAGGGAATTCATATACTTTGCGTTTCGGCGTAGGAAATGTGTAGATATTATCTTAAAAAATAACGTTTATTTTTTAAGAGCTTTAAAACAAACAACCTTGCTAAAAAACCTCGTAAAAAATTATTCAATTGATAAACGACCGCGGATATGAAAATATTACTAATTAAAAAATTACACAGAATTTTCATGGAAAGATATAATATACACTGCTTAAAACAGCCAGGGGGCTGGTTTATCTGTTGTGTACGCCTATTGTATTAATAATTTCTTAACGTATTTTGGAACTTATCCAACGCATTTTAAATGTCTTGTATAATTCTTATAAAAATAATTTTTGGATGATTTCTATAGCGCCATTTTTACGAGAAAATCACCTTATTTTTGGATATTATTTTTATTTTCTTTTCTTCTTTCTTAGTCTTCTTATTTTTGAAGATCTCCTAAAAACGAATACTTTTATAGGAACTAGATAAAATATAATATACTACTAATATAATAAACTACCTTTCGTGCTTAAAAATTGCAGTATTTTAAGCTTCAAACATGAAAAAAGTTGAAAAAAACAGCTTACCGTAAACATTTTCTATTAAATGGTGGATAAATTTCGGAAAATCCAAATAAAAAAAACACACTCCTCTTATTTAATGAATTTGGAAGAAAACTGTCACTTCACTTTGACATACAATTAAATATTGTAAAAAAATATATAATAATAATTCCGAAAGAAAAATTGAAAAAATCCGTCATCTTGGATTCATTTTTAGGCAATTAAAACGTTGATTTCTTGATTTTGTATTTATTTACACACGCGTAAGGCTTTTATAATATTAAATAATATTACTTTCATGAAAGTTTTATTAAACTCACGCGGAAAAGTCATTTAAAAAATAACAATTCAGAAATAACCTAAAACCTAAGATAAGCAAAACTAAATTATCAACAAACATTATTCAAAGGACTGAAACTGAAAAAAAAATACCACCACTATTTGTTATTATGTTGAATTATATTACATCATGTATGCCTGAAAACAGTAAATTAAGTGTTAAATTAATTAAGAATTAAATTCCACATGTCACAAAATGAAGTTTTCCCGCGAAGCTGTGAAACAAGATGGCCGCGGCGCCTGCGCTAATCTAGGGAAATTCAATGTGACCAACATAAAAATCATAAAAAACGTGATATTGTTATTAGTAAAGGTGTAAAAATGCCGTTCAACCAGCACGCAACAGATATACCGCTTAACGATCGTTAAGGCGTTTTTTTATTAGTAAGGCTGAAGGTGTCGAAGGAAAATATTTAATAAATCGGTAGAAATGGGGTGTGTTGCGGCTTAAGAAAGTCACATCTTCTCCCATTGGCAAGACTATGCTGCACTGGCTACAATATTATTATGTACTTCTGTCTCCCTAAGGGTGATCTATCTGTTCCTATCTGACTTCTGTGTAGTATATAGAATAGCTGCACAGTTATATATGTTATCAGGATTTCCACTCAATTAGGTTCGGAGTCGGAAACTGCCGATTGGCGTGAGATGTTGCCAATTTACTCTGGCTTCAATTTCAAAACCAGGGCTGTGCCAAACTAAGAAAATTGGATTAAAATTAAAAATAAATAAATCAAGAAAAACGTAGGAGGCTTAAGTGAAACTATATATTGTTTTGTTCCCAACCAATTTTGGAGTTTGGGGGGGGGGAGATGATGGGGAAGAGGAAGGTGGAGAAGTTTTTGGCTATTCACATCTTTTTTAAACACTAGTTCCACACAGGAGACCCTGAGGAAAATAATTCCCCAAATATGGCATAGACCCTCCGGGTCATCTTTGGGGATGCTGTGTGGAGGGTCTTTTTAGGGAAAGGAAGAAGAGGAAATTCTGGAAAGAAAAAGGGTATGGAGGGGGGGAGGTATCTTTGGGTCAGTGATTGGATTCTTTTCCTCAGGGCCTCCTGTATGGAGCTAATATTATAATAACGATGTTCTAATTACTGCATATAATTTGTACAATCAATTTCCGCATATAATGTTGCTAATACGAGCTTTTCACATATTACCAGATTATTCGCAACCCTGAAAAATATCGATTTAATTCAAAAAAATCTTGCCTGCGGCGAATTTTACATGATTACTAAATTACAATTTTTTTTAATATTCCTTGTAAACTGCCTTTTCCAGTGATAATGCACATAATTTTCATGGGTTTGATTTTTTTTTGGTTAATTCATTATTTAAAATAGAGTCGAATTCATTAATTGAAATCTGAGAGAAAGACCCAATAAAATCTGAGAGTAACGTCTCTGCCAAATGAGCTACCGAAATCTTTCACCGGAAAAGTGTTCATTTTGTTTAAATTTACATATCTATTCGAAAGGTTTTTACAATCTTTGGAAAAAATTTTTAGCGTTGATTTTATGTGATAATTAAAATGTTCATTCACATTTGCATCATTATGCATTCTCGTTACACTCCTTTCTTCATTCATTCGCTCTACATGCCCTAACGTCTAAGCGTCCCTTTCTCAGTTTTCTTCTTGGCGAGTCAATTTTGCAAGTAATTTTTCGTAGAATTTTGCATTTGGTTTAGACGGCTTCAGTGGTCGAGGGGTAAGGCTCTTGACTAGCAATCGTAAGGTCGCGAGTTTCTAATCCTGGCATGCACAAGTAAATTGCATTGAATAATTTTGTGTTATTTCAGAATTAATTAATTTAAAATGATTTATAGTGTATTTGCGACACGTTCCAGAGTGAAAGATTCTCTCAATGTAGCCCTGGTGTGAGACCACCATTAGGATTGAAACGTTGCTTGAAATGGCTTTAGTCGTGTTTGGCGACTAGATCTGAATAGCCAGGAACTTCCCAATCTTCCTCTTCCCCATCGCCTTTCCCTCCCCACTAGACTCTTGTGAGGTAATCACATTAATAAAATGATTCACATTATCTTAAAAGACAAAAAATAGTTGGTTGATTTTGGCAACCCTGAATTAGTAAAGCCCCGTTGACAGTGCCGTTATAAAAGAGCGCATCGCTATCCATAAATCACCCTCCTTTCTTCTACGCCCCTGGCATTTTTCCCGCTACTGGAAGGGCGAACAGGTCGGTGTCAACCAGACAAAAGGCAAAGGCAAGTGATAATGAAATCTGCCACCCATAAGGGGAAACGCGGGCGGCATTTTGTCCATACAAACGTATTCCCCAATTTCCTTTCTGAATTTTGACACTAATATAATTTTGCTTTAATGTACCTGAGGTGCAGATGTCGACAGCGACATTGACAGCAACAGTTAACAGGTAAAATACCTATAATTCAAATTTCTCGACGACCGTGTTTCTTTTGACATTTCCTAGCACGCTTGCAGATCGCCAACGAATTAGTAACAGTTCATAATGACTAAGTGTTCTTAATATATTCGACGTCAGCTGTCGTTTGTACGTTAGCAATCTGCAGTCATGCTAGGGAACGATGAGAAGTTACCGAAAGTTATCCTGACAATCCTTATCGATCGATCGTGCTAGGACCTGGATCGTGCTTGAATTCTTTTGGAAATGTAATTTATTTATTAATTTATTGACGCCCTATTGGGCTTTTTCATATCAAATACAAATTAATTTTAAAACAACAGTATAACATAAATAAAAAAGATTACAAAATACATAAATAGAGCATAAACTCAATATAATAAATAAGAATATACCTAACGCTAAATCCACATGGATAACTTTAGAGAACTCTTAGGTACAATTAATAAACAATAAATATAATATAATCTAGGTAATAAATACCGTTTTGATGGGATACCGATGCTCTCAATTCAAACAAAACCTTTCGACTTCTAGGCTTCAGAAAGGACAGACAAATTGATTGATGATTCTGTTAAGATTCTCGGCTATGAATATGGAAGTCGCTGATTTAAATATCAAAATGTGATTTTCATTGAAAATTATTTATTTTGCATGCGGCAGATACTCTCAGTATTTCCCTGGTGAAAGACCAGAACAAATCTGTAACCTCCCTTGAAATTGTTTCTTTTCCTCGGTTTTTTTCAGCCTCACACTCACAATGTAATACAATTAGGGATAACCATAGTTCGACTATCTAAGAGCAGTTGGGAAGCTTGTGTAGTATTCAAAACAAAAAAAAAGTATGGAAATAGTTAGGGAGAACGAGATGTGATTGAGAGAGAAAGTGTTCTTCTTCTCACAGGATCCCCAAATATGAAAAAGGCCACGATGGAAACTATTTTCCCCAGGGCCTCCTGTGTGTTACACCTTTTTACTT
The DNA here is from genome assembly GCA_936435175.1 of Glyphotaelius pellucidus. Classification (NCBI taxonomy): domain Eukaryota; kingdom Metazoa; phylum Arthropoda; class Insecta; order Trichoptera; family Limnephilidae; genus Glyphotaelius; species Glyphotaelius pellucidus. The sequence continues at coordinate 15,103,724 of OW386563.1, forward strand.
TGGCTTCACACAAGAGGCCTTGAAGAATATGGTATCTCTTATGGTTTATGTATTTTAGAGGAAATAAAAGAGCGGAAGTTCTGGGAAGGAATCAGGTATGAGGAGTGGATAGAAATCTAGGGGTCAGCGTGTCCAGGAGTGATGGACGTACGACGTCATTCCTCCCACTGTGGTGCAAGGTCGAGAGAATCCTGCCGGTGAGGTCGAAATGTCTCAAATAATGGGAAAGCAGACGCATCCTCGGTCCGTGGTCCCGAGGCAAGACTCTCGACTCACAATCCGAAGGTCGCGGGTTCGAACCCGGCGTGCGCAAATAAACTATATATATAAATATATATATAAATAAAATATATATATAAATAAAAAAAAAAAAATTTGTGTTATTTCACAATTTATTCATTTAAAATAATATATAGTATATTTGCGGCACGTTCCAGAGTGGAAGATACTATCAGTATCGCCCTGGTGTAAGACCACCATTCAGAATTGAAACGTTGCTTGAAATGGCTTTAGCCGTGTTTAGTGACAAGATCTGAATAGCCAGGTACTTACCCACCTTCCTCTTCCCTATCTCTTCTCCTCCCCACTACCTTCAGCCTCACAACATACCACGATTGGGGATGCCATAGTCTCTCTGGCTCCAGACGGGAGCAGTTGGGACTCTTGTGCGGTATTAACTGTAAAAAAAAAAAAAAAAATCCGCCGCCAAGTCCCCTTGAACCCGGGCACCTATGCCAAATCACCTATGGCAGAGGTATTGGTTATCCAATAAATGGTTTCCGGGGAGGCTATACCCATACCCGCCTCCCAAAGTGAGTTGAGTGCCTATTTGGGGGTGCAGTTGACCCCACTGACCTGCCCGCCTACTCTGCCCACCCTTGAATCTAATTCCAACCCTTACGACTTTTGCCATGTCTTTCAACCCCTAATTTCCTGAAAGCGCACCCCCTCTCGCGGTGGACAAAAAATAAATTGGTGAGCCGAAGATTTGCCGCATTTGCTGATTGAATGAAGGGGGCACTTGTAAATTTTGTGTATTGTTAAAATATTAAAGTTACTAGCGAGTTCCCGGCATGCGTTGCAATGCCACTTGATAAATTTCCACCTTCCCCACCTTTCCTCTCCCCTCTCCCGCTACCCCGTCCCGCCAACCCCTCTCCCGCTTTCAATATATTCAGTCCCGGTACATTCAGTTTTCAAACAGCTCGCTTGCCACCTATTACAATTTTTATATTTCAAACATTATTTTTTATATATTATAAGAACAAAGAATCAAATTTAGAACCTAGCAGGTTCCTATTTAAAATACGTATAATTCTTGATTTTATTAAAATTATTCGATTTCGGTTAATATCTTCAAGTAAATTCATTAATTTAACGAGTTTATTCGAAAATTGAATTTTGATTGAACAATCGATGGTTTGCAATCTGTCATTCTCAAATTGTAACATTTTTGACAGTTTCGTAAGAGTTTTTGTAATGATTCCAAACTTTTCAGATGTATCGTCATGTGGTTGTAATAATCCACAAACCTTCGTGAGGGTGAAAAGAAGGTATTTTGAAAGTTTCAAACATTTTCTATGCTTAATATATCAATACATGAACAACGTACATGCACACATACATACATTGATTTCCTCCCTCTATTTAAGAAAAACATTTCTGGCACACTAAATCCGCACACAAAACACACACACACACACACACACACACACACACACACACACACACACACACACACACACACACACACACACACACTACACACACACACACACACACACACACACACACACACACACACACACACACACACACACACACGCGCAGCTAGGATAGGAATTAAGAGGAAACTGAACGGCGTTTTGTCCATAAAAACATATTCCCCAATTTCCTCTCTGGATATTGACACTAGTGCTAGATAAAAAATCAATCATATAAAAAAATATTAACAATAAAAATAAAATTCAATCTTAAAAACATTACACCAGCAAAGATTTCATAGATAAATAAAATAATATGTTTTGTACTTCAAAACAACAACAAAACACCTTAAATGCATATTGAAATCCAAAGTTTTTTAATATTCCAAACAATAGAAAGTTGGCATGAAAAATTTTACTGCCGTATTTTTGTAGGCATTGTTGGAAAGCCGTAAAATGCGAAAAATATAATATTTTTACAAAAGTTTTCTCGCTGTACTTGGAAGTATTTTCTACTTTGCTATTGCTTGTGAGATGACTCATGCGCGAATTTCACGTGCAATATCACATTGTCATTATGTCACAAGTGGACAAAATTACCTTATTTCAATGTTAATACTCATGTTCTGTGAAATTTCCATTCAAGTGCATAAACTGTTATCATTCCATTAAGGGCCAGTTGTGTTACAGTTCTTGAAAATAACAGACCTTGAATAGAACTTTCGTAGAGTTTGAATGAACACTTCCTTACCGGACCGGGGGAACGCATTTACACTAACGAGAGTTTTACGCTGTATCTAAGTTGTTTTTTAAACCACATACTCAATAATTTGAGTAATCTTAGAAAAACTATTTGGTTATCGATTTGCATTAAAAAAATTAATATCGCATTACTACTTTTCTTAAAATTAAATAGTTTATAACAAATTCCGGCGAATAATCTGTGCCACCCGCCCCCCTTCCCCTCTGTTCGGGCGTACCCCGTCCCTATCTGCTGAATGTATCGGGATAATTCTAAGCGATAGCAAGTAATTTCTAAGTTGTTAGTGGAAAGGACTAGATCGCGTTCGTTTACACTGCGCATCTCGTTTGCTCTTTTAACAATGCTATAATGTTCGCTTGCCGGTCAAAGATCATTCGGTCTGAGTCATTTCCGGTAAACGCCAATCGCCAGTCGAGATTCGGAAACAAGATGTTATGTTGGCTATCGGCCCGCCTTCTCTGTTTTCTATGGAAAAATACACGCTATGGTCTAAATTCATTAGAATATTAATTATTACTTTATTTATCAAAACGATTTTAAAAATGACTACTGAAATACGATGAATATACTTCCCTCTAATTATTTTCATAACAAATTACAAAAAAATATGTCATAAACACCCTTTAATAAGCAAAACAAATTGGGGTCCCCGAGTGACCCCCCTTCGGGTCATGTGTGATTTTTTTCGTTCCGGGACGAAAAGGTTAACTTTGATTTTTGATGAAGTGCTTAAGTTCTGTAAAACTCTTGGATCTTTATCAGGTTTTCTGTATCAAATTTTCGATTGAGAGTAGCTAATATTGCCTTAATTAATTAAATATTACAATTTAAGGGGTTAGGCCACCCTAGGATTTTCGAAAAATCATTTTTATTTTTATTTTTTTAAATTGTCCTCTACGACCTCAAAAATGATGTCCCAAAAGATTATGGTCGGATAAAATCTCTAAGTACTTGATTTTCGAATTTTAGTACATAGTACTTAGTTTAGTACTTAGTACATAAGTAATCGACAAACAGCGCATAAAGCATTCAGAGAGATCGCTGTCTGAACGGATAAAAGACACAAGGATCGCTTTAATATCAAGCAGAAAATAAAAGCAAGAGCGGGACGATAATCTAGAAAGCCAATAGTATGGTGCGGGCATCGCAGATTGAAGTTATTGCAAAATTATTACTACTATTCAAAACTTCAAACGCGTGTATCTCAAAACAGCATTTTTTAAATTTGCCGGAAACGTAACTCAGACAATTTTCAACCGATTTACTTGAAATTTTGAATATATCTTCAAAAATATGTTGTCTAAAGAAGTACGTAGAATTTTTTTTTAAATATTGCATGGTTCATTTGTTATTAACAATTACCTGATTATTTTTTAGGCAAATTTGTAACTTTTCACTTTGGAAGTGCGCCATTTGGCCAAAAATTAATATATTGAAAAAATTCTACGTACTTCTATAGCAGTTACTATTTAAAATAATAAAAATATCCATACTAATATTATAAATGCGAAACTGCTCGAGTTTGTTTATGACCTTTTCACGCATAACACAATATAAAGACTTTAAAAATTCATTCACCAATAGAAAGCTAAATTATATGCGCAGACTATATTTTGTATATGATGGTAAGCTCTGGCGTAATGAAATTATAAATATTAATATATTATATTTGTTATACGTTTTCTGTCGCTAACTAAAGCAAATTTTTGCTAACGTCAGAAAAAAATCGTTTCCATGGAAACGATTGCTACTGCTTCAGAAAATTCAAATATTAGAATATGTTTTATTTTTTTGGACAAGCTTCTGTTTTGGAATAAATGTCAGTTCCTACATTAAAAATATAATTCGTAACGATTATAAAGACTGAATAAATGAACTGAATAAATAGTGTAATTTTTTATTATATTCACAAACTTTCAAATATTTAATTAAAAATAAACATCCGAAATGTTCCGAAATTCCGAACGAATGAACAAAATTGGATAATTCTTTTTTTCTTTGAGCTATAGCTTTATGAAATTTAGGTGGCAGGCGAGATGTTTGAAAACTGAATGTAAGGGAATGAATGTATGGAATTCGGGAGGGGTGGGGGTGGGGAGGAGGGGGTATAATTGATAAGTTCAACCGCTACAGTAATTTCCCGTAATACCATGCGAGCGAAGCCGCGGGGAAAAGCTAGTATTTTTATAATTCAAAAATGACAGGAGTTGTGTGTCCGGCCGTGGACCCTAAAAAAACGGAGATGTCATCGGAAAAACGCTGTACAGCCGCCATTTTGAAATTAATCGCTTCAAAATTTTTTTTATGTACCGTCACTAATATGTATAATAAATGCTTTATATTGGAATCTCGATTTATTTTGTAGTATTTCTGGAAAAAAAATCCTAAAATAGCCTATTTTTTCGGCTTCTAGGGTGGCCTAACCCCTTAATTAAATCACCGGTACACGGTTCCAATATTTTTATTTATTTTTTATTTATCAAAAGTATACAATACAGAATATAGTATATTATATAAAGCATTGTACTCCCAGGAGTTAATAAACTCATTGCGGGAATGATACGCATTACATGAAACATATAGCTGTATGTATTAAATGGACATATGATGGGGACATACACAACATTATTATTTCAGATAGTCATTAATAAGATGAAGTTTGAGCATGTTAGTTTGGGTCTTTTTACATTGACTTGCACGTTTGATCTCGTTGGGTAGTTGATTATATTTTGTGTGAGCTATGTATTCTAGGGATCTTAGTCCATATTTTGTTGATTTGATTTTTGATATAAGAAGTTTGTTGTGATTTCTTGTGTTGTGTTGGTGTACGTCGCAATTGTAATAGAGTGTAGTGTTGGAATGTGCCGAGTGTTGAATTACTTGTAATATAGTTTTAGTTATTTCAAAAGTGGGAATGGTATTAAAAGGAAGTATTTGGGTGTTTCTGTAGATGTCTTTGACATGTGTGTCCCAAGGTAGACTGAAAATATTTCGCAGGGCTCTATTTTGGACGACTTGGACTTCTGAAATCATTTTTTTTGTAGCAAATCCCCAGATTCCGGCGAGATATATTAGATGTGAGTGAATCATAGCATGGTAAATCGATTTTAATAGAGAGGGAGGAAGTAACCCGCGAAGTCTATATAAAACACCAGTTATAGGAGTAATTTTGGATAGAACATGTTTAAATTGGTGATTCCATGTGAGTTGTGAATCAATGAAAAGGCCAAGATATTTTGTAACATCAGCCCTTTCAAGGCGGTTATTATCAAGACTTATATTAAGACTTACATTTTTTTTATTTGCAAACAGTATGTAATGTGTTTTTTTTTATGTTTTGGCTAAGTTTGTTTAGTCGCAGCCAGTTTGCCAGGCAAGCTATATCCCTTTCCATTTCCTTTTCAAGTTCGTTTAAATCATATAACGATAAATTCAAGGTTCCACCCAGGTCCCTTTTGATATAGTGACATAAAGCGCCTGACGATCTTGCAGACCAAGAATTGAATCCTACGAAATTAAAAAAAAAATAATTAAAATCAATATCTCGACGAAGAAAACACAAATATTTATTTATTTATTTATTCATAAAATTAACGCCATTCGGCTTTTACAAAATAACATAGGTAAGGTATAGCAGCAACATGAAAAAAGCTCAAGTGAGCTTGTATATTTAAATATTCCAATATTGCAACAATGAAAAAATATATTTAAATATGATATATATGCAAATAAATTAACTTAAAAGGTACGTTGAAAATGTTTAATGGTGGGTAAATAATAAGTAAAATATATTACAAGCTAGGAAACAAACGTTATGTTTAATGAAACAATAAAATTAAGAAAATCTGTGAACAAAATAATGAGAATAGCCACTATTGTAAGATAGTAACAATATTTGTAAGTTGGTAACAATGATGAAAAGAAGAAAAGTTTTAATTTTTTTTTTATAATAGAGAACTCCAGTCTAACTAACTAACTAACTAACCATCACGCCGTTTCCCCGCAGGGGTAGGCAGAGAGGACAGACCGCCAAACAACTCGATCTTGGCACACACTCCTTGCTTCGTTCACATTCATACATCGTCTCATACATGCTCTTCTATTATTCTGACTCTTGACATCGCCCGACTCAAGTATCTGATTCACTTGGTCGTGCCATGTCTTCCTCGGGCGTCCCCGACTTCGTCTACCATTCACATTTGCGTCATATATTCTCCTTACACTCCTTTCCTCATTCATTCGCTCTACATGCCCAAACCATCTGAGCGTCCCTTTCTTAATCTTACTCATAACGCTTACATCAGCCTTGCATACTTTGCGGATCTCCACATTTCTCACACGATCATACATGGTTTTACCACACATACGTCTCAGGGATCTCATTTCTACAGCATTCAGTCTACTTTCATCCTTTCTCTGCCAGTTCCATGCCTCACTGCCATACATCAGGGTAGGTACCAGCACTCCATTATGGACGGCTAGCTTCGCTTCTTTTGACAGATTTTTGTTGGCGCCAACGGCGTTCAGTCCTCCATTAATGGAGTTACCAGTATTTACCCGTCTTTCGATATCTCTATCAGTCTTTCCATCTCTCGTAAACATACTTCCCAAATATACAAACTCATCCACCTGTTCCAAGTATTCGTCATTCACAACTATGTTGCAAATTGTTTTCGTACTCTCTCTTTCAAATACCATCACCTTAGACTTACTTACATTCATCATTAACTCATTTTTCATACATACTTCGTTCATCCTAGACACAAGCGACTGTAGATCTTCCATACTGTTAGAAATCAGCACCGCATCATCAGCATACAACAGGCAACATACTTCCAGATCACTCAATTTCGCGCCCAATCCCATCTCTTTCAATTCTTGCATACAATTATCCATGTATAGATTGAATAACCACGGTGACATTACGCAGCCTTGCTTAACACCTTTTGTGATGTCAAACCACCCCGTAAAATCGCCGTTCACCCTAATACATGCAACGCTTCCCTCATACAGAGATGCAATTGCGTGTATGAGATTCGTATTCACTCCGTACTTGGACAACACCTTCCACAGCTTTTTCCTGTCAACTCGGTCGTATGCTTTCTGTAAATCTACAAAGGCACAGAAGAGTTTCTGGTTTTTTGCAAGAAACTTCTCAGTGAGCATACGCAACGAGAAAATCTGGTCCATGCACCCCCTTCCACTCATAAAAGCACCTTGCACATCCCAAACTTTTTCCTTTGTTTCCATTCTTACCCTTTCTATCAATATTCTACCATACAGCTTGCCGACTGAACTAAGCAGGCTAATAGCCCTGTGATTCCCACATTCCATACGTGACCCTTTACCTTTGTATAATGGCATGATTACAGCCCTTCTCCAATCTAATGGCGTGTAACCCTCCTCTAAACACTGGTTAAAAAGTCTGCACAACCACGTAAGAATAATAGGACTATCCCCTTTAAAGTATTCGGCAGCAATATTGTCGAAACCCACAGCCTTACCATTCTTCATACATTTGATTGATCTTTTTATTTCATCCATGCTGATTTTGGTAACATTCACTTCGTCATCGTTTATACCCGATTCGACGCTGGACTCACTATCACCCGGATTGCTTTCAAAGACTTCCTCAAAATATTTCATCCATCTCTCTTTTATTTCTTCCTCATTCGTCAACATTTGTCCATCATTCGATTTTATCACTTTCATGCTTCCATTCTCTGAACCACTCCGGGACCTTTTGACCTCCTTCCAAAACAACTTAATGTTTTCTTGGAAGTGGTGTGTCATTTTGATTCCCTCTTCCTCTTCCAGACGTTTCTTTCGTTCTTTCACTCCAACACTTACTCTTTTCTTGCATACCTTATACACTTCTTTCGCTCGATCTCTCTCTTCGCTTGGAGCACTGCCAGTCGCTATCAGACATAACCATGCTTTCTTCTTCTCAGAGACCAGTGCTTTGATCTCATCATCCCACCATGCGTCGCCTTTCTTTCTGCCTTGCTTACTTATCCCACACACGTCTTTAGCAGATTCGTACAGACTCACTTTTATACTCCAGTCATGAACTCCAGTCCATTTTATTTTTATTTTTATGAACGACCTTCTAACTTAAATAACTGCATATTTATTTTTATAGTTAGTTTTAATAGTTAAAATAAATGTCAAAGTGTTAATTTTTCAAGATCCCCCGAAAACCACCGTGACGTCATCTGGCCAAAAGTTTTAGTTATTTTCAACAGATGTTGTCATTGGAAGAAGTGATGAAACTATTCAATAAGTAAAACGTTATTTAGGTTTAATTATTTATTTATTATATTATATTTATTATATTTTTCAATATTATTACGGGAGATTGGTATAAAAATTGTTTGAAATTATTATTTTTTTAGCTTTACGAATCGAAATCAATATTAAGGAAACCGAAGCATGAATTTCGTATGGAACTGGAATCAGCTGTTCGACCGCCGCCATTTTGAATTTCAGCATTGAAGCGTTTTATGGAAGCGGTGACGTCACGCCTCACAAATTCAATAATACAACTTGACAGGATGTTTTAATTAACTTTTTTAAAATGGACTTTTTAATATATTTTTTTAAAACTCTACGTTAAATAATAAAACTTATATATTCAGAATCAGCGTATATTGGTCTATATGAACATATTTTTTTAAAGCCATAGTATTTTTCACTGGAGTTCCTTATTGTGATGGTTTATAAAATTACTATAAATCATACAATTTATTACTAAGATGCATTAATACGATACTATACGTAGAGATATGTTATAAATATATTAGGTAAAACTATTTCACAAATTTAAAATAGTGCTTCGTATTCTACTCTCGTCTACTTTAGTTTTCTGAAGGTTTCACTTCTACCGCGTGTGAATTGCACACTATGATTTTGTTTTCATAAATGTTTTCGTAATGCAATATTTTGGTTCCGGTGACATCTTTAAGAGCCACCAGCGGCCGAGAATTTAAATTTCGTCGAACGATGATCTTGCGATCGTACCCTTGCAATTGTAGAGGGCGGTTCCGATGAAAAAGATTAATTATTCTCCATACCAACATTTTAACATAATAACTCAATATCATTTTTATTTCATTCCAAATTTGCTTTGATAAATACCCACATTAAAAAATGATCAAACTCGTGATGATAAAACAATTAAAATTACGTACTTTTTGTAATAATTTTATTATCATAAGTATTTATAATTTTTCAATAATGTCTAAGCAAAATAAAAATATAATTTATTTTTTAAATATATTAGTTTGTAAGACCGTAAATAAATAGACAAACTGAAGTATTTTCGTCACAAACAAGGGCGCGGATCTTTTTTTATGATTTTTATTTGAAATAAAATAAAAATTCTGAAAAGCAGCTATCCCAAATAATTTATTGATTTATTTAATGCATGATTATATGATTTGAAATGTATGTTGTATAATACAATATTTTGTTTGAAAATTTAATAAATCTGCCAACGACCTACGGTAAAACCTTGTTGTACTAAATATAAACATGTTTTTTTCAACATTTAAAAAATAGCTTCACTAGATAAAATAATAGTCTTTTGAAATCAGTTTTTTTTTTGTGGAAAAGAGTCAATACGTCTAAAATTTGATTTAAGGCGGCGCATCCCCGCTCGTGACGGCCTCCGTGGTCCCGAGGCAAGACTCTCGACTCACAATCCGAAGGTCGCGGGTTCGAACCCGGCGTGCGCAAATAAATTTTATTTGATTAATTTGTGTTATTTCACAATTTATTCATTTAAAATAATATAAAGTATATTTGCGGCACGTTCCAGAGTGGAAGATACTATCAGTATCGCCCTGGTGCAAGACCACCATTCAGAATTGAAACGTTGCTTGAAATGGCTTTAGCCGTGTTTAGTGACCAGATCTGAATAGCCAGGTACTTCCCAACCTTCCTCTTCCCTATCTCCTTCCCCTCCCCACTACCTTCAGCCTCACAACATACCCCGATTGGGGATGCCATAGTCTCACTGGCTCCAGACGGGAGCAGTTGGGACTCTTGTGCGGTATTAACTGTAAAAAAAAAAAAAAGAATTAAATAGAGAGATATGTAATTATGAATGTTTGAGAGAGCGCGCTAATATTTTAAATGATAAAATTGAAGCGAAAATTGTGAAAATGTTTAATAAAACACGACTCGTTTAAGATATAGCAAAAATCACGTGGAAGACATCTGAAGTCATTTACAGAATACATTGTGAATTTTTCCAAAACGAATTTTTTTGTAAAATAATAGAACAGACGTGTTTTTAATAATTTTCGGAGCATACTTTGCGATTTTTTTCTATCGAGGGAATTTCTTATAATTTGCGTTTCGGCGTGGAACGCGTCTAGTTATCTTAAAAAATAACATATATTTTTTTAAGAGCTTAAAAACTTCAAATTTTTAAGGGAGACATGTAAGAAATCGGTAGAAATTCTGGTAACGACGGCTTAAAGTGAAATAATACAAAACTGGGCTACACAAATATTACGTGATTATTATAGTATTTTAGAAATTTTTCATCAGAAATTTTTGTTAAAAATTATCAATAATGTTGTTGACAACAACTATCTTCTAGAAAACATTAATTTCCACTGTCCAACACGAAATACAAGGTCACACCAACTATTTCACATCCCGCACTCAAAAACAAATTACACACAACATTCATTTCTCAGAAGGACGTGCACAAAATATAATAACATCTTTTCAGGCGCCGATATTTTCCATTTGTCCTCAGGCCAATTTACCAAATGCATCAAAGAAAAAATTCAAACAAATTGTTAATTATGAACCCTCTACCCCTGCTGTGTGTTTTTCTCCTCAAATTTTATGTTGTTTTTCTCTCTTTATAATAACAATAATATTTGGATGATTTATACAGCACCGTTTTGTGATAAATCACCTCAAGGGCGCTGGTAAATGGTTAATAATGTTTACCCTATGATGTGAAGTTGAATTATTTTTATATAGGTTCACATACTTAAATCTGTGTTTTTTATTTCTTTTTTAAATATTGTTTTTTCTTCTTCTAATACTTTGTGTTTTCTTTATTGTTTTAATTTAGGTTTTTTATGTATATATACTATGAATTCTTGTCGAAACTTCGCTTGTTTATGCAACCTTGTAATATGTAATTGTCTCAATATAATATGTAAAAACTGTTTGTTTCCTCAATAAACTAAAATAAATAAAAAAAATAGTATCACTTCTACCGCGTGTGAATTGCACACTTTGATTTTTATAAATGTTTTTGTAAACCAATATTTTTGATTCCGGTTTCATTTTTAATCTACCTTCAAAAGGTCGTTCGTAATATGCACCTATCATCAAATCGTACCAACGAAATATGAGTGGTTCTGACGTATGCCGCTTGCCCCCAGCCACCAAGCGAACCCCAGCCTGATTAATGGGTAAAATCGCACACCGCTGACCGCACTTCCACGGGGCCCCACTTTTGCGGCTGAGGGTTCCACCACGGTTCATTTGTCGCCTTTTTCCGCTGAACTGGACTTTATTAAATCTACCCAAGTTGGTTTATTGTGGTTGCAATAATGTACTTATATCAAATTGTAGTGGTTTTACAGCGCTTTGCAGTGTTATGCAATATATATTATTGGAGGCCATATCGTAACGAAGTCGTATCGGTAGGATAAGCTTCGAGCTTGGAGAAACGGAATACGGAAGTTGAGTGAAAAATATTTTGACTTTTAAAAAATATCTTCATACAGATCAAAAAATATAAATTCTAAATATATTAATATATTTCTATATTATTATTCTTAGAATTAATTAAACGTTATTAAAAAATGATTAAAAACTTTTAATTTTAAACGCTTCATGATTGGTCCAAAGAATTCTGACGTCATCTGTACTTCCGTCATTGGAATGTCTATGGTGCATCTCTTTCTATTACATGAGAGATGGTAGGTTTACATTTACAATATTACAATATTTTTTATTGTGTTATTTTTATTTATAATATGTCAAACCACAAAGTTACTGCTTTCTACAAAAAAAAAATATTGTTAATTTTCAGATTTGAATATAAAGTGTGGTGTTTTCTCTTTCTAACACCGTTTAGATCATATTTCTAACCATGATAGTAAGTGAGACACAACGATTTCTGTAAGTACTGATATTTTTTATTTACATTTAAATTCTGACGGCCTCCGTGGTCCCGAGGCAAGACTCTCGACTCACAATCCGAAGGTCGCGGGTTCGAACCCGGCGTGCGCAAATAAATTTTATTTGATTAATTTGTGTTATTTCACAATTTATTCATTTAAAATAATATATAGTATATTTGCGGCACGTTCCAGAGTGGAAGATACTATCAGTATCGCCCTGGTGTAAGACCACCATTCAGAATTGAAACGTTGCTTGAAATGGCTTTAGCCGTGTTTAGTGACCAGATCTGAATAGCCAGGTACTTCCCTACCTTCCTCTTCCCTATCTCCTTCCTCTCCCCACTACCTTCAGCCTCACAACATACCCCGATTGGGGATGCCATAGTCTCACTGGCTCCAGACGGGAGCAGTTGAGACTCTTGTGCGGTATTAACTGTAAAAAAAAAAAAAAAAAAAATAATTCCGTACAAAAGTCCAAACTGCTCCCGTCTGTAAATAATGAGACTATGGCACCCCCAATCGGAATACGTTTTGAGGCTGAAGGTAGTGGGGAGAGGAAGAAGACTGGGCAGATGAAGGTTTGGGGAAGTACCTGTCTATTCAGAACTGGTCACCAAACACGGCGGGAGCCATTTCAAGCAATGTTTCAATTCCGACTGATGGTCTTACACCGTTATTAATATGTAGTTTGGAACATTTGAAGCCATTTCCCCCGACTATGATGATGACGTAGATTTATGAGGGTCCAGGTGCGTTCAGTGCGTATTCAGTGCAATTGCAGCGCGAGTGTACTGGAGTAAGATTGACACCGACACCGACCTAATGACGGGCACCGCTGCCACCAGACGTAATTAGCAACATTAGTCATGCTCCTTCTGTTGCTGACCCCTGACACGGGACATGGGGCTGTATTCCCCACATTCCTCTTCCCCGTCTCCTTCCCCTCCCCCTACCTTCAGCCTCACAACACAATTTCTTTTTTGATATTCCAGGTTATATTTTGGACTACACAAACGTCAATATGTCGTGGAAGAAACAGTGGAAGACGTGGGAAAAAGAAAAAAAAAAGTCATGGAAGCTGTAAAATCGAAGACCGTGGAATATCAGGGCTAGATCAGAGGTTCCCAAACTTTTTTTTTCTCGTAGACCACTTTCAAATTTTTACTAGTCACGGTGAACCCCCTGCTACTACATTTTTACAATATTCCCAAAACTCGTTACGCGTTGTACTGAATATTGAATGGCGAGGTGTTGTCTGTCACAACGGAGCAGTAGCGGATCTACGACTTTTTCAAACGGGGGCAAAATGGACCAGTATTCGAGATTATATATTTGCCACGACGGAGGGGGCGTAGTGGGATATGGAACGTGGGGGGGGGGTATGGTTATGTTCCCAGTACAGTACATCCATATCCCATTACGCTCCCCCCCCTTGTCTGGATGTTTTAAGATCTCATGCATAACCGTTACAACAACGTGCGCTGTACGCCAGTCGTTCTGTTATGGAGGGGGCGTGTATAAAAAGTCTTTATCAGGATTTTTTCTTAGATTACCATGAATAGGATAATCTTCGAGCTTGTTCAGAATATTACGGTTATGGCTAAAGATAAAAAAAGCTACCCTCCACCATAGTTTCGCGGTATGAACGTGGAGTAGGGTGTATAGAGATAGAGGCTTGCACCCTGAAATTTTTTTTTTGTATTTTTTGTAAATATTTATTTCTGATGACCATTAAAGTCAGGTACAGTTCTGTATATGTGCCTGTTTCTGGAGTGCAGGACCAAACTGCCAATAATTCTGTCGGTAGGAGGGGATATACATGTTAACTTTCACCCCATCATACGTCATTGGGTCTATTTTAATTAAACTACCATAAGAAATACGACATTTTCCGGTTGATTTGAACCAAATGCACTATAAGTTTTCCAGGTAACCCTGGTAGCTCAGGTGTGACGACTGTTTACGGCGGCCAAATTACTTTATGCAACCGGGCGCGAATCCCAGTGGACAACTTACTGACGAATAATGTAATCTGACAGGTGACTATTTCCGTAACAAAACATTAATTGAGGTGTGTAGAAAGCAAAGGCAGCAATCTCCACTTTCGTTTTTAGAAAAAAGGCAAAAAAACACATTGATATCTTTGCTATCGATACATATTTTCAAACTCTGATTTTAATGGGAGAAAGCTGAGTTTGTCAGCTTTCTGCCATCAAAATCAGAATTTGAAAATATGTATCAAAGGCAAAGATATCAATGTGTTTTTACATAAAAAAAAAACGAAAGTGGTGATTGCTGCCTTTGCTTCTACACACCTCAATTGCATTGCATAAAAAAGAAGAAAAACACGTAGGCACATAACCTAACCCAATCTAACCTAAAATAACCTAACTTAAACTAGATGTGATTTGAGCTTTTTACGGCCTAAAAACACATTATCGTGATTTATTTTTGGGTATTATGCCGTGTGGCACTACAACCCACTTTAGCCAAAGTGTCGGACAGCGTTATATTGTCCATCATCAGGGCAGATTGTGTAAATTACAATTATTAATATTACTCCAAAAATATATCACGGTGAAAATGACAAGTCCGCTTCACGGATATATTCTTTGTCAAAGTTCGATGCTCGGATAATACGGAATATTCCTTTTTTTAATTTATAGACATTTATCGAAATTATCAACCTTATAAAAACATTCTTATTAAAATAAAAACAAAAGTGAGTAATTCGAATTATTCCCGGTACTTCTGTTACTGGGTTGAAGTTCAAGCTGCGGAAGCAGAATTGATTGCTTATGAAATGTTATATTAATTTTAATACGTCGTAGTTACGGTTCGCATATTGCGTAGGTGAATTAATTTTAACAAAATTAAAATATAAAATTTTTTATTTTATTTTTATTTATTATATTACGTTAGATACAATTAAATGGCAAAAATATCATAATAATAATAATATATCAAGATAACTGTAAATATTAAAATGTGTGCAAGTGTTACTACGTCTTTTAGGTCGATATTAGTTTCTAGCTAGGCAGATTGCCCGTTCTAAGGAACCAAATGCTGATGAAAAAGCCAGAGATGTATTTTGTAATAAAATGTTGTTTTTATTTTATTTTTTTTCTAATTGAAATATGTAATAAGTTTTAATTTATTGTGCCATTTATAGGTAACCATGTAAAACTTTATGTGACATTATTTAATAGTTTTTCAGACTCCTTTCTACCCAAGTCAATCAATTGTGTTTCCTCCTTCTTACAACATGGGTCTCTGCAAGACCAATGTTCATTGCTTCGTCTCCTCCACACAGCATCTCAGATGACATAGGCCCTCAGGGAAATTGTTTTCCTCAGGGCCTCCTGTGTGGAGTTATTATAAAAATATATATTTTTATTTTGCGTATTTTTAGTCTCCCCTGACATAAATATTCACTTTTCGTGACAATAAAGCTAAATTGAGTTAGACAAATTTAATTATATCACAATAACCTATTATTTTATCGTGTTCTATTTTGTCATTTTTTTTTTTTTTTTACAGTTAATACCGCACAAGAGTCCCAACTGCTCCTGTCTGGAGCCAGTGAGACTATGGCATCCACAATTGGGGTATGTTGTGAGGCTGAAGGTAGCGGGGAGGGGAAGGAGATAGGGAAGAGGAAGGTGGGGAAGTACCTGGCTATTTAGATCTGGTCACTAAACACGGCTAAAGCCATTTCAAGCAACGTTTCAATTCTGAATGGTGGTCTTACACCAGGGCGATACTGATAGTATCTTCCACTCTGGAACGTGCCGCAAATATACTATATATTATTTTTAAATGAATAAATTGTGAAATAACACAAATTAATCAAATAAAATTTATTTGCGCACGCCGGGTTCGAACCCGCGACCTTCAGATTGTGAGTCGAGAGTCTTGCCTCGGGACCACGGAGGCCGTCATTGTTTTGTTTTATCCGGCTACCCTGTTGTTTGGTAAGGCGGAGAGATTACAAAAAAACATACGTCGGCAAAATTCAAGTAAACAACAAATTGTTACAAAAAAAAACATATAGTACTGCGAATTTAAGTGAAATTTCTTTTTAAATGCACTTACGAAGTGTGTGTAAAATTAAAAGTCGCGTTAACCCACTGGGTATAACAAATCCAACGAATTGTACGTATCTATAAATCCGTCTTGAGAATGGCTAAGCCACTCGGCACCGAATCGTCGCCGGTAGCGCGCCTACCTACGGTCGCGTCGGCAGTCAACCAGCACGCTTGTTGCTTTTCTTATATAGGGCTCACTCAAGACAAATCGGGGATACAGGATGTAACCACATACATTAAAAATTTTGAAATTTTGGGTACATGTTTTCCGGCAGATTTTCTACAGAGATCAAAGTTAAAAAATCAAAAGCTCAAAGATCAAATAGTAAAGCTCAAAGATCAAAGCTCGAAATCAAAGTTGAAATCTCAAAAATTAGAGATCGAAGATCAAAAATGAAAGATGAAAGTTCAAAAAACAAAGTTCAAAGATCACAAATCAAAGTTCAAAGATTACGGATCAAATCTCAAAGATCAGAGTTTTATGTTGAAATCTCAAAGATAAAAGATCTTAACACATAGATGAAATGTCAAAGTTTGAAGTTTAAAGATCATAGTTCAAAGATCGTAGATCAAAGATTACAGCTGAAAGGTCAAAGCTGAAATGTCAAAACTAAAAGATCAAAAGATCAAAGATCAAATCTCAAAGATCAAAGCTCGAAGAACAAAGATGAAAGCACAAAAATCATAGCTCAAAGGTAAGCACTCAAAAATCAAAGCTCAAAGATTAAAGTTCAAATATCAAATCTTTATGATCATAGCTAAAAGATTAAAACACAAAAACACAAAGATCACAGATTAAAGTTTCGAGATCAAAGCTCAAAGATCAAATCTTAAAATAAGCACAAAGCTGAAAGCTCAAAAGTCAAAGCTCCGAGCTTATTTTAAATTGAACCCTCTTTTGTTATCGAATTTTAAGCAGTAAGATTAAAAAGAAAGGGTTATATTCACACCAAAATTAGTTTTATTTTTAAATACATATACTTTACCCATAATTGTAAAAAGCATTGGTTGTCATTTTCCTGAACTTTGTTACATCCTGTAGCTATGAGGAAATGCAAAATGCAGCGGCGTACTGCAATTTACGGCCGCTGTAATTGTATTCCAGTTGAAAGATCGTTAAACAAGGTGGGGCATAATTTGCCCGGTTACCTTACCGGCGTGTTCGCTTGCTCCGTCTTTATTGCCACGGGCCTGTATTCGGGAATGTGTGAGGAATTATAATAATTGAGTGAACCTTAATTGAATCATTTTTTAAAGGGTAGAAAACGAAATCAGTGTAACAATATTTTCATTATTTTTTTAACAAAATTTTTTTAACTTGTCAAAATTAACCATAAGAAATTTTTTCGAAAGAAATACACATTTCAATTATAATTTTATTTAAAAAATATATTATCTTAACGATAGATACTTTATGGCTTATATGCATTTTTGGCAAATCAGTTCTAATTTTGCAAACAACAATAATTATTATAATTTTTAGAGATAATTTCGCCTCCAGGTATTGAACCACAATTAGTTTCGACTAAGAACAACCAACATTATCTTCATTTGTTTAACGATTATTTTTATTGGCTGCTATTTTTTTCGAAGATTTTTTTATTGATTCGTTTACAGACAGAAACTCTTAGTAAGATTTCTAAATTTGAGTCCGTTTGGTGCCGTAGGGCTTAAGCAACAACCGAACCCATGTTTGACAAAGTGCCCATGAAACAATTTAGTATGAAGAACTTAAAATTTTTTCCTTTGGAAGATTAAGAATAAGAATTCGGGCCTAAGTTATGACCGAACCCAAGTGTGACAAAGTGCCCAAGAAACGACGAATATTTAGTATGCATCATCATCAAATCATTTATTGATTGAGTCGTGTACAGACCAATACTATAAGGATGAATCCAAATTTTCAGTTCGATTGGTCTCATAGGGCCTAAGTTACGACCGAACCCAAGTTTGACAAAGTGCCTATGAAACGATTAATATTTAGTATGAAGAATTTTAAAATTTATCTTTTTCAACATGCATTGCTTGTGTCGTGTACAAACCGATACAATTAGCATGAATCCATAATTTCAGTTCATTTGGTATCATAGGGCCTAAGATACGACCGAACCCAAGTTTGACAAAGTGCCTATGAAACGATTAATATTTAGTATGAAGAATTTTAAAATTTATCTTTTTGAAAGTTTTTTGATTGATTCGTGTACAGAACGTTATTTTTAGTAAGAATCCTAAATTACAGTCCGTTCGGTGCCATAAGACCTAATTTATGACCGAACCCAAGTTTGTCAAAGTGCCCACGAAAGATGAAATTTTGTACGAAGAATTTTATTTTTTTTCTTTCACAAAGAGGATACCGACAGTTCACGAAGCGCCGCCCAAAGAGGAGACCGATTATACTATCTTATTCTCTTGCAGGCTAAATACTGTGTTTTTTTTCTTTTTAGTGTCGCTATTTTTCGTTTCATAGAGTTTCAAATCACAACGGTGCTAAAGTAGTTTTTGCTTCAAAAAACCTAATACCCATCTAATTCATGAAATCAATGATACTAACCCCTAACAACGATTCTTTTTAAATTGAACTAAAAATTTCCAAATTTTTACTCGATTTACTCTGAAACGATAGCCCAAATGATAAAAAGTTATTCTTTAAAATCGACTCCAAATATGATGTAGATTTGCCAGTTTCCCGGCTGTATCACTATTGTTGTATACCGCCGATGTGCGTGTGTTCGCACGAGTGCATATTACCATTTTGCTTTCCACTCTGTGGACCGTAGCCAGCTTTTTAAAACAGAATGTCACTTGCAGATATTGTGATGTGTACGTTTTTGCATCAGAGAAAAAGTTTCTACCACTGTGCGGTTCGGTGCCTCTCTGTTGGTGATTCTGGATGTGAGTGTGTTCTGTGGTGTGTTTTTATTATTTTCGTGGATGCGCCACAGAACACGGAAAAATCTCGATGGTTAATTGAGCCCTTGCCCGGAAGAATGTTGTATACAACAATATTCTAGTTCCGAGAAAAATTGAAAAAACGAAACCATTTACGTTTCATAACATTTTATATTAAAAAAAAACATAAAACATAAAAATTCTTAAGAGTCTTCATTGAAAAGTCGTCTAGAAAGGCAATTTTATTACAGTTTATTACTAGAATTTACGGTGAAATTGTGGAATAATGTTGTATATGAACACTTTCACATACAACGTTATTCTACAAAAGTATTTTTTTTATTCTTCGTACCTCTTACAAAACGCAACACGCTCTTCTAACATAAATGTACACATGTCACTGATGTTTTTGAGCTTAAGGAGACGCTTCCCGGCTCAAAAAGAAGAAGATGGAGAGGTATTTTGACCAGTCAGCGGTTGAGTGGGCATCGCGTTTGGGTCTCACCCGGGCGTCCCGTGTTCGATTCCTCGGCTGGCTAAGTCCTCCATCACAACGCAAGCAACATTTTCGGCTTTCTGTGGTGGTAGTAGGAGATTTTCAAACATTGTTGGGTTATTCGTAACCCGGGAATGTTTGTCTTTCTTTTTTTTTAATTTTAAATAAAATTAAAAAAAATAAATAAAAAAATGTAATTACGAATGTTGGACAGAGCGCGCTAATATTTTCAATGATAAAATTGAAGCGAAAATGATGAAAATGCTTAATCAAACATGACTCTTTTAAAATAGAGCAAAAATCTCATAGAAGGTATCTTAAGTATCATTTAAACAAACATTGTGAATTTTTTCACAAATATAACCTGTAAAATAGTAGAAATAGACATGTTTTAAGTAATTTTCGGAGCATACATTTCGAGCGATTTTTTCTATCTAGGGAATTTCATATAATTTGCGTTTCGGCGTGGAACGTATCTAAATATTATCTTCAAAAATAACATATTTTTTTAAGAGCTTAAAAACTTCAAATGTTTAAGGGAGATATGTAAGACATCGGTAGAAATTCGGATTGAGGCGGCTAAAAAAGAAAAAAAAAACCATATGAATAAATGGAACCATTTACGTTCTAGATATTGTCTTGAGATCAACATACAACATTATTCCACAAAACTGTTTCAACGGCTTAGGGTTAATAATATTTTTCCTCGACAAATTCTACTTTCCTGCATTCTTCAGCTTCTTGGCTTTAAAGACTTTCTAGTTGAAACCATAAGACTAATCCCAAGTTATGACCGAACCCAAGTTTGACAAAGTGCCCGGGAAACGATGAAAATTTTATAAGAAGAATTTTAAAATTTTGATCGTTTCATGGGCACTTTGTCAAACTTGGGTTCGGTCATAACTTATTCCCTATGGCACCAAACGGACTGAAATTTTGTGTTCTTTCTAAAAATTACAGTCTGTACACGAATCAATCAAAAAATCTACCAAAAGAGGAATTTTACAATTCTTTTTACAAAATTTTCATCGTTTCATGAGCCCTTTGTCAAACTTGGGTTCGGTCATAACTTAGGACCTACGGCACCGAACGGATTGAAATTGTGGGTTATTTCTAAGATTTACGGTTTGTACACGAATCAATCAAAAAAACATCCGAAAAAAGAATTTTAAAATTCTTCATACACAATTTTCATCGTTTCATTGGCACTTTGGACTGAAATTTTGGATTCTTACCATAGAATTACGGTCTGTACACGAATCAATCAAAAATATTCAGAAAGAAGAATTTTAAAATTCTTCTATTTATTGCAAACCGGAAATAATCTGACCATCTGAGGTACACCCACTGTAATTGGATGGGGATGCCATATTCCCACAGTCTTCGGACGGTCGGGAGCAGTGTGGACTCTTGTGGTTTTCACATTGAAAAATAGGGATACCTTCTGATTAACAAAGTGGTCCATAGAACAGTAAAAGGAAAAGATACCCTTTTCTAGATTTTGCAAGATCTGTGGTCACACACTCTGTCTGATAAGAAGCCGGAAGGGACAAAGCGGAAGTAATGGGAAGCAGGAAGCGGATTACACGTGTGTTGCTACAGTTACACCCACAAGGGTGCACGTGTGGTTATGTGGAGAGTTTTTCATATTTTAAATGCACACGTGTAGGGAGGAGACGGCTGAAAGCGACACGTGGAATATACCATACATTTCAGGGACCGTCACTTGTCACTTTCTGATATATATATATATTTTATATTGTCGTTTATCGTTATAATACCTATGTATTTAGTGTTATAAATACAATTGTTAAATTGACCTTCTAACAATCGATTGTGCAAGTTTTTTGTCTTAAACGAACGTCAGATTTATAAAAAAAAGTGTTATTTTCGCTTCGCAATTAAAGCTCTATAAATGAAACATTTCTGAACCTAGCCGAATACTAAAAACTGTTTTCGAAAGGTTATGAAATAAGCTTTCCAATTGTTATTTTATAAATAAATATTAACATTTGTAAATATTAAAATTTAGATTGCAAACATAAATTTTTTTTTAAATGATTCAAGTGATATTTTTATGTGAAAACGGTACTAAAATCAAGGTGATGTAAAGAAAAACACTTATTTCATTGTATAAATGTATAGTCAACAATTTTGTAACCTCACTTTTCTACCATTTCATACAAGAGTATTTAATAAAAAATTAACAATCTCTAAAGGCGCGTAGGCGATTTGGCGGTGAAAAATGTTTCTACAAAATAAGTATTTTGATGTACTTCTATGGACAATTTTGAAGAGAAATGTGAAGCGTGATTCAATATGGATCTACTACCTTTTGTTTTAGGGTTGTCACTAAAACAATGACAGAATTATAACGATTTCTGTGGGAACACAAGCGTTGACATGAAGACACACTGATTGTACTTGACTGCTATTGTTATATTGCCGTGAAAACACGCTTATTGTACTTGACTGCTATTGTTATATTGCCGTGAAAACACGCTTATTGTACTTGACTGCTATTGTTATATTGACGTGAAAACACGCTTATTGTACTTGACTGCTATTGTTATATTGACGTGAAAACACGCTTATTGTACTTGACTGCTATTGTTATATAGACGTGAAAACACGCTTATTGTACTTGACTGCTATTGTTATATTGCCGTGAAAACACGCTTATTGTACTTGACTGCTATTGTTATATTGCCGTGAAAACACGCTTATTGTACTTGACTGCTATTGTTATATTGACGTGAAAACACGCTTATTGTACTTGACTGCTATTGTTATATAGACGTGAAAACACGCTTATTGTACTCGACTGCTATTGTTATATTGACGTGAACACACGCTTATTGTACTTGACTGCTATTGTTATATTGACGTGAACACACGCTTATTGTACTTGACTGCTATTGTTATATTGACGTGAAAACACGCTTATTGTACTTGACTGCTATTGTTATATAGACGTGAAAACACGCTTATTGTACTTGACTGCTATTGTTATATTGCCGTGAAAACACGCTTATTGTACTTGACTGCTATTGTTATATTGCCGTGAAAACACGCTTATTGTACTTGACTGCTATTGTTATATTGACGTGAAAACACGCTTATTGTACTTGACTGCTATTGTTATATAGACGTGAAAACACGCTTATTGTACTTGACTGCTATTGTTATATAGACGTGAAAACACGCTTATTGTACTTGACTGCTATTGTTATATTGACGTGAACACACGCTTATTGTACTTGACTGCTATTGTTATATTGACGTGAACACACGCTTATTGTACTTGACTGCTATTGTTATATTGACGTGAAAACACGCTTATTGTACTTGACTGCTATTGTTATATAGACGTGAAAACACGCTTATTGTACTTGACTGCTATTGTTATATTGCCGTGAAAACACGCTTATTGTACTTGACTGCTATTGTTATATTGCCGTGAAAACACGCTTATTGTACTTGACTGCTATTGTTATATTGCCGTGAAAACACGCTTATTGTACTTGACTGCTATTGTTATATTGACGTGAACACACGCTTATTGTACTTGACTGCAATTGTTATATTGCCGTGTAAACACGCTAATGGGTCGGAGTGGTTGGAAAAATTAAAAAAAAAAATTATAATCTCCGTAACTTCCAATTGGAAATACTCTTTAAAATACAATTTGTAATTTTGTAATGCAACTCAAAGTTATTCCCCAAAGGAGCATTTGAAAATGAGATTCAATAACGCATACATCATTAATTTCTCCCGCCATAGAAAACCTTCAACCAGTGATAATGAATAGCACCAAGAAAGGGACATTCCTTCCATTATTCTCCAGCGCGATATTCCGATCTATTGTCCGAGTGGCTGAAGCATTGGAATCCATTACACAAGATTGGTATATTTGGTTAAAATTTTGACAAAATGTAACCATTTTAATTTTGTATCTATTATTTTAGATTTATTTTAGAAAAAAAAAAGTACGGGTTAGGAAAAAGAAACGTGGGTTGGGGGTCAGTATGTCCAGGAGTGACGGACGCGTATATACCTCCAACTGCGGTGCATGTTTCGAGAGGTCAAAAGGTCTGCCTCAACATCTCTTGATCTGGCCTCCCACGCAGTTGGTGGGCAGACGCATCCGCCGCCAGGATCTCGTCCCCAGAGACTGGACACTCCTGCTAAGTCACCAAACTTAGCGAACTACTTTGAGTGACCTATGGCAGAGGTTTTGGTTATCCAAGAACTCCATACATTCAGCCCCTGTACATTCAGTTCACAAACAGCTCACGTGCCACCAATTGCAATTTTTATATGTAAATTTCAAAATGCCAGAGCTCACCAGCATGTAAAGGAACCTTGGTGGGCATGCTCACAACCCACTAAAGATTCATCGCAATAAGATGAATAGTTGGGGAAATAATTTCATAACGCCAGAGCTCATCACTATATATAAAAACCATCGCGGGCGTGCGCACAACAACTCACTAAAGTTTCATCGCAATCGGATGAATGGTGTAGGAGATAATTTCATGATGCCCCAGAGCTCACTATTATATATAGAAACCAAAAGTTTCATCGCGATCGGATGAATGGTTTAGCATTGTATAATTTAATGACGCAAGAGCTCACTATGAACCACCGCGGGCATGCGCACATCAAATCCCCAAAGTTTCATTGGAATTGGATGAATGGTTTAGCAACACACAAGGAACAAACATATATGCAAGCGAACATAAGTACATTGATTTTTATATAAACAGATAAAACTGTAATAATCACTCACGACCAGTCAAACCGAAATATCATGGAAACTCCTGGTCATCAAAAAAAAAACGGTACACCATAATTTTCCTCGGGCCGCCTGTATGGAGTTAATGCAACGAAAAAATCTTTAGCAACTGTTCTAGTGTTCCCCATTTCACTGGTTGTGGAATTCCCCAGTTCTATTAAAGCAGTCCACAGATATGATGGACGACCGCCGTTTTCCACCAGCGGCCAATAATGGTACAGGCCCTCGACATGTGGAATTTTAGACAATCGGACCACATTATTTATCGTTTAGTGGAGCTGCGAAATATCCATTTAATGTCTAATCTGAACTCGTTGCATTGTTAATGCATTGTCCAAAATTAAATTGCATTGCTGAAAGCAATGTGAAATTTATTAAATAATTACTAATACATTAGAAATTAGTAACCATTTATTGGAGTGCCAACACCTTTGACACAAATCACCTCAAGGGGTTCGTTTGGTAACTTAGCTGGGGTGCCGAGTTTCACGAGGTGAGGTTCATCCAGGTCTCCCCACTCTTGTCTACGTTAAGCCGCCGCTATCCGAATTTCCACCGATATCTTACATATCTCCCTTAAACATTTGAAGTTTTTAAGCTCTTAAAAAAATATATGTTATTTTTGAAGATAATATTTAGATACGTTCCACGCCAAAACGCAAATTATATGAAATTCCCTCGATAGAAAAAAATCGTAAAGTATGCTCCGAAAATTATTTAAAACAAGTTTATTTCTATTATTAATTTATATTTGTGAAAAAATGTTTCTTTAAACGATACTTGAGATACCTTCCATGAAATTTTTGGTCTATTTTAAAAGAGTCATGTTTTATTAAACATTTTGATAATTTTCGCTTCGATTTTACCATTAAAAATATTAGCGTGCTCTGTCAAACATTCGTAATTACATATCTCTCCATCTTCTTCTTTTTGTGCCGGGAAGCGTCGCCTTATGCTTAACTTAATTTTCTGAAGGTTTCACTTCTACCGCGTGTGAATTGCACACTCTGATTTTATTTACCATAAGCTTATTCCAGGCAAGAGCTCAATTATTAATATCCTTACTTGAAGTTTAAATTAATCACAGCGTTCACAAAATGTAATCAATCACCCTGTGATAGTCGCAGTATATTATGATTATAAAATCGGGTCGTCGTTTTTTGTGTTTTCGTCAAATTGTGCAAGCCATCGCTGCACAATGGTCGCTGTTGGCTTTGAGAACCATTGAGGCGTGACGCGCCGAGATAAAACCGTTAATAAACGATCCACAAAGGTGTTACAAGCCCATATAAAGCGCCATTTTATACACAGACATAATATTTTATCGAACCAAAAAACAAAAATACCTTCACGTTCAAATAGGTCTTCATTTAGTTTGTTTTTTCATGAAAAATCACGGGACTTGCCAACTTAGAGACTGAAAATTTTTAATGAAATGAAATAATAACTTTGTTTACAACCACGAAAGTTGTTATTTATTTAGACCAGAGGTTCTTAACTGTTTTTCTCGTAGACCACTTTCAAAATTTTACAGGTCACGGTGGACCCCCTGCTGGTAATTTCTACCATATTCCCTAAACTCGACATCGACTCGCGTTGTATTGAATATTGAATGGCGAGGTGTGGTCTGTTACAACGGAGCAGTACCGGATCTACGACTTTTTCAAACGGGGGCAAAATGGACCAGTATTCGAAATTATATTTGCCATGACGGAGGGGGCATGATGGGGTATTATGGTACGGGGGGGTATGGGTATGTTGCCATCCCAATACAGTACACCCATATCCCATTACGCATACTCCGTCATGGCAAATATAATCTCGAATGCTGGTCCATTTTGCCCCCATTTTTTTAAGGGAGACTATGGGTATATTGACATCCCAGAACAGTACACCCATATCCCATTACGTCCCCCCCTTGTCTAGCTGTGCGTTTTAATATCTCATGCCACGACGCCAGTCGTTCTGTTATGGAGGGGGCGTAATGGGATATGAGACGGGGGGTGGGATGGGATATGGATATGGGGCACGGGATGGGTCTCAATCGAAACCAGTTTGTGGACCCCCACTTACAACATATGAACCCCCATTTCTTTATCGCGCCTACTTGGAACCCCGTTGGGTCTCCCGTGTACCCTTATGGGTCCACCTGGACCACTTTGGGAATCACTGATTTAGACCGACCGAGTTCTTCAGTTTGAAGTGTAACTTCTTTAGCACCGTTGTGATTTGAAACTGGATGAAACGGAAATGCACTAAAAAGAGACAAACACGTACATCTATTGGATTTAGACTGCGAGAGAATGAGATAGAACGAAACCTTACTTAAGTCAAGCTGCGCTCATTGGCCGCTTTGATTACGATCTCACTTTTCAAGGCTCCTATTGGTTGAGTTTGTTTTGGTGAAGTTTCGCTTCAACTGAAACGCAAAACGCCTAAGAGCTCACCACTATATATTCGCGGGCGTGCGCACAACAAATCACTAAAGTTTCATTAAAATGGATGAATAATTATAGGAAATAATAAGGGGAAAAAAAAAGAAAAATATAAAAAAAAAATCTAGTGCAGTTCACTTGCGGTAGAAGCGAAATTTCACCAAAACAATATTTATTTATTAATAAACGCCCTTTTTCGGGGCTTTTACATATATAGCATAGTTAGAAAAATACATATTTATTGTACATAACTGAACTGCCTCAATAACAATATTTTATATTTATTCAAAGATAAATTGAAGATGTCCACTGACTTGGTATAATTGTTTCCCTCCATTAGTATTCTGGGCAAAGAGGAATAAATATGGTAGTTAGTCCCAGAATTTCTGCGCTGTAATAAATCCTGACTTCTAGTATTACGAAGTAAAATTCGGAAGCTTATCAATTCAAGTAATACCGGACTATCAACTAAATCATTTAGAATTTTATATAAAAATACTAAGTCAGTGAAAATTCTTCTGTCTGACAGTTTAAGCATATTCATATCGTTTAAAATAGTGTTGTAGTTTAACATAATTGCTGGAATACCCATTTTAAAATTTAGAAAACGTAAGAATTTGTTTTGTATTCTTTCAACAGCTTGTACATGCGTATTATAATGAGGATTCCAGACAGGAAAATTGTACTCAAGTTGGCTTCTAACAAGCAAAATATAACAGTTTAATACACTTTATATTGTTAAAGTTTCTAGTTAGCCTAGTTATAAACCCCAACATTTTTAAGCCCTTATTACAGATTTCTGTTATGTGGTTAACAAATGAAAGATTTGATTGAAAAGTGATGCCAAAGTCTTTAATTTGCATTTATGTCTCGAGAGCATTGTTATCAATGTTGTAATTAAAGATCACTGGATTTTTATTCCAGAAAATCTAACAATTTGACATTTTGAGATATTTAAATAAAGTCTTTTTTCCTTACACCAAATTAGCAATTTGTTGATATTATCTTGAAGAATGTTGCAATGATAAATATTTTCAATAATTTTAAAAATTTTGAGGTCATCAGCAAAAAGTAAGATAGATACATCATGAAATATTTTTGTAAGATCATTTATAAACAAGATTAATAAGATTGGGCCAAGGTGTGAACCCTGTGGAACTCCACTTGTTGCATTAATTTTTTCTGACAGGGAGGATTTAATTCTAACTATTTGTTGTCTTCCAGTAAGATAGCTTTCAAACCAGGTTACTATATTACCGCGTAATCCTATTGTAGCTTTCCTAATTTCCAAATTAAGATTTTATGGGAAACTGTATCAAATGCTTTACTGAAATCAGTATAGACAGTGTCTACTTGTTTTTTTTTCTTTAAAAGCATTGTTTATAAAATTTTCATAAATAATTAAGTTGGAAAGAGTACTTCTACCTGGCATAAATCCAAACTGGTTAGGTGATATAACAGGTTTTATTTGTGTAAAAAGTTTGTCAAGTATTAGGCTTTCAAAGAGTTTCGGTATGGTAGATTGTATACATATAGGTCTGTAATTACAAACATCACTTTTATCACCCTTTTTGAAAATTGAAGACAAATAACTAATTTTCCACTTATCGGGAAAAATTCCACTAGATAAAGATAGATTAAAAAGTTTGGATAATGGAAGAGCAATTACTTCGATACATTCTTTGATAAATATTGTAGGGATATTATCCGGTCCAGCAGATTTGTGGATATCTAAGGATTTAACTTTAGTAATTACATCAGATATACTTATGGTACACTGAAATATCAAGAGTTTCATCTAGAGTAGTTGTTGGAATAAGAGAATTATTTGAGTCTGTTGAATAAACACTAAGTTATCAACCAATAGGAGCCTTAAAAAGTGAGATCGTAATCAAAGCGGCCAATGAGCGCAGTTTGACGCTTCATAGATCACAACGGGGCTAAAGAAATTTAATAAATATATGTGCCTACCTAATAAAAAATCAAAAATACGTATCTAAAATCAATGTAGGTACTCGCGGTACCACCAGATTTATACAGATTTAACGCCATTTTTAGGGGGTGCTATTCCGAAGGGTGCGACATCTCCCTCCTCGGCTGGTTTTGATATTACCGCCGCTAATAATTGTTTAATAGCCCGGAAGCCAGAGATAACGCGGGCCCCGGTATATAGCCGACACGTTAAAGCTACCTGCTCGAATAAATGCAAGTCGCTTGGATAAAACAATCAGTTTGAAAAAATTGGGAAAATAATATGATTTTTTCTTACATATTGTTCATCGTTCATCTTAAGATGTTTTTTCTCATTGCTGAGGATATAACATACTTTTATTTTTTTTATTTATTTTACACTCTTCCATACTAATATTATAAATGCGAAATTGCTCGAGTTTGTTTATGACGCTTTCACGCATTAACCAATAAAAATACTTTAAAAATTCATTCACCGATAGAAAGCTAAATTATATGCGAAGACTATAGTCTGTATATGATGGCAAGCTCTGGCGTTATGAAATTATAAACATTAATATATCATATTTGTTATACGTTTTCTGTCGCTAACAAAAGCGAGTTTTTGCTAATGTTAGAAAAAAATCGTTTCCATGGAAACGATGTTGATAGATTTGTGGGCTCTAAGCTGGTAGGTACTCAGCCCCCTGGTCAGCTACTGCCCCAGAAAATTCAAATATTAGAATATGTTTTGTTTTTTTTGGACAAGCTTCTGTTTTGGAATAAATGTCAGATAAGAGTTCCTACATAAAAAATATAATTCGTAACGATTATAAAGACTGAATAATAAATAGTGTAATTTTTTATTATATTAACAAACTTCCAAATATTTAATTAAAAATAAACATCCGAAATGTTTCTAAGCGCATAGATTCCGAACGAAAGAACAAAATTAGATAATTATTTTTTTCATAGCTTTATGAAATTTAGGTGGCAGGCGAGATGTTTGAAAACTGAATGTAAGGGAATGAATGTATGGAATGCGGGAGGGGGTGGGGATGGGGAGGGGGGGATAATTGATAAGTTCAACCGCTAATTTCCAGTAATACCATGCGAGCGAAGCCGCGGGGAAAAGCTAGTTACAAATAAAGTACAAAAAAGTCCCGATAAACTACTTCTTAGCAGTTTGTCTAATGAAACTTTACATTAAAAATCTTATTATAGTGAATTAATAGTAACATTTTTATAATTATATAAAATAAAAATTAAAAATTTTACAGAAATACAGAGAAAAGAAAAATTATGAAAACATAAATAACAATTTTAAGGTCTTTATAATAATCTGTCA
Organism: Glyphotaelius pellucidus; assembly: GCA_936435175.1. Lineage (NCBI taxonomy): Eukaryota > Metazoa > Arthropoda > Insecta > Trichoptera > Limnephilidae > Glyphotaelius > Glyphotaelius pellucidus. The sequence continues at coordinate 15,134,354 of OW386563.1, forward strand.
TTGTAAACTAATATCTACAAATTAATTCTTTCAGTAAGCCAAGTCTTCAGTAAATTCACCAATTGTTTGTTTTGGGCAGAGCTATTAATTTCAGCAGGTAACATATTTAAACAACTGGGAATCGTGTAATTTAACGTTCTTTGTCCATATTTATTTGTATGCTTAGGAACAATAATTAGTCCTTCATTAAAGTTAAAGCGAGTATTATGGTTGTGTTCCAGCCTATTTATAAAATATAAAGTGTTCTTTATGTGCTGAAATATAATTTTGTAGCACAGAATTGCTCTCACTGAAAGAATTTTGAGAGTCTGATAAAAGTATGGAATATTATTATGCCTTTCTTTGTATACATTTTTTTCAGCTAATAATTTAAGCAATGAATTTTGCACAGATTGAACATGGTCGATATTTGTTTTACAGGAAAATCCCCAAGCTGTTATTCCATACCTTATAACAGTTTCAGCTAGAGATAAATAAATTATTCGAAGTGTGCAGAAAGGAACAAATTTTTTAAGTTTATTCGATCTGCTTACAATTGATCTTAGTCGTGCAAAAACTTTGTTTAGTTGTATATTCCACTTGAAAAAGCAATCAATAATAACACCTAAATAAACATATTCTTTGACTAGTTCCATATTTTCACATTGACACATTGCAGGAATGCCATCGTGTAAGCAATGTACGTGTCTTTATTTCAGGTTTAATATAAACCTTAACATTAGGGGATCTTATGTGTAACAATTTAGTTTTTTTGGCTTTTATGATTATACCAGAGTCATGAGACCATTTTAAGAGTTCAATGTGGTCTTTTTGTAAAAAGTCTATACAAAAGTATTTTCGTTATTTGTTTTTGGGGTGTTATGCCGTGTTGCGCTACCTCCTTCTTTAGCCAACGTTTCGGATAGCGTTACAGTGTCCATCATCGGGGCAGATGTGAAATTTTTAACTCGTTCATCGTTAGGCATATTTTCTTATTGCTGAGGAACGTGACCTCAGTCCAATTTCTCTCAATAGTCTTTCGAAAATTTGAATTAAAATATCCCGTGATTTTTTACGGCGCTGCACTTGTATTCAAACATACTTACTTCAATTGTCTGTGATGTGAGTTAGTTATTACTGCGTTAATTTTTTAACGAGTTCATCGTTAGACGTTGTTTCTCAAGATCGTGACCTCACTCCAATTCCTTTATATAGTCTTTTCCAAAATTGGAATTAAAATATCCCGTGATATTTGCGGCACGTTCCAGAGTGGAAGGTTCTCTCAGTATCGCCCTTGTGTAAGATCACCATTCAGAATTGAAAAGTTGCTTGAAATGGCTTTAGCCGTATTTGATTTGAATAGTCTTCCTAAATATACTTCCCACCTTCCTCTCCCCATATTCTTCCCCTCCCCACTTACCTTCAGCCTCACCACCTACCCCAATTGGGGACACCATAGTCTCACTGGCTCCAGACGGCAGCAGCTGGGACTCTTGTTAGGTATTCACACAATTTTTTTATTTTTTTTTCTAAATTTTAATTATAATTTCCCGTGATTTTTCACGGGTCTGCAACTTGTATTATAATAAAATGACAGTCCCCTTTGACTCTGATAGACGTCCCAGCTACATTAGCCGGAACACCTTCCGCACCATTACCTCCCTTATCAGCAGCCCGCCTCATTAGCTCACTGCGCTAAACAACGTATTCAAAGCAGTGATATTATTTTACAATTTAATACCGTTCCAAGTGCCTTCAATGGATTTCTGCACTGAACTGTTTTGTGTGGGGTAGAACCTCCCTTTCATGGCATGTCATACAATTTATTTCACACTAGCTGGTTCCCGGCAGCGTATTTCCAAACACAATACCGGTTCAGTCGCGGTAGCGACATTTTACATTCGCCGAAATTTTTCATGCCGTGTTGCGCTACCTCCTTTAGCCAACGTCACACTTTCCATCATCATCTGCCCTGTAACGTTATCCGAAAAGTTGTCAAAAGCCTCGATTACATTGAGCGAGTTTACAAGCTACTAGCCGTTAAGTTTAAAAGCGGGTGAATCGGCGAGTGAGTTTGTCACGATGACACACAAAACTGTCCACTCGTTCAGTACCAACAGTAAGCAGCTGAAATAACGACTTCCGCGCCATGCAACTCTGTCGGCATTTTATAGGAAACTGACAGCTCGTAGCTAACGCTTCACGCTAGTCAATAACGGCTTCCGCCGTCAGATGTTGGTGGGCCGCCATCTTTGGGCAAACACCAGCGAGTAGCGAGTAACTTTTTCGTAGATCGTCCACAATCTGCTAGTTGGCAAGTAATACAATGACACTGAGCGAGCTTACTAAGGACGGGTTGTTTCAAAAAATTTTATGAGTTCATCAAATATTTGAAGTTAATTTTCAGGTTCTGTGTAAGTTTTTTTCGAGTTCTGTTTTTTTATCATCATAGGCCAGCTGCTTCACAAAACTGAAATCATCACAGAACTTGAATAGAACTTACACAGAACGTGAAAATTAACGTCAAATATTTGACGAATTCGTCAAATTTTATGAAACAACCCATCCTTACAGTTATATCGTTGTTATTAACAGTTGTTAACGAGGCTTAAGATTATGTGTGATAGTTTGCCTTGATTAACTAATTTCTTTTAAAATTATTCATAAAATAAATAAAAACCCCTTTCCGCTAAAGTCGACGGTTTCGGATTGCATTTGCCTAGTGATTTGTATGCTTTTTACATTCATTGGTGGTGATAAAAGGCACACAAAGAATATACACATTTATGGCTTCTGTATTACCTCGACAGTTGACCCCCGCACAAATTGTACCTCTGCCAGTTGAACCCTCGAACGCTTGATACCTCAAACAATTATAATATCTGTTTTACTTCCTCCCTGGTAACGTATGCAGAGAGGACATACGGCCGTATAACAAAGGTGGAAATGGGTACTTATATCTGCAGGCGTCTTGAGGAAATTTCCAGTGCCATCGAATGCAAATGCAGAATGATTGTTGTTGATACTCGTTATCACTATTGATTTGTGTGTTATTTTACCAACAAGCATAATTTTAAATAAACAGAGTGATTAAACTATTTTAAACAGTGAAGTTGACTTCAAGTGTCACATGTCAGTTTGCAAATGTAGAAAAATGTACTGTTGTTGATACTCGTTATTACAGTTGATTTGTGTGTTATTTTACGACAATCATAATTTTAAATAAACAGAAGTAGAATATTTTAAAATGCGGAATAAACTTCAAGTGTCACGTGATCTAGTCAGTGTCGTAGAGCAACGACAATTTGCAAGCGGCTGCGATTGCTGTTGATACTCGTTATTACTGTTGATATGTGTGTTATTTTACCACAAGCGTAACATTAAATAAACAGAGTGATTATAATATTTAAAACACTAAAATTTACTTTGCAACATCATTGAATTTGTCTGTTTTTTTTTCTTCTCCCATTTAATTTCACCCCATTTTAACATTTAACGCCAAGTTTTGGGAGTTTCTTTTTTTTATCTATTTCGTTCCTCACAATATGCCATTAACATACATATTTACCATATAATTCCATTAAATAAATTCAAAACACCCACCTTTATCTTAATAACTTTAATTTATACGTTGTATCCGATATTTTCCACAGCTGAATGGTTTTGACTTTTGACCCGATATGCGATGACGTTTAATGCGAACCCTCTTAGAACGAACAGTTGTTTTTAACGACAGTTTTATGCAGTCCCTTTTCTGAGACGGGATTGGTAATTTCAAACCTCCGCAGCTATATTTAAAATTTAATTACGGTTTCTGCGGCCTAATTATTACGAAGGGTGATTTTATTGATTTTTGACTTGTTTGAATTTAGAACATCGACGGTTCATATTGTTTTATTTATTTTTTAGTAAGAAGTATTGAAATAAGTGTTACAATTCATAATTTATATCGACCTCACCTGATCTGAGGTCTTTGTACAGGAGGCCCTGAGGAAAATAATGTACCTCAGGGCCTACGTCATATAAGTAGAGGGTCTTTTTAATGAAAGGAAGAAGAAATTATTATTTTTTTTTTTTTACATAAGCTCCACACAGGAGGCCCTGAAGAAGAAATTTCCCTCAAGGGTGCTGGGGAGCTGAGCGGAGCTCCCCATTCCCAGCGGAGCTCCCCATCTGTGAGCTGTGTGGAGGGTTTTGTAAGGAGAGGAAGGGGAGGAGAGTTTTGGGAAGGAAAAGAGTTTAAAGGGTGGGTAGGAATCTGGGGTTCAGTGGGTCCTGGTCATCCGCCTCCAAGACCTAGACAAACCTCACCCCATGAACCTGGAAAGGAAAAAGGTAAGAGGGGTGAGTAAGAACCTGGGGGTCAGAATGTGCAGGAGTGACGGACACATGAATCCCTCCCACTGCGGTGCAAGGCGATGTTCCAAGAGAGTCCTGCTGGAAAGGTTAAAAGGTCCCCTTCAACCAGTCTCTCCCGAACCGCAGTTATGTGTAGACGAGTCCGCCATCAAGACCTAGATAAAGTTCACCCCATGAACCAAGGCACCCCTGCTAAGTCACCAAATGTAGTGAACCGTTTAGGGGTGACCTATGGAAGAGGTGTTGGTAATCCAATAAATCCAGACTCTGTGCAGAAACGGGCTGTCCGTTTGATAGATTCTCACACCTTAACGAAATGATTGCAATCTTTAGAGCACATGCGTCGGGTGGGAATGCTATCCATATTCTACTGGTATTTCAATGGAAGGAACTAGCGTCATTGATCCCTTCGGCACCGGTGCATAGTCGGGAGACACGCCAAACGCGCGCCCAACGTATGTACACGGTTGACATTTGTCGCATGAGAACGGGTCGTTTTTTCGACTCGTTCTTGAGTTCAACAGCTCGGCTATGGAACGATTTGCCGGCCTTTGTTTTTCCTCCTTCCTACAACATGGGTCTCTTCAAGACCAATGTTCATTCCTTCCTCTCCTCAAAAAGACCCTCCACACAGCATCCCAGATGACATGTGTGAAGTTAATGTAAAAAAAAACACTCCGCACAGCATTCCCAAAAATGATATAGGTTCTGATGGTATTTATTTTCCGGAGCGTGTGTGTACAAAAAAAAGAAATCCGAAAACTAGTATTTAAAAAATATTTTAATTTTTTATTATTTTAACTTTATGAGTAAAACCTCAAACTGTAATATTTAATTAAATGAAGACATTATGAGCGGAACTCAATCGAAAATCTGGAAACAGAAAAATCAGAAAAAGATATTGGCACCTCTGGGACTCGAACCCAGGACCTCCCTACTTTCCGGGTTGGGCGCTCTTATCCACTGAGCTAAGGTGTCGATATCAAATTCGGTCACTTTTAACTGTACCATACTTCGACTAAGAACCACCCATATTATCTTCATTTTTCTTAATGCATATTTTTATTGGCTGCCATCTTTATGAATGATTGCAAGATTCAACTCGAACTAAATGCAATCTAGATGGTGTCTGGATAAATTATTATCCATTTTATTTAATGTGCGACATCTATTGACTCTTCAGCAAGTCTGGGATGAATATTATAATTTATTATTTTAACTTTATGAGTAAAACCTCAAACTGTAATATTTAATTAAATGAAGACATTATGAGCGAAACTCAATCGAAAATCTGGAAACAGAAAAATCAGAAAAAGATATTGGCACCTCTGGGACTCGAACCCAGGACCTCCCTACTTTCCGGGTTGGGCGCTCTTATCCACTGAGCTAAGGTGTCGATATCAAATTCGGTCACTTTTAACTGTACCATACTTCGACTAAGAACCACCCATATTATCTTCATTTTTCTTAATGCATATTTTTATTGGCTGCCATCTTTATGAATGATTGCAAGATTCAACTCGAACTAAATGCAATCTAGATGGTGTCTGGATAAATTATTATCCATTTTATTTAATGTGCGACATCTATTGACTCTTCAGCAAGTCTGGGATGAATATTATAATTTATTATTTTAACTTTATGAGTAAAACCTCAAACTGTAATATTTAATTAAATGAAGACATTATGAGCGAAACTCAATCGAAAATCTGGAAACAGAAAAATCAGAAAAAGATATTGGCACCTCTGGGACTCGAACCCAGGACCTCCCTACTTTCCGGGTTGGGCGCTCTTATCCACTGAGCTAAGGTGTCGATATCAAATTCGGTCACTTTTAACTGTACCATATGCATTAAGAAAAATGAAGATAATATGGGTGGTTCTTAGTCGAAGTATGGTACAGTTAAAAGTGACCGAATTTGATATCGACACCTTAGCTCAGTGGATAAGAGCGCCCAACCCGGAAAGTAGGGAGGTCCTGGGTTCGAGTCCCAGAGGTGCCAATATCTTTTTCTGATTTTTCTGTTTCCAGATTTTCGATTGAGTTTCGCTCATAATGTCTTCATTTAATTAAATATTACAGTTTGAGGTTTTACTCATAAAGTTAAAATAATAAATTATAATATTCATCCCAGACTTGCTGAAGAGTCAATAGATGTCGCACATTAAATAAAATGGATAATAATTTATCCAGACACCATCTAGATTGCATTTAGTTCGAGTTGAATCTTGCAATCATTCATAAAGATGGCAGCCAATAAAAATATGCATTAAGAAAAATGAAGATAATATGGGTGGTTCTTAGTCGAAGTATGGTACAGTTAAAAGTGACCGAATTTGATATCGACACCTTAGCTCAGTGGATAAGAGCGCCCAACCCGGAAAGTAGGGAGGTCCTGGGTTCGAGTCCCAGAGGTGCCAATATCTTTTTCTGATTTTTCTGTTTCCAGATTTTCGATTGAGTTTCGCTCATAATGTCTTCATTTAATTAAATATTACAGTTTGAGGTTTTACTCATAAAGTTAAAATAATAAATTATAATTTTCATCCCAGACTTGCTGAAGAGTCAATAGATGTCGCACATTAAATAAAATGGATAATAATTTATCCAGACACCATCTAGATTGCATTTAGTTCGAGTTGAATCTTGCAATCATTCATAAAGATGGCAGCCAATAAAAATATGCATTAAGAAAAATGAAGATAATATGGGTGGTTCTTAGTCGAAGTATGGTACAGTTAAAAGTGACCGAATTTGATATCGACACCTTAGCTCAGTGGATAAGAGCGCCCAACCCGGAAAGTAGGGAGGTCCTGGGTTCGAGTCCCAGAGGTGCCAATATCTTTTTCTGATTTTTCTGTTTCCAGATTTTCGATTGAGTTTCGCTCATAATGTCTTCATTTAATTAAAAAATATTTGTTTTATTTTATTAAATTTAAGTATTTAGTGTGCGGACGCTGGGTACGTGTTCGTGTTCACCTCGTCTCCACCTTCTGCCCTTGATTAATGGTGGTTTTCCTTCAAGTAGTGATGTGGGTTGGTCGCATTTAATAACACATTAATCTAACTTAGGTAAAGATCCAACCTTTCTTACATAAAAATTCTGCTCATTTGTTGAACCTAACAACGCAAATGTTTGAAGGTGGTTCAATGGAACAAATTTAAATAATTATATTAATTTTAAAATTATTTAAGTCAGTTAGAAAACCATTCGTTCGTAGTGAAGTTCTGTTTTAACATTTCATTTGTCTGTAAAATTTTTGGAATGTTCTGTTTTCGGTTTCTTTTAGTGTCGCTCGCTTCCGTTTCATCGAGTTTTAAATCACAACGGTGCTAAAGAAGTTTTCACTTTAAAAAAAAACTTTTAACACTTTCAAACCTTAATTAAAACTGGCAGTGATAAAACAAATTTAACGGCCGGCGTAGTCCAGCGGTAAGGCGCTTGACTTGCATTCCGAAGGTCGCGGGATCCAATCCCGGCGTTGCAAATAAATTTTATTTGATTAATTTGTGGTATTTCACAATTAATTCATTTAAAATAACATATAGTATATTTGCGGCATGTTCCAGAGTGGAAGATACTCTCAGTATCGCCCTGGTGTAAGACCACCGTTCAGAATTGAAACGTTGCTTGAAATGGCTTTAGCCGTATTTGGTGACCAGATCTGAATAGCCAGGTACTTCCCACCTACCTCTTCCTCATCTCCTTCCCTTCCCCTCTACGTTCAGCCTCACAACATACCCCAATTGGGGATGCCGTAGTCTCACTGGCTCAAAATTTGGTCGCTTTTGAAAACACAAGTAAAAGCTGATAACAACTACAGTTCTTTTTCAATTTAACCTAAAAAATTCCAACTTAGTACCTACTCGATTTACTCGAAAATGAAAACTCAAATCAAAAAAAGTTATACCACAAAATCGACTCCAAATTTGATGTAGATTCACCAACTTCCCGCCTGCACCAGTAATTTCCTGACACAATGCATAAATAATATTGAAAAATATTATTTCATCTTGAACCGCCCCTAATTATTATGGGTCATTCGTCTTGCCTCCAAAGACGTACAGAATTAAAATTTTCTCCCGCCACACCAGGTGGGAGGGGGGTTCAACTCAACAGCCAACAAAACTTTTATCATAATATATTATAATAAAAACGCCTCAAACATTAAATTTACAGCAGACAATTTCAAAGTTTGGCAATTTGCTAATATTATGGTAAATTCAATGAATAAATAATGGAGGAATTAATTCGTAGGAGTGAAAATAATTTACTTGGGAAATTTAAATATAATATAGTATCTACGTTAATTTTGTTTTCCATTGAAGGTTATGGAATTTTTTTATTTAGTTTAAACAGTAAAGTGAACACATAATTATTCTGAATGCATTATAGACGTTTTTAACGTTAATTGTGTATTTCATATTTTGAATTATTTAGACTAGTTAATTATTGAGTGCTGGTACCTACCCTGATGTATGGCAGTGAGGCTTGGGACTCGCAGAGGAAGGATGAAGGTAGACTGAATGCTGCGGAAATGAGATCCAAGAGGCGTAAGTGTGGTCAAACCATGTATGATCGTGTGAGAAACGTGGAGAGCCGCAAATAATGCAAAGCTGATGTAAGCGTAATGAGTAAGATTAAGAAAGGGACGAGAAATCAGATGGTTTGGGCATGTATTCAATTTCAATTCAATTCAATTCAATTTATTCACTTTAAAAACATTACAAAATTTAATTTTCAAATCGTTTTTAAAATAGAAATTTTTTTAATATTAAAGCATATTTAAGCAATTTAAATAATATAAACAATTCAAACAAATTATACAATATAAACATCAATGAATAATTTAAAAATCAATGAAGCACAATCAGACTAACAGCAATAAAGCTTGCTGTCTAAATTGTGCTTCATTGATGCTAAACATGTCGATATTCAAAGTGATTCTATTTAACAACAAGACTGCTCTTTCGACTGGCATAACCATTGGCAAGTTAGTTCTGCAAGCCGGGAGATAAAACAGTCTATGCTGTCGGTGACGGAGATAACCATCGGGAACATAGAAACTAATGCTCTCCATTATAATAATGTAGAGCGAATGAACGAGGAAATGAATGTAAGGGGAGGGTATGACGCAAATTTGAATGGTAGAAGAAGTCGGGGCCGCCCGAGGAAGACATGGTATGACCTAGTGAACCAGACACTTGAGTCGGGCAATGCTAAGAGTCAGAATAATAGAGCATGTACGAGACGATGTATGAGTGTGATTGAGGCAAGGAGTGTGTGAAAAGACCGAGTTGTTTGGCGGTCCGTCCTCTCTGCCTACCGGCATGACGTTTAGTTAGTTAGTTAGACTAGTTACTGATTGTTTCACAGTTCAGTAAAATAGAACTTGAATATTAGCTTATTAATTTTATGAAGTGTAGCTTCACCGGAGAATGCTCAAAATCCTATGGAAAGAAATTCTCAGGCGGGCTGGAGCTGATAGAGAACTGCTCACATTAGTAAAATTTCACATACTTCGAGGGGAGAAATATCACTTGCTCCAATTAATATTAAAAGGCAAGATAGAGGGTCGCCGAGGGCCTGGTAGGAGACAAATGTCTTGGCTGCGAAATTTACGAGAGTGGACCGGTATTAGAAGTGTGGAGGGGCTATTGCGGGCAGCGAAAGATAGAGATATTTCTTCCATAGTGATCGCCAACGTCGTGGACCTGATAGGGCACACGATCTTTGAAACAATCAGTCCTAGTCGCCAGTTTTGACGTATAATTTTATATATAGGTATACAAACTAATATTATTTTATATAAATACCACACAAGAGTCCCAACTGCTCCCAACCGCCTGGAGCAAGTGAGTCAAAGACTTTCCCAATTGGGCTACATTGTGAGTCTGAAGGTATTGGGGATGGGAGAGGATGAGTTAGAGGAAGATTGGGAAGTACCTGGCTGTTCAGATCTGGTCACCAAACACGCTTATAGTCATTTCAAGGGAAGTTTTGATTCTGAATGATGTTCCTCCACAAGGGTGATACTGAGAGTATCACTTTTTCGCAAATTTTAAAAGAACAAAAAATTGTAAAATAACACAAATTAATCAAATAAGATTTGCCTACTATTGCCCACGCAGGGATTTGAACCTACGCTCTCTGAAATCGTGGCTAAGAATCGTAACCACTCCACTACGTAGGCCGTCATATAGTCATTGTAAAAAGAAACAGATTTTTTTTTGTTCTCATTTTAACCCTTTGAGCGATGATAATCTGCCGTTAGTACCCAGTTTCCGTTTTAACCCATCAAGCCCCGGCAGCAGGTGTTTGCAATAAAGCAGCCGGCCACCCCACGACTGAGTGGTGGATGGGGGGGAGGGGGAGAATTTAGGGGGTGGTAAGGGGTAAGGGTTGTATACTGCATCATTTATCACTACAAGGGTTCACCGTTCACGGGGTCGTGGCTAAATACCTGGCGGTTTGATAAATATGCCTGCATTTACTTTGGCCGCCGCTACCCGAATTTCTACAGATTTTTTACATATCTCCCCTTAAATATTTGAAGTTTTTAAGCTCTTAAAAAAATACATGTTATTTTTTAAGATAATATCTAGACGTTCCCCACGCCGAAACGCAAATTATATGAAATTCTCTCGATAGAAAAAAACCGCTGAGTATGCTCCAAAAATTACTATAAACACAGATAAGTTTTTAGATTTTCACGGGCAAAAATATTTTCGTTATTTGTTTTGGGGTGTTATGCCGTGTTGCGCTACCTCCTTTAGTCAACGTTTCGGACAGCGTTACAGGGCAAACGTTGGCTAAAGAAGAAGGTAGCGCAACACGGCAGAACACCCCAAAAACAAATAACGAAAGTACTATAAACACGTTCATTTTGGTATGTTTTTAGGTTTTCACGGCCAAAAAGTATTTTTGTTATTGTTTTTGGGGTGTTATGCCGTGTTTCGCTACCTCCTTCTTTAGCCAACGTTTCGGACAGCGTTACAGTGTCCATCATCAGGGCAGATGAGTAAATGATATAGGTGAGAGTGTTTACTTATGTGTGTCGAAGCGATACCGTGCTGCCAGCTCCATTTTTTGTTAGAAAAAATTTCAGCATGGTTTTTTGCGTTTAGCTTTGGTGTAGCCGTCAATTACTGGATACCAAGAACTATTGAGCTTAACTCATTTTGCTTATTTTAGAAGTTATATATGTGAAAAAGTTCACATTGTTTTTTTAAATGCTATTTTAGATGTTCCCCACGAGATTTTAGCTATATTTTAAACGTCGTGTTTTATTAAACATTTTCACAATTTTCGCTTCAATTTTATCGTTTTAAATATTAGCGCGCTCTCTCCAACATTCGTAATTATATATCTCTCCATCTTCTTCTTTTTGAGCGGGTATACAAAATATTGAACTTAGTTTTTAGCATGTTGACCATAAGCCAGCCATATCAGCCAGTCATCCTTGCTAAGTACGACATTCCTCGCTCCAATTTAAGCTAAATCTACCGCTCAAGCCGCAGAATAGTTTCTATTTTGGACGCCGAGGCGCTAGCAGCCGTTTATTTTGCCAAATCTGACATTTACGTAAAATAATATTTGAATACTTCCCAGCGAAAATTACGTAAATTGCCCAATTTTACAAGAATAGATTACTAGCTGGTCCCCGGCATGCGTTTCAATGCCATTCAAATAAATAAATTGGTTCTCACTGCATGTCCTTTCCCGTGCGTCCCCGTTCCCTTCCACCTTCCCCTCCCTCGTCTCCTCCCTCTCCGCAAACCCCACCTTCCCCCTGCCTTTCCTCCCTGCCGCTAAAATATATGAAATACACACATTTTCATTTATACAAATTTCACAACGCCAGAGCTTACCATTATATATATATATATAGCCTATGTTACTCGATGATAATGTAGCTATTGGTTAAAAAAAATATTTTAAGTCAGTTTAGTGGTTTAGGCGTGAAAGTGTAATAAACAAACACATTCTCTTTCGCATTTATAATATGAGTAAAGATAACTAGCTGGTACCCGGCATGCGTTGCAATGCCATTGAAATAAATAATTAGATTCTCCCTGCATGTCCTTTCCCGTGCGTCCCCGTTCCCTTCCACCTTCCTCGCCTTCCCCCACCCTCATCTCTTCCCTCTCCGCGAACCCCACCTTCCCCCTGCCTTTTCTCCCTTTCGCTAAAATATATGAAATACACATGATGTTATGTTATGATGGTATGAGCTATATTATTGAAAAGTTTGATTAAAATCCATTCGGTAATTTTGTGTCAAAGAGTAACAAACGCACGTACATACATACAAACTTTTGCGTTTATAAGTAAGATCATATTTATCGAGCGATCAAAAATAGTCTGATGTGAAGTTTCAACTTCAGGGCGGTTTGTTTTCAATTAATAATTTCATTAATAGTGCACTGACTCTAGCAAAACAAGTACTAATTAAAATTAGAGTACTCGCAAATAGCAGCACCATGTTAATTGAAGGGGGAAACTTTATCAAAAATTAACTCGTAAATTAAACTCGTCCAAAAATAAACTGCCGTCGTTTTGAAATATTGCGATCATAACGTCGCAATTGCCCGGTGCATGGAGATGTCTCGGTGAAGATGACAGTAGAGAGCATAGATATGCCACTTATATAGACAGTAGATTAGTTTTTCAAAGAAAATAAGTGAAACCTTCAGAAAACCAAAGTGGACAACAGTGGAGAGACTACGAAGCACTTTTTTTTTCATCAATATGAAAAATGATTTTTTCCGTATTTTTGTCGTAGAATTCCAGTGCACCTTTTCCTATACATTTGGTCATCTTATTAGTATTTGTGTTTTCTTCTTCGGAGTCGCTAGAATTCGCTTTCTTTTGTGTTTTTTTTGCCTGTTCATTTTGGAGTTACTGATTTTATAATTTTTTTTTTTTTTTTGATTTTGCTGAATGTCTGGCCACTAAGGTTCGTCAGGCGCTTTATACTGCTAGACCAAAGACTTGCGTGGGACTATGGATTTATTGTATTATATTGGAACCGAGTACCCGTGAAATAAATAAATATTTTATTGCTATCTCATTCTTTTGCGGGCTAATATGTATGTGTTTGTCTCTTTTTAGTGTCACTCGCTTACGTTTCATCGAGTTTCATATCACAACAGTGCTAAAAAAAAATTCACTTCCAAAAGAAACACGTTCCTCTATAAAATTCATAAACAATACATGTAATATTGGTGATGTCTAGGCTTTCGACCTATATATGGATTATGTTCCAAGCTGTGCTAAGCTCGACATTCCAACCAAGCCGGGCTTATAACCAACTGATATATTGGGCCATAGACATAAAATGATGTAGACTTTCCTCTTAAGAGATTTGCCTCCCCTTGCAATTTTATCAAAATTTAAAGACATTTTATTTATTGACGGATTGTATTCACCTATCTCCGAAATATTAGAATTTTTTTACAAATATCTTTTTCTAATTTAGGTATATATTTAAATGTGCAGGTATTTAAAATAGGGAGAGATCTATGTAAAATATGAATAATCTCACACAGTGAAAATGTTTTATTTAGAATATCAGGTAAAGAAACACTAGTGGAAATTGAAAACTCTCTAAAGATAGTCTAAATGAACTGGTTGCAGATCGCCAGTGCTCAGTCTGGCGGCAGAGGGAGGTCGTGGTCATCTTCCGAGGCCTTTCTGCCGGAAGAACTTGTCACCTGAAAATGTAAAAAAAACATTGAAATTATTACATAACAACAAAAACAAAACAAAATAGAAACGGATATTACAAAACAGAAAATTGAAGGAAGATGATGATAAGTGAAGTAACATACGCACACACACACATACACGCACATAAGCTTTATTTTTTTTATTCATATTTATTATTTTCGGAAACCATGTATAATCTATACTTTTATATAATAATTCCTTGAAGTACTTTTAGAATATTTACCATTCTTCGTAGAGAGTCCTGTGCAGACAGAGGAGGTGCTGGAGTATGGTTCAGTTGATCCCCGCCCTGGAAAAATGATTCAGGATTGGCTCCATATACTGGATTCACGTAAAATTGCAACAAGAAGACGAGTAAAATAAATAAATATATATTTATTTAATTATTGATAAACGCCCTATTTCGGGGCTTTTACATATTAATGGTAATAAATACAATATTTATTGTATATAACTGAACTGCTTCAGTAACAATATTTTATATTTGTTTAAAGATAAACTGAAGATGTCCACTGACTTGGTGTAATTGTTTCCTTCCATTAGTATTCTGGGTAAAGAGGAATACATATGGTAATTAGTCCCAGAATTTCTGCACTGAAATAAATCCTGACTTCTGGAATCCGGAAGCTTATCATTTCAAACAATACCGGACTATCAACTAAATCATTTAGAATTTTATATAGAAATACCAAGTCAGTGAAAATTCTTCTGTCTGACAGTTTGAGCATATTCATATCGTTTAAAATATTCCAACATAGGTAATTGCTAGAATACCCATTTTGAAATTTAGAAAATGTAAGAATTTGTTTTGAATTCTTTCAACAGCTTATACCTTGTATACCTATGTCATCTTTCGGGATGATGTGTGTAGGGCCTTTTTAAGTAAAGGAAGGAGATGTCGGGTGGGAATGCTATTTCTGTTCTACCGGTATTTCAATGGAAGATGCTCTGAGGAACAAGCGCCATTGGTCCCTTCGTCATTGGTCCCGCCAAACGCACGCCCAACATATGTACACGGTTGACATTTGTCACATGAGAACGGGTCGTTTTTTCGAATCGTTCTTGAGTTCAACAGCTCGGCTGTGGAATGATTTACCGGCCTCTGTGTTTCCTAATTCCTACAACACGGGTCTCTTTATGACCAATGTTCATTCCTTCCTCTCCTCAAAAAGACCTTCCACACAGCGTCTCAGATGACATAGGCTTTGAAGGAAGTTATTTTTCTTGGAGAATAAGTGGAGTTAATGTAAAAAAAATGAAGATCTAAGAAGAAAGAAGGAATGAGGGATAAGTAGTTATCTGGTCCAGAAGTGAAGAAAATATGAATTCATCTCGTCGAGAGGTATCAGCCGGCCTCTCCAGATCCGGCCCATTACGCAGCTGGTGGGCAGACGCATCCTGCACTCTTGGTGGAGCTGAACAAAAATCACACCATAAACCCGGACACCTCTGCCAAGTCACCGGGCGTAGATTGTCACTTGGGGTGACCTATGGCAGAGGTGTTGGTATTCCATTTAATGGTTTCAGGGGAGGCGGTACCCATAATCACCTCCCAAATTGTTGTAACAACAAAATGTGACAAGCACGTCAGTCTCAAACTAACTTATCTTCAACTAAATTATAATTACTATTTCTAACTGTATAAAATTTATTTTTCGGTTATTATGCAGTTTTGCCCTACCTCCTTCTTTAGCGAACATTTCGGGCAGCATTACAGTATCCATCATCAGGGCAGATGTGTACACATCTGTCTGACACATCTGCCCTGATGATGAACACTAGAATGCTGTCAGAAACGTCGTCTAAATAAGAGGTAGCGCAACAAGCCACATTAACTTCAAACCAAATCGAGAGCGGAAATTTAAAATACTGTAAAGACATTAAATCCAAAAATGAGTAAAATGTGCCACTTTTTTCCCAGGATAAGTGATTTTTTTAAAAAAGTAAAATACTTTCTTTTCGTTCTCCTGAACATTTAACAATTTGTCCCTTACAGCGTTTCAAATTTCCATGATCGATATCTTTAGGTAATTTCTTCACAATGTTTTACTAATCTAATGACGGGTTGTTTCAAAAAAATTGATGGATTCATCAAATATTTGAATTATTGAAATATTGGTAATATTAATATTTGAAATATTGGTTAATTTTCACGTTCTGCGTAAGTTCTATTCAAGTTCTGTGATGATTTCAGTTTTGTGAATCAACTGGTCTATAATGATGTAATAATAGAACTTGAATAGAACTTACGCAGAACGTGAAAATTAACTTCAAATATTTGATGAATCCATCAAATTTTTTGAAACAACCCGTCCTAAGTGAATTCCTTCAAAAATCTTAGTACTTTCATACAGAAGCCCAAAAATAAATTTTAAAAATCCTTACGTGAGAGGAGGCTGAATTTTGTAAAGCCCCGCGATTTGCTGATACCAAATTGGTTCCTGAAAAAACATAGTCCTTGTTAAAACCGGTCGTTAACCATCATTTTTGGCTATGTATTATTAATTTCATAACATTATGTAAAAAGTAAAAGAAAAATTCACAAAGTCTCCTACCTGGTGAAGAACTGCCCCTTGAAGATCCACCACTTCCAATAGTGAGAGGGGATTCTGAAAGAAAAAGAGGATTCGATATAAGCGATGATGTCAGAAACGGGCCATACTTTCAATCTTATATATAAAAATAAATATTTGTTCGTTTGCTTGTTTGTTTGTTATGCGGTGCCACACCGTTCATCCGATTGTGATTAAACTTTGATGATTTGTTGTGCGCACGCTCACAAAGGTTAAAGGCTATATATAATTGTAAACTCTGGCGTTATGAAATTTGTATAAATGAAAATGAGTGTATTTTATATATTTTAGCAGCAGGGAGGGAAGGCATGAGGGGAAGAGTAATGAAGGAGGTGGGGTAAGCGGGAGGGATGACGAGGGAGGGGAAGGCGTGGAAGGCGGAAGGGGAATGCGGGAATATCTCATAGAGTAATAAATTAGCCGATCCGAGTGAACCAAGTGTTGTTTTGAAGAGTAATGTATATGTTAAAACTCCTCGCGGTCCTGTGTTGTACGGAGAGCTGCGGACGTTGAAGCGCCATGTTCCGGAGTCACGTGAGACTCAATCACTCCAACGCTTTTGCTTCTACGGCCTTCCACTTTGCCAATGACCATGAGTTTCTCAGTTTTGAATTCTCATTGTGGCAAACAAGACATGTCACACAAATGTGATGAAGAGCAATGATAGGTGCTCATACCAGCGGTGGCTTGTCTGGTCCTTCTGGCCCTTTGTAATTCGGCAGCCCATCTCTCTGCATCCTTGGATCCTGCAGACCCGCTCAGTTTCACCAGCATCTGGAGGCCTGAAACCAGAGACAAACATAAAACAATGCTTTCTCAAATTCCTATCACCATCTCATAGTCCGTGCACCTTTCAGATTTTCTTCAAAGCAAACTTAAAGGGCTTTTACTTCCACCTGGAACAACAAAAGCATTTCTTTAGCCATTCAAGCGTTTGCTTTATTAATAGAAATACGCTTCCTATATCCGGAATTTCTGAGCATCCGATTTGGTAATTTCTGCCCCCATTAAAAAAATCATACCTTCTAATTTTAATATGGAGACATATTAACTGCTTAAAGTGTTAGAGAGATGTTGAATGCACCTGTATTTAACCTTTATCTCATTTTTTATGACACATAAAAAATACACAAGTGTGCAGTTCGCACACGGTAGAAGTGAAACCTTCAAAAAACTAAAGTAGACAAGAGTCGGGAGGCTATGAAGCATCGCACAGAGAGGAAAACGATTATACTATCTCATTCTCTGGCAGGCAAAACCCTAAATATGTATATGATTGTCTCTTTTTAGTGTCGCTTTTTCGTTTCATTGAGTTTCAAATTACAATGGTGTTAAATAATTTTTCACTTGAAAATATAAAATATCGTTACATTTTTAATTGCATAAATTCTGCGTTAATACGCAGAAAATAATTTTACAGTAAAATTGACATATGTAGTACCTGTTTGAGGAATATCAAATATAACTAGTAGTTTTTGGTTCGGCTTCGCCCTGTTAGTGTTGTTGACCATTTTATAAATCCAATAGAAACTGGTTCCAAAAATAGCCAGTTCCTCGGATCCATTGTCATCCAGTGTAGCTAGTCACCGGGATAAAGTAACTGGGACAGGCAATGACGTCATGTGTAATATATGGCCGCTTGATACAATAATGTATTACCGTCAATCTTTTCACATCCGGAGAGATACTACATATTCACAAATTCGTAGCAGTTATACGCAGGCGGGACACATCCCCATCCCCCCTGCTGACGGAAGTAGCGACGTCCTGTGACGAATTCTTGAATTCGAATCCGAATTACAATGGTAGCTTTGTTTGAAATTCCACGTACACAGATGTTATTTGTGGCGCGGCGCATATGGCGTGGCGTCAGACATGACGAAGAAGCCGGGTTCTGAAATTCAACCACGTACACGGTAACCTATTAATATTGTTCGATTTCTTCTATGTTTTGTTTATAGCCTAGTTGAAATTGGCCATATTGTGGCCAGCAAACGCTGGAGGGTATTTGCTAATTGACCAAAATGTGTCCAAAAACCTTCCAGTGGGTAATATATATCCCCAGAGCCGGATCAAATCAATGTTTCGCTGCCATGACAAACGCCGCCGGAACAATCTTGAATTTCACCCAAACTGTATTCAATTTGGGAGGTGGGTATGGGTACCGTCGCCCCAGGATCCAACACCTCTGCCATAGGAAATCCCAAGAAGTTATGTTTGGTAACTTAGCAGGAGTGCTCGGTTACCTACCCTGAACCCTATCTTTGGGGGTACCCAAAATCTATTTACAGACCATTTGTAGGTAATTTAAAAATTCACAAGATTGATAAAATGATGACTGATACATATTACATATACACTACATAGTGTAAGAATTGCTCAACTTACACTCAATGTTATCTGGATGGCGTTGATGCAATCTAGTATAGGCTGCCAGAGCTTCTCTGTGCTTCCCCATAGCTCGAAGGCAACCAGCCTCTTGGAGAGACCATGCCACCTGGAAACAATAAATCACTCCTTTTATGTTAGGATTGCAAAGGAGTATGCCTGGGGTCCGTGGGACTATTAAAT
Source organism: Glyphotaelius pellucidus (assembly GCA_936435175.1). Lineage (NCBI taxonomy): Eukaryota > Metazoa > Arthropoda > Insecta > Trichoptera > Limnephilidae > Glyphotaelius > Glyphotaelius pellucidus. Next base: position 15,153,570 of record OW386563.1, read on the forward strand.
CCCATGATGCTTGAACCCTCAACAGTTCATTCCTGGAGAGCTAATCCTCTGGACCGTTGATCCTGTGAGTCGATGTACCTATATCAGTTAGCAAAAATAATTGTAGAGCGGATTTCCACCCAAGACAACCGCTTATACAGGATTTTAAGGGACTTAGGTACTTGACTTAATTTTAATTGCGATTCCTGGCATTATTTGGAGTAAAAATGCACGCATCATTTTGCCTCTGCCTGACGGTTAGGGTCAGGGTTAGGGATTGGATGGTTACTCGGCTGAGTGACTGTACTTGTGTCCTGCAGATACGCACACAGAAATGCTCGTAGCCCGGCCTGTGACGAGATGCTCACATGTGAATACTGGGAACCTATGTTTTTGCATTTTGTTTTTCCTGTTAAGCACTTGCATACTGCTTACTAACAACGTAAGCAGGGACACTGGAGGTCTACATTCGTTCAAAATTTAAAAAATGTAGCTTCGTTTAACAAAAAAATTAGAATCTTGCGAGAGCCTTGAAGGAGTAACCATCTGTTACTTATACCAGGGCGGGTAAGTGGTGGACTAATGAAGAAGTTAATTATTTTCAGGCATGCGTGCGATTAATGGTCTCAGAGTACAAAACTACAGCAAACCCTGGTAAAGTCACCTGATTAGGAGAGAGCAAGGCGGCCCGGCGATAGTAGGCCATGGCCTGAGCCGGTTCTCCGGCCGCCCTAGCGCGCGAGCCCAGCCAACCAGCCACTTCTGGCATTCCAGGGAAAATGGCATCTGCCTAGAATCAAAAACCAAAATATAGCATTCGCCTTCTGCCTACACGCATCCCAAAGATTACATTGGACTGTAGCCAAACACGGCCATAGGGTTGTTTATGTTAATAGCCGGCAGACCAGAGATTGTCCTTGGCTCCCAATCAAAATTCATTGCGCTTTCGTTTGGTTTCGTTGAAATTGAAATAAATAATATATTTTCTTCCGTTAGCCCCACATAGGAGTCATTTTTGTCATCTTTTTGAAAGGTCTTTTAACCACTCCGACCCCTAAGCTTGTTTTCAAGACAATATAACAATAGCAGTCAAGTTCAATTAGCTTGTTTTCAAGCTAACGTGTGTGTTTCCACAGTAATGGTTATAACTCCGTTTTTGTTCTAGTGACAACCTTAAAACAAAAAGGAGAATATCCATAATATAATAAACCACACTTTACATCTGTATTCGTTGTCCATAGAAATAGATAAGAAATACTAATTTTGTAGAAACAGTTTTCACCTGCCAAAACGTATACGCACCGTTATACTTAGATAATTTTTTATTAAATATTTTTGTATGAAAATGGTAAAAAAATGAGGAGATAAAATTGTATATTATACATTCGTCTAACAAAATAAGTGTTTTTTTACGTTAACCGTGAGGCGTGATTTTAGTACTGTTTTCACATAAAAAACATCACTTGAGTCATTTTTACAGTTTTTTATGTTTGCATCCTAAATTTTAATATTTACAAATTTTAATATTTATTTGTAGTAATACAATTTGAAAGCGTATTTCATCACCTTTTAAAAACAGTTTTTAATATTTTTAATAATTTAATTTATTGAGCTTTAATTGCGAAGCGGAAATAACACAAATTTTTTATAAATCTGACAGTTTGTTTAATACAAAAAAACTTTCACAAAGGCGATATACCGGAGTAACCAAAATGATAAGCCAAAGGAAGGAGAGAAGTTCTGGGAGCCAATATATCCAGAAGTGACGGACGTATGAGTTATTAAATAAGTCGGGTTATTAAATGTGTTAAAAATAGCAATATGCTTAAAAGGTAACTATTATTGCCCTCTATTGAGTAAAAGTCAAAGGAATTATATTTGGAGCTTGACTAAACCCTGCTGACATGTCTATTAATTACTGGTTATACGATAGAGCAGTTCTCTTGCTAAGATGGAAATGAAGGGTGGTATTGCGAGCCCCATCGTAAATACACTCTGTCTCGTTTGATATTGGTTTTTTGACCGCTTGTGTTACAAACACAATATGGCTCTTTCAAAATTTCTTCTTTCTAATTCGTAAGCAGGAGAAAACAGATCCTTCAGAACTAACAGGGGAACCGAGCCGGTGTTATTTGAGTAGAATTTAAAAAAGTGCAAGTCATCATGAAAATGTTTTATTCTGAAATAATAACTACTTATTTTCCAGAGTGTTTTTTCTAGTGAAGTGACTGTACGTTAGAAGGCTGGAAATAGTGCCACCCTTATCGTTGGTCGACCGACGATGTAGAGCTGACGAGCTGGACCGATGGTCCTCATATGCAGTGTGTGGCACTACAGCTCTTCAATCATTCACCTACAAGTGACCGAAGTACGAGTCATACAACTTCAAGTCTAAAAGCATTTTTACAGCCTTGACGAAGATGGAAATTTGGGACTTTGCTACAAATTGGCAAAAACAAAATTATGAAAGCAAATTCATTTGAGTGATATGGTTAAAGACGTAAAGAATACTTACGTCAAGGTAGCAATGCTGCGCCATGGTCAGGTCCCCTGCTTCTTCATACATCCTAGCCATCTCCACCAGCACTCCTGTGTCGTGAGGGAAGTCTGCCAGAACTTGGTGGTACCTGGAATTTAAGAGAGCTATCAATTTTATTTGTCCGTGTCTAAAGATGGAATCACACGGCAGATCCATTTAGACGAAAATGTCTACTTCAGCATACTCCGTTTTGATATAATTTTATTGTTAACACATATGGGTTAGCAAACCAGTTGGAGTGACCTATGGCAGAGATGTTGGTTATCCAATGAATGGTTCCCGGGGCCAAAAACGCTGTTTAATAATAAAGTTTTACCAATGGATGGCCGCATCAGTATCTTGCTGAGACCTCGCCAAGAACGCTTGCCTGATGCGGACCAGAGGGTCTGCAGGGGCAGCTCTGGAGGCCAGGGCGTAGCTGGCGGCCGCCTGAGGCCGCAGCCCTAACTTTTCACAGGCGAGACCTGAACAAGTAAGGGATGATATTGTATAAGGAATGTTTTGTGATAATTGTTACTTTATTTTTTCATGTTCTTCGTAAAATGGTATACACCCAGTAGTGTGGAGCGGTCTAGGATGGAGAAAGTTTTCGTCATTTGATCACACCATACTTTGTACCTACTACTAAGGATAAAGAATTTTTACAATGATTAACTACGATTTCCCGCAAATATATCAACATCGTTTCCACGGCAACGATTTGTTTTCTAACGTTAGCAATGACTCACTTTTGTTAGAAAACGTATAATAAATAAAATATATTAATATTTATAATTTCATAACGCCAGTGCTTACTTTATTATATATTATATACAGACTATATTACTCGCATATAATGTAGCTTTCTATTGGTGAAAGAATTTTAAAATTGGTTTATTGGTTTATGCGTGAAAGCGTAACAAACAAACACACGCAGTTTCGCATTTATAATATTGGTATAGATTATAATATAAAGTAACAAATGTACATTTAAAATTAAAACTCTTCAAAACAAAAAGCTTTTATTCTCAATATTTATTCTACTCTATCTGTTTATAAATATATTATCTATAAAATAAATAATAAAATATAAAAATAACATGTGTTTTATTTCGCTTTCACGCGCCATAAATATTTGGATAAAATCGTAAAAATTAAAACAAAAAGAAACTGGATGAGATTTGCGGTTGTGCAGAGTGGAATTGTTTTGCGTCTGTGTATTAAAAATGACCTTGATTGTGTCTACCATCACTGCCTGAAAAATATGGTAAAATAATTGCATGGAGAGGAAGGACTCACCGAAAAGGAATCTGTAGGCCGGCCCTCGTTGGTCTTCTCCATCCAACATGCACACACAGTAAAAATGAGCGAACTATTTTATTTTAATAGCGGAATTAGGTTAAAGGCGGAGCGGAGCGCAAATGGCTATAAGATGCGGCGGGCAGTTTATTACAGACACTGAATTAAGGAAGGACGGGTAGGCGATGGATGGGTAGGAAAAAGGAATTGGCAACAATATTACTACCAAATCCCAAGCAGTGACAGTATGTATGTGTAAGAGTAGGTGTGTATAAGTGTAAGTGCGTGCTTGGGCCTAACCAGAAACTTTGCAGGAAAACAAGAATAAAAATTATCAAAAATAAAATTATAGAGTTATAATAAAATATATAGAGTATCTTTTTCAACTGGCCGATTTCAAAATTCTGAAAAATATAATTGCACACCATCTTAGTACCAGTCCTCTTAGTAGAATGTATGCCGTTCTGTTTGATGAAGTTAGCACTCTGGTGCATCACTTTATATTTGCCCATTGACTGTGTTTTGTATGAATTAAAGTCTAGTCACGCTGTGGAGATTTCACTGCGAAAAACAACTACATGAAATGGAACATCATTGTTGTATTTATTGGTAAGCGATAATTATTATATTAGGTCACTTCACCCAGATAGTAATGTGGATCCCTCAATCCTGGCTCCGTGTCCACTGCCCTGACCAGCAGTCCTCTGGCCGCCCCCCACCCGCCCTGACTGCCCCCCGCGCCCCCTAGCGCCCCCGAACACAAGGCTCGCACCACGAGCGCGGCAGCTCCCGAGCGCCCGAGGCAGGCTTCCTCGGACAGCTTGGTGGCCGAGGCAATATCGCCTTCCTGGAATAAGAAATATTGTCTTCAACGGAATTCAACGGAATTCAACTCAACGCTTTGCCAGCTCAAAGCAAAATGTTTTGGGTGTACAATTTTACAAAAAAAAAAAACTAATTTCAACTGTTAGTCCGTCTGTCTGTCTGTCTGTCTGTAACTCCGGCTTAATGAAATGTAGAACTTTTGCTTTGAACGTAAGTGTCATTATCAAATTTGGAAGTGTTTTTTTTAACAAATTCATTCATCAATTTGGGAGGCGAGTATTCATTGGATAACCAACACCTCCCTGTGTTCACTACATTGATGATTTATCAGGAGTGCCTTCTTGGTTTTAGTGATGGATGCGTCTGTCTCCCAGCTGCGTGGTGGGCCGGATTGAAAGAGGCCGGTTGAGGGAATCCTTTGGAATTCTTCTTTAAAAAAAAAAATTGATATAATGGTGTTCTCACTGCGGTTTCCCGTGTTGGGCATTTCATTCACAAGATGTTATCTTGTACTTGTCTATAGGTTAGTAGAGGTAATAGTAAAAAATCAACACATATAATCAATAAGCAAAAAGATGAGGAAATCAACAATCTTGAATGTGAAGAAATCAACAAATATGAAAATGAACAGATCAACACTTAGGAAGACGAATAAATCAACAATGATGAAGATGAAAAAATCAACAAAGATGAAGATGAATAAATCAACACATACGAAGATGAATAAGTTAATAAATCTGAAGATGAAGAAATCTACAAACATAGATGAATTTATCAACACACATGAAGATGAGGATATCTTGATGTAAATCCAATGTAACTACCTACGGTCCGCCTTGGAACAGAAACTACTAGTGAGAAGGACTGTGAATAAACTACTATAGTTTGTATTTAAATGGTCAATACTAAAAAAATAAATATTGAAAAGATGGGAAAGAGACCTACATCCACCAATGCTGCCGACATAAGCAAAAAGGCAGCTGAAAATTCGAAGAGGAAGAAGACCTTTCACGTATTATATATAAAAAGTATATTGTATATGCCGATTCCCAGCTGCCTTTAAACGTACGAAGTTTGAAGATGAAAAAATAATGATTTACCGCAAAGGCCAGGAAGGCCAGATTGCAGGCCGCGGCCGCCCTAGCCTCTCCGGGGGCGGACTGGTCCCCGCCAAGGCGCCTGAGAGCGGCGCGGGCAGCGGCGGCCCGCCCACCGCGGAGAGCGCGAGCAGCCGCCCCGCCCTCGAGAGCAGCTGCCAGTCCTACCCGACCTGCCGTGCGGAGCGCTTCGGCACACCACTCCAAACTATAGAATCAACATGATGGTTAATATGGTTGACAAGAACTCGATCAAGATTAGCAGTGTAGGACCTTCAAAGGTTATTGAAATGATTATGGTTATAAAAACATTAAAAAACTAGTTGAAATAACTAATGCAACAATAAAATTAGTAAAAAAAAAGAAAACCACTTGAAGCCATCTATGGTGTACCACAAGGTAGTATTTTAGGACCCATTTTATTTATTTACTAGCTTTTCCCCGCGGCTTCGCTCGCATGGTATTACGGGAAATTAATGTAGCGGTTAAACTTATCAATTATCCCCCCTCCTCCCCACCCCACCCCCTCCCGCATTCCATACATTCATTCCCTTACATTCAGTTTTCAAACATCTAGCCTGCCACCTAAATTTCACAAAGAAAAAAAGATTTATCCAATTTTATTCATTCGTTCGGAATTTATGCGCTTACAAACATTTCGGATGTTTATTTTTAATTAAATATTTGGAAGTTTGTTAATATAATACAAAATACACTATTTATTATTCAGTCTTTATAATCGTTACGAATTATATTTTTAATGTAGGAACTCTTATCTGACATTTATTCCAGCTTGTCCAAAAAAAAAAAACATATTCTAATATTTGAATTTTCTGGGGCGGTAGCTGACCAGGGGGCTGAGTACCTACCAGCTTAGAGCCCACAAATATATCAATATCGTTTCCATGGGAATGATTTTTTTCTGACATTTGCAATTAACTCGCTTTTGTTAGCGACAGAAAACCTATAACAAATATAATATATTAATATTTATAATTTCATAACGCCAGAGCTTACCATCATATACAACATATAGTCTGCGCATATAATTTAGCTTTCTATTGGTGAATGAATTTTTAAAGCCTTTTTATTGGTTAATGCCTGAAAAGGTCATAAACAAACTCGAGCAGTTTCGCATTTATAATATTAGTATGGATATTATTTAATAATATCTGCGGCCATAGAATAAAGAAAAACACTAGGAGTGCCTTCAATATAAATTTGAATAGAACAAATGTCACCACTGACTTTTTGGCTCAAGGACCATTTAGCAAGCGCTCTTATACTTACTGGATATCATATATCGCCATCCTATTTGAATTTCATAATCATGGTGAAACACAGTTTTGTATTGGTAATGGGCCAGATTGGCCAGGCTTTTATATCATGAAACACGCCAGCACGGTATTTGTTATGTTCAACTTTAATTTATGTTTGCGAAGAACTCACTAGTGAGGGTATAATATTAACTTCGTTGATGATAATACTATTCTTAAGAAATCCGAACAATAAGTTCACCATAAAATTTGATCATAAAAATCCATTTTTATATAAAGCATATTACGAAATATATTTACCCTGTGGGGTCGTGCAGAGATATTGCGCGCGCAGCCCTGAGCACGCAGCGGGAACGATATGCACGCCGACTGGCTGCCCACGTGCTTAACTTATCGGCACGAAGCACGTCCAAAAACACAGCACTTGAAGCGTCTTCACTCTGAAATAAAGTCAAACTGTTTAGTACAAACAATGGCCACCGAAGATTTTATTTATTTATTTATTTATTAAAAGAAGTTTATACAATGAACAAAAAATTGTGTTAATTCATCCGCCATGCTAGGGATGTCCCTGTGTTATGGCGGATGAAGTTTACAGATTGTGTAGGTACAGTGTACAGCTATTAACTTATGCAATTCATTTAAGTAGTTTAAGTAACATATTTAGTAACAAATTAAGTTAGTAATTTAATTAACACATTAAATTAATTTATGTTACAAGTTGTATCAATTATATTACAATTCAATTAAAATAGCAAATTTTTACTCATCATCGTTACTGAATGTAAGGATCCATTTTGATAATTTTTTTTTAAAGATATGGGGTTGGGTTTCGGATTTTAGGTTCTCGGGGAGAAGGTTAAACATTTTAGGAGCTAGGTGCATGAAATGTCTTTGAGCTGATGTGGTGCGTAGTGTAGGAATATTGTAGTGTCGTTTGGTTATTGTTCTGGTGGTGTAACTGTGATGCAAAAGAGTTTTTTTCTTGTATTTGAACATGAAATGTGTTAGTGTAAATTTTAGATGAAGTTGCCGTATGTTTAAGACATTATATTCTGTGAAGAGTCTATTGGAAGAGAACTGAGAACTTCAAAAACACTATCAGAATGATTATATTTTTTTAAATTGTTTAACTACGGCACATTGCTAGTCAATCAAAGAGAGCATCCTACGCCTCAATACAAAAGACTATCCCATCAAATAATGGTTTCAACAATTCCAAAAAAGAAATTTTCTCACTTAATCGAATGAGAATTGGACATTGTTCCATTCCATTCCTTCTCCCCTTTTTAAAATTCACGTCCTTGACTCCCCAGATTCCATGATCTAGAAGCGGGAACTTCAGATCACATATTTTTGGATGTCCCTCTCTATCAAGTATTATCAAAAATTGCTATTCAACATCTCATTTCTTCAAGTCTGAATTCGACTCCAATCTCCACATAATTTTGATATTTGCCCATTTAAATAAAATTTATACCTACATAAACTCACCTATCCTTTCTCCATAATTTGAAATAATGGCCTAGAACACTCTTGACGGGAGAAAGCACGAAATATTTGACAAAAAACATTTGACAGTAGGTTCAATTTAGATAGTGACAAAATAATTAAAAATATTATCTTATAGGTAGATACTTCATCGCTTGTCTGAATTCTTCAAATATTCAGTTGATAACGATTCGCCGAATCTGAACGTTGAAGCCATTGACTCAAGGAAGGCGTGATTTTGGAGAACAATATGCTTAACCTGACCTCTGTTGTGAGGAACTTCTCCTGCAGGTCTTCCTCTAGGTCCAGATCCTGGTCGAGGTCCACGTGCAAAAGAGACTGGAAGGCGGCACGTGCACCATTAAGGTCTCCCAGGGAGACCTCACACAGAACCAAGTGCAGACCTATGCAGCAAAATCAATTGAAAAAAATGTTTTATTTATTAGTGGTTCCAGAACAAAACAGAATAATGACATACAAATCATTGAGGAAATGAAAAGACAAAACAAAATCAACCATCTTATTTCTGTCATTATCACACCTGGTTCCTACCTACATCTGTGAAGTCACGAGTTCAGCACCTTGACAGTCTTCAAAGGGTTAGTAAACCTAACCTATCATATTATTTTACAGTGTTCTGTTTTATCCGATTACCACAAATTTGTTTTTTGCTCATTGTTTCTTTACATGCTATTATTGTTTACATATCAATTTTTTACCTTCATAGGACAAGCCAATGTTGAGATTAACCCTTCGAATAATGAGAAAATAATATCTATGAACTTTTGTCTGTCAAGATTTGCGCGCAAAATTTCCGGTTCTTCCCGTGCATTTTAAATGTTCCTTTTTATTGGTTATTTTTAAATTTTTTTGCAAAAACAAAAACTGTTCTAAAATTTGGATAAAATAATCTTTCCGATGTGTTTATTAGAAATCAACATTTTTGTTTTTAAATATTAAAATTTTGATATTGAAAATGTAAATTGGCTTAAAAATACGTTTCTGGGGATTCCTTAAAAAAGTACGTAAAATAAAATAAACTGTAAATTTTAAATATAGATTCATTTTTTTAAGAAAATTTGTAATAAAACTGTCACCTCACTTTTTATGACATTCATACAATTTTATTTTAAAATTAAGTGTTTGCTACGTCTCAAATTGGCACAAAATAAAATCGTCACTTACGATCGGGTTTGTAAAATATCTAACCAACATAGCTCGTATATTTCTATAGCAATAAGAAGCATCATTTCTTTTGCTTTCTAACATAAAAGAAATTACAAATGTTTGAATAACAGGAAGAGAGATATCTAACTTTTAATAATGCACGGTCGCTCTGGGACAATCTGGGTCTCCTGTTATTATAACGGCATATGATGTTTTGGGAAAACTTGGGTCTCCTGTGATTAGACGGGTTAATAATTTTTAAATTATTGAAGTAGCTCAAATCAATATCTGATTGCATTCGTATTTTAATAATGTACAGTTTAAAGATTGTTGTAAATGTAAGTTGCACCCTCTGTTATTTTATTCAAATTTGGAATTTTTCAGTTTCAAAAACTTTTCACAATTTCTGGACCCATTTTCCGATCAAATTTCCGAGAGATTTTTTGAGAAAAATTTCTGCATTTTGACTATTTTAGGGCGGTTTTACCTGTAGTGGAGTCAGGTCCCTCGTGCATCATGTGCTGAAAGTTGGTGACTGCATCTCTGAACTTTCCCATTCTCACCAACAGCAAGCCAATGTTATGCATTATCTTCAACCTGAAATAAGTCATCAAAATTCAACACTCCGTCAATTATTAAGGGTCCTATAAGTGCACCAGGATGCCTAGCATAGTTTCGTAAAGTAAATTATTTAGGAAAATAGGTTACTTGAGGTCCTTCTCCGTAGCGGGAGTCCCGTCCAGCGCCATCCTGTACAGCTTGAGCGCGCGCCGGTGCTCGCCAAGCGCGAGGTGCGCGCTGGCCGCCAGCAGCCCGCGGCGAGCGGGTGCGTGCGCGGGCGGGACCGCACCGCCCGTGCCCGCGCCGTGCCCGCCGGCCGCCGAGTGCAGCGCGCTCAGTGCCTCGGCGGGCAGGCCGGCGCGCATCAGGGCACACGAAAGATTGAATGTCACCTAGTATCACAAAATAATTACCATCCAATTGATAAATTTGACGGACTTTCAATACTTCAGGTCACGAGGATAACAAAAAAGAAGTAGATAATGACTGTTTACACGCGAAATAAATAAATTTGCCTCGATTGCTCGAGATTTCCAAAAAGATTTTTCGCCAACATTAAAAAAATCGTATCTTTGAATTTGAACATGTAGACATAAAAACTTATGATAGTGCTATACAGCCAATGAATTAACCTGTATTTTACCGTTTATCTCATATTTGTAGGATTTATAAAAAAAAACGTAAAGTTTATAACTGCGCGAATCCTGCGTGTTTGTTACTTTGAAACTTCGTGAGAGGTACTTATTTGCGTCAAGATAGAATATTTTCGATTTCTGTATGTTGTCTGTGGTAAACTTGATAATAAAAGATACATATCTATGGAAAAAGTACTTAATTTTAACCGTAAACAGCTGATCAGAAATTCTGCGTTAAAAACATATTTAAAAAAATTATTTTCAACATCGTTCTAAAATAGTCTACGAAGTTCGGATTTGCGACATCTATGATCATTACAGATAAAGCATTTCAAAAGCTTCGTTTTAAAATAAATGGCTGGCCATGGAAATGTTTTGAATAATTACAATAAATGTTTTACGAACGGTAGGAAAATGTGGTCCAATTTTGGAACGCTGTCAATCTCAGAAAAATAAAAGTGATCCATTTTTCGACTATAATCGCTCCAGTGGTTAAGGAATATAGTTATAAGAAGACTATAATAGCATACCTCAAGCACAATAATTAATGTTAGGCATGATATTATTCTCCTGCATGACTACTATGTCATATTTTACTCCAGATTCTAAACGGCTTACTTCAGATATCTTAAATATCAGTCAGAAGGTGTTAACTAATAAATGTATTAACTTATTCAAAATTATTATTTTTATTCCAAAATTATTATTTATTTTATCAGGTTCTCCATAAAATAGTTATACACCAGGATATTATGGAGAAGATTACAAAATTTAGAGAAAAACGTGTAGGGGGGCAGTTTCACTATCTTGTGACGTATGTCAGAAGATAGTTACTGAACTCTCTGTAGGTGACATTGAAGATGTCGATGCTCAATACAGATTCATTTAGCAGTTGAATTGCTCTGTTTAATGGCGCATTTTGATAGGAAGAAGTTCTCGCTTTCGGAGCATAAAAAAGTGCGTGGGATCTACCACGACTGTACGCGTTACTTATTATTAACATTATTTCGTCTGGTCAGTGGTTGAGTGGGCATCGCGTTTGGGTTCCACCCGGGCGTTCCGTGTTCGATTCCTCGGCTGGCTAAGTCCTCCATCACAACACAAGCAACATATTCGGCTTTCTGTGGTAGTAGTAGGAGATTTTCAAACATTGTTGGGTTATTCGTAACCCGGGAATGTTTGTCTTTCTTTAAAAAAAAAAAAATTATCTAACTGACAGTCCTGAATTGAGAGAGCTAACTCTCAGAACCATTTCAAGCAAGTATAATTTTGAATGTAACAATAATTTCAATCCTAAATTGCTTTATTTACAAGCCAATACGCCTTTTTCACGTACTTCAATTATTCTTTTTTATTTATTTCATTCACCACGTGTTAACCCTCTGTGTAAGTGTAAAAAATAAGCCAAATTTCAGGAAACAATAGATTTTTAACATCTCTAAAAAAGTTTCAGTTTTGTTTTCAGCCGAAACTGAGACAGATACCGAAGATTCGGTTTCGGTATCGGTAGAAAATCCTGTTTCGGTCGGACACTACTTTTAATGCAACAAAATAAGCCAATAAAAAGGCCACCAAAACGATTTTCAATTTTTAGCAGATCCGACGTTGTTCTTCGGGACCGTCGATTTCTAAGCATAATAAATACCTAATACCAAATCAATCATAAAATTTGTGAACACTACAATCATTACAAATCAGCCACAACGATATTGCTATGGCCTTAGGTTTTTATTTTAACATTTCCTGATCATACGTATCTACCTCTTGTACGCAGTGTGGCTTCCAAATTTTCCAAAATCTAGTGATAGATCAAATTAGTGCTTACAGTAAAGGAAAGGTCCATGTTGGTAGAGTCAATGGTACCAGCTTGCGCGTGCAGTCGTTGCAACTGTCGCTCCAACGCACTCGCTTCTTGGGCCTTTGCTAGAGACTGCAACAAACAAAAAACCATTTAACAATAATAATAGATTATTCCAGAAAGTATGCAGGGGAAGTGTTATGTCGAATATTCTATGTTTCAGAGTAATAGTAATGTCCCATAGAATAAAAACATAAAAGGAGTGAAAAAATATGCAAATATTTGTTGATGAGACATCCAGAGAAGTACGAGATCTTGCATCTCGTAATACAGGGAAAGATTGCCGGAAGACGGGGCCCTGGGAGAAGGAGAACATCATGGCTGAAAAACCTGAGACAGTGGTTTTGGCAGTCTACTGTAGAGCTTTTCCGGGCCATAGTAAACAAAGTTTGCATAGCCAACATGGTATAGCCAAAGTTCGTTGAACGGATAGGGAATGAGAAGAAGGAGGATTTCGGACTATTTTCCGCGCCACGTCGGGCCATCAGGGGGGACTCCATCCAAACAGCCATGGCAGTGATGATGGTATTCTTCAATTGTCGTAGTCTGCACCAATGGCGTGTAAAGGGGGTCTAAGGCGTTCAAACACCCGCCATCGCAGTGTGCGTAGAAAAAAATAGTAGTTGTTGATTATATTCCTGGAAATTACAACAATATTATTTGCACCAACTCCTTTTTTTATCACTAGGAAAATAAAGACGGGAGAAAGCCCTACCTCAAACGTGGCAATTTGTTCCTTCATCCGTTGGTCACTTTGGAGGCACAGTTACACCCGGTGGTTAACGTTAAAAATCATATAAAGCTTATATGAAAGTTATTTTGCAAGAGATTCAATAATTGGTGCGATCAATGATGGTATTTCAAAATGATTGTAGAAATAATATTTTGAACTGGCATCGGTAGGTGGGATTTTGTCGTCTTCTTCTTTCTTCTGATGAGTAGTGCTTTGTAACGAAGGAAAGTAATTCCAACAACTAACTTTGGCAGGGTCGTATGGAATGGCTTGGTCGCTTTGTCTCTGCGAGGTGATGCTGTCAGCCTCTCGGGGTATTCTCAAAGCGCATGACTCTTCGATGAGTCTGATGATTTTGGCTTCCATCTGCTTTATTTTTTCTTCCACTCTGAAATTAAACATTTTAAGTACATATTTCATTGAAAAAAAAGTACATATTTCATATCATCTTGTTTCAAAATTTGATAAATGCTCCAGTTTTGTCGTCATTAGTTTACATGTCAAAATTTGTCAAAATTTTGTCCCGTTAAAGCTTTTTTCAATTGTTTTATTTTTTATAATACCATAACGAACTCCAGTGAAAAATCGAGGTTTTTTAAAAAATGTTTTATGTGAATTGCTTACAAGAGTTCCAACTGCTCTCAACCTGGAGACAGTGAGACTAGTAGGCCCTACACATGATCCGGCTTGCAGAACTCGACGTGTCTGGTCGGCAAAACCGCCGGCCGAATTCTTATTGCTCCTTTGTCATACCATTGGAATAATAACAAATCGGTTGTCGGTTCAACGTGTCGGGTTCTGCAAGCGTATTGCCTTTAAGGCATCTCCAATTGAATAGTGTTAAGTACCTACCTCATACAAGATGCACAACAAATTTTCCATACAAAAACGTTAAATGTCCCGCCACCTCACAAAATATATTTGGCCCAACAATTTTTTTTGTATTACAAAAATTTGGCATTGGACAATGAATATTTGGTGAGGAGTGTGAATATTGAACGAACACGAGTGAGTGATTGGTTTAAGGCAGTTTTTGGGAATATTATGTTTGCGTATGGAAAACGTCATATATTACATTTTGTCGATCTTAACTGTGAGGAAATTTGTGTCTAGCCAATGCTATACTATTTTTAGGCCATTATTAGTTTTGTTAATAGTTTCGCCATGTTTCATCTTCAATATTATCATCAAATGATATGTTACCTCCAATATCCATGGCCCATAGCGTGTTGAAATAATATATTTATTTATTTATTTATAAAACACATGTTACATCATTGAAACATTTACATAAAGTAGATATATTAAGTCACCATACTTGGCGGCTGCCTGTTTCATGGTGACCATTGGGGTAAAATTACTTTGTATGAAATATAAAGTCTAGTGTACATACAGATTTAGTATAAATCATGCTAAAAATTGGAAAAATTATAATAAAAGATAGAAATTATAATAAAGAGGAGAAAATAGAGAAGAGAAAAGAAGTAAATTAGATTATAAAAATGTACATAACTTTTTTATTTTATTTTATTTTTATTTTTAGTATGTGTGCATGCAAGCACACATGCATATATAGATGCACACATCTATACATATATATACATACACATACATGCAACCACATCCTCACACATATAAACAATATATAAGAAATAAAAATGGTCTCAATTCACTGCCTTGAGGTACAACGTAGGTTCACCGTATTTTGTCAGTGTTTGTGATTTGGTGGTGTTTATGAGTAATCTGAGTATTGTACCAGATAGAAGGAACACTTTTACATATAACTGCACACTCAAATTTCGGTTTTTCAGAGATGTCTGACTAATCAATTGGACAATCGATATACCCTGTGGGGAATTATTTTCCTCAGGGCCTCCTGTTTGGAGTTAAATTGAAAATCAGTCATTAATCATTAATTTATTACTTACGAGTCCTGCGTGGGTGTGACCAGTGGCGGAGCAGGCGGGCGCCCGTGCCCGGGGGCCGTGGTGCTGTAGCCCGCTGCGCGCATGGCAGTCAGCGGGCGCGCGCCTGTCTGCAGCCTCAGCGCGGTGCCGGTGCGGCCCGTGCCCGGCGCTGCGCCCGTCACCAGGCGCCCGGCGCCCGTGCCGAGACGGCCGCCGTAGGATGTGCCCGACCTGCCAATCTGCAAATTAAATCAACAAATTCTGTACAGATATAATTTAGTAATAACAAAAATAAATAATCCATTATTATTCAGGGCTTGAGTGAGCTCGGGTCCAACGCTCACTCAGGAGTGGCGCTTGGTGCTGGAAGGCTGCAGGCACCACCGTGTTTTCCGAGGCCATTAGCTACATCCTGGCTCCAGTGACCCGGTGTCTCATCAGGCTGGCGAATCCATTGAGTCCAATTCCATGAACATTGTTGATGCACTGCTGTACCTTCTGTATCCAAATATGATTCTGCATGCATTATTATATTGGATCCGGAGACGTTTCATCGAGCTTACTCGGTATTGACACCATGTTTCACACATATACAGGCTAGTGCAAAATGCATTGAACAATGTTTTTTAACATTATTGCTGCATTGGAAGAATCTTCCTCTGTCGTTCAATATCACCATCATCTGAGAGTTCTTCAGTGATGATGTGCCCCAAGTATTTTACACTCGTAGATGTGCTTATGTTTTCCTCGTTAAGTTGTACGGGGAGCATTTTCTCGGGATTTTTTCCATGGTGGAATGCAATTAGCTCCGTCTTCTTGAGAATACTAATACTATGTTTTGTTACTGTTCTGTTTGATTTATCATTAGTCTGATTTGTTACTGTTCTATTTGTCACTGACCTTTTTAGACACATTCCTCAATTGTCCCTATTCTGTTTTGTCATGGAACCAGAATTGTCTTCCTGTATAAATCAGTAGGTGGGAACATTAATGGGTTTATTTATCTCTTGAGCGAAGAGAGAGATAAAGCAGTGTACTTACAAGCGAGGGCTTCTTCCCGATAGGCGTAGCCCTGAGCGCCTCCTGAAAGCCCTGGTCTTGCAGCAAGGAGTTGGGGTTCAGCGCCAGGGGGGACTCGAAACCAAGATAATCCTCATCATCATCTATCACTGGAACATATGACACATTAATATATTAAAATTAATTCTTATTATTTTTTATGGTAAATAAACAGTGGGACAGTGTTATTGCGTGTTATTGCTGAAAAAAGTTTTAGACTAGTTTTTTTACAAACTATTTTTTTATTTAACCCAAACTAAAAACTTAAGAACCAATTTTAAATTCTTAGATTCATGTTGTGAAATTAGAGAAGAAAAAAAAACTAACCTAAAAACATTCACATAAATAACAATGGCCGCCAATTGAATAATCGATTGTAATTATGATAGTATTAAAAATCATTATTTTTCATTTTCGGATTTGGAAATAGTTTTTTCTCATTGCTATATAACTGATAAAAAGTTTTTATAACTAAAATGTGCCTCTTAAGCCGCCGCATTCCAATTTTCTACCGATTTCTTACGTATCTCCCAACATTTGAAGTTTTTAAAGTCTTAAAAAAAATAAATGTTATTTTTTAAGATAATATCTAGAAGTTCTCCACGCCGAAACGCAAATTATATGAAATTCTCGCGACAGAAAAAAATTGCAAAGTATGCTCCGAAAATTATTATAAACACGTTCATTTAATTTATTTTAGAAGTTATATGTATGAAAAATTTCACAGTATTTCTTTAAATGCTATTTTAGATGTTCCCTACGAGATTTTTGCTCTATTTTAAACGAATCGTGTTTTATTAACCACTAGCTGGGTTACCCGGCTTCATTCAGGACAACATTCGAGAGTGTTCTGGAATGTTCCACATTGATGTTTCCGATTCCCTATTCCCGAACGTTCCATGGCATACTCTGTCACTCCTTCCAGAACTTTCTAGTGTTCTTATGGAACCTTCTAGAATTTTCCAAAAGACTGTTCTAGAAATTTCAAGAGGGGCGAAACATCCAGCCCTTACATCTTCAAAAGCACGCCCTTTAGTTAAAAACGGGAACCGTCATCCTGGAGGTGGGGTAGAGATCTACCACACCATATAACTCCCTCGATCGTACCGGGATTCGTTTCTGAGTTTTTGCGAGCCGCACGTTTTTTTGGACTTTCTTTTATAATATAAATATTGATTATCACAATTTTCGCTTCAATTTTATCATTTTAAATATTAGCGCGCTCTCTCCAACATTCCTAATAACATATCTCTCCATCTTCTTCTTTTTGAGCGGGTATACGGTGCCTTAACCGTTTCTCATTTTTTTGGCAATTCTATCCACACGCTAACCTTACACTCTACAACAAGACATTGTAAACAAATATCCATTTTCTCTACCCATTATCGCTCCGGTGAAATAGGTAGGTACCACCATTCAGAATCGATACGTAGCTTGAAATGGCTTTACCCATGTTTTTTTTAATATTAACTCTACATAGGAGGTGCCATCCTTGGAGAAGCTGTGTGGAGGATCTTTTCAAGAAAAGGAAGGAGTGAACCTGGTTCTTGAACAGGCTCATGTTGTAGGATGGAGGAAATACAGAGGCCGGAAAATCGTTTCACAGCTGAGCTGTTGACTTTTGATATACTGGCATACAGAGCTCAGGGCCAAAAA
Organism: Glyphotaelius pellucidus; assembly: GCA_936435175.1. Classification (NCBI taxonomy): domain Eukaryota; kingdom Metazoa; phylum Arthropoda; class Insecta; order Trichoptera; family Limnephilidae; genus Glyphotaelius; species Glyphotaelius pellucidus. The sequence goes on from OW386563.1 coordinate 15,171,632, forward strand.
GGCCCCTTTCTCTTTCATCATGAGTTTGTAATATATGAGAAACGGCCCGTTCTCATTGACTAACAATCAACTGTGTACCCCCTCCCGCCTTACTCCCTTGCCCCCCCCCCCCCCACAATCGAATCCCCCATGTGACTGCTATAGCTACGCCCTTGATGACGCTAGTTCCTTCTCAGCATCTTCCATTGAAAAACCGACAGAAGAAGGTACCAGATCTGAATAGCCAGGTACTTCCCCACCTTTCTCTTCTCCAACTAATTCCCCTCCCCATAACCATGAGCCTCCCAACTCCAAACATTTGGGAGCAGTTGGGACTCTTGCAGGATATTTACATAAAAATATTTACCTATTTCATTTGTGTTTGACGAATTAGTTCCCGTCAAAGAACGCGAAGTGTAGTACATTTTGAAAAAATCTTATAAATCCCCTTTTAATAAAATAATTGATACAATAATCCGTAAATATCTTTAGGAAACAAACGTCATAGTTATTTGAAGTAAGTTGGTTTTGTTTTGAATTTCGTTTCCTAGCAACCATTCGTGAATCCGATCGATTTGTGCTTGCCATTATAAAAAAAATATATATATTAAAAATAGTGATTACTTGATATTTTTTGTTGGGGATAACGGCGGCTTCGACTCCCGAGCTATCGATAGCGGCAGCAGAGCTGTCAAAATTTTTAGACTGCTTGTGAAACGTATATTTCTGTAATAAACGATATTACTATATTATAACATATATATCAAAAAGCTTTTTCAAGTATCGCACAAAAAAGTAAGATACTTAATTTTATACAATTTATTTAATAATTCGTGCTTAAAAATGCGGCTTATGCACAAATTAATAAAATTTCAAATTAAATCGTGAGTAATAGCTGCGGCAATAATCTACTGTACCAAAGGCGACAATAATGTTACTAAAAGTAAATATCAATTTGTGAGCGGTAAAATATATAGGGCCCGTATATCAGTTTCTGCTAAGGAGCACATTCCTCGCTCAACTTAAACCGACCAAATCGGCCGCTTAAGCCGCAGAATAGTTCCATTTCTGGACGCGATGTGGCGCTATTGGCAATAACACATCTGTCAGATTTGACATTTGACAATGGTTCGATTTCGATATGCATTTGCTACGTACGTAAATTACATTTTAGGAATAAAATAACCAACAGCATGGAGTTTGAGCTTTCTTCGAGCGTTGAGGATTTAGATATCGATAATTTCGTAGAACATTTAACAGACCACGCAAAGTGCGAATATATAGAAGCAGGGCTGACGACTTCCTGGCGTGGATTAAATTGAATTTCATAACAGGTCTCGTCTCTCCAAAAGGGTCGTAAATTGCTTGCTAGATTTGATAAGGGATGACATCAAATCTAAAATGAACTGGTAAGTGAAAATGCTTTTTAAAAGGTATAAAAAAAAGTAGCTAACAACGCAAATACATATCTAAATAGTGTGTTTTCATTTCAGGAATAAAGCACTCACTCCAAAACGCCAGATACTTTTAACAATCAGATACCTAGCATCTGGCTCCATGCTGATAGCTGTGGAGGACTTTATCAGAGTTCACAAAACACCGCAAGCAAGCACATTTGGATAGTTTTACAATCAATTGCACATTGACAGAACTGCTTTCATTATTTTCAAAAATGATCCTGAAAGTTTGGAAGAAAAAACAAAGAAGGTTGCAATAGCAAGAAGGTGTGCAATAGCACGCTTCCCCAAGTGACTGGTACTCTTGATTGCAGGCACATGCAGTCCTCCGGTAAGTTATCCAATTGCTTGTCCCAATATCAACAAACATTACACCAAAAATATATAATGCTTTCTATAAGGCTACAGAAATTGATTGTAAAAATATATCCACCTACAGCAAGTATAAAAATGTATTAAAGTCTTGGACAAATACCATTGACACAAACATTTACTTGCTGTAACATCTGACCTGCTGTAACTTAACAAATTTTTATTTATCTTTATGAACATGTCTTTTGAATATGTATTTCAGTAAACACATCTATTTTTTATGTATTTAATTTTTTTTTTTAATCTTCTACAAAGATAGTGTATGTTTATTAGTAAATTTCTGTCTTAAAAACACTCAAGTATACCCACGAACTGGCAATGCCTATGTGGGATTTTTTTGGTTAATCTGCTAATCTATTTGTATTATTTCTCCACTTTTTTAAAACTGTTTATATAAAAATTTTGTATTACAAAATTTTACCAATTGTACCAAAAAAATTGTTAATAAATAAAAAATGTCGCCCCTTTGCTTGCTTACCTTATTCAACTCATGAATGCGCAGACTAATCATTAGTGTACCATTATTTTAGGTGGACGCAACCCGAGATTTATCGGAACCGAAAAGGTTTCTTTTCTGTCAACCTGCAAGCTATTTGTGATGCTGATCTCAGATTCACCGATATTGTTTCAAGTTGGCAGGGGTTACATGTTTTATATTAGTGAAATTATTTATCTTTTGCATTAACATAGTTGTAAATTTATCCCAGGCCTCTTCAATATTCTATCATACTGTAAAATGTAAATTAATAATGTATAAAATAAAAAATTGTCTGAGGAAGTATAACAGGGTGTTTATTTTTTAAATGTCTTTATTAAGGTGTAATATTCAAAGGAATACAAACAAATTACACAAAAGAATTCTTTACAGACTACTCCGAATTGAAGACTTTAAGATAATGATGGATCAAAATCTGGATATATTTCAGGTGAAAGCTATCACCGACAACAAAGAAATAGTCAACTTTATCTAATGGTTACCAAATAAAGTTGGTTTATATTGTCATGCTTGCTAATTGTGACAATCTGTATAGTTATAGTAAGTATTACGTATGTCTGTTTAAATTGTAATTGAAAATTAACATCCTGTTGGCAAACTACTAATTGCAGTTTAACGGGAATGTACCTTGAAAAACAATAAAAAAGGTAAGTATTTTAATTTGAATTATAAATGTTATTTTTGTGTACTAAAGTACAAATATTACTTCATATGGAAGTAGTATTAGTTCTTAAGTTTTTTCTCCTCATCAGCAGTTCCATCCTGAGGAGGTGCTCCTCGTGTTCTTCCTGCATTTGGTTTTGAGGTTTTCGGCCCTGCAATGCAGATGTTCTTTCTCGTCTTCCTGGCGTTTAGCCTTGAAGCCCTCCACCTTGAGGAGATTTTGGAGATTTGAAGTTTAATTTTTTATTTTAAATTCTGCCAAAGATCTCCACTGGTGGTTGCGGTGGTAGATTTTCTTTTCGCTGGAACAGAAGAATATAATATTATAAAAAGTTGTACATAAAAATACCAACAGTTGCTTTAACTCATGTATTTCGCAACATAATTGTTAAAAAAATTTATATTATTACATATATGTTTGCAAAATAAACATTTCATCCTGCCATTTTGTGTTAAGAACCTAAGAATCTTCTTTGATGTCAACTGATCAATTTGAAAAGTGATGTAGGAATTAACTAACCGAAATTTCAGCGGGCAGAGAGGACAGACCGTCACACAACTCAGGCTTAGCATAAATTCCTTGCTTCATCCATATTCATACATACTCTTATATTATACTGTATTTAAATCATCCGTGTATATAAATTTCTGGGCAACATGCCTGTTTTATGTACTTAAATAAAAATAAATAAATTATTCTGATTCTTGACATGGTCCGACTCGCCATTGGTCTTGCCGACTTCTTCTACCATTCATATTTGCAACAGATATTTTCCTAACACTCCTTCCTTCGTTAATTCGCTTTACACACCCATGCGACCCTTTCTGTATTATATTATAAATAACGCAGGTTATTTTGTTATGAGTACTAAAAATGCATTATTGAAAAATAATAAAATTAAACAACACAATTATAAAAACTTTTCTAAAATAAAAAACCTATCACCTTGGTGATACATCCACTCAGAATCCAAATGCTATTTGAAATCAGTGGCAGTCTGTGACCTTTCAGTGGGCAAGTTTTTTTTTTTACATGGGCTCCACACAGCAGGCCCTGAGGAAAATAATTTCCCTCAGGGCCTATGTCATCTTTGCGGATGCTGTGTGGAGGGTTTTTTTTTTAAGGAAAGGAAGGGGAGGAGAGTTCTGGGAAGGAAATGGGTTTAAGGAGTGGGTAGGAATCTGTACTGGCAAGGTGTTGTGTGAGCAAGTGTGCTAAGATATAATACAAACCCAGGTAGCTCGTGTTGGTTTGATAGTGCTCTCATCGTTTTGGTGTAATTTGGCTGCATTCTGATCAATTTTAGAATGCTAAAACAAAAATAGTAATATTACTTACCAAAATGATGTAAAATAGACAAATCTTTAACATGCCATGAACACCAGAAATGGAAACAGAATTTTTTATGAGTTCAAATCAATTTTAAGTTAAGTAAATAACTAACTAACTGTCATACGAGAGAAAGAATCGCCAAACGTGCACAACTCAGGATTAGCATAAATTCCTTGCTTCATCCTTATTCATACATACTCTTATATTATACTGTATTTAAATCATCCATGTATGTAAATTTCTGGACAACATGCCTGTTTTATGTACTTAAATAAAAATAAATAAATTATTCTGATTCTTATGGTCTGACTCGCCATGTCTTGCCGACTTCTTCTAACATTTACATTTGCAACGTATATTCTCCTAACAATCCTTTCTTCGTTAGTTCGCTCTACACACCCATGCTACCCTTTCTGTATTATATTATAAATAACGCAGGTTATTTTGTTTTATGAGTACTAAAAATGTATTATTGAAAAATAATAAAATTAAACACAATTATAAAAAAATTTCTAAATTAAAAAAACCTATCACCTTGGTGATACATCCACTCAGAATTCAAATGCTATTGGAAATCAGTGGCAGTCTGTGACCTTTCAGTGAGCAAGTTTTTTTTTTTTTACAAGGGCTCCACACAGGAGGCCCTGAGGAAAATAATTTCCCTTAGGGCCTATGTCATCTTTGGGGATGCTGTGTGGAGGGGTTTTTTTTAAGGAAAGGAAGGGGAGGAGAGTTCTGGGAAGGAATCTTGGGTTCAGTGTGTCCTGGCAAGGTGGTGTGTGAGCAAGTGTGCTAAGATTGAAAAATATTTATAACAGTAGTACCTAGTTGAAAATGTTTTTTTTATTTCAATTTTTTTGTATGATATTTTGTGGCTGCTTTTCATATAAAAGATTAAAATTTTGAAAAAAAATATTTTTTTTTGTTACAACATTATCAATTGGTATTTTTCAATCTTACCACTCCAGCTACGAAAAATCTAGAACTGCCCCTGCTTCAAATGCTTTAGCTTTCTTTGGTTATCATTTCTGATAAGTCAGATACTTCCGTACCTTCCTCTACCCTAACTCCTTCACGTATCTATCTCATTTACCCCTCACAACATACCCCACAGAAGATGCCATCTCACTGGTTTCAGTTAGCAGGGAGAGGTTGGGACTCTTGTGCGATATTCACATTAAAAAAATTAACAATATATTACAAACCCCGGTAGCTTGTGCTGGATTGATAAGTGCTCTCATCGTTTTAGTGTAATTTGGCTGCAATTCTGATCAATTTTAGAATGCTAAAACAAAGATAGTAATATTAGTTACCAAATGATTTAAAATAGACAAATCTTTAACATGCCATGAACACCAGAAATGGAAACAGAATTTTTTATGAGTTCAAATCAATTTTAAGTTAAGTAAGTAACTAACTAACTGTCATACGAGAGAAAGAATCGCCAAACGTGCACAACTCAGGATTAGCATAAATTCCTTGCTTCATCCTTATTCATACATACTCTTATATTATACTGTATTTAAATCATCCATGTATGTAAATTTCTGGGCAACATGCCTGTTTTATGTACTTAAATAAAAATAAATAAATTATTCTGATTCTTATGGTCTGACTCGCCATGTCTTGCCGACTTCTTCTAACATTTACATTTGCAACGTATATTCTCCTAACAATCCTTTCTTCGTTAGTTCGCTCTACACACCCATGCTACCCTTTCTGTATTATATTATAAATAACGCAGGTTATTTTGTTTTATGAGTACTAAAAATGTATTATTGAAAAATAATAAAATTAAACACAATTATAAAAAAATTTCTAAATTAAAAAAACCTATCACCTTGGTGATACATCCACTCAGAATTCAAATGCTATTGGAAATCAGTGGCAGTCTGTGACCTTTCAGTGAGCAAGTTTTTTTTTTTTTACAAGGGCTCCACACAGGAGGCCCTGAGGAAAATAATTTCCCTTAGGGCCTATGTCATCTTTGAGGATGCTGTGTGGAGGGGTTTTTTTTAAGGAAAGGAAGGGGAGGAGAGTTCTGGGAAGGAATCTTGGGTTCAGTGTGTCCTGGCAAGGTGGTGTGTGAGCAAGTGTGCTAAGATTGAAAAATATTTATAACAGTAGTACCTAGTTGAAAATGTTTTTTTTATTTCAATTTTTTTGTATGATATTTTGTGGCTGCTTTTCATATAAAAGATTAAAATTTTGAAAAAAAAAAAATTTTTTGTTACAACATTATCAATTGGTATTTTTCAATCTTACCACTCCAGCTACGAAAAATCTAGAACTGCCCCTGCTTCAAATGCTTTAGCTTTCTTTGGTTATCATTTCTGATAAGTCAGATACTTCCGTACCTTCCTCTACCCTAACTCCTTCACGTATCTATCTCATTTACCCCTCACAACATACCCCACAGAAGATGCCATCTCACTGGTTTCAGTTAGCAGGGAGAGGTTGGGACTCTTGTGCGATATTCACATTAAAAAAATTAACAGTATATTACAAACCCCGGTAGCTTGTGCTGGATTGATAAGTGCTCTCATCGTTTTAGTGTAATTTGGCTGCAATTCTGATCAATTTTAGAATGCTAAAACAAAGATAGTAATATTAGTTACCAAATGATTTAAAATAGACAAATCTTTTGAGATGTTTTGAATGCAGAAATATGCCGTGAATAGCAGAAATGGAAACATAAATGTTTATGAGTTCAAATCAGTTAAGTAAGTAACTAACTAACTGTCACATCAGAGAATGAATCGTCAAACGTGCATACATCATACCGTACTGTGATTCTGACTATTGACGTGGTCAATACGTGAAGTATTAGAGTACTTGATCAAGCCTGATGTCAACCTCGGCTTCTTCTACCATTCACATTCATGCCATATATTTTCCTTGCACCCTTTCTTCGTTCATCCTCATATACCTAGTCAATTGATATGACAAACATAATAAGTTAGTATTTCATATTACAATTGAATTTGAGGGGCTTTTTTCAGAGAGGCTGCTCAAGGGAGTTTTGGATAGCCAAAATTTAAACTTTACAATCAATGAAATGTCCCTTCGACAGCTGTCAGAGTTGTGAATTCTAAAAAATTTAAAATTAAATTCCTTGGTTACTTGATATGCATACTTAATAATAGTTACCTTTGAGGACTGTTGATTCTACTCCGGTCGACTGGGTGGGCAACAGTCCCATTATACTCCCATCGATCTGGGTGTACCTTGCATCGACAGCAGGCCCTCCTGTCTGATACGATACTTTATATTTGTGGCAAATTTTCGCCTCATGTTCATTTTGATGTTGTCCCACTTTTTTCCCAATGCATCTGCCGAAATTGTATTGAAATTGAATTCTCAAGTCAGCTCATTCAATTCCAATTGACCGCATTGGCCGCTTTATTATCCAGCTCTTTGATGAGACCAGCTTAACCAGCAATTTTATCCCCTGTCTTCCGCGAAGTTCGGTGTTCTAGTATTTTTGATTTCTGAAATTATTCACGTAAAGCAAGGTAAACAAATAATTTCAAACTCGTTATTCAACTAGTCAATTTTAATAATTAATCTAAATCGAAGTAAAAACATGAAAACTATAGTGAACAACAATGAATAGAGCTTTTAAATACACAATTGTGCATAAAACTTACCACAAATTAATAAAAGCCTCGGAAAAAGCATTGACACTTGACGTTGACGCCATTGACGTTTGAAGCATAAATATACTAATCCCTAGATCGATATCTTCGGGCCTTCTCCATACAAAATGGTCTGTCGTCATATCTGTCATCAAAACCACAGATAAACCCATAAAATGAACTGCAACGGCGCGAGTAGACTAAAAGATAGAGGAAGTTTATTTGTCTACCATAGACAATACAATCGCACTCGACCTACTTCATTCATTAGCCCAATAAATTATTTAAAAAACAAAAATGCTTGAAAGCACAAAAAGTGAAAGTTTCCCCAGGACAACATCATTCCATCTGACAAAACGCTATCCTGAGGAAATGAGCTTTACATCATTTTTTACAGCTCATTTTCTCAGCAGGGAGCTTTGTCAGACGGAAACCTGTTATCCTGAAAATGATAACTCAGGGGTACATTTTAAAATACTTTTTTAATTTTCAGAAAGACAATCGACAATAGCATATAAAACACTGGATCCGCTGGAAATATTGATACTGGAAAGGAAAAATGGCTAGAGCGTCGTACTGCCGTGACATTAAAGATGAACCTACATAATAAGTTATACTGTTTGTTTATGTTCGTACATCTTTAATATCACAGCTATATGGCGTTTTAGCCGTTTTTCCTTTCCTGTCTCCATATATATTTTAGTTCTTGTAGAACGAAATAAAAAATCTAAATATTCTAAACATATAAATATTATTTCCTTTCAACCAAAATAACAGATGTATGAGTATACTTTCCCATAGGATGAGGACCCATTTCAGCCATCTCACAGCAAAAGTTCTGAAATAAATATATCACATTTAAAAAACCATACATCACATTAATAAATTTGGGAACGCATAATACTTGTGATGAACAAAGTATGTATGCGACAGGCCACGTCAAGAGTCGGAATAGTATGTGTGAATCGGTTTACATGAATTCTGTAGGTCGAAATACGTGAGCGATAGACAACCTTTGCCGCTCTAAAACTCATACCAAAATTATATTCAAATCACTTGCATGGATTGTAATCAACGTACGATCCATACCACTCATTGGGACTGCTACCGAGATAGTGGATCATTAATAATCATCTGCAACAGGGTCCCTCTTTCTTTATGGTGGAAACGAGAGGTTAAACTAAGCTCTCCGAGCATTATTTGACCCTGTTATACGTGCAAGAAATCGTAGCAAGTAGAGATATAAACAAAATCACCTTTCTTTGGAATCATGCGACATGTCTTCAACTGAGGCGTTGAATTCTCCTCTGGTGTTCTTGCTATATCTGAAAATTGAAAACACTTTTTACGATATTTGTATCTCAAATGAAATTATGTTCACAAAACAACATTTTGTATTGAGCTCCTACGGAGAAATGCGAATGCTACCATTTAAATACTCCACATACATTTAAATGTAAAATTGAATAAAGCAAGGATTGTATGCAAAGACTGAGTTGTTTGGCAGTCCGTCCTCTCCGCCTATCCTGCGGGGAAACATGATGATTTATTAATTGAAGGTTTGTTAAGTAAAACATTATTATTTTTACCTTGTACGAGGTCTTGTATGAGATGGGCATTTTCACCTTGGCCAATTGTCACTCAAGCTTCCACCTATCTTCTGGGGTGAGAGGTGATCAGAGACTTTTTCCTTCTGTCCAGAAGGGTTTTCGGGACTTCAAGCGGCATGCTGCATGTTACGAGGTGTTCGAACATTTTCTGAAACGAAATATGTAAAACATTAACCACTAGTACCCCATAAGCTTGTTTTCACGATAAATTCAAAAAAGTTTTTCGTAAGCAAATGTCATTAACCTCAAATTGATTTACAGATAAATTAAGATGAATGTAAATGTTTTATGTAATTACCTGATTTCTTGATCTCAATTATAGACGTGTGTATACCATTTTTTCACCTCTAGAATTCATGTAAACACATTTTGAATAAAAATATGTCCAACGGCAAATCAAGCATCAAATTATGGTCGAACATAAATAAACATTTCCGTTCGACATGCACGTCGCACGAAACTGACTTTAGTTAATTCTGTGAAGCCTTTAACGCTGCACGGCTTTTTAATGATTTCTCGACGCGCTTTAACATTAGCAACCAACACTTTAAATTCAAAATATTTACGTACAACACGCACATAAATAAACCAGTCATAACACGCAATAACATCGACGCTAAAAATGTCAAATAAAATCCCTCTACCGGATAATAAATATACTAATCTACCGGATGTTTCTAACAACTATCACCGTCATCATCGAAATAAATACATAAACCGGATGCATTCGGCGGGGACGCCATTAGTTTCAAAATTTTAGTAAGTTATACGCCCCTGGTTTGAAGCATAAATATACTAATCCCGTTTGAAGCTTACCATAGAGTCAATAGATATTAACAAAAATAGATTGGTTCGACATAGAAATCCTCGGTTAATATCATAGACTAAACGTTTAAAATTGGCCAACTCTAGGTTTACGACTGATATACGGATTACGTGCAAAGCCCGGCTTAAGCCTCACTTTGCGTCAAAGCCGAGCTTTGGGACAACTGATATACGGGCCCATAGTCCAACAAATTTGCCGAAGAAATTAATAAATTAATGAGAAACAGAAGCATTAAAAGTAATATTTATTCGTCCGTCTGCCAAATTCATTATCAAAATAGTATCTACCGTGAATACACATATTACATAACGGTAGTTTTGCCTCCCAAACTATTGACAGCTCTGACTTAGCGAAATACTTTATTAAAAACGTTTAAAAATTTTATAAATTATTTTAAAACACTCATTAATTACGTTATTTAATGTTTTTTTAAACTAGAATAAGTATGTGTAGTGTAATTTATAGAATAAAATTATTTTAAAATAAGAGTAAAAGCAGCGTTTAACGCCATGTTTGTCCGTTCACCATTTTGATTTTGACAATCATGTGACTGACAGTCAGTGCGCCAACTTGACGCGACTAAATCTAGCACCTGACATTTCGCCCGACCTTACGTCTCTCGTTGTGTGCTATTTCTCTGTTTTGAGATTGATTTCCTCGATTTTCCAGCAAAATGGGCGCTTCTGCACTGGTTGTGATCATCATATCAGCCATTTGGGCTGTTGTAGGCATCGTCCTGCCAGTTGTTCTGCCAAAGGGGCCGAACAGAGGGTGAGTTTTTTAATAACTTATTTTAACATATCCACGAAAAGTCTCGCAGTAAAATGACAGAATGACTCATTTTTTGAGATTTTGAACTGGTTTTCAACAATAAAAGCCCAAAATATACTAGAATCTGTATTTATCTTGATTTTGTATCGTCCCAAACAGCCTTGAATTGTGTCGATAGTTAAATAATAGTGATGATAAGATATTCTTATGAGAGTTTATACGATGTAATGCATAACCAAGATTGCTTAGGATGTTTGTTTAAAATGATTTTGAAGTGTTACAAACAGTATTTACTTTTTGTAAAGCCATTTTCATGTCTGGTCTTCAGTTATATCATTGATTGACTGTCTCTACATTCAGTGTTGTCTAATTGCTCGAAAATTTGCATAAAACATTATTTTTGGTCCCCTTAGCGCTACAAACGCATGTTTAAATACTACATGCTTCGACGAAGTGTATATATAGGACAAGGGTCTTTAAAATGACATCGGAACCAAAATATTTATCAAAAAAAAATTATCAAAAAGAAAGTGCATTATCTCACAGTCTCACATTATCTCACAGAAATATTGATTTTTATCTTTTGTTGGTCTGCGTGGAGCTAATTTCTTTTCAAGCTAGTTTGCAGCAACGGAATCACTAGCTTTGAGTAGATCAATTTTAAAACACAAAATTGAGGCAGTTAGGAATATTAAAAATAATATTGCAGACTTTATTACTAACAATTTTTTATTTTTATTTTTTTATTATTGAATATAATGGTACAGAGTTACATGGTTTTTTATAAATTAAATAAAGTTTTTCTTTTAAAAATACATTAATTAATAAGTATTACACCTTTTTTTAGAGCAGAGCTCGTGTGAAAAAGGCGGAGAAAACGAAAGTAAAGTACAATTTAACAAAGAAAAAAAATAGTATTTTTTTTTATGTGTAAAACAAAAGAAAGGAGAAAAATAAAAAGAGAAAAAGGATATCCGTTACTACAATTTGATGAGAAGTATAGTATTATAAGATGTAGTCATAATAATGTGTTTTTATTGATTTTTTGAATTTTTTATAATTAGTTTCCAATCTTAGATTAACTGGTAACTGGTTAAACCATTTCACTCCAATATATTTATAGAATTGTTGGGCTGTGGTAGTGTTACAACGCGGGACAGTCACAGAGCCAAGTATATTTGTTCTAATGCTGTTTGAAAAATGAGTAAGGTTCTCATTATTGAAGCAATCTTTGTGTATTTGTAAAACTGTAATTTTAACATTTTTAACAATTGAATCAGTTATATGAATATCTAAAAAATTATGCATTTAACATATGGATTGAGGGTAGCGCACCGAGAAAAGTAACATTTGGTAAAAACGTTTAATTTCTTCCTACTAAAACAACTATGCTACACAAGAGATACAACGGAATTCGATGGGTAGTATGAAATTACTAAAAAGTGATGTTACTTTTGAAGCTAAGGGGCATACATTAATTACGTGAGCAGTTTTTCTTCCAATCTAGACACCTCCCCCCCCCTTGGTGAGATAAATTTGGGCCACTTCGTATATTCTTTTCAAGTACTGTGAGATTTTTGCTGGATCCTCCCCTTGCTTTTGAGCTCATGTAATTAATGTATAAGGGGCCATCCATAAATTACGTCACACGAATTTAGTGATTTTTTGCCCCCCCCCCGTCCCTGTCACACATGGTCACATTTGTGAGACCCCCTCCCCCCTAGTGTGACGTCACATATTTTGCAATTTTACGTCTAAAAATTTTTTGCGTTTCAATAATTTAGATTTTTACATGTGACGTTGCAGAGCTGATGACCCCCCCATACCCTTTGTCACACAATGTCACACTTCTCTACTCCCCCCCCTTAAGGTGGGGCGTAATTTATGGATGCCTTGATGATGTTATATTTAACTCTTAATGATTCTTGTTTAAGGGCACCGTTATGGTTTAGCATTATCTATTGTCCTGTGCCAAAACAACGCCGTTGTTTGTATAAACTGTATAATCTTTGTTTCATAGTTTTTGATAAATTTTGTAAGGACTCGTAAGGAACACTATAATAGGATTACTTTTAAGTTGATTATAGCAAAGCGCACTTAAAGTGAAATTACACAAAACTGCGCTATATAAATACTAAGTTATTATTATTATTATGCCCCTAACCCCTTCTCTACTCCCCCCCCTTAAGGTGGGGCGTAATTTATGGATGCCTTGATGATGTTATATTTAACTCTTAATGATTCTTGTTTAAGGGCACCGTTATGGTTTAGCATTATCTATTGTCCTGTGCCAAAACAACGCCGTTGTTTGTATAAACTGTATAATCTTTGTTTCATAGTTTTTGATAAATTTTGTAAGGACTCGTAAGGAACACTATAATAGGATTACTTTTAAGTTTATTATAGCTAAGCGCACTTGAAGTGAAATTACACAAAACTGCGCTATATAAATACTAAGTTATTATTATTATTATGCCCCTAACCCCTAATGTATATGATATCCACTTCTTTACATGAGCTCCACACAAGAGGCCCTGAGGAAAATAACCTCCCCCAGGGCCTATGTCATCCCTGGGGATGCCGTGCGGAGGGTCCTTTTTTAGGAATTGAAGGAAAGGAGAGTTCTGGGAAAGAAAAGGGTATAAGGGGTGGGTAGGAATCTGGGGTTCAGTGTGTCCTGGTCATCCACCTTCAAGACCTAGATAAACCTCAACCCATAAACCCGGGCGCGCCTGCTAAATCACCAAACGTAACGAACTACTTGGGATGACCTATGGCAGAGGTGTTTGTTATCCAATAAAGGTTCCCAGGGCGGCGGTACCCATTTCCGCCTCCCAAATTGAAACTTAACAATTGTGTGTCAAATTGTCCCAAAACATCATATGCCGTTATAGTAACAGGAGACCCAAATTGTCCCAGAGCGAACATGCGTTATTAAAAGCTAGATATCTCTCTTCCTGTCATGCGAACATTTGTGATTTCTTTTATGTTAGAAAGCGAAAGATATAACGCTTCTCATCGTCTTAGGAATATCCAAGCTACGTTGTTCAGATATTTTACAAACCCGATCTTACAATAAAATAAATATTTTTGTACCCCCAACCATCACAACAAAGTTTAACATTTAATTTTAATTTTAAAATAAAATTGTATGATTATGAAAAAAAGTGAAGTGACAGTTTTGTTACAAATTTTCTTAAGAAAATAATTTAAAATTTTAAGTTTATTTTATTTTATGTACTTTTCAGGTATGTATTTTTTAAGCCAATTTACTTTTTCAATATCAAAATTAAAATATTTAGAACCAAAATTATTAATTTCTAATAAACACATCGGAAAGATTATTTTAACTAAATTTTAGAACAATTTTTGTTTTTTCAAAGGGATAAAAAATAACCAATATAAAGGTACATTTACAATATGTGGGAAGAACCTTGACTGGCAAAAGTTAATGAATATTATTTTATTATTATTCAATGGGTTAAAATGATTTTTTTTTCAATCACACTCTGCTGTAACACCCTGTATTGTACTGTCTACAACTCAATGTCTTATCAATTTAATTGACGACCGGCGTAGTCCAGTGGTAAGGCTCTTGACTCTGATTCCGAAGGTCGCGGGATCGAATCCCGGCGTGGCAAATAAATTTTATTTTATCACTTTGTGTTATTTCTCCATTTATTCATTTAAAATAATATACAGTATATTTGCGGCACGTTCCAGAGTGGAAGATACTCACAGTATCACGCCGGTGTAAGACCACCATTCAGAATTGAAACGTTACTTGAAATGGCTTTGGCCGTGTTTGGTGACCAGATCTGAATAGCCAGGTACTTCCCACCTTCCTCTTCCCCATCTCCTTCCCCTTCCCACTACCTTCAGCCTCACAACATACCCCAATTGGGGATGCTATAGTCTCACTGGCTCCAGATGGGAGCAGTTGGGACTCTTGTATTCATATTAAAAAAAAAAAAAATTGACGACCTCTGTAGTTGAGTGCCATAATCCTTGGCTACGAATCCGGTGGTCGCAGGTTTAAATCCCAGCGTTGGCAAATAAATTTTATTTGAATAATTTGTGTTAATTCAAAATTTACTATTTTAAAATAATATTCTATAATATTTGCTGCGTGTCTCAGAGTGAAAAGTATTCAGTATCGCCCGGTGAAACACCAATTAAGAATCGAAAAGTTGCTTGAAATCACCAGATCTGAATAGCCAGGTACTTCCCCACCTTCCTCCTCACCATCTCCTTCCCCTCCCCATATCCTTCAACTTCACAACATGGCCTGATTTGGAGATGTCGTAGTCTCACTGGCTTCGGTGAGCATGGAGCAGTTGGGATTCTTGTGCGGTATTCTTGTAAAAAAGTACAAATCCTGATTTACAATTCAATTCAATTTATTCACTTTAAAAACATAACAAAATTAAAATTTCAAATCGTTTTTAAAATAGAGAAAATATTAATATTAAATCATATTTAAGCAATTTAAATAATATAAACAATTCAAACAATTAAACAATGTAAACATCAATGAACAATTTAAAAATCAATGAAGCACAATCAGACTAACAGCAATAAAGCTTGCTGTCTAAATTGTGCTTCATTGATGCTAAACATGTCGAAATTCAAAGTGATTCTATTTAACAACAAGACTGCTCTCCCGACTGGCATAACCATTGGCAAGTTAGTTCTGCAAGCCGGGAGATAAAACAGTCTATGTTGTTGGTGACGGAGATAACCATCGGAAACTAATGCTCTCCATAATAGCTGAGTTTTCGAACCGTCCACGAATCAGTCTGAAGAAATGTGTTTTAATGAGCACATCCCTTCTGACCCGTAGACGGTTCGTACCGAGCATGCCCAAGAGAAAGTCGGTAGGGTAGAGCCACTATGTAATGTGGAATTGAAAAAGAAAGATTAACTTCTTTTGTGGGAATCTTATATTTAATGTCATATTAATTCAATGTTTTTTTTTATTTTCAGAATCCTGCAGGTTATTTTGATGTTGACAGCGGCTACTTGCTGGTTGTTGTAAGTATTTATTCTTAAATTTTATTTGATTGATTTGTGTTATTTCATAATTTAAAATAATATAATGTACATTTGCGACACATTCTAGAGTGGAATATACTCTCAATATCTGTCTATCAGTAGCTGTCGTGTCAGACCACCTTTCAGAATTGAAAAGTTTCTTTAAATGGCTTTAGCTTTGTTTGGTGACCAGATCTGAATAGCCAGGTACTTCCCCACCTTTCTCTTCCCATCTCCTCCCCTTCACACTTACCTTCAGCCTCACAATATACCCCAATTGGAGTCTCACTGGCCTTTGGGAGCAATTGGGACTTGTGTGCAATGTTCAAATAAAAAAATATGTTATAAATTTACCTTCGAGTTCAGAACTTACATAACAGTACGGATAATAACAGTTTATAATCTACCCATAAAATTAATAATTTCTACCTTCCATCAAGAATTTTATTTGTTTATCGATCTAAATATTTTTCACAACATTTGAAAAAGAAAGAAGTCTTGCAGAACAGTCAAAAGATGTCACACATTAAAAATAAAAATGGATAAAATTTATCCAAGACACTATCTACGATATCATTTAATTCGGGCTTGAATCTTGCAATCATGCATTAAGAAAATGTTGGTAGTTCTTAGTTGCAGTACGATACAGTTAAACATAACCGAATCGGATTGAGACACATTAGCTCAGTTGGTAGAGTTCCGCCCCGGCAAGGCGTAGGTCCCGGGTTTGTGTCCTAGATGTGGCCGTACCTTTTTCTGATTTTTCTGTTTTCAGATTTTCGATTGAGTTTCGCTAATATTGTCTTCATTTAATTAAAATATTACAAATTAGTAAAGTTCATTGTTGTAATTTGTTGAGTTAAACAATTTTTTGTGTATTTTTCAGCTGGCTCTGTTGCTACATGTCTCAGATGAATCCGCTGATCGGCCCCAAGCTGAGCAAGAACACACTCCTCATCATGGCCCGCGAATGGGTAAGTGTGCTAAATTTCATCAACAATTATCAAAATTCTGATTAAAGGGGTGGGAAAAGGGGATGGGGTGGTTGATGTATAAATCCATCCCTCCAACTTCAGTGCAAGGTGATGGTCGAGATAGTCTGGTTGAAGAGGTCAAAAAGCCAAGGAGAGGGCCACCAAGTCCTGGACAAACCTCACCCCATGAACCTGGGTACCCCTGTTAAGACACCAAACTTAGTGAACCATTTGGGGTGGCCTATGGCGAGGCGTAGATTATCAAATAAATCGTTAAGGTGGCTGTAAAAGTTAAGTTTCTTCAAATGCATGTTCACTCCTTCCTCTTCACAAAAGACCTTCACACAGTAAAAAGCAAAAAACATTGTATTTTCAAAATTAGCGCATAATTTTATTAGTAATTATTGTAATATAATTCCCGGCAAACCTGCGGTGTACCTATTTGAACAAAATAAAACAAAGTGTCTCCGAAGGGTTGTGCAGAGCGTATGTACAGCCGAATAACAAAAGTATAAAATATATTTTCACTCAAATGCTTCAAGGATAAAATTACTTGTCAATTGTACATACCTGTTGTTTTTGTTGCACATCAATGACCTCTTGTCATGTGCACCGATTCATTGTTAAGCGGATGACAGTACAGTCCATGATAGCTTTTTGTTTGACAAGCCCCCAAAGGGCACACAAACACCAATGGCTCGGAGGGCTTTGAAGCAAAGAATGTTACCTCGAGAGTGTTTTCTCTTGGGGTAAAAATAAACTCATTGAATTTAATGTTTCAAAGACCCAATCATGTCTGATTATGTCTAAAAGGGAAGGAAATGAAAATCTAGTCTCCTTCAACGGAAGCAATCTCCCGAACAGGCCCTCCATTAATATGCTTGGTGTAACTCTAAGTGACCAGTTCAGGTACGGGGGCTCCATCGAAGCCTCTCAACAACTGGGCGTACTGTACAGGGCCCGTAGGTACTTAAACAGTACACAACCCTGTACAAATCACAAGGATTCCCACGGTTCAATTTGGCAGCCACTCTGGTCTGGAGCCCCAACATACCTGAAAAATACCCTCGACTCTGTGCAGAAACGGACGGTCCGTTTGACAGATTCTCCTAACCTAACAAACGGATTGCAATCTTTAGAGCACGGCGTCGGGTGGGAATGCTATCCTTGTTCTACCGGTATTACAATGAAAGATGCTCCGAGGAACTAGCGCCATTGATCCCCTCGGCAACAGTGCACAGTCGGGAAACACGCCAAACACGCCAAACACGCGCCCGACATTTGTACACGGTTGACATTAGTCACATGAGAACGGGTCGTTTCTACGACAACTACTTCTTGAGTTCAACAGCTCGGCTGTGGAACGGTTTGCGGGCCTCTGTGTTTCCTCCCTCCTACAACATGGGTCTCTTCAAGACCCATGTTCACTCCTTCCTACCCTCAAAAACACCCTCCACACAGCATCTTCAAAGATGACATAGGCCCTGAGGGAAATTATTTTCCTCAGGGCCTAATGGGTGGAGTTAATGTAAAAACAAAAAATACCAGCGTATAAGTACAAAAAATCGACACCGTAATTATATTGTTTGACATCCATACCAACTTATTATTAAGGGTATTTATGAAGTCGATTTTAGCTTTGAAATTGGTGAATAATGTATCAAAAATTATAATTTCCACTCTCGGGTTATCCTATAATATTCCACAATAAAAATCAGTCCAAACCAATTATAATTATAATTATTGTTTTATTTTCTTTGATTTCAGGGTCCAGAACTGAAGCCTTAGGATGCTGATCGTCAGTACCAAGTGTCACCATCCACTGTTATTCATTCCTTCATCCAATAACTTATGTCTGAATCAATCCACTGTAAAAATATTTAATCAATCGCACCAACAATTCTTTTAAAAACAATAAACAAATTTACTAAGTCAAGTAAAAATGTTTTACTATTTATTACGAATCATGATTTTGTTAAGTCTGAATCAATCCACTATAAAAAAATGAATCCATCACTCCAATCTATCAAAAACAAAATATGTAATTTAAAAACTTACGAAGTCAAATGAAAATATATGAATATGTATTATTACTTTGTCACTTTTCAGAAAATGTTTCTTCAGTTTGATTTTCAAATTTGTTAAAACAATTTAAATTTAATGTTTTTGCTAGAGAAACAATTTACGTTAATGCTGTTTGTGTTCTGTATATAACATAAAAATAAGTTTGCAAAACATGCTTTTCACTCAGATATGTATAATTTGTATTCATGTATATATCTTTTGACCACTGGAGCGATTATGGTCGAAAATGTACCACTTTTATTTTTCTGCGATTGATAGCGGTCCAAAATTCGACCACATTTTCCTACAATTCATAAAACATTTATTGTAATTATTTAAAACATTTCCATGGCCAGCCGTTTACTTTAAAACAAAGATATTGAAATGCTTTATCTATTATGACCATAGATGTCTCAAATCCGAACTTCGTAGACTATTTTAAAACAATGTTAAAAAATAATTTTTAAATATTTTTTTCTTGCAGAATTTCTTTACGGTTTACGGTTAAAATTAAGTCCTTTTTCCATAGAAATGCACCTTTCATTATCAATTACACTACTGAAAACATACAGAAATAAAAAATATTCTATGTTGACTCAAATAAGTATCTCTCACGGAAAAGTTTCAAAGTAACAAACACGCAGGATTTGTGCGGTTATAAACTTTACGATTTTTTAATATTTTTTTTATAAATCCTACAAATATGAGATAAACGGTAAACTACAGGTTAATTCATTGGCCGTATAGCACTATAATAAGTTTTTATGTCTCCATGTTAAAATTCGAAGGTATGATTTTTTCAATGTTGGAGAAAAATTTAAAAAATGATCTACTGGAAATCTCGAGCAATCGACGCAAATTTATTTATTTCGGGTGGTCGCTCCAGTGGTTAAGGAATCTATTTCTTTTGATGATTTTGTAATATGAATCAGATATTATACTTAGTATTATATGAAGACATTGATATAAAATATGTTAGATGCGCTTACAATCTTGTTATTTTGTTACTTTCATGTCAAATTGTATCACCGATCTTTACTTCAGAAGGTGATTCTTTATCTTGTGTATTAATGACAGCGTTGCAAGCCAAGTCGGAAGGCGTCTGTCGTGAGTTATCGGCTATCAAATTTCCATGATTTTCTACGGCTTTTAATGGCTTGTCTATGCCTGTTGTGTTTTGATATTAATTGGTGTGGATTAATTACCTACTTAAAAACACTGCATTTAACCCTTCAGACCTATTTTGTTACAAGTTCAAAATATTTCCGCTTTGCAATAAAATCCAAATAAATGGAATATTTCTGAATATATCCGAAAACTAAAAACTATTTTTGAAAGGTGATGAAATTTGCTTTCAAATTTTATAATTCGAAATAAACATAATTTTTGAAATATAAAGTTTTTAAAGCAAACAAAGTTTTAAAAATGGGTCACCTTACATTTTTTCTCACTAAAAATAAAAACACATTATTAGTCAAATGTATTATCGTCACCTCACTTTTTTGCCATTTTATGTAAAAATAATTACTACAAAATTTCCAATTTTATTAATTTTTTTCAAAATGCAGTTGGAAACTTTGGTTTTATTTTGTGGTTAACTTTTAGATTTGAATACAAAGCGTGTATTTTCTCTTTCAAACACTGTTTAGAATCATACTTCTCACAATGATAGTGAGGCAGACGCAACGATTTCTATAAGACATATGAGTGGTTCCCAAACAAATTAGGCTGATAGGTTCACATCATACAAGTTTGGTGGGAAGTTACTTTCTTGTCAAATCTTAACAACCATCATTCTGCAATATCATATTATTTAAAACGGATGTTTAATATTTTTTTTGAGAACCTATCTTGCACATTTTTTATCAATGTTGAAATTTCATTTATGTAAATAATTTTATTTTAATATGTAATATAAACAAAATGTAGTATTATGTTTTCATGAAATAGTCAATACTTTTTATTTTATAAGTCCTGTTCAAAAGTAGAAATAAAATAGGCTCAATTTTATTTATTTTTCTTAATAAATTTCTCAACATTTTACTTTTTCAAAATGAACAAATCATTTTGAAAAAATATCAAGGCTTCTTAGAAAAAATTATAAGATAGTGTTTCCTAAATAATGTTCAATAGGTTTACAAACTGTTCAATATTTTATTTTATTATTTTGTGATTAATAAACTATGTATAATTGTTCCAACAATATGAAACTATTTATTAATTCCAAGTTTTCATTTAACCACTCCGACCCCTAAGCTTGTTTACACGACAATATAACAAAAGCGGTCGAGTACAATAGCTTGTTTTCAAGCTAACGCGTGTGTTTCCACAGAAATCGTTATAACTCCGTTTTTGTTCTAGTTACAATCCTAAAACAAAAAGGGAAATATCTATAATAAAACATGCTACACATCTCTATTCAATGTTGTCCATAGATTTAGGTAAAAAATACTTATTTTGTAGAAACAGTTTTCATCTGCCAAATCGCATATGTGCAGCATATTGTTAATTTTTTATTAAATATTTTTGTATGAAATTGTAAAAAAGTGAGGTCACAAAATTGTTTATTATTCATTTATACGATAAAATAAGTGTTTTTTTTTTTTTACATAATCCGTGATCTTAGTACCATTTTCACTTAAAAACATCACGTGAGTCATTTTTACAATTTTTTTTATGTTTGCATTCTAAATTTTAATATTTACAAATGTTAATATTTATTTGTAATAAAACAATTTGAAAGCTTATTTTATCACCTTTCAAAAACAGTTTTTAGTATTTGGCTACGTTCAGAAATATTAATTTTATTTAGCTTTAATTGCGAAGCGGAAATAACGCAAATTTTTTATAATTTCTTTTAAGACAAAAATCTTGCACAAAGGTGATAGATCAGAGTGTATAAGAAGTCTCGGATGCCCAAGGAAGACGTGGCACGATCAAATCAATGAAATACTTGATGCGGGCTTTGTCTTCATAATAACAAGAGTATGTATGAGACGATATGTATATGAATGTGAATGAAATAATAAGAAGTGCAAACTTACTCAAACTAATAAATTTTAATTACTCGGGTCTCGGGTCTATTTCGGATTTACAATTAAATCCAAATAAACAAAATGTTTCTGAATGTATCTAAACTACTAAAAATAACTAGTAACTAAAAACTGTTTTTGAAAGCTGATAAATTAAGCTTTCAAATTTTATAAAGCGATATAGACATATAATTTTTGAATTGCAAAAATTTTGCTCGCAAACTTAAAAAAGTTTTAAAAATGGCTCACCTTACTTTTTTCCAACTAAAATTACAGATAAGGAAAAAAAATAAAAATGCACACTTATTTTATTAGACAAATTTATAAATGTTATCGTCAACTCACTTTTTGTCATTTCACATAAAAAATACCAAAATTTTTTTCTAATTGTGGCGTGATAAAAGTGTACATTTTAATTATTTTGTTTCTAACTCGTATTTAGCTCGTTAGTGCAACATGGAATACCGCATATAAAAAAACTGTAAAAATTTGTCATATACGGCCGATTCAACACGTGTTATGTAACAAAACTTACAGAATCACCGTTCAGAATGACCAGGTTTGAGGCAGAGGTTCCAAACTTTTTTTTCTCGTAGACCACTTTAAAAATTTTACTGGTCACGGTGGACCCACATTTCTACCATATTCCCAAAACTTGACACGCATTGTATTGAATATTGAATGGCGAGGTGTGGTCAGTCACAATGGAGCAGTATCGGATCTACGACTTTTTCAAACGGGGGCCAAATGGGCCGGTATTTGAGATTATATTTGCCATAACGGAGGGGGCGTAATGGGATATGGAACGTGGGGGCGGGTATGGGTATGTTCCCATCCCAGTACAGTTCACCCATATCCCATTACGCCCCCCCCTCCCCTTACCGAGCTGGGCGTTTTAAGATCTCATCCGTAACCAGTACATCAATGTGCGCTGTACGCCAGTCGTTCTGTCTCGGACCCCAATTTCTTTATCATGCCTATGTGGACCCCCGTCGGGTCTCCTCGGTCTCCTCGGGTCCCCTAGGGGTCCACCTGGACCACTTTGGGAATCACTGGTTCAAGGCAATAGACTGTAAATTTTTTTTATTTGTCTTTTTATTTTAATTTCGTTTTCTGAAAGATGCTTTTGTTAAGAATGCTCTCAGCAAATGTTTTAAATAAATTCATAAAATTGACAGAAATACAGCATTTTATGGGAAACATTTTGTATGTTGAAGTTTTTCTCCAAACTATGTTTTTCAACCTGAAGAGCAATTCTATATATTTTGTGAGATCGAGATAGATATCGGGCGAGATCTCCTGTCAGATTTGTGTGATTTTTTACAACTGTTAAATGAATAAATAATCATGCATACTTGCAGGAATTCGTGTTTAAAACGACCTAATCTAAAATACGTGACAGCTCACAGCTGAAATTCCGTCATTGGCCCATAGAAAAAGCAAATAACAGCCATAGTAAATCACACAAATCTGGCAGGAGATCTCGCCTGGTATCTATCTCAAAACACAAAAGATATAGAATCTATATCTATAGAATTTGTAGATATAAATCACAAAAGATATAGAATCGCTCTTCTGGTTGACAATATATTAAAAAAAACTATATGTTTGATTTGCATGCACCAAGTCTTAAACTGTTCGAAAATCCAGTCTCTACGGCACCACATAGGGATTTTTTTATAAAGGGCTCCCTTCTATTTTTTTTTAAATATAAAAATTTCCCTACGTGGTGCTATAAACCTATACATCTAGTTTCTAAATATATTTTTATTTTATTTTTCTGATGAACCGTACGGCTTAATCGCTGTTAACCGCCGAGCAGCAATTTCGTCGGAGTGTCCTATTGAAATCAGCGTATACCGCAAACTATACGATCTGTGTACAAAAATTTGTATACAGTCTCCTATATGCATATATTAACTATGAGCATGATTATGAAAAATACATCCTTGTACCGCTCACGCACCGTAGTCTGGTGACTTAACGACTTATTCCATGTTAGCTGGACGCATACAAATGCTGGTGTCAGGGATCCAATCAGAAGAATGTGCGAATTATTATTTAATCAAATACAAAACCTGAAGGATTCCAACACATTCTAAAAAACAAAACGCTTTTAGTAGAAAATTGAAAGCTGCATTCCTATAACAAAAAAAAAATACTTAGGATTTTGCTAATATGTTGTGTTCTTTTTTTTTGTACAGCATTATTTTTGGTTAATTTTTTTTCTTTTAAACTTTTGTAAAAAATTATTTGTCAACCTTTATTTATGGAACGCGCTGTATAGAATATGCCCGAAGTCTGAATTTTATTTTTTTCTTCTGGTGCCCTTTCCTGAGAATCGGATCAATCTTCACCCTGCCGGCTGCATTCCGGAACTGATTTCGTACCAGCCTTGATGTATGGCATCTTCCTCTGCTATGTCTTCCATCAATCTTTCCCGGGACTATCAATTTGCATCGAGATAGCCATATAAATATAGATAGATATATAAATTGTGTAGATCGGGCGTCTCTAGTATAGTTCTTGCAACACAGAAACAGAGATGGTTAATCTGATGGTTCCAGGCGGGAACTGCAATGACGGCCTATTTCAAGGATCTACTAGATTCTAAGAGATTCAATACGTCCAGTCTACAAAATGTATACATCCGTGGATATTCACCACGCCCATCACAGGTGCTGACTGGGCTAACTTTTGATGAAACCTTTTTTAAAAGTGATCCGATCGATCATTAGTGTTTTGTGATCGTCTCAAAATGATTGGGTCGATCATGATTGACCCGGGACTACTTTGAAATATTTAATATATGGGTGCATCTGTGTATAATTATTTTTATGTCATATCGAACAAGAGTCCCAACTGTCAGGAGCCAGGGAGACTATAGCATCACCAATTGGGGTATGTGTGAGTTTGAAGGTAGTGGGGAAGGGAAGGAGATTGGAAAGAGGAGTGTGGGGAAGTATATGAATATCCAAATCTGGTTACCAAACACTGTTAAAGCCCTTTCAAGCAAGATTTCGATTCTGAATGAATTCTCTGTACTATTGTATTGAATATTACGTTACATATGATTGGAGATTTTCACGCCCAAAAGTATTGTTTGATCTATTTTTGGGGTATTATGCCAAGCTGCGCTACCTCCTTCTTTGGCCAACGTTTCGGACAGCATTATAGTGCACATCATCAGGGAAGATGTGTAATCGAAGATTGTGGTGAAGTATTTGCTTTTTTGTGTAGATACCATACGGCGTTACCACCTCTAATCCACTACTGGTCTGGTATTAAAGCATAATTTAAATGGTTTTCTGCGTTTAGTTTTGGTGTAGCCGTCAACTACCAGATACCAAGAACTATTATGGCACCATTGTCTTTATTAATAATAATGGAATTTTTGTGAATTTCAATTGCCTCCATAATTAGGCATGTCCTATACGATTTGGATCCTCCCAGGACTTCAGGAACAAATCTGAAGTAATGGCCGGTTTCAAGTAAATGCTCGGTAATTGCCGATTTGTCCGGGTGGCCAAGTTTACATGCTCAAAAGTGTTCTAATAACCCTTTGGGGATGGTCCATTCTGGTCTTAGTCAAGACTTTAACAACAAATTCAATAAATTGGGAAATCAAAAGCACTTGAATATTTTTCAAAATTGGTTTATTTAAAATGAAGGACATGGTGTAAAAAACATCTTTGGTATAAAAAATTAAATGTAATGCAACAGTAAAAGAAGTTATTTTTATCACAAGCAAAAAATACAGATTATATAGCTGTCTCATTCGTTACAAAAGAAAATGTGATGCGTTTTATAGTCATCCCACTCTTTTAAAAAGCTAACCTCAAAAATACGTAGTTTTTAATTGCATAATCTCAAAAAACATAGGTTTCAATTTGTGTAACCTCAAAATACATAGATTTTTAGTTGCATTAGGTTCTCGATTTCACCACATATCTAAAATTAATAGCTATGTATATAGGTATAATAATATTATGATAGATTTGACTGCTTCTCAAATTAACATAGATTCATAATTCCATTGGTATACATTCTCAGTACTTCTAATTTAAAACCAATTTTGAGACGTAATCTCTAATAAATGTAAATTTATTATGTACAAAGGCGTTTGAATTAGGGAATTAATTTTATAATCCTTAAAACAGTAGTTTGTTAATGCATAACCTCAAATAAACACAGTTTTTTTTGTTCTATCACAACAGCAGTCGAGATTCTTGGTAAACTCAAATAAAGATAGATTTCGATTTGCACACCTAACCTCAAATTTACACATTTTTCTTTTGAACATAGTGTTTAGTAAAGTTAATATAGGTTTTATTTGCATTACCTCAATGAAAGTAGGTTTTTTGAATAAGTACAAATATAATTTCATATTACATACATAAGTGGTTTTTGATGATCTCAAATAAACATAGGTTTTTGTATGTTTGTCCTCAAATGAACACTGGTTTTTGATTGCTTAACCTCAAATAAACAGGTTTTTGATTGATAACTCAAATAAACATAGTTTTTGATTGGTTAACCTCAAATAAACACAATTTTTGATTGCTTAACCTCAAATAAACACAGGTTATTGATTGTTTAACCTCAAATAAACAAAGGGTTTTAATTGTTTGTGCTCAAATAAACACAGGTTTTTGATTGCTTAACCTCAATAACATAGATTTTTCATTCTGTAATACATAAAAGACAAGTAACAATTGCTTTACCTCAAAATAACATAAGTTTTTCATTGCATAACCTCAAACAAACATAGGATATTGTTTGTTAACAGAAGTGTGATAGCGTAAACTCAAAATAACACAGGTTTTTCAACGCTTTATCTTAAAATAACATGATTTACAATGCAATTGTTTTACGTAAGAATAATTAATGCACATATCTTATTGATAAAACTCTAATAGAGATGAATCTATGTACCAGTACCTACCTGCCTATATTGAAGCAAAAAATACTAAAAAAACAGCAATAATGAACAGTGAGTTGATATTTCTATCAAGCAATGCAAGCAGGGTTCACACGCATTAATAAATTGTATTAATTAAAATACTATCATGTACAAAAATAATTACTAAAACACTTGTATTATTTAAAACTACGAGGACATAGAATTCAATTTAAGTAATTCTACTAAATATTAAAGTTGCAACAATCATTTTACAGGAAAACATGAATCAATACAATACAAAACAATAGTATTTAGTTTAAATTGTTCATCAAAACATTTCAACCATTTTAAATTATAAATTTACAAATAAACTTATATAGATCAGTTCAAAACAGTTAAAAATAACAACAAAACTATACAATTTCATATGCAATAATAAGTTTTTGACTAGATTGTAAATATTTGATATAATTACTGTTAAAAGCAAAATACTATAATGTAATTTCTTAGCTCAAAATGTTTAAACATTATCTTATAATATATAATGCAGATAGGTAGGTACCTATTTAAAACAAACAACAGTTTTACAAACATACATTCTAATGACTGTGTTAAGTTTTAAAACATGTGTTGCATAAATAAATGGTGCGTTGGTACATATCGATCCAATTAATTAGTCAGACATCTCAAAATACTAAGTTTTGAGATAATGGAAAGCAAAATTCGAATGCTCACCATTATCAAATATGATTTACACAAATCTGTGTTTTACATATTAAAAAATGCTGTAAATAACACCGAGAAACATAACAGTCTGGTACATTAGTATGACATTTTGAAATATCCAACTACTACTGACCCAGAAACGCCAACAATGTTTAATTCACTACAAGTTTTCTGCATTATGATTGATTTGGTTGTGTTTACGAGTAATCTGAGTATTGTCCCAGATAGAGAGTACACTTTTACACATAACTGCATACTTAACTCTAATTTCAATTTTTTTGGATATGTCTGACTAATCAAATGGACGATCGATATATTTTTGTTGCTTTTTATAATATGTAAGTAACTTACGAAATGTAGGTAACAAATACACAGGTAAGTGTGTGTTATTTTATGTTGAATTTGTTCTGTTCCTTGTAAGTAAGTCTGTAATGTATATTATTATATTGTGTATTAGCAAGATTTTAATGTTTTCATTTAGTATTTGTGTAAAAGTGGTTTACAAATGGGCATGGTAATTAGCAATTACTCAATGTAATCATTTAATATGTAGGTAGGTAGGTACCTACTTTATTGTGTGGTAATAGATAGATAAATTAAGGTGCAATTTAAAAAAATATATATTAAATTTGGATTTGTTCCTGTTGTATTCAAAATATGAGAGTTGATATTTGAAAATATAGAATTTGGATGTCCCGATAAAGTTCAAATAGTATTGGTCGAGATATATTCCCATAGCGAGTACCGTCAGAATAGAAACAATTTAATGTTGCATTGTTAAGGATATAAATTTTATAAGTTAGGTTGGTAAATATGTTTCATCTTAATCTGCCCCATTTTGTTTTGTTGACATTTGAACGGTGCCCGTGAAACTCCGATTCTCGGGCTGTTTCAGCTTTTGATCAAATCGTAATCAGCTGAGAAGCAACATTACAAAACGACCCTTTGATCATAATTTGTTCAAAAAAGCTGAAACGCGCCGAGAATTAGTATGAAACGAAAGCATAACGGCACGATCTTATGCTTGACAGTTGGTTATATTTTGATCAAAAACTGAAACGGGCCGAGAATCAGCGTGTAACAAAAGCATAATGACACCATTCTTATGCTTGACAGCTGATCATAATTTGATCAAAAATTGGAACGAGCCGAGAATCAGCATGTCACAAAAGCATAAAAGCACGGCCTTTATGTTTGACAGCTGTTCATAATTTGATCAAAGGTTTAAATGGGTTGAGAATCGGTGTTTAACGGGATCGTTCAAATTTTTGAAAAATTCAAAATCGCGCTATAAAAAGGTTTTAAAAACGGCTGAACACAATTACGATTTGAAATTTTCACGGCCAAAAGTGTTGTGGTGTATTTTTGGATATTGTGCCGTGTTGTTTCCTCCGTCAATGTATTTTTAACGTTTCGGACAGCCTTCAAGTGTCTATCTCCAGGGCGGATGATGATGCTCTGATGATGGACACTCTAAGGCTGTCCGAAACGGCATAGTACCCCCAAAAATCCATCACGTTAATGACAAAATTTAGTTTCGCATTACAGTTTCTTGCGCCTATTATCACTGAATTGTCTGATTCTAACAGGGACCGTTACCTGTGGTAGATCCACTGGCTCTCTAGGAGGACTGAGGACTCTTTTAGGGATCTTTGTGACCTTTTTCCTTCCCATCTTACTCCAGAAATCATTCATCGAACCGTTCTTACTTTCAGCTTCCTTATTTTCATCAATACTAACATTTCCAACATTTGAAATAGGGGATTTGTTGACAAGATCGACTGTTTTAGCTTTTGTTTGACTTTCATCCAGACGTCTTTGCCAGATGTTTGGTTTCAGTTGATTAACAGGTTTCATTTGATTGGCATCAGATTTTTGTTGACATTCATCGACTTTATTTTGCCATTTACCAGCTACATTATCCCTAGCAACATCTTTATCATTTTGATTCGGAAACACAATTTTTTGTTTAGGCTCTACTTTTGCAAGGTTTCCACTGAGCCATCTGTTCTTTGGTGGCGGTGGTTTTGTTTCTATTTTAGATGTCTTGCTGTCACTAGGACATTGTTTGTCTTCTGTGAGGTGTGGTTTGACTTCTGTAATCTGTTGTTTGACATTTTGCTGACATTCAGAACCTTGCTTGACAACTTGCTGATAAGTGGAACCCTGTTTGCCGACAGCTTGCTGAAAATTAGGGCCCTGTTTAGCAGCTTGCTGACAATCAGAACCCTGTTTAAGAGCTTGCTGGCAATCAGAACCCTGTTTAACAGCTTGCTGACAATCAGAACCCTGTTTGACAGCTTGCTGACAATCAGAACCCTGTTTAACAGCTTGCTGACAATCAGAACCTTGTTTGACAGCTTGTTGAGGTGTGGAACCGTGTTTTACAGCTTGTTGAAATGTGCTACTTGGTTTGATAGTTTGTTGCGATGTTGACACGTGTTTTGCGGGTTGCTGAGATGTAGAACCTTGTTTGACAGCTTGCTGAGATGTGGGACCCGGTTTGACGGCTTGCTGAGACGGGGAACTCGAGCTGACAACTTTCTTGACACCTTGGCTGACCTCCTCTCCCTCTCTGCTCATGGCGTCGTAAGATTTCCTCCTCCACATGACCCCGGCCTGAGCGCTGTCACCGTCGCGAACCCTTTTGAACACTCAAGAAAATTTTACCCCGTGATAACTTGGATGTGAAAAAGGATAACGTGTGACACAACATTGTGATGAGAAAAACAAATCAAGGAGTGTAAAAAAAAACAAGGAGAATGTAAAATAAATCAAGGAGAATGGAAAGTTTTGGGCCCATCCCTCAATAGACGTAACGTAATATGTATATACTTAATGATTTTACACAGATGTTTTTAAGCAGAACAGCAAGTTAAGTTAACATTACGGCTCATGTCAAGTAAGTTTATCTATGTTCGGAGTTACATTGCCTTAAAAGCAGGGTTTGAAAATTAATATTGAAATATTTATAGGAAACTAGGCAGACCCGCAACAATCATGCGTTATTATAATTGTAAGATTTTGTGAAGCTTAATGTATATATGAAATAATAAATATAACGTATTTATAAAAAAATAAAAATTGTCTCAGGATTATTATTGCATTTCAAAAGAAGAAATTTATTTATGGAATGTTAGAAAATTAGAAATTTTTTTGACATTTATCCAATAAAATTATAACCAGTATAACCAAACGCCCGGCAACCATTTATTAACCATAGGCCATCCCAAGTGGAAAGCTGAGGCCGGTGACTTAGGAGGGGTGCCCGCGTTCATTTTCGGAGTAAGGTTTATCTAGATCTTGACGGCGGACGTGTCTGCCACCTGCAGCACGGCGGGCCAGATTCTCGAACCATTATCATGCACCCCAGTTAGAGGGATGGATTCATGCATCTGTCACTCTCTAACTAACTCATAGATTTCTACACACACCTCATACCTTTTTCCTTCCTATAAGTTTCTCTCCCTAAGAAAAGTCTTGAAAATACTCTAACACGGCATCCCCTAAGATGACACAGGTCCTGGTGGAAATCATTTTCCTCCGGTTAGTCCTGTGTGGAGCTAATATAAAAACGTCTGTGGGGTTTTTATACCCGCAACAACTCTCTCGTCTGTGAGCATCTTTGCTATTGACTAAATATTACTGACAGATTGGCCCAAGTTCCATACATTCTCCTTTGTTTATTTATATAAAGACGTTTTATTGCTGCTGAAGTTGTTTTGCTCAAATAAAATCGTTTCTTACTGGTACAGAAAAGGTATTTTTTTTAGTCAAACACGAATTAGTATTGACCGAGTTTAGTGATGGCCTGTTTTAAGTCCACTATTTCGCATTTCATGTTTCTGTAAATTTGTTTGTATACGCCTCACCTACTTTATCATTCAAGCAAGCCTTGTTAACATTGAACCGAAAAAGAATTGTCATTGATGTAATGACGTTTCTTTGGAAAAATTTTGAAATTTCTTATTTGTTTATAATTAAGTAGGTAGGCATTTAAGTTCCTAATTACAATTCTTATGATTTCAGAGGAAATTTCAGTTTTGTTTTATTAAATTAGAGAAAATTAGAAACAAATTATTAATAATTTGACAATATTTGAATTGCAGTGGTTGTATAGGTTGTGCAATGATGGAAAACTTAACTATCAGAGCATAGAACCAGCGTCTGAATGGAAACCGGACGCTTCAGACCAATCAGCTACTAACTGTTGTCAATGCATTGTGCACATTTCATTTTTGAGAGAGATACATATACGATTATACGATTGAGTTACAAAGTAATGCATATTTATTCTCGACAACAATGTAACAATTGCACAAAAAGTGCAGTGGTTTTCTGTCATGCTTTAGATATACAAGCATTTTTTTTTTTCTATAAGTTATAAGATTGCGTTGCACAAGAAATTTATGCAAGTTAATACTCGACGCCAATGTTTCAATTTGCACACAAAACGCAGTGGTTTTCTACCGTGCTTCATATATTTCATCTAATTTATTTTTTTCTAAAAGTTATAAGATTGCATTGCACAAAAAATGTATGCAAGTTCATACTCAATGACAACTTTACAATTGCATAAAAAGTGCAGTGGTTTTCTGTCATGCTTTAGAAATATAATAGGATATCCATGAAGGTAATGACGAACTGTTCCATGACTAAAAAAAATCCTTTACCGAGAGTAAAAACTTTTAAAAGAAAATGTAGGAAAGTACTTAATTTTTTCTACTTTATCTTGAATTAAGCTCCGCAACTTTCAGCCAAAAAAGTAACAACTTTTTCCAACATTCACATATCGCACATCCCATTGAAAAGGGGCCTAAGTCAAAAAAGTAAATTTTACAGAAGAGTGAAAACTAATGATGATCGATAAAACAAGCGGTCCCGTCAAAAGTGACACTAGCGACATCAGAATGATCTATCTTAAAAACGGTGTTCGTGGGGCACAGATAATCAAAAAAATTTGTAAAACAGTAAATTTTGACTTACGACATTTTCCTATGGGATGTGCGATATAGGTACACGGTGTCAAGCGAAAAGCTGGTGAATCTATCTCATATTTGAGTCGATTTTATGGTATAACTTTTTTTTTAATTTAGAGCTTTTGTTTTTTACTTAATCAAAGGTTCGAAATTTGATTTTTTAGATTAAAGAAAGAAAAAACGTTTATTTCAGCTGTTTGATGTCAAAAGGTTTTTTAAGCCGAAAAATTGGATTTATGAATTAAATCAAAAGTTCTCTATGTGATATACCTAGACTTACAGCTTCCCGCTTGTACCACGAGTTTCCGGACACCGTTTATAGTTAGTTTTTTTTATTTTACATGAAAAAACAAGCATTGAACACAGAATCATGAAATTAATTTTGAAATTTTTATAAACATAATATAATATTAACACATGATGAGATTCAAAAATGATAATTGGTTATATACAAATTAGAAAACAAAAAGCAATAAAATTAATTGAATGATTTATTTTAAACTTTTAAATTAATTAAAAATCATTAATTGAACTTTAAAATAATTAATTGAAATTAACTAAGAACGGTTTTTGAAAAACCCTTTTTCGTAAAAATTCAATCTAAACATATTATATCTTATAACAAACTCTGAAAGAAATGTATTTGATTATGTGAATTTTCGGAAAGTTGATTGATAGCTGTGAAAATGAGATCCCTGAGGCGTATTTGTGGTATGACCGCGAACATGATCGCATTTCAAATGTGGAGATCCGGAAAGAATGCAAGGCTGATTGATGTAGGATAGTAAGTGTAAAGAACAATATTAAGAAAGGAACGCTTTGATTGTTTGGAAATGTATAATGAATTGACGAATAGTGTGGGAGAATAGAAAATTGTGACGGTAAAAGAAGTTGGGGACACCCACTGAAAGGCACGGTACGATTTGTAATTCAATCGGGTCAAGTCAAGAAATGGCGTGATGGTTAGTTTGTTAGTTTTACGTTTTTAGACTCAGTTGCTTGAACTGTCGTCACTTTTGACGTCTTCATAAATCGAAATTCAGCGCCATTTTGAATTTTTTGGCTTTTCAACAATTCCAGTTTATCGCCGGAGCAGTGCCTCGACGAGTGAACCTACATATTACAAGCTACTAGCCGTCGAATTCACTATCTGCTAGTAAACTCGCTCAGTGTAAGGGGCCATCCATAAATTACGTCACACCTTAAGGGGGGGGGGGGGGGGTAGAGAGAAGTGTGACAAGGGGTATGGGGGGGTCATCAGCTCTGTGACATCACATGTAAAAATCTAAATGATTAAAACGCTAAAAATTTTTTGATGTAAAATTGCAAAATATGTGACGTCACACTAGGGGGGAGGGGGTCTCACAAATGACTATGTGCGACATGGACGGGGGGTAAAAAAATCATGAAATTCGTATGACGTAATTTATGGATGGCCCCTAATCGTATTACTAGCTAACTAGCAGATTGTGAACAATCTACGAAAAAAGTTGAAAGGGAGTCAACTTTGCTAGCTAATCGCGAGCGTGTACGGCGGATGGCAAGATGGCGGCACGCGAATAGCTGATTTCGTAACTGTCAAACTACTGCTTGATCTGGATTATTCGTTATTAAGTAGTCGAAAAATAGCTACTAGCGGTGAGCTAGCTGCGAATATCTCAGTTTTCTACAAAATGTCAACAGAATTAGTTTGCGCGGGAGTCGTTATTTTAGCCCAGATTTTCGCTAGCTAGTTCGCTACTGAGCGAGTGGAACGTTTTATGTATCATCATCACAATCGCGCTCGCCGATTAGCCCGCTTTTAAATTTGCCGACTAGTAGCTTGTAAACTCGCTCAATGTAATCAGCTTAAAGCTGAAGAATTGTTTCTCCACTTTTGGATAAGGACAACCCTAATTCATTTGTGTAAAAATACGGCACTTTTTAGTCGGTTAAAATAAAATCCTTCATCTTGAAGTTATCATATACAATATCGATAGAACATCGATACGAACCTAAAATTTTATCAGTGCATTGTGATTGTAAATTATTGTTAATCTTTGAAATGCCTAAACAATGGAAAAATAAACAGGGGAAAAACATAAGTGGAGGATAAAACCAAATAAAATAAATTTCGTCAGATTTGGTTGAAAGAAATACAGTGATTATGGTGAATGTTTATGAAAAAACAGTTGTACAGAACACAATGCAGAGAATGAAAATAATTTATAAATGGAGAAAAGTTTATAAGTGAATTACACAAAATGTTGATAGTTCTATTATGCTAGTGAAACCAATTTCACGCACTCGGTTTAAGATTTTTAATGTTCTACAATATGTGCGACACGAATAAATATATTCTACAATATGTACAGCGTAATTTTTAATGTTCTTTAATACTTCAAACACGTTGTCTTAACATCTACAATCTGCACAAAATGATTTATTTTACTCTACAATATATACAACATGGTTTCTTATATTATACAAAAGAAAAAAATGTTCTTGAGGTCCACAATATTTAAAATATGATTTATTATGTTCAACGTTATGTAAAAACATGTTTTATTATGTTTTACAATACGTACAACATGATTTATTTTGTTACACAATATGTACAGCAGGATTTCAAATGTTTGACAATATGTGCAACATGATTTTTTTATATTCTGCAACACGATTTCTGATGTTCTACGAAATGTATAAAATCATTATTTCATGTGTTCTACAACAAGCGCAACATGATTTTTTATGTTATACTATGTACAACATGATTTCTTACCTTTTTTTTTTTTTTTTTTTTTTTTACATGAGCTCCACACAGGAGGCCCTGAGGAAAATAATTTCCCACAGGGCCTATGTCATCTTTGGGGATGCTGTGTGGAGGGTTTTTTTAAGGAAGTTTAAGGGTTTTAAGGTTTAAGGAAAGGAGTTTAAGGGGTGGGTAGGAAGGAAAGGGGTTTAAGGGGTGGGTAGGAAGGAAAGGGGTTTAAGGGGTGGGTAGGAATCTGGGGTTCAGTGTGTCCTGGTCATCCACCTTCGAGACCTAGACAAACTTCACCCCATGAACCCGGGCACCCCTGCTAAATCACCAAACGTTTCTTTGTGTAAAATATGATTTCTGTTGTTCTACACTATGCAAAATATGATTTTTGATGTTCTACGAAAAGAATAAAAAATATTACAATGTGCCACTTGATTGCTTATATTCTACACTCTGTAAAATATGATTTTTTTATGTTCTACTTTATGTGCAATACGATTTTTACTTTTTAAAATATGCACAACATGATTTCTTATGTTCTACAATATAATTTCTAATGAACTGCGAATGCGACATGGATAAAAGATACCAAAGCTGGCCAAAGAAGCAAGCGTTTGCAGATTACTTACATATAAAGTCACTAGTAGTATGTTTTCTCTCGATTATCAGATCTATGGTGTGGAGTCGCGCTACAGGCGAAACTTCTGGGGTTCAAACGGTCTGCCGTTCGAGATTATAAAAGCATAAAATTATTAGATTAGTAGGCGGAACACGGCCAGATCTTTGACACGTGTTGGCTGAACCACAACACAAACAAGGATGAACTGTCGGACTTTGAAAGAAAGAAAACATTAATGGTAAGAAGTTATTTATACATTGTGCAATGAGACGCATCCGACAGACTTTAAGATGCGGGCGCTGAGAAATTTAAATAAAAGGTATATTACAAAACTATTGCTGTCACTGTCGCTATTACCCCTTGAATACTGAGCGCAAAGGACAACTGCACCTAAGGTTGATTATAGCCAAATAAATCGGCAAAACCGAGATTTTTCATTCCCCTGATTTCTCCTCCAAAACTGAACCGATTTTAAAGATTTTTTCATCTACTGCATAAGAAGTAAATATTCTGTATTCGTACGTTTTCTCTTTTTAAAAATAAATTTCCGAATTTGAATACCGAATGTTCAAACTAAACAATCAAAAGAATTTTTGGAGGTTTCTAACTCCCTTAAGAAGTAACTTGTCAAAATAAGCAAAACGTGGAAAAATGTCAGTGTTTGATATCTATATTGAAATAAAAAACATTTGCCCTAGCGTCAAAATTCAGCGGGGTAAAAGGGGAATACGTTAGTATGGACAAAACCCTACCCGCGTTTCTTCTAAATTAGCGATTCTAGAGCCTGTTTTTTAGCCGTTTCCGCCGTTTTTGCCGCTGAAGATTGTGGACAAGACTTTTCCACTCCTCGCGATCCTGAGCCGCATGGAGAGCCAAGGACATTTCGAACATAGGTGAAACTTGATCATTCTTTCATCTGCTTCTCAAGCCAAACTTTTTGTCAGTGACCGAATTTCTATATGTTTGAGTTCTTAACATGGAGAGCAACATGCCCAAATTATCTCGATCCGTCAATTTGGCCTGCCGAGACAAACTACTCAAGAATCGCTAGTTAATGTTTGTCGGATACTCCCTGTCACACTGGTACATTTATGAACTTTAAGGAAAAAACAAGCAAATACTGTAAGTCCTCTATGTACAGAGTGCAAGTGAGTTTGCCTGGTTGAGAATTTAAAGAACTGGTAAAACTATATGGATTACCAGACCATTTACATGTTATGAGTGCTGCTGTGAAATGTTGTGTCTATTTTCAGAACTGAATTAGGATTGAATGCTGCTTTCAAGCGATTTTTCATTATTTTAGGATCGATTAAGCAGCCCCCAGCAAATGCTTTTAATTATTTTTAAACATATTTGATTACATAATTATTGTTTGTTATTGTGTGACAGTATTTCAATGATTTGTTTTTAATTTGTGTTGAATCCATGCCCACATGCCCAAATGTTGTTTGTGATAGAAATGATTCGTCTAAAATGTAAATAAGTTACTACTTTGATGTGGGAGATTTGTTGCTTAATTTTTTTTACACGTGAATTTATAAAATTTATCTAAATGCTCGAATTTCGAATAATTATAAGAGTTAATTCAGTAGATGACTGTTATACAGGTAAATAATACAATCGAAAACAAAAATAAGTTTTGTTAAAACTTGATGTTTTATTTTTTAATTGAAATTATCGTTATTTATTGTACATCATAAACAAGAGCATTTAACATTAATTTACAGTTTATGCACAAAATAAATATATTATGATATAAATAATGTACACAGAAATCAATTTAAAGTTTCTAATAAGAAGTTATTAGTATCAATAATTTAATAATAAAATTGTGTATTTACATATAGTTAAGTAATTTACAAAACAAACTTATGAATTAACAATGATAACGATGTATATGCATATATACTTCATCCTTTATCTTAAACGATTTTGGATTAGCGCAAAGAAATATTTTACAATAGTAATTGAAGCTACACAATATACAGCATGATTTCGTTAGCACACACGAAAAACAGTTTATACATAATGATTCTTAAAAAGCAGATAATTCATAATTTTATATAGAAAAGCAAGCCTTAGCGTGTGAATAGAAAAAAAAAAGATTTAAAGTGATGCAATAGCAACACGAAATGGTTTTTGTTAGTCAATGATTTTCTGATTGAAATTTACATACATGAACACACCATCACGCAGTGTCCCCAAAAGGATAGGCAGATAGGACACCGCTCCACATATCACAGTCCTGACACACATCCTTTGACTCATTCACATCCATACTTCTTTTTAACATAAGCATGTTGATTATGTCTAATTCAATCAATTGAACCTGTTATGAAAAGAAAAGAAAAAAAGCAGGTCAAATATAATTTTGGTTTTTGAATTTGAGTTTTATGTTGATTCAAATTTTTGTTTGTTATTTGATCAAATCCTCAACTAAAATTCAACTATTTACACTTAATATTTAGTTTTTCAAAATACTTCACTTAATCAAAAATACAAAATGTTTAATTAAATTAAAAATAATAATCACACTTTATAACATATATTACTAAATACCAATTATAAATGCTATCATTATGTCTTTATTAGTTTATTTTATATTAAATTATAATCTATATATATTAATTAATACACATATATTTTTAATAATATGTATATCGGTTCTCACTTTTAAAGTTAAACATTTTGCCTTAGATTTTTTTTTGCTACTATAATTAATTCTTAAAATCTTCAAATCTTCAAAAGAGGACAACCAAAAAAATAATTCATATAGTTTTTTTTAAATAGATATGCGAAAATGATAAAATCAAGAATTCTGATAAAATTTCACCTGTTCTTAAATATAATATAGTGTTATATTTTAAAAATCATCATAGGGAAGCAATACTGCTAATAATAGACAACAAAAATTATGGAGTAGATAACATTTTGGAAATGAATAGTGATTTTTAAACCAGTGCTAGCAGAATCTCAAAAAACCACTGTGCCCATTTCAAAATAAAAATTAAAGTCTAGTTCATAGAATATCCCAATAAACGAAGCATAAAAAATAATAGTAGATAGAGCGAATCAATGCAATCAGAAAGGGGAATTCCTCAAGGAACAGTTCTAAGCCCTATTTTATTTATCATACTTATATATAAAATAGTTTGTTGTTTTTACAACAGAATTACTTTCCTGTGACAACAATAATGTTTAAATGTACAGATTATGATAATATCCAGTTTGGCAAATGAATGATACAATGAAAATGCACAATGATAACCAAGCACACAGCTAAGTGACAACAAACAGAATTAGTTTCGGTCGATTTTAACTGTACCTTAAAAGTTAGAGTTTTTTGTAGTTACTACCAGGGGTGGTCAGTCTATGAAAGCTTTGAAAAAAGGTACCGCCAGGTGACAGTCGGCGAAAAAGGCTTTCTGCTTAAAATGGCAAATCATTAAAATAGTATAAGGTTGCAATATTTATTTCCGATTATAGACTAAAA
The DNA here is from genome assembly GCA_936435175.1 of Glyphotaelius pellucidus. Taxonomy (NCBI): domain Eukaryota; kingdom Metazoa; phylum Arthropoda; class Insecta; order Trichoptera; family Limnephilidae; genus Glyphotaelius; species Glyphotaelius pellucidus. The sequence continues at coordinate 15,211,344 of OW386563.1, forward strand.
TTCGATCTAAATCGAATCAATGCTATTAGCTTCGATTGCTAGCAACCTCAAACATCCATGCTTTTGAAACTCATATTGTAAACATTGAATAGAGAGGTAAACTACAGTAATTAGAATAATTTATTGTATGTGCAAGAACGGTTGAACAGCTGACGGGGGATCCCCATAAAATCATCGACACATTCACACGTAAAAGTTTTTTTTATCAATGTTTTCGGTGTTTAGAGGAACTTCACAGACTTGCCCGCAATCGGCAATGACTATTGACAAAAAAGTTGTGCGGAATTAAAAATTATTTGCTTTTTTTATATGAATACCCCACAAGAGTACCAACTGCTCCCGTTTGGAGCCAGTGAAACTATGGCATCCCCAATTGGGGTATGTTGTGAGGCTGAAGGTAGTGGGGAGGGGAAGGAGACGGGGAAAGAGGAAGGTGGAAAGTATCTGGCGATTCAGATCTGATCACCAAACACGGCTAAAGCCATTTCAAGCAACGTTTCAATTCTGAACGGTGGTCTTACACCAGGGCGATACTGAGAGTATCTTCAACTCTGAAGCTTATTATAAATGAAAAGGTTTTCCAAAAATATCAACAAGTGCCTAAAATAATTCAAACAATCAGTTTTGCAAAACAAATTTTAAATTGACATTTCAAAACTGCCTATTCAATAGATAAAAATGTCAGCTAGAGCCATTTTTAAAATGATATAAATCCAATCATCGATCTACAAAATAGCGGCGGTCATTTTAGAGATATTGATAAACTAACGTCGACAGTTTATTTTGTCGTGTCGATAAGCTTAGTTCTCAATATGTCGTGTTCCATGAACTTCCATGTTTCCACCGGCCATTTTCAAAGTTATTACTTAGTGCAGAATCTGAACGACGACCACTCCTGGTAAATACAGTTTAATGTACAAAAGAGCGACGTTATCCATCTTGCGATATTATATTTAAGAATGAATGAACGATAATGATAAGCCATGATGAGGTCAAGCACACAGCGCAGTGAGGCACAGCAGGGTCAGTCTGCTTGTGGTGGGTAGCGGATATGAGTCTGGTTGCGTGACAGCAAGCAGCTTTCGTGGTTCAGTGCAGCGTGGTTCAGGGGGCCTACCGTGAGAGCGCATCGAGCTGGCGTCGGAGGGCCTGTGCGCGAGCCTTCTCGTCCTGCAGGGCGCGTCGCAGCTGGGCAGCCTCGCCGGGGGCCTGGTTCCAGCGGGTCCTCATGTCCTCGAAACTGGAATTGTGGGAGATCAATTAAATTTTTTCCTCAATCACAATGCGTTAATGTTACTCAGTACAAAAGAAGTCTTCAACCATGTCCTCAATTTACAACATCAATCCTCAATTACAATCTAAGTTCAAAATTGTAATGTATTGCAAAAGCTTTCCCAACTACTTCGCGAGATGTCAGCAGAGAAGTACTTCTCCAACTGCCCGACAGAGGCACCGGTGTCGTACCGCACTACCGCCCCAGATTCAATCTTCTTCTCTTCCAGTTGGCTAACTTGTAGTCTTATTATTGTAAATACGTGAAAATAAATAAACCAGATTGTAACTATTGAGAATCTACTAATCCTTGAAAAAAACACCCACAAGTGAAAGTGTTTCGAAACATTTAAAAAGTATTGAACACTACCTTAAATAACGTCCTTAATAACCTTAATTTTCAATTTGGGAGGCGGGTATGGGATCAGCCATCCCGTGAACCATTTATCGGATAATCAACACTCCTACCATAGGTTACTCCATGTTCACAGGGTGATGTTTATCTAGGTCTCGACGGCGAATGCGTTTGCCCACCTATTGTGTGGCGGAGCGAATTGTGAGAGACCTGTTGAAGGAGACCTTTTGACCTCTCCAGCTAGACTCTCTCGACCCATCGCCTTGCACCGGAGTTGGAGGGATGTATTTATACCTCCGTCACTCCGTCTTCTCAGTTCTTATTTGTTCAACACGAGGTATGGTGCTATTAAACAACGCTTCCAAAACTATTGATATATTTAACTGTAGCCTCGAAGAATTTAAGAGGTATTTAAGCGCGACAGATTACCCGCTATATGTATAAATCTTCTTTCTACTATTCTATTTCTACTATTTATGTATAAATGTGTAGTTTGTATCACATGTGTATTGTAAATGGACACACAGTCTGTAATACACAAAAAAAAAACAGACCATTTTAGTTTTTGTTCAATCTCCACTTTAAAATTAAAAATAAAGTATAAAAAATGAATGTTAATCACTTAACTAAAAATTATTTAAATTAATGAGTCCTTTACCTTTACGGAAATAGCTTTATCTTAAATACCTATCATAACGTCTCATTGAAATAATGAAAGAAAACCTTCTCCTCATGTAAAATTTTCTAATGGTCTGTTGGACAAAAATGAACTAAGGCGGCGACTCTTGGAAACACTGAATCCGGATTTGAATGTTTTGTATTGGCCCACCGCTGTTTAGCTGTTGACCACTGTAGGGTAAGTGTTAGGAAACGGGGAAGGGGAAAAAATTATAATTAAATTACTCACAGGTTGGATAGGCAGGCGCACTTCTTGGTGAGGTGGTCGATTGTGTCTTTTGCTTCTCTCTTCTCGGCCTCGGCTTGTCTAGCTGCTTCGGCTCGCACGGCTGTCTCACGAGCTACTAGGGCTGCCTGAGCCTCGCTGTAGTAGACCAATAATCCAATAGTCCACAGTCCAGTAGTCCAGTCCAACCAACATCAACACACACGCCGCGCGCGTCATTCACAACATAACACATTATTTTATAATTTATTCACGGATCCAACAAGCGTGTTTATTATTTGCGGTATGTTCAGTAAAAGAAATCAACATTTCGGATAATTGATTCAAATGTTCAACATGTGCGTTTATTTTGTGGTGTGTTTAGTTCAAGACATCAACATTTCAGACATATTCACAAAGTTTGCAAGTTCAAAGTTCCAACATGTGTGTTTATTGATTGTAATGTGTATAGTCCATTAAATTAACATTTCGGAGATAATCAAAGATATCCACAGATTAATTTAAAATTAATTAACAGTTCCAACATGTGTTCCAACATGTTCAGTCCAAGAAATCAACATTTCGGACAAGGTTCGCAATTACAAGGTAATGTCGTCAAAACGTTAAGTTGTTTGTGTGTTTGTAAAGATGTTGTAGAATTGATTTTAACAGAATACCAAATATTCATTTCAAAAAGTTTTCATTTTTAAACACGATTTTCATAGACAAAAAAGCGAGCGAGTTCACAGTTTCAACATAACAGTTTTCAATCGTAGCACAAGTTTCACAATATTTTATAATTTTTCGATGTTGCGATGTTGTAAATGTGTGTTATAATTTAATATTATTGGTTTATTTTTAGATTTAATAGCGAGGATTTAAAATTAAACACACGTTCACAATCCAAACAGGGAAAACGTCACATTTGCGAGGAAAAACGACAGATGTTCCAGAGTTTGGAGTTTTCCATAGACACATACACCATAGACAGCAACAAATAGGCCATGGGTGTCCATTTTCCAATGGTGAGTCGAGCAGCCACAGCAAAAGCATGGGGAAAGGGAGAAAACACACGTTAATTCAAAAGACATACAAACATACTCGAGATGATCGGCTGCGTGGCCTTTTTCATTTCACTTAAATTTGGATTTGAGGCCAAAATACCCAACCAAACTAAATTATTATTTTTTAAATTTAAAGGTATAGCAAATATCTAGTACGGATATGTGCTATTTTATTTATTTTTGTTTTAAATTATGATTTAAAGGTACTTATTTAAATATAACCATAGCTTAAACACCAAACATTTTGATTAATTTAAGTAAATTTGTGTCCTATAATTTCATTACTCGCTGTATCCGATTTTTTGACAATATGATCTGAGTACGACATCTTGTTCACATTTTTGCGAGGAACAAGAGGTTTGAGTTTGATTGAGTTTCAAAACCTTCCTTATCACGACCAAAAACCGTGTTAAAACTGCGAGTGAGAAATGAAATCCTCTATTCCATTCACGAAGTTATCAAGACCCGCTATACCGGAATTCAACCTATCACGAGCAGTTATTTTGCCAATCGTATGTCAAGCGCGAGTTTCTAAACCCGCCATGTCATGTCAGTTGAGTTTCAAAAGCCTCTATCTATATCACCATGTCAGTAACAAAATCCACTACATCCATTTTATTTATCGAAATTACCTAAATATTGCTAGTCATAAATAAAAAAGTAACACTTTTCGAAATTATATTACTCGAATACATTATTAAAAAAATTGAAATGCAATTATTTATTTACGCTAGAGATGTGACAGTTTTTAGCGGTTTTCTTTAAATCATTGAAAGTTGGTATAGCGGATGCAAAAATTACGTGACTCAATTATTTAATGTATTTTCTGAGCCAATAATTTTTTTTTGATATTTTTAGTGTGAAATTTTCAACGTAAACAAAATAGAAATATTATTTTTAAACTTTTTTTTTCAAATCCATGTATTTGTGTAAAAATCGACAAAAGTTTCTTTTTAATTATATCATGTACCTATCACCTACAATAGAAAGAAAGAGAAATAATATAAATAAAATAAATAAATAGTAATCCGAAAGATGAAAATGTTATGGCGGTGCGTGAAAATGTAATGCGATGAAATTTTGAAAAAATTCTGACTGCTGATGAAATTACAAAATATTTAGACTTTGTGATTTTGTATAATGTTAAAATTTTATGTGTTATAACAAACATGCAAAATGCTTTAAAAATGCAATACAAACGAACCAAAGCCGGGACGAGGTATTTATTTATTGAATAATTAATACTTTCCCAACCTTTCTTTTTGCATCTTTTTTTTTTTTTTTTTACATCAACTCCACACAGGAGGCCCTGAGGAAAAAATAATTTCCCTCAGGGCCTATGTCATCTTTGAGGATGCTGTGTGGAGGGTGTTTTTGAGGAGAGGAAGGAGTGAACATGGGTCTTGAAGAGACCCATAGTGTAGGAGGGAGGAAACACAGAGGCCGGCAAATCGTTCCACAGCCGAGCTGTTGAACTCAAGAACGAGTCGTAGAAACGACCCGTTCTCATGTGACCGACTATGCACCGGTGCCGAGGGGATCAATGACGCTAGTTCCTCGGAGCATCTTCCATTGTAATACCGGTAGAACAAGGACAGCATTCCCACCCGGCGCCTGTGCTCTAAAGATTGCAATCCGTTAGTTAAATTAGGAGAATCTATCAAACGGACCGCCCGTTTCTGCACAGAGTCAAGGGTTTTTTTCAGGTATTTTGGGGCTCCAGACCAGAGGTGGCTGCCAAATTCAACCGTGGGGCGCACTTGCGATTTGTACAGGGCTAGCAGTTGTGTACTATTAAAGTATCTGCGTGCCCTGTACAGTATGCCCAGTTTCTGAGAAAGAAATCTCCCCCTCCCACCACAACCTTAACAGGAAACATGGACGCCGAGAAATATGAAAAATAGGTATTTTACCGAACTGTTGCTGTCATTGTCGCTGTTAATCCCCCCCCCCCCCCGAATACTGAGCGAAAGGGACAACTGTACATCAGATTGATAATACCTAAATAAAATCGTCAAGATCGAGGTTCAATCCCTATCTCTCTCTGCCAAAACTGAACCAATTTTTAAGATTTTTTTTACTAACTGTATTAGAAGAAGATACTATACCTGTTTTAAAAATTATATTGTTTAGTTTGTACACAAACTAGGCAATTTTCACGATTTTTGGAGGGTCCTAACTCAAAAAACAAAACGTATCGACACGCTAGTGGTCGTTATGTATATTATATTTAAAAATATTATTATGAACAATGTGAGAATATATATGGATTAAACGCCGCCAGTTTCCTCTTAAATCCCACAAAACACAAAAAAATATTGAGGAAGTCCGCAAAATTATTGTATTATTGATTTTATTAATATTGGTATTGATTTTAGTCCAATTTAGGGTTATTTCCCCCTTTTTTGATCAATTGTAACTCTCATCAGGCAATAAATAGTGCCACGCTACCGTGGATTGAGCGACGACGTAGCGCCGACGAGCTGGATCGATGAACCGCGTACGCAGCGCAAAGCGATTCGCTTGGCAATACACCTCTTGATTAATTTACCTACATATTACCGCATACGACCGACGTACGCATCGCACTGAAATCGCGTTACCAACCGGTTTCACTCCCTTGTCACGGCTTTGATATTTAGTAGGTGTAAATGCAGAAGAAATTAATGAGTTAGACAGTGGCATTTTTTGCTACACCAGCTATAAAAGATCGGAATCCTAAATACTAAATCACGAAAAAACCATGCAACAGAGGGGGATTATAAAAAAATTTGTTACCTAATCGAAAAGCTCACAAAAATTATTGTGAAGGTAACCTAACAAAACCATAATAAAGTTAGGGTATTTTACAGAAATTCAAATGTAACATTGTATTCAAGTGGCCAAACAGCCAAATTCTTATTTTTTTTTTAAATATTTAAAGCAAAGATTAAAAATGTTAAAAAAAAAAAATTATGAATTGGTTTACATTTTCAACTTTTTTCTCTTTTATAAGCTTACTAGCGAGTTCCCGGCATGCGTTGCTATGCCACTTAAGAACGATAATAAGCTTCAAATTATTCCATTTTGGTTAGTACCATGGGTGAGAACAAATTCATTAATTTAAACACTTTCGAAAATTGAATTTTAATTTAAAAATCGATGGTTTGTGAAATGTCATTCTCAAATTGTTACAGTTTTGTAAGAGTTTTTGTAATGTTTAAAAAAACTTTTCAGATATATTGTCATGTGGTTGTAATAATCCAGAAACCTTCGCGAGGACGGAAATAAGGTATTTTGATTCTACAAATCATCCACATCAAATCCCCAAAGTTTCATTGCAATCGGATGAACTGTTAGCAACGCATAATTTCGTGATGCCAGAACTCAGTATTGTATATAATCGCGGGCTTGCGGACATCAAGTCCCCAAAGTTTCAACGCAATCGGATGAATGGTTTTGCAACGCATAACATGCATAAGTACGTACATAGACAGAAACAAATTATAGATTTACAAAATTATTAAAAGCTACCTTTGTGCTTGGAGTCGTGACCTCTAGATTGCATTTGCCAAGCAAAATTTTATGCTTGTTACCTATATTCGTGATGATATAAGGTGTGCATGCTTACATGGTATTTTGGCTTTCGTTTCCTCTAAAATAATAATATATCTCTCAGTGATTCAAAAGGAGATATAACGACTTTTATGAGTAAAAGGTGCAAAAATACCCCAAGTGACAATTTTTATTTGTTAGATTTGAATGTCTGTAAAGCTTTCCTAATGCAAAATGTCGGTGGTATGCTAGTTTCAAAAGGAAATTAGCTGATTGTTCCTAATGCATGTATGTCTTATGTGGCATAATAGCCTTGAGAGGCCTATCCTCAGCCATGTGGCGACTATCAGGCCACAGAAGCAGCAGAAGCAGAGCCAGGGCCAGCAGTATGGCGGGGGCGGGGGCTCCACTAGCTGCCCAGGCCCCCACGCCGAGAAGGCCCATTCCTGCAGCGAGGGGCCAGCTAAACGAATTGTATCTCATTCAATATCTAGAGCAATTTAGCGATTTTTTCTACGTGTTGCATGCTGATCTGGTGCATTCACTTCATGCTTGGAGCTCATTAAATTTACCAATGCAATTTAAAACTTTCCCCCCTCTCTCTATCTCTCATTATATTTACCGTTGGGTCTCGTTTGGTCAGTTATCAATATGAGCACGGCTAACAATCGATAAAAGATATCCTACCGACGCGCAACGATTGATAAATTTTAGCGCAGCCTCCATAGTATCAGATAAGTTTCAGTTAACTGTCAATATACAAATATTTTTGAATGATTTCGTTCGTTATGCAAAATTACTGACTTATTAATGAACGGAGTTGAACTGACTAGGCTCTTAGAATTGAAAGAAGTTGTACACGCAGTGAGTTATATCTGTTCGGGCCAACAAATGACGCTACATTGGTTAGGGCTTGGAGAACCTAAAGTTGTTCACATAACATGACGTAAATAAAGACCTCATTAACTCCCTTTTTAGTGTCAAAAAGTAAATGTGGATTGCCAATGCATATGTGGTAATCACTAGTCATAATTTTAGGATCACACGCTCACGCCTACAATAACATGTGCTCACTTAGCGGCAGAAATTATTGCACTGCTGCATCGAAGTTACATACCGAGAGCACCGAGAAGATATTAACATCGAACGTTCTAGAAGTGTCTGCAATGCTCGCCTGCCGTCAAAACTCGACCGTTCTAGAAAGGTCGCGAACGTTCCTTTAAGGGGGTAAAGGCGTCAGAAGATTCGAGACGCATAGCGAACATATGCCAATTTACATGCCGACCGAGAAAGCTCTCGACGCCGTCCGCCTACTTATATAAACCCAGTGCCAGGCGGACAAGAGAGTTAAGTTAAGATAGTTGCCAGGATACATCGATTTCTTATTTATTTTCCATCAATATCGGTTTGGCTTTCAACAGTGAAACCGCGCCTATCGATCCGATGTTGTAAAGTTACCGATTTCTCTGTTATAAACCCCCTGAAAATTTTCGACCAACTAAAGGAAGACTAACTCATGCAACATGCAATACTAAAACACAGAGTTTAAAATTGATTTTAGAATGACGTAACAAATTATTTGATGTTATTTTGAGATGTTGTAAGCAAGATTGAAGCCAATGTTAAGCCAATTTACATGATGCTTATACGAAATGACATGATGTTAATTTTATTCTGTGAGGGTGAAATGATGATGCCATGAAATTTGATGAACGTAATGAAATGATCGACTGATGAAGTGTGATGTTATTAAATGATTAAAGCGTAATGATCATCGACCAGCAATATGTAAAGATGCAATGATGTGATTATGATATTATGATAAAAATGTATGTTTAGCATTTCAAAATTATCCAAGCAATGAGTTGTCCTCATTGGAAGGGAAGAAGAAACATAGATTGCCCCTGATGAAATGGGACGACGACTTCAAGAGAAAGGTTTTGGATGAGAGGAAACCAAGGGAATATTGAGAGAGTTCTAGGTCCATATCTGGAAGCCAGAAGGTTTATCTTCTAAAGGAAAAGATCTACGTATCTGAGGCTTAATGCCAGAAGTACTTTTGTCAAATTTTTGAATTGTTCAGGAATGAAGTTTGTTTATCAATTTCTTATTTCATTAGACAGGCTATAATTTCATCAATCTAGAACACGTGAATAAAGTATCGATTCCCTTCATAAAGGACATTTTAGAGTACTTTCTGGTAACTAAATCAAATTTCCAAAAACTGACATAGTCACTTTTAGCATTAACCCGCAGATAGCTTCTGTAAGATCTCCGGAATCGAAAGAAAATATGATTTAAATACAATATTTTCTAAATCGATTTCAAATGAAAGTAAACTAGTCTGGATTTAAGACTCCTTATATTTGCCAGACTCAAAAAAGTTAGGAGAAATGATTCATAGGTCTTCATCTAAGTTAAACTTAGATAAGCCTGGATCATTTTTACAATTAGTCCAGATTTAAGTTAAGGCTTAGATAATCCTGGATTAACGATTCATGGGTCTTGATCTAAAATGGACCTAGATAAGCCTGGATCATTGTTAAACTTGGTCCAGAATCAAACAACCTGGCTCAGATTAGTTTGGACCAATAATTCATTGTTCTTTTTAATCAAAGTTTATCTTGGGCAAGCCTAGATCATTATTAAACTTAGTCCAGATTCAAAGACAAGGATCTAAGTTATGATTAGTAATGCCGGGATCAACGATTCAAAGGTCTTCATCTAAGTTATACTTAGATAAGCCTGGATCACTTTTGAACTTAGTCCAGATTCAAAAATCCTGATCTCAGTTAGATTTGATTTATTTTAGAAAGTTTTTTTAAGTTAGATTCAGATAGGCCTGAAAGAGGAATATGAGTATAAGGGCCAAAACCGTGCTTTGATGTTCTGACCTGAGTCGTCTCTCAGCAGACACGCGCGCGTCGTTCGCTTTCCTGGCTTCCACGCGCAGGTGACTGGTATCTCCCTCTCTGGTGGCTAGTTCATGTTTGAGATCTGCAAAATTAATTTCACAAGTTAGTATATATAGACTCACAAATAATTGCCAAACGTGCCTTTAAAATCTTGAAAAAATAGAATATTTTAATGTCCTATCTACCTATATATATATATAAGAATTAATGTATGTTTGCTTGCTTGCTTGTTTGGTGTTGTTTTTGTATTGCTACAGCACAGGAAATTTTTGAAACATTCGAAATATCTTCTTTTTCAACCACATGGCAATACATGAAATTACAAAAACTCTTACGAAACTGTCAAAAATGTCACAATTTGAGAATGACATTTCGCAAACCATCGATTGCTCTTTAAATTAATGAATTTAATTGAAGTACTCACTTATGATACTAAACATAATCCAATACCTTGAATCCAATCAAGAATTATAGATATTTTAAATATGTATCAAATTTGATTGATTGTTCTTAAAATATGCAAAAATGAATGTTTGTAATGTTCGAAAATGAAAATTTATATTAAAAAAATTGTAATAGGTGGCACGCTAGCTGTTTGAAAACTGAATGTACTGGGACTGGATATATGGAACACGAGAGGGGGTTGGCAAAATGGGCGAGCGGAAGAGGGGAGAGGGAAGACTGGAAGGTAGAGGGGGAACGCGTGAGGGGAAGAGGACATGGATGGGAAGGGGCGGCGGAAGGGGAACGGGACGAATGGGAAAGGGCACGCAGAAATAAACAATTTCTTTATTAAATGGCATTTGCAACGCATGCCGGGAACTCACTAGTATATTATAATTTAAAATATAAATAAATTAAATAGCACATGTCCGAACTATATATTTGTTTGATCAAGTATTTTGGCCTTAAATCCAAAATTAAGTTCACCATGAAAAAGGCCGCGAAGCCATTCCCCTTTAGACGCGGCCCAATTTGCTTGTTTAAAAATTTCACCTCTCTACTGCACCTCTTTGTTCCATTTACCAGAACATTAACGTTCATCAAAATGAACCACCCAAACAATTAAAACAACAATGACTTACCATCTATGTTTCTGAGGAGTAGTTTGTCTCTCTTCTCTCTTTCTTCTTCTCCCTCCATCATGCATTCTGACTTCATCCTCTCCAGGCACTGCTCCTTGTCCGTCTCGAACACCTCCCATTGCTTTTCTGCAACACCACACCACACAACCAATGAGATGTTTTTCTCTTTTAAAAGATGTTCTTCCAAATTATTTTTTTTTATTTTATTTTTTATTAGAAACAAAACAAAACAGACAACGGAAATGATACAGTATTACACAATATAATACAATCAATATTTCGTATTAGTAGTAATACGAAATATTGATTTGACGGCCTCCGTGGTCCCGAGGCAAGACTCTCGACTCACAATCCGAAGGTCGCGGGTTCGAACCCGGCGTGCGCAAATAAATTTTATTTGATTAATTTGTGTTATTTCACAATTTATTCATTTAAAATAATAAATAGTATATTTGCGGCACGTTCCAGAGTGGAAGATACTATCAGTATCGCCCTGGTGTAAGACCACCATTCAGAATTGAAACGTTGCTTGAAATGGCCTTAGCCGTGTTTAGTGACCAGATCTGAATAGCCAGGTACTTCCCCACCTTCCTCTTCCCTATCTCCTTCCCCTCCCCACTACCTTCAGCCTCACAACATACCCCAATTGGGGATGCCATAGTTTCACTGGCTCCAGACGGGAGCAGTTGGGACTCTTGTGCGGTATTAACTGTAAAAAAAAAAAAAAAATAATATCTTTCCTAGGATTTTTTTTACTTGTGGTTGGTTTAATTTGGTAGGCAGATGAACACCTTTGCCATAGGTCACCCCAAGTGGTTCTCTACGTTTGCAGGGGTGCCCGTTCTTCCCGTCAGATCGGGAGAGACTGATTGAGAAAGTCTTTTTGACCTTTCCAGCAGGATCTCTCGGAATTTTGGCTTACTCCGCAGTGAGAAGGATGGATTCATACGTCCGTCACTCTAGGACACAATGACCCCCAGATTTTCACCTAACTCTCAAACCTTTACACAGCTTCACCAAATATTACATAGGACCTGAGGGGAATTATTTTCTTCAGGGCCTCTTGTGGGGACTAATGTAAAAAATGGAGCGAACCACTTGTGATGATCTATGGCAGAGTTGTTAGTTTTCCAATAAATAGTTCCCGGGGCGGTCGGCGGTACCCATTCCCACCTCCTAAATTGAAACATAGTTACATAAAAATACCAATTTAATTTTTTTGGCATACAAACCATCTCACTTAGCCTGTTCCGAGGCAATTGAATTAATATCTTAAAATATAAGGAAATGAGAAAAAAGAAATAGAAAAAAAAGAAATGTCTTTGTTGGCTATCCATTTATGAATTTTGGGTTTGAGATTTACATTATTTTTTAGGTGAATGTTTGACATATTAATTAAAAAAAAAAAATTGGAGTCCCACCACGGTTATGTCTTTGTCCATAAGTGGTATTTGTCTTCAGAAACATGTATTGATGTCTGTATCTTGTTTCTGTAATTGTATGGCACAGTTTGATGGTTTGCTTTTTCTTTTTGGAAACGTAAAGAGATAATTTTGAAATATTATAATTGCTGCATGTTCAGTTCAGCGTATTGACGAGAAGCTAAAAGATTTTTTATAATGACTTTAATTAAGGCTTTTTTCGCTTTGTCAAGAGGGTCCAAATTAGTTTTGGGAGCACCACTCCAATCAATCATACCATTAGCAATAGATGATTGTGTTAATGCGTTTTTGTGCTAAAATTTTTAGAGTATTCATTGGCATTGTAGTACATACGTTCTTCAATAGACATGTAAGCCATTTTTATTATAATATTCTTTTTATTATAACTTTTGAAAGTTTTTCCCATCAATTTAATACATCATTGCCGAAAAATAATTCTAATAAATCAAAACGAAAATATAAAAAAAAGAACAAGACACAGACAAATAAATAGGTAGGACAAGGGATCGTAGGATCGACCTCCTGTTGTGACTATCTGTGTCTTGTTCTATTTCAGCTAGTTTATGGGCAAAATAATTTAGCGCGTTCGATTGAATGAAATTTCTCCGCTATACCACATCACCTACCTGATAGGTAACACTTTTTTGCGCAAGTTGTAATTATTTGCTCCCTTATAGTAAGCTTTCAGGAGAGTGTTTGAGACTTGCTCATAAACCGAGGAAAATCCTTCTATTATAAGTTGTACTTACATAATTTTTAGATTGAGCACAATTTGGCCAATTTGACAAATTAGTATTTTCTTCTTCTTCAATGAGATATATAAGTTTTTTTTTAAATCTGATATACAGGCGTGAATACATTACAGCCCAGTCAACATTAGTTTCCAGTGATCATATCACCAAGAAACTAATCATGATAACACTTTTTGTTGTTTGGAAAGTAATATCAAATTGTAAAGATTTTTTGATTGTACTATATTTATTTATTTGTATTGGTAATACACTAAATTGATTGAATAGAAGAGAAAAATTGGAAAAAATAAAATTTTGAGGAAAAGAAATAAAAGTGAAAATACCTACACGCACTCGTATAAATTATTAGATGATATTTTTTAATAATAATTCGGAATTTGTCCTGCCGAATCTAATAACCATTTAGCTATATTTGGACCAAAGGATGACAATTCACACAGTTTCAGTTGTGAAGGGATTTTATTATAAATTTTTGGTCCTTGGCACAAGAATACTTTTTGATATGTCGCTGGATTGCTTGTCATTTCTGTCTAGTGTAATGTTTGTGTTCAACCGTTTTTATTTTTATGAAAATTTATTAATATCTTTTTATACAGGTTACGTTTTATATTCCAGATCAATGCTTTTTTTTTAAAAAGTAGATATCAGGTATAGAGTACCGCAAGGCAGCGTCTTGGGTCCCATACTATTCTTCCATTGACATAAATAGTCTAACTGAGATAAACTCAGGAAAAATAGAGTACAGAATAAAGTAATCAGTTATGCAGACGACACAGCAATTTTGTTCAAGGCATAATCACAGGAAAAAGCCTTAAAAAATACAGAAACAGGAAAGAGAGAAATAAATAAATTGCTAGACAATAATCTATTAACACTCAACATTTCTAAAACAAAATACCTAACTTTCAGCAAAACAACCATATAGCCATCCACAACTACATCTTCGCCCCTGCACCAATACTTCCTCAAACAACACATGCTGTGCTTGTTACATAATTGATTATGCAAATAATATTAAAAATCTCGTCTTAATTGTCAACCATAAGCTAAAATGGGACCACCATATTAATTTTCAGGTTATTAAATCAATAAAAAACTGATTTAACGTTTTTTTATAACTTTTAAATGAAATACAATTTTATAACTTATAAATTTATTGATTGTTTAAATAGTCTTAAACATTATGTATGGAATATGATGCCGGTAAAATGGCAGCCTCTGCCTGTGGCGCATAGACGAGCACTTTGAAGCACATTTTACATAACATTTTCGCAGACTTCTTGTGTTGTTTCGAATGTTGTCCGAGAATGTTGGAATGCATCGAAGTTGAGGTTGGTTTGTTGGTGAAAACCTTTTCCTTCAAGTACACCCATAGGAAGAAATCGGGAGGGGTCAATCAGGGGATCGTGGGGGCTAGTCGATATCACCACTTTTTGATATTATTTATTTACATATTATTATTTTTTTCCGCGTATTCACAATTGAACACTTATTTAAATAAAATGTTTTAATAATTTTAACACGTTGTTGCAGTATTAGATGCTCCATAATATGTTGTTATCGACCATTCTCCACGACCGTCAAATGCCAACCGACGTATGTCATCCAAACCAAAAAGGTGGCCAAACAAAATAGACCTGGAACATAAAACGTACCCTGTATAACACTGCCGAAGATCGAGTATACTAAATTCCTTTGAAAGAGCATGTGAAAGGTAACTTCAAAATAACACGTGTGCAACCGTTGGTTACAATTGAGTGTTACATGACTTAAACAGCTGTTTTTTATTTATTTGTTCTCCATCTATTTCCTTACGTATCTTGTGATTAGTTGTTAAGAGACATCTAGCAATGCATGTAGATTTAATTCAATTTCACTGACTTGTCTGGGAATCGTCTAGTTTGTCTAGTTGTCTAATTGGCCGATGTCTAGAAATGTTCTCTCCTGTAGTTATTTATTTTTAGTGTTTTTTTTTCCTTCTCTGTTCTTTTCTTTATTCTTCCCTTTATTTCTACATACATTTCAAAAATAGCTTTTTACGTAATTTCTAAATACAGTAAGATGAAAACATAAAACGCAAGTAAAGTAAAAGTTGGCAAAATGTATATAAATATGAGATAAAAGTGGATAATGGGAACCCACAAAGGCACTGCCTTTGTATGGCTAACATAAATAAAAATGTTAAATTACATCAACAAGTACAGTAGAAAAGTAAATGAAAATATTATAGTACAGTAAAATATTAGATTTTATAGTAATAAATTAACTTGCTTGTCTTGGTGAGAGATAGTTACCCATATCTTTGCGATGTTGCTCTTTCATCCTCTGTAGGGTGTCCAAGTGCTCTGCTTGCAGTTGTCCCCTGACCAACTCTAGGGTGGCCCGCGCCGAGCAGGCTTGAGAACTGAGTGCGTTCTCAAGCTCCTTGACGCGCTTCTCCGATTCTGTCGTCAGGCGCTCTAGAAAAACAAACATGTTAAACGGTTGACCATAGAAGTCAGCAATATCTATAAGAACAGTTCTAATGTAAGGACATATCGAATTTAAAGAATTTGAAATGTCATTAATTGAAGAGGAATCTAAACAGGGAAACTGATTCTCAGGATCTCCGAGGTGATGTACAACCAATTTTGTATATCCATGTATAATTATATTTTTAATCTTTTATACTTTTTAAAATATACTATCGTATTCCATCCATAAGCAAACGCTTTTAATGCAAGAGCAGTACAAATAATAAATAATAAAATGAACCATTGTGAAATATGAAACAGAACATGACACAGATAAATAAAAAGGTAACGGTCGCAACAGGGAATCGAACCCAGGTCTCTGTCTTACCGGGAAAACACCACAATGAACTCGGCCATTGGGATTTTATTGTTTTACATTATTTACGTCAATCTCGTATATCAAAATCAGAACTAATATTTCTACCTTTAACTAATTTTTCCCACATTTTTTGGCTGCAATCTTTCCTAGATATTGTCCCGGAAAAACATATGAGTTTTTTTTTATAAGAGAGATCTATTGATTTCTTCTAAAAGTCTAAATGAATATTCAATTGCACAGGGGGAGGGGGGGTGAAGGTCCATGTAACCAGGAATGGTAGACTTATGAATCGATGGATGCCTCCCACCGCAAAGAAAGGCAAGGGGCTGAGAGAATCTAGCTGGAGAGGGTCTCCCTCAACTGGCCTATCCCAATCCAGCCTGCCACGTAATTGGTTGGCAGATGTATCTTCCGCCAATAATCGAACAAAACACCCCAGATAAGTAATCAAACCTAGTTTTCCATTTCGGCATCATTAATTGACCTATGGCAGAAGTGTTGGTTATGAATGGTTCCCGTTCGGCAATCCCAATACCTGCCTTCCAAAATAATGAACGATTAAGTGCGTATAGCGTATTTCTGAGAGACTGAGAGAAATGGAGAAACTCATGGTCCCTGAAAGAGTGGAAGAAGGAAAAGTAGAAGAATATCACCGATGCGTTGGAGTGGTCAAATATCACTGGCGCCCGGATCGTAGGTGTCTGCAGTTCAATCTCTCGGACTACGAGGAGTGGAAAAGACTTGTCCACCAGGAAAATTTGAGTTAGGTTTACAATCCTTAGCAACTTGCACCTTTTCCTAATTTAATTCTTACCTACAAATACTTTACCATCAGCTACTTTATGCCGACTGAGTGCAATCACATGTCTTAGTATTCAGTTGAAATTTATAAGTTATCCTGTCAACACCTTTCTGAGGGTGTGAATTACGGAGCCATCTGGTTCGACCATGTCGAAACTAAACATCGTGAGCTCGCGAGTTTGTGGTGGTTAAAGTGATTGAACCAGCGATAAATAGAGAAGAAATAAGGCGGCATCCCTGACTTTTCCCATTCTCTCCACTTTGCGGGTGGTCAAAGGGTCCTCTTGTACGTCCCCAACAAGTCCTCCTATACTTATCCATCAGGGAAATTGGAGTTAGGGGTCACCATCCATAGCAATAAGGAATCTATCAATAGAGATGATCAACTCACCTGTTTCTGTAGAGTACTGTACCTCCTATACTTATCCATCAGGGAAATTGGAGTTAGGGGTCACCATCCATAGCAATAAGGAATCTATCAAAGGAGATGATCAACTCACCTGTTTCTGTAGAGTACTGTACCTCCTATACTTATCCATCAGGGAAATTGGAGTTAGGGGTCACCATCCATAGCAATAAGGAATCTATCAAAGGAGATGATCAACTCACCTGTTTCTGTAGAGTACTGCTCCTCCAGTTTCTCCATGGCCTCGGCGTGTTTGAGTTCCGCCTTATCCAGAGACCTTCTGATCTCCATGATTTGCCAGTCCGCTTTTCCCTCAACTTTGTCCAGATTCGCGGCGTACTGGGCTTCCTTCTTGCTCAGGATTGCTTTTAATTCTTCCAGCTACAGAGAAAACAAAGATATATTATTACAAAACTAGGTCTGTTTCAGCATTATTTCAATCGTGATCAGCTGACAAGCGTAACAACACTACAGTTAGTCTTTCTGGTCATCACAATCTTATATTTTTAGATGTTCGATGGTAAGAATATGTCTTTCATTATATCGGTTTTCGGTGTTTAGTTATACTTGAATGAGATACGGAGTCGACGAAACGTTTTTTTTAACTTCGTGGTATGCAGTAGTGAAAGGTAGAAAAAGTTGAGGAGTTTCGAGGAAGGCATGGGGCAATTGTTTGAAACAAATACCTTAACAAAAATATTAATTCCACCCAGTTTTCAGGTACAATCTCAAACTTTATTCCAAAACATTCGTAACCCACCATGTCACCTAGTTTATTCTAAAGCTAAATGGACGGTGACCGGACAACTCTGAATGAACTCAACCCAACACCTCCTTTGAAAAGTCATTAAAAGTGATAAAAATATATTAAAAATTGGTCAAATAGGTTACGTTTGGTTAGGTTTTGGGATATTAAAATTTTTTTTAATAGCTTTTGACTTTTCAAAGAGGTGTTGAGTTGAGTTGATTCTGAGTTGTCATGGAACCAAAATGGACCTGGCATCGTCGCCGGGATCTTTCAAGTATCACGGAATTAAAATATCACTGGTTGGCCATTATTTGATGACAGTGTTACATTTAAACTTCTGTGGAACACACCAGTCTGATTCTTAATCATTTTGTACTTCGGTTAGTCAAATTAATATCATTTGAATGAAATAGCATACCTTTTGGTGCGTTTCTTTGAGCAGTTTCTCATGCTGTGTGCACTCCTCTTGTCTCCTGTGCTGTCTGCCTACTTGTTCCGCCCTTCTGGCTTCATCAGCTAGCCGAGCCACCAGGCGAAGCTCTTTCTCGTCTAGTTCCTGGAAGTTGAAAGTAATCAGATTTTATAAATCAGGCAAAACCAAACAGCAATATTATTGCACACTTAATCAATCATATACCATTAATCAATCATATACAATTAATCGATCATATACAATTAATCGATCATATACAATTAATCGATCATATACAATTAATCGATCATATACAATTAATCGATCATATACAATTAATCGATCACATATAATTAATCGACAATATACAGGGCGTAAAGGGACGTACTTGACTTACTTTAACTAGTGATTCTTCACATTATTTGGAGTAAAAAAAGTAAATGAAATTTTGGTCAACGGTGACATTTTAGATGTTTTTTTCTAGTATAAACATTGAAAAATCACTAGGTATTGGACAGTTAGGGTCGGAATGAGGAGGAGGGCGGTTTTTCGGCTGAGTTACCAATGAAGATATGTGGAAGAATATTTATTTTCGTTCGATTTTTTAGAAAAAAAGGTTTAAAAAATTCACCGAGACAAAATTTTCATTTACACGTATATTTTTACTCAAAATACTTTTAGGAATTACTGGTTAAACTGAGTTAAGAACGTACCTCGACGCCCTGTATAAAAGATATTTTTAAAGAAAATTATTTTAATCAACGTTTTCAAAATTGAAACTGATTTTTTTGCGGTTTTTCGCGAGTCTGCGCTGGAATTACATTGTGAAATAATACAAATTGATCAAATAACATTTACTTGCACCTCAGGCTTCGAGCATATTTTGCCAGAAGGTCACAGTATTTCCGCTTTGCAAAAAAATTCGATTGATTCTGAACGAATCCGAAAATGTAGAAATGTATCGAAAACTTCTTAATAGAAAAAAATATGTATTTTTAGATATATTAAAATATTTAATGTAAACATAAAAAGTTTAAAAAATTGCTCACTTAACGTTTTTTTCTATCTAAAATTACTAATAACTAAAAAACACACAGATTTTATTAGACAAATGTATTTTAAACGTTAAGGTCACCTCATTTTTTATTGTTTCATGAAAAAATAATAATTGAAAAATTCACAAAATCTCATACATTTTTCTCAAATCGCATTCGGAAATTTTGGTTTCTAATACGTTATATTTAAATTCTTCTGATGTTAACTTTAGATTCGAATATAAAGCGTGGTGTTTTTTCTTTCGAACACCATTTAGATCATATTTCTCACCATGAGAGTAAGGGAGACACAACGATTTCTTCTGCGGATTCGAAACCAAGCTCCATAATGAATGATGAATAAATAATATTCTGTTGAATTACCTTAGCATGTTGTTGTTTCACCGTCTGCATTGCGTCCTTTTCCATGACCAGCATGTTCCTCAGCCGCCGGGCTTCCTGCTCCAAGGTCTCTTTAGCGGCCTCCAGCGAACTGGACTGGAGCGCTTGCTGACGGAGGGCCCTCTGCTGTTCAAGGGACGTTGCGCGAAGGGTAGCCATCTCAGTGCGTAACTGCATTAGGATTCATTCAATCCAGACATAAAACATATTAAAAATAATAATAAACAACAAATAAATATAAGGCGTTTAAGGAGCTCGCCTCTCTGCGCATTCCTCTGGAACATGCCCGGAAAGCGCTTTTAACATTAACCGTTCAAGTATCAAGGATATTACTAGACACAAACATTAGGGTGGGTCACGACTGTATGGGGAAAATTTGTTTCTTGTTTTGATTTGTCTAATAGTGATAAAAGGGTGTTAAATGGAGATATAAAATCACGTAATTTTTTTAATAATATTTGGATATATCTTCTACTACGGAATGACTTCAAAATTTCACGTTATAGAGAAAAACCCACCCTTGCTAAATCTTAAAAAAATGTTAGATAAACCATTAAAAAGGAACTATAATATATTTGAATATAATTCAAATTATCTCAAGGCAGTTTATTCAAATACCAGCAAAATCCTTCTTACTCCCAAATTTCGGCATCATTTTGCGAAACTCAATTTTGGAACTTTTGGTAAATGATTTCGTCAAAATATATTACATTTGCATTTAAAGATTTTTTTAAAAGATTGAAATTTTCAAAACTTTGAAGTGAATCCGGTGGAAGAAGATCGTATCAGAAAATTGAAAAATTTTAAACACGTCGTTTTGAACCCGTTCGGCACCCTTTTATCGCTGTTAGAATTTAAAAATAACATTTTTTGTTAAATGACCCACCTTAACAAGCATCATACTGTCGCTCTTACTACCCCGAATACTGAGCGAAGGGGACAACTGCATCTCAGGCTGACAATATCTAAATAAAATCATCAAAATCGAGGTTTTCTATTCCCCACTTTTCTCCACCAAAACTGGATCAATTTTTAAATTTTTTTTTACTAACTGCTTTAAAAGAAAATTTTCTATATCTGTACGCCTTGTTTTATTTAAAAATACATTCTCTAGTTTGTATACTGAACGTCTGTTGATGGCGTTCAAACCAGGCAATTTTAACATTTTTTGAAGACTCCTATAAGAAGTAACTTATATAAAAAAAATACGTACCGATATTGGTCATTTGCTTAAACAAACATTATAAATACTTTCATAAGATCAAAAAATAATTACAAAAGTACGAGGTGCAGTCAAAATTAATGCTTCCTATTTTTTCTCCTTTATTTGTCAAAAAATAAAAAAATGCAATTACATAGGTAGAAAACCACATCATTAACGATTGATTTGTCACTTTTCAATCTCCGTTCATTTCCAAAGTTTTGGTTCATATTTTAACAAGAGCATGTATCCCAGAGCGGTAAAAAGCATGGTCCTGCTTCCTAAGGTCATCCACCATAGCTTTTGTTGGACGATAGACGTTCTTTAAGCTTTTTAAGGGTTATGACGTATAAACAGAATTTATTGTGCATCTTTGCTCCAAAAAATCAACCATAATCTAAACCTCTGCATCCCTGAACACTGTCGCCATAACTTTCCCAGCCGATCGCACAGTTTAGAATTTTTTCGTCCTCTATGAGTTTGTATGATGCCATTCCTTTGACTGCCTCTTTGATTCAGGTTCCATGAAACCCATGTCTCCGGTCACAATTTTTGTGCAGTTGCATCACCGTACACATTTTTCAGTCTTTCATGAATGTGAATAGGCGTTTCACCTTCTGCATTCAAGAATTCAGTCAGAACGCTAAATAATACGAACATTTATATGGGCCATTTTGCAAACGACGCAGTGCTGCCATCTGTCGACGCAGAAAGTGAGTATTGCAGTGGATTGTAGATGAAGGTTTGAGGAAAAGCGCCAGATCCATTTTTTCATTTAACTAACTTTATTTAATTAAATAAAGAATTGGAGACATTACTTTTTGACTGAACCCAGTACATAATTTTAACATCATACGTTTGATTATTGCCAACTTTCATATGGGTATTTCAATTTGGGAGGCAGGAATGGGTACCGCCGCCCCGGGAACCTTTATCAGATAACCAGTACCTCTGCCATAGGTCACCCCAAGCGGTTGGCTACGTTTAGTGATTTAGCAGGAGTGCCCGGATTCATGGGGTGAGGTTTGTATAGGTCTTGAAGGCGGATGACCAGGGCACACTGAACCCCAGATTCCTACCCACACTTTAAACCATTTTCCTTCCCAGAACTCTCCTCCGCTTCCTTTCCTTAAAAAACCCTCCACACAGCATCCCCAAAGATGACATAGGCCCTGAGGGAAATTGTTTTCCACAGGGCCTCCTGTGTGGAGCTCACGTAAAAAAAGGTATACAGCAATTTTTAACGGAACAAAATCGATATCGAGTTATTAGTTAAAAATGCTGCTACGGAGTTAAATCACTCTTTCTCAACAGAACCGTCCTGTACAGTTGCAAGGGTGCGACGGCAAGACCATCTTTCGACGAAATTTGATTTCTCGGCCGTAGGTTAAGGCACCGCTACCCGAATTTCTACCGATTTCTTGCACATCTCCCGCGAACATCTGAAGTTTTTAAGCTCTTGAAAAAATATTTGTTATTTTTTAAGATAATATCTATACATTCCCCATGTCAAAACGCAAATTATGTGAAATTCCCTTGATAGAAAAAAATCACAAAGAATGCTCCGAAAATTTTAATTTTCACGTCTGTCTCTATTATTTAACAAGTTAAATGTATTAAAAAAATCACAGTGTTTCTTTGAATGTTGTTTTAGACAACCCCCACGAGATTTTTGCTCTTTTCTAAACGAGTCGTGCTTTATTAAACATTTTCACAATTTTCGCTTCAATTTTATCGTTTCAAATATTAGCGCGCTCTCTCCAACATTCGTTATTAAATATCTCTTCATCTTCTTCTTTTTGGGCGAGGATACGGCGCCTTAATGGGCCTTAAAAAATAATACATTCGGAAAAAGATTTCTTACCTCCATAACCTGCTTGTCCGCCAGCTCGCACCGCTTATCCGCGGCTACCTGCATCTCCTGCAGTTTACCCTCGGCCTTGCGGCATCGCTCTGCTGCAGCGCGCTGCACGTCTCGCAGCTTCCACTCGCAGTCAGCCAGCAGCAACTCCTCGCGCTCGGCTCCCTGGGACCGCAGTCGCTCGAACTCTGCACGCCAGCTGCGCTCACGCTCGGCGCTGTCGGTCTGCCGGCGGGCTGCGTGCTGGAACAAACAACAACAAAGAATATAAATGTGGCTGGAATTCGGCTAAAGTTTCACGTATTTTTTACAGATGCTGTGTGGAGGGACTTTGTAGGGAAAGGGAAGAGAAGAAAGAAAAATCAAAGTGTTTAGTTCACACGCAGTATAAATGAAACCTTTAGAAGGCTACGAAGCATCGCACAAATCGAGACCGATTAGTCCCATTCTCTCACAGACTAAATCCTATAGATGTATGTGTTTGTCTCTTTTTAGTGTCGCTATTTTTAGTTTCATCGAGTTTCGTATCACAACGGTGCTAGAGAACTTTTCACTTCAAAAGATAAGAGGAGTAGATAGGAATATGGTGGTGAATGTGTTCAAGAGTGATGAATGGATGAGAGGTTAAAAGTCCCAACTAGTCTCTCCCGATCCGGCTCTCCACGCGGTAGATGGGTAAAAACGTCCAACGCCAAGATCTGGACAAACATCCCTTATGAATCCGGGTACCCTTGCTTAATCACCAAACGTAACGGGGTGACTTGCGGCAGGGGCGTTGGTTATCCAATAAACGGTTTCCGAGGCGGCGATACACATATCTGCCTCCCAAAATGAAATTATGTATCGACTAGTAGTTGAACCGCGGACTTCACGAAATGTTGATTAATCTGATTTGACAGCTCGTGCGCCGGCTAATATCTCGAAAGTACTGTAACCGGAACCCACAAATAAATTTGCAGCGAAATACAAAGTGGTCCAGTTTAAACAGAAATTTGCTTTGCCCAGCCAATTGTTGAAAATATACTTCGGCTCTACTAAATTAATATAAACGACAATTTCAAAAAGTCGGCGTAGATGGAAAATAATCTATGTAAATTCCAATTTCGTAAAAACTGACATACACGCAATTTACCTTTTACAGTTCACCCCTTGAACTGAATTGCTCGTTCACATATCATCTCTTAAACAATGCTCGTTCACATATCATCTCTTAAACAATGCTCGTTCACATATCATCTCTTTTTATACCTCTTTGTTTAGGTAGTCTATAACAAAAAACATGATGTTTTCAAATTGCCTTATGATATTCTGAATTTTGACAAGGTTTGACTTAAGTATTTGATTCACTCGATCGTGCCATTTTTGAAGCAGCGTTAAGGCGGAACTCCTGCGCCAGAATACACATGAATTCTAGCTTAAACCACACTATAAACGTTCTTTGTTTTCCGTCTCCTGCGTTTTTTGAAACATGGTTTGAAAGATTGGTGTGAACATGTGTGAAGTTCGCGTTCGCGCGGTCCGACAATTTTGCTAGTGGCCTTTCCGCGCGTACGCAACTGAACACTTGACGTTTGACGTTTAAATAAATGTTAAAATATGTTCCGATGAAGAAGAGATGCTACATCAGGGAGAAAACAGAGATATTTTAATAGATGTTTATTTACCAGGAAAGATTTCCGACTAATATCAATTATTATGACCTAAAGTTAGTATTTAAATTACGCATTCGAAATTCAAACGTCAAAAGTCGAGTTCTGTTTAAAATTTAGCGATGATATTGTAGACGAAATATAAAGGAGAACACGCAGATTTCAACTTAGACCTAACCTACCTAACTAGATTTTTATTAGATATTTATTTATCAGGGAAAGAATAGAATACCTATTTTAATTGGTCAATTTCTTCCGTGTCTCTGAAATCGATTTATAAATTAATAGACTTTATTTACAAGTGAGTTCACGAAAGATATAATCATCCATTACGACAGTATTTATTTGCAATTTAAAGTCATAATTAGGTATTAGGCTCGCGCAGTTGACATAACCCCAAACGTCATTCGATTTATCTCCGGTACCAACCGCTCCGTACGGCTCCTGTAAAAATATGAACTTATTTCCCCCCCACCGGCCCCGCCTGCCTTCACGCTTCCCGCTTCACCCACTTCAAAAATAATATTAATATTGTTAATATTCGTTATTATATTATAATTTTATTATCAAATATATTTATTATATTGTAATTAGGTATCATAATATTTTAAAGTAGTGATTATTAAGCTCAATCATTGCGCATAACCTCAA
This sequence comes from Glyphotaelius pellucidus, assembly GCA_936435175.1. NCBI lineage: Eukaryota > Metazoa > Arthropoda > Insecta > Trichoptera > Limnephilidae > Glyphotaelius > Glyphotaelius pellucidus. The sequence goes on from OW386563.1 coordinate 15,236,643, forward strand.
AAACTTGTTCGGTTTGATTCTCCATACATGACCGCATCGCGCGGCTCTTCTAAAAATATGAACACATTTCCCCCCGCCAGCCTTCCCCCTTCGCCCGGGAGATGAATGTTTTCCGTCGCCTGTGGTAAAGCTTGAACACAGGGTTTTTGAACACGAAGTGTTCAAATTTTCAATGTTTTGGGTGCTGTTCAAGCTAGTGTTCATGTGTATTGTGGCGCAGGATACGCCGCTTTATATATTCTTCGGTCATTCCTTTCCGCTCTATACACCCAAATCATCCTAGCATCATCGCTTCGTGTTCTTTCAATATATCAATATTTTTAAACGGTCTTTCAAGTGTTCACCATTTCTATTTGCATTTCTACATTTCGCAAGATTTTGCTTCTACAGAACCGAATGTTTGTATTTTCGTTGATCTTACCTCTTCATTGATTTTCTTCTCCTGGTCTCTCTCCTTCCTCAAGGTGGCTGCCAGCTCCTTTAGCTGATCTCTCTCTGGCAGCAGGATGTCCAACTTCTTCTGAAGTCGCACCACTTCCTCAGCAAGTTCGTCTGCTCTTCTTTCTGCTTGGCGAATCTCATCTGGAAATTGAAATATTTTATAATATCATCCGTCAGTAATATATTTTGTGGCCAATAAAATTCTTACTCGTGGAAAAATACCATTAAAGATGGGTTTAACATAGAAGCCTGCTAATCTTCAATTTTCGTACTCTTCACGTCTCTGGTGGCATACCGCAAGGTAGGCATTTAGGTCCTCTACTCTTCTCACTCTTAATTCACGACATAACATCCTGCTTCAACAATGACAATAATAATTCTAATCAAATTTAAATTAATTGCATAATTGGTGTGTAATTAAAAAATCTATTTCGAAATATTAACAAATGTAAATTAATAGTTTTCTGTCGAAACAGATTTCCAATATTATTCGGTTATGCGATGGACACATATAAAACTGGAGATATTAACTGAATTGGAGTCCTCGGAGTTACGACTATACTTGAGGAAAAACAAGAATTTGTACACCAAATAAATTATATGTTAGAAGTACAGTTCATTGCTATCCTACGTGAAACTGCAACAGTTTTAGTCTTCCTACAACAAATTTATCGGAAACCCAAAACAATATTTATCACAAAGGTTTTAAAATGTTCAACGAAATAAACGTAAATATTAAGGAGGCTAAAAGTCTTACAGTTTTTCGTGGATCATAATCCACATATCTCAATATTATGAAATCTAAAATTTAGTAAGTTTTAATAGATTTAAGGTAATAGATTTTAATATTATGGTAGTTTTAGAAGAGAATATATTTATATTCATTTATAATATTTTAGAATCTAGTAAAACTCCTAGATCTCTATTTTTCTGATTGATTGTGGTAAATTGTTGAAATGTTAAGTAAACTTAAGTGGGTGCCTTTTTCCGTGTAATAATAATATTAATTTTGTACATTGTATTAAGAAATAATAATTGATTGACTAGATGTCAATATCACAATCCTCGAAAAGCATAAGAGATATGGAATAAGGAGAAAGGTTTGTTTCTTACCAGCGCGAGCCTCAAACTGCTCCAGGAGATCGCAATTCCTTTCTCTTGTGGCTGATAGATCTCCTTCCACGTGTTTCAGCTTCTGACGGACCATTTCCGCCTCCTTTCTGGCGCTGCATACCTCGCTCTGGACCCCTGGAAGCAAACAAATTACACTAATCAAAAAACTGAATTTTATTATAAACTGAAATTCTTTGGATATGAAAAACGAAATTTGTGGAGGATGTTAAATTCCACCCTGGGATTTAGCGACTTGATAATAAAGAACTCCAGTCCATTTTTTTAAAAAATTTTAATGAATAAAGACCCTCTAACTCAAATAACCTTATATTTATTTTTATTTTTAAAGTTAGTTTTAATATTATTATTTATTATTTTAACTTTATGAGTAAAACCTCAAACTGTAATATTTAATTAAATGAAGACATTATGAGCTAAGGTGTCATGAGTAAAACCTCAAACTCATAAAGTTAAAACTGAGTGGATAAGAGCGCCCAACCCGGAAAGTAGGGAGGTCCTGGGTTCGAGTCCCAGAGGTGCCAATATCTTTTTCTGATTTTTCTGTTTCCAGATTTTCGATTGAGTTTCGCTCATAATGTCTTCATTTAATTAAATATTACAGTTTGAGGTTTTACTCATAAAGTTAAAATAATAAATAATAATATTCATCCCAGACTTGCAGAAGAGTCAATAGATGTCGCACATTAAATAAAATGGATAATAATTTATCCAGACACCATCTAGATTGCATTTAGTTCGAGTTGAATCTTGCAATCATTCATAAAGATGGCAGCCAATAAAAATATGCGTTAAGAAAAATGAAGATAGTATGGGTGGTTCTTAGTCGAAGTATGGTACAGTTAAAAGTGACCGAATTGGATATCGACACCTTAGCTCAGTGGATAAGAGCGCCCAACCCGGAAAGTAGGGAGGTCCTGGGTTCGAGTCCCAGAGGTGCCAATATCTTTTTCTGATTTTTCTGTTTCCAGATTTTCGATTGAGTTTCGCTCATAATGTCTTCGTTTAATTAAATATTAGTTTTAATAGTTAAGTTAATTATCAAAGTTTTGATTTTTCAAGATCCCCGAAATCTAGTGTGAATCGTTTGACGTCATCATGACCAAAAGTTTCAATTATCAAGTATAATTCAAGATTAACTGCTTTTTTATATAGAAGAACAATCTGTGACCGCACCTAATAAACAGTTTATTAGTGTTCCAAAATCTGCATTGTTTAATATTATATGTAGGCATATTAGACGTCCCCACAATAGAGTTCGAAGAGGGACGTCACTTCAGGCCGCCGCAATATTTATAATAAATATCGGTGGAATACCCCAACCTAAATATTTTTAATATTATTAAGTTTGTTTTGTTTTTAAACAGTGTAAATGAAGCATTCTGTGCCAATGTGTGGAAAATAGGTTAAGCTCTCTCGTAGAAAGAAACGTGTTTCGCAGTTTGGCTCATGTCCCAAACAGAATCAGTTTTCAAAATTCGGTTTCGTAAATAGACCACTGCTTTCAGAATACTGAATGGATATTTAAATGGTTCTAACGACCGTTGTTCTCAACATTTCGATCGATCAATTTGAGTCTCCGATCAGCTGAGTGATTTGTTTAGTAACGCTCGATTCGCCTGTTGGTCGGAGAGTTGCGTTGGGAAGAGCAAATTTGTGCATTTGAGGAGTGTTGAGCAAAATTTCGGCTCAGGACAACAGGATTGGGAACAACGGACCTACAAATCACACTGATCGTTATTTTGTTTTAGATTTATTGACTAGTGCAGACCCGTGAAAAATCACGGGATATTATAAATTGCTGCAAGATTTGAGAAGCATTTATAAAATATATAAGTAATTAAAAAATATATGTTTCCCACAGGCCTCTCAAAAGAAAAAAATTTTCTGGTGGAAATTACTAAACTTGCAAATTACGAAATCTATTTTATGAAGTTATAAAAATACAAGATACGTTACATTCATACTAATTGCAGGCCTCTATGGTCCAGGGTGAAGCCGCCGCATCCCGAATTTCTACCGATTTATTACATATTTTCCTTAACATTTTAAGTTCTAAGGCTCTTAAAAAAGTAAATGTTATTTTTGAAGATAATATAATACCTAGACATTCCCCATGCCGAAACGTAAATTATTTGAAATTCTCTCGATAGAAAAAATCTCAAAGTATGCTCCGAAAATTATTATAAACACGTTTTTTTCACTTATTTTAGAAGTTATATGTACGGAAAAATTCACAGTGTTTCTTTACTTGCTATTCTAGATGTTCCCCACGAGATTTTTGCTCTTTTTTAAACGAGTCGTGTTTTATTAAACATTTTCACAATTTTCGCTTAAATTAAAAATTTTATCGATTTTAATGTTAGCGCGTTCTCTCTAACGTTCGTATTTACATGTCTCTCCATCTTCTTTTTGAGCGGATATACGAGACCTTAAGGTTCTCGAATAAATAAATAAATTTTATTTGACCAATTTATGTTTTATTAATTTTAAATAATATGTAATATAAATATATTTGCGGCAGATCCCAGAGTGGAAGATACTCCCAGTATCACCCTGGTTTAAGATTTAAGACCACCATTCAGAATTGAAATGATGCTTGAAATGACTTTAGCCGGGTTTAGTGACCAGATCTGAATAGCCAGATTCGTCTTCCTCTTCCCATCTCCTCCACATCCCCACTACCTTCAGCTTCGCAACATAACTCAATTGGTGATGCCATGGTATCATTGGCTTCAGACAAAAGCAATTAGAACTCTAGTGCAGTTTTAACGTTAAAAAAATGGAACAACAAAATGTAGCTCCGCTAATGAAAATGATAGCCATTCAAAGAATGTGTATATGAACGGGTCGCTAGTTCAGTAAAACAACGCGCCTTGTCTCAGTAATGTACTAGTATCTTCATTTTATTAGTTATTCATCTAAGCATCTGCCAAGCATTTGAACAAAACAAATACGCTTTTTGAATAAAGAATTAGTAATTCATAAAATAAATTTCGTAAATATCCACAACGGCTTGTCCGATAAGAAAAAAAGTAGTTCCAATTTTGAAAATTCAGTTCATTGAACTTTCGACAATTACTTTTGAAGTGAAAACTTTTTTAGCACCGTTGTGATTTAAAACTCGATGAAACGAAAAATAGGGACACTCAAAACAGACAAACACGTACATTTATAGAGTTTAGTCTGCGAGAGAATGAGATAGTATACACGATTTCCTCTTTGTGCGGTGTTTCGTAGCCTATCGGTCTTCTATTTGTGCGATGTTTCGTAGTATCCCCACTCTTGTCTCTTTTAATTTTCTGTTGGTTTCACTTCTACCGCGTGTGAACTGAATATAAAATAAAATAAATAAAAAATAAAAACACTCTGATTTTTTAAAATAATTTCAGTGTCACAAATCCTACAATTTTAGTATCTCGTGATTTTTGGCGGGTCTAGGCAAGTGTTTTATAATTTCAGTGATAAAATTCAGTAAAATAAATAAATAAAAGACACGTGTCTTAGAAATCAAAACAGAATTATTTAATGATTATTTTACGATGAGCTTTGAATGTTTTGTTTTGCGTGGGTAAATTATATGATAGTTCCAACACAATGAAAGAATTCTGTAATTCTAAGGAAAATTAAATAAAGTGTTTTTTTTTAATGTAAATTCCCCATTTAAGAGGAATATAAATGCTAGAAATATTTCGATTCTCATGCCTCCAAAATTTAAAATCGCGCGTCTTTTTTGTACGAGGCAAGTAAAGGAAAAAGTGGTTTTTATTTATTTTGTGCTTAACTTTATAAGAATGAAAAAAAGTTAGAACATACAAAACCTCAAAAATAGTCTTAGCCATAAAGGGGTATTTTAAAAAAATTGTTTCTTACATTACTTCATAGTTAAGTTTTGCAAAAGCATCTTTTTTAGTGGTTTACGCTTGTATTTTTTGTTATGTTAATAATAATTTTATTGTAATTCCAATGCATAGAAAAGCCAGTAAAAGCTTCAATTTATCCGTAGCATATTTTTTGATGTTCATAATGTAAACCGATTCGTCGTAAAGATGAATCTAAATAGTAACTAAATAGGATTCACGTATAAATTCATCTTAAATTCACAACTGCTTCCAATTGTCGGGGACCGGTGAAATTTGGCATCCCCAATTTTGCTACGTTGTGGGGCTGAAGGTAGTGGGGAGGTAATGGAGATGAAAAAATACCCGGCTGTTCAGATATGGTCACCAATAACGGCAGAAGCTACTTATTTCAAGCATCGATTCTAAATGGTGCAATTTGGGAGGCGGTAATGGATCCCGCCGCCCTGGAAACCATTTGTTGGATAACCAACACCTCTACCATAGGTCACCCCAGTGGTTCGTTACGTTTGGTGATTTAGCAGGGGTGCCCAGGTTCATAGGGCGCGTCATAGGGTTTGTCTGGATCTGGTGGCGGATGACCTGGACACACTGAATCCTAGATTCCAACCCACCCCTCTTACATTTTTCCTTTCCGAAACTTCCTCTCCTTCCTTTCCTTAAAATACCCTCCACACAGCATCCGCAAAGATGACATAGGCCCTGAGGGAAACAATTTTTCTCAGGGCCTCCTGTGTGGAGCTAATGTAATAAAAACATGGTGATCTTTCACCTGTTTGGGAGGTGGATGTGTGTACCGCCGCTCCGGGAACCATTTTCTGGTTTAAACGAATTGGTATTGACATTATTGTCACAGTTCACAGTGAATGACATTTTTAGTTCGTGTGACTATTAGGAACACGAAATTAATTGGGATAATGCGGGGCTGTCCATAATTGAATTAATAACTTAATTATTTTTTTTTTCAATAAATACCCTCAGGGCCTATGTCGCCTCTGAGGATGCTGTGTGGAGGGTCTTTTTAGGAAAAGGAATGAGAGGAAGTTCAGGGAAGGAAGATATGTATGAGGGGTGGGTAGGAATCTGTGGGTCAGTGTGTCCAGGGGTGACGGACGTATGAATCTATCCCTACCACTGCAGTGCATGGCGATGTTCCGAGAGAGTCCTGATGGAGAGGTCAAAAGATCTCCCTCAATTAGTTTATCCCAATCGGGAGAGGAAGGGAAGGCGAAAGGGCAACGGGACGAATGGGAAAGGACACACAGGGAGAAACAATTTCTTTATCAAGTGGCATTGCAATTCACGCCGGGAAATCGCTAGTATTTAATAAACATGTAAATATATTATTTGACGGATGCATAAATTACGTATTTACGAGATTTCAACAAATAATCTCTCAACAAAATATCTACTAGTTTGTCAGTCCTATTCCTGTCTTCAAGCGGCTGGACCAAGTTGTTTTTCAAACACTCTGACGCAAGTACCCCTTTCCCTTCTCCTTCCCCTACCCTCACATTGGATGTGTCACTCGATATTGCAGGAGGAAGGTACACAGAAAGATCAGTACTACGCATCAGAACGTCTTGTCGAAGAATTACAAAATAGTGCAATATCGTGCGTTTTTGGATTCAATATTTAGGTGACCCGACTGTTGTTCCCTCGATAGTTGACCCCCCCGAAAATATAATTAATATAAAAATATAATTTTAGGTGCATTATTAACTAATTTAAAATCTAAAATTTACCTCAAAAATACATCCATACTAATATTATAAATGCGAAACTGCTCGAGTTTATTTGCTACGCTTTCACGCATTAACCAATAAAAAGACTTTAAAAATTCTTTCACCAATAGAAAGCTAAATTATATGCAAAGACTATAGGCTGTACATGATGGTAAGCTCTGGCCTTATGAAATTGTAAATATTAATATATTATATTTGTTATACGTTTTCTGTCGCTAGCAAAACATGAGAATGGGTCGTTTCTACGACTCGTTTTTGAATTCAACACCTCGGCTGTGGAACGATTTGCCGGCCTCTGTGTTTCCTCCCTCCTACATTCTTTACTCCTCCCTCTCCTCAAAAACACCCTCCACACAGCGTCTTCAAAGATGACATAGGCCCTGAGGGAAATTATTTTCCTCAGGGCCTCCTGTTGGGAGTTAATGAAAAAAAAAAAATCTATGCTGGTAGGTACTCAGCCCCCTACCTACTGGTCGGCTACTGCTCCAGAAAATTGAAATATTAGAATGTTTTTTTTTTTGGACAAGCTTATGTTTTGGAATAAATGTCAGATAAGAGTTCCTACATTAAAAATATAATTCGTAACGATTATAAAGACTGAATAATAAATAGTGTAATTTTTTATTGTATTCACAAACTTCCAAATATTTAAATAAAAACAAACATCCGAAATGTTTGTAAGCGCATAAATTCCGAACGAATGAACAAAATTGGATAATTATTTTTTTCTTTGAGCTATAAGCATTATGAAATTCAGGTGGTAGACGAGATGTTTGAAAACTGAATGTAAGGGAATGAATGTATGGAATGTGGGAGGGGGTGGGGTTAGGGGGGGGGGGGGATAATTGATAAGTGCAAGCGCTACAGTAATTTTGGAGTAAAAAAATAAATGAAATTTTGGTCTCCGGTGACATTTTTGATGTTTTATTTTTTTCTACAAAAATCTAAAAGAATGGCAGGTATTTGACAGTTAAAGGCGGGATAAGGGGTTGTCGGTTACGCGGCTGAGTGACCAGTTACGACTTGCGAAAGAATTTTTGTTTGATTTTGAAGAAAAAAAATTAGTTGTCTGTAAAGTTGGTTAACGGACGATAATTTTACGCGATAACGTCATAAGAAAACTTTTACATAGACTTTTACAGTCACAAGCCGAACGCTTATGCCGATCGTGCCTCTCTATCGCCTGTTCCGCGCCTTCGCTTGCACGCTCGGTTCAGGCGGAACGTGACAAGGAGTCATGCTTTTTCGTTAGTGCGGCCGGCGTTCATCGATTTATAAGACGTTAAAAAATTTTGACAAGAATCGTTTAAAAAGTCTCTGGAGACCAAAATTTCATTTAAATTTTTTACTTCAAATAATGTCAGGAATCTCACTGGTTAAAATAAGTCAAGTACGTCCCTAAACATTCTGTATACGGTACACAGGATGTAAAGGAACTTGGAAAATTAATATAATGGAATTTATTAGACGATGTATGCAAGTGAATAAAGCAAGGGGCATGTGCGAAGACCGAAGACGAGAAGAGATTTTTTTAAGAATGTTCGACCTCGATAAATCCGACATTGAAAAATTAAGTAATTTTTTTTAAAGTGTAGACGCAACATATCAAAACATTGGAGAATTGGCGGTCACCCATCCAGATACTGACTCTTTCTATGACCTTGCCTGCAGCCGGTGTCGTTAATACATTTGGCCGTGGGGTTTTAAAACAATGATACACTGTTGTAAAAAAATAATTGCAAATTAAATTTCAGGTGACAGAAAATTTTATTTGCAATTAATTAAGCCTAAGATTTTAGGATTAAATTTCAACAACATATTAGAAATTAGATGAGTGGTAAGGTCACAGTAAATATTTTGCTTAGGGCCTGTACGCCAGGGGATGCTGCATGGAGGGTCTTTACAAGGAAAGGAAGAGGATAGACAGGAAGTCCTGGGTAAGCAAAAGGTTTTAAGGTAGGTAGAAATCTGTGGTCCACAATTTACTTTAAAACTGAAACGGACTCAGAATAAGCGTTGAATGAGACCTTTCTAATGTGAAAAAAGTAAAACAACGCCGATTGTCCGTATAGTGAAAATGTTACATTTGAATTTCTGTATAACCCAAAAGCTAATAGTCTTTTACACGACGCCTCTTTACGTCCAGTTTTAAGCATCCTTAAAGACGACGTAGGGCTTGAAGGAAATTATCTTCAATAGTTCTCAGGGCGTCCTGTATGGAGCTACGTAAAAAAATAACAATCTTAATGCTTAGTTCACACTGAGCTATATATCTGCGAGCAGATATCTGTTGATTCGCGAGCGCTTATCTTTTGTCCTTTCACACGAGGCTATCAAATATTTCTTCCTGTGGTAGGAGAGGGGGTCAGTCGAATTAGGGAGCGGCAACGGAACGCATATTTTTTGTACTGAAATCTGTCAACTTGACATCTGTCATCCACGGGTCTAGGCAGCTCCGTAATTACAATGACCCCCTCTCCTGTTTTAGTCGGAGAAGGGGAGAGTTATCTTCTGGGATATCGGAGCGGTTGCGTCTGAGATGTGTATTGTCTATGATTGATCTGCGCTTAAAAACGCTTAGGTGTGAACGGTCTTTGGAGGTTATCCACCACATACCCGCCCTGGTATAAGTAACAGATGGTTACTCCTTCAGGGCTCTCGCAAGGACTCTAATTTTTTTTTAAAGAACGAAGCTACATTTAATTTAGAACGAATCTAGACCTCCAGTGTCCCTGCATACGTTGTTAGTAAGCAGTATGCAAGTGCTTAGCGGGAAATACAACGTACAATATGTGTTAGTATGATAAGATATAGACAAGACAATGGGACAGGTTGGTGACAGTCCATGAGGCGGCAAGCGCTGGGTGATTGCATCCAGCATATCCTACAAGCACCTGTATGAGAGGAAGACACAGTACACAAATAATAAGGGCATGGCAAACGGATAGGAGTCCTCTCCAATCGATTGGCAGTTCCAGCAAGAATGCACAAGACGTTCGGTCTAGCCGTAAACCACACTCAGCTTGCGCGCCCCTTAGCCGGTTCCTCGGTGATGCCTCAAAGAAAAGTAAATGGGAGATTGTGGGAAAATGCCCGACGACCCTAGGGAATTCAGCGTCGAGCAGCCGAAGGCAAGGCGAAGGAGAGCCGAGGTCGCCCAACCAAACCTCAAGCCTGCACATGTTGCTGGAGGTGGCGCAAATGATTAACGGTCTGAAGGGATTGTATGGAGAGCGTTATTTGGCGTGCTATGATCTTTTATATTTGATAGCTGAGCGTGAACCAGCTTTAAATCTAAACGGCCGTGAATTTCCTAACAAAAATTTTGTCTAATTTCGTAATACAAAATGAAGCATTCATAAATATTGCACAATATTTTAGAAGAATTTTCTAAAAATTAATGTCGTAATTAGTGATGAAAGATTGTAAGAGGATGTGTCGGACCTACAACTTTCCTCTGAAAAGCGCTTTTCTCCAGAGTTTTCAGAAATTTATTTCCCGTTTCTTTACATTTTCCCCTTAATTTTGAGCTTCTAACAATCTGAAATTTTTTATTGAATTTTAAGTTGTTACACGTTCAATTTAACTACGTTACCCGCCTCACTAGACGATGTATGTTTCGAGATGGGTAACAGTAATATTTAGAACTAAAAATATGTTAATATTTCTTACACATGCCCCCCCCCCCCACATTTAATATTAAAAAGTGTTTCAAAATTACTTTTCGACTTAAAGAAAATTTTCATATTTGATATAAATTATTTATATATATATAACCCCATGTGGGTTACCTATGACAAAGGTGTTGGTTGGTTTATGGGGTGATTATCTGCCCAACTGTTGCATAGCGGGTCGGATCTGGAGAGACTGGTTAGGGAGGTCTTTTGACTTCTCCAGCCAGAAAACCTCGACCCATCGCCTTGCACCGCAGCTGAAGGGATGGAATCGTACGTTCGTCACTCCTGGACACGCTGACCCGCAGATTCCCACCAACAACCCCCTCATACTTAATTCCTTCCAAGATCTTCCTCTTCTTCCTCTCCCTAAAAAAACCCTCGACACAGCATCCTCTAAGATGATATAGGACATGAGGAGAAATGTTTTCCTCAAGGCCTCTTGTGTGGAACTAATGTTAAAAAATCAATTTATAATACATTTACAACACCCCGGAAGCATTCTGAAATTCTTATTATTTATTTTTGGGGTGTTATGCCGTGTTGCGCTACTTCCTTCTTTAGCCAACTTTTTGGACAGCGTTACAGTGCCCATCATCAGGGCAGATGAGCACGAAATATATATGTACAAAAATACTTTTGGCCGCGAAAACCTAAAATCTCACCTCAGTCATCAAAACTCTCAAAACAAAAAAATCCCCAGGACCAGATTCAATCTCAAACAAAATTCTAAAATGCCTCCCCTCCAAGGGCATCTGCGCCCTCACAGCCATCAGCAACGCGTCCTTCAGACTTCGCATTTTTCCCCAAGACTACAAAACCGCCGACGTCATTCTCATCCCCAAACCTGGCAAAGACCCCCTTCAGGCCGAAAACCACCGACCAATCAGCCTACTCCCCTGTACAGGCAAAATCCTAGAAAAATTAATCCTCGCCAGACTGAAAAAAATAGTCGACGCCCTCCAAATCATCCCCGACTGCCAACACGGCTTTCGATCGGGCCACTCTACTCTCCACCAACTCTTGCGGGTGGTCGAAGAAATTACCAACGCCTTCAATAACAACCAGTGCACGGTAGTCCTCTCCCTAGACGTCCAAAAGGCTTTCGACAAAGTCTGGCACGAAGGCCTCATCTACAAAATGTTCCTCCTAGGGATTCCCCTCCAAATGATCCAACTCCTAGGAAATTTCCTCACTAATCGTAAATTCAGAATCAAACTCGACGGCATTTTTTCAACCATCAGATCAATCACAGCAGGAGTCCCTCAGGGATCCATTCTCTCACCAGCCCTCTTCAACATCTACCTAAGCGATATCCCCCGCCCCAGCATCCAAAACTTTCGCACAAAAATAGGAAAATTCGCGGACGACACTGAAGTCATGTCCACTTCAGTAAGTCCACTCACCGCCACCCGTCGAGTTCAATCCCACACCTCCGAATGCGAAATCTTCTTCAAAGAATGGAGAATTAGCATCAACCCATCCAAGAGCGCAGCCTGCGTCTTTTCCCGCAAAAATTCCATCCGAAGGCCACCCAACATCCAGCTGTTCGGTCAAAACGTCCCCTGGGTAAAAAACATCAAATACCTCGGCGTAACCCTCGACAGTAGACTCACGTGGAAAAAACACACCCAAGAAATCCTAGCCTCCGCTAACAAAACATACGCAGCCCTCTATCCCATGCTATGTAAAAGAAACAAAAAACTCTCTCCTAAAAATAAACTCCTAATATACAAAACTACAATAAGACCCAAATTAACCTATGCCAGCCCCATCTGGGGAAACACTTCAAATTCCAACATGAACAAACTTCAAACTTTCCAAAACAAAGTCATCCGTACAGCCCTGGGCGCCCCCAAGTGGTTGAGGGTTTCCCAACTACACAACGACTCAGAAGTCCCATTATTGAAAAACCACATCGTAAGCCTCGCGGAAACTTTCTATGCGGGAATCCCCACCCACGACAACGCGTCCATAAACTGTCTCACCCAGTACGACATTAGCGAAAAAACAAAACATAAGAAACCCAAACAAATCCTCCGAAAAATCCCTCCCCCCATATTGCAGCCATGTACCCCCCTTGCAAATAACAATTAAAAAACACGAATAAATTCATTTTTCCTACAAACATAATTTTTTAAATTATAAACTCATGATGAAAGAGAAAGGGGCCTTTTTTGGCCCGGAGCTCTGTATGCCAGTATATTCAAAAGTTCAAAAAAAACCTAAAATCATTCGGAAATTCCTTTAAATTTCAATGATGCGTTGGGATTTGTAGGTAAAAATAATTTAGATTGAAGGGTTAACTATTGAATATTGATTTATAAATTCTGCATATGACCAAAGTCAATAAAACTTATATATTAAAAAATTCAGCATTTGTTGATCCTTATGAATAAATTTTTTAAAACCACAATATTTTTCACTGGAATTCCTTATTGCAGATCCTTTACAGTACTGTTATCTAAATTAGCGTGGCATCGAGGTGACTTAACCCCCCCCCCCTCATTCCGGCGTTATAACTCATGCAGTTATTTACGACGCGGTTTTTTTTATCATTTTTTTCTTCCAGGAATTTTGCCAAAACACGTCGTGTTGGTGAGTGGCCTCTGTATATTTATAGTCGTCGGTTGTCTTACAGTGAAAGCACCGACACCACTAAATGGATGTTCCCCAGAATTTTTTTGAAAATGAATAGGTAGTCATTTTTAAACCAGTGCTAGCAGAATTTTAGGAAACCATTAGAACCATTTCAAAATAAAAAGTAAAGTAAATTTAAAAAAAAATTCATGGCTTACCCCAAAAAATAAGCTTAAAAACAAAAATAGACTTGGCGAATCTATGCAAGCAGATTGGAGAATTCCTCAAGGAACAGTTCTGAGTCCTGTTTTATTTATCTTATTTGTGTATATGTGAATGCTTACATTTCTGACAAAATTGGTAAAATGTTATAGTTTTTTTTTATGTGAATACCGCACAAGAGTCCCAACTGCTCCCTATCGTGTGGAGAGAGTGATATATGGCAACCCCAATGGCATCCCCAATGGCATCCCCAATTGTGAAGCTGAAAGTAGTGGGGAGGGGAAGGTCTCGGGGAAGAGGAATGTGAGGAAGCACCTGGCTATTCAGATCTGGTCACCAAACACAGCTAAAGCCATTTCAAGTAACCTATTTTATTTATCATATTTACATTTATGTGAATGCTTACATTTCCGACAAAAATGGTAAAATTATACAGTTTTTAATGTGAATACCGCACAGAAGCCCCAACAGCTCCCAATCGTGTGAAAATGATATATGGCATTCCCAATTGGGGTATGTACAGGGCTGGGCAAAATACATGCTATGCTGTAATTAAAATACAAATTACAAAATACTTTTTTGCATGTATTTAAAAAACGAAATACAAAATACTTTCAAGTCGTGTATTTGAAATACAAAATACAGTATTTTAACCATTTTTTAATTTCGAATACAAATTACAAAATACATTTGGTTTTGGTAAGTGCCTTTATCTAAGGGTGCGTTTCCATGGAAGCAAAGCTAAGCAGAGTGAAACAGAGATGTGCAAAAATTAACCAATCATATTGCTCGGAAGACACATCTCATCTCCGCTCCACTTGCAAAGTTTTGTGGTTTTGATGGAATTTGATCATCCATTATCAATTATAAATTAACTCACGTCCTCATGAATAAATACCGCGAAACGATGAAAACGACATTTGACAAGGCACTTGATTTGACGTACAGTGTTGACAACTCTAAATATTAACATAATATATTGCTCTGGATTCTAGCGTTTTTAGTCTATGTATTATTTTTATCAGCTCATTTTACATTATCATTATTAAGATTGTTAAATGTATTTGAAAATGTATTTTGCCATAAGTATTTGAAATACAAATTACAAAATACCTCTGCATCAGGTTATTGAAATACCAATTACAAAATACATTTTTAGGAAGTAATTGAAATACAAATACAAAATACGTATTTGTATTTCAAATACGTTTTTCAATTACTGCCCAGCCCTGGGTATGTATGAGGCTGAAAGTATTGGGAAAGGGAAGGAGATGCGGAAGAGGAAAGTGGGGAAGCATCTGGCTATTCATTTCTGGTCACCGATGAAACTTCTGAATGGTGGCCTTACACCAGGGTGATACTGAGAGTATCTTCCACTCTAGAACGTGCCGCAAATAAACTGTATATTATTTTTAATGAATTATTTGTGAAATAACACTAATTAATCAAATGAAATTTATTTGCCCACGCCATCGGATTACAAATCAGGAGCCTTAGCCCTAGAACACGCCGACCGTTAAAAATAGGAGTATAAATATATAGAAGCAAGAATACAGTTGATCAGTTTGTCTTAAATTTGAGCGAGGATTGTCTTGCATAGCGAGGATACGGACTGACTGATATACGTTGTGACGTTTGTTGGTCAATTAAACAAGGGTGACAAATACTTATTTACAAAGCCAGACAAATTAAATATTAGATGACTCAGTGATTTCTAGATTGTAAACCAAAACTGAAACAGAAAGACGTTAATGTCTCTCAGAGGTAATTACGCACTAATCTCAGAACATAGCTAGTAATTGGTCAATTAGTGCCACACGTCGCAAAAGATAGATGCATTCGCCAAGCTTGTGATGCAATTATATTAGATTTATTAATCAAGCTTATCTCAATTATTAAAAAAATCTCTCATACTGAAGGGTTATTCTTTATCTTTTGTTTACGTTACGAGACAACCCGTAAATGGCCGAGTGTGCGCCGGCGCACAAGCAAAAACTTCAATTATTTTTATTTTTAAATGCGATTTCAACCCTTATGTATACAGAAACTGTATGAAGGATAAGGTCAGAATCGCTTGGGTGATTCTCTTTCTAGATGTAACAGGTACCCGAAATACGCCTAGCCACGTGGTATAATTTGTATTAAATTTTTTATGGCGTCAGAGCATTAGTTCTGACGTTATTGGCTAGCGTGTGGCGCCTGCAGCGAGCTGAAGTTTTTTTACAAAATGTCAACCGAATTGGTTCACGCGAGAGTCGTTATTTTAGCTGCTACTGTCACTAGCAATTGACAGTTTTGTGTGTCATCGTGACAGTCTCACTCGCCGATTCACCCGCTTTTATACTTATCGGCTAATAGCTTGTAAACTCGCTCTATATAATTCAGGCTAAATCAAAATTAGTAGATTTGATAGTTTATTTGATGGTTAATGTTATGTCAAATTCTTATTGCTTTTTGTCACAATTCATAGAAGATATGATTATTTGTCAAAATTTTAAGAAAATATTTTAGACTTCAAAGAAATTCTATAAAATTCTTGTTTTATACCAAAAACTAATTCTAAGTGATGTTTTGATTTGATTCCAAAATATTGATATATAAATACATTTGATGTGAATTTCTTTTGAATTAACTGTAGGAGTACCATAAACAAATTTTATTGTGCACGTCATTTCCTGGACGTGGGTTTAAGTTATTTGAGGAAAATATTATGAATGGTAGATGTTTTGAAAAGTGCGATTCAGTTTGTGTTTTTTTTGTGAATACCGAACAAGAATTCCAAGTGCTCCCGTTTGAAGCCATTGAGACTACGGCATCCCCAATTGGGGTGTGTTCTGTGGCTGAATGTAGTGGGGAGGGGAAGGAGATGAGGGAGAGGAGGGCGGGGTAGTAATTATGAATGGTGGTCTTACACCAGGGCTACGCTGAGAGTAAACCTTCACTTTAAAACGTGCAGCAAAATAAACAATATATATTATTTTTAATCAATAAATTGTGAAATAACACACGTTACTCTATCAAAAATTTATTGAATGTATTTGAACTCGCGACCTGTTACATAAAAGTATTTGTAACAAGCTGTGTACCCCCTTATACACACTTTATTAATGGTCTCGGTGTGTGGCACTTCTAGTGCTTGCCCATCGACATTTGGGCATTGGTTATACTGCGAGCCCTGCAATATTTTGGAATGCAAGAGTTGTTAATCCTGCACAGATTCAAATCAGCAGATTTGAAAAAAAAGGCAGTCATTCTTTGTGCAACAGCCGAGAGCTTTGGGCGGTCCTCTCGACCGTGAGTCCTGCTCTTTTCACGATGTGAGATTCGTTCCACAAAAGAAGATTTCATCATGCTTCATTTCAACTTACCACGGTATAAACATGAACTATTTAAACCCAAGCAAGCCCTTTGCTAGACAGCCTTAGTTTTTGTAAGGATGTCTGGATATTTTTGTTGTAATATATTTTTTGTATTTAAAATACCTTCTTTTCTTGAAAATCATTATCCTACTTCTTACATCTGACATGCGAGTCATTTTTGCTTATAGTAATCTACCTTGTACATTGTTGCCACCTCATCCCAGGTAACAGACCTTCGGATCGCTAGTCAAGAGCCTTACCCCTCGACCACGGAGGCCGTCATCTACTTTTTTACTTATCATTCATGTCACGTAGTGCTATATCTGTCACCAAATGATCCATCTTCATAAAACTCGTTCTATCTCATTTTCTATCACTGTTCAGACGTGAAATAAAACAGATTTAGAAAAAGACAACAATAAAGTTGTTGTTCGCATTTAAAAGTTAACTACAGTGGTTCCCGTATAATTTTTTAAAGCAGAAAACCAAAAATTGTTGAACAATTATTTTGCGTAAAACGAAAAAAAGAGAAGTGACAAAAACCTTTATAATATGTTTGACTTACTTTAGAGTAAATGTGTTTTACGGTTTTGTATAAAGTGGTTTTTAAATAAAATTTACAAGAAAAAAATTGGTTGTCTGTAAAGTCGGTTTACGAACGATAATTTTACGCGATAACGTCACGAGCCGAACGCTTAAGCCGAACGCTTAGGCCGATCGTGCCTCTCTATCGCTTGTTCCGCGCTCTCGCTAAACGCTTAGGCCGAACGCTTGTTCCGCACCCTCGCTTGTACGCCCGGCTCAGGCGGAACGTGACATCGTGACATCGTGACATCGTGACATCGTGATATCGTGACAGCGTGAAAGCGTGACAGCGTGACAATGACTCATGCTTTTTCGTGAATGCGGCCGGCGTTCATCGATTTATAAGACGTTATCACGTCAAAAAAACACCGACACGCAATTTAAAAAAGTATTTATTTTTTATTGTGTATGTCCGTTTGTAATATTCAAATCTGAAATTTTAATAGATTTTACCTGTGAAGGCAATACTATGGTATAAAATTATAATTCAGCATATATTTACCCCGCAGCATAAAGAGAAACTAGATCATAAATATAGCACTAGATTCACGCGTAACGACGGGTTAATAGTTCCGAAATTTAATAATAAGTACGGACAGAGAACGTTTGAATACAACATACCGAAGATATTTAATTTATTACCTGACAATATTAAGCAACATAATTCTATGAATAAGGTTAAATATATATTGAAAAATTGGTTATTGGAAAAAGAATATTTATTTTGATGCTTGATACTTGATAAAATTTATAAAAAAATGTTTAAGCTGTAGATAAAAGATGTAAATTATAACTTTAAATATATTTGTAAGTAATTATAAGCACCTGCTGTCAAGCCAATTGCAATTGGCTTAGCGGGACTGGATTGTTGATATATAAAATAAATAAATAAAAAAAAAAATAAAAAAGTGTATTTCATCTGCTTTCAATCGTTCGGATGTTTACTGGAAATTAATATGGTGGATAAGATGGAAATTAATACTTACTGTGAAGGGCGGCTGCTCTTTCTTGTAAGTCTTGAAGTCTTCCTTCTTGCCCCGCCACACCTCTCCTGAAAATATCACAAATAAAATAATATTTAAAATCTTTAATATTCTTTTTAATTGAAAAAGAAGATAACACTTATATTCTAAATGAAAATATTAAAGAAAACAAGACACAGAAAAATAGAAAAAGACAATGGTCGCAACTGGGACTCGAACCCAGACCTCTCGTCTAACCAGGACGTGCGCGTTATCCAATTTCGCTATTGCCACCTTCTGTCAAACCGTCATATTTGTCTCATATTTCAAATATTTAGAATCAACAATATAATCTTCAACTTAGTTCTTTTTTCCATATTATGGGAAACTACTATTTTTATTGGAACAATCATTCTAAGAATTGGTTTGTAACCTGAATAGCGTCTCGGATAAATGTATCCGAATTTATTCATATGGGACTATTGACTTAATGAAAGTCTAAATGAATATTCAATTTTTTATAAGAAAAACTCACTTTTTATAATTTTTGAAGGTTATTCCCATCAACGTAATATATCATTGAAGAAGAAGATAACACTTATAATCTAAATGAAAATATGAAAGAAAACAAGACACAGAAAAATAGAAAAGACAATGGTCGCAACTGGGACTCGAACCCAGACCTCTCATCTAACCGGGACGTGCGAGTTATCCAATAAATATATTAGGCTGGCATTCGTAATTTTTTTCCCGTAATTTGCTCGTGTAAGTGAATTATGGCCAAATTACCAATGTAAACGACACCAAAAGTCACTTAACGTAATTTAAAGCATGTTACAGAACTTCTTCTCCCGGAAGTTTTTTGACAGGTCTAATCGCGTCCGCGCGAAATTACAGCCTTCTCACAGCTTATAAAATCAATTTGATAAGCTGAGGGACTTTTTGTAAGAAATAGTACCAAAATGCGCCGTTGCGAAATGTCAAAAACCAAAAGACATTTGTTTTTATTGGATTTTTTTCTTATAAAACTAGTATTTATTTCCACTTTTTTGAGTTTTCTGAAAATGAGCATCCTTCTATTCAATTATCGGTCCAAACCTTTCTAATCTCAATGTTTCTGTTTTTTAAATTACGTATTTGAATACGAAGTCGGTTGCAGTCGGCAGCTGTCAGGTAGCTGTCATTCGAATAAAATGAAAGAAATCCATTAATTTTCGCCTTTGACGGCACAAAAGTGCGTGGAGAATTGTTTAATTAAAGCCAAAATCTATTTCAGCACTTTATTTGGTCCTTTTCGTCTTTATTGACAAAATCGCGTAAATTTGACAGTAGCATGTCGTTGTTGAAAGGAAGCCATCTTACCGCAAATACATTTACAGATGTAAACGGTCGCATGAGCAGTTACACAGGTCGAACTTCCGAAAAACTTCGCTCCTGGGAGTGACCTGTCAAAATATTACGTAATCCGTAATTTTTAATTACGAGTGTAAAGCTAGCCTTACGTTGATGGGAATAACCTTGAAAAGTTATAGAAAGAGAATTTCTCTTATAAAATGGAATTTTTCTTTTTAATTTTTATTTATTTAATATTTGTATGTTTTTACAATAATTGTATGTTTTGTATAATACAGTGTTATAAGGAATATTAAAATAGCCTCTTCTCACCATAAAGAGACAAGTGTTTGGTGAGGGAATTCATGCTCAATTATGTGAAGTAAATAATAACAAATAATTAAAAATAATAACAAAAATAGTAAGAAAAAATCAAATTTTTTCAACAATGATTTTAAGATTTAAAAGAAATAATAATAAGTATGAACTCTTACAGTAGTTTCAGGTAATTTTTCAATTTAAGCTGGAATTCATAATTATTTTCGATAATTTTTAGATTTAACGGGAGGTTGTTCAAATAGTTTAGGGTTGTTCTTCTTTTTAACCAACATAAAGTTGTTTCCACCAGTTAGTGGAGAAAAATTCAACAGAATTACCAATATTATTATTTTATAATTACTTTAAAATCTACTGTACTAAAGACTTAACGACTGTGCGTTTCAAAAAAATATGTGTTTATATTTTTGTAGTAAAAATTACGTGGCAGAGTTGTAACGCCTCGTGATAGAAGTGTATTTCATACAAATCACAGCTGCCTTCTGCCACCTCGAATTGCGTGTATTCTATAATGTTACAAAAAATGATATGACGACATAAAATTTAAAACAATTTTTAAACTCCAAAAGATATAACCTAGCAAGTAACAGCGGTTATTATTTTTAATAATGTTTAATAAAATATTTTTAAAAATCTCCAAATCCTGTCTCCTAGAATTTTTATGTCGTACGACAACTCTGTCACGTGGATTGTCATTTAAAATAGTTATACACGAAGTTATTGATTGTCACCCCCAATCGGCATTTTAGGCCTTCTTCCCTCCTTGCTACAATTTCCCCTCTGAGATCCAGAGAGATTAATTTATAGTAAAAACAAAATGTGACGGAGTGGTGAAAATGTGACAGAGTGGTAAAAGTTATGTAGGTTAAAAAGAAGAACAAGCTGTTATCCCTAGATGGAGATAAATAGTTTAGAATAGAATGTGCTTCATATTAAATTTTGGGATTTTAATATTTTTTCTGAAATCTTGCTGATATATTGATTTGTAAGTTATTTAGATATATTTTTTTGAAAATTTGTTGTATTGAACATTTTTTTTCTTTATTTTGTACATTGAATTTTGAAAAGATATTTTCAGTAAAACATGTAGATGGTTTTTTCAGGATAACCGTAATTATCAATCTTTGAAATGTTTTGATAGGATTTAAAATTACATAATATATTTTATTTTATTTTTACATGAGCTCCACACAGAAGGCCCTGAGGAAAATTATTTCCCTCAGGGCCTATGTCATCTTTGGGGATGCTGTGTGGAGGTTTTTTTCAAGGAAAGGAAGGGGAGGAGAGTTCTGGGAAGGAAAAGGGTTTAGGGGTGGGTAGGAATCTGGGGTTCAGTGTGCCTTGGTCATCCGCCTCCAAGACCTAGAAAAACCTCATCCCGTGAACCCGGGCACCCCTGCTAAATCACCAAACGTAGCGAACCACTTGGGGTGACCTATGGCAGAAGTGTTGGTTATCCAATAAAGGTTCCCGGGGTGGCGGTACCCATTCCCGCCTCCTCATATGTTATTCCCCAGCCTATTATACCGTATAGTAATATAGATTGAACAATTCTATTGTAGGTACATACAGTTTATAGATGTATACAGTTTACAAAGATAATAATTATATTTTGTATGTACATTTGGGGAGTCAAGAACATCAATTTTAAAATGTGAGAAGAAATAGAGCAAAGTCTAATTTTTTTCCTCATAAGTGAAGAAATTTCTGTTTTGGAAATATGGGGGAATTGTTGAAACCACGGTTTTGATGGGAAAGTCCTTTGTATTGAGGCCTTGTAATGTGCCAATACTTTGTCTAAACATTGCGAGATCTATCTCGCAATGGATGGAAAAAATGTCAAGTAGACAGTGTTGGATGCTCCTTGTTTTGTCTAGGAATCCGCAATATCGTTTCTCACGATGCCAACATGTCCAGAAAACCAAATCAGAGTTACATTTTTTCCAGGGCTTTCAATGGAGACTAACATCACTCGAATAAGGCATACAAAGTGATCATCAGGATGAAGAAGAGGACTTTATTTAAGTTTTTGCAGAAAACTTAGAGAGTCAGACAAAACAAGGGAATGTTCATAATTATTTTTAATTTATATATTTGAGAGATTCAATTATTGCAATGCACTCGGTTTATAATAATGAAAATTGGTTTGAAATTGAATTAAATATTCTGTCATTAGAATTATTGTGGTAAACGTTAACACCTATACCACAGTTAGGAGAGTCCAGAGATTTGGAGCCATCAGTAAATAAAAAAGAAGAGTAGGGCCATTCGGATGAAATAATGTCATTGAAAATATTATTGACACTACGGACTGAATGACTTTTAAGGATGCCAATTCTTTCTAAAATAATTGTTGGGGACAGGATGATGTGACTATATATTAAATTTGTGTACAGGAAGATCATTTTAAACTAGCAAAGGAATTGAGAACACATCGACGTGAGTGAGAATCAGATGATATTTTCCACTCAGCCACTAACTCATGACTTGAAAAATACAACGTCTTAATTACGCATCGTACGGAGTGACGATATTTCTCAGAGAGCTTTCAGGAAGTCCACCAGGAAGCGTACAAATCTGAAATCTCTGCCCACATTTCCAAGAAATATAGTCTTGGCGAGATCATTCTGAAACATGTTCCCAAATTCCTGATTTTTTCACAATTGTTGCTGCCGGGTACACCGACAAACAAAGAAATGAATTCAACACCTTTGTCAACAGCACACAGTTATGGTCGTTTCCCTGACAGAAATATCCACCAGACTTCAAAACAAGTACACACACTTAAAAATAATCACCCAGACATTAAAAGCTCGTTCACACACAGCTACAAAACCGCGAGCAGATATCTATTGAACTGCAAGCGCTTACCTTTTACCTGTAACTTCACACGACTCTATCAAATATTCCTTCCTATGATGAATTAGGGAGCGGCAACGAAATGCACATTTTTTGTACTGAATCTGTCAACTTGACATCTGTCATCCACTGGTCTGGGTAGCTCCGTAATTAAAATGACCCCCTCTCCTGTTTTCGTCGGAGAGGGGGACGCTTAACTTTTCGTATATCGCGTCTGGAGCGGTTTCGTCGTTAGATGTATATTGTCTGTGGTTGATCTGTGCATAAATCGCTTTGGTGTGAACTTGTTGTGAACGGTCTGAAGGGATTGAATGGAGAGCGTTATTTGGCGTGCGATGATCTTTTATATTTTATGGCTTTGTGTGAACGAGCTTTTATGGTTTTACAGAATATTTTAAATTGTATAAATTTTTTTATAAAAGGGTTACAAATTATTTATTTTAATTGTTCTACATTATTCTTCTATGGCGATTGAGCACTTTTATTTTTACCGTGATGATCCACGTTACGGTACCGTGACGTCAAAAAAGGCAACAAACCTTATAATGCTGCAGCTCTTTCCGATACATTAAATAATGTTGAGACAAAAGATGAGACTCACAAAATACGCGTGAATATTTCCTCCAATAAACCTACTACTTTTTAATTTGCTTTTCATTTTCTTTATACGTGTGAGAGAGATGTACGATAATGATTGTATGTTTCCTTTGGGGAGGGGGGAGGAGGGGTGATTTTTTCATTTTCGAGTGTTGGTATTTAGTGTGTAAGAAAAAGCTGCAGCATTACATGTTTAACGCATTGACGTTTGAAGTTTTTGAATTTTCGGAATTCACTCACAATTCAATATTATTCTTGTAACTGTATCCTTGTAACTGTATTCCATACTTTCAAAATAATCGTCACGGCTAGTAGTATTGTAGGGGTCTACGGAAACGTCACGGTGCGGTGTGTGAGAGAGATGCAAGAAAATGATCACCTTTTTCCTTTGGAGGAAAAAAACCTACGTACATTGTGTATCTCATCTTTTTTTATTTATTTATTTATTGCACGCCCTAATGGGCTTTTATACTCTTTGTTTATAATTAAAATCTGTTATATCACAGTTATTTTAAATACTTTAAAACTAAAACAATAAAGAAAATATAATAAAATGAAAAAATGTAACAACAATGCATTGGTAAAAATGAAAATAATCACATAAAAGAATTACAAAACAAACATTGCAGATATTATCCAAGATTATTTGTGTCTAGATGTATACAATAATTGGAAAAACAATGTTTATACTGGTTATTCTTAAGACGAAATATATCTCCTAGATCAGAATGTTTATATCCGAGATAGTGAAGTCTCGGAATCGGGGAATTTTGGTAAGAGAGTGTCCTGGTGTTGTTAAAATAAAAGGGTAGCAAATGTCGGCAAGATCTTTTGGGAATGTGGATGTTGATTAATTGAAGTAATTCAGGACAGACAATTTTGTAATGCAGTATTTTATGTAATAATATTAAATCTGTGTTAATTCTTCTTTCTGAACATTTAAATAGGGACATTTTATCCAATAGGTAATTATCCATATCCATACTAATAATAATAATAATAATAATAATTGGACAATTTGTAGAGCGCCGTTTTTGTGAAAAATCACCTCAAGGGCGCTATAATATTATAAATGCGAAACTGCTCGAGTTTGTTTATGACCTTTTCAGGCATTAACCAATAAAAAGACTTTAAAAATTCATTCACCAATAGAAAGCTAAATTATATGCGCAGACTATATGTTGTATATGATGGTAAGCTCTGGCGTTATGAAATTATAAATATTAATATATTATATTTGTTATACGTTTTCTGTCGCTGACAAAAGCGAGTTAATTGCAAATGTCAGAAAAAAATCATTCCCATGGAAACAATGTTGATATATTTGTGGGCTCTAAGCTGGTAGGTACTCAGCCCCCTGGTCAGCTACTGCCCCAGAAAATTCAAATATTAGAATATGTTTTGTTTTTTTTTTGGACAAGCTGGAATAAATGTCAGATAAGAGTTCCTACATTAAAAATATAATTCGTAACGATTATAAAGTCTGAATAATAAATAGTGTAATTTGGTATTATATTGACAAACTTCCAAATATTTAATTAAAAATAAACATCCAAAATGTTTGTAAGCGCATAAATTCCGAACGAATGAACAAAATTGGATAATTCTTTTTTTCTTTGTGAAATTTAGGTGGCAGGCTAGATGTTTGAAAACTGAATGTAAGGGAATGAATGTATGGAATGCGGGAGGGGGTGGGGTGGAGAGGAGGGGGGATAATTGATAAGTTCAACCGCTACAGTAATTTCCCGTAATACCATGCGAGCGAAGCCGCGGGGAATAGCTAGTAATCAATATTTTGTTCAGAAATATGCAATTTGTAGTGTATAAACCTCAGGAACTTATGCTGAATCTTTTTAATGTGTCGGAATGAATATTGTAAAATGGAGACCACAACGTAGAGTTATACTCTAGTTGGCATCTGACAAGGGTATTATGAGCTGCAGCAATATTGCGATAAGGAACTTGTGTTTATTACCGTCACGGTGCCGTAATCGTGAATCGTCACGGTAATAATAAAAGTGCTCATTTCAACCTCTGATATAAAAATAAACTGAGTTTAGTGGGTTGTTATATACGTTTAAGGTTCATGTTTATTTTAATCTTTATTTTTAAGTTTGATTTTTGGAAATCTTTTCCTGTTTACTTTTTAATTGGTTTTTAAAGGTAGATTGTTTATTTTGTGTTTTAATTACAACCGGAATGACGTTATACAATTTTAATCCCGGGAAATTCTGTGTCCTTCGTCCAAAAGTAGTATTATTAATAACCAGTGCCGGATTAGCCCATAAGCAAATTAAGCAATTGCTTAGGGCATTACGTCTTGGGGGCACCAGAAACCGAACCAAAAAAGTTTTTTTGGCGTCATTGATAAATTAAATGTAGAGATGCGAAGAAGGGGAGATATATAAAAAGAAATAGCAGAAAAATTCTCATTCCTGACTAAAATATCCGATGTCAATAAAATTATGTGTCTCGATCAAGCTTCAGAATACAGTCAGCATTTTAGATATTTATGAAACACATATCCACAAGACCTTAACCTTTTCTTCCCGGAAAGAAAAAAATCACACGTGATCCGAAGGGGGGTCATTCGGGGACCCCAATTTGTTTTGCTTATTAAAGGGTGTTAACGACAGAATTTTTTGTAATTTGTTTTGATAATAATTAGAGGGAAGTATATTCATTGTATTTCAGTAGTCATTTTCAAAATCGTTTGATAAATAAAGTCATAATTAATATTCTAATGAATTTAGACCATAACGTATATTTTTCCATAGAAAACAGAGAAGGCGGGCCGATAGCCAACATAACTCCATGTTTCCGAATGTTAACTGGCGATTGGCGCGTAGCGGAAACGATCCAGACCGAATGATCTTTGACCGGCAAGCGAACATTATAGCATTGTAAAAAGAGCAAACGAGATGCGCAGTGTAAACAAACGGGATCTAGTCCTTTCAACTAACAACTTAGAAATTACTTGCTATCGCTTAGAATCGTCCCGATACTTCCAGTAGATGGGTACGGGGTAACGCCCGAACAGAGGGGAAGGGGGGCGGGCGGGACAGATTCTTGACCGTAATTTGATAGAAATTATTTAATATTAAGAAAAGTAGTAATGCGATATTAATTTTTTTAATGCAGATCGATAACCAAATATTTTTTCTAGGATTACCTAAATTATTGAGTGAGTGGTTTAAAAACCAACAGATACAGCGTAAAACTCTCGTTAGTGTAAGTGCGTTCCCTGGTCCGGTACGGAAGTGTTAATACCGATTTAGGAACCGAAATTCAACAGTTTCGTTCATAAAAACAGTTTCAGTGATTTGCCTAAAATACGCAGTCCTAATATGGACACAGCTCTGCATATATTTTTATGCCTGATGATATCAAACTGCACAGCGGAACAATCTTTTTCGAAATTGAAAATAATAAAAAATGAAAGTAGAAATACGATGCCGCAGGAAAGGCTCGATGCATTGTCTATCTTTTATAGTCAGATATGCTATAAATGTTGGACTTATTATATATTGTTTTCCGCGAATTTAATGTCCGAAAAAGTCGGAGGTCTCATTTCAGTAAATAAATAAAAAATGCTTTGGTTTTAATTGTAATACCTACTCTACGTATCTTTCGTCCGTCATAAATTAACAAATAAAGATTATTACGTGACCTCGGTGTTATTTTGGACTCTAAACTTACCTTTGAAAAGCACTTTGATAACATTGTCACTAAAGCAACAAAAAGTCTGGGTTTCGTACTGAGAACATGCAAATTTTTCAAAAACACTAAGACTTATCTGATTCTCTACAATTCACATGTTCGTCCTCACCTGGAATACTGTTCACAGGCTTGGAACCCGCGCTATATTGTTTATGTTAACAGGTTAGAAAGAGTTCAGGAGCGATTTCTCAAATTCCTCAATTTTAAATCATTCAACATATACAACTCTTACGACGAAATCGAGAAACATTTTCGAATCACAAAACTACTCAACAGGAGGCTTGTCGCTGATCAGATGCTCCTGTACAAAATTATTAACTCAAAAGTTGACTGCCCGGATTTGCTAAACAAAATAAATTTCCACACGTCCATTCGATATAGTAGACAAAATACCCTTTTCTGTATTGATAGATGCAACACCAATTCCAATCAACATGAATTTATACAAAGGACATGTAACTACTATAACAACAAATTTGCAAATATAGACACACATGCTGACGTATTTACTGCTAGTTACTGTCGCTACAGAACTTCACTGTATAACACTAGGTGCGAATAACACATCTATATATCTAATATTTTTATATTACTTGCGTGGCAACTTTCCCTTATCCCTCTCCTCCCCTTACCCTTCCCAACCCAAATCCCTATTTTGCAGTCTATTTCAGTTATAATCACACTTATTTTAATGTTGTGTATTAGTTTACCATTTGTTGAATTCACATTTGTACTCTTATTATTTTTTTAAATATTCTAGTTTATATTCAGTTAGTCTTGTTTCTAAATACCTTTTTTTTTTTTACATGAGCTCCACACAGGAGGCCCTGAGGAAAATAATTTTCCACAGGGCCTATGTCATCTTTGGGGATGCTGTGGGGAGGGTTTTTTTAAGGAAGTTTAAGGGTTTTAAGGTTTAAGGAAAGGAGTTTAAGGAGTGGGTAGGAAGGAAAGGGGTTTAAGGGGTGGGTAGGAAGGAAAGGGGTTTAAGGGGTGGGTAGGAATCTGGGGTTCAGTGTGTCCTGGTCATCCACCTTCGAGACCTAGACAAACTTCACCCCATGAACCCGGGCACCCCTGCTAAATCACCAAACGTAGCGAACCACTTGGGGTGACCTATGGCAGAGGTGTTGGTTATCCAATAAAGGTTCCCGGGGCGGCGGTACCCATTCCCGCCTCCCAAATTGTACCTATCGGGGCGGCGGTACCCATTCCCGCCTCCCAAATTGCACCTATCTGTGAACATTAATAATTGGTCTGTTTTTTTATCATCATCTTATGTTTATTGTATTACTAAGACTGTTAATGTTCCTTAAATAAATAAATAAATATTTTAAGGTCTTTCATAATTATTGTTATTGTAATGATCTCTCTTCATGTTTTAAATACGTAATTATTTTTAAAGACCGATACTAGATTACTTGTGGATAGGGGGCCCACAGGCGTGAATTGCTTAGGGCATCAAGTAGTCTTAATCCGGCACTGTTAATAACTTATGTGTGTAAGGATAAACAAACCAGGCAATTTAATGATTTTCTGAGGATTCTAAATCCTAAAAGAAGTAACTTATCAAAAAAGCAAAACATACCAATACGCTAGTGATCGACATCATCACAGAGAGGAAATTGGAGAATACGTGTGTATGTGAAATGCGTATACAAAATGCCGTCCGGTTTCCTCTTGATAATATAAATCCATAATATACTAATTTTTATAAATGCGAAACTGCTCGAGTTTGTTTGTTACGCTTTCACGCATAAAACAATAAAACGAATTTAAAAATTCTTTCACCAATAGATAGCTAAATTATATGCGAGGACTATAGGCAGTATATAAATGTAAGCTCTGGCGTAATGAAATTATAAATATTAATATATTATATTTGTTATACGTTTTCTGTCGCTAACAAAAGCGAGTTATTGCAAACGTCGGAAAACAAATCGTTGCCATGGAAACGATGTTGATATATTTGTGGGCTCTTTGCCGGTAGGTACTCAACCCCCCACCCACTGGTTGACTGTTGCTCCAGAAAATTGAAATATTAGAATATGTTTTTTTTTTGGACAAGCTTGTTTTGGAATAAATGTCAAATGAGAGTTCCTACATTAAAAATATAATTACTAACGATTATAAAGACTGTATAATAAATAGTTTTTTTTTTTTTTTTAATATTTACAACCTTCCACATATTTAATTAAAAATAAATCTCCGAAATGTTTGTACGCGCATAACTTCCAAACGACTGCACCAAATTGGATATTTTTTTTTTACTACTGGTGAGCTCTGGCATTATGAAATTTAGGTGATACGCGAGCTGTTTGAAAACTGAATATACCGGAAATGAATGTATGGAATGCGAGAGGGGGGAAGGGGAGGAGGGGGGATAATTGATAAGTGCGAGCTAGCGCTGTAGCCAGTAATTTTTATGTAGGATTTTTATGAGGGAAACAATTATACCAAGTCAGTGGACATCTTCAATTTATCTTTGAATAAATATAAAATATTGTTATTGAGGCAGTTCAGTTATGTACAAGAAAATGTTTTTTCTATGCTATATATGTAAAAGCCCCGAAAAAGGGCGTTTATTTATAAATAAATAAATAAATTTCCCTCTAATGAGTGATGCCGCGGGCAAAAGCAAGTGATAATATAAATAAGTAACTAAATAACGTTTGAATTTCTGTGGAACAACCCAGTATTTCTCTACGTATAAAGAAGTACCAAGAGAGTTCGTCTTTGTCACCAAAAGCGCACAAACATTTGGTAGTAATAATAGATTGCCAAGAATTTCAGAAGGAGAACAAAGAAATCATTGCAGGAGGGTAATGATCTTGATTTTACGGAATATAATTTGAGAGAGACCAAAGAGGAATGATTGCCAGATATAATTAAAGCAGGTGATGAATAAATAAACAAGAAATATTAAAGAAAATGCGCGCAAGGAGTTCTCAGAAATGTGTGGGAGGGAATTTTTTGACAAAAATGTTCTCTCAATATTTGATCGTTCCTGAAAACATTTGTACAACTGAGACGGTCGATAGAACACGTAGCAAGAATGGAAGAAAGGGACAATGAAATTGACAAGTTTATGATATGGGATCGAAAGGCGATGATTTTGTACCGATTTTCCGAGCACGGCCGCACTGTTGATAGCCAGACCGATATCAACGGGAAATAAACAAGAAATCGATCTACGATGGCAACGCTGGCAGATCTGCCTACGGATTCACATTCCTAAATGATCTACGCGACAACTTTAATTAAAACAATTTTTTTCAATGTATATATTCTTTCTTTAAATAAATAAATAAAAATTAAAAATACTAATAAATTAACAATTTAGAATTGAAATACTAACTTTAAAATGAATTGGCGTTTCACGTCTACTTTTTCTGAGGAGTAATTGAAGTTAATTAGTTAATGAGATGTTTAGTCATATTTCAATCATGTTCGTTGCTTCAAGATCAAACGAAATAAATTGATCGCGTTTTAGAAGAATTATTTAAGTCTTCGGATAGTAAACGATTTCTTTCAATTCCAAGAGCTTCATTGGTTTTATAAGTCAGCTTTTTTGCATAACGAACAACATTTGTTGGGGTGAGGTTTGTCTAGGTCTTGGCGGCCGATGTGTCTGCCCACCTGCTGCGTGGCGGGCCGGATCGAGAGAGACTGGGTGAGGATCCTTTTTGACGTTTCCATCCAAATTCCCGCGATCCATCGTCTTGCACCACAGCTAAAGGGTTGGATTCATACGTCCGTCACTCCTAGACACACTGACCCCCAGATTCCAACCCATCCCTTGTACCCATTTCCGTCCCAAAATGTCTTCTTCTTCTTTTCCTAAAAAAAAAACCCTCAACATAGTAGCCCCTGAGATGACATAGGCCATGAGAAAAAATATTTTCCTCAATAATGTAAAAACAAACAAAAAATAGTTAATGAGATCTGTAGTCATATTTCAACCAATTTCGTTTTTTCAAGATCGAACAGAATAAATTGATCGCATCTTGGATGAATTATTTAAGTCTATGGATTGCGTTTATGATTTCTTTCAATTCTAAGAGCTTCGTTAGTTTAACTCCATTCATGAATAAGCCAGATATTTTGCAAAACGAACAAAATATTAAAAAATGTTTTCTATATTGACAGCTAATCTGACATCCAGGACGCCAAGCTAAAATTTATCAATCGTCGGTCGGAATATCTGTTAACATTTGTTGACCGTGCTCGCAAATACTGATAACTGACGAATTTAGATTATATCGTATTGATAAAAAGTTTTATCGATCGGCCGTGCTAGACCTCCTGCAAGACAAAGGAGTGTTTTGAGGTCAAAGATTAGGTTGCCGGATGGTTTTATTTTTAAAATTTAAAAATATTTTTAAAATTATTTTATTTTTTACGTTAACTGTAAACCTGAGCCCTTGAGGAAAATGTTTTCCTAACTCAGGAGGGACTTTTTTGAGGAAAGGAAGGAATGTACTTAAGTCTAGAAGAGACCCACTTTGTTGGAAAGAGGAAACACCGAGGCCCAAAAATCATTCCAAAGAAACACCGGTTCTTATGTGAAAAATGTAAAATGTGAACAAACGTTAACGTGATGCACTCTTAGCTTGCGTTGTTAAAAAAAAAATTACAAAATATCAAATATTTTAAGTTAATTTTCACGTTCTTAGAAAGTAGGTACTATACATTCGTTCTGTTATTATTTCAGTTTTATTAAGCAACCGGCCCACGGGCGTAGGCACGGCGGGGCAAGGTGAGGCGTTTGGCCCATCCTGGCTGACCGATGCAGGACCTCTGGGATTGTCGACCGAGTCGCGGATACAAATTTACATCAAATCATAGAATGGTTTTTTTCTTCTTCCATTCATATTCTTTGTATTCATGTAGCCTTAAGCATGAATATGTTGTAGAAGCCTGCTTTACTCGGTATCCACTTTAGATTTTTATTTTTTGCTCCATCCTAAATCAAAACCTGGCTCCGCCTATGAACTGGTCTATGATATAATAACAGGACTTGAATAGAACTTGCACAGAACGTGAAAATTAACTTCAAATATTTGATGAATTGTAAAAATTTTTTGAAACAATGCAAAATCATATGATTTGGCTTTGAAAATTAGATGGCTTAGTTATATTAAATTATAAATGTCCATAGACTAATGCGTCCACAGCATTCACGTTAAAGCATATTTACAGTTACATACAGACACACAACCGAAATTAGTATATTGATTTTAAAAAAACGGAGTGCAATTCACACGCGGTAGAAGGGAAACCTTCAGAAAACTAAAGTAGACAATGTGGGGAGACTACAAAGCACCGCACAAAGAGGACACCGATCTACTATCTCATTCTCTTGCAGGCTAAATCCTACAGATGTATGTGTTTGTCTCTTTTTAGTGTTGCTATTTTTCGTTTCATCGAGTTTCAAATCACAACTGTGCTAAAGAAGTTTTCACTTAAAAAAACAGAGAGTGCAATTCATAGTTCACATGCGGTAGAAGTGAAACCTCTCGGAAACTAAAATAGACAAGAGTGGGGAGGCTACGAAGCACCGCACAAAGAGGAGACCGATTGATTCTCTCGCAGGCTAAATCTTATATGTGTTTGTCCTTATTTTAGTATCGCTATTTTTCGTTTCATCGAGTATCAAATCACTACGTTGCTAAAGAAGTTTTCACTTCAAAAATATTAGTATTAAAGTATAAATGTCCTTAGAAATGTATGCGTCCGCAGAATTCACATTAAACCATAATTACAGACAGACACACAACCGAAATTAGTATTTTGATTAAAAAAAAATTCACTCACTTGAACACGTTAGTGAACCGATCAAACATGTCGATAGAAAGAGACTGACAAGACAAAAATAATGTTTTATTGTTTTTGTTTATCGATCGAAACGTGTTCAGTCCAAAAGCACATGCTACATGAGCGCGTTACTATTTTGGTCGCCAATATAAATGCGTGTTATTTTGATTTGTTGTTCCACGTGACAAAACGATCAATCAATCGTCGATCGACGCATCAATATGGCTATATATAATGTCGGTGAATTCAAAATGCAACACCATTTCTTGTTCACTCTTTGGTTATCTACGGAATTATAGGCTGGGGAGGATCTTGAGGAAGAAATCAATTTATTACATCTAATATGAAAACAATTCAAATGCTAAAATTAACTAACTAACATCAGGCCATTTCTCCGCAGGGGTAGACAGAGAGGACGGACCACCAAACAACTCGGTCTTGGCACACACTCATTGCCTCACTACATTCATACATAGTCTCATACATACTCTTCAATATTCTGACTTTTGACATGGCCCGACTTAAGTATCTGATTCTGCCATGATAGTGCCATGTCTTCCTCGGGCGTCTCCAACTTCTTCTACCATTCACATTTGCGTCATGTATTCTTCTTACATTACTTTCTTCGTTCATTCGCTCTACATGCCCAAACCATCTGAGGGTACCTTTATTAATTTGACTCATTACGCTTATGTCAGCCTAACATTCTTTGCGGATATCCACATTTCTCACACGATAATACATGGTTTTCTTCAAATTTCGTACAAATGTATGTATACGCAACTGTATGTGTGTTCCCAATATCTATGGATTAAAAACATATCATAATCAGTGATACCTTTTATATTTTTGTAATCTTATATTACCTTCAATTTTTGGCTTCTAAGAGCATTTCTTACTCTTTACTTGTTACACTTTTTTTTTAATATATATAACTTTGTATTTTTTATTATTTTTAAGATATCGATCTTATAGTCTATACATTTTTTTGACTGTATTATTTCCTACCTTTTAACTTTTTATTTCAATCTCTAACTTTTCATTTTTATTTTTATTTTATTTTTTTATTAGTATCTATAGCAAAATTTGTACATAATGTATTTATAAATTGTTTTATATTAAGGTATTATAAAGTTTTTTTTTCACAGTCCTCCTCGTAGGGTTTCCTTTATATTCTATTTTACACTTTAGGGTTCACTTTATATTTTATAATTTATGCTTTCACTTTATATTTTCATTTATCTATCTTACTTTTTACTTATTGCTTACTACCTCAACTCTTTTTTACCTTTTGTTTTTATATTAAACTTTAATTTATGTTGTTACTTTCGTTTTGTTATTGTATTGTAATACATATATAATATAATTTATGTTAATGGCACATGTTGTGCCGTATGTTTTTGAAATAAATAAATAAATAAATTTGGTCAAACAATTCGGCTCACCTACGAGTAATTTCATCAACCAAGCACCCTATCTAATTCCTTCGACTCACTTCGAAAGCTAATATCTTGAGAGACAAATTTGGTCCCAGCAGACCGACAAACGTTAAAAAGCGATGCTTCTTGCAATCTTTTGATTGCAGAATAATGAATTTTCTATTTGATAAATGTTTTTGTAGCCCAATTTTGAACCAATAATTTTATCGTGTTTTATTTTTGGTGTATTATGCCAATCTTCATTAACCAACGTTTTGGATAGCGTTACATTATCCATAATCAGGACATATGTGTAACTGTGATGATGGACACTGTAACGCTGTCCCAAACGTTGGCTAAAGAAGGAGGTAGCGCAACTCGGCATTTTGCACCAAAAATCGCTCGTGAAAATCTAAAATCATTCCCAAAATAATTTTGGTTCGGTGTCATTTTTAACATCCACACCCCCCTCTAGATATTGTTGGTCGATTTATAACACGAATGTTAGTGGCTGATTTGAGAATTGCGTCTGGTTTCCAGGCTTTGTGAGGCCAATTTCTCTGCTAGCTAAGTCCTCTACCATTGCACAAGCAATATCTTCCGCTTATAATGCGACAGGAATTTTTAGTAGTCAACAAATTTCACGTCGTCAGAAAACTCCTTTTCTGTTATGGCCGAACCAGACGTACAATTTAAACAGATTTAGATAGAGACAACACCATTTAAGTTTACAATAAACGCCCCATTATAATTTTAAACATTTCTTTTAAACAGAAAACCGTCAAGATTTACCTTTTTTTTTTAAATGGTTGTTTTTATATAAAACTTTTATTAAGCGTTTGTCTAAATAAATTTATGTTTTACTTTCGTACAAATAATAGATTAAAGAATATAACACTATAATTGCCTTCGATACAAATTCGAATGGAAACAAATGTGTAACTGAATTTAGTGTCTCTTTTAGACTTGCCTGAAATTAAATATCGTCATCCCGTTTGAATTTCGTAATCAAGCTGAAACACAGTTTTGTATGGAATTATATGTCAAAGCTAGGCCTACGATTGGATCATAAAGTCAGACGATTTCAAACACGGGTTCTCACAGTAAATGCATTTGTTAGGAGTTAGGAGTAGGCTTGAGAGTTGATCGGTGGTTTGGAGCCAGCACCAAGTGGAGTATTCCCTCGTATTGGAGAAGGTTCAGAAGAAATTTCTGAGATTTTTCCACTGAGGGAGTGTGGCTACTACCTGTGGCTCTCCCCTACGGTCTTTCTCTTGGGCATGCTCGGTATGAACCATCTAAGGGTCAGAAGGGATGTGCTCATTGTAACACATTTCTTCAGACTGATCCGTGGATGGTTCGAAAACTCGACTATCATGGAGAGCATTAATTTTTATTTTCCCAATCGTTATCTCCATCACTGACAACTTAGACAGTTTTATCTCCCGACTTGCAGAACTAAACTAAACTGGAAGCAATCTCCCGAACAGGCCTTCCATTGATATGCTTGGTGTAACTCTAAGTGACCAGCTCAGGTACGGGGGCTCCATCGAGGCCAGAGTTAAGTTAGCCTCTCAGAAACTGAGCGTACTGTACAGGGCCCGCAGATACTTTAATAGTACACAACTGCTAACCCTGTACAAATCGCAAGTGCGCCCCACGGTTGAATTTGGCAGCCACCTCTGGTCTGGAGTCCCAAAATACCTGAAAAAAACCCTCGACTCTGTGCAGAAACGGGCGGTCCGTTTGATAGATTCTCCTAACTTAACAAATGGACTGCAATCTTTAGAGCACAGGCGTCAGGTGGGAATGCTGTCCTTGTTCTACCGGTATTACAATGGAAGATGCTCCGAGGAACTAGCGTCACTGATCCCCTCGGCACCGGTGCATAGTCGGGAAACACGCCAAACACGCGCTCAACATTTGTACACGGTTGACATTAGTCACATGAGAACGGGTCGTTTCTACGACTCGTTCTTGAGTTCAACAGCCCGGCTGTGGAACGATTTGCCGACTTCTGTGTTTCCTCCCTCCTACAATATGGGTCTCTTCAAGACCCATGTTCACTCCTTCCTCTCCTCAACAGCACCCTCCACACAGCATCTTCAAAGATGACATAGGCCCTGAGGGAAATTATTTCCCTCAGGGCCTCCTGTGTGGAGTTAACATAAAAAAAAAAAAACTAACTTGCCGATGGTTATGCCAGTCGGGAGAGCTGTCTTGTTGTCAAATAGAATCAATTCGAATATCAACAATGAAATACAATTTGGACGGCTAGCATTGTTGCTGTTAGTTTAAATCTTCTTATCTAATGTTAAACATTTTTTCTCTTTTAAAAACGATTTGAAATGCTAATTTTGTAATGTATTTAAAGTGAATAAATTGAAATGAACAAACTAAGCAGTAATTTTAATATATGTCACAAAATTAAAATTCAGTGACACGATAAACAGAAGGCTCGAAAATTCCCGAATGCTCAAAGTTGAAATCGATTGTATAGCGGAACGAAAATAAACACACGTTACGAAGAGTTCTTACCTTTGTTATTCAATTAACACTCCTGAATTATTTTAGGTCGTAATTGCCACATGATCAGGTCGTTAATCAATCAGCAATAAACAAACACGCAGCAGCAGCTAATTATTTGACACGGGGCGCTAAATTTGTTCACGACCAGATGAAAAATTCGAGAATTTCTGTCTAAGAATTCCCACGTATTACGTCCAACGCCAATTCAAAATTTCGCAATTTTGTATTTCGGAAACAAATGTTGCAATTTTCATTTTCACGTATTCTTTAGGGTCTTAGGAAAAATTATGTTAATCTTGAAAAAAGGATTTAATTTAGTTGATGTTTTAATTTTTAAAATCACCTCATCCGAATTTAAATAAAAAGTTTTCTAAGTTTCGTTGGGAGTTATTAGTATTGTCTACTTCCTAATATATTTTCAATTTGGGAGGCGGGAATGGGTACCGCCGCCCCGGGAACCTTTATTGGATAACCAACACCTCTGCCATGAGTCACCCCAAGTGGTTCGCTACGTTTGGTGATTTAGCAGGGGTGCCCGGGTGAAGGGGTGAAGTTTGTCTAGGTCTTGGAGGCGGATGACCGGGACACACTGACCCCCAGATTCCTACCCATCCCTTAAACCTTTTTCCTTCCCAGAACTCTCCTTCCCTTCCTTTCCTTAAACAACCCTCCACACAGCATCCTCAAAGATGGCATAGGCCCTGAGGGAAATCATTTTCCTCAGGGCCTCCTGTGTGGAGCTCATGTAAAAAAAAAAAAAAAAAAATACATTACATTGATCGGTATAACCTTCAAAAGGTATTTCTAAAAGTTTCTAGAAGTTTTTTTTAAAAATGTTTTCCCTATATTCATGGATACTTCTGGATATAATCTTTAGATGTGCAAAAACATTTATGAATATTTTTGTACATATTTTCGGATATTTATGGATATTTATAAATTTTTATGGACATTTATAGATTATTTTAGGTTCATATGGATATATTTATAGATATTTATGGACGTTTATATATATTTATGGATATTTATGAATATTTATGGATATTTGTAGACATTTATAGATATTTATGGATATTTATGAATATTTATGGATATTTAGAGATATTCATAGATTATTTTAGATTCATATGGATATACAGTGGAGCGTCGATTATCCGAACGCCGATCAACCGAACGACCGCTTATCCGAACTTCTACGCCCGCCCGACCCTTTGAAAAAAGCGTGGAATAAAGTTTTGTGTACAGTGGATATTTACGGATATTTATAGATATTTTTGAATATTATGGATATTCATGGATATTTTTGGATATTTATGGAAATTGGCGGATATATTTAAGTATTGACGGATATTTGTGGAAATCTACGGATATAATTGGATATTGACGGATGTTTATAAAAATTTGCGGATATATTTGCATATTGACGGATATTTATGGAAATTGAGGGATATATTTGCATATTGACGAAATATTAATGAAAATACGACGAGATATTAATGGAAATCGACAGATATATTTAGATATTGATGGATTGGATATTTGCATAACTGTAAATTGTGATTAATTTCAGTTGATAAAAAATTGACAGAAAACTATAAATCGACGTTTAACCTACCTAATTAGTTCTATCACCAATCATCAAATATTCAAAATTCGGTTGTCTGTGCCATGCGTTAGTTCTAGGAAATACGGTAAAGTAAATAAAAACAAATTTGCTTTGAATTTAAGTTTCAAAAAAAAAAATTGCAACTGATTGTGAATCAAGAAATCAGACAAGCGAAAAGGTAGGTAGTAAGTAGGTACCTACCAACAAAAATATAATATAAAATTATTTTAATAAATTGTCGTTTTCAAAATTGGAACTGATTTGTCAAGAATTCAAAATAAAAATACAATATGCGTATCTCCTATATATTTGTGCGCACTCAAATGTACGAAGCACCGGCACTATTTTGGCAACACTCCCAAAACGTGGGCGCGAAAATGTATAAGATATTTCCACGTGTCATAGGCTACGTTCTTGTTAATACCCACGTAGATATAACCACACGTAACACTACAATATTATTTTAGACGTCACGGCATTTCCCGAAGACAAAATACATTGATATAAAGTTTACAATAATTATTTGCGATAGTTGTAGCCAAATTAACATTAAATTCCGCAGGGGTCCATACTAGGTCCACTACTTTTCCAAATTTACAAATGACATTTCGCAATTAGATTTAAATGGTGAAATCTTTTTATATGCAGATGATACTGCAATGTTGTACTGGGGTACAAATTTAAACATCTTACTAGAAAATGAACAAATAGACCTAGAAAAAATCAACAGTTGGCTTCATTCAAATATTTTAACAATGAATGTAAAAAAAGGATACATGATCCACCCGTAAAATAATTCCTCCTCATGTACCCTTGAAAATTGTAAACAACGACCTGCAAATCCTGATCCAGGAAAAATATCTTGGGTTGTGCATTGATCAGCATTTGACTTGTAAACAGCATATACAAGGTATTAAAGACAAAATCATCCCCCTAATTAGCGTATTTAGCCGGCTATCATGTATGTTGCCAAATAAATTTAAAAAAGGTGTATATTATAGTCTCGTACACTCTAATTAAAATTATTTAATTGAAATTTGGGGAAACAAATGTGAAACGTAAATGGATTTTTTTTTTTTACATTAACTCCACACAGGAGGCCCTGAGGAAA
Organism: Glyphotaelius pellucidus; assembly: GCA_936435175.1. Lineage (NCBI taxonomy): Eukaryota > Metazoa > Arthropoda > Insecta > Trichoptera > Limnephilidae > Glyphotaelius > Glyphotaelius pellucidus. The sequence goes on from OW386563.1 coordinate 15,276,527, forward strand.
ATAATTTCCCTCAGGGCCTATGTCATCTGGGATGCTGTGTGGAGGGTCTTTTTGAGGAGAGGAAGGAATGAACATTGGTCTTGAAGAGACCCATGTTGTAGGAGGGAAACACGGATGCCGGCAAATCGTTCCATAGCCGAGCTGTTGAACTCAAGAACGAGTCGAAAAAACGACCCGTTCTCATGTGACAAATGTCAACCGTGTACATATGTTGGGCGTGCGTTTGGCGTGTCTCACGACTACGCACCTGTGTCGAAGGGATCAATGACGCTAGTTCCTCAGAGCATCTTCCATTGAAATACCGGTAGAACATGGATAGCATTCCCACCCGACGCCCGTGCTCTAAAGATTGCAATCCGTTCGTTAAGGTGGAAGAATATATCAAACGGACCGCCCGTTTCTGCACAGAGTCGAGGGTATTTTTCAAGTATTTTGGAGCTCCAGACCAGAGGTGGCTGCCAAATTCAACCGTGGGGCGCACTAAATTACAAGTAATACAAAATAAGTTAATCAAAAAACTATTTAACTATAAGCCTAGAACATCCACAAAAAAGTATATATAGAAACAAAACTATTAACATTAAGAAAACTGTATGAATACAATACGATATACATCCCTATATACAAAATAAACAATAAAGTCATACATACAAACACAGAATTCATTAAAGTAAGTACAAATAAAATTCGCTGGTCTGCCATTTTTTCTTTTTTTTTAGATTTCAAAATTCCCCTACATGATGCCATAAACACTAGATTTTCGAACAGTTTAAGACATGGTGCATGAAAATCTGAGGTATAGATTTTTTAAATGTTGTCGACCAGAAACGTGTCAAAAGAGTTTCGAGAAAAACGCATTCAAAGTTTTGCCGAAGGATAATTCAATATATAAACTGTTTCAAACGATTTCACATAAAATGCTTCATAAAGCATTATACATTCTTAACAAATGCATCTTTTAGAAAATGAATTTTTTTTTACAGTGTTCCGGTACCAAAGCTTTGGTTAGGATTTGATCAAGGGAACACGAAGGCGTTTGGACGCCCCCAGGACCAGAGGCCCAGGGCTCGCCGCCCTTTCCGCCCCCCCCGATAGTCCGCCACTGGACCCTTGTCCACCATGGAAATTGGAGTAGGGGTCAGGATCCTCAGCAATGAGAAACCGAATCAAGAATAAGAAGCCACAATCCTCAATGCTGTCTCCCATTCTAATTGCATACCTACAAACATTCCGCAAAATCCGCGAGCGCCAAGGTCAACCACAACTGTCACATAATATGATAGACAGTGCAAGGTCACCCGAAACGTTGGCTCTAGATTAAAATGGAAAAGCAAAACACCCAGCAATTGAACAATATATGTATAATGTTAACAGTGTAGTGGCTGAGTTGACAAGTAAACCTGGTTCCCGCCAGGCACCACGCTTTAATTTCTATTTTAGCCAAGTCCTTTTGTTATTGCACAATAAATATCTTCTTTTACTGTCTTCGACCAAGTTACTGTGAATGATGTTTGTAGGAGGAATTAAAATTTTTGTGAGATTACTTTAAGGGTCTACTATCTGTATTTCGTCCGATTTCTTACATATCTCCCTTTTTAACATTTGAAGTTTTTAAGCTCTTAAAAAAATATATGTTATTTTTGAAGATAATATCTAGATACGTTCCACGCCGAAACGCAAATTATATGAAATTCCTTCGATAGAAAAAAATCGCAAAGTATGCTCCGAAAATTATTTAAAACAAGTCTATTTCTTTTATTTTACAAGTTATATTTGTGAAAAAATTCACTAAGTTTCTTTAAATGATCCGACAAGCGATTTGGACGCGGTTACGGGTACCGCCGCCCCGGGAACTATTTATTAGATAACCAACACCCCTGCCGTAGATCACCTCAAGTGGTTCGCTAGGTTTGGTGACTTAGCAGGGGTCCTCGGCTTCATGGGGTGAGGTTTGTCTAGGTTTTGGCGGCCAATGCGTTTGCCCACCTACTGCGTGGCGAGCGGGACGGGGAGAGATTGGTCGAGATATATCTCCCGCCGGATTCTCGACTGTTCCACACATTGACCCCCAGATTCCTACCCACCCCTCATACCTTTTTCCTTCCAAGAACTTCCTCTTCTTCCTATACCTAAAAAGACCCTCCACTCAGCATCCCCAAAGATGACATTGGTGGAGCTAATGTAAAAAAAAACGACAAAGTAGATAGATACCAAAATTATAGAATACTGTATTTTTTGTTAAAATTTTTGACTTATATTTTTGATTATATTTTTATAAAAATAATTTATTTTTTTTATTTTTTATTAATATTGGTTTCATTTACATTTTCATAATATTACATAATATAGCTTACATATTTTATACACTCTCCTAAGAAAGCAGATGCTTGAGTTTAGGAGAGGACAACTTGTTAATAACTTAAGAATTATTAAAAAAAAAAAGATCTTTATCACAAACTAAAGAGTTTAACTTGTGAAGAGATTTAGACTTAACATATTTTAAAAGTTCGTAGGAGTAATTAAGCAAGAAATATATATAGGATGTACATAACAAACAGTCAAAAATACATCTAGGAGAAAATTAAAATATGGTGGTACTACCAAAATAAGATTTAATTTTTTTTTTTTAATTTGTTGTAATTTTTTTCTGTTCGTATATCAGCGGGTAATTGATTAAATAATTTTATTCCTTTATATACATAGTGATTCTGTGCAGTTGTGGTTCGTACGGGAGGTACAGTTAGTCCACCAATAGAAGTATTCCTTATGCTAATATTTTGCAGTGGGGTAATATTTTTATTAAAGATATCTTTGTGGAGCTGAAGTAATGCTATTTTTTCGTAAAGTTTTGTAAGTGGGGGAACAGGGAATTCTTGGAATACGTAATAATAATAATAATAATATAATATAAGCACATCGTCTATAAGTGGTCTCACCTCAGTTTGATTATGCCTTCAGGAATCGAAACAGTTGTCACGCATAATAATAATTACACAACAGAACTCGTTTTTAAAAAAGTACATGTTTTTTATAAGTCGAATTATAATCGTATTGTTGTAAAAGAAAATCTTAAAATGTAGTTTACAAATTAAACTTGATAACAATAAAAATATTAATAAATGTGGGTAAATATTTCTTGTGAAATAACATTCAAAACAATTGATACATACATGAGTTGTCGTTCCACCACCTTCAGCAGTTCGGCATACGCAGAATCGTCGTCTTCTTCTTCTTCTACCTTAGCCGTATATTGGCTCCTGACTTCTTCAATCACCTGTTCACTATCGAATATGGATTCCTTCTCACTAGCTTCCCCCTCAACACTGCTTTCGTCTTCCGTTTCACTGTTATCACTATTACTATCTTCATATTCCGAACTGGATTCCTGGACTTCTGCAACACTTTCTTTTACTTCGATGATGGTATTAAATGCATCTTTTTCTAGAGGTTGTGCTTGTTCGGATGATTCTGAGCTTATATCGTCAACGGATTCCGGGAGTTCTTCAGTGCTGCTGTTTTCAAGTCCTAAGTTTTCATTGTTTTCCACTTCAATTTCATCTTCAGCGTCTGTGAAGAGGTCTGCATTATCTTCGTCGTGCCTATTAATAACTGTGACCAGCTTTTCACTCTCTTCCGTGCATTTAATCGTAGTAGAGTCATCGCTTTTACAGCTGGGACAGTCCCTGCCAATTGTCTCAATTTCGTTCGTTATCGTTTTGTTGTTGGCGTCTGTGATTCTGTAAACTGGGTCGGGAACTTCTTCGTTGTCTGCTGTGTCCGAATCGAATTCTACCTCGTCATCATCTTCGTCATCTAGCGAGGCGAACGAGTCTTCGACAACGGAATCATCGTCTAACAAGATATCGTCGTTGACCTTTTCACCGTCATCGAAGTCGATAACGCTGTGGAATGTTACGTGTTTCTTATTGGCTACTTTCCCATCTTCCGCGATACTCTCTCTCAGAATGTTCTTCAGTCTTGTAGTCTCGCCGTCCTTTGACTCCGGCATTTCTGAGGGAGGGTCTCTGTCGTCTAGGTCGGATCTGAGTGACTCACTGTCGTGCACCGGTTCACAGAATTCGGAAGAGTTTTCACCACTAGAAATCGCAGTTTCACATAGTTCGCTCGGAGCGACGTCGCCGAACTGCGCGCTTTCGCAAACTGTCTCCTTGAAATCTGTTTGTGTAAAATTTATAGGCTCACGAGACTCCCCACACGAAACTACGTAATCACTGTCGCCAGGTATATTTTCGGCTTTCCGAAGTGTATTGTCTTGTGTCCCTCTGTCACCACTCCCACTCCCGGTGCCACTTCCCGACTTGCTGTCCGTAGCGCCCATCGCGGCCGCCGGGTTATTAGTGCAACTATCTGATAAACACTCTCTATTCTCAGCGTGAATGGATGCTGTCGAAACAGTGTGTGAAATTGTATTATCCGCGATACAGATCGAACTATCTGCTATTTCGGATTGCGCGCAGTCTATTTGTGGTATATTTACACCATCCTGCTGTCGCGAGTCTGAGTTCCTCCGGCTTTGGGGGTTATTCTTATACTTTTCTAGAATGAGAGTTTTGACGAAGTCCGCGGGGCTTTCATCGCTCTGTGGTGGCAGTCCGGTGTCGCATTTCGCGCTAACCCGACTAGACTGGAGCGGAGAGCCGCGGCCGTGCAGTTCTGCCTCGCTGCCCACGGGCTCGCCAGTCTTGGCACGGCTCCCGGGCTCCGTGACCGCGTCACACGGGTCCTCCCGCTCTCCCTGCAGCCCTGCCCCGCTCCAGACACCGCTCGTGCAGGCAGGTGTCTCCGCGGAGTCAAGACCCTGACCGCAGTCCACCTCCTGACATTCACGTGAATCCTGCGACACGACAGCTGTCGGGACGGCCTGCCTTAAACTCGTTAAAGTTTCATTAGCCTCGCAAACACTCGCGGACCTTTGTAGATCGATTTGCATCAGTTTCGCATCGCCTTCAATCGTACAGCAATCATTATCTTCGTCAACATTGACATCTAAAACCGCGTCTATCTTAGACTTGTGTCCGTTGAACGACCAACTTCTCCTGTTGTTATTATCGTATTTGTTCTTCTTGCCTTTATTCCGTTTCTTTCTTCCTCCGGCCATGATATCTAAGAAACTTTGAACCCCAGTTTTCGAAAGATAAGAATCCTCCTTCTTGTAGCTCAAACTATCCTTAGGCAAAAGCAAATTAATAACCTCCTTACTCGTTCTGGATTGTTTGTTCGAGTCGTTTTTGTCCAATCTTTGAAATCGATCCAACGTGTGGCTTCCTTCTCGTTTACTTCTGACATTCACAGTGGGATCAGACGAACCACAATCAACAACACTTCGTCGCGTTTCAAGTGCAGCGTCACGTGCATTTCTGAACACAACTGCGTCTTCCGCTTGTTCGTTCCCTTGCCACGCGCTGTTTACACCATTTATTCCTTGAACAACTTGATTCTGACTAATAACAGGTGTTAAAACATCGCGGCAAATATTCGTATTCGTATCGTTTGTGATTCCGACGGAACCCTGCCTATCCGGAGCACTCTCACCTAAACTACTGGCGGATTTATCTAGCGCTAAGTCCCTGGTATTTTGGGATATCCCGAGCACCTGCTCGGTAGATTCTTTACATTTTTCAGTACCACTTGTCGAGGACTTGATGGCTTTCTTTTCATCTCTTTCTGCGTTATTTTTTCCATCTTGGCTCCACTTCGAGCTGACTTTCTTGCGAAAGAAACTCAGCATTACTGGAGGTGGTTTGTTTGAGAATACTGGACGGATTCGAGTACCTCGTACTGAGGAGAGGCGGGTTATTTCTGTCCAAACACTTGTAAACTTGTAGACTGGTTTATATTTAACATTAAACTAGCGTCTTGCTCAATGTTCAACCACTCTCGCGTTATTTACTGCGCGAATTGAAAGCAATAGAAGAACACTCGTGAATCTAGTAAACAGACTACTTTTTACTCATACTTTAGCTACTAAATACTGCTGTTATGTACGTCCGTAAGGAATACCGAACTTGCGTAAACAAAAGTTATGCGAACACTAAACAAACAGTTAATAAGAGACGCAACCCGTGTATTTTTTTACTCCGTAATTTTTGAAACACTGTTACTTGATGATACTTTTAAAAGATATTAATTGTTGAAACACTCTTTGACAGCCATTGTGACAGCGTATTAAATGTGAATACCTCATAGCAGTCCCATCAGCTCCATTCTAGAGCCAGTGAGGCTATAGCATCCCCTATTGGGGTATATTGTGAGGCTGAAGGCAGCGAGGAGGAAAAGAAGATGGGGAAGCGGAAAGTGGGGAAGTACCTGGCTATTCACCTGGTTTCTAGTCACCAAAAACGGCTTAAGCGGTGGTCTTACACCAGGGCACTATAGAGAGTATCTCCCACTCTGGAACGTGCCGCAAATATAACATATATTATTTTTAATTAATTTAATTGTGAAATGACAAAAATTAATGTACTTCCCATGAACACCGATTTTTAAAGTCTTAAAAAAGTATGGGTTATTTTTTAAAGAAAATTTCTATACATCTGCCAAATTGAAAACGTAATTACATTTGAAAATCCCTCGATAGAAAAAAATCGTAAAACATGCTCCGAAAATTATAAAACACACTTCTGGTTCTGTTATAACGTGTTATAGGTATGACAAAAATAAATCTAGTGTTTCTTTAAATGCTACTTAAGGCGATGCGCCACGTCGTGTAAAATTTGAAATCGGGCCGTTAACAATAATACTCCTTATGTAGATGGCTATAAGGTTTAAATTCCCGCTTAATACCAACCGCCTAGTTTGTTTTTTCAAGAAAATTTTTTTTTTTACATAAAACGTGTTTTATTTTATTTTACAAAGCTCAGGCACAAATTTTTTAATTTTTTTACGTTCATTTTCTAAAAAAATTAATTTCCCACATTATACAATAAAACCATAACCGAAAAGAGGTTCGTAAGTAGGAGATTTTGAACTTAATGGCAGTTTTTGTTATTGAACGTTCGTTCGTTAGCAGCCTTCAGTCGTGCTCGGAAATGATGACAAGTTACCGACATTATGGTTAAAACCTTAATCGATCGACCGTGCTAGATATTCTGAATAAAGAAATTATAAATTGCACAAAAAAACATCAGTAATACGATTTCTGAACGTAATATTAATGAAATACATGATTCGTGTAAAATGAAATACATGATTCATGTAATATGAAATACATGACTCAGGTAATTTGAAATAGATACATGTTCATGTAATATGAAATACATGATTCATGTAATATGAAATACACGATTCATGTAATTTGAAATACACGATTCATGTAATATGAAATACATGATTCATGTAATCACAAGTTTTTCTAGTTTCAGTATATTCCAGTCCTGACGAATGTCTGCTGTTATACAGAAGTGGAAAAACTCTCGACTAGCAATCCGGAGGTCGCGGGTACAAGTCCCACCGTGCGCAAGTAAATTTTGTTTGATTTATTTTATTTCACAATTAAGTAATTTAAATAAATATGTAATACATTTGCGGCACGTTCCAGAGTAGAAGATACTCTCAGTATCGCCCTGGTGTAAGACCACCACTCAGAAATAAAAAGGTTGCTGGAAGTGGCTTTGGCTGTGTTTAGTGACCAGATCTGAATAGGCTGGTGAATTATTTCCCCACCTTCCTCTCTACCATCTCCCCCCCCTCCACTATCTTTAATCTCAAAACAAACCCCAAGTGGAGATGCCATAGTCTCATTGGCTTCAGACTGGATTAGTTGGGACTCTTGTGCGGTATTCACGTTGAAAAAAATTGTGTGCAGCTCACACGCGGTAGAAGTCAGAATACTAAAGTAGGTAGTGGGGAAGCTACGAAGCACCACACAAAGAGAAAACCGATGATTCTATCTCATTCTCTCGCAGGCTAAATCCTATAGTGTCACTTTTTCGTTTCATCGAGTTTCAAATCACAACGGTAATAAAAAAGTTTTCAATTCAAAAAATCTTAAACGTGATTTATTTTTGGGGTATTGTGCCGTGCTGCACTACCCCCTTCTTTAGCCAACTTTTTGGACAACATTACATCGTCTTCATCATCACAGCAGATATGACATCAGTCTGACAGATATGTAAGATGTGATTACACATCTGCCTTGATGTTAGCTAAAGAAAGAGGTAGCGCAACATGGCATAATACCTCAAAAATAAATCACGATAATACTTTTAAAAACTCAAATCACAAAGTTTTTATATTTTCACGGCCAAAAGTAATTTTGTTATTTGTTTTTGAGGTGTTATGCCGTGTTGCGTTACCTCGTTCTTTAGCCAACGTTTCGGACTCAGTAACAAAATTACACATCTACCCTGATGATGGACACTGTAACGCTGTCCGAAACGTTGGCTAAAGAAGGAGGTAACCCAACACGGCATAACACCCCAAAAACAAATACACATCTGCCCTGATGATGGACACTGTAACGCTGTCCGAAACGTTGGCTAAAGAAGGAGGTAGCGCAACACGGCATAACACCCCAAAAACAAATAACGAAAATCTCAAATCATATCTAGTCTTAAAATTTTCCCAGTTGACAATTTTAGTATCAGAAGAGTATCTATGAGACGATGTATGATTGTGATTGAAGCAAGCAGTGTGTTTGGAAGTCATCCTCCCTGCCTACCCCTGCGGAGAAACGGCGTTGATTGTTGGTTAGTTAGTTCGACAAAAGCATCAACATGTGTCCCGTTTTCTCACGCTTTATCTTTGACCTATCCTAAAGCCGGATTTACTCCGCCCGGTGCGCACTGACGGATGTAGAGTCGGTGGGAATGAAAATAAACAACGTTAAAATGAGCTTTCATTGTTTATTTCTTTGGGACGCGATATTTTTTAATGTTCTTGCAACTTGCATCCGGGTGTTTTTGTTTTGTTTTTAATAGGAATACACAATCCAAAAATGAACGCCTTGTATCACCACGAATGTAGGCAATAGTACAAAAATTGCTTGGTAACATAATAAAACAATTTTTTTTACATTAACTCCATAAAGGAGGCCCTGAGGAAAACAATTTCCCTCAGGGCCTATATCATCTGAGATGCTGTGTGGATGGTCTTTTTGAGGAGAGGAAGGAACGAACATTGGTCTTGAAGAGACCCGTGTTGTAGGAAGGAGAAAACACAAAGGCCGGCAAATCATTCCACAGCCGAGTTGAAGAAACGATCCGTTCTCATGTGACAAATATCAACCGGTGACGTGTTTGCACCGGTGCCGAAGGGATCAATGACGCTAGTTCCTCGGAGCATCTTCATTGAAATACCGATAGAACAAGGATAGAATTCCCACCCGACGCCTGTGCTCTAAAGATTGCAATCCGTCTGTTAAGATGGGAGAATCTTTTAAACGGACCGCCTGTTTCTGCACAGGGAAGAGGATATTTTTCAGGTATTTTGGAGCTCCAGACCAGAGGTGGCTGCCAAATTCAACCGTGGGGCGCACTTGTGATTTGTACAGGGTTAGCAGTTGTGTACTGTTAAAGTACACAACTGCTAGCTAGTAAATCTGCGGGCCCTGTACAGTACGCCCAGTTTTTGGAAGGCTAACTTAACTCTGGCTTCGATGGAGCCCCCGTACCTGAGCTGGTCACTTAGAGTTACACCAAGCATATCACTGGAAGGCCTGTTCGGAAGATTGTTTTCGTTGAAGGAATGAATATGAAACTTGTTTCCACTTTTATTTATTTGACCATAACCGGTTTCAGCTTGTTAAAGCCATCTACAGACAAATATCCAAAAAGGTTGATTTTCGGGCTAAAGTAAGAATTTTTTTTAAGATCGCCGAGAAATTTTAATCAGAGATATTTTACCAAACTGTTGCTGTCACCGTCGCTGTTATCCCCTGAATACTGAGCGAAATATAACTGCACTTCAGGCTAATATCAAATAAAATCGAGATTTTTTTAATTCCCCTATTTCTCCCCCAAAACTTGACCGATATTTAAGATTCTTTTACCAACTATATTAAAAAAATATATTCTATTTCTTGACGTTTTGATTTTTTAAACATATACTGTCTAGTTTGTATACTGATCGTCTGTTTATGGCGTTCAAACCGGGCAATTTTAATGATTTTTGGAGGGTCCTAACACCTATATGAAGTAACTTAACAAAAAAAGCAAAACGTCTCACTGTTGCACTGGTCTCAACATCCATAGAGGAAATCGGGGAAAACGTTTTTATGGACAAAACGCCTCCCGGTTTCCTCTGAAGGGAAATTGTCACTTACAATATTAGCCATAATATTGTTATTAATTTAAAGTTGTACCTTAACGTCTTCATACGTTTCTAATGAAAAAAATAACTTTTTTAGTAGTATACGCTTATATTTTTTATAAAGAAATTAACAAGTATATCTATTTTAATTCTACTCAAGCGAAACGATAGTAGGAGCTTCACATTATCCAAAACATATTTGTTGGCATTTATAATGTAAACCGATTCGTAGTGAAGATTAATCTAAAATAGTCTCTAGGCCTCCGTGGTCAAAAGGTAAGGCTCTTGACTCGCAATCCGAAGGCGCGGGATCGAATTCTCGTTTAAAATAGAGCAAAAATCTCGCGGGGTTTGTCTAAAACAGCATTTAAAGAAACACTGTGAATTTTTTCATACATATAACTTGTAAAATCACTGAAACAAACATGTTTATAATAATTTTCGGAGCATACATTGCGATTTTTTTCTATCGAGGGAATTTCATATAATTTGCGTTTCGGCGTGGGGAATGTATAGATATTATCTTCAATAATAACATACATTTTTTACAAGCTTTAAAATTTAAAATATTTAAGGTAGGTACATCTATATCTATACTAATATTATAAATGCGAAATGCTCGAGTTTGTTTGTTACGTTTTCACGCATTAACCAATAAAAAGATTTTAAAAATTCTTTCACCAATAGAAAGCTAAATTATATACGAAGACTATAGACTGTATATGATGGTAAGCTCTGGCGTTGTTAAATTATACGTATTAATATATTATATTTATTCTACGTTTTGTAACACGTTCACAACGTTCTGTCGCTAACAAAAGCGAGTTATTGCTAACGTCAGAAAACAAATCGTTGCCGTGGAAACGATGTTGATACATTTTTTTATTTCAGGCGTTAGTTAATATCTATCTATCTATGTAAATAAAAATGAATCTTGAATTGGTACCTACGCGCGTAACTTCCGATCGACTGAACCAAATTGAATATTTTTTTTACTACTGGTGAACTGTGGCTTTATGACCAGAGTGGAAGATACTCTCAGTATCGCCCTGGTGTAAGACCACCATTCAGAATTGAAACGTTACTTGAAATGGCTTTAGCCGTGTTTGATGACCAGATCTGAAAAGCCAGGTACCCACCTTCCACTTCCCCATCTCTTTCCCCTCCCTACTACCTTCAGCCTCACAAAATACCCCAATTGGGGATGTCATAGTCTCACTGGCTCCAGACGGGAGCTGTTGGGACTCTTGTGCGATATTCATATAAAAAAATAAAAAAATTATGAAATTTAGGTGTTACGCGAGCTTTTTTAAAACTGAATGTACCGAGAATGAATGTATGGAATGCGGGAGGGGGGAAGGGGGGGATAATTGATAAGTGCAAGCGCTACAGTAAGTAGCCTCTAATACCATGCGAGCGAAGCCGCGGGTAAAAGAGTTAGTATGTAATAAATCGATAGAAATGGGGTATGCCGGGGAAATGCAGGTGGTTTTTCATATCAGAAAATCTGATGAATTGAGAAACACCTAACTATTAAAATCTAGCCGCTAAACAAATAAAACGATAAAAATCGATGTTTTAAATTTATAACTTGTTTATCCACAAAAAGCTTCCAGGCGATACAGTTGTCTTCATATTTTGTTACAAACTCTCAAATAAATTTATCAAATTTCAAGGCGCAAACGCTGTCACAACACACAAAAAAAAATTCATCTGAATCGTTGAAAAAAAGATTTATAAACGGGTTGCATCAAATATTATCACAATATTTCACAAAACACGGTTTTTCCGAAATTTTCCGAACTTTACCGAATATTGTCGGATTAAGCCGAAGAGAGAGAGAGATTTTAGGTTCTCTAGAGACCATAACTTTTTTCGCGGTCGGTTCGGAGTTGAACCCGGTGGGTTTGGATTGGAACTGAACGCTTTTTGGCCGCTTGGAAGTGCACGAGAGAGTTGGTGGAGAAAAGATAAAGAGGATGTGTTCAAGAAAATTTCTCGTTGAATAGATTAAAAAACGGATCTAGGAAAATGACATGAATTTATACGTTACGATACTATGGTAAACCACACACTTACAACCTTAAAAAAAACGTCGTGAATTTTTTGTACAATTGATAAACAACCGTGTATGTGAAAACCTTACTAATATAATAACTGATAAAAATAATTCATAGAAAGACACATTGCTTCCAGGCAAAAAATTTAGAGAAATTATTATTAACAGCAGTGTTGTAGACACTGCTGTTAATAATAATTTCTCATAGAATTTAGGAATTTTTCCAAGGTGTTTTAACCACTGGAGCAACAACGCAATTTAAAACCTTTTCCTCCGATTGCTCGAGATGAACATTTTGAATATTTTCCGCCCACATTAAAAAATCATACCTCCGAATTTTAATATGAAGACATACAAACTGTCTATATAGCCAATGAATTCACCTATCTTTAGTCGATTATCATATATTCGTAGGATTTATAAAAAAAAATCATAAAATCGTAAACTTCTACTTAATTACTTACAAAAAAGGGCAAAATTGCCAAAATTGGCAGCAAAGCAATCCTAGGCATTTTAAATAGTGCCATATTGTGGCAAAAAGCGCTCCAGTGGATAAATGTCCTATATATTTCTTATTTTTTTATACAATGTAAAAACAGATACTATTTTAAGAACTAGATAAACTTACTTGTTAGATTTTTATATTGGAAATAAAATTAAATATTTAAAAAGTTTGATATTTTAATTTCAAACTAGGAAAAAGTTGAAAAAAAGCCAAAACTTTCAGAGAATTTAAAATTAAAAAAATCATTTTATTTAAGGAATTTGAAACACAACTGTCACCGAGAATAACCAAAAAAATCTGGCATTTTGGATTCACTGTTGCGCAATATAAACGTCGTACCTACTCTTGCATTTGTTTTTATTTTGCGTAAGGCATTAATGCCATTAAAAAACACCACTTTCACGGAAGTGATGTTTTTTGATGATTCCAGTAAATTCATGCGATAAAAGTCAATAACAAAATAATATGTTTGAAATAACGTTGCTTTTCTGATAATTAAACTAAAATCAAAACACAACATAATTATTGGAATAAAACCGACGAAAAACAACACAAATTTAATAATAAGTAAATAATTGAATTTTACTAATGTCATAATGAATTGGTTAAAATTATTACCAAAAATTATTTGCTTGTATCACACATCACAATCACAAACCAAAGCGTCATTTTGCTTGAAAAATATAAGCGATGCTGACAGTTCTTTCGCAGCACAGTTAAAAAACTTTGTATTTACGGTTTGATTTTTTTCCAATTTGATTTTCATCGCAACACTTGATCCTCTACAGTTAAATGCTACCCTCAAGGATAATTCTGGAGTTGCCGGAGGGAAGTGGAAGGAAGAGCAGTGTTGGACGTCTGCCATTCGCCGTCGAGTTTTGTTAACTTTTTTTAACGTTTTGCTACTTGAACTGAAGTCGAGTGACGCACGTTCCCACACTCGTCATTTTGTATGAGACGCAGAAGACATAATAATAATAATAATTGGATAATTTGTAGAGCGCAGTTTTTGTGAAAAATCACCCCAAGGACGCCTAATGCACCACAAGATCAGGAATCCATATACCTATAGATTGCAAATTCAATCCAAAAATTTGTTAAAGTGAAACTTCATTTTTTTAAAGAAAGAAGAAGAGAAAGTTTTTAACTGCTAGTCTATTAATAACGATTTTTCTTTAAATTACAATTTTACTTGATGACATTGTTTCCAAAAAATAAGAATTTTTTTAATGGTAGTTTATCTTTATTTGAGATTTTTGTTCAAAAATTTTCCAGATTATTTCTCTGTTTAACTTATTTACATTGTAAAATCAATAAATAAAACAGAAATGATTTTTCTTTAAAACCAGTTAAACAACAATGATTTAATTAATGCACTTCACATTTTTTTTTTTATTTAAAAAAAAACGGGTAGTGTTGGGGCTATGCTTAAATTGCGAATAAAATTTTGTACCTATATGCGATTAAATCCATACTAATATTATAAATGCGAAACTGCTCGAGTTTGTTTATGACCTTTTCACGCATAACACAATATAAAGACTTTAAAAATTCATTCACCAATAGAAAGCTAAATTATATGCGCAGACTATATTTTGTATATGATGGTAAGCTCTGGCGTTATGAAATTATAAACATTAATATATTATATTTGTTATACGTTTTCTGTCGCTAACAAAAGCGAGTTAATGTCAGAAAAAAAAATCATTCCCATGGAAACGATGTTGATATATTTGTGGGCTCTAAGCTGGTAGGTACTCAGCCCCCTGGTCAGCTACTGCCCCAGAAAATTCAAATATTAGAATATGTTTTGTTTTTTTTTGGACAAGCTTCTGTTTTGCAATAAATGTCAGATAAGAGTTCCTACATTAGAAATATGATTCGTAACGATTATAAAGACTGAATAATAAATAGTGTAATTTTTTATTATATTAACAAACTTCTAAATATTTAATTAAAAATAAACATCCGAAATGTTTGTAAGCGCATAAATTCCGAACGAATGAACAAAATTGGATAATTATTTTTTTCTTTGAGCTATTGCTTTATGAAATTTAGGTGGCAGGCGAGATGTTTGAAAACTGAATGTAAGGGAATGAATTTCTGGAATGCGGGAGGGGGTGGGGGTGGGGAGGAGGGGGGATAATTGATAAGTTCAACCGCTACAGTAATTTCCCGTAATACCATGCGAGCGAAGCCGCGGGGAAAAGCTAGTGTATTTATAAAAGAATGGTCACTGTTGCATCCAAAACTGCTTACGAATAGTAGTAATTCGTAATTCAAGCAGTAGCTCGAGATGCACTTGCAATGGATCGTAAAAATACTAAAAAGAAATTGTGTTTGCTGGAATTGGGTGATGAAATGTGTAGGAAAAACAAGGTACGCAAGGAAAAGGGATGACCAATTACTCTCCACTTTATCTATGAGAAGGTGTGTACACGACACAACCACAATATAGTTACCTATATAGTTCCACCGCGATACCTTGAGGTAATTATTGCCACAACAAAACGATATTACGTACTTCCGAGAGTCATTTTCCTTCTTATTAACTTAAAAACGAAATTATGTATACTAAAAACACCAACATCTTGCTTCCAAGGGAGTAAACTCAACAATGTTTGAAAATCTCCTACTACCACCACAGAAAGCCGAAAATGTTGCTTGTGTTGTGATGGAGGACTTAGGCAGCCGAGGAATCGAACACGCGACGCCCGGGTGGGATCAAACGAGATGCCCACTCAACCACTTCCGAACAGATCCTCCATTGATATGCTTGGTGTAACTATAAGTGACCAGCTCAGATATGGGGACTCCATCGAAGCCAGAGTTAAGTTAGCCTCTCTAAAACTGGGCGTACTGTACAGGGCCCGCCGATACTTTGATAGTACACAACTGCTAACCCTGTGCAAATCGCAAGTGCGCCCCACGGTTGAATTTGGCAGCCACCTCTGATCTGAAGCTCCAAAATACTTGAAAAATACTTACGACTCTATGCAGAAACGGGCGCTCCGTTTGATAGATTCTTGCAATCTTTAGAGCACAGGCATCGGGTGGGAATGCTATCCATGTTCTACCGGCATTTCAACGGAAGATGCTCTGAGGAACTAGCGTCATTGATCCCTTCGGCACCATATACACACGGTTGACATTTGTCACATGAGAACGGGTCGTTTTTTCGACTCGTTCTTGAGTTCAACAGCTCGGCTATGGAACGATTTGCCGGCCTCTGTATTTCCTCCCTCCTACAAAATGGGTCTCTTCAAGATTAATGTTCATTCCTTCCTCTCCTCAAAAACACCCTCCACACGGCATCCCAGTGACAGAGGCCCTGAGGGAAATTATTTTCCCCAGGGCCTCCTGTGTGGAGTTAATGTAAAAAAAATGCACTCGAATTTTCACTATTTTTTTTACTATTATCCCAAATTTCAAATATTTTTTCAGCAAGACGCTAGTTATGGAGAGGTAGGAGCTGAATAAATGACACCCCGTTAAGAACTAAGCATTTTCTCATTTCAAAACCAAACACTCGCTGCTTTTTATGAATTATTTGGAGTAATCGATTTTGTTTCATTTTCTTTGTTGTTCAAACAATCTATTACGTTGTTCAATTTGTAATAATCTATTACGAACAAGTTTATTTACACAAATCTAAAAATAATTCTGTATACAGTTATATTCTCTGACATTCCAGACATTATTTGTTTCCAGCAATTTAAAGAAAATAAAGAAAATTCTCAGTCTGCGAATAACCCCACAAAATTAATTTGTTTTTATCCTACCGCCATCATCAAAAGTGGAAGATTTTGCTTGTGCAGTGATCGAGGATCCAGCTAAAAGAGGATTGAACCTAACCTAACCTAACGATACCAGGAAAAAAAATTATCGCTTTTATATTAAACTTCGGGCACTTCCTTTTATATTCCCTCAGGGCCCATGTCGTCTTTGAGGATGCTTTGTGGAGGGTTTTTTAAAGGCAAGGAAGGAAATGATGTTTTGGGAATCTATGGGTAACGGATGTATAAATCCATCCCTTCCACTGCGATGCAAGCCGAAGGGTCGAGAGAGACTTGCTGGAGAGATCTAGGTCTCCCTCAACCAGTCTCTCCCGATCCGGCCCGCCACGCAATAGATTTACGCATCCACCGCCAAGACCGAGAAAAACTTCCCTCCATGAATCAGACACCCCTGCTAAGCCTCCAAAAGTAGCGAACCACTTGAGATGACCTATGGCAGGGGTATTGGTTATCCAATAAATGGTTTCCGGGGCAGTGGTACCCCTACCCGCCTCCCAAATTGAACACACGTGTGTTAAGGTTCGAATCCATCACAATAAATAATAAAAATGTGAATACTGCATAAGAGTCCCAACTGCTCAGTGAAAAGCTGAATGAAGCGGTGAAGGATATGGGTGGAGTAGAAGAAGGTTCGGAAGTACCTAGCTATTCAGATCTCATACTATTTATCATATCCGTTATCGGCGACAAGAAATATTTTTATTATTTGGTACAATATTATCTTGGCTGTTTTAGACAGTCCCTCATAACAATAAAGAATAATTTTATTTAATAATCTGCCAAAACGCAAGATTTTTACGACACTGTATATTTTTTCATTGACTTCGACGCAATTTAACCCATTAACGACCGCAATACCCAGACAATATTTTTACTCATAATAATAATCACTGATTAAAGTCAAGTGTGTTCCTTAACACCCTGTACTTGCCCGAAAGTATGTTTTGGTGCACACGATGTCAAAAATGAGTTTTATTCTTAAAATTAATTTCATTCATTGCATTGGCTTCATTCGCTTCTTTCGCTTCATTCGTTTCAATCGTGACATTTTGTTTCATTCGCTTCATCTTCTTCATTCGTTCAATTTTCTCCATTCGTTCCGTTCGTTCCATCCGTTCCATTCGTTCCGTTCATTTCATTAGCTTAATCAATTCATTCTCTTAATGTTTTAAATAATTTATTTTGCGTTGTTAATTTCTTTCGTTTCATAATTTTTTTAGTTCCATTCAATTTACTTCATTCGTTCCATTTGTTTCGTTCATTTCATTCATTTAGTACATTTAAATCATTTCGTTCATTTCATTCATTTCGTTCATTTCATTCCATTAATTTGTTTCAGTCATTTCATACATTTCATTCGTTTCATTCAGTTCATTCGTTCAATTCATTCCATTCGTTTCATTCGTTCCCCTCGTTTCATTCGTTTCATTACTTTAATGTGATATATAACATATTTGGTATAAGGTTCAATATTATGTTTTACCAACTAAAGGGTTAAAATTGGAACGTAGTCAAAAGAAACAAATTTTAATAAGTTATAGCGACGCGTCGCGTCGGAACACCAGACAACAAAGAGGTTATGTTAAAGTGGCAGAACTTTTACTTTATTCATTTATTTATCACTTAGTCTTCAGTTTAAAATTACATAGACTTAAATAATGCATCTAATACGCGATCATATTGTTCCGTTCGATCTTTGAGAAACGAAAGTGAATGAAATATGACTAAAGCCCTCATTAACTAATTTACTCCCGGCTAGTACAAAAACGTATATGCAGACTTCCAGTGCATATTTAGGTTAGTTTTTCAATTCAAAATTGTCCATTTATTCATATTTTTACGAAATTGTTCGGCGATTGACATTTCAGAGTGTCAATTCTTATTTATTCCTGTCAATATCGGTTCTGATGTCAGCGATGAAGCCGTGCTGGGGACATCGTTATAAAATCATCAGAAATTACGCCTATTGTAAAGTCATCGAATTCGCTGTGCTAGAGCTACTGAGAGATCGGTATATCAAAAATCTTCAATAAATAATTTAAGGTCCACCCTACACTGCACAGAACACTGAGCTACGGAAGTCGCCACCGAGTAATGTGTTTTCGAGCTGGCCTCGTTAGAAAATATAAATAAACCAGGAATATTAAAATTAGAAAGCATTTATGGCTCCAGAAGCAAAACGATTAAGTCATATCAATTTGATGGATATGCATCCAATTTGCGTCATGGAAAAAGGATTACATCGCTAAAAAGGACGCAGAACTAAGATCAAAATATTTACATTATTATTTATTATTTTAACTTTATGAGTAAAGCCTCAAACTGTAATATTTAATTAAATGAAGACATTATGAGCGAAACTCAATCGAAAATCTGGAAACAGAAAAATCAGAAAAAGATATTGGCACCTCTGGGACTCGAACCCAGGACCTCCCTACTTTCCGGGTTGGGGCTCTTATCCACTGAGCTAAGGTGTCGATATCCAATTCGGTCACTTTTAACTGTACCATACTTCGACTAAGAACCACCCATATTATCTTCATTTTTTCTTAACGCATATTTTTATTGGCTGCCATCTTTATGAATGTTTGCAAGATTCAACTCGAACTAAATGCAATCTAGATGGTTTTATTTAATGTGCGACATCTATTGACTCTGCAAGTCTGGGATGAATATTATTATTTACTATTTTAACTTTACCCGGAACCCAACCCGGAAAGTAGGGAGATCCTGGGTTCGGGTCCCAGAGGTGCCAATATCTTTTTCTGATTTTTCTGTTTCCAGATTTTCGATTGAGTTTCGCTCATAATGTCTTCATTTAATTAAAAATATTTACAGTTTAATGTTCAATTTGTAGAACTCCATAAATTAAATAAATATAATAATAATAAACCTTTTTATTCTGATCTTCTGTTAGGTATGAATTTTGGCATGTTCTTATTTTTTTATAATATATCCCGAGGCTCAGTTTGCCTCTTGGCATAGGCCTCCTCTAACATTTTCCACTGGGACCTGTCACGCGCTACTCTTCTCCAATGATATCCAGCCGTGACTTTTAGGTCGTCTTCCCATCTTATTTTTTTGGCGTCCTCTACTTCTCTTGCCGTCTCTGGGATACCAGTCAGTGACATTTTTACACCATTTCTCTTGTGGATCGCGGATCATGTGACCTGTCCATCTCCACTTTTGTTGGTCTATTCGGGTAACTATATCAGCAACTTTAGTTTTCTCTCTTATCATGCTACATCTCACTCTGTCCTGTTTCCTTATTCCTGTCAAACTTCTCTCCATGGCTCTCTGGCAGCGTTTCAACTTTTCTCTGTGGCGTTTGGTGAGTGCCCAAGTTTCACGTCCGTAAGTGATGACTGAAAGTATACATGTGTTGAAGACTTTCCTTTTTATTTGCATACTTAGCTCCTTGGATTTCAAGACTTTC
Source organism: Glyphotaelius pellucidus (assembly GCA_936435175.1). Classification (NCBI taxonomy): domain Eukaryota; kingdom Metazoa; phylum Arthropoda; class Insecta; order Trichoptera; family Limnephilidae; genus Glyphotaelius; species Glyphotaelius pellucidus. Next base: position 15,296,593 of record OW386563.1, read on the forward strand.
AAAGACCAGTATTTCTTCCATCCATTTGCTATTCTTCGCTCGATTTCTTTGATGGTTTGATCTTTGTGAGATATTATCTGTCCTAAATAGATGTAATCTGACACATATTCGAGTGGTTGGTTGTCAATTTTAATGGTTACAGGTTCAGAGTTTGTAAGCAATTTTGTTTTGTCTTTGTTTTGTCTTTGTTCATGCATAGGCCGACTTTCGCACTTTCGTCGTTTAGTGATTCTATCATTTTATTTAGGTGCGTTGAGTTTTCCTCGAATAGGACTATACCGTCTGCAAATCTTAAATGGTTCAGTTTTGCACCTTGCACGTTGATACCATATTTTTCCAAATTAATTAAATAACATATGTTAAATCAAAAAAAAAAAAAATTGAAATATGAGATTGACAAATATGACGGTTTGATAGAAGGTGGCAATAGCGAAATTGATAAACGAGCACGTCCCGGTTAGACGAGAGATCTGGGTTCGAGTCCCAGTTGCGACCATGGTATTTTTATATTTTTCCGTGTTTCGTTCTTTTTCATATTTTCATTTAGATTATAAGTGTTATCTTCTTCTTCAATGATATATTACGTTGATGGGAATAACCTTCAAAAGTTATAAAAAGAGAGTTTTTATTATATATTTTTTTCTCATAGTTAAATGACTTAAGTCCGCCTCGGCACAGGAACCCCTAGTCAGGAGGAACAAGAAATACAAAATCAATACTTAAATTCACCAACATATTTTGTATGTAAAATTATTTTACATAGTCGCTAAAAATAAAATAAAAAATGTTTAAATGTTGAGTTTGATTTGATTAGCTATGAAAGAATTGTTAACCTTTTGTTTTTATCCAGACCGAAACATTATTTTATATGTGTGTAGCGCCCGGTATTTTGTCCGACGCATAGATCCGAATACTTTCTTCCTCACATGCATAGCGCCGTTTCGCTCTGCAACTATCGCCCCGCTGCCCAGCCGAAAGGACACCCCATCGGCCCAAGCTAACCCCACCCTCCGTCGCCAGCCGGCCACTGCAGGCCCCACCCAGCGCTAAAGGGTATAAAAGGGAGTGCTGACTATATCAAATTAGTGTAGCCGGACTCCTGGTAGAAATAAGCAACAGCATCCTAGTGGTCAGTGCTAAGTCACCAAACCAATACCAAATCGAGAAAGCCCTCTGGGAATTAAAGTAACCGTGCCCTAGCGGATATTATTTGCCGTGCATCTTTTGCCCAACTAAGAGACCGCGGGTCCAATGTTAGAGTTTAACTAAATACGCTAAGTGTAGTAAGGACAATCGTGAACTTTCTTTTAAACTCACAGTGATTAAATTTTGTTCTAAAACTGTTCTGTACTCTTTACTAAAATTATAAGCTGTGAACCCTATATAAGTTAAATAAAATGGACATTGTGAAAATCGACTATTTACTTATATTAAAAACCGTCACAGGCATATACTATTGCTCAAAAATCCCGGGAGAAATCGGGTCTCTACCATAAAATGACTAACATATCCCAATGAAAAATATTTCTTTCATCGCTGTAAAAGCTGCATTCAGGCATCTGGTTTGAAAATTTGTAAACATTTGGATTGGGATCGGGATTTTCTGTTATTTAATAAATCAAAGCCGAATTTCCCCCGAAATCGTATGATATGTAAATAAAGTACTTAAATACCTACCTATGCAAAAAATCTAAATTTTATGTAGCATATTTATTAAATTTCAAATGGGGAATTATAAAATTTGTCCAAAGAAACGTCACTATCTCAATGATTATTTTTTTTAAATCTAAAAAAAAATCGAGTACAGTAGAAGACCAACTTCACCAAAATAATCTCAACCAATAGGAGCCTTGAAAAGTGAGGTCGTAATCAAAGCTGCCAATGAGCGCAGTTTGACGATTCGTAGGTACTGTAGTGCGTCATTTTCGTTCCATATCTCAACCAATAGGAGCCTTGAAGAGTGAGGTCATAATCAAAGCGGCCAATGAGCGCAGTTTGACGATTCATAGGTACTGTAATGCGTCATTTCCGTTCCATATCTCAACCAGTAGGAACCTTGAAAAGTGAGATCGTAATTAAAGAGCCCAATGACGTTGACGTTGACAATGCCGTTTGACGCTTCGTAGGTAATGTAATGTGTCATTTCCGTTCCATATCTCAACCAATAGGAGCCTTGAAAAGTAAGATCATAATCAAAGCGGCCAATGAGCGCCGTTTGGAAATTTGTAGGTACTGTAATGCGTCATTTCCGTTACATATTTCAACCAATAGGAGCCTTGAACAGTGAGATCACAATCAAAGCTGCCAATGAACGCAGTTTGACGATTTGTAGGTACTGTAATGCGTCATTTCCGTTTCATCCGAGTTTCAAACCACAATGGGGTTAAAGAAAAATATTTAAAAAAAATACCCTTAAAAATATTAAAATGGCTGCCATATGATGAGATGTCTATCGAGCTCTCAAAGTATACAGGGTATTAACCCTTGGAGCGCTTTTTGCCACAATATGGCACTATTTAAAATATCTCGAATTGCTTTGCTGCCAATTTTGGCTAAATTTTCCCTTATTTGTAAGTAATTAAGTAGAAGTTTACGATTTTATAATATATTTTTTATAAATCCTACGAATATGTAATAATCGACAAAAGGTGGGTGAATTCATTGGCTATATAGAACTATAATCAGTTTGTATGTCTCCATATTAAAATTCTTAGGTATGATTTTTTTAAAATTTGGGCGGAAAATGTTGAAAATGATCACCAAAAAATGTTGAGCAATCGGAGAAAAAAGTTTTAAATTGCGCTGTTGCTCCAGTGGATAATGGACGTCCAGTGATTCCTGGCATTTATTGGAGTAAAAATTTTAAATTAAATTTTGGTCTCAAAATTTGTTTTTTTTTACTATATTTTTTCTTCAAAATCAAACGAATTTTTTTTCTTTCATATGTCGACACTGGTCACTCAGCCGAGTAACCAGTCAACCCCCCACCACGCCCCTAACTGCCCAATGTCTACTGATTTTTTACGATTTTAGTTGAGAATAAAAAAACTTAAATGCCATTACCTATATCTTATAACATAAAGCAAAAATTAATAAAGTGGATACATCTTTTTATAACAAAAATAACTTTTCAGTTTGGTTGGGTATTTTGATCTTAAAACCAAATTTAAAATTTGTATAAACTGGCCGAAATGGGCCGCGCATACGTTCTTCTTAAATTTATCGGATATATTGCCAACTTTCTTCATTGAGATCTCGTCTGGGTGACGTTATAAATTTAATCTGTGGATACGAATTATTTGTTTTGCTAAAAGTACCTAAGTGAAAACGAAAATAATGTAGCGCTACGCCATCTGTAATTTAAAAGAGAAACTATTATCTAAAAGGCTTTGAAAATAATGTATAGATGGCATTAGTCAAAAACGGAAGACTTGTTTTTTATCTTTTGACATGAATTTTCTGACAAGAATATCAGTGATTTAAAAAAATTAAAATAAATCTTTATGAAGAAGGGGAAATCAACAAAGAAACAAAAATCATTTGATTCCCCTTCCACCTTCCCCCGTTCCCCCTTCCACGAACCCCCCTCTTTCATACCCTCACCCTCCCACCATAATACACATATTTTTCATACAACTTCCGCGGTACCAATTTAAATTTTTTTATACAAATTTTATAATACCGGAGCTCGCTATTATGTATAGAAACCTTTGCGGGCGTGCGCACAACAAATCACCAAAGTTTTAGGAAATAATAAGGGACAAACAAAGACACATTCATTTTTATACGAATAGATTAATACCGCACGAGAGCCCAAACTGCTCCCAACTGTACGATATCTATGGTCATTCGAACTATTGCACATGGGATATTTTCACTGGATTTTTGTTTTCGAAAATAGTTAGGAAAAATTTTTGATTTATTTTATTTTTATGTTGATGAATAATTATTCTATATTTAACGATGAAATTATGCCATTTTTGATTTGCCGCGAAAACCCTAATATGTTTGTTTTTGTTTCGAGAATGTGGCATTGTTGACGTTACACCGGCCAGTGTATCGGTAATGGCTTGTTCGCCCTTGGCAAGTAGTTTAGTCGAGTAGCGAGTAATTCGCTACTTACCCGGCCGAAAAGCGTTCGCATTACGGTCCAGTAGAGTAAATTAGTGACCGGCGCATTGCAAGATGACGGGCTGAAACGCAACACATATTCCAGATCATTCGAGAGTGTTCTGGAATATTCCACAATGATCTGTGATGGCGTTCCAGACTATTCCCGAACATTACAGAATGTTTCGGGATGTTTTGGAATGTTGTAAAATGTTCTGGACTGTTCTAGATATTTCTAGCGGTAGGCACACTTCCATACACTTTCGTTTATAATATACTAGCTTTAACCCGTGGCTTCACTCGCATGGTATTAGAAGGAAATTACTGTAGCGCTTGCACTTATTAATTATCCCCCTCCCCTCGCCTCCCCGTCCCGCAATATATAAATTCATTCCCGGTACATTCAGTTTTCAAACAGCTCGCGTGCCACCTAAATTTCATAATGCCAGAGCTCACCAGTAGTAAAAAAAAGTACTATCCACTTTGGGGCAGTCGTTCGGAAGTTATGCGCGTACAAACATTTCTCAGATTAATTTTTGTTTATATAGATACGAGATAGATATTAACTACGATTTCCCGCAAATAGCGACTGAAAACTTATAATAAATATAACATATTAATATTTATAATTACATTGCCAGAGCTTACCATTACATACAGCCTATAGTCCTCGCATATAATGTAGCTTTCTATTGGTGAAAGAATTTTTAAAATCGTTTTATGCGTGAAAGCGTAACAAACAAGCACACGCAGTTTCGCATTTATAATATTAGTATAGACATTGATTATACTCGCTATTCGACTAAACTACTTGCCCAGTGCGAGCGGGTCTAAACAGTCTTACCAGGGATCTTAGCATGCTCGATCGATAAGGATTGGTAGAATAACTTTCCGTAACCTCTCATCGTTCTCTAGGACAACTGAAGATCGCTAACGTACAAGCAACAGTTGACTTCGAATATATTGAATACACTTAGGATGGGTTGTTTCAAAAAATTTGATGGATTCATCAAATATTTGAAGTTGATTTTCGTGTTCTGTGTAAGTTCTATTCAAGTTCTGTTATTACATCGTTATTGCACAGTTGCTTCACAATACTGAAATAATCACAGAACTTGTATAGAACTTACATGGATTCATCAAATATTTGAAGTAACTTTTCACGTTCTGCGTAAGTTCTATTCAAATTATATTATTACATCATTATAGACCAGTTGATTCACAAAACTGAAATCATCACAGAACTTGAATAGAACTTACGCAGAACGGGAAAATTAACTTCAAATATTTGATGAATCCATCAAATTTTTTGAAACAACCCGTCCTTAGTCATTATGAACTGTTACTAATTCGTTGGCGATCTGCAATCATGCTAGGGAAGTTACTGAAAGTTAACCTATCAATCCTTGTCGATCGACTGAGCTAGAGGGCCAGAAAGTAGTTTTTTCTACGTCATAATGACGTCGTTACGAGTTGGCACCGTTTCGGAATGTTCAGTATTGTTTTACGTATTTATTTGAAACGTTTACAGAGTGTCAACAATATTATTAAATTAATGAAATTGCAATAGCGATGTGCATAGATATTAAGAGGAATATAAACGCTAGAAATATTTCGATTCTGATGGCTTGAAAATTTAAAATCTAGCGTCTTATTTGCATGAGGCAAGTAAGCGAAAATGTGGTTTTTATTTATTTTGTGTATAATTTTATAAGAATGAAAAAAAGTTACAACGTACAAAACCTCAAAAATAAAATAAGCCGTCTTAGCCATAAATGGGTATTTTTTAATAATTTTTTCTTACATTACTTCATAGTTAAGTCATGCAAAAACATTTTTTTTAGTGGTTTACGCTTATATTTGTTGTTATGTAATTAATAATTTTATTGTAATTCCAAAACACAGAAAAGCTGGTAAAAGCTTCAATTTATCCGTACCACATTTTTTTGATTTTCATAATGTAAACCGATCGTCATAAAGATTAATCTAAATAGGATTTCACGTATAACTTCATCTTAACACTCCAATTAAAAATGTTCAAAAATCAAGGTTTAGCTGTTTTTCGGTGGAGATGCTACTGGTGAAATAAAAGAAATAATAATAATAAGCAAATTAAAATATAAAACATAGTCAGTATATAGTACAGAGAAAGACAATAAAAAAAGACAATAATTAGTAATAAAGCAAAATTTTTAATTCAGATACTTCTATTTGCCATGACGTCATATTAGCTTATACCTAGCTAATAAAATTAGCAAATATCTTTAAATATATATCAGATTGTTTTTTAATCAATCAATTTGATCAATAAATATTAAACATTTTCGTATTCGTAGTTTGTGAGGCTGAAGGAAGTGACGAGTGAGGATGTGTGGATGAGAAAGGTGGGGTACTACTTGGCTGTTGATCTCACCAATCATAGCTAAAGCCATTTCGTGTTTTTAAATATCACACCTTTTATTAATTAGAAATAATATATACATAGGCTTTTATAAAAGTGGAGTATTGCCCTGGTGTATGACTACCATTCAGAATTGATAAGTTGCTGGAAATGCCTTTAAATATAGTCTTATTTGGTGACCAGATCCGCGCAGCCAGATAATTATTACCCACATTACTCTACCCAACCTCCTTGCCCTCCCCACTACCTTCAGCGTCACAACAAGCCCCAATTGGGGATGCCATAGTCTCACTGGCTCCAGACGGTTACTCTTGTGCGGTATTGCATATGTAAAAACAAAAAAGCAACCTTTCGATTATGAATTGAGGCCTTTCTCTAGGACGTAACTGATAATATCTACTACAATTGAATGTCTTAAAGTATGCATTGAAAGGTTAACGGGAACTTTGGAAAGAAATTTTGGATGGCTGAGAAGAGGAAGAATTTCGTCAGGATGTTTTCCAAAATTCAAGACCTTAAAAAACAAAATTTAAGAAATTTTGACTCACCAATAACTGAAAAAGTTGGCTAGGTCATAGCAGTCAAACGGCCTTCTCACTGGAATCGGTTCCTCAGCTATTCCACTGTCCACATCTTCTTCACCATCTGAACTTCCAGAGCTGTCTCCGTCTATGATGTCTTCCCTTGCTGGACTCCTGGAAGAGTCACTTCCATTGTACCTGATCTCTGGATCCATATCAGCGAAATCTTCCAGCTTATTAGCCAGGTTTTTTACTGATTCCATTTCTTCGTGTTGTATTTTGTCAATTTCTGGTTTAATTGATTCGTTTCGTTTTGATTTTTCTTGTTCGAACTTCATTTGGTTGATTTCAGAATAAAATTTTTCATTCAACCTGACTTTTTCTTGCTCTTCCTGTTGAGATTTATCCATTTCTGAAAGCGTTGTTTCGTTTTTCTTGTTGACTTCTTCTTCGTGTTGCATTTTGTCGATTTCTGAACGCATATTTTCATTGGGATGATGTTTTTCTACCTCCAATTGCATTTTCACTTTTTCTGTATTCATATTTTCTTCACCATTGCAATGAATTTTATCTTCGTTTGGTGCGTTATTGTTTATTTCTTGAACTCTCTCTGAAGATTTGTCACTTCCATCCATGATGAATATTATTTTTATAACTTTTATCTTAAATTTTACTGATCAAGCAATAAAAATCATATTTTTCAAAACTCTCAAAAATATAAAACAAGTCTTTGAAAGTGGACTTTAAAAAAAAATTGTTATTATAATTTTTCGAGTAGATTCTTTCAGGCATTAAATTTAAACAACACTTTTATCCTTTATTATAACGACACTACTTGTACTTGAAGATAGATTGAATGACTTAATACAAATTGAATTAATACAAAACACTGTACTTTGTTATAAAACCAATCAATTTAAAATTACACTGTTAACAGACACTTATTATTAATTATTATACAATTTCACGGATGAAAACAGACATCGTAATTTTTCAAATCTATGCTTGCATAAATTTACAAACAATTTTTAACACTTTATTAAATACGTTCGTTGAAGTTGGACTATATTTTGTTTGTTTTTAGGATTGCAACTGACTGCCCCTAGGGGCAATGTCTTCTAGTGTCGTTGGATGCGTTTTTGAGTATTCTCTCCTAGGCAATGGCAAAATAAATTTAGAGAAGTCTGTGGATTGGCCAATGGTCAAACTATTTCAACGTTTCATGAAAAAGAGCTTTTACAACCAAAGGGATATTTTGAAAAGATCTTTGCAGAAACAAATAAAAAAACTAGTTTGGTGGCTGTTGTGTTAATTTTATTTTAACGTTTGTTCGTTTTTTACCGAACCGTCTACAAATACGGATACGTAGCGACGCAAAAATGATTCTAGTGAGGAAATTATAACACATTTGTTAAAGTGTGAAGGCCAATGTCATCTTTGTGGGTGCTGTGTGGAGGGTATTTTTAGAAAAAGAAGGAAAGGATGTTCTGGAAAGGAAGAAGGTATGACGGGTGGTCAGGAATCTAGGGATCAGTGTGTCCAGGAGTGACGGACATGTGAGTCGAGCGAGATCAGCTGGAGAGGTGGAAGGGTGCAACTGCTTCCAAGACCCCGATAAATCTCACCTCCTGAACCCGGACACCAAACGTAGCGAACTACTAAATCACCAAACGTAGCGAACTACTAAATCACCAAACGTAGCGAACTGCTTGGGGGTGACTTACGTGCAGAGGTGTTGGTTATTCAATACGGTTCCTGGGGCAGCAATTTGTAAAAACAGTTTATTTATAAACAAGTTCTGCAAAGTAATAATTATTACGCGTGACAGCTGTTTCGCCTTCTGAAGGCATTTTCAAACTGTGGTCATGTCACCTACAGACGAGGTATTTATATTATTTATGGCTAGGATTTTGACGACTAATTTTTAATTTATGAGTAAACTGACTAAAATTATTAATGGTTTTTACCCTATTTAAAGTTTCCCAATTACTGATATTATATATCGACTGGAAGTCGAATTTAAACAATGTCAGTGCTCTAATCATTATTCCTAATATGAATTATTCCCAAATGATGACTCATGGTTTTATTTTCCAGCATTATTAATGTTTTTAAATTGGTTTGAACATATCTAACAACGGTGAGTGAATTATATTTGTTTGTTCATTTATTAAAATACCTTAGGGATTATTAAAAAATATATAAAAGAAACAAAAAATAAATATATACAAATAAATAAAATAAAATACATCAAGGAGAGCATTAGTTTCATGTTCCCGATGGTTATTTTCGTCACCGACAGCATAGACTGTTTCATCCCCCGGCTTGCATAACTAACTTGCCAATGGTCATGCCAGTCGGGAGAGCTGTCTTGTTGTTAAATATAATCACTTCGAATATCGATCTGTTTAACATCAATGAAGCACAATTTAGACGGCAAGTTTTGTTGATGTTATTGTAAATCTGCTTATCCAATTTAAAATATTTTCTCGCTTTAAAAAACGCTTTGAAATTTTAATGTAGTACATTTCCAATAATTCGGTCACTATGTCGATGTACGTGACGGTCAGAAGTCGTGTTGCATCCTCCGCATGTAAGTCACCAGTTCCCCAGCCAGCCGAGGCGTCTATTTGTGTCCTGAGATCAGTGCACTGGATGCAATCTGCCCGCTGCGGGCACCAAATGCTAGCGGAGTTGATCGCGCGGTCTGCTATTATTGCATGTGGGGGGGCGATTCACTACAACGAACTAGCTAACTAATGTCGTTTCTCCGCAAAGGTAGGCGGAGATGACAGATTGTCACACAGCGATACAACACCTCCTTGAAAAGTCATTAAAAGCTATGAAAAAAATAATTTTAAATTAGCCGATAACCCTAACCTAACGTAACCTATTTAACCATTTTTTTTATCACTCTAAATGACTTATCTGGGATGGTTTTGAGTTGGTTTCATTCCGAGTTGTCCGGTCACCATTATTTTTTTATTACGATAAAAGTATAGGTAGCTCAAGATATCTTTAGCGCCCCCCCCCCCCCCATGAGTTTTTTCTGTATCCGTCACTGGTTCAACGTGGAGAGAGAAACCACCAAAGCGGTACTGAAAAAGAAATAGTGAGCTATTGATTCTTATCCTATTTTGAAATTTAATCAAAAGCATTTGTCGGGGCGTGTAAATAGCCCCAGACACGAGGGTATATTCCCTATAAAAATTATGAAGGTTGAAATTCTTCCCTATGTGCACAGAAAAAAACATTTTGCACAGCAATTCCAAATCCCAAGTGAAAACAAACAATACTCCTTAGAGAATGCAGCTTCAGGCACGATGTCCAGCACAAACGACACTAGTTTGCATTCAAACTTAATGATTCTTTGCCAAGGCGGTAATTGCAAAATGTCAACATGTGTATCACAGGAAGAAAGTTCGAACAATAAAATATAAATTTGCAAATTACAGAATCAATCAGAATCAAACACGACAACAATTATTTGAATGTGATCCGAATAGGAGTGTCATCTCTTGGCCGTTCACTGACACTCACGTCTGAAGTAATTGCCTGCCTCACAAAGGTAGGAAACTGCATGAACTCTGCATTTCAGTGTCACATAGGTGAATTCAATAATACAACCAAACATAGATGGCGCGTATCTAGCATTTAAAACCCACATCAAAACCGTCGCGTCCGCCGCAACACTATGTTATTCTGTAAAAATATCATAATACAATAAAATCGATGAATAACCATGTACCTAAAAATTAGTTCATGTAACTGTGAATATTAATTTAATAAATATTAATTAAACTTTAATTTAAATTGCCCATCGAAAATCGACTGAATCGCCCCACCCGGTGACATAACCTACAAAAGTACCGACTGAAGTATTGCTTTGCTCTGAGCTTTCAATTTTTGTTACACAATATTATTGATTACTATCTACAATAATTATTTTTGACTGCGACCTCCGGATTCGTGATCGAGGATCTCAAGCGTCAATCTTGTTTTCTTATTCTAAAAAAACATTTGAAAACTCGTAAGAAAAGACAGGGGATGCCAAAGTCGTCATTATCAACTGTGCTAAAAATTTAAGCTTATGGTGTGCTCCAAGACACTGTATTAGGCCCACTTCTCTTTCTGACAAGATTAACACCTGGTGGCATAGTAATATTTTTTATTTATTTACTCTTTTTATACGCCCATCCATAGGGCTATTACATTAATTGGATGAATTGATACGTTCGCAGTTCTTTTTACAAAATCCTCCGTGTGACAACGGTCGCAAAAATATTTACCTTTTAACCACTGGAGCGATCGCGCGTTAAAACATTTTTCCCTCCGATTGCTCGCTGTTTTTTTGTGACGATTTTGAAAATTTTCCGCCCACATTAAAAAAATCATACCTCCGAATTTTAATATGGAGACATAAAAACTGATTACAGTTCTACACAGCCAATGAATTCACCTGTATTATACTAATTATCTTATATTTTTAGTAAAAATTATACCTACTGTGTAAAGAAGCAATAAATAAAAAAAAGTATAATACTTAAATTATAATAAATATTTAAAAAAATACAGAGTATTTAAGTCTAATTAACTGAATGGTTTTTTTTAACAAAGCTACGAGTAATGATTTATTGTGTTTTAATTGGGGATCAGCGCTATTATAGTTTACAGGTAGGAAAGATTTAATTATTTTTATTTTAAAACTCGATATAATAATAAGAATATTAATGTCTCTTGTGTTTGGTGAGGGATTTCATGCTCAATTATTTTTATTTATTCATTTATTGACGCCCTATTGGGCTTTCACAAATCAAATATAAATTTCATTTATAACAACAGTATAACAAAAATAAAAAAGATTATAAAATATATAAATAAAGCAAAAACTCAATATAATAAATAAGAATATATCTAATGCTAAATCTACATGGATGACTTTAGAGTACTCGTAGGTACAATTATTCATACACCTACGAGCGACAAAAACATAAATTTCGGTAAGTTAGGTTTAATGCGCGAATTGACATAATTGATTTCAATAAAAGGAATACCAATTTTGAAATTAATAAAACGTAAAAATGTTTTAATTTTTTCAATTTGTAAACAATGAGAGTTGAAATGAGGACACCAAATGCTTGAATTGTATTCAACCTGACTTCTAACCAAAGACGTGTATAGTTATTTTATGGTTTTTATGTCTTAAGCGATTGTGAGAATAAATCCAAGCATTTGTAATACCTTACTGGTAATGCTAATAATGGGATTCAAGAAGCGTAATTTGGAGTCAAAGATAACACCAAGGTCAATGAATTAAAAGACTCTTTTTAGAATGGTGTTGTTAATTGAGTAGTCGAATAATAAAGGGGTTTTAGATCAATTGAAACTGATCGTTTGGCATTTGTCGATATTAATTTGTTTACGATGCACCATTCATAAAGTTTATTTAAGTTCCTTTGTAGAGTTAAACAATCAGAAGAATTTTCGAGCGATTTAAACATCTTTAGATCGTCGGCGAATAGAAAAAATTCTACGCTTTTTATATTTCCGCTTACAGATTCAATCAAAACCATTTTTTGTGTTCAGAATGTAATGGTAAAGAAGCCTTCCCCCTGTACTTAGTGAATTTGTGTGTACGCAAGGATTCGAAGACCAGCATCAAAAGGAAAGTGAATTGACGTTTTTTACTCCATCCAGTTAAGTGAATCAGTCTTTGGTCAATTTCATGGGCTTAAGCAATTGACTTTTTAATTTAAACATTTAATTATTTAAGAATCTAAGTGAAATAAAACCTAAGTTTATTCCTCCCACTTCGTATTACTGGAAAAATGTACATTTCATTATTTTTTGGTTTCTTTTAATTCATTCCTACCTTTCCAATTAAATAGATTAATATTAGAATTCCCCTTGGTAGAGCTTTATCAAGTGGTGTTGAGTTTAATATATAAATAAGGAAGAATTACAACCGTCAATTGTCATTTTGTCGAATTACCATTCTCTTTTCGCGAGTTTGTCGTTTGGTACCTATTTGAATGAAAATGTAACGATATTATTTATCTTAGTCTATGTTTGTATTATTGTCTAGGTATGTTCACTGATGCTTAGTTCACACTGAGCTATATATCTGCGAGCATATATCTGTTGATTCGCGAGCGCTTATCTTTTGTCCTTTCACACGAGGCTATCAAATATTTCTTCCTGTGGTAGGAGAGGGGGTCAGTCGAATTAGGGAGCGGCAACGGAACGCATATTTTTTGTACTGAAATCTGTCAACTTGACATCTGTCATCCACGGGTCTAGGCAGCTTCGTAATTACAATCACCCCCTCTCCTGTTTTAGTCGGAGAAGGGGAGAGTTATCTTCTGGGATATCGCGTCTGGAGCGGTTACGTCAGAGATGTGTATTGTCTATGATTGATCTGCGCTTAAAAACGCTTAGGTGTGAACGGTCTGAAGGGATTGTATGGAGAGCGTTATTTGGCGTGCTATGATCTTTTATATTTGATAGCTGAGTGTGAACCAGCTCTTATCCTCACTATTATATTTGACGGGTGCTTTCGCCATCTCAAAATCGCATCTTCTCGATCCTTCCTGTTTCTAAACTGCTATTCTACATAATATAATATGTAAGCCGTTTAACCCACGCAGTTTATATTCAATCGTCTCATGTCTCATGCCTGAGATAGTTATTGGTAAGTTCTACTAATGCTGATATTTTTTTACCCGCGTAGGTATTGATAACACTTTTATTATTAGTTGAAACAAGTACGAATATTCTCCCTTTTTACGTCGCAACTTAAAGGTCTAGATATAGTCGTAATTAAATCCCTACATAGAAAGATTTTTACACTGCTACACGTATAAGTTGGCGGTGGTAAATGTGAAGTAACGCAGTCTTTATATTGTAACCTGTCAACCACACCTACTAACGTTATGTCAAACGACACCGCCCTCTTTTTTGCTAAATTATACGTAAAACACTATGCATACGACTTTTTCCGACATTAAATATGCATACATCGTATACCCAAAATAGACTGTTAAAACAATGTTCGTTTTCAGGTAAATTTTTTTGAGCTAGAACTATTTTCCATCAAATAATAGAACACTATCACAGCGGTACCATGGATCTTCTCAACCCAGAAAATGTTTCTATCAAGACAGAATCAGGGAGGGTGAAACAGGAAAAGGGTGAAATGCCGTATAGAGATAATATAGATATCGACCCCCTGAATGTGAAAAAGGAATGTTTTCAAGGTTCTGAAACTACTCCGACATCTAGTGAGTTGCTTTACATAAATGTTAATTGTTTAATACAGATTTTTTTTGGTGGCAAGATTCGCAGATATGATAGATACTTCTTTACGACGCACGCTCTTGAAGTCCAGTAGTTACTTTTATTTGTACCTTTAAAATATTGGCTATCAGGAAACACAGAGAATTCATTTTGCGATCCCTACCGACAACGTGCTGCATCACAATAAGCATTTTGTTTTAGGAAATAACATAACAAAAAATTATGCTTAAAAACTAATAACCTTCGCTCTCTGTGGGGTATAAACTCAAAGGAATTAGCTTCGGAGCTTAACTAAAACCTACTGTCTATTATGTTAATTAAATACTACATGAGTAAGCAATTCTCTTTCAGTCGGTAATGTGTTGTTGTGAGCTATTGTAAACACACTGACAGTTGGTTTTCTTGTGGTGTTAATTTTTTTAAGCCTGTTTTTTTTTACATACATTAAGATTTCTTGAATCCTTCTTTCTAATTCGCAAGCTGGACAAGAAGTTCCTTCAAAACCTGAGAACCGGTTTCCATCTAGGTAGAAATAAAAATGCAAAATCACCACCTAAACTTTTTATTGTAAAATAAACTCTTTCAGACAATATTAGCGATACTCAATCGAAAATCTTGAAACAAAAAAATCAGAAAAAGATGTTTGCACCAATGGGACTCGAAACTCGAACCCAAGACAGTTTCGCAAATAATGTCTTCAACTAATTAAATATTACCATTTGAGGTTTTACTCATAAAGTTATAAAAAAATCTCTTTGAATATATTTGAGAATAATTATTAAATCTCTGCCGCCGATATCCGAGTCTTTTGCTTTACTAAAATTGAGTTTAATTTTCGTTTTTTTCCTGGCGGTTTCCAGTGGTTTCTCAATGGTATTTAAATGGACAGTTTATAATGAAAAAAAATTGTTGATCATGTCTTATTTTAGTTATCTTTCGGAAAAGGGCGACCGTACTTTTGTTTGTGACGTTCAGTGTGTCTCGATATATCAATGTATTGTTAATTTATTATTCCAGGTACCATTATTAAAGAGTCTATTATCATCAAAGTAGATCTACCACCCCGAAAAGTAGATGGAGGGGGAATTTCGCACACGGATATTGACGTAGACCTACCGGATATTAAAAAAGATTGTTTGGAGCGATCTCAAAGAATTACCCAGACAAGAGGTAAAACCGATTTTTATTTGTGAAAATTCACTGTAGTCTCAGATAAATTGATAGCGAATTAATGGACTGTAATAAAATAATACGGTTTTTCAACGTGACACAACTATGGCAATAGCTTGATGAATCACAAGTTTCGTAAGAATCGAGAGAAGAAGTCACCGAGATACCGTAGGAGGTGATAATTGTACGGGATCTGTATTGCCATGAACTGATAGTTTCTTTGAGGTATTATTGTAGACATGCAGATAATGTTAGCACATATTGTCAGATGGGATAGGTACAATGTAAGTAGATAGAAGGGAGGTGTATATAGTTGAGTCAATATTCACAATTCTTACTTCCCTAGTTCTTGCACTTATGAAATTACTGTGTACACTAATTACTCCTTTTTTGTAATCTTTTTCAGACTTATCGAAGGTTGTAAAGATGCATTCTTTGGAAAAAAGATTCTCTTGTCACCATTGTAACTACTCCTGCTCTCGTAAGTCATGGTTAGACGTACACATGCGCACCCACACTGGAGAAAAACCCTTTTCATGTGACTACTGCGATCATTCATGTTCTACAAAGAATAGTTTAAAAAATCACATTCTGACTCACGGTGTTGCTAAACCTTTTTCTTGTTCGGATTGCAGCTATTCATGTACACAAAAAAGTTATTTGAAATGTCACATGTTGACTCACAGCGGAGAAAAACCTTTTTCATGTTCCGATTGCACATATTCATGTTCTCAAAGAGGAAATTTGACGATACACATGCTCACTCACAGTGGAGAGAAACTTTTTTCATGTTCCGATTGCACGTATTCATGTTCTACAAAGAAAACTTTAAAATACCACAAGCTTACTCACAGTGGAGAAAAACCTTATTCATGTTCTGAATGTACGTTTTCATGTTTTCCTGAGGAATATTTTAAGAAGCACCTGCTGATTCATAGCGCAGAAAAACCCTATTTATGTTCCGACTGCAACTATTCATGTTCAAGAAAGCGGTATTTAAAAATCCACGAACTGACTCACAGTGAAAAAAATTCTTTGTCGTGTTCCTTCTGCAGCTATTCGTGTTCACTGAAAAATAATTTGAAACGTCACATATTGACTCATATCGGAAAAAAACCATTTACATGTTTCGACTGCAATTATTCATGTTCTACGAAGGGACAGTTGACAAGTCACATGCTGAATCACAGTGGAATAAAATCTTTTTCATGTTACGATTGCAACTATTTTAGTTTTAGAAAAGGAAATTTAAAAATCCACAAGCTGATGCACAGTGGAAAAAAACATTTTTCATGTTCTGACTGCACATATACATGTTCTCGTAAGGGAAATTTAAAAAGTCACGTGCTGACACACATGGGAGAAAAACGTTTTTCAAAGACATAAAGACAAGTCTCATGCAGATATGGAAAAAGGTTTTGATGACAAAAAAACGATTAATACCCGTTACTCATCAAACGTAAAATGCATAATTCGTCTAACGAAAACAGCTTTCGCTCAATGACAGTTCTCTTATTTTGCTCCCAATGCACGGTAGTCCTTTTAGAACTTTAGAGGAAACCATCTAGAATCTGGCCAAACAATTTCAACGGTGTTTGTATGTACGTACACTCACGACATTGAAAACATTCCATAGTATTATGTTCTCATTAAAAAATAAAATAAAACAATACGCGCGATACGTGGCAACGCTGTAAACACCACACTTTGGATGTAGTCGGCCGCCCTGCGGCCCATCTCTTTCGGGGATATACGCTGTTCGGTTGTTCGTGGTGTTATTTGAAATCAAAGAGAAATTACGCGCAGAGAAAAATTAAAGTCCATGGTATATTCTTCAAATTTATTTAAGTATTTAATAATTTATCTATTCCATATGACTTTTCTTATTCATTAAAAAATCCTGTAACCTTTTTTAATATTTTCAATTATTTGCCATAGTTTGATCAATCTGTCAAAATCGTATACCGATTTGTACCTATAAACTAAATAATTTTTATTGAAGAAGAAGATAACACTGATAATCTAAATGAAAATATGAAAGAAAACAAGACACATAAAAATAGAAAAAGACAATGGTCGCAACTGGGACTCGAACCCAGACCTCTCATTACATTGTCTTTTTCTATTTTTCTGTGTCTTGTTTTCTTTCATATTTTCATTTAGATTATCAGTGTTAATTCTTCTTCAATGATAAATTAAGTTGATGGGAATAACCTTCAAAAGTTATAAAAAGAGAGTTTTTCTTATAAAAAATTAAATAATTTTCATTTAAACCACCCTTCGTCTATACTTTCTTATAGAATTCGTCTGCTCTTACGTGCTTTTTTGACTTTTACAGAGGCTCTACCCTTGATTTATTGTTTGGGGCTTTAGAAGAAAAAGGCGCAATCAAAGTTGAATTATGCTGTAACAAGGCAAGTTTTGGGTCAGAAAAACAATTTAATAAGTCTCGAAGAAAATTTATTTAAGGATCATATCGCTTCATTTCTATTGATATTTCGTAGAAATGAGTTATGGTTGGATTATACGTGTGCAATTTATTTAACCTTAGACCTTGGGGTCTTTAAAAGCCTAGGTTTTATAGAAATGCTAATTATGTACATTTTAAATGTTACCAATGATTCCTTACTTTAGGTAGCTTCCTAAAAGGGACTACACTTGACGCTAGCGCCGCCGAAATTCAATGTGCGCTGTGCGATACAGATGTAACCTGTGTTTCGGCGTGAGGCTCAACAAAATACAAAGAAAAACCAAGTTTTTATGTTTATTCATTGTATTTTGTTGATTTTTTTTGTAATAATAAGTCTGTATCATTCTCAAATATTTTTAAGTTTCATAGAAATTAGTAAGATATTTTTAAAAGTTTACTATTAAAAAGTATGATTCAAAATATACACTTTCCTACGGAATTACTGGCTGGGGCGGAACTCGCAACAATCATGTAAAACCTATAGAAATTGCCCAAAAATCAATTATTAAGATTATGTACAAGAAAACTGAATCCTAACCTTCCAAATAATTATTTAAGGAAACCAATATTTTGGACCTAAGACAGACCTAAAGTTTAAATGTTTTAATTTCATTTAGTTTATTTATTAACATGCGTCCAAACAGACGGCCTCCGTGGTCCCGAGGCAAGACTCTCGACTGACAATCCGAAGGTCGCGGGTTGAAACCCGGCGTGCGCAAATGAATTTTATTTGATTAATTTGTGTTATTTCACAATTTATTCATTTAAAATAATATATAGTATATGTGCGGCACGTTCCAGAGTGGAAGATACTATCAGTATCGCCCTGGTGTAAAACCACCATTCAGAATTGAAACGTTGCTTGAAATGGCTTTAGCCGTGTTTAGTGACCATATCTGAATAGCCAGGTACTTCTCCACCTTCCTCTTCCCTATCTCCTTCCCCTCCCCACTACCTTCAGCCTCACAACATATCTCGATTGAGGATGCCACAGTCTCACTGGCTCCAGACGGGAGCAGTTGGGACTCTTGTGCGGTATTAACTGTAAAAAAAAAAACAACTTAAAAAAAAAACTCAAATCGTACTAGCCAAAGACGTGGCGCCTGTGAGTATGCTGTACCCCATTGCAAAAATAGGTTGACCCAAAGGCATATTAGTTTTATTGCTCCAAAAATGTATTTAGAGTAGAAATATGTTATTGTGTGCTATATCTTTTTGTCTTTTAATTGCACTTGTAACACTAATTCTTTAAAACATTCACAAATGCAATAATAACAGTGCAGACTCTTATTATGTTGTAGTTTTTAATTGCATTTTTTCAGTTATTCTTTTTAAATCCCTAATTTATATATGCTTAAAATCTTCATTTTAACCATAGAAATAAAAATGAAAATAAAAAAATCAACATTTTACCCCCGCACGGGCATTTCCGTTGTGGGATTTTTTTGTTCTTACATTTATTGAATTAATATTTTTATATCGTTTTTCTTCGCGTGTCCTTTCCCAAACAAATTCGATTTTCCAAAGAAATTGTTTCTCCCCGCGTCTCCGTTCCCGCCTCGCTCCCTCCCTCGTTCCTTTTCCACCTTCCCTGCCTTCCTCCCTTCCGCGAACCTCCCTCCTTCTTTTCCCTCTCCCTTTCAGATTCCTCTTACCCTCCATTGTCCCTCCCTGCCGCTGAACTATTTGAAATACACACATTTTTCAAACGCGCGCCTACTGTAAAATTAGAGTGCAAATTTCATAACGTCTGAGCTCACCGGTATACATTAGAGATGGGTAAGTTCTGCATTTTGCTGGAGGCCTCCAAGACGTCCTTCCCTTTAAAAGTACTTGAGTACTTGGAGCAGGTCCCGAAACGCGATTGGCTCGGACCGAGACGCACGGGTTCGAGCGGTGCCGGAGCCCGCAAATGAACTCGAACGTGCGATCTGTTCTCGACCCGCGAGCTGCTGAACTCGGGACTCGAGTGCGAGTGGCTCGGACCGCCGCGACTGCCACGCTGCCGCACCCGACTGCAGAGTTCCGGGTTTGGGTGCGAGTACTGGACCGGGTTCTCTGGGAGTAGTCGATTTGAAAAAGGGGTAGGAATAGGATTCGCTTCCCGCGAAGAACCCGAGTTCAAAAGTCCACTCCAGCTGAACCTACTCGTCGCTAGTATACATAGAAACCACCGCGGAGTGCGCACAACAATTCACCAAAGTTTCATCGCAATCGGTTGAATGGATTAGGAACGTTTAAGGAACTAACAAAGACAATTCATTTTTATATATTAAGATTTAATAATGTTAGCCTCACTGGGTGTCTTATCCGTGTTGAGGCCCCCATTCTCAAAAAGATGCTGAGGCCTCCATTTCAAAACAAAATTCAACAAGATGAATTAGTACACAATAAATATTAATAAAATATATAAAGTCCGTCACATTTTAATTAAACACTGACGTACTGAGACTTCAAACATCCACCCATACCCGGTAACTACTTAGCCAACGATTTTCCTTGGCCTGTTCGTGAGGTGGCAACACTGAGATTTCATCGTATACACAAGAATTGATTTCTTAATTCTGTAATCTCTATGGATAAATGTCATCGGCAGCTTACCGCTTGCTGTCACGTCTTTGTTGGTTATGTTATTTCGTAAATCTCGGAGAAAGCGTTTTAATCTTCTATCAAGAAATCCATTAAATAATCCATTAGAAATCCTTCAACCTCGTTATAAAGTTCGATTTAATATCATCAAAGTAAAATATTTCTTTGTATCACGGTGAATCGTGTTGTTCTGGAGTAAAGTAGGGGCCACTTGGGTATGAAGAATGAAATTTTATTTTCAAGTTTAGTAATAAAAAAACTTTTTGATTCATCTTAGTTACTGTAAATGACAACTATTTCCATTAAGGGCGATAGAAAATCCAACATTCAAAATTTCAATAACATAACGTTACTTGTAAATAAATTTGACCGCATAATGAAGAGTTCTTATTGGCAAATTTTCCCTACACACGCATCTCAGTTTACAGTGCTCGGAAAGGCTGTAAGCTTCAAATCCAAGTCAGAATAAAATACGTAATTCACCATCTTTCCAAACTATTTAATTTGATAAACCTGTTACAGTAAAGTAATTTAATGTTGTATTGGTTTCAGAAAAGTAAAACAACAACAAAAGTAGAAACATGAATTCCAACTTCTTTAAGTTAGAAGCAGACACGGTTGTGGAAGAGAGTGCTGTTGTGATATTTACGAGAATGGACGCAGATTACGAATTCATCAAAAAGGAATATTTGGAATCCATTTCTGAAAACAATTTAGGTATTTTTCAGTCTTTGCAATAATCGAACAATATTATCGCTGATCATTAATGTGAAATAGATATTCCTCAAGTGCTTTTTAATTTTTATCCCCAACAGTGACAAAATTAAAACAAATAAATGCTTGCCTTTTTTTTTAATCTTAGTGAACCTCGATACTTTATTTATTTATTAACGCCCTTTTTAAGGATTTTTACTAACAGTAAAAAATATACAGTGTTATACATAATGTTGATGTCAAACGCAACGATAATATTTTTATTAACCTATTATTTATTACTAACTCTTGTGTAAAAAATGTAAACATCATTTGCCAAATAGCCCCGTGGGCGTAAAAAAGGTAATAAAAAAGTATTGCCCCTTTATGCCATCTCCAACAACGAACAAACAAAGCTCTTAGAATTAAAGAAATCGTGTATGCTCTACAAATGATTTAAGGTAGGTAGAAGGACGTACGGCGTAGACATACGATTGTCTGCATGTCAAAACAACCTTTCAAAACCGTTAAGTGTAAAATAAAATGCATAACTGTCTGTGTAAGAGTTATCAAGCGAATTCAAACTGCCTGACAATCATCCCGTTTATTAATTTCGCTCTTTGATGAAGACTTTTTCTTTATCAGGTGAAACAAGTACAACGGAGCATTCTAATCTTGAGGGAGTTACCATCAAAGAAGGACCAGGAAATAAACAAATAGAAGAAAGTGAAATTTTAATTTCAGAAATTGATATCGAACTTCCAGATATTAAAAAGGAATTCTTGGAGCACTCTGAAAGAATTCACCAAACGGCGGGTAAAACCAAATTTTTTCTTCAAAATTGTTTTTTATGATATATTTTAGGTAATTAATCACCTCTCCTTTCTAATATTTTGTCTATGTTCTAATTAGTCTATACTTGTTTGTCTTTTGTTATTTTTTATTAACTTATTATCCTGACGAAGAAAACATAGTTTTCGAAACATGTTGATATTGTTAATTAAATAGTGGTTGTTACACAAAGTAATTGTTTTTCATTATAAAACCAAATTTCTTTAATATAATATTTTTTATCAAGTTTTATTTTGTTTTTTACGTTCTCTCACATATTTAACTGTGTTTGTTGTTTTTAATATTGCGCAGTTTGAGATTCAATAATATTTATTATGGGTTTTGCTGACGTTTTATTTCTTCTTTCTTTGGCTTCGCTCTGGGAGTTGATATGATATTGAACTATCGTTCGAACCCACGACAGAATTTGCTTTACCAATGGGTGGCCCCACCTTTACAAAAAAAAGGTTTCGAATGGTCCACAATGTTCCAGAACATTCTACAATATTCGAGAGTGTTATGGAATGTTCCACAATGATCTGGGATGTTCCGGGACGTTCCCGATGTTCCAGACTATTCCCGCACATTTCAGAATATTGCGGGACGTTTTGCAATGTTGTGGAATGTTCTCGAATCCTCTCAAATGTTCTGGACTGTTCTAGAAATTTCTAGAGGGCAAAACTTCCAGCCCTTATATCTTCAAAAGCATGCCCTTCAGGTAAAAACGCAACCTTCTTCGTGGATGAAGGTGTAGAGGGTTACCACATCATATAACTCCCTTGATCGTACCGGGACTCGTTTCTGAGTTTTAGCGGCACGCACTTTCTTTATAATACACGTTAATTTTTCTTATATAAACACTGTGGGTAGGGGTAATTTTATTTTCTTGATAATTACAATAAACTCACGAAAATGCCAAAGTTGCCCCTGAAATCTTGCAAATCGAATTCTTTAATGGCTTCTATAATATCATAATGTACAACACAAATAAATAAAATGGCCCTTTTTCGTAATATTACTATAAAAATATGTTCGTTACGATATCCCTTTTCAACGATTACAAAGAAAATTGCAAAGAACAACCACTTCTTGGTATATAAAAACAAAATTTGGCAAAGTTTGTTAGCCACTTGTTGCTCTTAACCGACAACAGGTGTTTATAATGATAATTTTTATATAATTAGTGTCTGTGGGCTTATTTTTTTAAAAAATATAAATCGACAGTTTTATTCCGAGATTGATATTTGACCTTCAAAACTGTCTGCACGAGATTTAGAAAACGAATATTGCTCGGAAAACGCCGTGTTACAGAATACAAAACGAAACATTAGTGTCTTGTAAATTCAGCGCCCTGTAACATGACAGGAAAAGGCGTTGGGATTAGATAAGAAGTAGCGTTATTACCCTAAATTTCATCCAAAAGTTTCTCCAGTTATTGAACCTTAAAAATGACAAAATGTCACCCAACACTTCAACAATTTGATAAACTAATATTACGAAATGGATAATATTCAAAAGTTTTATTCCCTCTTTAGTAGTCGTCTTGCTGGCGGCCACTTCGCTCGCTGACCCAACCTCACGTGCGGTATTGAAAAATGTCCTCGTTTGACCAAAATTATTCACGTTCCAGAACTTAGTTGATGAACCCTATTGTCTAAATGTGGGGCCTTAGCATAAATAAAGCACCCACCTTGTCAAATGATGTTAAAAAATAATGCTATTGTACCTAAAAAACTATTAGAGTGTAATCTTAATAACATAAACCTCTCTTTCTTCTCCTTACCTGTTAACAAAAAGTGTTAAGATGTAGCAAAGAGATTTTTTATATGGTTTTTTTTTTTCAGGTTTTTCAGCACCGAGAGTCGATAATATAATTTCGGTTCCCCAAAAATGTAATGGAAAGCGATCTAAAAATTCGAAATCCTGCCCTTGTTCTAAATGTGACAGGAAACTTGCTTCAAAGCCTGCCTTAACGGATCATTTGCACACTCATACTATGGAAAAACCATTTTCATGTTCATTATGTAACTATTCATTTTCATATAAGTCACACTTAACTGTACACGTTCGCACTCATACCAAAGAAAAGCCATTCTCATGCTCTTACTGTAAGTATACATGTTCACAGAAGGGTCAATTAAAAAGCCATCAGCTTACTCATACTAAAGAAAAGCTATATTCATGCTCTTACTGTAACTATTCGTGTTCACATAAGTCAAACTTAACTGTACACATTAGCACTCATACAAAAGAAAAACCATTTTTATGCTCCTACTGTAGCTATTCATGTTCACATAAATCATCGTTGACCGAACACATTCGCACTCATACTAAAGAAAAACCATTCTTATGCTCATTCTGTAACTATTCATGTTCACAAAAGTCACACTTAACTGTACACGTTCGCACTCATACTAAAGAAAAACCATTTTCGTGCTCCTATTGCAACTATTTATGTTCGGAGAAGTCATCCTTAGTGAAACACTTGCGAACTCATACTATACGATACTCATGTTCTTACTGTGACTATTCATGTTCTCTAAAGTCACTCTTAACTAGTCATAAGCTTACTCATACTAAAGAAAATACATTTTCTTGCTCTTTTTGTAACTATTCATGTTCAAAAAAGTCACACTTAACTGAACACGTTCGCACTCATACTAAAGAAAAACCTTTTTCATGTTCTTATTGTAACTTTTCTTGTTCACATAAGCCGTCGTTAACTAGACACACGCGTACTCATACTAAAGAAAAACCATTCTCATGTTCTTACTGTGACTATTCATGTTCACAGAAGCCACACTTAACTATTCACGAGCGTACTCATACTAAAGAAAAACCTTTTGCATGCTCTTATTGTGATTATTCATGTTCACGGAAGTCATACCTAAGTGTACACGAGCGTACTCATAAATAATAATGCTCATGCTCATACTGTAAGCATTCATTTTCATATGCCTTCGTTAACAAACACAAGCAACAAACACCAAAAAAAAAAAATTTCATGCTTTTACTGTATCTATCCATGTTCAGAAAAATCAAGCTCAATTTTTTGCCGACTCATACTTAAACATATTCATGCTCGTTCTGTAGCTGTTCATGTTCTAATAAATTTTGCTTAACTATATACGACATTGCTCGTACAAAAAAACGTACCTTGCTTTTCTATACCTATTCCTAATTATCAAAATACTATACGATGATTCAATATAATATAAGCCTGAATTAGTAAATAATAGAAATTATAACACAAAAAGTGTATGATTGTACTCAGAAAATTAATTATGTGCATTATTAACCAATAAAATTGAATAAAACAAAATGTAATTTACTCTTAAGATTAAGAACAGGGGTGGGGAACCTGCGGCCCGCGAAGCTTTTTGGTGTGGTCCGCGAGCACTTATGGTGCCCGGGCGGCACTTTTAAGGGGCGGCAAAATTTCAATTCCTGTTTTGTCAGAATCAAAGAGAAATCATTTTTCATGTTCTGAGTGTAGTTTCAATTCACCGCATACAGATTTACTTTTAACCAGTTTTGTATTCAAAATGTAAAATTTCAGTTGTGGAATCAACTCCCGACACATTTCGAAGGAAAACATTCTCTTATTTGAAGTGCAGTGATAAAATTCTAATTGCAGACTAATATGAATGTGCTGCCAAAATCAAAGATAAACCATTTTCATGTACTGAGTGTAGTCTTAATTCACACCTTAGAGATTTATTTAAAACCAGTTCTGTGTTCAGAATGTAACGATAAATTAAATAACAAGTTACAGATTCATAGTGGACCTAGTCAAGTTTTACATTCGAGTTGCATAAGCTGCAATTTTTTTTAAATGGACTGTTCCTTGTGTAACTATTATTTTGGTTCTCTAACGCAAAATCAATCTTAAGTTAAAACCTGCCTTGTGTTATAAACACATTTCAAAAATTCGATATGCGAAATCCTATTACATGGATACCATTATCGATTTTCGAGAGCAGTTATAAATTTGTATCAGAATTTATAACATAATTTTTTTTGGAAGAAAATCGATTCATGTGATATAAAAACCGTCGTATAAAAAATGCGGTCGTTATAAAAAAAGGAAATCTACGTTTGAAATACCTATATAGGGGGGCGGCAAAATTTGTAATACACATATAGGGGGGCGGCAAAATTTGAAATACCTATATAAGGGGGCGGCAAAATTTTCCTCCGCCCCGGGCGGCTGATACCCACGCTACGCCACTGACTTCAGCTACATTTTAAAGTTATTATGACTAAACCCAAAGAAATTATACCATAGCTGACATATATCATATGATCCTATGTAAAATTGTTATTTCCTCGCACCTATGAATTTTATGTTCCTCCTGTCCTAAAATGAGTTCTGCAACTCATCGGGATTGCCCCGGCAAGAAATAAAAACAATAAAAAAAAAATCTCATCTCGTCTCATCTCATCCCTTAAGCCACATCATTATATTTTAATTTGACAACCACGTAATATCGTTTTCTCATCGACGACAGCTCCCTCCCCTTTCGCCAACTCATACATGTAGCACTGTAAAGTTTGTCAAATAATAGTAGAAAACATAGAAGGGCGCCACTGTTGTTCAAATGGCAATATAAAAATATATCTCATGGTGGAAACGTAAAGCTGTGTAACCTACATTTTTGTAAATAAATTAAAATTCAATAAAAGTAAAAAAAAAAACTATAGTTTCATTGCAATATAGATACCCACTGATCTCAAAATTTGAATTGCATTTAGGTATGTTATATCTTTGCAAGCCGCCGCTATCCGAATTTCGACCGATTTATTAAATATCTCCCTGAAACACTTGAAGCTTTTAAGCTCTTAAAAAAATATTTGTTATTTTTGAAGATAAAATCTAAAGATGTTCCACGCCGAAACGCAAATTATATGAAATTCCCTCGATAGAAAAAAATCGCAAAGTATGCTCCGAAAATTATTGTAAACAAGTCTATTTCTGTTATTTAAGTTATATTTTTGAAAAAAATCACAAAGTTTCTTTAAATGATACTTAAGATACCTTCCACGAGATTTTCGCTTTATTTTAAACGAGTAATGTTTTATTAAGCTTTTTCGCTTCATTTTTATCACGTAAAA
The DNA here is from genome assembly GCA_936435175.1 of Glyphotaelius pellucidus. Taxonomy (NCBI): domain Eukaryota; kingdom Metazoa; phylum Arthropoda; class Insecta; order Trichoptera; family Limnephilidae; genus Glyphotaelius; species Glyphotaelius pellucidus. The sequence goes on from OW386563.1 coordinate 15,323,789, forward strand.
TATTAGCGCGCTCTGTCCAACATTCATAATTACATATCTTTTCATCTTCTTCTTTTTGGGCCGGGAAGTGCCGCATTAACATAATGAAAAATAACGATTTTGTAATAAAATATAAAACAAAGTTTAGATATTGCTCACATTTATTTAATACTAGCGTTGCCTAGACTTTGGATCATCTCTAATTTTAGATCTGAATATATTTAACTCATTCAGATCTAAAAGAATTGTAACTAAACTCAGCATTAGTGATTTTTCCTTTCTACGCCTACTGTTAAATTCAAATTTATGTTAAGTTAAATGAAAGCAAATCCCTTTGTAAAACAACATTTAACAAATTTATGTCTTTAAGTAGGTACCTTAACAGCAGTGCTTCTTCGATTTAATTTTTTTTTTACTTTAAGATCAAAAAATGATTTTTAAAAATGTGATTACAGTGTTCTACATATTCAGTTTCACTGCGCTTAAAAATAAAATTTGACAGTTAATTTGATGTTGCAGTCCACAAATTTTGTAGTTCCATTTTTAATAATAAAGAAATAGGAATTAATTAATGAAAAAGAAATATATAAAGAAATATAAAATAAAAAATAGGAAAAAAAATCATTTTGATAGGTGTAAATTTAAAATTCAAATTACCTATTTACGGCGGAACAAAAATTTGTCGTTTAAACATTAAAATTACTACCCAAAAAAAGCATTTTTAACATTATTTAATTTTTATTTTATTTTTCATTGTATTTGTAAAATAAAAATAGTAAAATTATTTTTTTAATGTTTTTAATTCACTCACAAATAATTGCTCAAGTTGTTTCCAAAATCATAAAACTCTAAAATCTTAAACGGCCTATATCTTGATAACAAAAATTAATTTTCAGTTTGGATGGGTATTTTGATTTCAAATCCAAATATACGATTTGTATGAAACTGGCCGAAATAGACCGCGCATACGTTTCTCTTAATTGACAGAATCAGAAAGGCTATTCCCTAAAATTTGTGATAAGAGATCGTTCTCCCGCGAGAAGTGCTGTCAGATTTGTGTGATTTTCTACAGCTGTTAAATAAATAAATAATCATGCATATTTGCAAGAATTTGTGTTTAAAACGACCCAAACTAAAATACGTGACAGGTCACAGCTGAAATTTTGACATCAGCCGATAGAAAAAGCAAATAACAGCGTAAAAAATCACACAAATCTGACAGCACTTCTCGCGGGAGAACGATCTCTTAAGAGTCTAGCAGGAGAATCGATTTTATCAAAATTTGCTAAAATAGTTAAACTTTGTGTCGCTTGTGTCGCCCTCATCGAATTTTTAAATCAATTCCACCAAAAGCTAATGTACTTTTTACTTCAAATAAGTTAGATCCCAGTATCCGCTCGTAAAAACCCGAGGTTTCAGCGATCATTCCCGAACACAGACTAAAAACGGAATATTACATGTTGGCCGTATTCGAGGATTGCTGAATTTCGATTTTTCCCTAGAACGTGGGGAAATCTCCCATGAGATTCCCTATTTAGTTGAAAAAATAATTGTAATATATCTAATAATAATCTAAGACTAACGGATATCCAAGATTCGAATAATATGATTTTAGAATTAATTAGGGAGTTGTTTACTGGTTAAAAACACTACATTTAATGTTGTTTTTAAACGTTAAAAATATAAATGTCAAAAAGTTTACCAAGTTTTATAAAATCTACTTCTTCTCAATATGAAGTTAAAATAAGAGGGGTATTGATATATTTTTTGTGTTAATAATATTCCCATGTAAAGTATTTTTCCATAAATATTGGGATTTTTTCTTTCAACTTTTATCTCTGAACACCTGCAGTTACGAGCGTCTGGCACTGTCTAGGACTGTGGTGCCTATGCCAAGTTTGAGGGCTGTCAAAACATGGAAATATAAAACACCTTTGAAAAATACATTTATTTATTTAAAAGTTGATGTTTTTTGCAGAATAGAATAAAATAGTTTTATAACTTAAAAAAAAAACACAAGCTTCAATACATAACCATGATTTTAGTATGTTTTTTGTTATGTATTATTTTTAACATTTCCTACGAAATAAAGGTATCTTCCTATGTTCGCAATATACTAATGATTTATTATATCACTTTTTAGGCATATGAATAAAAACATAATATTAAAAATTCTTCCAAAATTTGATAGGTAAGAATTATTCAACAAAAAAAAGGAGAATAATGTATATCCCTGGTTGGAATTTATTTATTAATTTAGTTCTATTAATGTCCTAGCGGTATTTAACAAACATTAAAATTTTACAATAAATTATATAGTTGTACCAATGAAAAAATAGTTTTTTTCTCATTAGGAACATAATACAGGGTAATAGACCGAATGTAAATTGCCGGTATTAGGTAGATAATGCACTTGTTTTGCACAGTGTTACAAAATGGTACATAGTTTAGGTACAGTACGCGCCAAACTTAAATGTCGACCTGAAATTGATACGATCTATTACTGCGCAGATACAGTGACAGCAAAAGAGAAAGAAAAAACATACGAGTACGTGCGACAGAGAAAGACGTGGGCAGGGAGGCTTGCCGGGTTTCGTTCCTTAAACCCGCCTATTGCGACGTTTTCTGTATCAACGTCAGGTAGGCATTAAGTTTGGCGCTTACGACACAAGAAATTCACATCTAAACTAAATAAAATCTATACAATAAAAACGTATTGGTAGTACAAGCATTAGAAATTTTGAAGGCGTTTTAACATTTTAAAGTTAAAGAAATAATCGTCTCTTCTTGTAGTTTCAACCTTCAATGAAATTTTATTTGAGGTCCAAACACCAAACACATATATCGCACTTGGTAACAAAAAGTTGGTAACATGGAGTTTCCCATATTAAAATTTTTATCCTGAAAAAAAATACAAAAAACTAATTAAGCAAAGTGAATTGGTGATTATAGAATAAGTTCTTTTCTTTGAATCGCCACGATAATAGCTAGATTAAATACTTAAATGATTATAATAATTAATCATTTATTTGCATAGCCCTTAAACTTTTGTAGAACGAAATATGATATCTACTCGATATATTTTATGGTTTTAATAATATATGAGGTATATACTGACGTCTCGCTCTCACAAGCCCATAGCGACGCGCTAGGGAAAGAGACCACAATACAATTAAAACTTGCTTTGTTGTTCCGAGTGATGACAATATTAAAATCAAGGTACCCTGTGCGAAGCTACACGTTTGAAGACAATATGTGAGAAGGTACAATCATTTCAACGTCCGCGTCTTGGATATCTTGTCTCTTTTTACGTGTTCTGTTTGGGACCCTGTTTAAAGAAAGCGCGCATAAATAGCCAACATATCAGAAGGTACAATGTGTAAGGACCGTATCGTGCCCTCGCAACTTCCGTTATCCAATCCCTTTTGACATATTTTTTTTTTAGATGATAAACGGGTTATATGTGAAAAAGTTTAAGCACATGATCGTCCGTCCCCTTTCTACGCACGTTTTCGAAGTCCTTTTTGACATGTTTTCTTCAAATTACACGAAAAGATTATACGTATTGATTTCATTTAGTTAGTCTATATGTATTATATCTTCATAACTAATAATCTCATGTTTTTCAATACATCTTTACGGAACAGAGCGTCACGGACGACCGTCCGAGCGGACAGACTTCCGCGTAATGACAAGAAGATCTAAGAACCATAGTTTTAATGTATTTTGGTTGTACAAGAAAATTGAATAAAATCAAATAAATCAATAAATTTGTTGATATTAGTGTAAACATTTTATAGTTAAAGTACTGTTTTATTGGTTAATATTTTTATTTTACAGAAAAACTTGTTTTTTAGTACAAAAAATGATTTTAAAGTACGCTGATTTACGTAGTGTAAAAAATTTAAATACGCCATAATTAAGCTACATTATAAAAATATGCAAAACAGGTGGTATAGGTACGGATATTTTCTATTAAAAAATATTTTTTATATATCTTTTTAATATTGTATACGATTCCAAATGGAAAAAATCAAGGGGTCGATTGACGATTTATCGAAAACTGCTATTTTATAAACAGTTTTAAAGTACAAATTACTTTTTTAGTTAATATTTAAATTATACAGGTGGAATACATCATACATGCATCTAATAAAAAATGATGACAAATATTTTTTTTAATGTGCTGTTACGTGCACAGGTGACTTTGAAAACACGTAAAATATTGAAAAAAATTTAAAAATCCCTCTCGGGCTCTTAACACAAATTTTAGGGAATAGCCTTTCAGTGTGCGTTATTATGGGTGCTTCATGACGTAGCGATTATCGACATTCGGAATGGGCTGTCACCGCGGTTCTTTTCTTCTTGTTAACTATCTGCAGTTATCCTTAGTCTATGGAAAACTCAGTCTGACGGCTAGGGACACGATATCGAATAAAAAGTATCGGAATGAGTAGTATCGGAAAAAAAGTATCGTACTTGTAAAAGTATTTTTTTTAATTTTTTTTTATTTAGAATACATATATATATATAACAGATTTAAGGGTAAACAATATGGTTCTTAAAACTAATAACAATATATTAATTTCTTGTTAACAAGCTACCCAACTCAATAGAGAAAGAATTTCTCGTGTTTGAATTTTGGAGTAGTGCCATTGTAAAAAAAAATAGGTACATAAATTATGTTATTTTAAGTAATTAAATTACAAAGAAAAAAATAAATTAACCTTTAAACATGATAACCGGTCTATATAATGAACAAGAATAGAATAGGAGTTAAAATTTGACATAAAATATAGATAAAACAGGTATAGATATGTAGCAGAAATAAAAGTATTATTTTTGCATTTGATTGTAGGTGGTAAGTACATAGAGTTGGTTTAAAAACATTGATATTTGAAATGAGAGAGCTGAAAATATTGTAAAGTAGGTACATCATAATTAGTTGTTACAATTTGGGTGCATACAAATAAGTACAAGTTGAGTTCGAAGGCTGATGAAATATTTTTAGAGGATATGTTCTGAAATATTTTTTTTTGTTTGTAAGGATATTAAAAAATAATTGCGTAGTAGAAGGACATATTATAATTTGCACTTTATCAATTTCTACTAATGGGTACATGTAATCATAAGATAAGTAAACATTTGTTCTATGAGATTAAAACTTATAATTATTGTTGAGTTGGTCTAGTAGTTTTTTGATTTGGGATTTAAAAACTTTATAATTTTTTTCGGATTTGATTTTATATGATTTTATATATGATTTGAAACAAAGGTATCGAGTACATTTCATATTAGGCTTGATTTACAGCTCTGACCTTCTTCTTCTGAAATTCTGATCCTGGGAGGGGGGGTTGATACGTAATCGGGCCGATACGGGCCAAAAAGCCCAAAATTTTTAAAGATATCGATACTTGCCAAAAAGTACTCATTGAGTAAAAGTATCGAATACAACGTATCGAGTACAAAAGTATCGAAAGAAAAGTACTCGATACCACAAAGTATCGATACTTTTTTCGTGTCCCTACTGACGGCCATTGACATTGACAGCGACGGCTATTGAGCTCCATTATCTGAAGATATCGCGTCTAATTGATATATAAAAGTTTTAAATTAGTGCCTAAATCATCACATTAATATATGAACATGTTGAAATAACCTTTTCCGGGACATCTACTCAACCACTCCCGACATTGAGTTGTGTTTCTTGTCATTGAAAAACGTTGACATTGAAACTGCGCGTCGTCTTGTACGTGAGTAGATTTATGTTTTAGTTATTAATTCGTTGATTTACGTAAACACCTTTCTATTATTTACTTATAGCACTTTGTGGTAACACTAAACATTGTAACGGCACGTTTTTCTACAAGAAGTAGGTTATAAGTGATGCTTTTTTTCTTCTTTTATATAGATCATTAAGAGGTGGGATATATAAAAAAAGAAAAAAAAACATCACAATAAGAGTGGGATCGGGCGCAAAATTGATTAATCTGAAAGTATGTTGCCTGTTGTATGCTATGATGCGGTACTGATTTCTAACACTACGGATGATCTGCAGTCTCTAGTATGTATGAAGAATGCGTTAATGATGGATGTAAGTAAGTCTGAAGTCATGGTGTTTGAGAGAGAAAGTACGAATACAGTGTGTGATATAGTTGTGAATGATGAATACCTGGAGCAGGTGGATGAGTTTGTGTATCTGGGTAGTATGTTTACGAGCGATGGGAAGGCTGAAAGATGTATTTAAAGAAGGGTAAATGCCGGTAACTCCATTAATGGAGGTCTGAATGCCGTTGGTGCTAAAAAAAACTATCAAAAGAAGCGAAGCTAGCGGTCCACAATTGAGTCCTGGTACCTACCCTGATGTATGGCAGTGAGGTATGGAACTGGCAGAGGAAGGATGGAAATGAGATCCCTGAGGCGTATGTGTGGTAAAACCATATATGATCGTGAGAAATGTGGATATCCGCAAAAAATGTAAGGCTGATTCAAGCATAATGAGTAAGATTAAGAAAGGGACCCTCAGATAGTTTGGGCATGTAGAGCGAATGAACGAAGAAAGTAGTGTAAGAAGAATATATGACGCAAGTGTGAATTGTAGGAAAAGTCGGGGACACCTGAGGAAGACATGGCACGATCAAGTGAATCAGATACTTGAGTCGGGTCATGTCAAAAGAAATAATAGAAAAGTACGTATGAGACGATTTATGAATGCGAATGAGGCAAAGAATGCGTGCCAAGACCGAGTGGTTTGGCGGTCCGTCCTCTCTGCCTAACCTTGCGGAGAAACGGCGTGATGGTTAGTGAAGTATATGTAATTATCCATGTATGGGATCGTTCGGAAACGTTCGGGTTCCGACGAAGTTTGTCGAGCGGCCGCGGTGTGCTCTGTGCCGGGGCAGCCGTTGGCGAGGGCAGAACCATTTTAGTAGCCTTAGTAATCACTCGCTACGTTATAGACAATAAAACAGTACTATCGAATCCTTTGTACATTACAATAAAACAAGAAAGAACTTACGTGTACAGTTTATCATTTGTGGGCTGGTAAGGCCACAATAAAATAACATTACAGTTAGTTAGTTAGTAGATCGTTAATTTCAAGTCACACGAGAAAGTATTTATGCAGGTTATTACTTATTATAAAATCTCTATCTAAACGGCGTAAAATGGTGTACTACTTCCGCTTTATTGATTAATTATTAATGCCTTTTTTATTGCCTGGTTATTACGTGAAGGTGTAATCATCCTTTAAAATAATGCAATACTTCACGGGTACATTTAAATTTCAAATCGAAAATCAGAAAAACAGTTACTACAGCGTACTTCCGGCGTACTCCCATTCGAAGTTTTCGAGTTCATATTTTGGTCGCAACCATATCTTTTGACTGCTTTGTGTGTTTTTCTTATTTGTTTCACGTAAATATTGTTAAGATTATTTAGTTAAACCAAAGAATGTAGTAAATAGAGAAGAATATTTTGCAGTGGAATAAAATAATCATTCAATTGTAACATGAACAAACTTCAAAATTTCCAAAACAAAGTCATCCGTACAGCCCTGGGCGCCCCCAAGTGGTTGAGGGTTTCCCAACTCCACAACGACTCAGAAGTCCCATTATTGAAAAACCACATCGTAAGTAAGCCTCGCGGCAACATTTTATGCGGGAATTCCCACCCACGATAACGCGTCTATAAACTGTCTCACCCAGTACGACATTAACGTAAAAACAAAACATAAGAAACCCAAACAAATCCTCCGAAAAATCCCTCCCCCCATATTGCAGCCATGTACCCCCCTTGCAAATAACATTAAAAAAAAAAACACGAATAAATTCATTTTTTCTATAAACATAATTTTTTAAATTATAAACTCATGATGAAAGAGAAAGGGGCCTTTTTGGCCCGGAGCTCTGTATGCCAGTATTTCAAAACTCAAAAGTCAAAATAATCATTTTGTTTGTTGGTGTGTTTTTGGTACGTTGTTATCGTTTTAGTTATAATAAAAGAGTTCCTCTGGTTAATTTAGGGCGTTAATTTAGGAGTTAATTTAGGGGTTAATTTAGGAGTTAATTTAGTTAATTTAGGGCGCCAATGGTCGCTGGACCAGAGCCAACAGCGGTGAGCAAAATCTTCTTGAATAGGGCCGTGGGAAAAACATACTTTATTGTGTCAATCGGGATTTCAATGATAAAGCGGTATTCATATTGAATAAGAAATTTCCGTATGTTTATATGTTAACAAATTCCTTATTTGTGAAAAAAAGAGTAACTAAAATGTACAGTTATAATATTAGAAAAAGGCTTACTCCGGGATCGACCATTTAACAATCTAAAAGTCTATCTAATATGATGAAGGTAAAAAGTGAGCTGGGGAACCGTAGATCTCTCATCCGTCTGGATTCTGGTGTCGGGTAGTAACTCACTCGAAGAGACCGCTCCAACCTACGAACGATTTTGAATTCTGGCTAGTCAAATCTCCTCGAGGAAAGTTATTATCTCCAAATTCCAAGCGTATTTGATCGTACGGGGGTCCAGTTTTCATGTTGGTGTTCTTCAAATTACACGAGCGCTCTGGCTATGGTTTATAAGCAGGATAGACTTGTGATCCAGGAAGTAAAGTCGATAGTATAACGCGAAACAGTAAAACGTAAAACTCAACCACTCTGTTGAGTTTGCGGTGTAGCGCTTGCGTTTAAATTCTAGAAACCTTGTTTCAAGTCAGTTTAAATTCCGAGCGAGAGGGCCACTCGTGATGAAATCACTTTTCTTTACAAATTAGTTCAACGCATTGTGAATTGCAATATCGCCGATCGATTTTAAAGCTTTCTACATTTTAGAGATCAAAAAGGTCACGTTTGACCGTCGACAAGGGATCTGCCTCGAAAGACCTCTCACCAACAAGTGCTCGCTTTTTTTCTGAATCGTAAAATTTTGCATTATTTTCTTGGTATTTGAACATAAGACAATCACTTACTTTCCATATTTAAAAAGAAACAGTAGACTAACAAAATACAATTGTTTTATAATGAAGTACTTGTCTAGTGTTGTGATAATCAATTATAAATAAAATTTAATTAATTATACCATAACAACTTAAGGCCACATTGCGCTTCCTCCTTCTTCTTGAGCTAATGTTTTGAATGGCCTTGCTTTGTCTTTATTCTAAAACAGAAGCGATATATTTATTTATAATACTTTCTTACATTATTAGTAGTAAACTGATTATATTAAAGTTAAAAAATCCTGGTAATGTGACGAAATGCTGTAAATTATTTGCTATTTAGTTTTCGGGATATTCCGATTTTAGTTGAACGCTCTCACAGGGGTGCCATGGACATTCCTAACGCGGAGAGTGTCACCGTCAAGATGGAGCCAGGGACTGGGGAAGAAGGCGGTGAAATGCCGGATACAGAAGTTGAGATAGACCTGCCGGACATGAAGAAGGAATGTTTGGAACATAACATGAGAATTGATCAGATGGCCGGTAAGAAAAAAGCTCTTATATTTCAACAGTGTTAAAAGTTAGACTGTTTGCTTCAATAATTTAACATCAGTGATGACCTCTATTGTTGCAATTAATTGCTTAGTTTGGGGAAAGAGCGTTTAAAGCGCTTATTATTTCCCTAAGCGAAATTTCCCTTAGGGAAATTATTTTCATTAAGGCCCCCTGTGTGGAGCTAATGTTAAAAAAATACCTACTCCTTTCATACTAATGTAACATAAATAAAGTAGCTCACATCTGTACTAGATATTTGATATATCTTTTGATTACAAAATAATTTTTCAATTTGGTTGGGTATTTTGATCTCAAAACCAAATTTTGAATTTGTATGAAACGGGCTGAAACGGGCCGCGGATACGTCCTCTTTACAGGAATGCTCAATCTTAATACCTTTGAAACCTACCGAAAAATATTTTTAGGCAAACATTTTTTTAAGTTAATCTCTGGTACTTTACTAAATCCGCCTATGTTAAAAGAGATTAACTTATACGTGCCTAACGCGTATACTCACAGATATATCTATCCTATCTTTCCAAACCTTTACTTCAATGAACGTTTTTTTACTTGTACTTATTGATGTTGATATAATATAGCATTTTTGTTAACCCGCCACTGGTGACGTGAATTTGACTTACATCTTTGGTGACCCCGGTCTCACGCACCGGGGTTTTTGACTACCAGTTTTTCAATTATTTACTGTTCATGCTACTTTTCATTGGAAAGTTTATAAAATAAGATCTTTTTTTTTCAATTGATTTAAGGGATTCCATAAATCAATTCTTTTTATTAAAATAATACAATATCCTTATATGCATTAGAAATATGTGAGAATTTAACAATATTTATTTAAACTTAAAAATTTCACAACAATCTTAAATATTTAACGACAAAATCAGTCTCCGTCAGTCTTATGACATTTGAAACATAAAATAAAAATTGGCAATTTTACAAAAAAAAAATAGGTACTAAATCACTTATTTTCAACAGCCAAACAACTCGAGCAAGTAGGTTCAACGTCCTCGAGGCATACATAGTTTGATTTGGTTCGAAACTTTGCTGATCAAAGTCACTTCCCGATTCGCTTTCCGATGACGTTTGAAATATACCAATATCCCTATAGAGTCCTTTTCAGATAATAATGCTTCTCGCAGAAGCGCCTTGAGACGTCGCTGATTACTTTCGTAGGACAAGCTGAAACAAAATTCATAATTTGAATGACAAACTCGTAAATATTTCGTAAAATAGCGATCAAATCGAGCAAAAAACTTACTTAAAATTATATTATCATTTTATATAAAGAAACAACAACCTTTTAAAAATAAGTAAAATAAAAAATTACACATTTACCATTTGACTTACTTAGTTGGTGACGCCGGTCTCACGCACCGGGTTGGCTCCAAACTCTGTTACGCGCGCCAGCGTCACTGTCGTAGACTGGCGGTAGGGAGCGTGCAATACGGCAGCTACTCGAAATCACAGTGTGATTCGATGAACGGTAAAAAAAATTACACTTTTTCGAATTACCCGGTCTCACAGACATATACGTCACCAATGGCGGGTAATATTACCCACACACAAGCAGTGCCTTAGTGGGTTCCCATTACCTACTTTTGTCTACGTAAAAATTACTTTTGAAATGTATGTACTTTGATATAATGGGAAAAAATAAAGATTAAAAAAAAAAGTTTAGTTTGTTCGTTTTGTTCATCTTTGCATGAACGAATTGTTGTTTTTTTTCTCCAGGTATCATTAATGTTGAGAATGTAACCATCAAGTTAGAGCCAAGATTACGGAAAGTTGGAGAAGGAATTTATAATATGGCGATTGACATAGACTTCCCGGATATTAAAAAGGAATGCTTAGAGAGTTCTGAAAGAACTACTCAGACAGCAGGTTTAACTGATTTTGTTTTTTTAATAATTTATCCATTTTAAATTTTTTTTTTTATTTAGCTTACTTTTTAAACTTTATGCATAATATTTTTCAGACTTATTGGCAAACCTGAAGATGAATCCCTGGGCCAAAATATTATTTTGCTCCCATTGCACCAATTCCTTCACTTGTAAGTCAGCGTTAGAACTGCACTTGCGCACCCATACTGCAGAAAAATCTTTTTCATGTTCCGACTGCAACTATTCATGTTGGCGAAAGGGAAATCTAAAAAGGCACTTGCTGACTCACAGTGAAGAAAAACATTTTTCTTGTCCCAACTGCAACTATTCATGTTCACGGAAGGAAGATCTAAAAAGGCACTTGCTGACTCACACCTTTTTATGTCCTGATTGTAACTATTCAAGTTCTCAAAAGCGTTATCTAAAAAGCCACATGGTGGCACACAGTGGCGAAAAACCTTTTGCATGTCCCGACTGCAATTATACAAGTTCTCGGAAGTTAGATCTAAAAAGGCACTTACTGACTCACAGTGGAGAAAAACCTTTTTCATGTCCTGTCTGCAATTATTCAAGTTCTCAGAAGTTAAATCTAAAAAGGCACTTACTGACTCACAGTGGAAAAAAACCTTTTTCTTGTCCTGAATGCAACTATTCATGTTCTCTAAAGGTTTATCTAAAAAAGCACTTGCTGACTCACAGTGGAGAAAAACCTTTTTCATGTCCTGACTGCAACTATTCATGTTCTCGGAAGTTGGATCTAAAAAGGCACTTACTGACTCACAGTGGAGAAAAACCTTTTTCATGTCCTGACTGCAATTATATAAGTTCTCGGAAGTTAGATCTAAAAAGGCACTTACTGACTCACAGTGGAGAAAAACCTTTTACTTGTCCTGAATGCAACTACTCATGTTCCCTTAAGGTAAATCTATAAAGGCACTTGCTGACTCATAGTGGAGAAAAACCTTTTTCTTGTCCTGAATGCAAATATTCATGTTCTCTAAAGGTAAATCTAAAAAAGCACTTGCTGACTCACAGTGAAGAAAAACCTTTTTCATGTTCCGACTGCAACTATTCATGTTCACTAAAGGTAAATCTTAAAAAGCACTTGCTGACTCACAGTGGAGAAAAACCTTTTTCATGTTCCGACTGCAACTATTCATGTTCACTAAAGGTAAATCTTAAAAAGCACTTGCTGACTCACAGTGGAGAAAAACCTTTTTCATGTTCCGACTGCAACTATTCATGTTCACTAAAGGTAAATCTTAAAAAGCACTTGCTGACTCACAGTGGAGAAAAACCTTTTTCATGTTCCGACTGCAACTATTCATGTTCACTAAAGGTAAATCTTAAAAAGCACTTGCTGACTCACAGTGGAGAAAAACCTTTTTCATGTTCCGACTGCAACTATTCATGTTCTCAGAAGTTAGATCTAAAAAGGCACTTACTGACTTACAGGGAAGAAAAACCTTTCATTGACCTGAATGCAACTATTCATGTTCTCTTTAGGTAAATCTAAAAAAGCACTTGCTGACTCACAGTGGAGAAAAATCTTTTTAATTTTCCGACTGCAACTTTTCATGTTCTCAAAAGGTTAGTCTGAAAAAGCACTTTCTGACTCATTGTTGAGAAAAACCATTTTTATATCCTGACTGGAACTATTCAGGTTGCGCCGACTGACTTTTAATTTTATTCTTATCGCAAATAGAATCAAATTAATATCTTGTTTAATGGTTGAAAAATCTCGGTTTCTTCTCTGAAAATTAATTATTTCCGTCTGCGAAACTCAATCGAAAATCTGGAAACAGAAAAATCAGATAAAGATATTAGTACCCTTTACACACAGAGTTCGGAGCGGGACGTGGCCCGCGCCACTTCAGGCCGCCGCGCAGAAAAGTAAAGACCGAAAGTAAGATAACGGTTTACAGCGCAGTTCACTGTGAGACTTTTCTGCGCGGCGGCCTGAAGTGGCACGGGGCTCGTCCCGCTCCGAACTCTGTGTGTAAAGGGTACTATTGGCACCTCTGGGACTCAAAATGAAGATAATATGGGTGGTTCTAAGTCGAAGTATGGTACAGTTAAAAGTGACCGAATTGGATATCGACACCTTAGCTCAGTGGACAGAGCACTTGCCCGGAAAGTAGAGACGTCCTGGGTTCGAGTCCCAGAGGTGCCAATATCTTTTTCTGATTTTTCTGTTTCCAGATTTTCGATTGAGTTTCGCTCATAGTGTCTTCATTTAATTAAATATTACAATTTGAGGTTTTACTCATAAAAAGTTAAATAAAAAAAAAATAATGAAATATTTTTTTTGTTTTAAAATTTCAATAACAATACAAGGAAGCCTTTGACTGTCCAACTAGGAAGGACTCCCGTTCTAGGCCAGTCAAATTGATAGGTTTCGTATATATTAGGTACATGATGATTAATATATGTAGTGTTAAGTAAGATTCACAAATTCCGTTTACCTAATTATAATATATGATACAGTTTTAGAATTAGTTGAGCATCGAATATACAACGTAAAATGTTTTCGAATTTCGAAAAAAAATAAAAACAGTTAAGGCAAAGAAAATAACCATTTGGGTAACAAAAGAAATATAGTAAATAAAAAGTACGTTTACAATAAAAACAGTTAAGGAAAATAAAATAAAAGCAGTAAAGGAAGCAAATAAAAACAGTAAGGGAAAAGAAATAACATTTGGGAAGCGAAAGAAATTTAAGGCGCTCGTAAGACATAATTATCTACCGAACTAGTAACAATTTTGTTATTTTTGAATACTACAAAAACAGTATACAAGAGAAACAGTAAAGGAAAGTAATATAAAAAATTTAGAAACAAAAGAGATACATACCATTTTATTATTTTTGGGTACAAGAAAAACAGTATACATGAAAACAGTAAGGAAAAGAAGATGGCATGGGAACAAAATTATAGCCACACCCAAATATTATAGCCACTTTCTTTTTGTGACATTTCAAATACGTTTTCCATTTAAAAAAATCTACGGTTTAGCTCTTATTTAATTTGTTTAGCTTTTATCAAATTTATCTTTTAGAATTGGAAATATTTTATTTCGACGTTATTAGGCGTATTAGCATTTCTCAATTAAACATCTCTAGCCGACTAATTGAAAAATATAGCTCATCTTGAGACCCATGGTACTCAAACATGAAGTCCGAGCGTGACGCGCATATTGACTGACTCGGTAGTGCCATTTTTAATTTAATTTTGTGCAAAAACAAATAGAATTACCTAATCCTACAAATAAAACTCGTTCTTGGATGAGAAAAAAATACACTCTGTCCTTGTGGATAATGTTACGGCCTAACTGTTCCTCTTTTTCTAATTTTTAACCAGTCACTACAGACAGGTTGTTTCCCTGATTAACGGAAACACAGTTTTCTTACACCTATTTTTAAAAAAAGGGACAAAACTGACGTTACAAATTATAGACCAATATGTATCCAATCATCGATGCCCAAAGTTTTTGATAAAATTGTGCTCTATAAAATATCTGCAAACATAAAAACAATTATAACTCCTTACCAACATGACTTTTGTTTAAATAAATTGTTACGTAAAAGAGGCGTAGAATGCCCAATGTTATGTTGCTAGCATGTTTCAAAAGAAAACGCGATGAATCCACCTGTGAACTTTTCTACTAGTCGTAGTAGAGCGCCAAATTCTGTAGAAAAACAGAATATGTCCACAGTTGCATTCAAAACGCTTTCCTTCTGGATAGTAGGAGAGCATAGGATTCTTCACAGGATGCGTGGACACTGTGACATTTCTATCCTTACTTACCATTAGGGAATTGACTTATATTATAAATAACAACCAGAGTATTTTTGTGATTTGAATCAACATTCTCTATATTATAAAATAAATCTTTCAACATGGGAAATCACAGACTTATTACAGGGCGAATAAAACAATACTATGACTCACCCCCTTTTGCGACCTTGACCTTGTTAAGCTATCTAAACTGCCTAAGAGTATGCGTAGCCTGCATACAGCACGTGGCGGAGCTAGGCGTTCCGTCCAGCATCCAACAGGCGCACTGATGCGATCCGTCCGGTGACGTGATACCAAACCCCCCTGGGAGCATCCGGAAGGCGAGAGATGCGCTGGTGAACGGCCTAAGCTTGGCCAGCAGTACGAGGCCCGTCCCACGAAGCCATCATACCCAAATCGATGGTTTTATTCAGGATCCGGTGACAATCAGAGTAAGGTACGGTCCCACCGTCGTGGTGTGTTAAAATATTCCGTTCCGTGTGTGTTGAACGGTACAGCCGGGCGTCGAAAGGTTCGCCCATGAGAACAGCGGATGTTTTCGGCTTAAATCGCGGAAATTGAATAAATATTCATTACTGTGACCCGCGATCACTAACGGGATTACATAAACTACGTAAGATGGCAAATTAACGCCCGATGGGCCGGATTCTCTGCGTTTATTACTTTTGTCACACGCGGTGCCGTTTGGTCATTGATACGCCCGACTTGGTTTTTGTGAAAGCATAATTCGAACGTTTTTCGAATCCCGTAAATTAAAATGTTAGTTCGATTCCCTCTGCATTACGAAGAGTTACTCCGTCCGGTATTAATTACACCATTATTAAATATTACAATTGACTGTCCCCGCAAAACGGCTTTGCCCGTTCCCGTTTTACGTCGAGAGCGAGTTCCACAGAAAAAAGCCCTTCCGCTCAGTGCTGTCAACCTGCCCGTGAATAGTCAGCCATCAATACGCCTCTCTACAGCGAACCATCGTGTAACTCCGAGTGCCTGGTGCATCAGCTCTCTTCCAGGGCAGCTTCCTTCGTGGACGTCACAAGGACTATCTGCCGGTGGCTCCACTTACCGAGTCACCGCCGCTCATCTCCGCAACGCGCGTTGAGCAGCGGCCTGGAAGACGAGGTCATCCTCCACCGCCACGGTGTCGAGCATCACGCTGGTGACTGAGTCACCGCCGTTCATCACTCCACTTCCTACGTGGACATCACCAGGACTATCTGCCGGTGGCTCCACTCACCGAGTCACCGCCGTTCACCTCCGCAACGCGCGTCGAGCAACGGCCTGGACGATAAGGTCCTCTCCGCAACGAGCGTCGAGCAACATTCTGGTGACCTGCAGGCCCGTGGCCTGCTCCACCACTGCATCTCCGACCTGCTTCACCCATCATGACCGAGCACCCGCAACGCCTCACTCTACGGCACCTCGACATCTTCATGTTACACCGACCGACCTCAGCTACGTATATGTTTATTTTTTTTTATGTTTTTCTACATTAAAAAGCAGTTAATCTTGAATAAAAAACGCCTCGACTTCTGACACCTCTATTGATTTTCCATACAAAATGACTGAAGACAATGTTGATGATGACGTCACACGATTCACACTAGATTTCGGGGGATATTGAAAAATTAAAACTTTGATAATTATTTTAACTATTAAAACTAACTATAAAAATAAATATCAGCTTATTCAAGTTAGAAGGTCTTTATTCATTAAAAAAAAAACCTCAATTTGTAATATTTAATTAAATGAAGACAAAATAAGCGAAACTCAATCGCAAATCTGAAAACAAAAAAAATCAGAAAAAGATATTAGCACCTCTGGGACTCGAACCCAGGACCTCTCGCTTTCAATCCAATACTTTTTTTGCTTCTACTAAGGGGCCATCCATACATTACGTCACACCTTAAGGGGGGAGGGAGGGGAGTAGAGAAGTGTGACATTGTGTGACAAGGAGTATGGAGGGGTCATCAGCTCTGTGACGTCACATGTAAAAATCTAAATTATTAAAACGCAAAAAAAAAAATTGATGTAAAATTGCAAAATATGTGACGTCACACTAGGGGGGAGGGAGTCTCAAAAATGTGACGATGTGTGACAGGGATGGGGGGGGGGGGGGGGGGGGTAAAAAAATCATGAAATTTGTGTGACCTAATTTATGGATGGCCCCTAAGAGCGTAACTTACCTTTTATTCATTTTTATATTTATTAAATTTTGTATTTTTTATCTCTTTTTTAGAAATTTTGTATTTTTTACATTTCACTTTTATTTCTTACTCTTAACTATTTTATTTCTTTCTTTTTACGTCAATATTTTGTACTTATTTTTTACTTAACTATTCATACGTTAATTTAATCATGTTAATAGCACATGTTGTGCCGAAAACAAGGAAATAAATAATTGGTTTTCTTTATGTAATAGGCAATGTCTTTTATTGTTTAGTAGGAAGGGATATAATTGATATCAGTTCTATTTGTCAATCTTGGAGTTCTTATAAAAGTAGCCTAATTAGGTAAGGTTAGGTTGGGTTGTAAATATGTTAGGTTGTACATAATGTTAGGTCAGTAAGTACAAATATCTTCGAGAAGAGTCCACTGGCAGCGGTGAAGACGAACAGCAGTGACTGAATTCGATGATATTGCAGCGGATGCTGAAGACCGGGCCCACGTTGGTATTCATCTATCCTGACGGAGTTAGGTTAGGTTTTATTAGGTTGAGTTGCATTGCACAAATTTAAGGATAGTATGCACAGAAATCTAAGAGAAAAGTCCGCCGTTAGCGGTGAAGGCGGGCAGGCGGGTGACGGTCCTCCTGAAGTCAGCGATGGTGCAGCAGATACTGAAGCCCATACCCACGTTGGTGTTCTGCCAGTTGAGCCAACTGAAGGCGGAGTTGCCGGCGCACTGGTCGGTGCAGAACGCCAGAGCTCGCGCCTCCGCGAGGGTCACGTGCGGGTTGTTCAGTCCCAGGAAGGCCGTTGCCTTGCCCGTACTGGTCTCATGCACTACCTGAAAAGGATAACTAGCTTTAGATGTGACACTAGGATGGCGAAATAATAGTCAATACACTTTTTTTTTACATTGGCTCCATATAGGATTACAGGAGGTGTGATGGTGTGTTTTTTCCTCAGAGCGCATGTCATCTTTGGGGATGCCGTGTGGAGGGTCTTTTCAAGCCCAACGGCCACACATCCTGGCTCTCAGCTGGCTATGTAACTCAGGTACTTAAGAATAACGTATACGCGGCCCATTTCGGCCCGAATAATATGTGTTTTTTTTCTTTACGAATAAAAATATGAAAAAAACTTACGATAAAAGAAAAAGTTGTATTTGATTCCTTATACGCGAATTTTAATTTTGTTTCTTTTTTAATTTTTATGTTTTTCTTTACTTTAATCCAATATGTAAACAAACTTAAAGAAATTAATTCGTTTGAATATATGGTTTAAAAGTTACAATTTATTTTGTAAACCAATGCAGGTTTTCAATTTTTGGTACAAAATTAATTCTGTGGCCAATGGGTTAGAGAAAGAAAGTTAAAAGAATATAAAGTACAAGAAGTGGATAGGAATCTGGGGGTCAAAAAAGTGACAGACAAATGGATCCATCCCTCCTACTGCGGTACAAGGGGGTGGATCAAGAGTCCGGCTGGAGAGATATAAACGTCTCCCTCAACCAGTCTCTCTCGATCCGATCGGCCACGCAATAGTCAGCAAACGGATTGTGCCGCTAAGACTTAGGCTTCCTGGCACCTCTGCTAAGTTACCAAACGTAGCATGGGGGTAACCTGTGGAAAGAGTGTTGGTTATCAAATAAGAGGTTCAATAACTGTAATTAATATAATGTTTTATTCATCAACATAGCTTCAACAGCATTTTCCTAAAGAGAGTTGAGCAAGAGGTAAAGTTGGTATTATTACTTTCAGTTAACACTTGCGTACCGGACCGGGGAAACGCACTTACACTAACGAGAGTTTTATGCTGTATCTAAGTTGATTTTTAAACCACATACTCAATAATTTAGATAATCCTAGAAAAACTATTCGGTCATAGATCTGCATTAAATAATGTATATCGCTTTATTACTTTTTTTAAATATTAAATAATTTCTATCAAATTCCGGCAGAGTATCTGTCTCGCCCGCCCTACTTCGTCTCTGTTAAAACGCCTGGCGTTACCCTGTTCCTATCCCCTCCACCCTGAGCAACAAACTAGCCATGAACGTGGGCGCTGTAATCGCCAATCGCCAGTCGAGATTCGGAAACAAGGAGTCATGGTGGCTATCGGTCCGCCTTCTCTGTTTTCTATGGAAAAATACGCGTTATGATCTAAATTCATTAGAATATTAATTTTGACTTTATTTATCAAACGATTTTGATATTGACTACTAAAATATTATGAATATACTTCCCTCTAATTATTACCAAAACAAAATAAACAAAATTTTATTATTAACACTCTTTAAAATCAAAACAATTTGGGGGACCTGAGTGACTCCCCTTCGGATCGTGTGTATTTTTTTTTCCGGGACAAAAAGGTTTTAAAGGATGCCCCAGGTGCCAGTGTAGACCTTAGTTCTAACCTAACCTCTCTTTGTGATGACACATTATTGATTAGAATGAGCTCTATCTTACCTTATAATACCACAGTGGCACTGGGATCTTACAGCCTGAAGGACTTAGGTAAAGATTCCTTGCAGTTCCGCTGTTGTCCTTTAGTTGAAGGATGCCCCAGGTGCCAGTGTAGACCTTAGTTCTAACCTAACCTCTCTTTGTGATGACACATTATTGATTAGAATGAGCTCTATCTTACCTTGTAATACCACAGTGGCACTGGGATCTTACTGCCTAAAGGACTTAGGTAAAGATTCCTTGCAGTTCCGCTGTTGTCCTTTAGTTGAAGGATGCCCCAGGTGCCAGTGTAGACCTTAGTTCTAACCTTACCTCTCTTTGTGATGACACATTATTGATTAGAATGAGCTCTATCTTACCTTGTAATACCACAGTGGCACTGGGATCTTACAGCCTGAAGGACTTAGGTAAAGATTCCTTGCAGTTCCGCTGTTGTCCTTTAGTTGAAGGATGCCCCAGGTGCCAGTGTAGACCTTAGTTCTAACCTTACCTCTCTTTGTGATGACACATTATTGATTAGAATGAGCTCTATCTTACCTTGTAATACCACAGTGGCACTGGGATCTTACAGCCTGAAGGACTTAGGTAAAGATTCCTTGCAGTTCCGCTGTTGTCCTTTAGTTGAAGGATGCCCCAGGTGCCAGTGTAGACCTTAGTTCTAACCTTACCTCTCTTTGTGATGACACATTATTGATTAGAATGAGCTCTATCTTACCTTGTAATACCACAGTGGCACTGGGATCTTACTGCCTGAAGGACTTAGGTAAAGATTCCTTGCAGTTCCGCTGTTGTCCTTCAGTTGAAGAATGCCCCAGGTGCCGGTGTAGATCTTAGTCCTGGCGTTGGCGGCTCCGATACGCACTCTCAAGTTCTGAAATATTATTAATAATGTTGTATTATTCAAATGTGTTAGATCTCTACTTTCTGGTCTGAAATATTGGAACTAATCTACATCAATACACCTGCCAGGCAAATTCTAAGCAAATAAATTTTTCTCCAATTGCGGTCGGAACCTTTTGTTTTCATAGAGGTGTTCTTTTAATTATTTTGTGGTTAACTCTTAGATTTGAATATAAAGTGCCATGTTTTCTCTTTAGTACACCTTTAAAGAGAAAACTTTGCTCAAACTCGTGATGATAAAACATTAAAATTATGTCCTAAATTATAATTATTCAATAATGTCTAAGCAAAAAAAGAATGTAACTTTTTTATCATATTAGTTTGTAAGACCGTAAATAAACAGGCAAACTGAAGTATTTTCGTCACATAACAAGGGCAAGGATCTTTTTTATGATTTTATTTGAACTAAAATTAAAATTCTGAAAAGTATATTTCCCAAATAATTTAATGATTTATTTTAACTGCTTGATTATATGATTTGAAATGTATGTTGTATATCTGCCAACGACCTACGGTAAAACCTTATTGTACTAAAAATAAACATATTTTCTCAAAATTTAAAAAGTAGCTTTACCAGATAAAAGAACAGTCTTTCGAAATCAGTTTGTATTTTTTTGTGGAAAAGAGTCAATACGTCTAAAATTTGATTTAAAAATGACATATTTCAGGTTTTGTCCGGTAATTCCCTCTTTAAACGTGTTTACATTAGACCACTTGAAATAGATCTATTTTAAGATAAATAAATACGTCTCAATGTAAGTTAGATTAAAATCACGAATGATGGATGGTAGCTTCAGATTATTCTTTAAATAAAACGTATATTGAGATAAAATGTCTAATCTGTGCACGTTTGGAGGTGTATTTAATTAGAGCGTGTTTGTATTATGTCCACAGATCGAGGGTTCAATATCCATCCTCACACAGATTTGTACTAATTATGTCATCCTTAATCTTTTCTGAGATAATAATATTGTACCGAAAAATGGTGTGATTTTATTAATTGAGGAGCTCAGTATCAAAATGGGACATACGACACTTTTTCTAAAATGCATATTTTGATTGATTATGGTGGTGTGTCTGATTTTATTACTAAATAACTGAGAAAATCTATCAAAAACGGACAATTAAGCCGCCGATACCCGAATTTCTACCGATTTCTTACATATCTCCCTTAAACATTTTAAGTTTTTAAGCTCTTAAAAAATATATGTTATTTTTGAAGATAATATCTAGATACGTTCCACGGCGAAACGCAAATTATATGAAATTCCCTCGATAGAAAAAAATCGCAAAGTATGCTCCGAAAATTATTTAAAACAAGTCTATTTCTATTATTTTACAAGTTATATTTGTGAAAAAACTCACAATGTTTCTTTAAAAAATACTTAAGATACCTTCCACAAGATTTTTGCTCTATTTTAAACGTGTCGGGTTTTATTAAGCATTTTCCCAATTTTCGCATCAATTTTGGCATTGAAAATATTGGCTCTGTCCAACATTCGTAATTACATATCTCTCCATCTTCTTCTTCTTGAAGTTTGCACATTGTTTCAAAAGCGGACACTTGCAACTCATGTTTGTAACAAACTCGGACATACAATAAATACAAAAGCGTCACACAAAAAGTTCCATGGCAGCTGTTATTTTGACAGTCAGGAACTCAGGCACCAACCGCCGAATTTGATAGTGGGTTGACAGTTTTAGGATGAAATTTGAGGTTTATCGAAGCTTACTAGCTTAATATTGATCAAAATACGATCAAAAGCAGATTACTAATGATCGCAGGCGCGTAATAAACTCCGAAAATTGGAAACGAGCAAAAAAAAAAACATGTTAAAGTAAATCACTTCTCTCGTTTTAATATCAAAAGCGGACATAAGTATTTTTATAGGTATTTAAAAATAAAATAGTTGGAGTATTTAATTATAGAATGTTTTGTATGGCTTGTGATTCTTTATGCGCAAGGATTATGCGGGTAGAAAAAAATATAAGAAATTTCATACCGACACATTCGAAATAAAAAACTCACTCTTCTGAAAAATAGTCCAAATGGCTTATGTCATACTTTAATACCGAGCTCCTCAATTTATTTATTTATTTTGCAGAAAAAAACAGTAAGTACATAATTACATAGTAGAAAATTGTTATAGAATTTAACATAATAATTAGTACCAATGACATGTCGCTGTTATATATCTATGTTTTTGTGTAATAAATTATACATTTTACCTAAATTAAGTTAGTAAATTATTGAAGGAGTAGGGTGTGTGTGTGTGAGTGTGCGTGTGTGTGTGGATGTGTGTGTTATGTGTGCGAATTCAGTGCGCTAGAAATGTTTTTAGATATTGAAAAAATAGAGGGAGGGAATCAAAAAATATTAAATAATTATTTGTGCTTGTTTGAATTGAGTTGAATGTTTGAAGGATGCGGGAAATGGGGAAGTTGGTTGCATTATTGACAGGATTTTGCAGTGAAACGAATCAATATTTTGTGAAAAAACTCGAAGTTCTGGGAAGGAAAAAAGTATGAGGGGGTACGGATGGACGAAGGCGGTGTGCTGGTAGCTTATTTTATAGTTTGAATTGTAAAACTCCATTTTTATGTATATATCCAATAATGTATACATATGTATCCAAAAATAATTGTTCATAGTAAAAAAAGGTTTACTTTTAAACAATATCTGCTGTGTAATTGTGATTACGCGGAACAGCTATTTCGCCTTCTTATTATTAACGATTGTTAAACTAAAAGAAAACCGTAAGAAATTAAAAAAAAAAAAACATGAAATAAAAAAAAACAATTAAAATCATTTTGTAAACATCAGTTCCAATTTTTTTAAATGACAATTAAAATAATTTTTCGTAAAATATTACGTTATTATGACGGCCGGCGTGATCTAGCGGTAAGGCTCTTGACTCACAATCCTTAGGTCACGGGATCGAATCTCGGCGTGGCAAATAAATTTTATTTGATTAATTTTCATTATTTCACAATTAATTCATTTAAAATAATATATAGTATATTTGCGACACGTTCCAGAGTGGAAGATACTCTCAGTATCGCCCTGGTTTAAGACCACCATTCAGAATTAAAACGTTGCTTGAAATGGCTTAAGCCGTGTTTGGTGACCAGATCTGAATAGCTAAGTACTTCCCCACCTTCCTTTTCCCCATCTCCTTTCCCTCCCCACTACATTCAGCCTCACAATATACCCCAGTTGGGGATGCCATAGTCTCACTGATTCCAGATGGGAGCAGTTGGAACTCTTATGCGGTATTCATATAAAAAAAAAATAAAAAAAATACATAGGCACCTACGTAATTTATCGCTTTTCTAAATTCTTCATACAATAGTTCAATTTTCAAAATGACACTAAAATTAAAAGCAAATTTGAGTTCATGGAACCAAATTTCATGCGGGAACAACATTCCACGCATAGTCAACTTAAATGAGTATTTTTGATGAAAGAAGCCATAAACGTAACGTTGAGTTTCATCTTGAGTAGAAGAAGATTTTTACCTGTTCCAGAGTGTTCCAATTTCCTCCGTTGAATGGTTGCCACTGCGGTGCAACGTTCACAAAAGTGAAGGTCGCCCTCTGCGCTGGTGAGAATACATAGTCGGTCTTGGCGGCGAGATGTCCCCGAGCGAGGAAGTAGGTGGTGTTGATGTACTTGTCGGCGGCCCCGGAGCCAAGGATCGTGTCGAACGCGGCCTTCTGCGAGACCTGTGTGTACAGCGTGTCCACGCTCAGGCCGGGGTAGAAAGCTCCCTCTGTGAACAAATAAAATGAAAAATTAGGCAAACGGTCTTCCCCCTGTATGTACTAAAAAAGCAAACACCACATATCCATAGTCCAACACAAATCCAACACCTTCCGAGGTTCGCCAAAACCTGGTTTCCTCCATAGATGTTAGAGTCCATCAACTGCTCCCTTAGATTTATAATAACAATATATTAGTCTTTTCATACTTATACCAATATGAAAAGTGTATTTTCGTAACACAACCCCCCATCGAATCCCAATTCGAAAAAATAAAAAAGTGTGTTTTTGGTTCCGTAAAATTCAGTCTATATGGTCGATGGCCAGCGAAAACGAACCATCTCCAAAAAGAAATCAGAACACTTTCGATCGTGCAAACGTCATCCTGTCAAAGTTATTGCCGAGCCTTTGATGGAAACCTTCCATTACTTTGAATTTGTTTGTGAAGTCCTGGGAAGACCCAATACGCATTGATCACATCTAATTACGGAAAAAAAAATTATAGAGATGACGGGATTATGCTTAATAATTCTACAAAGTTCAACCGTGGCTTTCATCATTGCGAAATCAAAATTTCAAATCCATTAAATAAAGACGATGGTAACAAGAAAACAAATATAGTCAGGTCGTTCATAATCTACCAATATTTTCTTTTTAAATAAATTAGCCACAATGAAGTTGTTTCAGCTAGGATTATGATAATCTACAGCAAATAATTTCTATGCACTTATTATGACAATTATTTACTCACATGAATAAACTGGGAATAAAGGAAGGTGTGCTCCCTCTCCGCATTTCACTAAGAGTTGTTTTTTTTTATAGTTTTCACTTCGGATTGTTTTCATCAAAATGCGACGCGTTTTATTTAATGCGATTGGTATAATTCACGAGGAGCTTGTCCCGTTATTTGCGAAATAATAACAAAAATCATGCGATAAATGCACTGCGGCGTGTACACTCGAACTCTTTAATGCGGAATCACTCGCAGGCGGCAACGGGAGAGCGGGGTGAACAATAATCGCCATGGAACAACAATATTCTCGTTCCAAAATAACACAGAAATATTAGCCGAGCGCAGCCAAATCATAATTGGCGCTAACATACCCCCGCCCTTGACAGAATGGTCAAAACAAACCAACAATGCGAATAGCAACGGAAGGAACAAAGAAAGTAAAAATAGTAAATAATAATAATAAAAATAAAAATAGATGCGTTAAGAATATTTACGTCATCGGGGTTCATTGCTCATTACGTTAATGCGTATCACTATTGCAAGTATTATGAACAGAAAATAATAAATTAAAATCGATAAGAACGATAGCAGTAATAGGTAGTTGTATTTTTAATTAAACTTAACTAAATAATCATTAAGTACTATAAGAATAAACTTAAGTTGCAGGAAAAATGATATTAAAAATGCGTGTGTAAACTCAGTTTACGAAAAACCTTGTTTTAGTTGCGAGCTGCATTACTTTGACTGAGAAGCTATTATGAGTTACATTTTTTTTTTTTTTCTTGAGAGTAGGTGCGTTTCCTACTAGTACGTACCCTAAACTGGTCTCGTAGTAGTAGGATTTGGCCAAAAATATTGGCACCAAGGATTGCATCGACGACCGCTGGGATGTGAAATTTGTCATCGGCGAGTGGCAATTCCTTTATGTAAGACAATGCATTCATATCTATAGAAGATGCCGGAAATTGGGTTGCGATGCGATCCACGACCAAAGGTCGAATGGAGAAAGATGTTTTATTATTATAACGAGACTCAAACTTTAAATTAGTCATTCCTTTAATGCGTTGAGAAATATCCCCAATACCTTTAATGGTTGTACGATTGCGATCTGTGAATAAAGGCAAGCCAAGGCGTTTGCAACACTCGGTTGTCATAAAATCATTTTGTGATGCACTATCGACTAAAACGCGTATTTTCTGATGATTATTCCTGGAATCAAGAACACTAATAGATGCAGTACCTAATAATACGTTTTGATTTGGAGAAAAAGCGTTTGCATCGACATTATTGAAAATACTTAATGTTACATTATCTGACTGATTTTCAGGTTTGCGTTCGGGATTTAAATCACGCTCAACATTATGAGAAAAATTGGGTGAAGTGTCATCAAAATGCAATAAAGAGTTATGGTTTTGATTACAATGTCTGCACCGATTTTCCGATTTACATGTGTTGGTAGAGTGTATTGTACTTAGACAATTTCGACAGAGTTTTTGTTTTTTCGATATTTCAAACCTACCTTTAGGAGATGCTTTTAAAAATGTTGGGCATTTATAAATCAATGTGTGGTCCGAAAGGTGACATACAGCGCAGTTAGACTGTTTTATTTTGTTACTCGTTAAACTGAGAAATGCGTGGCTATATTGTTTTTGGTGTAATTTTTTCTTCGGGTGTTCTTGCGATTTCCAATCTGGTAATGTAGAAGTTCTATGTAGTATCTTGGTTTGTTCCCGCAAGAATGTTATGAATTCGTGGTATGTAGGTGTCTCCGATTTTCTGACCGACGATTCGAATGCTACAGCTGTTTCTTTGTCTAGTTTTTGGGTCCATAGGGACCTTCATATAGATGAAGGAAGAAACATTGTAATAAATTTGGAATTTGTAATTGTTGCAATGCTGAAATCGAGGAATGGAATTGATCTATGAAATCTTCTAAATTAAATGCAGTCGGTACTGTTATTGGTTTTATGTTCAAAATTTTATCAAAATAATAAATCGCGTTCGCCCGGGTATCTTCGTATTTTTCTATTAAGGCATCCCATATAACTTGGTAATTTTCTGCTGTCGTTGGAATTCCAGCACAAATATTTAACGCCCTTCCCGACAAAGTACTTATTAAATACTGAATTTTTTCCGCATCAGAAAGTTCTTTGTTTGCGTGAATAACCTTCTGAAAGGTATCATAAAAAATTCTCCATCCCATTATATCTCCATCAAATGAAGGCAAAGTTAATTTCGGTAACTTCATATTGCGATTCGGTTTATCTAGTTTTGAATGCGTGTCAGCTAACTCAATTGTATTGTCACCTGTTTGTTTTGCAGTCAACTGGATTATAGAATATAAATCGTCAAAGGATTGCTCCATTTGAAAGTTTGGAACAAATTCTGAATTTCTTTGAAGTTTCAAATCATTAATTTTATTTACTAATTCAATAAACTCCTTTCTGGTTTCCAATAGTAACGCTGCATTAGCACAAAATATG
This sequence comes from Glyphotaelius pellucidus, assembly GCA_936435175.1. Classification (NCBI taxonomy): domain Eukaryota; kingdom Metazoa; phylum Arthropoda; class Insecta; order Trichoptera; family Limnephilidae; genus Glyphotaelius; species Glyphotaelius pellucidus. Next base: position 15,351,462 of record OW386563.1, read on the forward strand.
TTTTTTGAATTAGATGATTTCAAACCTTTTATACTATCATATATTCTCTGAATCCTTGCAAAATGTGAATTCTGCCTCGCTTCTAATAATTTAATCTCGCGTTCAATTTCGGTGACGGTCGATTCATCCGGCATGTTGACAGTGTGTTTGTTAATTATGATGAAACGAAGAATATTTTTAATTTTCGTAGATGACCCACGTACGAGCTACCTACAATTTCTCTCAAACTACGCACGATAACTTGAGCAATGAAACGCGTGCGTAAATGGTAATGTAAAAATGCGCGCTGGTTCCTTAAATTAAACATCCAGGCTAGATTGGACCAAACTGTTTCAGCTAGGATTATGATAATCTACAGCAAATAATTTCTATGCACTTATTATGACAATTATTTACTCACATGAATAAACTGGGAATAAAGGAAGGTGTGCTCCCTCTCCGCATTTCACTAAGAGTTGTTTTTTTTTATAGTTTTCACTTCGGATTGTTTTCATCAAAATGCGACGCGTTTTATTTAATGCGATTGGTATAATTCACGAGGAGCTTGTCCCGTTATTTGCGAAATAATAACAAAAATCATGCGATAAATGCACTGCGGCGTGTACACTCGAACTCTTTAATGCGGAATCACTCGCAGGCGGCAACGGGAGAGCGGGGTGAACAATAATCGCCATGGAACAACAATATTCTCGTTCCAAAATAACACAGAAATATTAGCCGAGCGCAGCCAAATCATAATTGGCGCTAACAGAAGTTGTTTTAACTTACGCGAGAAAGAAGGCCTAGCCACTCCGGACATGTACACTGCATTATCGGGGTTCTGATCATATACTACATAGAACACCTCGGCCTTGGTCTCATGGAAGCAGGAGGTGATGACAGTGTGCGCTTTGCCGGCAGCGGTCAGACCCACGGTGATGATGGTTCCTCCGTCCACACAGCTGGCCCCCTTGGCCTCGGTGGGCTTGGAGTGCGCGGTGCAGCCCACAGTGGCGAAACCCACGGTGCCGGACAGCCAGCTAGAGGCCGAGAAGGAAGTTCCACCCGTGCAGACGAGGTTCTGTAAACAAGATCAAGTTATGATAGTTCTGGATGTTAATGCTACAAGACATAAAGCAAGATTTAGATGTTGGTATCAGAAAGTTTTCTAAAATGTCCCTTATTTTAATGGAACGAATCCCTTCATCAGGCGTTCAAGATGAATGAAATTGTGGCCTAACATTAAGTCCCAGAATTAATTGATGGAACTATGGCGTCTGAAATTTGGCCTCCTCGTCAAATTAACTCTCTCTGCTAGCTGTGGTCCTTGGCAAGTCTGTCCCAATCCTTTTTCCCTCCCGTCCTGATAAAATCTTCTTCCATGATCTATCCACCTCTTAAGTCCTAAAAATAATAAAATCTTCTTCCATGATCTATCCACCCCCTGATCTATCCACCTCTTAAGTCCTACTTCTTCCAAAATGATTCGAAATTACCCAGTATTCGACGATGCAAGCATTTGGTTTGAGTTTCGTACATTTTTTGGAGGTTATCCACCACTTATCCGCCCTGGTATAAGTAACAAATGGTTACTGCTTCAAGGCTCTCGCAAGGACTCTAATTTTTTTGAATTAACGAATCTACATTTAATTTTGAACTAATCTAGTCCTCCAGTGTCCCTGCATACGTTGTTAGTAAGCAGTATGCAAGTGCTTAGTGGAAATACAAGATACAATAAGTGTTGGTATGACTATAGACAAGACAATTTAGGTTTGTACAGGCACACATTGCCGACATTTTGTAAACTCGTCGGTGAAGCCAGACTCCTGCGAGCAGCTACATATATTTACAAGTCACTACTCACAGCTTCCACCGGCTTGCTGGTCGTAGAGGACTGGCTCAGGGTGCTACTGGGGCACGCCACGGTGACCACCTGTCCATCGGAGAAGGCAATGCTGCCAGAGTTGCCCGAGGGGGCCAGCAGGGCTCCGCCAGTCGCGTACACGGGCTGCGGTTCTGAGAGAGACGCCACCGTCACGGAACAAGAGGCTGAAATGCAAACAGAAAATACACTGATACATTTCACATCTGAATGATGAAATTAAAGGACAAACGGACACTAACAACCAGCGGAAGAAAATGGTTAGATTCCACGGACATTTCGGTGACCTAATATGTCCCCAACTCCCTACCTGTTTCTTAGGATACCTTGGATATGTTGCTCACCAAACTGAGAACTGAGACCAAGTATTTAGCTATATCTAGGAATGTTGCGTCAGCCAGTCAGTCACGTCCTTGGCTCTCCAAGCATCTCAGAACAGCGAGGAATGGAGTGAAGCCTGGTTTTATAGGGAATTTGAAATGTGGTTCACGATCCACAGCAAATGAATCTCGATAGTACAGGAATCTTTAAATATGCTAATAAATTTAAAGTCTGTTATTTTTAGACCGATAAGTATGGCCAGTGTTTTTGCATTTGTAACCCTAACATTTCCAACAGCACCATTGACTGCATACAAATCGCCTGAAGAAAGTACGAAGAGGTTTCTTAGATTTGTCCAATATTTATTTATTTATTTACGGACAAATAGTCCATTAATAATATAACAATAACTTGAACAAAAAAAAGAGGTAAAGTACTTATAAATGAAGAGCATTGACAAATTATAATATAAAAGAACATATAGAAGACAATTACAAGTCAAAGCTTGAAGATGGATTTTGAAAGACTTTAAAGTTACACATTTCGTATCGACTGCCGATATTCATTTAGGCTAACGCCAACAAATTCAATGCTTTGACTTGCGTTAACAAGTCTCGACATTCTGGATAAAGGAGAATGATATCCATAATTAGTAGAATGTTGATTGAGGATCAAGCAATTCATTATTTCGGAGTCTACGGGAAGGGATGTTAAACTGGATGAGTTGTAACAAAGCAGGTGTGTCAGTAATACTGTTGATAATTTTGAATATGCAATTAATTAATAATTTATCGACTACCATAGTCATACAAGGTTTAGCCACACATGCCTCGGGGATCTCAATTATACAGCATTCAGTCATCTTGCAGCCTTCCTCTGTCAGTTCCTTACCTCACTGCCATACATCAGAGTAGGTATGACACTCCATTGTGGACTGCTAAGTTTGTAAAAGCCCTACCGACCACGGCGTTCAATAAATGATTGAATTAACATATAAATTAAAATTTGTGATAAATGAATTGTAAACAATCAATAACTGGACTATTCCTCAAAATTAAAATCCCTTTATCTCCAACTTTAATTGATTGGTTGTTTTTTTTTTTAAATCAAATTTGTAAAGATCTGATAACGTTATAAATAGCAATTATATCAGTAATTACTTTTATCAAAATAATCAGAGATTATAAAAATCTCTTTTTTAATACCTTGCTTAGTATGTTTATTGATTTAGATATAGTATTACTCTTGGGTAACTACAGAGATTTGAAATGTTGTTATTTTTTTTACATGAGGTCAACACAGGAGGCCTTGAGGAAAATAATTTCCCTCAGGATCTATGTCAACTTTGGGGATGCTGTGTGGAGAGTTTTTTTAAGGAAAAGAAGGAGAGTTCTGGGAAGGAAAAGGGTTTAAGGGGTGGAATCTGGGGTTCAGTGCGTCCTGGTCATCCGCCTCCAAGACCTAGACAAACCTCACACCAAACGTAGCGAACCACGTGGGGTGACCTATGGCAGAGGTGTTGGTTATCCAATAAAGGTTCCCGGGGCGGCGGCACCCATTCCCGCCTCCCAAATGGAAAGTTTAACAGAAGGTTTTATAGAAGGTTAAAAGAAGGTTTTACTGAAATTTGTACAGGTTAATTTGTAATGCAATTGTTTAAACCAATCGATCTTATCTCGAGCTATTAAGTTTTGAAATTTCCAATGAAAACATCGCTACTAAACTATCAAGGTATAAACCAGAGGAAAGTTTCTGTCTTCTTCATTCTGATTTCGAAGAACTCAAGAGTAAAGCCCGGACAACGCCAGGGTCTTAGCAGTTACAATATAATATATAACAGCAACAAAAAACTGACCTCTTGAATCAGCATCATCCTGAACGATAGTATTTTTCAGGGTCAGTTCGGTCTTCTTTTGGAGCCAGAAGTCCAAATAATCCTCAAATGCGTCTTCAGAGAGTCCAAAAGCCAAGTCTGCTGGAGTCGGCAGTTGCTGGAAGTCCAGAGTGTGCCAACCAAGGGCCTTGACGGTCTCGGGAACCTCGTACGCTCCACACGCCACCAAAAAGGCCAACAAAATTACACAATTCTTCGACCACATTTTTTTCTACTTCACCGTAGACCGTTTTGAAAAATGATACGACACGAAAACTCAATGAGACAGTTAAAAAAAAATTGATTTTAGTTTATTTTTGATTTTGAAACCATGCAAGTCGGTTTCATATTGGTGAAAATTGATTTAGCAGCAGTTTTATATGTTTTGTTTGGAAAATTTGTTATCTGGTAATTGTTATCAAAAAGATTAAAAAATATGACCTGCTTTGGAGTGGATTTTATTCAACTTTTGTATTTTTCAATATTTGAGCCAAAACATATCAAAACTACCAATGTTGAGTTATTGGTGGAATAACGTTGAGCACATTAATATGCATCTTTTAAGATAAAAATTACGGTAATGAAATTTTTTTTAGACCTGCGGCATCATTTTAAAGTTTGATTTGTGGAAGAATATTGCGTAATGCCATTTTTAGAAATCACGGAGCATGGTTTAATTCATGGGAATAAATGAAAGTGGAATCAACGCGATAAAACAGTGGCTTGACAAAAATCTATTAACTCTAAATATAGCAAAAACTAAATACATAAGATTCAGCTCAACTATAAAAGGACAACCTAGTATGTCATACACAATAAAAACACATAAGCCTAACTGTGATTTCGATAATACAGATTCTGACTGCAACTGTGAAGCTTTGGAATGTGTGAAAAACATCAAATATCTGGGCGTTATTATAGACAATAATCTTAAGTGGAAATATCACATTGACAACCTTGCAATAAGGGTAAGAAAATTAATTCACATATTCTTTGTATTACGAAATGTAATTAATCAACAAGACCTAAGAAAAATATATTTCGGATTATGCAACTCCATCTTAACGTATGGTTGTATTGGTTGGGGAGCATCAGGTAGAACTATTTTAGATCCGCTTGTGAAGGCCCAGAAATCAATAATTAGAGTCATATTGCGTAAACCCTATAGGTTTTCTAGCGATCAGCTCTACAAACAATTTAATGTACTTGATGTTCGTCAAAACTACATAAAAAGGGTTATTATCCATGTACACAAAAATCTAGAAAATCTTCATAAAATTGAGCATAAATATATCACAAGAAGTCACACTAGAAAGGATCTCGTGGTCTCAGAGAGCAATACGGCAAAGTATCAAAAGACATATACATATCTGGGACCGAAATTGTATAATAAAATCCCCCCAGAATTAAATATTAAGACATGCAAAATGTCCTGCATCGGTTCATTAATAACTAAATGGTTGATTGACTTGGGTAGAATGGAGTCTGAAACTATTAAATAATGTCACTTAAAGTTTTACATGGTTACCTAAAAATGGCACAATAAATATAAACTTAGTACATATTTTATTAGAAAAAATAAATAAAAACAACATTTTATTACAAAATACATGTCTGACTTTTTCATCAGCAATTGGTTCCTTAGAACAGGCAATCTGCCTAGCTAGGAACTATGTTGACCTACAAGACATAATAACACTTGTACACATTTTTAATATTTACAGTTATCTTGAAATATATTATTATGTTATTATGTTATTTTGCTATTTAATTGTATATAATGTAATATAATAAATAAAAATAAATAAATAAAAAATGGAGAAAATGAATTTCTCATGGCTTCAACTAGAAATATTTCAAAGCCAAGAAGCTGAAGAATGTAGAAAGGCAGAATTTATCCAGAAAAAAATATTTTTAAGCTGCTTTTTCGACGTTGAAACAGTTTTGTGGAAGAATGTTGTATGTTGATCTGAAGACATATCTTGTACGTATATGGTTTCATTTATTCATATTGTTTTTTTGCAAATACATCAATGACATGTGTACTTTGTGTAAGGGACGAAGAGGAAAAAAAAAACGTTCTGTTGAATAACGTTGGGTGTGAAATTTTTATATACCTACAACATTATTCCACCGATTCAGCATAAATTCTAGTAATAAACTCTAATTAAATTGCCTTTCTAGACGACTTTTCCATTAAAACTCTGAAGAATTATATGTTTTATGTATTTTAAATATTAAGTGTTTTGAAACACAGCTGGTTTCGTTTTACAATTTTTATAATGAATATTGTTGGATGCAAAATTTTTCCGGGCAAGGGCTCATTTCTTTTCGATTCTTTTTCATATTTCCAGAAAAATATTTTCCCTCAGGGCCTAAGTTTCTTTGGGAAGGTTGTATGGAGGATCTCTAAGAGTGGAAGGCGTGAAGATGAGTCTTGAAAAGACAAGAGGGAATATACACAGAGGCCGGTAAATCGTTAAAAAACAGAGCTGTTGAACTCAAGAACGAATCGCAGAACCGACCCGTTCTTATGAGACAAGTACAAACGTTGGATCTGAAGAGCCAGATACATTCCAACCAGTATCTCCTTCCCTATCCCTCTGAGGATTCAATATAACTCTTCCAGAGTGGTTTATTCCGTCAATAATACCCTCTAAACTCTAAACCTCTAGATTTTTAGTATCTACAGTTCAGATTGGAAGCGTAGCTTGAAATGCATTATCCATGTTTGCCGAACAGATTTGAGGTATGAGTGATATCTAAAAATGATAATTTAATATTATTTTTACAATACTTTCTGTAACGTTTTGGTGCGAAAATACTATTTAAAAAAAGTGTTTTTTTATTATTGGTCATTAAATAAAACTTATAATGATTATGAAAACCTAACAAACTCCTCACTTCCGCTATGCCAACAAAGATAATAGAAATAACTGAGACTTGCCATGAACCATTTTTGATAGATATTATATTATGGTACCTAGTTAAGTACTCTAAGTATCGCCTTGATGAAAGACACTCATTCAGAATCGAAACGTGGTTTCAAATATTTTTAGCCAGGTACTTCCTCAACTTCCTCTTCCCCATCTGCTTCCCCTTCTCACTACCTTCAGATGCCATAGTCTTACTGGTTACAGAAGTTTGAGAGCAATTGGGACTAATAAGCAATTGGAAATAAGTAATAACATAAAAGAAAATGGTAGAAGTTTCTCCAGCTACGTTTAGTTACTTTCTTCAAGGCACAACCGACGAACTGGCTGAGGGCGCGGAAGCCCTGTCTCTTTTTTTTTTTTTTTTTTTACATGAGCTCCACACAGGAGGCCCTGAGAAAAATAATTTCTCTCAGGGCCTATGTCATCTTTGAGGATGCTATGTGGAGGGTTTTTTTGAGGAAAGGAAGGGGAAGGAGAGTTCTGGGAAGGAAAAGGGATTAAGGGGTGGGTAGGAATCTGGGGTTCAGTATGTCCTGGTCATCCGCCTAGACAAACCTCCCCCATGAACCCGGGCACCCCTGCTAAATCACCAAACGTAGCAAACCACTTGGGGTGACCTATGGCAGAGGTGTTGGTTATCCAATAAAGGTTCCCGGGGCGGCGGTACCCATTCCCGCCTCCCAAATTGAAAGGTCTCTTTTGAAGGTTTGACCGACCGCCACAAACATTCTTGCTGGTACTGCCAGACGACGAGAGAGAGAACCCTCCAGACTGCAGATAATTTTTTTTTTTATGTAACCATGTTTGTCTATTCCCTTCATTGCAGCATACGCAAGATACAATCCCCCGCGAGCTGCTGTCCTTCGTCTTGCTTTCTATCATCTTTCCATGCCCTTATATGTTTTACTAACACCATTGTATCAAGTTTATTATGTAAGCACTTGCATACTGCTTACTAACACTGTATGCAGGGACATCGGAAGTCTAGATCCGTTCTAAACTAAATGTAGCTTCGTTCTTCCAAAAAAATTTGCGTCCTTGAGAAGGATTAACCAACTGTTACTTATATCAAAGCGGGTAAGTGATGGATATCCTCCAATGACTACATTTGAATCGCCAGGTACTTCCCGACCTTTACTTCCCTCTCCTTACCTTCTCATACCACCAACCTACTCACCTTCAATCATGATTAATCATTAATGTCAATGACGTACCGATATGCATTAGTTTTCCACGTGAAGTGAAGCCATCAGAGTGTGTCTTTCTGTAATGCTCCGATATCTCTCAAATTTAATTTGTTTTATCATAATTAGGTACATTCTATTTTAAAATGATTATTTGTTTTAATCTAATATTTTTATAACCGATAAACACGTAAATCGGTTTTTCAGAAGGTTGTGTGCAAGATTAGAAGCAGTCAACAATTCCAGTGGCTCACCTCCTGGGTAAAGGCTCAGGGCATATTTTGATCGATCTATTTTGCACTTTGTCAATCCATTGCCACATATGGAATACTAGCTTGGGGAAGTGCTACAAACATAGCAATTGACCCAATTCAAAAAATACAAAAAGCAATAATTAAACTCATCCTGCAAGTACCATTTCACACAGATTCTAGCGAAATCTACAAAGCATTAGAAGTCATGTCAATAAGACAACTTTATGCCAAATCTGCTATAATATACCTTGTCCAAAACAAACAACACATTCCAATTCAACCAAAAACCATAACAAAAACCAGGTCCTCAACAAATAAAACACTGAACATACCGATAACCCACACCACACATGGACAAAGACACTTTCAGTATTATGCAACCAAACTTTTTAATTGCATGCCCATTACTTTGAAACAAATACTATCTGCAAATACATCTACAAACATTCATAAAAAAACATATCACTGACTGGATTAAAAATCAAGATATTAACTTTATACAAAACATTTTTATTCCCAACCAAACATAACAAAACTATAAAAAGTATAAAATTAAATAAACCTAAAAATTAAGTAGTTTTTCAAGTATCCAATAACTATACATACACTTACAATTTATATATGTGTGTACATATATATATGTGTATGTGAATGTGTATGCGGATGTATACGTATGTATATATATATTCATATGCATGTGTGCAGGTACATGTATTTATATGGATGTGTATGTATGTATGTGTATGTTTATATATATATAATTTTTTTTTATATTCCTCTAATATATTTAAATACTTTTTTTCTCTTCTATATAACCAATGTACAATAACTGTTAAAATTTGAAAAAAAATACATATAAAACTTTATATTACAACACATAAATACTTGTCACACATAAACATAAATAAACACGTAAACACCTCAGCACAGGTTCTCCTAGTGAGGTGTTCACGAAACATACAACAATACCTATCCACAGTTTCACCTTCACAAACCTACCTTACACCCAACATAATAAAATTATAAAGGTAAATACTGTAATGTATAGAAATAAATAAAATAAAATAAAATAAAAAATATGTGCAAACAGGTGAGCGAACAAAACTCAGAATTATCTTCTATTTCAACATCACTTTGAAAAGTCTTTAAAAGTGATGAAAAAAACATATGAAAAATTGGTTAAATAGACTGCGTTAAAATAAATAAATTTTTTTAATTTCTAATTTTTATATACTTTTCTTTATTTTTTTTTAAAGAAAGACAAACATTCCCGGGTTACGAATAACCCAACAATGTTTGAAAATCTCTTACTACCACCACAAAAAGCCGAAAATGTTGCTTGTGTTGTGATGGAGGACTTAGCCAGCCGATGAATCCAACACGGGACTCCCGGGTGGGACCCAAACGCGTTGCCCACTCAACCACTGACCAGTCAAATACTGACCGGTATTATACGTTTATACGTTAGGCCATGGTTCTGGGTTGTTGAAGAAGTTGAACAGTGTAAAGACTATAGTTTTGTTATGCAAAATCATCAACAAAGCCTATACCGTTTTATAGGGTATTATAAAGTCACTGTTGTTTGTGTGTTTACTTAGTTATATATTTATTATGATATTTTCAAATCCTATACCGTTTCAGTCACGAAGACGACTGTTACTTAAGGCGGCGCTTCTCGGCTGAAAAAGACGAAGATGGAGAGATAAAGCTGGTTCACATTACGCTATAAATCTGCGAGCAGATATCTGTTGATTCGCGAGCGCTTTATAGCGTATCTTTTGTCCTTTCACACGAGGCTATCAAATATTTCTTCCTGTGGTAGGAGAGGGGGTCAGTCGAATTAGGGAGCGGCAACGGAACGCATATTTTTTGTACTGAAATTTGTCAACTTGACATCTGTCATCCACGGGTCTAGGCAGCTCCGTAATTACAATGACCCCTCTCCTGTTTTAGTCGGAGAGGGGGAGACTTATCTTCTGGATATATCGCCTCTTGAGCGGTTACGTCTGAGGATTATCTTCTGGGATATCGCGTCTGGAGCGGTTACGTCTGAGATGTGTATTGTCTATGATTGATCTGCGCTTAAAAACGCTTAGGTGTGAACGGTTTGAAGGGATTGTATGGAGAGCGTTATTTGGCGTGTTATGATCTTTTATATTTGATAGCGTAATGTGAACCAGCTTTTATGTATAAAGAGTGGCTTTTTGTGCTTTCACCATGTTATTTATTTGTTTTGACATTTACAAAGCATATTATTAATCCGTATATGCATGATTCACCCACTTCCACTTCCACCATCCCATCTCCATAGGCCATTGTAACTCTTCTATCTTTTAAATTCACTAATTTATGAAGCATCAGTGAAATTCTAACATTGGTTGAACACATGAATTATTAAGTATTATATCTGTATAATAAAATATTATTTGGTTTTCCAAATTAGATAGCGTTATACAAATTCTGGATGTGCCACTGGTTTGCTATTTTTAAAGTAAATCAAATAATCCCAGGTTACAAATGGCCTAGTGATATTTGAATTCCTCCCATAACAACCCACAACTTTGATCCACTCGACTACTAATTACTGTGTTTAATATAGTGTCCACAACATGGCTGAGATAAGGATTATGTCCACAACAGCATGGCTAAGATAAGATGGCAAAGTGACAGTCGAATGATTGAAAGATTTAATTGCGATTATAATAAGTTTTGACTATCTATATTAGAAGTGGTGCTCAGCCGGTGCCCTGTGGAATACCGGTGGTCTGAAAGCTTTGTACAATTTTTACGTGTTGTGAGTGAAATGAATTGTACACACATACCAAAGGAATTAAATTCTTGATGCAATTTCAAATCCTTCGTTAATCCTTTTGCAAAGAACATAATAACATTAAAGGGCGTTTTTTCTGTGTATCGAAAATTTTATTTTATTTATCAATTTAGCCAAATAAAAACAGTCACATCATTTTATAATAACAATAGATGAAGGTAGATGTGTTAAATAAATTAATTTAATTTAAGTTTTTTTATGGGAAAATGGGAAGGCTGATAGAGAATATAGAAAGAAAGGTAAATGCAGGTAACTCCATTTGACGGCCGGCGTAATCCAGCGGTAAGGTTCTTGACTCGCAATCCGAAGGTGGCGGGATTGAATCTCGGCGTGGCAAATAAATCTTATTTGATTAATGTGTGTTACTTCACAATTTATTCATTAAAAATAATATATAGTATATTTGCGGCACGTTCCAGAGTTGAAGATACTATAAGTATCGCCCTGGTGAAAGACCACCATTCAGAATTGAAACGTTGCTTGAAATGGCTTAAGCCGTGTTTGGTGACTAGATCTGAATAGCCTGGCACTTCCCCACATTTCTCTTCCCTATCTCCTTTCCCTCCCAACTACCTTCAGCCTCACAACATACCCCAATTGGGGATGCCATAGTTTCACTGGCTCCAGACGGGAGCAGTTGCGACTCTTGTGCAGTATTCATTTAAAAAAAAAAACTCCATTCAGGAGGACGGAATGCCGTTGGCGCTAATAAAAAAACTGTCGAAAGAAGCGTAGCTAGCAGTCCACAATGGAGTGCTGTTACCTTCCCTGATGTATGGCAGTGAGGCGTGGAACTGACAGAGTGAGAATGCTGTTGAAATGAGATCCCGAAGAATGTGAATGATAGAAGATGTCGGGTACGCCCGAGGAAGACATGGCACGATCAAGTGAATCAGATACTTGAGACGGCATGTCAAGAGTCAGAAAAATAAAAGATTATATTCATACGAGACGATGTATGAATGTGAATGAGGCCAAGAGTGTTTGTCAAGACCAAGTTGTTTGGCGGTCCGTCCGTCCGTCCGTGATGGTTAGTTAGTTAGTTAATTTTATTTTTTTATTTTTTTGGGTAGTGTACGGGACGGGCCCTGTAACCAGAGTGGAAGATACTATCAGTATCGCCCTGGTGTAAGACCACCATTCAGAATTGAAACGTTGCTTGAAATGGCTTTAGCCGTGTTTAGTGACCAGATCTGAATAGCCAGGTACTTCCCCACCTTCCTCTTCCCTATCTCCTTCCCTTCCCCACTACCTTCAGCCTCACAACATACCCCTATTGGGGATGCCATAGTCCCACTGGCTCCAGACAGGAGCAGTTTGGGACTCTTGTGCGGTATTAACTGTAAAAAAAAAAAAAAAACCGCCGGCCGCACAGACGATGTAGCGGAAATTGGACCGGCTGGCCGCTTCGACGCCTAGGGAGAAAATAGGGAATAATGTGGGAAAAGTAGGGTTGTTGGCAAAGGTAGGAAGGGAGGTAGAGGAGATACCTGCGCCTTGAGAAAGGCGTTCGAAAATTGTAATATGTGCCTTCAGGGCAAGGGGAGGAAGGGAGGTAGAGGGAAAACCTGCGCCTTGAGAAAGGTGATCGAGCAATTGTGATTTGTTTCTTCAGGGTGAACGTGTCGGCCAGTGGAAAAAAGAAGTCCAAGTTGCAGTTTGATCGGAGAGGCAGAGCAGGGCAGGCGAGATGATGATGTGAAGGCGGATGCTGGCACTCTGCCGGTCCAGAGCATTTAGGGCTCTATTTAAAGGGAGAAACTAAGCCTATAGCCTAGCTTTTTGTCTCCCCGTAATTCCAAGAACTGAGATCATCGGACCGGGCAGGGTTTAGGAACAGGCCGGCGTGTTACACCGAGCGTGTCACCACACAGTATCATCCTCGCCTGACACTTGCCGTCCTCCGTTATTTTATATACAATTATGGGTTTGCATAATTTTGGTACATATTGAAACAGCTTTGCACAAAATTCGAATTTGCGCAAAGATAAGGCGCCCGTACGAATGGACTACTTTGCACAAATTCAAAATTTATGCAAAGGGAAAAAGGCTTGTAGGTATGTATACATTCTGGGTGGGAGAGAGAAAGGGGGGGGGGGGGGGGGGGTCAAGCTCAGTTTTTTGCGTGATTCAATTTATTAAAAAAGAAAATAGTCTTAAATTAAAATAGTCTCCCAATTCACGTCCGATACAGGTAGGTATTTATAAAAAGCAACTTTTCCGCTTTCTCAGTTCAAAACCTTTTTGAAAAATTTACATTGTTTGGATTAATTATTATTATAAAAAAAATATCAAAATATTACATCACGTAAGACAAAGGATGCCGCGGGGTGAAGGGGAAGATGTATTTAGAATTTATGATGTCAAATTCTGCTTAAATTTTTTAATGATATCATCATCCCTGTCTCATCAAATACCAAAAATATATAAGTGGTTATAATTGCATTAACAATTCAAAAATCAAATAAAAATAGCTCATTTTGTACCACTTCGCCTACAAAACATTTAAAAATTTTGTCAAAGAAGATTACTGCCAGACTTTACTCTCACTATAGATTTGGATTCAAAGCCATTCTACAAAAACATACGAAAATCTGTTCAGTGCTTAAAAAGTCAGTGAATTAAATGGATTGAGCAAATCAAAAACACAGAATTGCTTAATGAAGACATCCAAATGTACAGCTTAGTTTCCATTGTACCCAGTGAATTATGAATTTGCCAATAAGCGTAAATTGAATTTTTTTTATTTAACATTGTTACAGCATTGAACATAATATTAGGCAAAACAAAAGAGTGAAATACATATTTTAATGAATTTCTACGCCTATTAAGTGTGCTAGCTCTTGAGCTTGGCGTAGGAGTTATTTCATAATTATTTCATTATTAGAACACAATTTTACATAGAGTGTACAAGAAATATAAACTTAAGTACTAGAATGTTGTGACGTTATTTTTTTAATATGGCGTGTAACGAAGGTATAACATTCTGATTGGTGATGTTATGGTTGTTAATTTTTTTTAAAGATTGATTTGACCTTATTCTTGAATGATACGAAATGTGTTATTTTTTAACTTCTTCAGGAAGACTATTAAAATATTTTATGCCTTTGTAAATAAAATTTTGTGCATTTGTTGTGTTGAAAATAATGGAATTTGGATGTTAAATATATGCCTTAATGATGAGTTAAGTTAAAATTTTTTGATTACATTTTCTTTGAATATTTGTAATATTGAATCTTTTTTTATAAAGGTCTCCAATTTTTGATACTTCGAAAATTTTTAACAATGATGCTGAAGAGAATGTTGGTTGTTTTTCAAAATTAATTTAATAATTAGTTTTTGTACCACTTTCACAGGACTTACATTTTTTTCATACGCACCTCCACGTGCAATGGTTCCATACTGAATTAATGATATGACAAGTGCGTAATAGACTTTTTTTAGGTTGCTTAACTTGAGAATATTTCTTAACCTAATGAATATATAGATACATTTCATAATGTGCTTAACATGTGAAAATGTATGTTTCTTTTAGACAACATGAAATAAAATTATTTTACGTTTAATAAATAAAAAAATACTTACGTAATGGAATGGTCTAATAATAATTTTTCCATTAAAAATGTGTGAAACAGTGCAACATTGTCCTAGTCATAAGGTATGTCATGCAACATTGTCATAGTAATGTAAAAAGGTAACTACATTTTTTTGTTGGCTTTGAACTGCGTTGTTCATAAAAAAATATTGTCAGTTTTACGACATTATGATTTACGGAGTTTAATTTTTTTAAATGGCTATGGTTTCTTCTCCGCTGCAACCCACAGACATAATACCTATACTATACTATCCATACTAATATTATAAAGGCGAAACTGCTCGAGTTTGTTTATGATGCTTTCACGCATTAACTAATAAAGAGATTTTAAAGATTCATTCACCAATAGAAAGCTAAATTATATGCGAAGACTATATTCTTTATATGATGGCAAGCTCTGGCGTTATGAAATTATAAATAAAAATATATTATATTTGTTATACGTTTTCTGTCGCTAACAAAAGCGAGTTTTTGCTAACGTCAGAAAAAAATCGTTTCCATGGAAACGATGTTGATATATTTGTGGACTCTAAGCTGGTAGGTACTCGGCCCCCTGGTCGGCTACTGCTCCAGAAAATTCAAATATTAGAATATGTTTTGTTTTTTTTTTTTTGGACAAGCTTAGAATAAATGTCAGATAAGAGTTCCTACATTAAAAATATAATTCGTAACAATTATAAAGACTGAATAATAAATAGTGTAATTTTTTATTATATTAACAAACTTCCAAATATTTAATTAAAAGTAAACATCTGAAATGTTTGTAAGCGCATAAATTCCGAAGGAATTAACAAAATTGGATAAGTAATTCTTTTTTTCTTTGAGCTACAGCATTATGAAATTTAGGTGGTAGGCGAGTTGTTTGAAAACTGAATGTAAGGGAATGAATATGTGGAATGCGGGAGGGGATGGGGGTGGGGTGGGGGGGGGGAGATAATTGATAAGTGCAAGCGCTACAGTAATTTCCCGTAATACCATGCGAGCGAAGCCGCGGGGAAAAGCTAGTCTCTCTATATAAATAAAAATGAATCTCCGAAATGTTTGTACGCGCATAACTTCCGAACGACTGCACCAAATTGGATAATTATTTTTTTTACTACTGGTGGGCTCTGGCATTATGAAATTTAGGTGGTACGCAAGCTGTTTCCCTACCATGCAAGCGAAGCCGCGGGTAGAAGCTAGAATGTAATAAACTTCTTTCCAGTGCCATCTATTGGTCAGATCTTGCACTAATATCTAGGATATTTTGGTAAGAATAATAATAATACTTAATTAATTTGTGTAATATACAGCGCCGTTTTTTATGAAAAATCACCACAAAGGGTTAGATAATTTATATTTTTAGATAATTTGTATGTATTTCTTTTGCACTATATTTTCTCAATATTAAATTTTAAGGCTCTATTCTAGAAGAATAGAGAATGTATTATAAAAACTTAAAACAACGAACAGACTAAGAGATTGCACCCGCCATGATATGAAATGACTTTTTGAATTATTATAACTATACCGCAATGAGAAAGATGCTGGGTAAAATTAAAAAAAAACGTACATGTTATTTTTAATTTTTTATTGTGAGTAACTGATAAAAAGTACATTATATTGCACAAAACTACGCTTACTTGGCAGGTCACTTTAGGATAGGGATCTTTATGTACAGTTTTGGAAAGTAGGTTACATAATATGTTATTATGCATTTATTTATTTGTTTGATGCAATATTTTACATTTCAAAGTATAATCTAGTAATGTTGGCCTCACTGGGTGGCTTACCCGGGCTGAGGCCCCCACTTTGTTATACAAGAATTTTTTTTGTACGTATAAAATTTTGATAAGAAAAAAATATTACGTTGGTGACTATAAAAAATAAAATTATTTTAAATTTAAACTGAAGATAAAAGTAATGTTAAAGTGAAAATAAAAGAAAATTAATAATATAAATTTTAATAAAAAAATCGGCATATATTATGTGTTGTGTGTTTGTGAGTGATGTAAAGTGTCTTTGTCCAAAGCTTGCTTTTACCGTCGGAGTTTTTATCTTTTCTTTGTAAGCTTGTAAGTGGTCTGTTGGTGATATTTTGTCACTATATCGGTCCAGTTAGGAGTTCTATCTGTATCTGTAGTCAGTGAATTATTTTCCCATTTCTGGTAGGTTGACATGTTGTTCTTGTATTGTTTTGTATTTATTACATTTGTGGAAGTGTGTGGAAGGGTTTAGTTTTTCCTGTGGGAAAGATTTAACCCGGACATAAAGTCATAAAAAAATATTAAAAAATTTGATTTTCTTAAAATCAGCACCATTACCATTACGCTCCTAAGTCAGCCGCTATGGAAAGCTCAATCTGTACGATGTTCACTTCATAACAACTGTCAAAACGTCAAACCAAACAATAAGTTCGCAGGGAACAAATAAAAGCTGGTTCACACTCAGCTATCAGATATAAAAGATCATAGCACGCCAAATAACGCTCTCCATACAATCCCTTCAGACCGTTCACACCTAAGCGTTTTTAAGCGCAGATCAATCATAGACAATACACATCTCAGACGTAACCGCTCAAGAGGCGATATATCCAGAAGATAAGTCTCCCCCTCACCGACTAAAACAGGAGAGGGGGTCATTGTAATCACGGAGCTGCCTAGACCCGTGGATGACAGATGTCAAGTTGACAGATTTCAGTACAAAAAATGTGCATTCCGTTGCCGCTCCTTAATTCAACTGACCCCCTCTCCTACCACAGGAAGAAATATTTGATAACCCCGTGTGAAAGCACAAAAGATAAGCGCTCGCGATTCAACAGACATCTGGTCGCAGATTTATAGCTCTTTATAGCAGAGCTCTGTGTGAAACAGCTTTTATATAGCTAGTGAATTTTAAATGTCAAATTCAAAAATTCGCCGGATGTCAAAATGTTGCCATACAAAAAAATCAGTGTGGTATTTTACAAAATTAATTGAATATTATTGGAGACGGAACATTTTCGTGTAGTGACGTCACGAGCTCATATAACGGATTTATTTATTTAAAAAAAAATTATAGATTTCTAAAAAATTTTAGTAACATTTTCGTAATCTTAGTAGAAAAATCTATCCACACGATTTTTTCTAAGTCATTATGAAATCCATGCAAGTGGCCTAATTATTTCACTGGCCTGTCCGAAAGGCCGGTAAAATCTGGGTTTAACAATTTTTTTTTTTATATTCAAGGAAAATTTCATTCAGCGAATCTTATTTGTTGTCAGTATAAAATTAAATGTTCGCTTTAGTACTTCACCATTCCTAATAAATAATTGCCAAGGTTCCTGTAAGGTCTCCAGCCTAGGTGGTTGGGTTGCTACGATTCTTGGCAACGAATCAGGAGGTCACGGTTTCAAATCCCGACGTACACAAGTAAATAAATTAATAAAATAAATTTTACTGCATTTTTTGAGTTATTATTTATTAATTTATGATAAACTATAGAGAACCCGGCATGCGTTGCAATGCCACTCAAATAAATAAATTGATTCTCCATGTGTTTCCTTTCTCATACGTCCCTGTTCCGCCCCATTCCCCCTCTTTGTCCCCTTCCCCTTCCTTCCTCCCCGAATTCCCTTCCCCTCCAGAACTACCCTACCTGCCGCTAAATTATATAAAATACACTCGCGCGCCACCTACTGCAAATTTTTATACAAATTTCATAACACCAGAGCTCACCAGCACGTATAGAAACCTTCACGGGCGTGGGTAAAACAAATTACCAAAGTTTCATCGTAATCGGATGAAAAGTATAGGAAATAATTTCATAACGCCAGAACTCGGCCGGCATAGTCCAGCGGTAAGGCTCTTGACTAGCATTCCGAAGGTAGCATTGCCCTGGTGAAAGACCATCATTCTAAATAAAAAAATTGATTAAAATAGCTTTAGTCGTGTTTGATGACCAGATCGGAATACACAAGTACTTCACCACCTTCCTTTTCCAGTTCCCTTCCCATCTCCGTCACCTTCACCCTAACATCATATCTCAATTAAGGGTGTCAAAGTTTTACTGACTCCAGACGGTTGGAAGTAGTTTGAGCTCTCATAAAAAAAATTAATTGAAAACATGAATATAGCTACTTACCTACGTACATTAAAATTTAAAATTAAAACAGCTGGTAGCAAGACTTAAGAAAAAAATTGCGGGAGTTGAAGTTACACGTGTTGTAATTTTTAAAAAGCATTTAATTTGAGTTGTTACAAAATCACAAACAATTAAATAAAGGGTTTTCCAATAAGAGGTGTTATTTTGAATAGTGATTAATGATTTATGAGTGATTAATAATTTTTTGTGGCCGGAATTGGATGGCATTGATCTGGACAACGTTTAATTTCAACAAAACGGCGCTACGTGCCACACAAGCAACGAAACCATTGATCTTTGAGGGGAAAAGTTTCCGGACCGTGTTATCTCTCGAAGAGGTGATCACAATTGGCCATCGAGATCTTGTGATTTAACACCTTGCGACTTCTTCCTTTGGAGCCACGTGAGAGAGAAGGTCTACGCCAACAGCCCAGCGTCGATTTAAGACTTTAAAGATGGAATTCGTGAGGCTATCGAGGACATAGGGCAGCCGCTTTGCGATTTGGTAATGGAAAATTTCATGAAAAGGATATGGTCCTGTAAGTGTTTCAATTTGGGAGGCGGGAATGGGTACCGCCGCCCCGAGAACCTTTATTGGATAACCAACACCTCTGCCATAGGTCACCCCAAGTGGTTCGCTACGTTTGGTGATTTGGCGGGGGTGCCCGGGTTCATGGGGTGAAGTTTGTCTAGGTCTTGGAGGCGGATGACCAGGACACACTGAACCCCAGATTCCTACCCACCCCTTAAACCTTTTTCCTTCCCAGAACTCTCCTTCCCTTCCTTTCCTTAAAAAACCCTCCACACAGCATCCCCAAAGATGACATAGGCCCTGAGGGAAATTATTTTCCTCATCGCCTCCTGTGTGGAGCTCATGTAAAAAAAAAAAAAAGTATGGTCGAGGTGATCATTTGCCTGATGTTATTTTCCACTATTAACGACATACCTTCCTCTTTATAATGAAATAAACATTTGATCATTTATATTAAAAAATGGCATTTTTCTTTGAATATCAAAATAACACCTCTTATTGGAAAACCCTTTATTTATTAGCATCTTTAATACAATCACGAACTATTAAAATTTTCATCAACTGTGTACAGAGTATCATCCCCGCTGTCAAAATCCTTTTGTAAATCCGTTTGAGGAAAAAAATACAACTTTGTAGGAAGCAAACAAACTATGCTCAAAGCTATGGTCATGTGCCAAATAGAGTGGACAATGTAATAATTAGAGTTTGTCTGCAGAAGCGTGAAACAAAGCAATCCGATAATTACCAAAACCAAACCGGCAGGCAAAAAGATCAACCAATACTTCTTAACTGGAAATAGAGCTTTAGTCTTTCTACAACGCAGTCCCCACGCTGCAAAAACAATTACTGCAGCTATAGAAATGGGAATTACAAAAACAAGAATTGATAGTTTGTCTAATTCAGTGCCAAAAGCAATGATAACAACACCGAATATGTGTAAAACTGATACAACGCGTTTGTCTAAAGACGCCATTGCAACAAGAGTAACCCAAAAAGACAGTAGACCACAAAAGAAGTCACAGTATTGCAGGACTCCAATTCTGACGATGCAAAGGCCATAGTTGATGTTGTCGCTCGCGTCACAGGCGTGATAGAATGTGGAGAAGAACATAGTTGACAGGTAGACCAAGGCTTCTGCGTAGTAGGCTCTGCGGATTGCAAAATAGACAGATGGTATGAAGAGGATGTTACTGATGGTGAGACAGAGAATAGCTGTTAGAGTTTCACTTGGAGGCGGTGCGTTGGTACCATCTGAGCAGTCTATGCCTGGAATTAAACAAAAGTACTGTTATAATTGATTTATTTTTATTTATTTACGCCTTGATGGCTTTTAAATGTAACTTTGGTAAGTTGTACAGGAGCATTTATTTAATATTAGGTTTGTCAACAGTGATTCACATCAAAGCTATCACAATACAATTTACATTGAACATGGTTGATGATATCACTAATTAAAGACAAACACAACATTGATAACATAATACTTGCATAAACATTACATTCATTTACACACACACATACATACCATACATTACACATATAACAATAATAAGTTTTTGCAACAATAAGTTTATAGGTATAGAAGTTTATAGAACAACATAATAGGGATGATTTTAGGTTTTCACGGCCAAAAGTATTTTTGTAATTTATTTTTGGGGTGTTATGCCGTGTTGCGCTACTTCCTTCTTTAGCGAACGTTTCGGACAGCGTTACAGTGTCCATCATCAGGGCAAATGAAACGTTGGCTAAAGAAGGAGGTAACGCAACACGGCATAACACCCCAAAAATAAATAACAAAAAAAAAACATAAAAGGGAGCTTTTAATTTTGTTAAGAGATGATTTGAAGTTGGCCAATGATGACATTGTCAAATTATTGGAATGTTTTTTTATAAGCCTCATTAAAATTACGGCACAGTCTTGATAAAGCTGAGTCGTACCCCAGCTTAGTTCGATATTTTTTTAATATTTAATATTTGTCAACATCCACATTCCCAAAAGATCTTGCCGACATTTACTACCCTTTTACCAGGACACTCTATTACCAAATTCCCCGATTCCGAGACTTCACAATTTCGGAAATAAATATTCTGATCTTGGAGATATATTTCACCTTAAGCATAACAAGTATCAACATTGTTTATTCCAATTCTTTTATAAATCTAGACACAAATAGTCGTGGATGATTTCTGTAATGTTTGTTTATATTGAATATCTTTTTATGTGCGACTTCTTTTCATTTGTACCTGTATTTTGTTTTGTATTGTACGCTATTACAAGTCGTGAACTAGTTCTAGGAATATTGAACCTGATTTGACGAAGAAGAAAAGGGCAGCTTATTAAACCACTAACAATTTTGAAAACTAAATTTAAATCAATATTTAGTCTTTGTTCGCATACCTTAACAAGTATGTAGCACAAAAAATAAAAGGTACACAAAATTAAATTTTAAGTAGTTACAAAGCAGTGTTTAGTGAATTCACTACTGTTAACAATTTTCATTTAAGAATTGTTACATAACATCTGCATAGATATATGTTTTAAAAGAAGCGATATTTTTATAAAAAAATATGTCAACAAAGCAAGTTTCATTTCTCACACAATGTAATCTCTGAAGACAAGAGTTGAACATAAAATTAGTGCGAGAAGCAACAATATTAAATGGAGCATGTAGGCTAGTGTTGTAATTATTGGGTACTTGATAATTTATCATGTTCAATAGTTCAGGGCTATCCAAATATTCGTTGATGATTTTAAAAAATAATTAAATATCGCAGATTTTTCTTCCCTGTGATAATTCAGGTGGTTGTAATTGCATTAAATACTTATAATTAAAAAAAATTTTTGGAATGTGTAATTTATAATGTATAAGCCTTAAAAATCTGCGCTGTACTCTTTCAATTTTATGTGAATGTATATTGTATAAAGGCGACCAGAGAGAGGAATTATATTCAAGAATGCTTCGGACTTGTGTTATGTACAGCGTTTTGAGCGTATTAGTATACATTAGATCTTTGGACGATCTTGATACAAAACCGAGACATTTAAGTGCTTCATTCGTGATTGCGTCATTGTGGGGAACAAATGTCATCTTGTTGTTAAAAAGGACACCCAGATATTTTATTGATGTTACTATAGAAAGATTCACGTCGTTAATATGATATTGAAAAAGTATTGGATTTTTATTTCGAGAAAACGCGAAAATTGACATTTGTTTATGTTTAAAAATAAATAATATATGTTACACTAATTATAAAATCGATCTATGTTATTTTACAGTCCATTAAATTTCTTATAATTGTGTAATTTTTCAAGTCGTCAGCAAACAATAGGAAATGGATACCTCAAATATTGAAACAATGTCATTGATAGATAATAAAAAAAATAATCGGACCTAGATGAGAACCTTGAGGCACCCCACTTGAAGCTACAATTTCGTGTGATATATGGTAAGATAGTTTAACGTATATTTTTTAAGATTTTAAATAGGTACCAAGCCATTTTAGTAGATTTCTGTTTATCTCATATACTTCTAGTTTGTTTAATTAGATTTTTCAAGAAACTTTATTAAATGCTTTGATAAAATCTGTGTAAAATGCATCCGTTTGCAATCGTGAACTTCGATTGTCTTATCATTTGAAGAATACAAGATAAAATACTAAGATGAACTCACTCCTGACCCCCAGATTCCTTCCCACCCTCATTTATTGTTCCTTCCCCTCATTTATTTGTACTTCCCTTCCATTCTTTCCCAAAAATATCCCACACACATTATCCCGAAGATGCAGGTCTCGGGGGAAAATATTTTCCTCAGAGCCTTCTGTGTGGAGTTTATTTGTGTGGAGTTTTTAGTTTAAAAAAATGCAGAGTTTTGTGACAGTATATCCTCTCTGCCTACATTGGCAGATAAGCGGCGTACTGGTTAGTTAGTTTGTTTAGTCGAAGTCCAAAAATCCTCTATTTTAGAAATTTTCATGTTTACAAGCGATTGAATGAAATACAAATGTATTATTTGATGGCTACAGTTTTTTTTCTTTAATCGTAAGAATTTTGTTTACAGTTTTTTTACGGGCCAGGTTTTAGTTTTGGTTTTTTTACCACACTAGGCAAACGCTTGTATTGTTGTTATTGTATATTGTATGTTGTATTGTTGTTATTGTATATTGTATGTTGTATTGTTGTTATTGTACATTGTATGCTGTATGCCGTATATATATTTGTTGTTTGTTCCTATATTGTACTATATATACATATAATGTTGTTTATGTATTTAATTTATTTATTCAACATAAACGATATATAGGGTGTTTTTTTTAGAGGTTTGGTTTTTAAACTGGCAACATTGTTTCTACAGACTGTCAATTTGACAGTTGACAGTTGGTTGGTTGGTTAGTACGTTTTGCCATTTCACTATGAATAGACTGGCGTCAGAACGTGCGCTTGGAAATTGTGCAAATTTATTTTGAAAATCATGATTCGGTTCGCCAAACTTATAGTGCACTACGTCCATTTTACTATCGACATAATCATCCATCCGAGCAAGTTATTCGGAAGATCATGGATCGTTTACGCACCACGTACACTCTAGTGGAAAATACGCATCCACAAAGACGGCAAAGAAAAAGTTATTGCTGCTGTGGAGAGAAGTGTTGAGGAGAATCCGAATGAGTCGATTCGCCATCGTGCACAGCAAACGCAGCTGTGCCCATCCACTTTGTGAAAGATTCTGGGAAAAGATCTGGGCCTAGGCCTCCACGATCGTGTGATCTCACACCATTAGATTAATTTCTTTAGGGGTATGTGAAGTCACTAGTCTATGCTGATAAACCAGAGACGTTGGACCATTTGGAAGTCAACAGTCGCCGTGGTTTTGCCGATATATGGCCCCAGTTGCTCGATAAAGTTGTCGAAAATTGTACTTCAAGATTGCGCTTCACTTGAGCTAGCCGTGGCGCTCATATGCCCGAAATCATATTTAAACAATAATGGCATAAAATTATCTATATAATAAAGCCAATATCATAGACATTAACATTATTTTAATTTGTTTTTTTTTTAATTTTGAATTTGTAAACCTCTAAAAAAAATACCCGTTACATATACCGTAAACACGGTTACCTATCACAAAATCACAGTTATATAAGGAATAATAGAAAAGAGTACACCAGTTTTTGATTAAGGAATGGCAACAGAGATAAAATTACATTTAAAATTCTATAGTGCAAATAAAGTTAATCCTGATCGAAAATATTTGATAGTATAGCCTTCTTGTACCTAGCTTCCGTGCAGTTAAAAAGATCTGCCACATCAGCATATCTAATTAGTAACTTCATGTAATCTAGGTACAAGCGAGTGTTTCGTATACTCAGTCGGATTAGTGTAGCATTTAAACAGGATTTTAGAACGATTTGTTGTACGTTTATTGTATAGGCTAAAAGAAAATAATAACTCACCAGAGTAGCCGCTTAAACAGATGCATTGAGACAGTAGATATCCATTAAACACAAAAGCGTTGCAATCTCCGTACTTCCCGCAAGATCCTTCGATGCAACTGGCTGAGAAAATTGTCACACGTACTGTGGCATTGCAGGTACTACCACCTTCTTCAAATAGTTGTGTCAAATCATCTATTGGATTTTCATAATTGCCTTGGGTCCTCGCCTTTTCTTTGATTATTGCTTTGGATTCACCAGTTGATCCATTGGTACAAAACAGTCCAAAAGACACGTACCACGCACCGAATTCTGGATAAGGAATATGCACCAAATCTTCTAAGGTACCAGCTTCACCAAAACTCAAGATAATTGTAGCATTGGTTGAAATACCGTTAAAATCACAAGATCCAGTTTCAAGAGGCATCATTTGCTTCCCCTGAGCAATGCACACGACAAGTTTACCTGAACCTTCTATATTAAAGCTTTGCTTCATATCTAACTTCATTGTTAACGTGCCCCCGATATCGACGACCGGATTAACTTTTAACTTTAAGTTTTCCACAATTTCTGAGTCAATATTTAAATATGGCGGTTTAGCCGCATCAGAAGTTGGTGGTAGATTGTAGTCAATTGAAAAATAGCCCATTTTCTTCTCTCTGACAAGCTCTATTACCTTGGTTTCCTCCATTTTAATTACTTTTAGCACATCTTTACACAATTTGATCGATTCCTCTTCTAGTGTAACAGAACTGGGTTTGCTGTACGTTAGAGATATGTAGTGCCACTCATTAGGAAAATGGTTGATGTTAAATTTAAAATCTAATTCGCCAGACAGATCAATTGCGCAATCAATGATGTTTTTGGCTTTGTCTTGACTCGGTAAGCTTTTTGCTTGAAATCTGAACACGGCCCAAAGGCAATTCGGGCATTCGGAAACGATCGTCATCGATAGCTCTTGGTTCATCTGTTGGTGGTCCAGAAAACACTTATACACATCTCTGGTATCCTTATTGGCATCATTTCTGAGGGTGAATTTCATGGGTCGGCTGCAATCTATTGTAGAAGTGATAGCTCTCTTCACCCTTATGTCTGTGTATAGAATGGCCCTGCATTGGATTGCGAGGCCTGAAAACAAAAATACGTGGCATTAAGGGTCATGCAAAATAATAAAGTATATATTTATTTGGAATATTTTTAGTGCTTATTGAAGGTATCTTTTATTTAGTTCAAATTATTATAAAATCAAGCAATATTTAAAATATGGAGCCAATAATTAATATGTGTTATAATTTCATCTCCATATTGTATGTTTGCTCGACATTCTTATAAAGTCATCTTTGTTTGTTATTCTGTTGTGATGCCCATTCCATTATACACATTAAAACAATACATACGTACATCACCAATATTTTGTAAACTATCCTGTATAAATTTAGGATACATACACTATAAATTATCCTAAAAGAGCAGTATTTTATTTCGAATCAATCAAAATTACAATTAAAGATGGACCCAAAATTAATCCTTGGGGAACACATAAGTTGTTTGTAATTGGTTCCAATGCTGACTTATACTGAATTGCTAGTTTGAGAGAGACCTTTGAATGAACAATGTACATATTTTTGATAATTATCTTGCATTTTACCTCCTGAAAAGAGAACGTGAGTTTTGGAAATTGGCCATTATTTGCTATTGCGATTATCGCTATTGCTTATTTATTGTAAAAACAGCATAACACCAATACATTGCAAAAGCGGTTATAAAAGATACATAATCATTACGTTTACAGTTAAAACATTTATCAAATTAGTGCTTTTTCACGCTTAAAATCATTGCAGTTAATTAATCTAGTGAGTCTTCCCAGGGGCATCACCATTGGTAAGTTAGTTCTGCACGTGGGAAAAATCAAAAGCCTGTGTTAGCGACCTCGCGTGAAATTATCCGGGACATAGAATCCTATTTCAGCCAGAATATCGGGTACCGATATAAAACCATTTAGAAGCTTATAAGCCATCAGCAGTAATGCGACATCTCTTTTGGAACTAAGGCTGCAGATACCCTGCATTCCCGAGATAAATGCTGTTGGAAACAGCCATGGGTAAAAACCGAAGTTTCTCATACGGAGGTATCGTAAAAATTTCTTTTGTATTTTCTCAACCATTAGTAAATAGACGATGTCCTCAGGTCCCCATACCTGAGATCCACTCTCGAGAATGCTACGCACTAAGCATAAGTAAAGCAGCCTTATTACTGAAAGGTTGGTCAATTCCTTTGAATTGTGTATGACAAAACCCAGCATCTTTGTCGCTGATTTACAGATCTTTTCAATATGAGAGTGAAATGTTAAGCTGGCGCCATACACAATTCCTAAGTCCTTGCAAGTCACCATATGTTTCAATGACGTGTCTTTCATTTTACAATTAAAATATATGGTATTATGTCGTGTTGTGCTTCGACCTCCTATAGACAACATTACAGTAAGCCTTGCAGTGTCCATTATATGTCTAAGGAGGATTAAGAGCAATGACGGCCTCCGCGGTCCCGAGGCAAGACTCTCGACTCACAATCCGAAGGTCGCGGGTTCGAACCCGGCGTGCGCAAATAAATTTTATTTGATTAATTTGTGTTATTTCACAATTTATTCATTTAAAAATAATATAAAGTATATTTGCGGCACGTTCCAGAGTGGCAGATACTATCAGTATCGCCCTGGTGTAAGACCACCATTCAGAATTGAAACGTTGCTTGAAATGGCTTTAGCCGTGTTTAGTGACCAGATCTGAATAGCCAGGTACTTCCCCACCTTCCTCTCCCCTATCTCCTTCCCCACCCCACTACCTTCAGCCTCACAACATACCCCAATTGGGGATGCCATAGTCTCACTAGCTCCAGACGGGAGCAGTTGGGACTCTTGTGCGGTATTTCATATAAAAATGAGGCATAAAACCCCTAAAATCAATCACGATAATATTTTGGTCAAGAATTTCTTAAGTCAAATTAACCTTGCTGTTCAATTG